>HG995150.1:2400000-3820830 GCA_905333015.3 Bombus campestris | reverse complement strand
ACACCACTTTTAGCATCGAAACGAGCGCAGCGGCTCGCAAAACGCCGTCTTTCGTCGTGTTCGACGGTAATTTCTTTCCCGCTGGAGATATCTCGACGTTTCTACGCTGATTTTACTCGTCTTCACACGCCGAATGTAACGCACACCACTTTTAGCATCGAAACAAGCGCAGCGGCACGCAAAACGCAGTTTTTCGTCGTTTTCGACAGTAATTTCTTCGCCGCTGGATATATATCGTCGTTTCTACGCTGATTTTACTCGTTTTCACACGCTGAATGTAACGCACACCACTTTTAGCATCGAAGCGAGCGCAGCGGCTCGCAAAACGCCGTCTTTCGTTGCGGTCGACGGTAATTTCTTTCCCGCTGGAGATATTTCGACGTTTCTACGCTGATTTTACTCGTTTTCACACGCCGAATGTAACGCACACCACTTTAGGCATCGAAACGAGCGCAGCGGCTCGCAAAACGCCGTCTTTCGTCGTGTTCGACGGTAATTTCTTTCCCGCTGGTGATATCTCGACGTTTCTACGCTGATTTTACTCGTCTTCACACGCCGAATGTAACGCACACCACTTTTAGCATCGAAACAAGCGCAGCGGCTCGCAAAACGCAGTCTTTCGTCGTGTTCGACGGTAATTTCTTCCCTGCTGGAGATATCTCGACGTTTCTACGCTGATTTTACTCGTCTTCACACGCTGAATGTAACGCACACCACTTTTAGCATCGAAACAAGCGCAGCGGCACGCAAAACGCAGTTTTTCGTCGTTTTCGACAGTAATTTCTTCGCCGCTGGATATATATCGTCGTTTCTACGCTGATTTTACTCGTTTTCACACGCCGAATGTAACGCACACAACTTTTAGCATCGAAACGAGCGCAGCGGCTCGCAAAACGCAGTCTTTCGTCGTGTTCGACGGTAATTTCTTCCCTGCTGGAGATATCTCGACGTTTCTACGCTCATTTTACTCGTCTTCACACGCTGAATGTAACGCACACCACTTTAGGCATCGAAACGAGCGCAGCGGCTCGCAAAACGCCGTCTTTCGTCGTGTTCGACGGTAATTTCTTTCCCGCTGGAGATATCTCGACGTTTCTACGCTGATTTTACTCGTCTTCACACGCCGAATGTAACGCACACCACTTTTAGCATCGAAACAAGCGCAGCGGCACGCAAAACGCAGTTTTTCGTCGTTTTCGACAGTAATTTCTTCGCCGCTGGATATATATCGTCGTTTCTACGCTGATTTTACTCGTTTTCACACGCCGAATGTAACGCACACCACTTTTAGCATCGAAACAAGCGCAGCGGCTCGCAAAACGCCGTCTTTCGTCGTGTTCGACGGTAATTTCTTTCCCGCTGGAGATATTTCGACGTTTCTACGCTGATTTTACTCGTTTTCACACGCCGAATGTAACGCACACCACTTTAGGCATCGAAACGAGCGCAGCGGCTCGCAAAACGCCGTCTTTCGTCGTGTTCGACGGTAATTTCTTTCCCGCTGGAGATATTTCGACGTTTCTACGCTGATTTTACTCGTTTTCACACGCCGAATGTAACGCACACCACTTTAGGCATCGAAACGAGCGCAGCAGCTCGCAAAACGCCGTCTTTCGTCGTGTTCGACGGTAATTTCTTTCCCGCTGGAGATATCTCGACGTTTCTACGTCGATTTTACTCGTCTTCACACGCCGAATGTAACGCACACCACTTTTAGCATCGAAACGAGCGCAGCGGCTCGCAAAACGCAGTCTTTCGTCGTGTTCGACGGTAATTTCTTCCCTGCTGGAGATATCTCGACGTTTCTACGCTGATTTTACTCGTCTTCACAGGCTGAATGTAACGCACACCACTTTTAGCATCGAAACAAGCGCAGCGGCACGCAAAACGCAGTTTTTCGTCGTTTTCGACAGTAATTTCTTCGCCGCTGGATATATATCGTCGTTTCTACGCTGATTTTACTCGTTTTCACACGCCGAATGTAACGCACACCACTTTTAGCATCGAAACGAGCGCAGCGGCTCGCAAAACGCCGTCTTTCGTCGTGTTCGACGGTAATTTCTTTCCCGCTGGAGATATTTCGACGTTTCTACGCTGATTTTACTCCTTTTCACACGCCGAATGTAACGCACACCACTTTTAGCATCGAAACGAGCGCAGCGGCTCGCAAAACGCCGTCTTTCGTTGCGTTCGACGGTAATTTCTTTCCCGCTGGAGATATTTCGACGTTTCTACGCTGATTTTACTCGTTTTCACACGCCGAATGTAACGCACACCACTTTTAGCATCGAAACGAGCGCAGCGGCTCGCAAAACGCCGTCTTTCGTCGTGTTCGACGGTAATTTCTCTCCCGCTGGAGATATCTCGACGTTTCTACGCTGATTTTACTCGTCTTCACACGCCGAATGTAACGCACACCACTTTTAGCATCGAAACAAGCGCAGCGGCACGCAAAACGCAGTTTTTCGTCGTTTTCGACAGTAATTTCTTCGCCGCTGGATATATATCGTCGTTTCTACGCTGATTTTACTCGTTTTAACACGCCGAATGTAACGCACACCACTTTTAGCATCGAAACGAGCGCAGCGGCTCGCAAAACGCCGTCTTTCGTTGCGTTCGACGGTAATTTCTTTCCCGCTTTAGATATTTCGACGCTTCTACGCTGATTTTACTCGTTTTCACACGCCGAATGTAACGCACACCACTTTTAGCATCGAAACGAGCGCAGCGGCTCGCAAAACGCCGTCTTTCGTCGTGTTCGACGGTAATTTCTTTCCCGCTGGAGATATCTCGACGTTTCTACGCTGATTTTACTCGTCTTCACACGCCGAATGTAACGCACACCACTTTTAGCATCGAAACAAGCGCAGCGGCACGCAAAACGCAGTTTTTCGTCGTTTTCGACAGTAATTTCTTCGCCGCTGGATATATATCGTCGTTTCTACGCTGATTTTACTCGTTTTCACACGCTGAATGTAACGCACACCACTTTTAGCATCGAAGCGAGCGCAGCGGCTCGCAAAACGCCGTCTTTCGTTGCGGTCGACGGTAATTTCTTTCCCGCTGGAGATATTTCGACGTTTCTACGCTGATTTTACTCGTCTTCACACGCCGAATGTAACGCACACCACTTTTAGCATCGAAACAAGCGCAGCGGCACGCAAAACGCAGTTTTTCGTCGTTTTCGACAGTAATTTCTTCGCCGCTGGATATATATCGTCGTTTCTACGCTGATTTTACTCGTTTTAACACGCCGAATGTAACGCACACCACTTTTAGCATCGAAACGAGCGCAGCGGCTCGCAAAACGTCGTCTTTCGTTGCGCTCGACGGTAATTTCTTTCCCGCTTTAGATATTTCGACGCTTCTACGCTGATTTTACTCGTTTTCACACGCCGAATGTAACGGACACCACTTTTAGCATCGAAACGAGCGCAGCGGCTCGCAAAACGCCGTCTTTCGTCGTGTTCGACGGTAATTTCTTTCCCGCTGGAGATATCTCGACGTTTCTACGCTGATTTTACTCGTCTTCACACGCCGAATGTAACGCACACCACTTTTAGCATCGAAACAAGCGCAGCGGCACGCAAAACGCAGTTTTTCGTCGTTTTCGACAGTAATTTCTTCGCCGCTGGATATATATCGTCGTTTCTACGCTGATTTTACTCGTTTTCACACGCTGAATGTAACGCACACCACTTTTAGCATCGAAGCGAGCGCAGCGGCTCGCAAAACGCCGTCTTTCGTTGCGTTCGACGGTAATTTCTTTCCCGCTGGAGATATTTCGACGTTTCTACGCTGATTTTACTCGTTTTCACACGCCGAATGTAACGCGCACCACTTTAGGCATCGAAACGATCGCAGCGGCTCGCAAAACGCCGTCTTTCGTCGTGTTCGACGGGAATTTCTTTCCCGCTGGAGATATCTCGACGTTTCTACGCTGATTTTACTCGTCTTCACACGCCGAATGTAACGCACACCACTTTTAGCATCGAAACGAGCGCAGCGGCTCGCAAAACGCCGTCTTTCGTCGTGTTCGACGGTAATTTCCTTCCCGCTGGAGATATTTCGACGTTTCTACGCTGATTTTACTGGTCTTCACACGCGGAATGTAACGCACACCACTTTTAGCATCGAAACAAGCGCAGCGGCACGCAAAACGCAGTTTTTCGTCGTTTTCGACAGTAATTTCTTCGCCGCTGGATATATATCGTCGTTTCTACGCTGATTTTACTCGTTTTCACACGCCGAATGTAACGCACACCACTTTTAGCATCGAAACGAGCGCAGCGGCTCGCAAAACGCCGTCTTTCGTTGCGTTCGACGGTAATTTCTTTCCCGCTGGAGATATTTCGACGTTTCTACGCTGATTTTACTCGTTTTCACACGCCGAATGTAACGCACACCACTTTAGGCATCGAAACGAGCGCAGCGGCTCGCAAAACGCCGTCTTTCGTCGTGTTCGACGGTAATTTCTTTCCCGCTGGAGATATCTCGACGTTTCTACGCTGATTTTACTCGTCTTCACACGCCGAATGTAACGCACACCACTTTTAGCATCGAAACAAGCGCAGCGGCACGCAAGACGCAGTTTTTCGTCGTTTTCGACAGGAATTTCTTCGCCGCTGGATATATATCGTCGTTTCTACGCTGATTTTACTCGTTTTCACACGCCGAATGTAACGCACACAACTTTTAGCATCGAAACGAGCGCAGCGGCTCGCAAAACGCAGTCTTTCGTCGTGTTCGACGGTAATTTCTTTCCTGCTGGAGATATCTCGACGTTTCTACGCTGATTTTACTCGTCTTCACACGCTGAATGTAACGCACACCACTTTTAGCATCGAAACAAGCGCAGCGGCACGCAAAACGCAGTTTTTCGCCGTTTTCGACAGTAATTTCTTCGCAGCTGGATATATATCGTCGTTTCTACGCTGATTTTACTCGTTTTCGCACGCCGAATGTAACGCACACCACTTTGAGCATCGAAACGAGCGCAGCGGCTCGCAAAACGCCGTCTTTCGTTGCGGTCGACGGTAATTTCTTTCCCGCTGGAGATATTTCGACGTTTCTACGCTGATTTTACTCGTTTTCACACGCCGAATGTAACGCACACCACTTTAGGCATCGAAACGAGCGCAGCGGCTCGCAAAACGCCGTCTTTCGTCGTGTTCGACGGTAATTTCTTCCCTGCTGGAGATATCTCGACGTTTCTACGCTGATTTTACTCGTCTTCACACGCTGAATGTAACGCACACCACTTTTAGCATCGAAACAAGCGCAGCGGCACGCAAAACGCAGTTTTTCGTCGTTTTCGACAGTAATTTCTTCGCCGCTGGATATATATCGTCGTTTCTACGCTGATTTTACTCGTTTTCACACGCCGAATGTAACGCACACCACTTTTAGCATCGAAACAAGCGCAGCGGCACGCAAAACGCAGTTTTTCGTCGTTTTCGACAGTAATTTCTTCGCCGCTGGATATATATCGTCGTTTCTACGCTGATTTTACTCGTTTTAACACGCCGAATGTAACGCACACCACTTTTAGCATCGAAACGAGCGCAGCGGCTCGCAAAACGCCGTCTTTCGTTGCGTTCGACGGTAATTTCTTTCCCGCTTTAGATATTTCGACGCTTCTACGCTGATTTTACTCGTTTTCACACGCCGAATGTAACGCACACCACTTTTAGCATCGAAACGAGCGCAGCGGCTCGCAAAACGCCGTCTTTCGTCGTGTTCGACGGTAATTTCTTTCCCGCTGGAGATATCTCGACGTTTCTACGCTGATTTTACTCGTCTTCACACGCCGAATGTAACGCACACCACTTTTAGCATCGAAACAAGCGCAGCGGCACGCAAAACAGAGTTTTTCGTCGTTTTCGACAGTAATTTCTTCGCCGCTGGATATATATCGTCGTTTCTACGCTGATTTTACTCGTTTTCACACGCTGAATGTAACGCACACCACTTTTAGCATCGAAGCGAGCGCAGCGGCTCGCAAAACACCGTCTTTCGTTGCGTTCGACGGTAATTTCTTTCCCGCTGGAGATATTTCGACGTTTCTACGCTGATTTTACTCGTTTTCACACGCCGAATGTAACGCGCACCACTTTAGGCATCGAAACGAGCGCAGCGGCTCGCAAAACGCCGTCTTTCGTCGTGTTCGACGGGAATTTCTTTCCCGCTGGAGATATCTCGACGTTTCTACGCTGATTTTACTCGTCTTCACACGCCGAATGTAACGCACACCACTTTTAGCATCGAAACGAGCGCAGCGGCTCGCAAAACGTCGTCTTTCGTCGTGTTCGACGGTAATTTCCTTCCCGCTGGAGATATTTCGACGTTTCTACGCTGATTTTACTGGTCTTCACACGCGGAATGTAACGCACACCACTTTTAGCATCGAAACAAGCGCAGCGGCACGCAAAACGCAGTTTTTCGTCGTTTTCGACAGTAATTTCTTCGCCGCTGGATATATATCGTCGTTTCTACGCTGATTTTACTCGTTTTCACACGCCGAATGTAACGCACACCACTTTTAGCATCGAAACGAGCGCAGCGGCTCGCAAAACGCCGTCTTTCGTTGCGTTCGACGGTAATTTCTTTCCCGCTGGAGATATTTCGACGTTTCTACGCTGATTTTACTCGTTTTCACACGCCGAATGTAACGCACACCACTTTAGGCATCGAAACGAGCGCAGCGGCTCGCAAAACGCCGTCTTTCGTCGTGTTCGACGGTAATTTCTTTCCCGCTGGAGATATCTCGACGTTTCTACGCTGATTTTACTCGTCTTCACACGCCGAATGTAACGCACACCACTTTTAGCATCGAAACATGCGCAGCGGCACGCAAAACGCAGTTTTTCGTCGTTTTCGACAGGAATTTCTTCGCCGCTGGATATATATCGTCGTTTCTACGCTGATTTTACTCGTTTTCACACGCCGAATGTAACGCACACAACTTTTAGCATCGAAACGAGCGCAGCGGCTCGCAAAACGCAGTCTTTCGTCGTGTTCGACGGTAATTTCTTTCCTGCTGGAGATATCTCGACGTTTCTACGCTGATTTTACTCGTCTTCACACGCTGAATGTAACGCACACCACTTTTAGCATCTTAACAAGCGCAGCGGCACGCAAAACGCAGTTTTTCGCCGTTTTCGACAGTAATTTCTTCGCCGCTGGATATATATCGTCGTTTCTACGCTGATTTTACTCGTTTTCGCACGCCGAATGTAACGCACACCACTTTGAGCATCGAAACGAGCGCAGCGGCTCGCAAAACGCCGTCTTTCGTTGCGTTCGACGGTAATTTCTTTCCCGCTGGAGATATTTCGACGTTTCTACGCTGATTTTACTCGTTTTCACACGCCGAATGTAACGCACACCACTTTGAGCATCGGAACGAGCGCAGCGGCTCGCAAAACGCCGTCTTTCGTTGCGTTCGACGGTAATTTCTTTCCCGCTGGAGATATTTCGACGTTTCTACGCTGATTTTACTCGTTTTCACACGCCGAATGTAACGCACACCACTCTTAGCGTCGAAACGAGCGCAGCAGCTCGCAAAACGCCGTCTTTCGTCGTGTTCGACGGTAATTTCTTTCCCGCTGGAGATATCTCGACGTTTCTACGTCGATTTTACTCGTCTTCACACGCCGAATGTAACGCACACCACTTTTAGCATCGAAACGAGCGCAGCGGCTCGCAAAACGCTGTCTTTCGTCGTGTTCGACGGTAATTTCTTTCCCGCTGGTGATATCTCGACGTTTCTACGCTGATTTTACTCGTCTTCACACGCCGAATGTAACGCACACCACATTTAGCATCGAAACAAGCGCAGCGGCACGCAAAACGCAGTTTTTCGTCGTTTTCGACAGTAATTTCTTCGCCGCTGGATATATATCGTCGTTTCTACGCTGATTTTACTCGTTTTCACACGCCGAATGTAACGCACACCACTTTTAGCATCGAAACGAGCGCAGCGGCTCTCAAAACGCCGTCTTTCGTCGTGTTCGACGGTAATTTCTTTCCCGCTGGAGATATTTCGACGTTTCTACGCTGATTTTACTCGTTTTCACACGCCGAATGTAACGCACACCACTTTAAGCATCGAAACAAGCGCAGCGGATCGCAAATCGCCGTTTTTCGTCGTGTTCGACGGTAATTTCTTTCCCGCTGGAGATATTTCGACGTTTCTGCGCTGATTTTACTCTTTTTCCCACGCGGAATGTAACGCACACCACTTTAAGCATCGAAACAAGCGCAGCGGATCGCAAATCGCCGTTTTTCGTCGTGTTCGACGGTAATTTCTTTCCCGCTGGAGATATTTCGACGTTTCTGCGCTGATTTTACTCTTTTTCCCACGCGGAATGTAACGCACGCAACTTTAGCATCGAAACAAGCGCAGCGGCTCGCAAAACGCAGTTTTTCGTCGTTTTCGACATTAATTTCTTTCCTGTTTGAGATATTTCGACGTTTAAACGGCGATCTTACTCCGTTTCAAACGCCGAATATAACGAACTCCACTTTTAACATCGAAACCAGCCCAGCGGCTCGCGAAAAATTATCTTTCGCCGATTTGGACTGAAATTTCTTCCCTTCTGGAGATATTTCGAAGATTGAACGACCATCTTACTCCGTTTCACACACCGAATATAACGCACGCAACTTTTAGCTTCGAAACAAGCCCAGCGGCTCACAAAACTCTGCACTATGTCGATTTTGACATTAATTTCTTTCCTGCTGGAGATAATTCGACGTTTCTACGCTGATTTTACTCGTTTTCACAGGCCGCATGTAACGCACACCACTTTTAGCATCGAAACAAGCGCAGCGGATCGCAAAACGCTGTTTTTCGTCGTTTTCGACGGTAATTTCTTTCCCGCTGGAGATATATCGTCGTTTCTACGCTGATTTTACTCGTTTTCACACGCCGAATGTAACGCACGCAACTTTAGCATCGAAACAAGCGCAGCGGCTCGCAAAACGCAGTTTTTCGTCGAGTTCGACGGTAATTTCTTTCCCCCTGGAGAAATTTCGACGTTTCTGCGCTGATTTCACTCCACTTTACACGCCGAATGTAACGCACACCGCTTTTAGCTTCGAAACAAGCGCAGCGGATCGCAAAACGCAGTTTTTCGTCGTGTTCGACGGTAATTTCTTTCCCGCTGAATATATATCGTCGTTTCTACGCTGATTGTACTCGTTTTCACACGCCGAATGTAACGCACGCCACTTTTAGCATGGAAACAATCGCATCGCCTCGCAAAACGCCGTTTTTCGTCGTGTTCGACGGTAATTTCTTTCCCGCTGGAGATATTTCGACGTTTCTGCGCTGATTTTACTCTTTTTCCCACGCGGAATGTAACGCACACTACTTTTAGCATCGAAACAAGCGCAGCGGATCGCAAAACGCAGTTTTCCGTCGTTTTCGACGGTAATTTCTTTCCCGCTGGAGATATATCATCGTTTCTGCGCTTATTTTACTCGTTTTCGCACGCCGAATGTAACGCACGCAACTTTAGCATCGAAACAAGCGCAGCGGCTCGCAAAACGCAGTTTTTCGTCGAGTTCGACGGTAATTTCTTTCCCCCTGGAGAAATTTCGACGTTTCTGCGCTGATTTCACTCCACTTTACACGCCGAATGTAACGCACACCACTTTTAGCTTCGAAACAAGCGCAGCGGATCGCAAAACGCAGTTTTTCGTCGTGTTCGACGGTAATTTCTTTCCCGCTGGATATATATCGTCGTTTCTACGCTGATTTTACTCGTTTTCACACGCCGAATGTAACGCACGCCACTTTTAGCATGGAAACAATCGCAGCGCCTCGCAAAACGCCGTTTTTTCGTCGTGTTCGACGGTAATTTCTTTCCCGCTGGAGATATTTCGACGTTTCTACGCTGATTTTGGTCGTTTTCACACGCCGAATGTAACGCACACCACTTTTAGCATCGAAACAAGCGCAGCGGATCGCAAAACGCAGTTTTCCGTCGTTTTCGACGGTAATTTCTTCGCCGCTGGAGATATTTCGACGTTTATACGCTGGTTTTAGTCAATTTCACACGCCCAATGTAACGCACGCCACTTTAGATCCGAAACAAGCGCAGCGGCTCGCAAAACGCAGTTTTTCGCCGATTTCGACGGTAATTTCTTTTCCCCTGGAGAAATTTCGACGTTTCTGCACTGATTTCACTCCACTTTACACGCCGAATGTAACGCACACCACTTTTAGCATCGAAACAAGCGCAGCGGATCGCAAAACGCAGTTTTTCGTCGTTTTCGACGGTAATTTCTTTCCCGCTATAGATATATCGTCGTTTCTACGCTGATTTTACTCGTTTTCACACGCCGAATGTAACGCACGCCACTTTTAGCTTCGAAACAAGCCCAGCGGCTCACAAAACTCTGCACTATGTCGATTTTGACATTAATTTCTTTCCTGCTGGAGATATTTCGACGTTTCTACGCTGATTTTACTCGTTTTCACAAGCCGCATGTAACGCACACCACTTTTAGCATCGAAACAAGCGCAGCGGATCGCAAAACACAGTTTTTCGTCGTTTTCGACGGTAATTTCTTTCCCGCTGGAGATATTTCGACGTTTATACGCTGGTTTTAGTCAATTTCACACGCCCAATGTAACGCACGCCACTTTAGATCCGAAACAAGCGCAGCGGCTCGCAAAACGCCGTTTTTCGCCGATTTCGACGGTAATTTCTTTCCCGCTGTAGATATTTCGACGTTTCTAGGCTGATTTTACTCGTTTTCACACGCCGAATGTAACGCACACCACTTTTAGCATCGAAACAAGCGCAGCGGATCGCAAAACGCAGTTTTTCGTCGTTTTCGACTATAATTTCTTTCCTGTTTGAGATATTTCGACGTTTAAACGGCGATCTTACTCCGTTTCAAACGCCGAATATAACGAACTCCACTTTTAACATCGAAACCAGCCCAGCGGCTCGCGAAAAATTATCTTTCGCCGATTTGGACTGAAATTTCTTTCCTTCTGGAGATATTTCGAAGATTGAACGACCATCTTATTCCGTTTCACACACCGAATATAACGCACGCAACTTTTAGCATGGAAACAATCGCAGCGCCTCGCAAAACGCCGTTTTTCGTCGTGTTCGACGGTAATTTCTTTCCCGCTGGAGATATTTCGACGTTTCTACGCTGATTTTGGTCGTTTTCACACGCCGAATGTAACGCACACCACTTTTAGCATCGAAACAAGCGCAGCGGCTCGCAAAACGCAGTTATTCGTCATGTTCGACGGTAATTTCTTTCCCGCTGGAGGTATTTCGACGTTTATACGCTGGTTTTAGTCAATTACACACGCCCAATGTAACGCACACCACTTTTTGCACCGAAACAAGCGCAGCGGCTCGCAAAACGCCGTTTTTCGTCGTTTTCGACGGTAATTTCTTTCCCGCTGTAGATATTTCGACGTTCCTAGGCTGATTTTTCTCGTTTTCACACGCCGAATGTAACGCACACCACTTTTAGCATCGAAACAAGAGCAGCGGCTCGCAAAACGCAGTTTTTCGTCATGTTCGACGGTAATTTCTTTTCCGCTGGAGATATTTCGAAGGTTTCTACGCTGATTTTACTCGTTTTCACACGCGGAATGTAACGCACGCCACTTTTAGCTTCGAAACAAGCCCAGCGGCTCACAAAACTCTGCACTATGTCGATTTTGACATTAATTTCTTTCCTGATTTAGATATTTCGACGTTTAAACGGCGATCTTACTCCGTTTCAAACGCCGAATATAACGAATTCCACTTTTAACATCGAAACCAGCCCAGCGGCTCGCGAAAAATTATCTTTCGCCGATTTGGACTGAAGTTTCTTTCCTTCTGGAGATATTTCGAAGATTGAACGACGATCTTACTCCGTTTCACACACCGAATATAACGCACGCAACTTTTAGCTTCGAAACAAGCCCAGCGGCTCACAAAACTCTGCACTATGTCGATTTTGACATTCATTTCTTTCCTGCTGGTGACATTTCGACGTTTATACGCTGGTTTTAGTCAATTTCACACGCCGAATGTATCGCACGCCACTTTAGCATCGAAATAAGCGCAGCGGCTCGCAAAACGCAGTTTTTCGTCGTTTTCGACAGTAATTTCTTCGCCGCTGGAGATATTTCGACGTTTCTACGCTGGATTTACTCGTCTTCACATGCCGAATGTAACGCACACCACTTCTAGCATAGAAACAAGCGCAGCGGATCGCAATACGCCGTTTTTCGTCGTGTTCGACGGTAATTTCTTTCCCGCTGGAGATATTTCGACGTTTCTACGCTGATTTTACTCGTTTGCACACGCCGAATGTAACGGCACGTCACTTTGGCATCGAAACAACCGCAGCGGCTCGCAAAAAGGCCGTTTTTCGTCGTGTTCGACGGTAATTTCTTTCCCGCTGCAGATATTTCTGCGTTTCTACGCTGATTTTACTCGTTTTCACACGCCGAATGTAACGCATGCCACTTTTAGCATCGAAACAAGCGCAGCGGATCGCAAAACGCAGTTATTCGTGGATTTCGACAGTATTTTCTTTCCTGCTGGTGATATTTCGACGTTTATACGCTGATTTTAGTCAATTTAACACGCCGAATGTATCGCACGCCACTTTTGCATCGAAACAAGCGCAGCGGATCGCAAAACGCAGTTTTTCGTCGTTTTCGACAGTAATTTCTTCGCCGCTGGAGATATTTGGACGTTTCTACGTTGATTTTACTCGTCTTCACATGCCGAATGTAACGCACACCACTTCTAGCATAGAAACAAGCGCAGCGGATCGCAATACGCCGTTTTTCGTCGTGTTCGACGGTAATTTCTTTCCCGCTGGAGATATTTCGACGTTTCTACGCTGATTTTACTCGTTTGCACACGCTGAATGTAACGGCACGTCACTTTGGCATCGAAACAACCGCAGCGGCTCGCAAAAAGGCCGTTTTTCGTCGTGTTCGACGGTAATTTCTTTCCCGCTGCAGATATTTCTGCGTTTCTACGCTGATTTTACTCGTTTTCACACGCCGAATGTAACGCTCGCCACTTTTACCATGGAAACAAGCGCAGCGGATCGCAAAACCCAGTTATACGTGGATTTCGACAGTATTTTCTTTCCTGCTGGTGATATTTCGACGCTTATAAGCTGATTTTAGTCAATTTCACACGCCCAATGTAACGCACGCCACTTTAGCATCGAAACAAGCGCAGCGGATCGCAAAACGCAGTTATTCGTGGATTTCGACAGTATTTTCTTTCCTGCTGGTGATATTTCGGCGTTTATACGCTGATTTTAGTCAATTTAACACGCCCAATGTAACGCACGCCGCTTTTAGCATTGAAACAAGCCCGTTTTCCTCGCAAAACGCAGCCTTTCGTCGATTTCGACGGCAATTTTTTGCTTGTTTGAGATATTTCGAAGTTTCTACGCTGATTTTACTGCATTTTACACGCCGAATGTAACTCTCGCCACTTTTAGCATCGAAACTAACACATTTGTTCGCAAAACGCAGCCTTTCTTCGATTTCCACGCTAATTTTTTTCCTGGTTGAGATATTTCGACGTCTATAAGCTGATTTTACTCAATTTTATACGCCAAATGTAACGCACGCCACTTTTAGCATCGAAACAAGCCCGTTTTCACTCAAAACGCAGCCTTTCGTCGATTTCGACGGTAATTTCTTTTTCGCTTGAGATTTTTCGACGTTTCTACGCTGATTTCACTCCATCTTGCACGACGAATGTAACGCACGACACTTTTAGCATCGAAACAAGCCCAGCGGCTCGCACAACGCAGTTTTTCGACGATTTTGACTGTGATTTCTTTCCTGCTGGAGATAAATCCACGTTTAAACGCTGATTTTGCTACAATTAACACACCGAAGGTAACGCACGCCGTTTTTAGCATCGAAACGCGCACATTTGTTCGCAAAACGCATCCATTCGTCGATTTCGACAGTAATTTCTTTCTTGTTTGAGATATTTCAACGTTTCTACGCTGATTTCACTCCATCTTGCACGCCGATTGTAACGCACGCTACTTTAGCATCGAAACGAGCACATTAGCTCGCAAAACGCAGCCTTTCTTCGATTTCGACGGTAATTTCTTTCCTGATGGAGATATTTCGACCTGTAAACGCCGCACTTACTCCTTTTCACACGCCCAATATAACGCACGCAACTTTTAGCTTTGAAACGAGCCTGGCGGCTCGCGAAACGCTGCATTTTGTCGATATTGACATCAATTTCTTTCCTGATGGAGATATTTCGACGTGTAAACGCCGCTCTTATTCCGTTTCTCACGCCGAATATAACGTACTCCACTTTTAGCTTCGAAACAAGCCCGACGGCTCGCGAAACGCTGCATTTTGTCGATTTTGACAGTAATTTCTTTCCTGATGGAGATATTTCGACATTTGAACGCCGGTTTTCTTCCTTTCTCACGCAGAATATAGGGAACGCCTCTTTTAATTTGGAAACCAGCCCAGCGGCTCGCGAAACATTATCTTTCGCCGATTTTGATAGTCATTACTTTCCTGATGGAGATATTTCGACGTGTAAACGCCGCACTTGCTCCTTTTCACACGGCGAATATAACGCACGCCACTTCTAGCTTCGACACAAGTCCGGCGGTTCGCGAAACGCCGCATTTTGTCGATTTTGACAGTAATTTCTTTCCTGATGGAGATATTTCGACGTTTAAACGGCGAACTTACTGCGTTTCACACGCCGAATATAACGCACGCCACTTTTGGCTTCGAAACAATCACAGCGGCTTGAGAAACAATATCTTCCGCCGTTTTTGTCAGCAATTTCCCTCCTGCTGGAGATATTTCGACGTGTAAACGATACTCTTACTCCGTGTCTCACATCGAATATAACGCATGCCACTTTTAACATCGAAACAAACCCAGCGGCACCCGAAAGAATATCTTTCGTAGATTTTGACATTAATTTCTGTCCTTCTGGAAATACTTCGACGAGTAGACGCCGTTTTTCTTCCTTTCTCACGCAGAATATGAGGTACGCCACTTTTAAATTGGAAACAAGCCCTGCGGCTTGCGAAACGTTATCTTTCGCCGATTTTGACAGTACATTCTTTCCTTCTGGAGATATTTCGGCGTGTAAACGCCGCTCTTACACCGTTTCACACGCCGGATACAACACACACCACTTTTGGCTTCGAAACAATCCCAGCGGCTCGAGAAACAATATCTTCCGCCGATTTTGTCAGTAATTTCCCTCCTTCTGGAGATATTTTGACTTGTAAACGACACTCTTACACCGTTTCACACACCGAATATAACGCACGCAACTTTTAACTTCGAAACAAGCCCGGCGGCTAGAAAAACCCTGCATTTAGTCGATTTTGACAGCAATTTTTTTCCTGATGGAGATATTTGGACGATTCAACTCTGCATCTGATCCATTTCACACGCCGAAAGTAACGCACACCACTTTTAGTTTCGAAACAAGCCCGAACGCTCGAGAAACGCTGCATTTTGTCGATTTTGACAGTAATTTCTTTCCTGATGGAGATATTTCGACGTTTAAACAGCGAACTTACTCCGTTTCACACGCCGAATATAACGCACGCCACTTTTGGCTTCGAAACAAGCCCGACGGCTCGCGAAACGCTGCATTTTGTCGATTTTGACATCATTTTTTTTACTGATGGAGATATTTCGACGTTTAAATGGCGATCCTACTCCGTTTCACACGCCGAATATAACGAACTCCACATTTAACATCGAAACCAGCCCAGCGGCTCGAGAAACATTATCTGTCGCCGATTTTGACGGTAATTTCTTTCCTTCTGGATATATTTCGACGTGTAAACGCCGCACTTGCTCCTTTTCACACGTCGAATATAACGCACGCCACTTTCAGCTTCGAAATAAACCCGGCGGCTAGCAAAACCCTGCAGTTAGTCGATTTTGACTCTAATTTCTTTCCTGATGGAGATATTTCGACGCTTCACCGCTGTTTCTGACCCATTTCACACATTTCACACGCCGAATACCTATATAACGTTATACATGTAGTATCGGGAAAAGGGACGTGCCTGACAATGGGCCATACCTGGGGCCCATTACAACGTCGGGGTAATTAAAGGGGATCTAGCTGACAATGGGCCATACCTGAGGCCCTCTACAACATCGTTGTAATTATAGGGGATCTACCTGAAAATGGGTCAGGCACATCTGGGGATAAGAGGAGAGTACATTAAGAAGTCGAGGGAGTTGCAGAGAGGATGTGAAGACGTGAAGACGTGAAGTGGCAGAGAGAACGTGAAGACGTAAAGACGTGAAGTTGGAGTTAAGTTGGAGAGAAGACGTGAAGACGTGAAGACGTGAAGTTGAAGCTGGAAGCCGAGTAGATGACGCACGACGATCATAGTCAGCTATATGTTGAGCATTGCTCATACGAATAAACGAACTTAACGCTCAATAACCATCATTCCTTGTCCTTGCTCTAGAAACTAACAACAAACACACATCACCTACGATACTACATACGCTATAACGTAATGCTACATAACGTTATACGTTATAACGTAATGCTACATAACGTTATACACTTTAACGTAGTGCTATATATCGTTAGAACTTATAACGTAATGATATACCGTCATACATTATCACGTAATGCTATATAACGTGCTACGTTATACATATATGCTAGATAACGTGCTACGTTATACTGATATGCTATACAGCGTTAAACGTTATACTGATAATCTATATAACGTTATACGTTAAAACGTAATGCCAAATAACGTTATACGTTATAACGTAATGCTATATAACGTTATATGTTATAACGTAATGCTATATAACGTTATATGTTAGAACGTAATGCTATATAACGTTATACGTTATAACGGAATGCTGTATAACGTTATACGTTATAACGTAATGCTATATAACGATATACGTTAAAACATAATGCTATTTAACGTTATACGTTATAACGGAATGCTGTATAACGTTATACGTTATAACGTAATGCTATATAACGTTATACGTTATAACGTAATGCTATATCACGTTGTACATTAAAACATAATGCTATATAGCGTTATACGTTATAACGTAATGCTATATAACGTTATACTTTATACAGATATGCAATATAACGTGCTACGTTATACTGATATGCTGTAAATCGCTATACGTTACAACGTAATGCTATATAACGTTATACGTTATAACGTAATGCTATATAACGTTATATGTTATAACGTAATGCTATATAACGTTATATGTTAGAACGTAATGCTATAAAACGTAATACGTTACAACGTAATGCTGTATAACGTTATACGTTATAACGAAATGCTATATAACGTTATACGTTATAACGTAATGCTATATAACGTTACTCGTTATAAAGTTATGCTATATAATGGTATACGTTATACAGATATGATATATAACGTCATACGTAATAATGTAATGCTATATAACGCTGTACGTTATAACGTAATGCTATTTAGCTTTATACGTTATAACGGAATGCTATATAGCGCTAAACGTTATACTGATACTCTATATAACGTTGTACGTTAAAACGTAATGTTATATAACGTTATACGTAATAGCGGAATGCTATGTAACGTTATACGTTATAACGTAATGCTATTTAACGTTATACGTTATAACGTAATGCTGCATAACGTTATACGTTAGAACGTAATGCCAAATAACGTTATACGTTATAACGTAATGCTATATAACGTTATACGTTATAACGTAATGCTATATAACGTTATATGTTATAACGTAATGCTATATAACGTTATATGCTAGAACGTAATGCTATATAACGTTATACGTTATAACGTAATGCTATATCACATTGTACATTAAAACATAATGCTATATAGCGTTATACGTTATAACGTAATGCTGCATAACGTTATACGTTAGAACGTAATGCCAAATAACGTTATACGTTATAACGTAATGCTATATAACGTTATATGTTAGAACGTAATGCTATATAACGTTATACGTTATAACGGAATGCTGTATAACGTTATACGTTATAACGTAATGCTATATAACGATATACGTTAAAACGTAATGCAATTTAACGTTATACGTTATAACGGAATGCTGTATAACGTTATACGTTATAACGTAATGCTATATAACGTTATACGTTATAACGTAATGCTATATCACGTTGTACATTAAAACATAATGCTATATAGCGTTATACGTTATAACGTAATGCTATATAACGTTATACTTTATACAGATATGCAATATCACGTGCTACGTTATACTGATATGCTGTAAATCGCTATACGTTACAACGTAATGCTATATAACGTTATACGTTATAACGAAATGCTATATAACGTTATACGTTATAACGTAATGCTATATAACGTTACTCGTTATAAAGTTATGCTATATAATGGTATACGTTATACAGATATGATATATAACGTCATACGTAATAATGTAATGCTATATAACGCTGTACGTTATAACGTAATGCTATTTAGCTTTATACGTTATAACGGAATGCTATATAGCGCTAAACGTTATACTGATACTCTATATAACGTTGTACGTTAAAACGTAATGTTATATAACGTTATACGTAATAGCGGAATGCTATGTAACGTTATACGTTATAACGTAATGCTATTTAACGTTATACGTTATAACGGAATGCTGTATAACGTTATACGTTATAACGTAATGCTATATAACGATATACGTTAAAACGTAATGCTATTTAACGTTATACGTTATAACGGAATGCTGTATAACGTTATACGTTATAACGTAATGCTATATAACGTTATACGTTATAACGTAATGCTATATCACGTTGTACATTAAAACATAATGCTATGTAACGTTATACGTTATAACGTAATGCAAAATAATGCTATACGTTAAAACGCAATGCTATATAACGTTATACGTTAAAACGTAATGCTATATTACGCTGTACGTTATAACGTAGTGCTATATAGCGTTATACGTTACAACATAATGCTACATAACGTAGTACGTTGTAACGTAATGCTATATAACGTTATACGTTATAACGTAATGCTGTATAACGTTATACGGTAAAACGTAATGCTACATAACGTTATACGTTATAACGTAATGCTATATAACATTATACGTTATAACGTAATGCTATATCACGTTGTACGCTATAACGTAATGCTATATAACGTTATACGTTAAAACGTAATGCTATTTAACGTTATACGTTATAACGGAATGCTGTATAACGTTATACGTTATAACGTAATGCTATATAACGTTATACGTTATAACGTAATGCCATATAACGTTATACGTTAAAACGTAATGCTATATTACGCTGTACGTTATAACGTAGTACTATATAGCGTAATACGTTACAACGCAATGCTACATAACGTAGTACGCTATAACGTAATGCTATATAACGTTATACGTTAAAACGTAATGCTATTTAACGTTATACGTTATAACGGAATGCTGTATAACGTTATACGTTATAACGTAATGCTATATAACGTTGTCCGTTAGAAAGTAATGCTACATAACGTCGTACGCTATAACATAATGCTATATAACGTTATACATTAAAACGTAATGCTATGTAACGTTGTACGCTATAACGTAATGCTAAAAAACGTTATACGTTATAAAGTAATGCTATATAACTTTATACGTTATAACGTAATGCTATATAACGTTACACGATAAAACGTATTCCTATATTACGCTGTACGTTATAACGTAGAGCTATATAGCGTTATACGTTACAACATAATGCTACATAACGAAGTACGCTGTAACGTAATGCTATATAACGTTATACGTTAAAACGTAATGCTATTTAACGTTATAGGTTATAACGGAATGCTGTATAACGTTATACGCTATAGCGTAATGCTATATAACGTTGTACGTTGGAAAGTAATGCTACATAACGTTGTACGCTATAACGTAATGCTATATAACGTTATACATTAAAACGTAATGCTATGTAACGTTATACGATAGAACGCAATGCTATATAACGTTATACGTTATAACGTAATGCTATTTAACGTTATACATTAAAACGTAATGCTATGTAACGTTATACGATAGAACGCAATGCTATATAACGTTATACGTTAAAATGTAACGCTACTTAACGTTATACGTTATAACGGAATGCTGTATAACGTTATACGTTATAACGTAATGCTATAAAACGTTATACGCTCTAACGTAACGCTATATAACAGTATACATTAAAACGTAATGCTATATAACATTATACGATTTCACGTAATGCTATATGACGTTATACTTTACAACGTAATCCTATATAACTTTATACGTTATAACGTAATGCTATATAACGTTACACGCAATAACGTAATGCTACATAACGTTATACGTTATACTGATATGCTACATAACGATATACGCTATAACGTAATGCTACATAACGTTATACGTTATAAAGTAATGCTACATAACGTTGTACGTTTTACTGATGTGCCATATAATGTTATACGTTATAACGTAATGTTATATAACGTTATACGTTCCACTGATATGCTATCTAACGTTATTCCTTATAACGTAATACAATATAACGTTATACGTTATAAAGTAATGCCACATAACGTGATCCGTTATACTGATATGCTATCTAACGTTATACGTTATGACGAAATGCTATATAGTGCTATACTTTATACTGATATGCTATATAACGTTATACGTTATACTGATATGCTATATAACGTTATACGTTATAAAGTAATGCACTTAACGTTATACGTTATAACGTAATGCTATATAACGTTATACGCTATAACGTAATGCTACATAACGTTATACGTTATACTGATATGCTACATAACGTTATACGCTATAACGTAATGCTACATAACGTTATACGTTATAAAGTATGCTACATAACGTTGTACGTTTTACTGATGTGCCATATAATGTTATACGTTATAACGTAATGTTATATAACGTTATACGTTCCACTGATATGCTATCTAACGTTATTCCTTATAACGTAATACAATATAACGTTATACGTTATAAAGTAATGCCACATAACGTTATCCGTTATACTGATATGCTATCTAACGTTATACGTTATGACGAAATGCTATATAGTGCTATACTTTATATTGATATGCTATATAACGTTATACGTTATACTGATATGCTATATAACGTTATACGTTCTAAAATAATGCACTTAACGTTATACGTTATAACGTAATGCTATATAACGTTATACGCTATAACGTAATGCTACATAACGTTATACGTTATACTGATATGCTATATAACGTTATACCTTATAAAGTAATGCCACATAACGTTATACGTTATAAAGTAATGCCACATAACGTTATCCGTTATACTGATATGCTATCTAACGTTATACGTTATGACGAAATGCTATATAGTGCTATACTTTATACTGATATGCTACATAACGTTATAGGTTAAAACGTAATGTTTTTTAACGTTATACGTTATACTGATATGCTATCTAACGTTATTCCTTATAACGTAATACTATATAACGTTATAAGCAATAACGTAATGCTACATAACATTATACGTTATACTGATATGTTATATAACGTTAGACGTTATAAAGTAATGCCGCATAACGTTATACGTTATAAAGTAATGCCACATAACGTTGTACGTTATACTGATATGCTATCTAACGTTATTCCTTATAACGTAATACCATATAACGTTATACGTTATAAAGTAATGCCACATAACGTTACACGTTATACTGATATGCTATATAACGTTATACGTTATACTGATATGCAATATAACGTTATACGTTATAACGCAATGTTATATAACGTTATACGTTATACTGATATGCTATCTAATGTTATTCCTTATAACGCAATACTATATAACGTTATACGTTATAAAGTAATGCTACATAACGTTATACGTTATAAAGTAATGCCACATAACGTTATACGTTATACTGATATGCTATATAACGTTATACGTTATACTGATATGCAATATAACGTTATACGCTATAAAGTAATGCCACATAACGTTATGCGTTATACTGATGTGCCATATAATGTTATACGTTATAACGTAATGTTATATAACGTTATACGTTATACTGATATGATATCTAACGTTATTCCTTATAACGTAATACTATATAACGTTATACGTTATAAAGTAATGCCTCATAACGTTATACGTTATACTGATATGCTATCTAACGTTACACCTTATAACGTAATACTATATAACGTTATACGTTATAAAGTAATGCCACATAACGTTATACGTTATACTGATATGCTACATAACGTTATAGTACGTTATACTGATGTGCCATATAACGTTATACGTTATAACGTAATGCTATAAAACGTTATACGCTCTAACGTAACGCTATATAACATTATACATTAAAACGTAATGCTATATAACATTATACGATTTCACGTAATGCTATATGACGTTATACTTTACAACGTAATCCTATATAACTTTATACGTTATAACGTAATGCTATATAACGTTACACGCAATAACGTAATGCTACATAACGTTATACGTTATACTGATATGCTACATAACGATATACGCTATAACGTAATGCTACATAACGTTATACGTTATAAAGTAATGCTACATAACGTTGTACGTTTTACTGATGTGCCATATAATGTTATACGTTATAACGTAATGTTATATAACGTTATACGTTCCACTGATATGCTATCTAACGTTATTCCTTATAACGTAATACAATATAACGTTATACGTTATAAAGTAATGCCACATAACGTTATCCGTTATACTGATATGCTATCTAACGTTATACGTTATGACGAAATGCTATATAGTGCTATACTTTATACTGATATGCTATATAACGTTATACGTTATACTGATATGCTATATAACGTTATACGTTATAAAGTAATGCACTTAACGTTATACGTTATAACGTAATGCTATATAACGTTATACGCTATAACGTAATGCTACATAACGTTATACGTTATACTGATATGCTATATAACGTTGTACCTTATAAAGTAATGCCACATAACGTTATACGTTATAAAGTAATGCCACATAACGTTATCCGTTATACTGATATGCTATCTAACGTTATACGTTATGACGAAATGCTATATAGTGCTATACTTTATACTGATATGCTACATAACGTTATAGGTTAAAACGTAATGTTTTTTAACGTTATACGTTATACTGATATGCTATCTAACGTTATTCCTTATAACGTAATACTATATAACGTTATAAGCAATAACGTAATGCTACATAACATTATACGTTATACTGATATGTTATATAACGTTAGACGTTATAAAGTAATGCCGCATAACGTTATACGTTATAAAGTAATGCCACATAACGTTGTACGTTATACTGATATGCTATCTAACGTTATTCCTTATAACGTAATACCATATAACGTTATACGTTATAAAGTAATGCCACATAACGTTACACGTTATACTGATATGCTATATAACGTTATACGTTATACTGATATGCAATATAACGTTATACGTTATAACGCAATGTTATATACCGTTATACGTTATACTGATATGCTATCTAATGTTATTCCTTATAACGCAATACTATATAACGTTATACGTTATAAAGTAATGCTACATAACGTTATACGTTATAAAGTAATGCCACATAACGTTATACGTTATACTGATATGCTATATAACGTTATACGTTATACTGATATGCAATATAACGTTATACGCTATAAAGTAATGCCACATAACGTTATGCGTTATACTGATGTGCCATATAATGTTATACGTTATAACGTAATGTTATATAACGTTATACGTTATACTGATATGAGATCTAACGTTATTCCTTATAACGTAATACTATATAACGTTATACGTTATAAAGTAATGCCTCATAACGTTATACGTTATACTGATATGCTATCTAACGTTACACCTTATAACGTAATACTATATAACGTTATACGTTATAAAGTAATGCCACATAACGTTATACGTTATACTGATATGCTACATAACGTTATAGTACGTTATACTGATGTGCCATATAACGTTATACGTTATAACGTAATGCTATAAAACGTTATACGCTCTAACGTAACGCTATATAACATTATACATTAAAACGTAATGCTATATAACATTATACGATTTCACGTAATGCTATATGACGTTATACTTTACAACGTAATCCTATATAACTTTATACGTTATAACGTAATGCTATATAACGTTACACGCAATAACGTAATGCTACATAACGTTATACGTTATACTGATATGCTACATAACGATATACGCTATAACGTAATGCTACATAACGTTATACGTTATAAAGTAATGCTACATAACGTTGTACGTTTTACTGATGTGCCATATAATGTTATACGTTATAACGTAATGTTATATAACGTTATACGTTCCACTGATATGCTATCTAACGTTATTCCTTATAACGTAATACAATATAACGTTATACGTTATAAAGTAATGCCACATAACGTTATCCGTTATACTGATATGCTATCTAACGTTATACGTTATGACGAAATGCTATATAGTGCTATACTTTATACTGATATGCTATATAACGTTATACGTTATACTGATATGCTATATAACGTTATACGTTATAAAGTAATGCACTTAACGTTATACGTTATAACGTAATGCTATATAACGTTATACGCTATAACGTAATGCTACATAACGTTATACGTTATACTGATATGCTATATAACGTTGTACCTTATAAAGTAATGCCACATAACGTTATACGTTATAAAGTAATGCCACATAACGTTATCCGTTATACTGATATGCTATCTAACGTTATACGTTATGACGAAATGCTATATAGTGCTATACTTTATACTGATATGCTACATAACGTTATAGGTTAAAACGTAATGTTTTTTAACGTTATACGTTATACTGATATGCTATCTAACGTTATTCCTTATAACGTAATACTATATAACGTTATAAGCAATAACGTAATGCTACATAACATTATACGTTATACTGATATGTTATATAACGTTAGACGTTATAAAGTAATGCCGCATAACGTTATACGTTATAAAGTAATGCCACATAACGTTGTACGTTATACTGATATGCTATCTAACGTTATTCCTTATAACGTAATACCATATAACGTTATACGTTATAAAGTAATGCCACATAACGTTACACGTTATACTGATATGCTATATAACGTTATACGTTATACTGATATGCAATATAACGTTATACGTTATAACGCAATGTTATATACCGTTATACGTTATACTGATATGCTATCTAATGTTATTCCTTATAACGCAATACTATATAACGTTATACGTTATAAAGTAATGCTACATAACGTTATACGTTATAAAGTAATGCCACATAACGTTATACGTTATACTGATATGCTATATAACGTTATACGTTATACTGATATGCAATATAACGTTATTCGCTATAAAGTAATGCCACATAACGTTATGCGTTATACTGATGTGCCATATAATGTTATACGTTATAACGTAATGTTATATAACGTTATACGTTATACTGATATGAGATCTAACGTTATTCCTTATAACGTAATACTATATAACGTTATACGTTATAAAGTAATGCCTCATAACGTTATACGTTATACTGATATGCTATCTAACGTTACACCTTATAACGTAATACTATATAACGTTATACGTTATAAAGTAATGCCACATAACGTTATACGTTATACTGATATGCTACATAACGTTATAGTACGTTATACTGATGTGCCATATAACGTTATACGTTATAACGCAATGTTATATAACGTTATACGTTATACTGATATGCTATCTAATGTTATTCCTTATAACGCAATACTATATAACGTTATACGTTATAAAGTAATGCTACATAACGTTATACGTTATAAAGTAATGCCACATAACGTTATACGTTATTCTGATATGCTATCTAACGTTATACCTTATAACGTAATACTATATAACGTTATACGTTATAAAGTAATGCCTCATAACGTTATACGTTATACTGATATGCTATCTAACGTTATTCCTTATAACGTAATACTATATAACGTTATACGTTATAAAGTAATGCCTCATAACGTTATACGTTATACTGATATGATATCTAACGTTATTCCTTATAACGTAATACTATATAACGTTATACGTTATAAAGTAATGCCTCATAACGTTATACGTTATACTGATATGCTATCTAACGTTACACCTTATAACGTAATACTATATAACGTTATACGTTATAAAGTAATGCCACATAACGTTACACGTTATACTGATATGCTATATAACGTTATACGTTATACTGATATGCTACATAACGATATACGCTATAAGGTAATGCTACATAACGTTATACGTTATAAAGTAATGCTACATAACGTTGTACGTTTTACTGATGTGCCATATAATGTTATACGTTATAACGTAATGTTATATAACGTTAATCGTTCCACTGATATGCTATCTAACGTTATTCCTTATAACGTAATACTATATAACGTTATACGTTATAAAGTAATGCCACATAACGTTATACGTTATACTGATATGCTATCTAACGTTATAACTTATAACGTAATACTATATAACGTAATACTATATAACGTTATACGTTATAAAGTAATGCCACATAACGTTATACGTTATACTGGTATGCTATATAACGTCATACGTTATACTGATATGCTATATAACGTTATACGTTATACCGTAATGCTACATAACGTTATACGCTTTAACGTAATGCTACATAATGTTATACGTTATACTGATATGCTATATAACGTTATAGCTTATAAAGTAATGCCACATAACGTTATACGTTATTCTGATATGCTATCTAACGTTATACCTTATAACGTAATACTATATAACGTTATACGTTATAAAGTAATGCCACATAACGTTATACGTTATACTGATATGCTATATAACGTTATACGTTATACTGATATGCTACATAACGTTATACGCTATAACGTAATGCTACATAACGTTATACGTTATAAAGTAATGCTACATAACGTTATGCGTTATACTGATGTGCCATATAATGTTATACGTTATAACGTAATGTTATATAACGTTATACGTTATACTGATATGATATCTAACGTTATTCCTTATAACGTAATACTATATAACGTTATACGTTATAAAGTAATGCCACATAACGTTACACGTTATACTGATATGCTATATAACGTTATACGTTATACTGATATGCAATATAACGTTATACGTTATAAAGTAATGCCATATAACGTTATACGTTATACTGATATGCTATATAACGTTATACGTTATACTGATATGCTATCTAACGTTATTCCTTATAACGTAATACTATATAACGTTATACGTTATAAAGTAATGCACTTAACGTTATACGTTATAACGTAATGCTATATAACGTTACACGCTATAACGTAATGCTACATAACGTTATACGTTATACTGATATGCTACATAACGATATACGCTATAACGTAATGCTACATAACGTTATACGTTATAAAGTAATGCTATATAACGTTGTACGTTTTACTGATGTGCCATATAATGTTATACGTTATAACGTAATGTTATATAACGTTATACGTTCCACTGATATGCTATCTAACGTTATTCCTTATAACGTAATACAATATAACGTTATACGTTATAAAGTAATGCCACATAACGTTATCCGTTATACTGATATGCTATCTAACGTTATACGTTATGACGAAATGCTATATAGTGCTATACTTTATACTGAAATGCCATATAACGTTATACGTTATACTGATATGCTATATAACGTTATACGTTATAAAGTAATGCACTTAACGTTATACGTTATAACGTAATGCTATATAACGTTATACGCTATAACGTAATGCTACATAACGTTATACGTTATACTGATATGCTATATAACGTTATACCTTATAAAGTAATGCCACATAACGTTATACGTTATAAAGTAATGCCACATAACGTTATCCGTTATACTGATATGCTATCTAACGTTATACGTTATGACGAAATGCTATATAGTGCTATACTTTATACTGATATGCTACATAACGTTATACGTTAAAACGTAATGTTTTTTAACGTTATACGTTATACTGATATGCTATCTAACGTTATTCCTTATAACGTAATACTATATAACGTTATAAGCAATAACGTATTGCTACATAACATTATACGTTATACTGATATGTTATATAACGTTAGACGTTATAAAGTAATGCCGCATAACGTTATACGTTATAAAGTAATGCCACATAACGTTGTACGTTATACTGATATGCTATCTAACGTTATTCCTTATAACGTAATACTATATAACGTTATACGTTATAAAGTAATGCCTCATAATGTTATACGTTATACTGATATGCTATCTAACGTTACACCTTATAACGTAATACTATATAACGTTATACGTTATAAAGTAATGCCACATAACGTTATACGTTATACTGATATGCTATATAACGTTATACGTTATACTGATATGCAATATAACGTTATACGTTATAAAGTAATGCCACATAACGTTATACGTTATACTGATATGCTATATAACGTTATACGTTATACTGATATGCTTCATAACGATATACGCTATAACGTAATGCTCCATAACGTTATACGTTATAAAGTAATGCTACATAACGTTATGCGTTATACTGATGTGCCATATAATGTTATACGTTATAACGTAATGTTATATAACGTTATACGTTATACTGATATGAGATCTAACGTTATTCCTTATAACGTAATACTATATAACGTTATACGTTATAAAGTAATGCCTCATAACGTTATACGTTATACTGATATGCTATCTAACGTTACACCTTATAACGTAATACTATATAACGTTATACGTTATAAAGTAATGCCACATAACGTTATACGTTATACTGATATGCTACATAACGTTATAGTACGTTATACTGATGTGCCATATAACGTTATACGTTATAACGCAATGTTATATAACGTTATACGTTATACTGATATGCTATCTAATGTTATTCCTTATAACGCAATACTATATAACGTTATACGTTATAAAGTAATGCTACATAACGTTATACGTTATAAAGTAATGCCACATAACGTTATACGTTATTCTGATATGCTATCTAACGTTATACCTTATAACGTAATACTATATAACGTTATACGTTATAAAGTAATGGCACATAACGTTATACGTTATACTGATATGATATCTAACGTTATTCCTTATAACGTAATACTATATAACGTTATACGTTATAAAGTAATGCCTCATAACGTTATACGTTACACTGATATGCTATCTAACGTTACACCTTATAACGTAATACTATATAACGATATACGTTATAAAGTAATGCCACATAACGTTACACGTTATACTGATATGCTATATAACGTTATACGTTATACTGATATGCTACATAACGATATACGCTATAACGTAATGCTACATAACGTTATACGTTATAAAGTAATGCTACATAACGTTGTACGTTTTACTGATGTGCCATATAATGTTATACGTTATAACGTAATGTTATATAACGTTAATCGTTCCACTGATATGCTATCTAACGTTATTCCTTATAACGTAATACTATATAACGTTATACGTTATAAAGTAATGCCACATAACGTTATACGTTATACTGATATGCTATCTAACGTTATAACTTATAACGTAATACTATATAACGTAATACTATATAACGTTATACGTTATAAAGTAATGCCACATAACGTTATACGTTATACTGATATGCTATATAACGTCATACGTTATACTGATATGCTATATAACGTTATACGTTATACCGTAATGCTACATAACGTTATACGCTATAACGTAATGCTACATAACGTTATACGTTATACTGATATGCTATATAACGTTATACGTTATAAAGTAATGCCACATAACGTTATACGTTATTCTGATATGCTATCTAACGTTATACCTTATAACGTAATACTATATAACGTTATACGTTATAAAGTAATGCCACATAACGTTATACGTTATACTGATATGCTATATAACGTTATACGTTATACTGATATGCTACATAACGTTATACGCTATAACGTAATGCTACATAACGTTATACGTTATAAAGTAATGCTACATAACGTTATGCGTTATACTGATGTGCCATATAATGTTATACGTTATAACGTAATGTTATATAACGTTATACGTTATACTGATATGATATCTAACGTTATTCCTTATAACGTAATACTATATAACGTTATACGTTATAAAGTAATGCCACATAACGTTACACGTTATACTGATATGCTATATAACGTTATACGTTATACTGATATGCAATATAACGTTATACGTTATAAAGTAATGCCATATAACGTTATACGTTATACTGATATGCTATATAACGTCATACGTTATACTGATATGCTATATAACGTTATACGTTATACCGTAATGCTACATAACGTTATACGCTTTAACGTAATGCTACATAATGTTATATGTTATACTGATATGCTATATAACGTTATACCTTATAAAGTAATGCCACATAACGTTATACGTTATTCTGATATGCTATCTAACGTTATACCTTATAACGTAATACTATATAACGTTATACGTTATAAAGTAATGCCACATAACGTTATACGTTATACTGATATGCTATATAACGTTATACGTTATACTGATATGCTACATAACGTTATACGCTATAACGTAATGCTACATAACGTTATACGTTATAAAGTAATGCTACATAACGTTATGCGTTATACTGATGTGCCATATAATGTTATACGTTATAACGTAATGTTATATAACGTTATACGTTATACTGATATGATATCTAACGTTATTCCTTATAACGTAATACTATATAACGTTATACGTTATAAAGTAATGCCACATAACGTTACACGTTATACTGATATGCTATATAACGTTATACGTTATACTGATATGCAATATAACGTTATACGTTATAAAGTAATGCTATATAACGTTGTACGTTTTACTGATGTGCCATATAATGTTATACGTTATAACGTAATGTTATATAACGTTATACGTTCCACTGATATGCTATCTAACGTTATTCCTTATAACGTAATACAATATAACGTTATACGTTATAAAGTAATGCCACATAACGTTATCCGTTATACTGATATGCTATCTAACGTTATACGTTATGACGAAATGCTATATAGTGCTATACTTTATACTGATATGCTATATAACGTTATACGTTATACTGATATGCTATATAACGTTATACGTTATAAAGTAATGCACTTAACGTTATACGTTATAACGTAATGCTATATAACGTTATACGCTATAACGTAATGCTACATAACGTTATACGTTATACTGATATGCTATATAACGTTATACCTTATAAAGTAATGCCACATAACGTTATACGTTATAAAGTAATGCCACATAACGTTATCCGTTATACTGATATGCTATCTAACGTTATACGTTATGACGAAATGCTATATAGTGCTATACTTTATACTGATATGCTACATAACGTTATACGTTAAAACGTAATGTTTTTTAACGTTATACGTTATACTGATATGCTATCTAACGTTATTCCTTATAACGTAATACTATATAACGTTATAAGCAATAACGTAATGCTACATAACATTATACGTTATACTGATATGTTATATAACGTTAGACGTTATAAAGTAATGCCGCATAACGTTATACGTTATAAAGTAATGCCACATAACGTTGTACGTTATACTGATATGCTATCTAACGTTATTCCTTATAACGTAATACCATATAACGTTATACGTTATAAAGTAATGCCACATAACGTTACACGTTATACTGATATGCTATATAACGTTATACGTTATACTGATATGCAATATAACGTTATACGTTATAAAGTAATGCCACATAACGTTATACGTTATACTGATATGCTATATAACGTTATACGTTATACTGATATGCTATCTAACGTTATTCCTTATAACGTAATACTATATAACGTTATACGTTATAAAGTAATGCCTCATAATGTTATACGTTATACTGATATGCTATCTAACGTTACTCCTTATAACGTAATACTATATAACGTTATACGTTATAAAGTAATGCCACATAACGTTATACGTTATACTGATATGCTATATAACGTTATACGTTATACTGATATGCAATATAACGTTATACGTTATCAAGTAATGCCACATAACGTTATACGTTATACTGATATGCTATATAACGTTATACGTTATACTGATATGCTACATAACGATATACGCTATAACGTAATGCTCCATAACGTTATACGTTATAAAGTAATGCTACATAACGTTATGCGTTATACTGATGTGCCATATAATGTTATACGTTATAACGTAATGTTATATAACGTTATACGTTATACTGATATGAGATCTAACGTTATTCCTTATAACGTAATACTATATAACGTTATACGTTATAAAGTAATGCCTCATAACGTTATACGTTATACTGATATGCTATCTAACGTTACACCTTATAACGTAATACTATATAACGTTATACGTTATAAAGTAATGCCACATAACGTTATACGTTATACTGATATGCTACATAACGTTATAGTACGTTATACTGATGTGCCATATAACGTTATACATTATAACGCAATGTTATATAACGTTATACGTTATACTGATATGCTATCTAATGTTATTCCTTATAACGCAATACTATATAACGTTATACGTTATAAAGTAATGTTACATAACGTTATACGTTATAAAGTAATGCCACATAACGTTATACGTTATTCTGATATGCTATCTAACGTTATACCTTATAACGTAATACTATATAACGTTATACGTTATAAAGTAATGGCACATAACGTTATACGTTATACTGATATGATATCTAACGTTATTCCTTATAACGTAATACTATATAACGTTATACGTTATAAAGTAATGCCTCATAACGTTATACGTTACACTGATATGCTATCTAACGTTACACCTTATAACGTAATACTATATAACGATATACGTTATAAAGTAATGCCACATAACGTTACACGTTATACTGATATGCTATATAACGTTATACGTTATACTGATATGCTACATAACGATATACGCTATAACGTAATGCTACATAACGTTATACGTTATAAAGTAATGCTACATAACGTTGTACGTTTTACTGATGTGCCATATAATGTTATACGTTATAACGTAATGTTATATAACGTTAATCGTTCCACTGATATGCTATCTAACGTTATTCCTTATAACGTAATACTATATAACGTTATACGTTATAAAGTAATGCCACATAACGTTATACGTTATACTGATATGCTATCTAACGTTATAACTTATAACGTAATACTATATAACGTAATACTATATAACGTTATACGTTATAAAGTAATGCCACATAACGTTATACGTTATACTGATATGCTATATAACGTCATACGTTATACTGATATGCTATATAACGTTATACGTTATACCGTAATGCTACATAACGTTATACGCTATAACGTAATGCTACATAACGTTATACGTTATACTGATATGCTATATAACGTTATACGTTATAAAGTAATGCCACATAACGTTATACGTTATTCTGATATGCTATCTAACGTTATACCTTATAACGTAATACTATATAACGTTATACGTTATAAAGTAATGCCACATAACGTTATACGTTATACTGATATGCTATATAACGTTATACGTTATACTGATATGCTACATAACGTTATACGCTATAACGTAATGCTACATAACGTTATACGTTATAAAGTAATGCTACATAACGTTATGCGTTATACTGATGTGCCATATAATGTTATACGTTATAACGTAATGTTATATAACGTTATACGTTATACTGATATGATATCTAACGTTATTCCTTATAACGTAATACTATATAACGTTATACGTTATAAAGTAATGCCACATAACGTTACACGTTATACTGATATGCTATATAACGTTATACGTTATACTGATATGCAATATAACGTTATACGTTATAAAGTAATGCCATATAACGTTATACGTTATACTGATATGCTATATAACGTTATACGTTATACTGATATGCTATCTAACGTTATTCCTTATAACGTAATACTATATAACGTTATACGTTATAAAGTAATGCACTTAACGTTATACGTTATAACGTAATGCTATATAACGTTACACGCTATAACGTAATGCTACATAACGTTATACGTTATACTGATATGCTACATAACGATATACGCTATAACGTAATGCTACATAACGTTATACGTTATAAAGTAATGCTACATAACGTTGTACGTTTTACTGATGTGCCATATAATGTTACACGTTATAACGTAATGTTATATAACGTTATACGTTCCACTGATATGCTATCTAACGTTATTCCTTATAACGTAATACAATATAACGTTATACGTTATAAAGTAATGCCACATAACGTTATCCGTTATACTGATATGCTATCTAACGTTATACGTTATGACGAAATGCTATATAGTGCTATACTTTATACTGATATGCTATATAACGTTATACGTTATAGTGATATGCTATATAACGTTATACGTTATAAAGTAATGCACTTAACGTTATACGTTATAACGTAATGCTATATAACGTTATACGCTATAACGTAATGCTACATAACGTTATACGTTATACTGATATGCTATATAACGTTATACCTTATAAAGTAATGCCACATAACGTTATACGTTATAAAGTAATGCCACATAACGTTATCCGTTATACTGATATGCTATCTAACGTTATACGTTATGACGAAATGCTATATAGTGCTATACTTTATACTGATATGCTACATAACGTTATACGTTAAAACGTAATGTTTTTTAACGTTATACGTTATACTGATATGCTATCTAACGTTATTCCTTATAACGTAATACTATATAACGTTATAAGCAATAACGTAATGCTACATAACATTATACGTTATACTGATATGTTATATAACGTTAGACGTTATAAAGTAATGCCGCATAACGTTATACGTTATAAAGTAATGCCACATAACGTTGTACGTTATACTGATATGCCATCTAACGTTATTCCTTATAACGTAATACCATATAACGTTATACGTTATAAAGTAATGCCACATAACGTTACACGTTATACTGATATGCTATATAACGTTATACGTTATACTGATATGCAATATAACGTTATACGTTATAAAGTAATGCCACATAACGTTATACGTTATACTGATATGCTATATAACGTTATACGTTATACTGATATGCTATCTAACGTTATTCCTTATAACGCAATACTATATAACGTTATACGTTATAAAGTAATGCTACATAACGTTATACGTTATAAAGTAATGCCACATAACGTTATACGTTATACTGATATGCCATCTAACGTTATTCCTTATAACGTAATACCATATAACGTTATACGTTATAAAGTAATGCCACATAACGTTACACGTTATGCTGATATGCTATATAACGTTATACGTTATACTGATATGCAATATAACGTTATACGTTATAAAGTAATGCCACATAACGTTATACGTTATACTGATATGCTATATAACGTTATACGTTATACTGATATGCTATCTAACGTTATTCCTTATAACGCAATACTATATAACGTTATACGTTATAAAGTAATGCTACATAACGTTATACGTTATAAAGTAATGCCTCATAACTTTATACGTTATACTGATATGCTATCTAACGTTACACCTTATAACGTAATACTATATAACGTTATACGTTATAAAGTAATGCCACATAACGTTATACGTTATACTGATATGCTATATAACGTTATACGTTATACTGATATGCAATATAACGTTATACGTTATAAAGTAATGCCACATAACGTTATACGTTATACTGATATGCTATATAACGTTATACGTTATACTGATATGCTACATAACGATATACGCTATAACGTAATGCTCCATAACGTTATACGTTATAAAGTAATGCTACATAACGTTATAGTACGTTATACTGATGTGCTATATAACGTTATACGTTATAACGCTATGTTATATAACGTTATACGTTATACTGATATGCTATCTAATGTTATTCCTTATAACGCAATACTATATAACGTTATACGTTATAAAGTAATGCTACATAACGTTATACGTTATAAAGTAATGCCACATAACGTTATACGTTATTCTGATATGCTATCTAACGTTATACCTTATAACGTAATACTATATAACGTTATACGTTATAAAGTAATGGCACATAACGTTATACGTTATACTGATATGCTATATAACGTTATACGTTATACTGATATGCTACATAACGTTATACGCTATAACGTAATGCTACATAACATTATACGTTATAAAGTAATGCTACATAACGTTATGCGTTATACTGATGTGCCATATAATGTTATACGTTATAACGTAATGTTATATAACGTTATACGTTATACTGATATGATATCTAACGTTATTCCTTATAACGTAATACTATATAACGTTATACATTATAAAGTAATGCCTCATAACGTTATACGTTATACTGATATGCTATCTAACGTTACACCTTATAACGTAATACTATATAACGTTATACGTTATAAAGTAATGCCACATAACGTTACACGTTATACTGATATGCTATATAACGTTATACGTTAAAACGTAATGTTTTTTAACGTTATACGTTATACTGATATGCTATACAACATTATACGTTATAAAGTAATGCCACATAACGTTATACGTTATACTGATATGCTATCTAACGTTATAACTTATAACGTAATACTATATAACGTAATACTATATAACGTTATACGTTATAAAGTAATGCCACATAACGTTATACGTTATACTGATATGCTATATAACGTCATACGTTATACTGATATGCTATATAACGTTATACGTTATACCGTAATGCTACATAACGTTATACGCTTTAACGTAATGCTACATAATGTTATACGTTATACTGATATGCTATATAACGTTATACCTTATAAAGTAATGCCACATAACGTTATACGTTATTCTGATATGCTATCTAACGTTATACCTTATAACGTAATACTATATAACGTTACACGTTATAAAGTAATGCCACATAACGTTATACGTTATACTGATATGCTATATAACGTTATACGTTATACTGATATGCTACATAACGTTATACGCTATAACGTAATGCTACATAACGTTATACGCTATAACGTAATGCTACATAACGTTATACGTTATAAAGTAATGCTACATAACGTTATGCGTTATACTGATGTGCCATATAATGTTATACGTTATAACGTAATGTTATATAACGTTATACGTTATACTGATATGACATCTAACGTTATTCCTTATAACGTAATACTATATAACGTTATACGTTATAAAGTAATGCCTCATAACGTTATACGTTATACTGATATGCTATCTAACGTTACACCTTATAACGTAATACTATATATCGTTATACGTTATAAAGTAATGCCACATAACGTTATACGTTATACTGATATGCTATATAACGTTATACGTTATACTGATATGCAATATAACGTTATACGTTATAAAGTAATGCCACATAACGTTATACGTTATACTGATATGCTATATAACGTTATACGTTATACTGATATGCTACATAACGATATACGCTATAACGTAATGCTGCATAAAGTTATACGTTATACTGATATGCTATCTAATGTTATTCCTTATAACGCAATACTATATAACGTTATACGTTATAAAGTAATGCTACATAACGTTATAAGTTATAAAGTAATGCCACATAACGTTATACGTTATTCTGATATGCTATCTAACGTTATACCTTATAACGTAATACTATATAACGTTATACGTTATACTGATATGCTATATAACGTTATACGTTATACTGATATGCAATATAACGTTATACGTTATAAAGTAATGCCACATAACGTTATACGTTATACTGATATGCTATATAACGTTATACGTTATACTGATATGCTACATAACGATATACGCTATAACGTAATGCTACATAACGTTATACGTTATAAAGTAACGCTACATAACGTTGTACGTTTTACTGATGTGCCATATAATGTTATACGTTATAACGTAATGTTATATAACGTTATACGTTCCACTGATATGCTATCTAACGTTATTCCTTATAACGTAATACTATATAACGTTATACGTTATAAAGTAATGCCACATAACGTTATACGTTATACTGATATGCTATATAACGTTATAAGTTAAAACGTAATGTTTTTTAACGTTATACGTTATACTGATATGCTATACAACGTTATACGTTATAAAGTAATGCCACATAACGTTATACGTTATGCTGATATGCTATCTAACGTTACACCTTATAGCGTAATACTATATAACGTTGTACGTTATAAAGTAATGCCACATAACGTTATACGTTATTCTGATATGCTATATAACGTTATACGTTATACTGATACGCTACATAACGTTATACGCTATAACGTAGTGCTACATAACGTTATACGTTATACTGATATGCTATCTAACGTTATGACTTATAACGTAATACTATATAACGTAATTCTATATAACGTTATACGTTATAAAGTAATGCCACATAACGTTATACGTTATACTGATATGCTATATAACGTCATACGTTATACTGATATGCTATATAACGTTATACGTTATACCGTAATGCTACATAACGTTATACGCTATAACGTAATGCTACATAATGTTATACGTTATAAAGTAATGCACTTAACGTTATACGTTATAACGTAATGCTATATAACGTTATACGCTATAACGTAATGCTACATAACGTTATACGTTATACTGATATGCTATATAACGTTATACCTTATAAAGTAATGCCACATAACGTTATACGTTATAAAGTAATGCCACATAACGTTATCCGTTATACTGATATGCTATCTAACGTTATACGTTATGACGAAATGCTATATAGTGCTATACTTTATACTGATATGCTATATAACGTTATATGTTATAACGTAATGCTACATAACGTTATACGTTATACTGATATGCTATATAACGTTATACCTTATAAAGTAATGCCACATAACGTTATACGTTATAAAGTAATGCCACATAACGTTATCCGTTATACTGATATGCTATCTAACGTTATACGTTATGACGAAATGCTATATAGTGCTATACTTTATACTGATATGCTATATAACGTTATACGTTATACTGATATGCTATATAACGTTATATGTTATAACGTAATGCTATATAACGTTATACGCTATAACGTAATGCTACATAACGTTATACGTTATACTGATATGCTATATAACGTTGTACGTTAAAACGTAATGTTTTTTAACGTTATACGTTATACTGATATGCTATACAACGTTATACGTTATAAAGTAATGCCACATAACGTTATACGTTATACTGATATGCTATATAACGTTGTACGTTATAAAGTAGTGCCACATAACGTTATGCGTTATACTGATATGCTATATAACGTTATACGTTATAACGTAATGCTACATAACGTTATACGTTATACTGATATGCTATATAACGTTGTACGTTAAAACGTAATGTTTTTTAACGTTATACGTTATACTGATATGCTATACAACGTTATACGTTATAAAGTAATGCCACATAACGTTATACGTTATACTGATATGCTATCTAACGTTATAACTTATAACGTAATACTATATAACGTAATACTATATAACGTTACACGTTATAAAGTAATGCCACATAACGTTATACGTTATACTGATATGCTATATAACGTCATACGTTATACTGATATGCTATATAACGTTATACGTTATACCGTAATGCTACATAACGTTATACGCTATAACGTAATGCTACATAATGTTATACGTTATAAAGTAATGCACTTAACGTTATACGTTATAACGTAATGCTATATAACGTTATACGCTATAACGTAATGCTACATAACGTTATACGTTATACTGATATGCTATATAACGTTATACCTTATAAAGTAATGCCACATAACGTTATACGTTATAAAGTAATGCCACATAACGTTATCCGTTATACTGATATGCTATCTAACGTTATACGTTATGACGAAATGCTATATAGTGCTATACTTTATACTGATATGCTACATAACGTTATACGTTAAAACGTAATGTTTTTTAACGTTATACGTTATACTGATATGCTATCTAACGTTATTCCTTATAACGTAATACTATATAACGTTATACGCTATAACGTAATGCTACATAACGTTATACGTTATAAAGTAATGCTACATAACGTTATACGTTATACTGATATGTTATATAACGTTATACGCTATAACGTAATGCTACATAACGTTATACGTTATACTGATATGCTATATAACGTTATTCCTTATAACGTAATGCTATATAACGTTATACGCTATAACGTAATGCTACATAACGTTATACGTTATACTGATATGCTATATAACGTTATACGTTATAAAGTAATGCCACATAACGTTATACGTTATAAAGTAATGCTACATAACGTTATACGTTATACTGATGTGCCATATAACGTTATACGTTATAACGCAATGTTATATAACGTTATACGTTATACTGATATGCTATCTAATGTTATTCCTTATAACGCAATACTATATAACGTTATACGTTATAAAGTAATGCTGCATAACGTTATAAGTTATAAAGTAATGCCACATAACGTTATACGTTATTCTGATATGCTATCTAACGTTATACCTTATAACGTAATACTATATAACGTTATACGTTATAAAGTAATGCCACATAACGTTATACGTTATACTGATATGCTATATAACGTTATACGTTATACTGATATGCTACATAACGATATACGCTATAACGTAATGCTACATAACGTTATACGTTATAAAGTAATGCTACATAACGTTGTACGTTTTACAGATGTGCCATATAATTTTATACGTTATAACGTAATGTTATATAACGTTATACGTTCCACTGATATGCTATCTAACGTTATTCCTTATAACGTAATACTATATAACGTTATACGTTATAAAGTAATGCCACATAACGTTATACGTTATACTGATATGCTATATAACGTTATACGTTAAAACGTAATGTTTTTTAACGTTATACGTTATACTGATATGCTATACAACGTTATACGTTATAAAGTAATGCCACATAACGTTATACGTTATGCTGATATGCTATCTAACGTTACACCTTATAGCGTAATACTATATAACGTTGTACGTTATAAAGTAATGCCACATAACGTTATACGTTATTCTGATATGCTATATAACGTTATACGTTATACTGATACGCTACATAACGTTATACGCTATAACGTAGTGCTACATAACGTTATACGTTATACTGATATGCTATCTAACGTTATGACTTACAACGTAATACTATATAACGTAATACTATATAACGTTATACGTTATAAAGTAATGCCACATGTCGTTATACGTTACACTGATATGCTATATAACGTCATACGTTATACTGATATGCTATATAACGTTATACGTTATACCGTAATGCTACATAACTTTATACGCTATAACGTAATGCTACATAATGTTATACGTTATAAAGTAATGCACTTAACGTTATACGTTATAACGTAATGCTATATAACGTTATACGCTATTACGTAATGCTACATAACGTTATACGTTATACTGATATGCTATATAACGTTATACCTTATAAAGTAATGCCACATAACGTTATACGTTATACTGATATGATATATAACGTCATACGTTATACTGATATGCTATATAACGTTATACGTTATACCGTAATGCTACATAACGTTATACGTTATAACGTAATGCTATATAACGTTATACGCTATAACGTAATGCTACATAACGTTATACGTTATACTGATATGCTATATAACGTTATGCGTTATAAAGTAATGCCACATAACGTTATACGTTATAAAGTAATGCCACATAACGTTATCCGTTATACTGATATGCTATCTAACGTTATACGTTATGACGAAATGCTATATAGTGCTATACTTTATACTGATATGCTATATAACGTTATATGTTATAACGTAATGCTACATAACGTTATACGTTATACTGATATGCTATATAACGTTATACCTTATAAAGTAATGCCACATAACGTTATACGTTATAAAGTAATGCCACATAACGTTATCCGTTATACTGATATGCTATCTAACGTTATACGTTATGACGAAATGCTATATAGTGCTATACTTTATACTGATATGCTATATAACGTTATACGTTATACTGATATGCTATATAACGTTATATGTTATAACGTAATGCTATATAACGTTATACGCTATAACGTAATGCTACATAACGTTATACGTTATAAAGTAATGCTACATAACGTTATACGTTATACTGATATGCTATATAACGTTGTACGTTATAAAGTAGTGCCACATAACGTTATGCGTTATACTGATATGCTATATAACGTTATACGTTATAACGTAATGCTACATAACGTTATACGTTATACTGATATGCTATATAACGTTGTACGTTAAAACGTAATGTTTTTTAACGTTATACGTTATACTGATATGCTATACAACGTTATACCTTATAAAGTAATGCCACATAACGTTATACGTTATAAAGTAATGCCACATAACGTTATCCGTTATACTGATATGCTATCTAACGTTATACGTTATGACGAAATGCTATATAGTGCTATACTTTATACTGATATGCTACATAACGTTATACGTTAAAACGTAATGTTTTTTAACGTTATACGTTATACTGATATGCTATCTAACGTTATTCCTTATAACGTAATACTATATAACGTTATAAGCAATAACGTAATGCTACATAACGTTATACGTTATAAAGTAATGCTACATAACGTTATACGTTATACTGATATGTTATATAACGTTATACGCTATAACGTAATGCTACATAACGTTATACGTTATACTGATATGCTATATAACGTTATTCCTTATAACGTAATACCATATAACGTTATACGCTATAACGTAATGCTACATAACGTTATACGTTATACTGATATGCTATATAACGTTATACGTTATAAAGTAATGCCACATAACGTTATACGTTATAAAGTAATGCTACATAACGTTATACGTTATACTGATGTGCCATATAACGTTATACGTTATAACGCAATGTTATATAACGTTATACGTTATACTGATATGCTATCTAATGTTATTCCTTATAACGCAATACTATATAACGTTATACGTTATAAAGTAATGCTACATAACGTTATAAGTTATAAAGTAATGCCACATAACGTTATACGTTATTCTGATATGCTATCTAACGTTATACCTTATAACGTAATACTATATAACGTTATACGTTATAAAGTAATGCCACATAACGTTATACGTTATACTGATATGCTATATAACGTTATACGTTATACTGATATGCTACATAACGATATACGCTATAACGTAATGCTACATAACGTTATACGTTATAAAGTAATGCTACATAACGTTGTACGTTTTACAGATGTGCCATATAATGTTATACGTTATAACGTAATGTTATATAACGTTATACGTTCCACTGATATGCTATCTAACGTTATTCCTTATAACGTAATACTATATAACGTTATACGTTATAAAGTAATGCCACATAACGTTATACGTTATACTGATATGCTATATAACGTTATACGTTAAAACGTAATGTTTTTTAACGTTATACGTTATACTGATATGCTATACAACGTTATACGTTATAAAGTAATGCCACATAACGTTATACGTTATGCTGATATGCTATCTAACGTTACACCTTATAGCGTAATACTATATAACGTTGTACGTTATAAAGTAATGCCACATAACGTTATACGTTATTCTGATATGCTATATAACGTTATACGTTATACTGATACGCTACATAACGTTATACGCTATAACGTAGTGCTACATAACGTTATACGTTATACTGATATGCTATCTAACGTTATGACTTATAACGTAATACTATATAACGTAATACTATATAACGTTATACGTTATAAAGTAATGCCACATGTCGTTATACGTTATACTGATATGCTATATAACGTCATACGTTATACTGATATGCTATATAACGTTATACGTTATACCGTAATGCTACATAACTTTATACGCTATAACGTAATGCTACATAATGTTATACGTTATAAAGTAATGCACTTAACGTTATGCGTTATAACGTAATGCTATATAACGTTATACGCTATGACGTAATGCTACATAACGTTATACGTTATACTGATATGCTATATAACGTTATACGTTATAAAGTAATGCCACATAACGTTATACGTTATACTGATATGCTATATAACGTTATACGTTATACTGATATGCTATATAACGTTATACGTTATACCGTAATGCTACATAACGTTATACGTTATAACGTAATGCTATATAACGTTATACGCTATAACGTAATGCTACATAACGTTATACGTTATACTGATATGCTATATAACGTTATGCGTTATAAAGTAATGCCACATAACGTTATACGTTATAAAGTAATGCCACATAACGTTATACGTTATACTGATATGCTATCTAACGTTATACGTTATGACGAAATGCTATATAGTGCTATACTTTATACTGATATGCTATATAACGTTATATGTTATAACGTAATGCTACATAACGTTATACGTTATACTGATATGCTATATAACGTTATACGTTATAAAGTAATGCCACATAACGTTATACGTTATAAAGTAATGCCACATAACGTTATCCGTTATACTGATATGCTATCTAACGTTATACGTTATGACGAAATGCTATATAGTGCTATACTTTATACTGATATGCTATATAACGTTATACGTTATACTGATATGCTATATAACGTTATATGTTATAACGTAATGCTATATAACGTTATACGCTATAACGTAATGCTACATAACGTTATACGTTATAAAGTAATGCTACATAACGTTATACGTTATACTGATATGCTATATAACGTTATACGTTATAAAGTAATGCCACATAACGTTATGCGTTATACTGATATGCTATATAACGTTATACGTTATAACGTAATGCTACATAACGTTATACGTTATACTGATATGCTATATAACGTTGTACGTTAAAACGTAATGTTTTTTAACGTTATACGTTATACTGATATGCTATACAACGTTATACGTTATAAAGTAATGCCACATAACGTTATACGTTATACTGATATGCTATCTAACGTTATAACTTATAACGTAATACTATATAACGTAATACTATATAACGTTACACGTTATAAAGTAATGCCACATAACGTTATACGTTATACTGATATGCTATATAACGTCATACGTTATACTGATATGCTATATAACGTTATACGTTATACCGTAATGCTACATAACGTTATACGCTATAACGTAATGCTACATAATGTTATACGTTATAAAGTAATGCACTTAACGTTATACGTTATAACGTAATGCTATATAACGTTATACGCTATAACGTAATGCTACATAACGTTATACGTTATACTGATATGCTATATAACGTTATACGTTATAAAGTAATGCCACATAACGTTATACGTTATAAAGTAATGCCACATAACGTTATCCGTTATACTGATATGCTATCTAACGTTATACGTTATGACGAAATGCTATATAGTGCTATACTTTATACTGATATGCTACATAACGTTATACGTTAAAACGTAATGTTTTTTAACGTTATACGTTATACTGATATGCTATCTAACGTTATTCCTTATAACGTAATACTATATAACGTTATAAGCAATAACGTAATGCTACATAACGTTATACGTTATAAAGTAATGCTACATAACGTTATACGTTATACTGATATGCTATATAACGTTATACGCTATAACGTAATGCTACATAACGTTATACGTTATACTGATATGCTATATAACGTTATGCGTTATAACGTAATGCTATATAACGTTATACGCTATAACGTAATGCTACATAACGTTATACGTTATACTGATATGCTATATAACGTTATACCTTATAAAGTAATGCCACATAACGTTATACGTTATAAAGTAATGCCACATAACGTTATCCGTTATACTGATATGCTATCTAACGTTATACGTCATGACGAAATGCTATATAGTGCTATACTTTATACTGATATGCTATATAACGTTATATGTTATAACGTAATGCTACATAACGTTATACGTTATACTGATATGCTATATAACGTTATACCTTATAAAGTAATGCCACATAACGTTATACGTTATAAAGTAATGCCACATAACGTTATCCGTTATACTGATATGCTATCTAACGTTATACGTTATGACGAAATGCTATATAGTGCTATACTTTATACTGATATGCTATATAACGTTATACGTTATACTGATATGCTATATAACGTTATATGTTATAACGTAATGCTATATAACGTTTTACGCTATAACGTAATGCTACATAACGTTATACGTTATAAAGTAATGCTACATAACGTTATCCGTTATACTGATATGCTATCTAACGTTATACGTTATGACGAAATGCTATATAGTGCTATACTTTATACTGATATGCTATATAACGTTATATGTTATAACGTAATGCTACATAACGTTATACGTTATACTGATATGCTATCTAACGTTACACCTTATAACGTAATACTATATATCGTTATACGTTATAAAGTAATGCCACATAACGTTATACGTTATACTGATATGCTATATAACGTTATACGTTATACTGATATGCAATATAACGTTATACGTTATAAAGTAATGCCACATAACGTTATACGTTATACTGATATGCTATATAACGTTATACGTTATACTGATATGCTACATAACGATATACGCTATAACGTAATGCTGCATAAAGTTATACGTTATACTGATATGCTATCTAATGTTATTCCTTATAACGCAATACTATATAACGTTATACGTTATAAAGTAATGCTACATAACGTTATAAGTTATAAAGTAATGCCACATAACGTTATACGTTATTCTGATATGCTATCTAACGTTATACCTTATAACGTAATACTATATAACGTTATACGTTATACTGATATGCTATATAACGTTATACGTTATACTGATATGCAATATAACGTTATACGTTATAAAGTAATGCCACATAACGTTATACGTTATACTGATATGCTATATAACGTTATACGTTATACTGATATGCTACATAACGATATACGCTATAACGTAATGCTACATAACGTTATACGTTATAAAGTAACGCTACATAACGTTGTACGTTTTACTGATGTGCCATATAATGTTATACGTTATAACGTAATGTTATATAACGTTATACGTTCCACTGATATGCTATCTAACGTTATTCCTTATAACGTAATACTATATAACGTTATACGTTATAAAGTAATGCCACATAACGTTATACGTTATACTGATATGCTATATAACGTTATACGTTAAAACGTAATGTTTTTTAACGTTATACGTTATACTGATATGCTATACATCGTTATACGTTATAAAGTAATGCCACATAACGTTATACGTTATGCTGATATGCTATCTAACGTTACACCTTATAGCGTAATACTATATAACGTTGTACGTTATAAAGTAATGCCACATAACGTTATACGTTATTCTGATATGCTATATAACGTTATACGTTATACTGATACGCTACATAACGTTATACGCTATAACGTAGTGCTACATAACGTTATACGTTATACTGATATGCTATCTAACGTTATGACTTATAACGTAATACTATATAACGTAATTCTATATAACGTTATACGTTATAAAGTAATGCCACATATCGTTATACGTTATACTGATATGCTATATAACGTCATACGTTATACTGATATGCTATATAACGTTATACGTTATACCGTAATGCTACATAACGTTATACGCTATAACGTAATGCTACATAATGTTATACGTTATAAAGTAATGCACTTAACGTTATACGTTATAACGTAATGCTATATAACGTTATACGCTATAACGTAATGCTACATAACGTTATACGTTATACTGATATGCTATATAACGTTATACCTTATAAAGTAATGCCACATAACGTTATACGTTATAAAGTAATGCCACATAACGTTATCCGTTATACTGATATGCTATCTAACGTTATACGTTATGACGAAATGCTATATAGTGCTATACTTTATACTGATATGCTATATAACGTTATATGTTATAACGTAATGCTACATAACGTTATACGTTATACTGATATGCTATATAACGTTATACGTTATAAAGTAATGCACTTAACGTTATACTTTATAACGTAATGCTATATAACGTTATACGCTATAACGTAATGCTACATAACGTTATACGTTATACTGATATGCTATATAACGTTATACCTTATAAAGTAATGCCACATAACGTTATACGTTATAAAGTAATGCCACATAACGTTATCCGTTATACTGATATGCTATCTAACGTTATACGTTATGACGAAATGCTATATAGTGCTATACTTTATACTGATATGCTATATAACGTTATATGTTATAACGTAATGCTACATAACGTTATACGTTATACTGATATGCTATATAACGTTATACCTTATAAAGTAATGCCACATAACGTTATACGTTATAAAGTAATGCCACATAACGTTATCCGTTATACTGATATGCTATCTAACGTTATACGTTATGACGAAATGCTATATAGTGCTATACTTTATACTGATATGCTATATAACGTTATACGTTATACTGATATGCTATATAACGTTATATGTTATAACGTAATGCTATATAACGTTATACGCTATAACGTAATGCTACATAACGTTATACGTTATACTGATATGCTATATAACGTTGTACGTTAAAACGTAATGTTTTTTAACGTTATACGTTATACTGATATGCTATACAACGTTATACGTTATAAAGTAATGCCACATAACGTTATACGTTATACTGATATGCTATATAACGTTGTACGTTATAAAGTAGTGCCACATAACGTTATGCGTTATACTGATATGCTATATAACGTTATACGTTATAACGTAATGCTACATAACGTTATACGTTATACTGATATGCTATATAACGTTGTACGTTAAAACGTAATGTTTTTTAACGTTATACGTTATACTGATATGCTATACAACGTTATACGTTATAAAGTAATGCCACATAACGTTATACGTTATACTGATATGCTATCTAACGTTATAACTTATAACGTAATACTATATAACGTAATACTATATAACGTTACACGTTATAAAGTAATGCCACATAACGTTATACGTTATACTGATATGCTATATAACGTCATACGTTATACTGATATGCTATATAACGTTATACGTTATACCGTAATGCTACATAACGTTATACGCTCTAACGTAATGCTACATAATGTTATACGTTATAAAGTAATGCACTTAACGTTATACGTTATAACGTAATGCTATATAACGTTATACGCTATAACGTAATGCTACATAACGTTATACGTTATACTGATATGCTATATAACGTTATACCTTATAAAGTAATGCCACATAACGTTATACGTTATAAAGTAATGCCACATAACGTTATCCGTTATACTGATATGCTATCTAACGTTATACGTTATGACGAAATGCTATATAGTGCTATACTTTATACTGATATGCTACATAACGTTATACGTTAAAACGTAATGTTTTTTAACGTTATACGTTATACTGATATGCTATCTAACGTTATTCCTTATAACGTAATACTATATAACGTTATAAGCAATAACGTAATGCTACATAACGTTATACGTTATAAAGTAATGCTACATAACGTTATACGTTATACTGATATGTTATATAACGTTATACGCTATAACGTAATGCTACATAACGTTATACGTTATACTGATATGCTATATAACGTTATTCCTTATAACGTAATACTATATAACGTTATACGTTATAAAGTAATGCTACATAACGTTATAAGTTATAAAGTAATGCCACATAACGTTATACGTTATTCTGATATGCTATCTAACGTTATACCTTATAACGTAATACTATATAACGTTATACGTTATAAAGTAATGCCACATAACGTTATACGTTATACTGATATGCTATATAACGTTATACGTTATACTGATATGCTACATAACGATATACGCTATAACGTAATGCTACATAACGTTATACGTTATAAAGTAATGCTACATAACGTTGTACGTTTTACAGATGTGCCATATAATGTTATACGTTATAACGTAATGTTATATAACGTTATACGTTCCACTGATATGCTATCTAACGTTATTCCTTATAACGTAATACTATATAACGTTATACGTTATAAAGTAATGCCACATAACGTTATACGTTATACTGATATGCTATATAACGTTATACGTTAAAACGTAATGTTTTTTAACGTTATACGTTATACTGATATGCTATACAACGTTATACGTTATAAAGTAATGCCACATAACGTTATACGTTATGCTGATATGCTATCTAACGTTACACCTTATAGCGTAATACTATATAACGTTATACGTTATAAAGTAATGCCACATAACGTTATACGTTATTCTGATATGCTATATAACGTTATACGTTATACTGATACGCTACATAACGTTATACGCTATAACGTAGTGCTACATAACGTTATACGTTATACTGATATGCTATCTAACGTTATGACTTATAACGTAATACTATATAACGTAATACTATATAACGTTATACGTTATAAAGTAATGCCACATGTCGTTATACGTTATACTGATATGCTATATAACGTCATACGTTATACTGATATGCTATATAACGTTATACGTTATACCGTAATGCTACATAACTTTATACGCTATAACGTAATGCTACATAATGTTATACGTTATAAAGTAATGCACTTAACGTTATACGTTATAACGTAATGCTATATAACGTTATACGCTATGACGTAATGCTACATAACGTTATACGTTATACTGATATGCTATATAACGTTATACGTTATAAAGTAATGCCACATAACGTTATACGTTATACTGATATGCTATATAACGTTATACGTTATACTGATATGCTATATAACGTTATACGTTATACTGATATGCTACATAACGTTATACGTTATAACGTAATGCTATATAACGTTATACGCTATAACGTAATGCTACATAACGTTATACGTTATACTGATATGCTATATAACGTTATGCGTTATAAAGTAATGCCACATAACGTTATACGTTATAAAGTAATGCCACATAACGTTATACGTTATACTGATATGCTATCTAACGTTATACGTTATGACGAAATGCTATATAGTGCTATACTTTATACTGATATGCTATATAACGTTATATGTTATAACGTAATGCTACATAACGTTATACGTTATACTGATATGCTATATAACGTTATACCTTATAAAGTAATGCCACATAACGTTATACGTTATAAAGTAATGCCACATAACGTTATCCGTTATACTGATATGCTATCTAACGTTATACGTTATGACGAAATGCTATATAGTGCTATACTTTATACTGATATGCTATATAACGTTATACGTTATACTGATATGCTATATAACGTTATATGTTATAACGTAATGCTATATAACGTTATACGCTATAACGTAATGCTACATAACGTTATACGTTATAAAGTAATGCTACATAACGTTATACGTTATACTGATATGCTATATAACGTTGTACGTTATAAAGTAATGCCACATAACGTTATGCGTTATACTGATATGCTATATAACGTTATACGTTATAACGTAATGCTACATAACGTTATACGTTATACTGATATGCTATATAACGTTGTACGTTAAAACGTAATGTTTTTTAACGTTATACGTTATACTGATATGCTATACAACGTTATACGTTATAAAGTAATGCGACATAACGTTATACGTTATACTGATATGCTATCTAACGTTATAACTTATAACGTAATACTATATAACGTAATACTATATAACGTTACACGTTATAAAGTAATGCCACATAACGTTATACGTTATACTGATATGCTATATAACGTCATACGTTATACTGATATGCTATATAACGTTATACGTTATACCGTAATGCTACATAACGTTATACGCTATAACGTAATGCTACATAATGTTATACGTTATAAAGTAATGCACTTAACGTTATACGTTATAACGTAATGCTATATAACGTTATACGCTATAACGTAATGCTACATAACGTTATACGTTATACTGATATGCTATATAACGTTATACGTTATAAAGTAATGCCACATAACGTTATACGTTATAAAGTAATGCCACATAACGTTATCCGTTATACTGATATGCTATCTAACGTTATACGTTATGACGAAATGCTATATAGTGCTATACTTTATACTGATATGCTACATAACGTTATACGTTAAAACGTAATGTTTTTTAACGTTATACGTTATACTGATATGCTATCTAACGTTATTCCTTATAACGTAATACTATATAACGTTATAAGCAATAACGTAATGCTACATAACGTTATACGTTATAAAGTAATGCTACATAACGTTATACGTTATACTGATATGTTATATAACGTTATACGCTATAACGTAATGCTACATAACGTTATACGTTATACTGATATGCTATATAACGTTATGCGTTATAACGTAATGCTATATAACGTTATACGCTATAACGTAATGCTACATAACGTTATACGTTATACTGATATGCTATATAACGTTATACCTTATAAAGTAATGCCACATAACGTTATACGTTATAAAGTAATGCCACATAACGTTATCCGTTATACTGATATGCTATCTAACGTTATACGTCATGACGAAATGCTATATAGTGCTATACTTTATACTGATATGCTATATAACGTTATATGTTATAACGTAATGCTACATAACGTTATACGTTATACTGATATGCTATATAACGTTATACCTTATAAAGTAATGCCACATAACGTTATACGTTATAAAGTAATGCCACATAACGTTATCCGTTATACTGATATGCTATCTAACGTTATACGTTATGACGAAATGCTATATAGTGCTATACTTTATACTGATATGCTATATAACGTTATACGTTATACTGATATGCTATATAACGTTATATGTTATAACGTAATGCTATATAACGTTTTACGCTATAACGTAATGCTACATAACGTTATACGTTATAAAGTAATGCTACATAACGCTATACGTTATACTGATATGCTATATAACGTTGTACGTTATAAAGTAGTGCCACATAACGTTATGCGTTATACTGATATGCTATATAAAGTTATACGTTATAACGTAATGCTACATAACGTTATACGTTATACTGATATGCTATATAACGTTGTACGTTAAAACGTAATGTTTTTTAACGTTATACGTTATACTGATATGCTATACAACGTTATACGTTATAAAGTAATGCCACATAACGTTATACGTTATACTGATATGCTATCTAACGTCATACGTTATACTGATATGCTATAAAACGATATACGTTATACCGTAATGCTACATAACGTTATACGCTATAACGTAATGCTACATAATGTTATACGTTATAAAGTAATGCACTTAACGTTATACGTTATAACGTAATGATATTTAACGTTATACGCTATAACGTAATGCTACATAACGTTATACGTTATACTGATATGCTATATAACGTTATACCTTATAAAGTAATGCCACATAACGTTATACGTTATAAAGTAATGCCACATAACGTTATCCGTTATACTGATATGCTATCTAACGTTATACGTTATGACGAAATGCTATATAGTGCTATACTTTATACTGATATGCTACATAACGTTATACGTTAAAAAGTAATGTTTTTTAACGTTATACGTTATACTGATATGCTATCTAACGTTATTCCTTATAACGTAATACTATATAACGTTATAAGCAATAACGTAATGCTACATAACGTTATACGTTATAAAGTAATGCTACATAACGTTATACGTTATACTGATATGTTATATAACGTTATACGCTATAACGTAATGCTACATAACGTTATACGTTATACTGATATGCTATATAACGTTATTCCTTATAACGTAATACCATATAACGTTATACGCTATAACGTAATGCTACATAACGTTATAAGTTATACTGATATGCTATATAACGTTATACGTTATACTGATATGCTATATAACGTTATATGTTATAACGTAATGCTATATAACGTTATACGCTATAACGTAATGCTACATAACGTTATACGTTATAAAGTAATGCTACATAACGTTATACGTTATACTGATATGCTATATAACGTTGTACGTTATAAAGTAGTGCCACATAACGTTATGCGTTATACTGATATGCTATATAAAGTTATACGTTATAACGTAATGCTACATAACGTTATACGTTATACTGATATGCTATATAACGTTGTACGTTAAAACGTAATGTTTTTTAACGTTATACGTTATGCTGATATGCTATACAACGTTATACGTTATAAAGTAATGCCACATAACGTTATACGTTATACTGATATGCTATCTAACGTCATACGTTATACTGATATGCTATAAAACGATATACGTTATACCGTAATGCTACATAACGTTATACGTTATACTGATATGCTATATAACGTTGTACGTTATAAAGTAGTGCCACATAACGTTATGCGTTATACTGATATGCTATATAAAGTTATACGTTATAACGTAATGCTACATAACGTTATACGTTATACTGATATGCTATATAACGTTGTACGTTAAAACGTAATGCTACATAACGTTATACGTTATACTGATATGCTATATAACGTTATTCCTTATAACGTAATACCATATAACGTTATACGCTATAACGTAATGCTACATAACGTTATACGTTATACTGATATGCTATATAACGTTATACCTTATAAAGTAATGCCACATAACGTTATACGTTATAAAGTAATGCCACATAACGTTATCCGTTATACTGATAAGCTATCTAACGTTATACGTTATGACGAAATGCTATATAGTGCTATACTTTATACTGATATGCTACATAACGTTATACGTTAAAACGTAATGTTTTCTAACGTTATACGTTATACTGATATGCTATCTAACGTTATTCCTTATAACGTAATACTATATAACGTTATAAGCAATAACGTAATGCTACATAACGTTATACGTTATAAAGTAATGCTACATAACGTTGTACGTTATACTGATATGTTATATAACGTTAGACGTTATAAAGTAATGCCACATAACGTTATACGTTATAAAGTAATGCCACATAACGTTGTACGTTATACTGATATGCTATCTAACGTTATTCCTTATAACGTAATACCATATAACGTTATACGTTATAAAGTAATGCCACATAACGTTATACGTTATACTGATATGCTATCTAACGTTATTCCTTATAACGTAATACTATATAACGCTATACGTTATAAAGTAATGCCTCATAACGTTATACGTTATACTGATATGCTATCTAACGTTACACCTTATAACGTAATACTATATAACGTTATACGTTATAAAGTAATGCCACATAACGTTATACGTTATACTGATATGCTATATAACGTTATACGTTATACTGATATGCTACATAACGATATACGCTATAACGTAATGCTCCATAACGTTATACGTTATAAAGTAATGCCACATAACGTTATACGTTATACTGATATGCTATATAACGTCATACGTTATACTGATATGCTATATAACGTTATACGTTATACCGTAATGCTACATAACGTTATACGCTATAACGTATGCTACATAATGTTATACGTTATAAAGTAATGCACTTAACGTTATACGTTATAACGTAATGCTATATAACGATATACGCTATAACGTAATGCTACATAACGTTATACGTTATACTGATATGCTATATAACGTTATACCTTATATGGTAATACTATATAAAGTTATTCCTTATAACGCAATACTATATAACGTTATGTAGCATTACGTTATAAAGTAATGCTACATAACGATATACGCTATAACGTAATGCTACATAACGTTATACGTTATACTGATATGCTATATAACGTTATACCTTATATGGTAATACTATATAAAGTTATTCCTTATAACGCAATACTATATAACGTTATACGTTATAAAGTAATGCCACATAACGTTATACGTTATACTGATATGCTATATAACGTTATACGTTATACTGATATGCTATCCAACGTTATTCCTTATAACGTAATACTATATAACGCTATACGTTATAAAGTAATGCCTCATAACGTTATACGTTATACTGATATGCTATCTAACGTTACACCTTATAACGTAATACTATATAACGTTATACGTTATAAAGTAATGCCACATAACGTTATACGTTATAAAGTAATGCCACATAACGTTATACGTTATACTGATATGCCATATAACGTTATACGTTATGACGAAATGCTATATAGTGCTCTACTTTATACTGATATGCTATATAACGTTAAACGTTATACTGATATGCTATATAACGTTATATGTTATAACGTAATGCTATATAACGTTATACGCTATAACGTAATGCTACATAACGTTATACGTTATAAAGTAATGCTACATAACGTTATACGTTATACTGATATGCTATATAACGTTGTACGTTATAAAGTAGTGCCACATAACGTTATGCGTTATACTGATATGCTATATAACGTTATACGTTATAACGTAATGCTACATAACGTTATACGTTATACTGATATGCTATATAACGTTGTACGTTAAAACGTAATGTTTTTTAACGTTATACGTTATACTGATATGCTATACAACGTTATACGTTATAAAGTAATGCCACATAACGTTATACGTTATACTGATATGCTATCTAACGTTATAACTTATAACGTAATACTATATAACGTAATAGTATATAACGTTACACGTTATAAAGTAATGCCACATAACGGTATACCTTATACTGATATGCTATATAACGTCATACGTTATACTGATATGCTATATAACGTTATACGTTATACCGTAATGCTACATAACGTTATACGCTATAACGTAATGCTACATAATGTTATACGTTATAATGTAATGCACTTAACGTTATACGTTATAACGTAATGCTATATAACGTTATACGCTATAACGTAATGCTACATAACGTTATACGTTATACTGATATGCTATATAACGTTATACCTTATAAAGTAATGCCACATAACGTTATACGTTATAAAGTAATGCCACATAACGTTATCCGTTATACTGATATGCTATCTAACGTTATACGTTATGACGAAATGCTATATAGTGCTATACTTTATACTGATATGCTACATAACGTTATACGTTAAAAAGTACTGTTTTTTAACGTTATACGTTATACTGATATGCTATCTATCGTTATTCCTTATAACGTAATACTATATAACGTTATAAGCAATAACGTAATGCTACATAACGTTATACGTTATAAAGTAATGCTACATAACGTTATACGTTATACTGATATGTTATATAACGTTATACGCTATAACGTAATGCTACATAACGTTATACGTTATACTGATATGCTATATAACGTTATTCCTTATAACGTAATACCATATAACGTTATACGCTATAACGTAATGCTACATAACGTTATACGTTATACTGATATGCTATATAACGTTATACCTTATAAAGTAATGCCACATAACGTTATACGTTATAAAGTAATGCCACATAACGTTATCCGTTATACTGATATGCTATCTAACGTTATACGTTATGACGAAATGCTATATAGTGCTATACTTTATACTGATATGCTATATAACGTTATATGTTATAACGTAATGCTACATAACGTTATACGTTATACTGATATGCTATATAACGTTATACCTTATAAAGTAATGCCACATAACGTTATCCGTTATACTGATATGCTATCTAACGTTATACGTTATGACGAAATGCTATATAGTGCTATACTTTATACTGATATGCTATATAACGTTATACGTTATACTGATATGCTATATAACGTTATATGTTATAACGTAATGCTATGTAACGTTATACGCTATAACGTAATGCTACATAACGTTATACGTTATAAAGTAATGCTACATAACGTTATACGTTATACTGATATGCTATATAACGTTGTACGTTATAAAGTAGTGCCACATAACGTTATGCGTTATACTGATATGCTATATAAAGTTATACGTTATAACGTAATGCTACATAACGTTATACGTTATACTGATATGCTATATAACGTTGTACGTTAAAACGTAATGTTTTTTAACGTTATACGTTATGCTGATATGCTATACAACGTTATACGTTATAAAGTAATGCCACATAACGTTATACGTTATACTGATATGCTATCTAACGTCATACGTTATACTGATATGCTATAAAACGATATACGTTATACCGTAATGCTACATAACGTTATACGCTATAACGTAATGCTACATAATGTTATACGTTATAAAGTAATGCACTTAACGTTATACGTTATAAAGTAATGCCACATAACGTTATCCGTTATACTGATATGCTATCTAACGTTATACGTTATGACGAAATGTTATATAGTGCTATACTTTATACTGATATGCTATATAACGTTATATGTTATAACGTAATGCTACATAACGTTATACGTTATACTGATATGCTATATAACGTTATACCTTATAAAGTAATGCCACATAACGTTATACGTTATAAAGTAATGCCACATAACGTTATCCGTTATACTGATATGCTATCTAACGTTATACGTTATGACGAAATGCTATATAGTGCTATACTTTATACTGATATGCTATATAACGTTATACGTTATACTGATATGCTATATAACGTTGTACGTTATAAAGTAGTGCCACATAACGTTATGCGTTATACTGATATGCTATATAAAGTTATACGTTATAACGTAATGCTACATAACGTTATACGTTATACTGATATGCTATATAACGTTGTACGTTAAAACGTAATGTTTTTTAACGTTATACGTTATACTGATATGCTATACAACGTTATACGTTATAAAGTAATGCCACATAACGTTATACGTTATACTGATATGCTATCTAACGTCATACGTTATACTGATATGCTATAAAACGATATACGTTATACCGTAATGCTACATAACGTTATACGCTATAACGTAATGCTACATAATGTTATACGTTATAAAGTAATGCACTTAACGTTATACGTTATAACGTAATGCTATATAACGTTATACGCTATAACGTAATGCTACATAACGTTATACGTTATACTGATATGCTATATAACGTTATACCTTATAAAGTAATGCCACATAACGTTATACGTTATAAAGTAATGCCACATAACGTTATCCGTTATACTGATATGCTATCTAACGTTATACGTTATGACGAAATGCTATATAGTGCTATACTTTATACTGATATGCTACATAACGTTATACGTTAAAACGTAATGTTTTCTAACGTTATACGTTATACTGATATGCTATCTAACGTTATTCCTTATAACGTAATACTATATAACGTTATAAGCAATAACGTAAAGCTACATAACGTTATACGTTATAAAGTAATGCTACATAACGTTATACGTTATACTGATATGTTATATAACGTTAGACATTATAAAGTAATGCTACATAACGTTATACGTTATACTGATATGTTATATAACGTTAGACATTATAAAGTAATGCCACATAACGTTATACGTTATACTGATATGCTATATAACGTTATCCGTTATACTGATATGCTATCTAACGTTATACGTTATGACGAAATGCTATATAGTGCTATACTTTATACTGATATGCTACATAATGTTATACGTTATAAAGTAATGCACTTAACGTTATACGTTATAACGTAATGCTATATAACGATATACGCTATAACGTAATGCTACATAACGTTATACGTTATACTGATATGCTATATAACGTTATACCTTATATGGTAATACTATATAAAGTTATTCCTTATAACGCAATACTATATAACGTTATACGTTATAAAGTAATGCTACATAACGATATACGCTATAACGTAATGCTACATAACGTTATACGTTATACTGATATGCTATATAACGTTATACCTTATATGGTAATACTATATAAAGTTATTCCTTATAACGCAATACTATATAACGTTATACGTTATAAAGTAATGCCACATAACGTTATACGTTATACTGATATGCTATATAACGTTATACGTTATACTGATATGCTATCTAACGTTATTCCTTATAACGTAATACTATATAACGCTATACGTTATAAAGTAATGCCTCATAACGTTATACGTTATACTGATATGCTATCTAACGTTACACCTTATAACGTAATACTATATAACGTTATACGTTATAAAGTAATGCCACGTAACGTTATCCGTTATACTGATATGCTATCTAACGTTATACGTTATGACGAAATGCTATATAGTGCTCTACTTTATACTGATATGCTATATAACGTTATATGTTATAACGTAATGCTACATAACGTTATACGTTATACTGATATGCTATCTAACGTTATTCCTTATAACGTAATACTACATAACGTTATACGCTATAACGTAATGCTACATAATGTTATACGTTATAAAGTAATGCACTTAACGTTATACGTTATAACGTAATGCTATATAACGTTATACGCTATAACGTAATGCTACATAACGTTATACGTTATACTGATATGCTATATAACGTTATACCTTATAAAGTTATGCCACATAACGTTATACGTTATAAAGTAATGCCACATAACGTTATCCGTTATACTGATATGCTATCTAACGATATACGTTATGACGAAATGCTATATAGTGCTCTACTTTATACTGATATGCTATATAACGTTATATGTTATAACGTAATGCTACATAACGTTATACGTTATACTGATATGCTATCTAACGTTATTCCTTATAACGTAATACTACATAACGTTATACGCTATAACGTAATGCTACATAATGTTATACGTTATAAAGTAATGCACTTAACGTTATACGTTATAACGTAATGCAATATAACGTTATACGCTATAACGTAATGCTACATAACGTTATACGTTATAAAGTAATGCTACATAATGTTATACGTTATACTGATATGCTATCTAATGTTATTCCTTATAACGCAATACTATATAACGTTATACGTTATAAAGTAATGCTACATAACGTTATACGTTATAAAGAAATGCCACATAACGTTATACGTTATTCTGATATGCTATCTAACGTTATACCTTATAACGTAATACTATATAACGTTATACGTTATAAAGTAATGCCACATAACGTTATACGTTATACTGATATGCTATATAACGTTATACGTTATACTGATATGCTACATAACGTTATACGCTATAACGTATGCTACATAATGTTATACGTTATAAAGTAATGCACTTAACGTTATACGTTATAACGTAATGCTATATAACGATATACGCTATAACGTAATGCTACATAACGTTATACGTTATACTGATATGCTATATAACGTTATACCTTATATGGTAATACTATATAAAGTTATTCCTTATAACGCAATACTATATAACGTTATACGTTATAAAGTAATGCTACATAACGTTATACGCTATAACGTAATGCTACATAACGTAATACGTTATAAAGTAATGCTACATAAGGTTATGCGTTATACTGATGTGCCATATAATGTTATACGTTATAACGTAATGTTATATAACGTTATACGTTATACTGATATGATATCTAACGTTATTCCTTATAACGTAATACTATATAACGTTATACGTTATAAAGTAATGCCTCATAACGCTATACGTTATACTGATATGCTATATAACGTTATACGTTATACTGATATGCAATATAACGTTATACGTTATAAAGTAATGCCACATAACGTTATACGTTATACTGATATGCTATATAACGTTATACGTTATACTGATATGCTATCTAACGTTATTCCTTATAACGTAATACTACATAACGTTATACGCTATAACGTAATGCTACATAATGTTATACGTTATAAAGTAATGCACTTAACGTTATACGTTATAACGTAATGCTATATAACGTTATACGCTATAACGTAATGCTACATAACGTTATACGTTATACTGATATGCTATATAACGTTATACCTTATAAAGTAATGCCACATAACGTTATACGTTATAAAGTAATGCCACATAACGTTATCCGTTATACTGATATGCTATCTAACGTTATACGTTATGACGAAATGCTATATAGTGCTATACTTTATACTGATATGCTATATAACGTTATACGTTATAACGTAATGCTACATAACGTTATACGTTATACTGATATGCTATCTAACGTTATTCCTTATAACGTAATACTACATAACGTTATACGCTATAACGTAATGCTACATAATGTTATACGTTATAAAGTAATGCACTTAACGTTATACGTTATAACGTAATGCTATATAACGTTATACGCTATAACGTAATGCTACATAACGTTATACGTTATAAAGTAATGCTACATAATGTTATACGTTATACTGATATGCAATCTAACGTTACACCTTATAGCGTAATACTATCTAACGTTATACCTTATAACGTAATACTATATAACGTTATACGTTATGAAGTAATGCCACATAACGTTATACGTTATACTGATATGCTACATAACGTTATACGTTATACTGATATGCTATCTAACGTTATTCCTTATAACGTACTACTACATAACGTTATACGCTATAACGTAATGCTACATAACGTTATACGTTATAAAGTAATGCTACATAATGTTATACGTTATACTGATATGCAATCTAACGTTACACCTTATAGCGTAATACTATCTAACGTTATACCTTATAACGTAATACTATATAACGTTATACGTTATAAAGTAATGCCACATAACGTTATACGTTATACTGATATGCTATATAACGTTATACGTTATACTGATATGCTATATAACGTTATACGTTATACCGTAATGCTACATAACGTTATACGCTATAACGTATTCTACATAATGTTATACGTTATAAAGTAATGCACTTAACGTTATACGTTATAACGTAATGCTATATAACGATATACGCTATAACGTAATGCTACATAACGTTATACGTTATACTGATATGCTATATAACGTTATACCTTATATGGTAATACTATATAAAGTTATTCCTTATAACGCAATACTATATAACGTTATACGTTATAAAGTAATGCTACATAACGTTATACGCTATAACGTAATGCTACATAACGTAATACGTTATAAAGTAATGCCACATAACGTTATCCGTTATACTGATATGCTATCTAACGTTATACGTTATGACGAAATGCTATATAGTGCTCTACTTTATACTGATATGCTATATAACGTTATATGTTATAACGTAATGCTACATAACGTTATACGTTATACTGATATGCTATCTAACGTTATTCCTTATAACTTAATACTACATAACGTTATACGCTATAACGTAATGCTACATAATGTTATACGTTATAAAGTAATGCTACATAATGTTATACGTTATACTGATATGCAATCTAACGTTACACCATATAGCGTAATACTATCTAACGTTATACCTTATAACGTAATACTATATAACGTTATACGCTATAAAGTAATGCCACATAACGTTATACGTTATACTGATATGCTATATAACGTTATCCGTTATACTGATATGCTATATAACGTTATACGTTATACCGTAATGCTACATAACGTTATACGCTATAACGTATGCTACATAATGTTATACGTTATAAAGTAATGCACTTAACGTTATACGTTATAACGTAATGCTATATAACGATATACGCTATAACGTAATGCTACATAACGTTATACGTTATACTGATATGCTATATAACGTTATACCTTATATGGTAATACTATATAAAGTTATTCCTTATAACGCAATACTATATAACGTTATACGTTATAAAGTAATGCTACATAACGTTATACGCTATAACGTAATGCTACATAACGTAATACGTTATAAAGTAATGCTACATAACGTTATGCGTTATACTGATGTGCCATATAATGTTATACGTTATAACGTAATGTTATATAACGTTATACGTTATACTGATATGATATCTAACGTTATTCCTTATAACGTAATACTATATAACGTTATACGTTATAAAGTAATGCCTCATAACGTTATACGTTATACTGATATGCTATATAACGTTATACGTTATACTGATATGCAATATAACGTTATACGTTATAAAGTAATGCCACATAACGTTATACGTTATACTGATATGCTATATAACGTTATACGTTATACTGATATGCTATCTAACGTTATTCCTTATAACGTAATACTACATAACGTTATACGCTATAACGTAATGCTACATAATGTTATACGTTATAAAGTAATGCACTTAACGTTATACGTTATAACGTAATGCTATATAACGTTATACGCTATAACGTAATGCTACATAACGTTATACGTTATACTGATATGCTATATAACGTTATACCTTATAAAGTAATGCCACATAACGTTATACGTTTATAAAGTAATGCCACATAACGTTATCCGTTATACTGATATGCTATCTAACGTTATACGTTATGACGAAATGCTATATAGTGCTCTACTTTATACTGATATGCTATATAACGTTATATGTTATAACGTAATGCTATATAACGTTATACGTTATACTGATATGCTATCTAACGTTATTCCTTATAACGTAATACTACATAACGTTATACGCTATAACGTAATGCTACATAATGTTATACGTTATAAAGTAATGCACTTAACGTTATACGTTATAACGTAATGCTATATAACGTTATACGCTATAACGTAATGCTACATAACGTTATACGTTATACTGATATGCTATATAACGTTATACCTTATAAAGTAATGCCACATAACGTTATACGTTATAAAGTAATGCCACATAACGTTATCCGTTATACTGATATGCTATCTAACGTTATACGTTATGACGAAATGCTATATAGTGCTATACTTTATACTGATATGCTATATAACGTTATATGTTATAACGTAATGCTACATAACGTTATACGTTATACTGATATGCTATCTAACGTTATTCCTTATAACGTAATACTACATAACGTTACACGCTATAACGTAATGCTACATAATGTTATACGTTATAAAGTAATGCACTTAACGTTATACGTTATAACGTAATGCTATATAACGTTATACGCTATAACGTAATGCTACATAACGTTATACGTTATAAAGTAATGCCACATAACGTTATACGTTATAACGTAATGCTATCTAACGTTATACCTTATAACGTAATACTATATAACGTTATACGTTATAAAGTAATGCCACATAACGTTATACGTTATACTGATATGCTATATAACGTTATACGTTAAAACGTAATGTTTTTTAACGTTATACGTTATACTGATATGCTATATAACGTTATGCGTTATAAAGTAATGCCACATAACGTTATACGTTATGCTGATATGCTACATAACGTTATACGTTATAACGTAATGCTATATAACGTTATACGTTATAAAGTAATGCCACATAACGTTATACGTTATTCTGATATGCTATATAACGTTATACGTTATACTGATACGCTACATAACGTTATACGCTATAACGTAGTGCTACATAACGTTATACGTTATACTGATATGCTATCTAACGTTATGACTTATAACGTAATACTATATAACGTAATACTATATAACGTTATACGTTATAAAGTAATGCCACATGTCGTTATACGTTATACTGATATGCTATATAACGTCATACGTTATACTGATATGCTATATAACGTTATACGTTATACCGTAATGCTACATAACGTTATACGCTATAACGTAATGCTACATAATGTTATACGTTATAAAGTAATGCACTTAACGTTATACGTTATAACGTAATGCTATATAACGTTATACGCTATGACGTAATGCTACATAACGTTATACGTTATACTGATATGCTATATAACGTTATACGTTATAAAGTAATGCCACATAACGTTATACGTTATACTGATATGCTATATAACGTTATACGTTATACTGATATGCTATATAACGTTATACGTTATACCGTAATGCTACATAACGTTATACGTTATAACGTAATGCTATATAACGTTATACGCTATAACGTAATGCTACATAACGTTATACGTTATACTGATATGCTATATAACGTTATGCATTATAAAGTAATGCCACATAACGTTATACGTTATAAAGTAATGCCACATAACGTTATACGTTATACTGATATGCTATCTAACGTTATACGTTATGACGAAATGCTATATAGTGCTCTACTTTATACTGATATGCTATATAACGTTATATGTTATAACGTAATGCTACATAACGTTATACGTTATGCTGATATGCTATCTAACGTTATTCCTTATAACGTAATACTACATAACGTTACACGCTATAACGTAATGCTACATAATGTTATACGTTATAAAGTAATGCACTTAACGTTATACGTTATAACGTAATGCTATATAACGTTATACGCTATAACGTAATGCTACATAACGTTATACGTTATAAAGTAATGCCACATAACGTTATACGTTATAACGTAATGCTATCTAACGTTATACCTTATAACGTAATACTATATAACGTTATACGTTATAAAGTAATGCCACATAACGTTATACGTTATACTGATATGCTATATAACGTTATACGTTATAACGTAATGTTTTTTAACGTTATACGTTATACTGATATGCTATATAACGTTATGCGTTATAAAGTAATGCCACATAACGTTATACGTTATGCTGATATGCTATATAACGTTATACGTTATAACGTAATGCTATATAACGTTATACGTTATAAAGTAATGCCACATAACGTTATACGTTATTCTGATATGCTATATAACGTTATACGTTATACTGATACGCTACATAACGTTATACGCTATAACGTAGTGCTACATAACGTTATACGTTATACTGATATGCTATCTAACGTTATGACTTACAACGTAATACTATATAACGTAATACTATATAACGTTATACGTTATAAAGTAATGCCACATGTCGTTATACGTTATACTGATATGCTATATAACGTCATACGTTATACTGATATGCTATATAACGTTATACGTTATACCGTAATGCTACATAACTTTATACGCTATAACGTAATGCTACATAATGTTATACGTTATAAAGTAATGCACTTAACGTTATACGTTATAACGTAATGCTATATAACGTTATACGCTATTACGTAATGCTACATAACGTTATACGTTATACTGATATGCTATATAACGTTATACCTTATAAAGTAATGCCACATAACGTTATACGTTATACTGATATGATATATAACGTCATACGTTATACTGATATGCTACATAACGTTATACGTTATACCGTAATGCTACATAACGTTATACGTTATAACGTAATGCTATATAACGTTATACGCTATAACGTAATGCTACATAACGTTATACGTTATACTGATATGCTATATAACGTTATACCTTATAAAGTAATGCCACATAACGTTATACGTTATAAAGTAATGCCACATAACGTTATCCGTTATACTGATATGCTATATAACGTTATACCTTATAAAGTAATGCCACATAACGTTATACGTTATAAAGTAATGCCACATAACGTTATCCGTTATACTGATATGCTATCTAACGTTATACGTTATGACGAAATGCTATATAGTGCTATACTTTATACTGATATGCTATATAACGTTATATGTTATAACGTAATGCTACATAACGTTATACGTTATACTGATATGCTATATAACGTTATACCTTATAAAGTAATGCCACATAACGTTATACGTTATAAAGTAATGCCACATAACGTTATCCGTTATACTGATATGCTATCTGACGTTAAACGTTATGACGAAATGCTATATAGTGCTATACTTCATACTGATATGCTATATAACGTTATATGTTATAACGTAATGCTACATAACGTTATACGTTATACTGATATGCTATATAACGTTATACCTTATAAAGTAATGCCACATAACGTTATACGTTATAAAGTAATGCCACATAACGTTATCCGTTATACTGATATGCTATCTAACGTTATACGTTATGACGAAATGCTATATAGTGCTATACTTTATACTGATATGCTATATAACGTTATACGTTATACTGATATGCTATATAACGTTATATGTTATAACGTAATGCTATATAACGTTATACGCTATAACGTAATGCTACATAACGTTATACGTTATAAAGTATGGCTACATAACGTTATACGTTATACTGATATGCTATATAACGTTGTACGTTATAAAGTAGTGCCACATAACGTTATGCGTTATACTGATATGCTATATAAAGTTATACGTTATAACGTAATGCTACATAACGTTATACGTTATACTGATATGCTATATAACGTTGTACGTTAAAACGTAATGTTTTTTAACGTTATACGTTATACTGATATGCTATACAACGTTATACGTTATAAAGTAATGCCACATAACGTTATACGTTATACTGATATGCTATCTAACGTCATACGTTATACTGATATGCTATATAACGATATACGTTATACCGTAATGCTACATAACGTTATACGCTATAACGTAATGCTACATAATGTTATACGTTATAAAGTAATGCACTTAACGTTATACGTTATAACGTAATGCTATATAACGTTATACGCTATAACGTAATGCTACATAACGTTATACGTTATACTGATATGCTATATAACGTTATACCTTATAAAGTAATGCCACATAACGTTATACGTTATAAAGTAATGCCACATAACGTTATCCGTTATACTGATATGCTATCTAACGTTATTCCTTATAACGTAATACTATATAACGCTATACGTTATAAAGTAATGCCTCATAACGTTATACGTTATACTGATATGCTATCTAACGTTACACCTTATAACGTAATACTATATAACGTTATACGTTATAAAGTAATGCCACATAACGTTATACGTTATAAAGTAATGCCACATAACGTTATACGTTATTCTGATATGCTATCTAACGTTATACCTTATAACGTAATACTATATAACGTTATACGTTATAAAGTAATGCCACATAACGTTATACGTTATACTGATATGCTATATAACGTTATACGTTATACTGATATGCTACATAACGATATACGCTATAACGTAATGCTCCATAACGTTATACGTTATAAAGTAATGCTACATAATGTTATACGTTATACTGATATGCAATCTAACGTTACACCTTATAGCGTAATACTATCTAACGTTATACCTTATAACGTAATACTATATAACGTTATACGTTATAAAGTAATGCACTTAACGTTATATGTTATAACGTAATGCTACATAACGTTATACGTTATACTGATATGCTATCTAACGTTATTCCTTATAACGTAATACTACATAACGTTATACGCTATAACGTAATGCTACATAATGTTATACGTTATAAAGTAATGCACTTAACGTTATACGTTATAACGTAATGCTATATAACGTTATACGCTATAACGTAATGCTACATAACGTTATACGTTATACTGATATGCTATATAACGTTATACCTTATAAAGTAATGCCACATAACGTTATACGTTATAAAGTAATGCCACATAACGTTATCCGTTATACTGATATGCTATCTAACGTTATACGTTATGACGAAATGCTATATAGTGCTATACTTTATACTGATATGCTACATAACGTTATACGTTAAAACGTAATGTTTTTTAACGTTATACGTTATACTGATATGCTATCTAACGTTATACCTTATAACGTAATACTACATAACGTTATACGCTATAACGTAATGTTACATAATGTTATACGTTATAAAGTAATGCACTTAACGTTATACGTTATAACGTAATGCTATATAACGTTATACGCTATAACGTAATGCTACATAACGTTATACGTTATAACGTAATGCTACATAACGTTATACGTTATACTGATATGCTATATAACGTTGTACGTTATAAAGTAATGCCACATAACGTTATACGTTATACTGATATGCCATATAACGTTATACGTTATAACGTAATGCTATATAACGTTATACGTTATACTGATATGCTATATAACGTTATACGCTATAACGTAATGCTACATAACGTTATACGTTATAAAGTAATGCCACATAACGTTATACGTTATACTGATATGCTATGTAACGTTATACGTTATATCGTAATGCTACATAACGTTATACGCTATAACATAATGCTACATAATGTTATACGTTATAAAGTAATGCTACATAACGTTATACGTTATAACGTAATGCTATATAACGTTATACGTTATACTGATAAGCTATATAACGTTATACGTTACACTGATATGCTATGTAACGTTATACGTTATATCGTAATGCTACATAACGTTATACGCTATAACATAATGCTACATAATGTTATACGTTATAAAGTAATGCTACATAACGTTATACGTTATAACGTAATGCTACATAACGTTATACGTTATAAAGTAATGCTACATAACGTTATACGTTATACTGATAAGCTATATAGCGTTATACGTTATACTGATATGCTATATAACGTTATACGCTATAACGTAATGCTACATAACGTTATACGTTATAAAGTAATGCCACATAACGTTATACGTTATAAAGTAATGCCACATAACGTTATACGTTATGCTGAAATGCTATCTAACGTTACACCTTATAGCGTAATACTATATAACGTTATACGTTATAAAGTAATGCCACATAACGTTATACGTTATACTGATATGCAATATAACGTTATACGTTATAACGTAATGCTATATATCGTTATACGCAATAACGTAATGCTACATAACGTTATACGTTATAAAGTAATGCTACATAACGTTATACGGTATACTGATATGCTATATAACCTTATACGTTATAAAGTAATGCCACATAACGTTATACGTTATAAAGTAATGCCACATAACGTTATAAGTTATACTGATGTGCCATATAACGTTATACGTTATAACGTAATGCTATATAACGTTATACGTTATACTGATATGCTATATAACGTTATACTCTATAACGTAATGCTACATAACGTTATACGTTATAAAGTAATGCCACATAACGTTATACGTTATACTGATATGCTATGTAGCGTTATACGTTATGTCGTAATGCTACATAACGTTATACGCTATAACATAATGCTACATAATGTTATACGTTATAAAGTAATGCTACATAACGTTATACGTTATAACGTAATGCTATATAACGTTATACGTTATACTGATATGCTATATAACGTTATACGTTACGCTGATATGCTATGTAACGTTATACGTTATATCGTAATGCTACATAACGTTATACGCTATAACATAATGCTACATAATGTTATACGTTATAGAGTAATGCTACATAACGTTATACGTTATAACGTAATGCTACATAACGTTATACGTTATAAAATAATGCTACATAACGTTATACGTTATACTTATAACCTATATAGCGTTATACGTTATACTGATATGCTATATAACGTTATACGCTATAACGTAATGCTACATAACGTTATACGTTATACTGATATGCTATATAACGATATACGTTATACCGATATGCTATATAACGTTATACGTTATAACGTAATGCTATATAACGTTATACGTTATACTGATATGCTATCTAACGTTAGACCTTATAGCGTAATACTGTATAACGTTATACGTTATAACGTAATGCTACATAACGTTATACGTTATAACATAATGCTACATAACGTTATACATTATAAAATAATGCTACATAACGTTATACGTTATACTTATAAGCTATATAGCGTTAAACGTTATACTGATATGCTATATAACGTTATACGTTATACTGATATGCTATGTAACGTTATACGTTATATCGTAATGCTACATAACGTTATACGCTATAACATAATGCTACATAACGTTACACGTTATACTGATATGCTATATAACGTTATACGCTATAACGAAATGCCACATAACGTTATACGTTATAAAGTAATGCCACATAACGTTATACGTTATACTGATAAGCTATATAGCGTTATACGTTATACTGATATGCTATATAACGTTATACGCTATAACGTAATGCTACATAACGTTATAAGTTATACTGATGTGCCATATAACGTTATACGTTATAACGTAATGCTATATAACGTTATACGTTATACTGATATGCTATATAACGTTATACTCTATAACGTAATGCTACATAACGTTATACGTTATAAAGTAATGCCACATAACGTTATACGTTATACTGATATGCTATGTAACGTTATACGTTATATCGTAATGCTACATAACGTTATACGCTATAACATAATGCTACATAATGTTATACGTTATAAAGTAATGCTACATAACGTTATACGTTATAACGTAATGCTATATAACGTTATACGTTATACTGATATGCTATATAACGTTATACGTTACGCTGATATGCTATGTAACGTTATACGTTATATCGTAATGCTACATAACGTTATACGCTATAACATAATGCTACATAATGTTATACGTTATAGAGTAATGCTACATAACGTTATACGTTATAACGTAATGCTACATAACGTTATACGTTATAAAATAATGCTACATAACGTTATACGTTATACTTATAACCTATATAGCGTTATACGTTATACTGATATGCTATATAACGTTATACGCTATAACGTAATGCTACATAACGTTATACGTTATACTGATATGCTATATAACGATATACGTTATACCGATATGCTATATAACGTTATACGTTATAACGTAATGCTATATAACGTTATACGTTATACTGATATGCTATCTAACGTTAGACCTTATAGCGTAATACTGTATAACGTTATACGTTATAACGTAATGCTACATAACGTTATACGTTATAACATAATGCTACATAACGTTATACATTATAAAATAATGCTACATAACGTTATACGTTATACTTATAAGCTATAAAGCGTTAAACGTTATACTGATATGCTATATAACGTTATACGTTATACTGATATGCTATGTAACGTTATACGTTATATCGTAATGCTACATAACGTTATACGCTATAACATAATGCTACATAACGTTACACGTTATACTGATATGCTATATAACGTTATACGCTATAACGAAATGCCACATAACGTTATACGTTATAAAGTAATGCCACATAACGTTATACGTTATACTGATAAGCTATATAGCGTTATACGTTATACTGATATGCTATATAACGTTATACGCTATAACGTAATGCTACATAACGTTATACGTTATAAAGTAATGCCACATAACGTTATACGTTATGAAGTAATGCCACATAACGTTATACGTTATGCTGAAATGCTATCTAACGTTACACCTTATAGCGTAATACTATATAACGTTATACGTTATAAAGTAATGCCACATAACGTTATACGATATACTGATATGCTATATAACGTTATACGTTATAACGTAATGCTATATAAGGATATACGCTATAACGTAATGTTACATAACGTTATACGTTATAGAGTAATGCTACATAACGTCATACGTTATACTGATATGCTACATAACGTTATACGTTATAAAGTAATGCCACATAACGTTATACGTTATACTGACATGCTCTATAACGTTATACGTTATAACGTAATGCTATATAACGTTATAAGCTATAACGTAAGGCTACATAACGTTATACGTTATAAAGTAATGCTACATAACGTTATACGTTATACTGAAATGCTATATAACGTTATACGTTATACTGATATGCTGTATAACGTTATAATTTAAAAAGTAATGTCACATAACGTTATACGTTATACTGATATGCTATATAACGTTATACGTTATACTGATATGCTATGTAACGTTATACGTTATATCGTAATGCTACATAACGTTATACGCTATAACATAATGCTACATAACGTTATACGTTATAAAGTAATGCTAAATAACGTTATACGTTATACTGATAAGCTATATAACGTTATACGCTATAACATAATGCTACATAATGTTATACGTTACACTGGTATGCTATATAACCTTATACGCTATAACGTAATGCTACATAACGTTATACGTTATAAAGTAATGCTACATAACGTTATACGTTATAAAGTAATGCCACAGAACGTTATACGTTATACTGATGTGCCATATAACGTTATACGTTATAACGTAACGTTATATAACGTTATACGTTACACTGGTATGCTATATAACGTTATACGCTATAACGTAATGCTACATATCGTTATACGTTATAAAGTAATGATACATAACGTTATACGTTATACTGATAAGCTATCTAACGTTATACGCTATAACGTAATGCTACATAACGTTATACGTTATAAAGTAATGCCACATAACGTTATACGTTATACTGATGTGCCATATAACGTTGTACGTTATAACGTAATGCTATATAACGTTATACGTTATAACGTAATGCTACATAACGTTATACGTTATAACATAATGCTACATAACGTTATACATTATAAAATAATGCTACATAACGTTATACGTTATACTTATAAGCTATATAGCGTTAAACGTTGTACTGATATGCTATATAACGTTATACGTTATACTGATATGCTATGTAACGTTATACGTTATATCGTAATTATACATAACGTTATACGCTATAACATAATGCTACATAACGTTACACGTTATACTGATATGCTATATAACGTTATACGCTATAACGAAATGCCACATAACGTTATACGTTATAAAGTAATGCCACATAACGTTATACGTTATACTGATAAGCTATATAGCGTTATACGTTATACTGATATGCTATATAACGTTATACGCTATAACGTAATGCTACATAACGTTATACGTTATAAAGTAATGCCACATAACGTTATACGTTATGAAGTAATGCCACATAACGTTATACGTTATGCTGAAATGCTATCTAACGTTACACCTTATAGCGTAATACTATATAACGTTATACGTTATAAAGTAATGCCACATAACGTTATACGATATACTGATATGCTATATAACGTTATACGTTATAACGTAATGCTATATAAGGATATACGCTATAACGTAATGTTACATAACGTTATACGTTATAGAGTAATGCTACATAACGTCATACGTTATACTGATATGCTACATAACGTTATACGTTATAAAGTAATGCCACATAACGTTATACTTTATACTGACATGCTCTATAACGTTATACGTTATAACGTAATGCTATATAACGTTATAAGCTATAACGTAAGGCTACATAACGTTATACGTTATAAAGTAATGCTACATAACGTTATACGTTATACTGAAATGCTATATAACGTTATACGTTATACTAATATGCTGTATAACGTTATAATTTAAAAAGTAATGTCACATAACGTTATACGTTATACTGATATGCTATATAACGTTATACGTTATACTGATATGCTATGTAACGTTATACGTTATATCGTAATGCTACATAACGTTATACGCTATAACATAATGCTACATAACGTTATACGTTATAAAGTAATGCTAAATAACGTTATACGTTATACTGATAAGCTATATAACGTTATACGCTATAACATAATGCTACATAATGTTATACGCTATAACGTAATGCTACATAACGTTATACGTTATAAAGTAATGCTACATAACGTTATACGTTATAAAGTAATGCCACAGAACGTTATACGTTATACTGATGTGCCATATAACGTTATACGTTATAAAGTAATGCCACATAACGTTATACTTTATACTGACATGCTCTATAACGTTATACGTTATAACGTAATGCTATATAACGTTATAAGCTATAACGTAAGGCTACATAACGTTATACGTTATAAAGTAATGCTACATAACGTTATACGTTATACTGAAATGCTATATAACGTTATACGTTATACTAATATGCTGTATAACGTTATAATTTAAAAAGTAATGTCACATAACGTTATACGTTATACTGATATGCTATATAACGTTATACGTTATACTGATATGCTATGTAACGTTATACGTTATATCGTAATGCTACATAACGTTATACGCTATAACGTAATGCTACATATCGTTATACGTTATAAAGTAATGATACATAACGTTATACGTTATACTGATAAGCTATCTAACGTTATACGCTATAACGTAATGCTACATAACGTTATACGTTATAAAGTAATGCCACATAACGTTATACGTTATACTGATGTGCCATATAACGTTATACGTTATAACGTAATGCTATATAACGTTATACGTTATACTGATATGCTATATAACGTTATACGCTATAACGTAATGCTACATAACGTTATACGTTATAAAGTAATGCCACATAACGTTATACGTTATACTGATATGCTATGTAACGTTGTATGTTATACTGATATGCTATATAACGTTATACGTTATAACGTAATGCTACATAACGTTATACGTTATAAAGTAATGCCACACAACGTTATACGTTATAAAGTAATGCCACATAACGTTATACGTTATACTGATATGCTATATAACGTTATACGTTATACTGATATGCTATATAACGTTATACGTTATAACGTAATGCTATATAACGTTATACGCTATAACGTAATGCTACATAACGTTATACGTTATAAAGTAATGCTACATAACGTTATACGGTATACTGATATGCTATATAACCTTATACGTTATAAAGTAATGCCACATAACGTTATACGTTATAATGTAAGGCCACATAACGCTATAAGTTATACTGATGTGCCATATAACGTTATACGTTATAACGTAATACTATATAACGTTATACGTTATACTGATATGCTATATAACGTTATACGCTATAACGTAATGCTACATAACGTTATACGTTATAAAGTAATGCCACATAACGTTATACGTTATAAAGTAATGCCACATAACGTTATACGTTATGTCGTAATGCTACATAACGTTATACGCTATAACATAATGCTACATAATGTTATACGTTATAAAGTAATGCTACATAACGTTATACGTTATAACGTAATGCTACATAACGTTATACGTTATACTGATAAGCTATATAACGTTATACGTTATACTGATATGCTATATAACGTTATACGTTATAACGTAATGCTACATAACGTTATACGTTATAAAGTAATGCCACATAACGTTATACGTTATAAAGTAATGCCACATAACGTTATACGTTATGCTGAAATGCTATCTAACGTTACACCTTATAGCGTAATACTATATAACGTTATACGTTATAAAGTAATGCCACATAACGTTATACGTTATACTGATATGCTATGTAACGTTATACGTTATATCGTAATGCTACATAACGTTATACGCTATAACATAATGCTACATAATGTTATACGTTATAGAGTAATGCTACATAACGTTATACGTTATAACGTAATGCTACATAACGTTATACGTTATAAAATAATGCTACATAACGTTATACGTTATACTTATAACCTATATAGCGTTATACGTTATACTGATATGCTATATAACGTTATACGCTATAACGTAATGCTACATAACGTTATACGTTATACTGATATGCTATATAACGTTATACGTTATACCGATATGCTATATAACGTTATACGTTATAACGTAATGCTATATAACGTTATACGTTATACTGATATGCTATCTAACGTTAGACCTTATAGCGTAATACTGTATAACGTTATACGTTATAACGTAATGCTACATAACGTTATACGTTATAACATAATGCTACATAACGTTATACATTATAAAATAATGCTACATAACGTTATACGTTATACTTATAAGCTATATAGCGTTAAACGTTATACTGATATGCTATATAACGTTATACGTTATACTGATATGCTATGTAACGTTATACGTTATATCGTAATGCTACATAACGTTATACGCTATAACATAATGCTACATAACGTTACACGATATACTGATATGCTATATAACGTTATACGCTATAACGAAATGCCACATAACGTTATACGTTATAAAGTAATGCCACATAACGTTATACGTTATACTGATATGCTATATAACGTTATACGTTATACTGATATGCTATGTAACGTTATACGTTATATCGTAATGCTACATAACGTTATAAGTTATACTGATGTGCCATATAACGTTATACGTTATAACGTAATGCTATATAACGTTATACGTTATACTGATATGCTATATAACGTTATACTCTATAACGTAATGCTACATAACGTTATACGTTATAAAGTAATGCCACATAACGTTATACGTTATACTGATATGCTATGTAACGTTCTACGTTATGTCGTAATGCTACATAACGTTATACGCTATAACATAATGCTACATAATGTTATACGTTATAAAGTAATGCTACATAACGTTATACGTTATAACGTAATGCTATATAACGTTATACGTTATACTGATATGCTATATAACGTTATACGTTACGCTGATATGCTATGTAACGTTATACGTTATATCGTAATGCTACATAACGTTATACGCTATAACATAATGCTACATAATGTTATACGTTATAGAGTAATGCTACATAACGTTATACGTTATAACGTAATGCTACATAACGTTATACGTTATAAAATAATGCTACATAACGTTATACGTTATACTTATAACCTATATAGCGTTATACGTTATACTGATATGCTATATAACGTTATACGCTATAACGTAATGCTACATAACGTTATACGTTATACTGATATGCTATATAACGTTATACGTTATACCGATATGCTATATAACGTTATACGTTATAACGTAATGCTATATAACGTTATACGTTATACTGATATGCTATCTAACGTTAGACCTTATAGCGTAATACTGTATAACGTTATACGTTATAACGTAATGCTACATAACGTTATACGTTATAACATAATGCTACATAACGTTATACATTATAAAATAATGCTACATAACGTTATACGTTATACTTATAAGCTATATAGCGTTAAACGTTATACTGATATGCTATATAACGTTATACGTTATACTGATATGCTATGTAACGTTATACGTTATATCGTAATGCTACATAACGTTATACGCTATAACATAATGCTACATAACGTTACACGTTATACTGATATGCTATATAACGTTATACGCTATAACGAAATGCCACATAACGTTATACGTTATAAAGTAATGCCACATAACGTTATACGTTATACTGATAAGCTATATAGCGTTATACGTTATACTGATATGCTATATAACGTTATACGCTATAACGTAATGCTACATAACGTTATACGTTATAAAGTAATGCCACATAACGTTATACGTTATGAAGTAATGCCACATAACGTTATACGTTATGCTGATATTCTATCTAACGTTACACCTTATAGCGTAATACTATATAACGTTATACGTTATAAAGTAATGCCACATAACGTTATACGATATACTGATATGCTATATAACGTTATACGTTATAACGTAATGTTATATAAGGATATACGCTATAACGTAATGTTACATAACGTTATACGTTATAGAGTAATGCTACATAACGTCATACGTTATACTGATATGCTACATAACGTTATACGTTATAAAGTAATGCCACATAACGTTATACGTTATACTGACATGCTCTATAACGTTATACGTTATAACGTAATGCTATATAACGTTATAAGCTATAACGTAAGGCTACATAACGTTATACGTTATAAAGTAATGCTACATAACGTTATACGTTATACTGAAATGCTATATAACGTTATACGTTATACTGATATGCTGTATAACGTTATAATTTAAAAAGTAATGTCACATAACGTTATACGTTATACTGATATGCTATATAACGTTATACGTTATACTGATATGCTATGTAACGTTATACGTTATATCGTAATGCTACATAACGTTATACGCTATAACATAATGCTACATAACGTTATACGTTATAAAGTAATGCTAAATAACGTTATACGTTATACTGATATGCTATATAACGTTATACGCTATAACGTAATGCTACATAACGTTATAAGTTATACTGATGTGCCATATAACGTTATACGTTATAACGTAATGCTATATAACGTTATACGTTATACTGATATGCTATATAACGTTATACTCTATAACGTAATGCTACATAACGTTATACGTTATAAAGTAATGCCACATAACGTTATACGTTATACTGATATGCTATGTAACGTTCTACGTTATGTCGTAATGCTACATAACGTTATACGCTATAACATAATGCTACATAATGTTATACGTTATAAAGTAATGCTACATAACGTTATACGTTATAACGTAATGCTATATAACGTTATACGTTATACTGATATGCTATATAACGTTATACGTTACGCTGATATGCTATGTAACGTTATACGTTATATCGTAATGCTACATAACGTTATACGCTATAACATAATGCTACATAATGTTATACGTTATAGAGTAATGCTACATAACGTTATACGTTATAACGTAATGCTACATAACGTTATACGTTATAAAATAATGCTACATAACGTTATACGTTATACTTATAACCTATATAGCGTTATACGTTATACTGATATGCTATATAACGTTATACGCTATAACGTAATGCTACATAACGTTATACGTTATACTGATATGCTATATAACGTTATACGTTATACCGATATGCTATATAACGTTATACGTTATAACGTAATGCTATATAACGTTATACGTTATACTGATATGCTATCTAACGTTAGACCTTATAGCGTAATACTGTATAACGTTATACGTTATAACGTAATGCTACATAACGTTATACGTTATAACATAATGCTACATAACGTTATACATTATAAAATAATGCTACATAACGTTATACGTTATACTTATAAGCTATATAGCGTTAAACGTTATACTGATATGCTATATAACGTTATACGTTATACTGATATGCTATGTAACGTTATACGTTATATCGTAATGCTACATAACGTTATACGCTATAACATAATGCTACATAACGTTACACGTTATACTGATATGCTATATAACGTTATACGCTATAACGTAATGCCACATAACGTTATACGTTATAAAGTAATGCCACATAACGTTATACGTTATACTGATAAGCTATATAGCGTTATACGTTATACTGATATGCTATATAACGTTATACGCTATAACGTAATGCTACATAACGTTATACGTTATAAAGTAATGCCACATAACGTTATACGTTATGAAGTAATGCCACATAACGTTATACGTTATGCTGAAATGCTATCTAACGTTACACCTTATAGCGTAATACTATATAACGTTATACGTTATAAAGTAATGCCACATAACGTTATACGATATACTGATATGCTATATAACGTTATACGTTATAACGTAATGTTATATAAGGATATACGCTATAACGTAATGTTACATAACGTTATACGTTATAGAGTAATGCTACATAACGTCATACGTTATACTGATATGCTACATAACGTTATACGTTATAAAGTAATGCCACATAACGTTATACGTTATACTGACATGCTCTATAACGTTATACGTTATAACGTAATGCTATATAACGTTATACGCTATAACGTAAGGCTACATAACGTTATACGTTATAAAGTAATGCTACATAACGTTATACGTTATACTGAAATGCTATATAACGTTATACGTTATACTGATATGCTGTATAACGTTATAATTTAAAAAGTAATGTCACATAACGTTATACGTTATACTGATATGCTATATAACGTTATACGTTATACTGATATGCTATGTAACGTTATACGTTATATCGTAATGCTACATAACGTTATACGCTATAACATAATGCTACATAACGTTATACGTTATAAAGTAATGCTAAATAACGTTATACGTTATACTGATAAGCTATATAACGTTATACGCTATAACATAATGCTACATAATGTTATACGTTACACTGGTATGCTATATAACGTTATACGCTATAACGTAATGCTACATAACGTTATACGTTATAAAGTAATGCTACATAACGTTATACGTTATACTGATAAGCTATATAGCGTTATACGTTATACTGATATGCTATATAACGTTATACGCTATAACGTAATGCTACATAACGTTATAAGTTATACTGATGTGCCATATAACGTTATACGTTATAACGTAATGCTATATAACGTTATACGTTATACTGATATGCTATATAACGTTATACTCTATAACGTAATGCTACATAACGTTATACGTTATAAAGTAATGCCACATAACGTTATACGTTATACTGATATGCTATGTAACGTTATACGTTATATCGTAATGCTACATAACGTTATACGCTATAACATAATGCTACATAATGTTATACGTTATAAAGTAATGCTACATAACGTTATACGTTATAACGTAATGCTATATAACGTTATACGTTATACTGATATGCTATATAACGTTATACGTTACGCTGATATGCTATGTAACGTTACACGTTATATCGTAATGCTACATAACGTTATACGCTATAACATAATGCTACATAATGTTATACGTTATAGAGTAATGCTACATAACGTTATACGTTATAACGTAATGCTACATAACGTTATACGTTATAAAATAATGCTACATAACGTTATACGTTATACTTATAACCTATATAGCGTTATACGTTATACTGATATGCTATATAACGTTATACGCTATAACGTAATGCTACATAACGTTATACGTTATACTGATATGCTATATAACGATATACGTTATACCGATATGCTATATAACGTTATACGTTATAACGTAATGCTATATAACGTTATACGTTATACTGATATGCTATCTAACGTTAGACCTTATAGCGTAATACTGTATAACGTTATACGTTATAACGTAATGCTACATAACGTTATACGTTATAACATAATGCTACATAACGTTATACATTATAAAATAATGCTACATAACGTTATACGTTATACTGATAAGCTATATAGCGTTAAACGTTATACTGATATGCTATATAACGTTATACGTTATACTGATATGCTATGTAACGTTATACGTTATATCGTAATGCTACATAACGTTATACGCTATAACATAATGCTACATAACGTTATACGTTATACTGATATGCTATATAACGTTATACGCTATAACGAAATGCCACATAACGTTATACGTTATAAAGTAATGCCACATAACGTTATACGTTATACTGATAAGCTATATAACGTCATACGTTATACTGATATGCTATATAACGTTATACGCTATAACGTAATGCTACATAACGTTATACGTTATAAAGTAATGCCACATAACGTTATACGTTATGAAGTAATGCCACATAACGTTATACGTTATGCTGAAATGCTATCTAACGTTACACCTTATAGCGTAATACTATATAACGTTATACGTTATAAAGTAATGCCACATAACGTTATACGATATACTGATATGCTATATAACGTTATACGTTATAACGTAATGCTATATAACGATATACGCTATAACGTTATGTTACATAACGTTATACGTTATAGAGTAATGCTACATAACGTCATACGTTATACTGATATGCTACATAACGTTATACGTTATAAAGTAATGCCACATAACGTTATACGTTATACTGACATGCTCTATAACGTTATACGTTATAACGTAATGCTATATAACGTTATAAGCTATAACGTAAGGCTACATAACGTTATACGTTATAAAGTAATGCTACATAACGTTATACGTTATACTGAAATGCTATATAACGTTATACGTTATACTGATATGCTGTATAACGTTATAATTTAAAAAGTAATGTCACATAACGTTATACGTTATACTGATATGCTATATAACGTTATACGTTATACTGATATGCTATGTAACGTTATACGTTATATCGTAATGCTACATAACGTTATACGCTATAACATAATGCTACATAACGTTATACGTTATAAAGTAATGCTAAATAACGTTATACGTTATACTGATAAGCTATATAACGTTATACGCTATAACATAATGCTACATAATGTTATACGTTACACTGGTATGCTATATAACGTTATACGCTATAACGTAATGCTACATAACGTTATACGTTATAAAGTAATGCTACATAACGTTATACGTTATAAAGTAATGCCACAGAACGTTATACGTTATACTGATGTGCCATATAACGTTATACGTTATAACGTAACGTTATATAACGTTATACGTTACACTGGTATGCTATATAACGTTATACGCTATAACGTAATGCTACATATCGTTATACGTTATAAAGTAATGATACATAACGTTATACGTTATACTGATAAGCTATCTAACGTTATACGCTATAACGTAATGCTACATAACGTTATACGTTATACTAATATGCTGTATAACGTTATAATTTAAAAAGTAATGTCACATAACGTTATACGTTATACTGATATGCTATATAACGTTATACGTTATACTGATATGCTATGTAACGTTATACGTTATATCGTAATGCTACATAACGTTATACGCTATAACGTAATGCTACATATCGTTATACGTTATAAAGTAATGATACATAACGTTATACGTTATACTGATAAGCTATCTAACGTTATACGCTATAACGTAATGCTACATAACGTTATACGTTATAAAGTAATGCCACATAACGTTATACGTTATACTGATGTGCCATATAACGTTATACGTTATAACGTAATGCTATATAACGTTATACGTTATACTGATATGCTATATAACGTTATACGCTATAACGTAATGCTACATAACGTTATACGTTATAAAGTAATGCCACATAACGTTATACGTTATACTGATATGCTATGTAACGTTGTATGTTATACTGATATGCTATATAACGTTATACGTTATAACGTAATGCTACATAACGTTATACGTTATAAAGTAATGCCACACAACGTTATACGTTATAAAGTAATGCCACATAACGTTATACGTTATACTGATATGCTATATAACGTTATACGTTATACTGATATGCTATATAACGTTATACGTTATAACGTAATGCTATATAACGTTATACGCTATAACGTAATGCTACATAACGTTATACGTTATAAAGTAATGCTACATAACGTTATACGGTATACTGATATGCTATATAACGTTATACGTTATAAAGTAATGCCACATAACGTTATACGTTATAATGTAAGGCCACATAACGCTATAAGTTATACTGATGTGCCATATAACGTTATACGTTATAACGTAATACTATATAACGTTATACGTTATACTGATATGCTATATAACGTTATACGCTATAACGTAATGCTACATAACGTTATACGTTATAAAGTAATGCCACATAACGTTATACGTTATAAAGTAATGCCACATAACGTTATACGTTATGTCGTAATGCTACATAACGTTATACGCTATAACATAATGCTACATAATGTTATACGTTATAAAGTAATGCTACATAACGTTATACGTTATAACGTAATGCTACATAACGTTATACGTTATACTGATAAGCTATATAACGTTATACGTTATACTGATATGCTATATAACGTTATACGTTATAACGTAATGCTACATAACGTTATACGTTATAAAGTAATGCCACATAACGTTATACGTTATAAAGTAATGCCACATAACGTTATACGTTATGCTGAAATGCTATCTAACGTTACACCTTATAGCGTAATACTATATAACGTTATACGTTATAAAGTAATGCCACATAACGTTATACGTTATACTGATATGCTATCTAACGTTATACGTTACGCTGATATGCTATGTAACGTTATACGTTATATCGTAATGCTACATAACGTTATACGCTATAACATAATGCTACATAATGTTATACGTTATAAAGTAATGCTACATAACGTTATACGTTATAACGTAATGCTACATAACGTTATACGTTATAAAATAATGCTACATAACGTTATACGTTATACTTATAACCTATATAGCGTTATACGTTATACTGATATGCTATATAACGTTATACGCTATAACGTAATGCTACATAACGTTATACGTTATACTGATATGCTATATAACGTTATACGTTATACCGATATGCTATATAACGTTATACGTTATAACGTAATGCTATATAACGTTATACGTTATACTGATATGCTATCTAACGTTAGACCTTATAGCGTAATACTGTATAACGTTATACGTTATAACGTAATGCTACATAACGTTATACGTTATAACATAATGCTACATAACGTTATACATTATAAAATAATGCTACATAACGTTATACGTTATACTTATAAGCTATATAGCGTTAAACGTTATACTGATATGCTATATAACGTTATACGTTATACTGATATGCTATGTAACGTTATACGTTATATCGTAATGCTACATAACGTTATACGCTATAACATAATGCTACATAACGTTACACGATATACTGATATGCTATATAACGTTATACGCTATAACGAAATGCCACATAACGTTATACGTTATAAAGTAATGCCACATAACGTTATACGTTATACTGATAAGCTATATAACGTTATACGTTATACTGATATGCTATATAACGTTATACGCTATAACGTAATGCTACATAACGTTATAAGTTATACTGATGTGCCATATAACGTTATACGTTATAACGTAATGCTATATAACGTTATACGTTATACTGATATGCTATATAACGTTATACTCTATAACGTAATGCTACATAACGTTATACGTTATAAAGTAATGCCACATAACGTTATACGTTATACTGATATGCTATGTAACGTTCTACGTTATGTCGTAATGCTACATAACGTTATACGCTATAACATAATGCTACATAATGTTATACGTTATAAAGTAATGCTACATAACGTTATACGTTATAACGTAATGCTATATAACGTTATACGTTATACTGATATGCTATATAACGTTATACGTTACGCTGATATGCTATGTAACGTTATACGTTATATCGTAATGCTACATAACGTTATACGCTATAACATAATGCTACATAATGTTATACGTTATAGAGTAATGCTACATAACGTTATACGTTATAACGTAATGCTACATAACGTTATACGTTATAAAATAATGCTACATAACGTTATACGTTATACTTATAACCTATATAGCGTTATACGTTATACTGATATGCTATATAACGTTATACGCTATAACGTAATGCTACATAACGTTATACGTTATACTGATATGCTATATAACGTTATACGTTATACCGATATGCTATATAACGTTATACGTTATAATGTCATGCTATATAACGTTATACGTTATACTGATATGCTATCTAACGTTAGACCTTATAGCGTAATACTGTATAACGTTATACGTTATAACGTAATGCTACATAACGTTATACGTTATAACATAATGCTACATAACGTTATACATTATAAAATAATGCTACATAACGTTATACGTTATACTTATAAGCTATATAGCGTTAAACGTTATACTGATATGCTATATAACGTTATACGTTATACTGATATGCTATGTAACGTTATACGTTATATCGTAATGCTACATAACGTTATACGCTATAACATAATGCTACATAACGTTACACGTTATACTGATATGCTATATAACGTTATACGCTATAACGAAATGCCACATAACGTTATACGTTATAAAGTAATGCCACATAACGTTATACGTTATACTGATAAGCTATATAGCGTTATACGTTATACTGATATGCTATATAACGTTATACGCTATAACGTAATGCTACATAACGTTATACGTTATAAAGTAATGCCACATAACGTTATACGTTATGAAGTAATGCCACATAACGTTATACGTTATGCTGAAATGCTATCTAACGTTACACCTTATAGCGTAATACTATATAACGTTATACGTTATAAAGTAATGCCACATAACGTTATACGATATACTGATATGCTATATAACGTTATACGTTATAACGTAATGTTATATAAGGATATACGCTATAACGTAATGTTACATAACGTTATACGTTATAGAGTAATGCTACATAACGTCATACGTTATACTGATATGCTACATAACGTTATACGTTATAAAGTAATGCCACATAACGTTATACGTTATACTGACATGCTATATAACGTTATACGTTATAACGTAATGCTATATAACGTTATACGCTATAACGTAAGGCTACATAACGTTATACGTTATAAAGTAATGCTACATAACGTTATACGTTATACTGAAATGCTATATAACGTTATACGTTATACTGATATGCTGTATAACGTTATAATTTAAAAAGTAATGTCACATAACGTTATACGTTATACTGATATGCTATATAACGTTATACGTTATACTGATATGCTATGTAACGTTATACGTTATATCGTAATGCTACATAACGTTATACGCTATAACATAATGCTACATAACGTTATACGTTATAAAGTAATGCTAAATAACGTTATACGTTATACTGATAAGCTATATAACGTTATACGCTATAACATAATGCTACATAATGTTATACGTTACACTGGTATGCTATATAACGTTATACGCTATAACGTAATGCTACATAACGTTATACGTTATAAAGTAATGCTACATAACGTTATACGTTATACTGATAAGCTATATAGCGTTATACGTTATACTGATATGCTATATAACGTTATACGTTATAACGTAATGCTACATAACGTTATAAGTTATACTGATGTGCCATATAACGTTATACGTTATAACGTAATGCTATATAACGTTATACGTTATACTGATATGCTATATAACGTTATACGCTATAACGTAATGCTACATAACGTTATACGTTATAAAGTAATGCCACATAACGTTATACGTTATACTGATATGCTATGTAACGTTATACGTTATATCGTAATGCTACATAACGTTATACGCTATAACATAATGCTACATAATGTTATACGTTATAAAGTAATGCTACATAACGTTATACGTTATAACGTAATGCTATATAACGTTATACGTTATACTGATATGCTATATAACGTTATACGTTACGCTGATATGCTATGTAACGTTATACGTTATATCGTAATGCTACATAACGTTATACGCTATAACATAATGCTACATAATGTTATACGTTATAGAGTAATGCTACATAACGTTATACGTTATAACGTAATGCTACATAACGTTATACGTTATAAAATAATGCTACATAACGTTATACGTTATACTTATAACCTATATAGCGTTATACGTTATACTGATATGCTATATAACGTTATACGCTATAACGTAATGCTACATAACGTTATACGTTATACTGATATGCTATATAACGATATACGTTATACCGATATGCTATATAACGTTATACGTTATAACGTAATGCTATATAACGTTATACGTTATACTGATATGCTATCTAACGTTAGACCTTATAGCGTAATACTGTATAACGTTATACGTTATAACGTAATGCTACATAACGTTATACGTTATAACATAATGCTACATAACGTTATACGTTATAAAATAATGCTACATAACGTTATACGTTATACTTATAAGCTATATAGCGTTAAACGTTATACTGATATGCTATATAACGTTATACGTTATACTGATATGCTATGTAACGTTATACGTTATATCGTAATGCTACATAACGTTATACGCTATAACATAATGCTACATAACGTTACACGTTATACTGATATGCTATATAACGTTATACGCTATAACGAAATGCCACATAACGTTATACGTTATAAAGTAATGCCACATAACGTTATACGTTATACTGATATGCTATATAGCGTTATACGTTATACTGATATGCTATATAACGTTATACGCTATAACGTAATGCTACATAACGTTATACGTTATAAAGTAATGCCACATAACGTTATACGTTATGAAGTAATGCCACATAACGTTATACGTTATGCTGAAATGCTATCTAACGTTACACCTTATAGCGTAATACTATATAACGTTATACGTTATAAAGTAATGCCACATAACGTTATACGATATACTGATATGCTATATAACGTTATACGTTATAACGTAATGCTATATAAGGATATACGCTATAACGTAATGTTACATAACGTTATACGTTATAGAGTAATGCTACATAACGTCATACGTTATACTGATATGCTACATAACGTTATACGTTATAAAGTAATGCCACATAACGTTATACGTTATACTGATATGCTATATAACGTTATACGTTATAACGTAATGCTATATAACGTTATACGCTATAACGTAAGGCTACATAACGTTATACGTTATAAAGTAATGCTACATAACGTTATACGTTATACTGAAATGCTATATAACGTTATACGTTATACTGATATGCTGTATAACGTTATAATTTAAAAAGTAATGTCACATAACGTTATACGTTATACTGATATGCTATATAACGTTATACGTTATACTGATATGCTATGTAACGTTATACGTTATATCGTAATGCTACATAACGTTATACGCTATAACATAATGCTACATAACGTTATACGTTATAAAGTAATGCTAAATAACGTTATACGTTATACTGATAAGCTATATAACGTTATACGCTATAACATAATGCTACATAATGTTATACGTTACACTGGTATGCTATATAACCTTATACGCTATAACGTAATGCTACATAACGTTATACGTTATAAAGTAATGCTACATAACGTTATACGTTATAAAGTAATGCCACAGAACGTTATACGTTATACTGATGTGCCATATAACGTTATACGTTATAACGTAACGTTATATAACGTTATACGTTACACTGGTATGCTATATAACGTTATACGCTATAACGTAATGCTACATATCGTTATACGTTATAAAGTAATGATACATAACGTTATACGTTATACTGATAAGCTATCTAACGTTATACGCTATAACGTAATGCTACATAACGTTATACGTTATAAAGTAATGCCACATAACGTTATACGTTATACTGATGTGCCATATAACGTTGTACGTTATAACGTAATGCTATATAACGTTATACGTTATAACGTAATGCTACATAACGTTATACGTTATAACATAATGCTACATAACGTTATACATTATAAAATAATGCTACATAACGTTATACGTTATACTTATAAGCTATATAGCGTTAAACGTTGTACTGATATGCTATATAACGTTATACGTTATACTGATATGCTATGTAACGTTATACGTTATATCGTAATTATACATAACGTTATACGCTATAACATAATGCTACATAACGTTACACGTTATACTGATATGCTATATAACGTTATACGTTACGCTGATATGCTATGTAACGTTATACGTTATATCGTAATGCTACATAACGTTATACGCTATAACATAATGCTACATAATGTTATACGTTATAGAGTAATGCTACATAACGTTATACGATATAACGTAATGCTACATAACGTTATACGTTATAAAGTAATGCCACATAACGTTATACGTTATAAAGTAATGCCACATAACGTTATACGTTATGCTGAAATGCTATCTAACGTTACACCTTATAGCGTAATACTGTATAACGTTATACGTTATAACGTAATGCTACATAACGTTATACGTTATAACATAATGCTACATAACGTTATACATTATAAAATAATGCTACATAACGTTATACGTTATACTTATAAGCTATATAGCGTTAAACGTTATACTGATATGCTATATAACGTTATACGTTATACTGATATGCTATGTAACGTTATACGTTATATCGTAATGCTACATAACGTTATACGCTATAACATAATGCTACATAACGTTACACGTTATACTGATATGCTATATAACGTTATACGCTATAACGAAATGCCACATAACGTTATACGTTATAAAGTAATGCCACATAACGTTATACGTTATACTGATAAGCTATATAGCGTTATACGTTATACTGATATGCTATATAACGTTATACGCTATAACGTAATGCTACATAACGTTATACGTTATAAAGTAATGCCACATAACGTTATACGTTATGAAGTAATGCCACATAACGTTATACGTTATGCTGAAATGCTATCTAACGTTACACCTTATAGCGTAATACTATATAACGTTATACGTTATAAAGTAATGCCACATAACGTTATACGATATACTGATATGCTATATAACGTTATACGTTATAACGTAATGTTATATAAGGATATACGCTATAACGTAATGTTACATAACGTTATACGTTATAGAGTAATGCTACATAACGTCATACGTTATACTGATATGCTATATAACGTTATACGTTATAAAGTAATGCCACATAACGTTATACGTTATACTGACATGCTCTATAACGTTATACGTTATAACGTAATGCTATATAACGTTATAAGCTATAACGTAAGGCTACATAACGTTATACGTTATAAAGTAATGCTACATAACGTTATACGTTATACTGAAATGCTATATAACGTTATACGTTATACTGATATGCTGTATAACGTTATAATTTAAAAAGTAATGTCACATAACGTTATACGTTATACTGATATGCTATATAACGTTATACGTTATACTGATATGCTATGTAACGTTATACGTTATATCGTAATGCTACATAACGTTATACGCTATAACATAATGCTACATAACGTTATACGTTATAAAGTAATGCTAAATAACGTTATACGTTATACTGATAAGCTATATAACGTTATACGCTATAACATAATGCTACATAATGTTATACGTTACACTGGTATGCTATATAACGTTATACGCTATAACGTAATGCTACATAACGTTATACGTTATAAAGTAATGCTACATAACGTTATACGTTATAAAGTAATGCCACAGAACGTTATACGTTATACTGATGTGCCATATAACGTTATACGTTATAACGTAACGTTATATAACGTTATACGTTACACTGGTATGCTATATAACGTTATACGCTATAACGTAATGCTACATATCGTTATACGTTATAAAGTAATGATACATAACGTTATACGTTATACTGATAAGCTATCTAACGTTATACGCTATAACGTAATGCTACATAACGTTATACGTTATAAAGTAATGCCACATAACGTTATACGTTATACTGATGTGCCATATAACGTTGTACGTTATAACGTAATGCTACATAACGTTATACGTTATACTGATATGCTATATAACGTTATACGCTATAACGTAATGCTACATAACGTTATACGTTATAAAGTAATGCCACATAACGTTATACGTTATACTGATATGCTATGTAACGTTGTACGTTATACTGATATGCTATATAACGTTATACGTTATAACGTAATGCTATATATCGTTATACGCTATAACGTAATGCTACATAACGTTATACGTTATAAAGTAATGCTACATAACGTTATACGGTATACTGATATGCTATATAACCTTATACGTTATAAAGTAATGCCACATAACGTTATACGTTATAATGTAAGGCCACATAACGCTATAAGTTATACTGATGTGCCATATAACGTTATACGTTATAACGTAATACTATATAACGTTATACGTTATACTGATATGCTATATAACGTTATACGCTATAACGTAATGCTACATAACGTTATACGTTATAAAGTAATGCCACATAACGTTATACGTTATACTGATATGCTATGTAACGTTATACGTTATATCGTAATGCTACATAACGTTATACGCTATAACATAATGCTACATAATGTTATACGTTATAAAGTAATGCTACATAACGTTATACGTTATAACGTAATGCTACATAACGTTATACGTTATACTGATAAGCTATATAACGTTATACGTTATACTGATATGCTATATAACGTTATACGTTATAACGTAATGCTACATAACGTTATACGTTATAAAGTAATGCCACATAACGTTATACGTTATAAAGTAATGCCACATAACGTTATACGTTATGCTGAAATGCTATCTAACGTTACACCTTATAGCGTAATACTATATAACGTTATACGTTATAAAGTAATGCCACATAACGTTATACGTTATACTGATATGCTATATAACGTTATACGTTATAACGTAATGCTACATAACGTTATACGCCATAACGTAATGCTACATAACGTTATACGTTATAAAGTAATGCTACATAACGTTATACGGTATACTGATATGCTATATAACCTTATACGTTATAAAGTAATGCCACATAACGTTATACGTTATAAAGTAATGCCACATAACGTTATCAGTTATACTGATGTGCCATATAACGTTATACGTTATAACGTAATGCTATATAACGTTATACGTTATACTGATATGCTATATAACGTTATACGCTATAACGTAATGCTACATAACGTTATACGTTATAAAGTAATGCCACATAACGTTATACGTTATACTGATATGCTATGTAACGTTATACGTTATATCGTAATGCTACATAACGTTATACGCTATAACATAATGCTACATAATGTTATACGTTATAAAGTAATGCTACATAACGTTATACGTTATAACGTAATGCTATATAACGTTATACGTTATACTGATATGCTATATAACGTTATACGTTACACTGATATGCTATGTAACGTTATACGTTATATCGTAATGCTACATAACGTTATACGCTATAACATAATGCTACATAATGTTATACGTTATAGAGTAATGCTACATAACGTTATACGTTGTAACGTAATGCTACATAACGTTATACGTTATAAAATAATGCTACATAACGTTATACGTTATACTTATAAGCTATATAGCGTTATACGTTATACTGATATGCTATATAACGTTATACGCTATAACGTAATGCTACATAACGTTATACGTTATACTGATATGCTATATAACGTTATACGTTATACTGATATGCTATATAACGTTATACGTTATAACGTAATGCTATATAACGTTATACGTTATACTGATATGCTATCTAACGTTAGACCTTATAGCGTAATACTGTATAACGTTATACGTTATAACGTAATGCTACATAACGTTATACGTTATAACGTAATGCTACATAACGTTATACGTTATAAAATAATGCTACATAACGTTATACGTTATACTTATAAGCTATATAGCGTTAAACGTTATACTGATATGCTATATAACGTTATACGTTATACTGATATGCTATGTAACGTTATACGTTATATCGTAATGCTACATAACGTTATACGCTATAACATAATGCTACATAACGTTACACGTTATACTGATATGCTATATAACGTTATACGTTATAAAGTAATGCTACATAACGTTATACGTTATACTGATATGCTATATAACGTTGTACGATATAACGTAATGCTATATAACGTTATACGTTATACTGATATGCTATATAACGTTGTACGCTATAAAGTAATGACACATAACGTTATACGTTATACTGTTATGCTATCTAACGTTATATCTTATAACGTAATACTATATAACGTTATACGTTATAACGTAATGCCACATAACGTTATACGTTATACTGATATGCTATATAACGTTGTACGTTATACTGATATGCTATATAACGTTATACGTTATAACGTAATGCTACATAACGTTATACGCTATAACGTAATACTACATAACGTTATACGTTATACTGATATGCTATCTAACGTTATACGTTATAACGTAATGCTACATAACGTTATACGTTATAAAGTAATGCCACATAACGTTATACGTTATAAAGTAATGCCACATAACGTTATACGTTATGCTGAAATGCTATCTAACGTTACACCTTATAGCGTAATACTATATAACGTTATACGTTATAAAGTAATGCCACATAACGTTATACGTTATACTGATATGCTATATAACGTTATGCGTTATAACGTAATGTTATATAACGTTATACGTTTTACTGATATGCTCTATAACGTTATACGTTATAACGTAATGCTACATAACGTTATACGTTATAAAGTAATGCCACACACCGTTATACGTTATAAAGTAATGCCACATAACGTTATAAGTTATACTGATGTGCCATATAACGTTGTACGATATAACGTAATGCTATATAACGTTATACGTTATACTGATATGCTATATAACGTTGTACGCTATAAAGTAATGCCACATAACGTTATACGTTATACTGATATGCTATATAACGTTATACGTTACACTGATATGCTATGTAACGTTATACGTTATATCGTAATGCTACATAACTTTATACGCTATAACATAATGCTACATAATGTTATACGTTATAAAGTAATGCCACATAACGTTATACGTTATAAAGTAATGCCACATAACGTTATACGTTATACTGATATGCTATATAACGTTATACGTTATAACGTAATGCTATATAACGATATACGCTATAACGTAATGCTACATAACGTTATACGTTATAAAGTAATGCTACATAACGTTATACGTTATAAAGTAATGCCACATACCGTTATACGTTATAAAGTAATGCCACATAACGTTATAAGTTATACTGATGTGCCATATAACGTTATACGTTATAACGTAATGCTATATAACGTTATACGTTATACTGATATGCTATATAACGTTATACGCTATAACGTAATGCTACATAACGTTATACGTTATAAAGTAATGCCACATAACGTTATACGTTATACTGATATGCTATGTAACGTTATACGTTATATCGTAATGCTACATAACGTTATACGCTATAACATAATGCTACATAATGTTATACGTTATAAAGTAATGCTACATAACGTTATACGCTATAACGTAATGCTATATAACGTTATACGTTATACTGATAAGCTATATAACGTTATACGTTACACTGATATGCTATGTAACGTTATACGTTATATCGTAATGCTACATAACTTTATACGCTATAACATAATGCTACATAATGTTATACGTTATAAAGTAATGCTACATAACGTTATACGTTATAACGTAATGCTACATAACGTTATACGTTATAAAGTAATGCTACATAACGTTATACGTTATACTGATAAGCTATATAGCGTTATACGTTATACTGATATGCTATATACCGTTATACGCTATAACGTAATGCTACATAACGTTATACGTTATAAAGTAATGCCACATAACGTTATACGTTATAAAGTAATGCCACATAACGTTATACGTTATGCTGAAATGCTATCTAACGTTACACCTTATAGCGTAATACTATATAACGTTATACGTTATAAAGTAATGCCACATAACGTTATACGTTATACTGATATGCAATATAACGTTATACGTTATAACGTAATGCTATATATCGTTATACGCCATAACGTAATGCTACATAACGTTATACGTTATAAAGTAATGCTACATAACGTTATACGGTATACTGATATGCTATATAACCTTATACGTTATAAAGTAATGCCACATAACGTTATACGTTATAAAGTAATGCCACATAACGTTATAAGTTATACTGATGTGCCATATAACGTTATACGTTATAACCTAATGCTATATAACGTTATACGTTATACTGATATGCTATATAACGTTATACTCTATAACGTAATGCTACATAACGTTATACGTTATAAAGTAATGCCACATAACGTTATACGTTATACTGATATGCTATGTAACGTTATACGTTATGTCGTAATGCTACATAACGTTATACGCTATAACATAATGCTACATAACGTTATACGTTATAAAGTAATGCTACATAACGTTATACGTTATAACGTAATGCTATATAACGTTATACGTTATACTGATATGCTATATAACGTTATACGTTACGCTGATATGCTATGTAACGTTATACGTTATATCGTAATGCTACATAACGTTATACGCTATAACATAATGCTACATAATGTTATACGTTATAGAGTAATGCTACATAACGTTATACGTTATAACGTAATGCTACATAACGTTATACGTTATAAAATAATGCTACATAACGTTATACGTTATACTTATAACCTATATAGCGTTATACGTTATACTGATATGCTATATAACGTTATACGCTATAACGTAATGCTACATAACGTTATACGTTATACTGATATGCTATATAACGTTATACGTTATACCGATATGCTATATAACGTTATACGTTATAACGTAATGCTATATAACGTTATACGTTATACTGATATGCTATCTAACGTTAGACCTTATAGCGTAATACTGTATAACGTTATACGTTATAACGTAATGCTACATAACGTTATACGTTATAACGTAATGCTACATAACGTTATACATTATAAAATAATGCTACATAACGTTATACGTTATACTTATAAGCTATATAGCGTTAAACGTTATACTGATATGCTATATAACGTTATACGTTATACTGATATGCTATGTAACGTTAAACGTTATATCGTAATGCTACATAACGTTATACGCTATAACATAATGCTACATAACGTTACACGTTATACTGATATGCTATATAACGTTATACGCTATAACGAAATGCCACATAACGTTATACGTTATAAAGTAATGCCACATAACGTTATACGTTATACTGATAAGCTATATAGCGTTATACGTTATACTGATATGCTATATAACGTTATACGCTATAACGTAATGCTACATAACGTTATACGTTATAAAGTAATGCCACATAACGTTATACGTTATGAAGTAATGCCACATAACGTTATACGTTATGCTGAAATGCTATCTAACGTTACACCTTATAGCGTAATACTATATAACGTTATACGTTATAAAGTAATGCCACATAACGTTATACGATATACTGATATGCTATATAACGTTATACGTTATAACGTAATGCTATATAAGGATATACGCTATAACGTAATGTTACATAACGTTATACGTTATAGAGTAATGCTACATAACGTCATACGTTATACTGATATGCTACATAACGTTATACGTTATAAAGTAATGCCACATAACGTTATACGTTATACTGACATGCTCTATAACGTTATACGTTATAACGTAATGCTATATAACGTTATAAGCTATAACGTAAGGCTACATAACGTTATACGTTATAAAGTAATGCTACATAACGTTATACGTTATACTGAAATGCTATATAACGTTATACGTTATACTGATATGCTGTATAACGTTATAATTTAAAAAGTAATGTCACATAACGTTATACGTTATACTGATATGCTATATAACGTTATACGTTATACTGATATGCTATGTAACGTTATACGTTATATCGTAATGCTACATAACGTTATACGCTATAACATAATGCTACATAACGTTATACGTTATAAAGTAATGCTAAATAACGTTATACGTTATACTGATAAGCTATATAACGTTATAATTTAAAAAGTAATGTCACATAACGTTATACGTTATACTGATATGCTATATAACGTTATACGTTATACTGATATGCTATGTAACGTTTTACGTTATACTGATATGCTATCTAACGTTATTCCTTATAACGTAATACTATATAACGTTATAAGCAATAACGTAATGCTACATAACGTTATACGTTATAAAGTAATGCTACATAACGTTGTACGTTATACTGATATGTTATATAACGTTAGACGTTATAAAGTAATGCCACATAACGTTATACGTTATAAAGTAATGCCACATAACGTTGTACGTTATACTGATATGCTATCTAACGTTATTCCTTATAACGTAATACCATATAACTTTATACGTTATAAAGTAATGCCACATAACGTTATACGTTATACTGATATGCTATCTAACGTTATTCCTTATAACGTAATACTATATAACGCTATACGTTATAAAGTAATGCCTCATAACGTTATACGTTATACTGATATGCTATCTAACGTTACACCTTATAACGTAATACTATATAACGTTATACGTTATAAAGTAATGCCACATAACGTTATACGTTATACTGATATGCTATATAACGTTATACGTTATACTGATATGCTACATAACGAAATACGCTATAACGTAATGCTCCATAACGTTATACGTTATAAAGTAATGCCACATAACGTTATACGTTATACTGATATGCTATATAACGTCATACGTTATACTGATATGCTATATAACGTTATACGTTATACCGTAATGCTACATAACGTTATACGCTATAACGTATGCTACATAATGTTATACGTTATAAAGTAATGCACTTAACGTTATACGTTATAACGTAATGCTATATAACGATATACGCTATAACGTAATGCTACATAACGTTATACGTTATACTGATATGCTATATAACGTTATACCTTATATGGTAATACTATATAAAGTTATTCCTTATAACGCAATACTATATAACGTTATGTAGCATTACGTTATAAAGTAATGCTACATAACGATATACGCTATAACGTAATGCTACATAACGTTATACGTTATACTGATATGCTATATAACGTTATACCTTATATGGTAATACTATATAAAGTTATTCCTTATAACGCAATACTATATAACGTTATACGTTATAAAGTAATGCCACATAACGTTATACGTTATACTGATATGCTATATAACGTTATACGTTATACTGATATGCTATCCAACGTTATTCCTTATAACGTAATACTATATAACGCTATACGTTATAAAGTAATGCCTCATAACGTTATACGTTATACTGATATGCTATCTAACGTTACACCTTATAACGTAATACTATATAACGTTATACGTTATAAAGTAATGCCACATAACGTTATACGTTATAAAGTAATGCCACATAACGTTATACGTTATACTGATGTGCCATATAACGTTATACGTTATGACGAAATGCTATATAGTGCTCTACTTTATACTGATATGCTATATAACGTTAAACGTTATACTGATATGCTATATAACGTTATATGTTATAACGTAATGCTATATAACGTTATACGCTATAACGTAATGCTACATAACGTTATACGTTATAAAGTAATGCTACATAACGTTATACGTTATACTGATATGCTATATAACGTTGTACGTTATAAAGTAGTGCCACATAACGTTATGCGTTATACTGATATGCTATATAACGTTATACGTTATAACGTAATGCTACATAACGTTATACGTTATACTGATATGCTATATAACGTTGTACGTTAAAACGTAATGTTTTTTAACGTTATACGTTATACTGATATGCTATACAACGTTATACGTTATAAAGTAATGCCACATAACGTTATACGTTATACTGATATGCTATCTAACGTTATAACTTATAACGTAATACTATATAACGTAATAGTATATAACGTTACACGTTATAAAGTAATGCCACATAACGGTATACCTTATACTGATATGCTATATAACGTCATACGTTATACTGATATGCTATATAACGTTATACGTTATACCGTAATGCTACATAACGTTATACGCTATAACGTAATGCTACATAATGTTATACGTTATAATGTAATGCACTTAACGTTATACGTTATAACGTAATGCTATATAACGTTATACGCTATAACGTAATGCTACATAACGTTATACGTTATACTGATATGCTATATAACGTTATACCTTATAAAGTAATGCCACATAACGTTATACGTTATAAAGTAATGCCACATAACGTTATCCGTTATACTGATATGCTATCTAACGTTATACGTTATGACGAAATGCTATATAGTGCTATACTTTATACTGATATGCTACATAACGTTATACGTTAAAAAGTACTGTTTTTTAACGTTATACGTTATACTGATATGCTATCTAACGTTATTCCTTATAACGTAATACTATATAACGTTATAAGCAATAACGTAATGCTACATAACGTTATACGTTATAAAGTAATGCTACATAACGTTATACGTTATACTGATATGTTATATAACGTTATACGCTATAACGTAATGCTACATAACGTTATACGTTATACTGATATGCTATATAACGTTATTCCTTATAACGTAATACCATATAACGTTATACGCTATAACGTAATGCTACATAACGTTATACGTTATACTGATATGCTATATAACGTTATATGTTATAACGTAATGCTACATAACGTTATCCGTTATACTGATATGCTATCTAACGTTATACGTTATGACGAAATGCTATATAGTGCTATACTTTATACTGATATGCTATATAACGTTATATGTTATAACGTAATGCTACATAACGTTATACGTTATACTGATATGCTATATAACGTTATACCTTATAAAGTAATGCCACATAACGTTATACGTTATAAAGTAATGCCACATAACGTTATACGTTATAAAGTAATGCCACATAACGTTATCCGTTATACTGATATGCTATCTAACGTTATACGTTACGACGAAATGCTATATAGTGCTATACTTTATACTGATATGCTATATAACGTTATACGTTATACTGATATGCTATATAACGTTATATGTTATAACGTAATGCTATATAACGTTATACGCTATAACGTAATGCTACATAACGTTATACGTTATAAAGTAATGCTACATAACGTTATACGTTATACTGATATGCTATATAACGTTGTACGTTATAAAGTAGTGCCACATAACGTTATGCGTTATACTGATATGCTATATAAAGTTATACGTTATAACGTAATGCTACATAACGTTATACGTTATACTGATATGCTATATAACGTTGTACGTTAAAACGTAATGTTTTTTAACGTTATACGTTATACTGATATGCTATACAACGTTATACGTTATAAAGTAATGCCACATAACGTTATACGTTATACTGATATGCTATCTACCGTCATACGTTATACTGATATGCTATAAAACGATATACGTTATACCGTAATGCTACATAACGTTATACGCTATAACGTAATGCTACATAATGTTATACGTTATAAAGTAATGCACTTAACGTTATACGTTATAACGTAATGCTATATAACGTTATACGCTATAACGTAATGCTACATAACGTTATACGTTATACTGATATGCTATATAACGTTATACCTTATAAAGTAATGCCACATAACGTTATACGTTATAAAGTAATGCCACATAACGTTATCCGTTATACTGATATGCTATCTAACGTTATACGTTATGACGAAATGCTATATAGTGCTATACTTTATACTGATATGCTACATAACGTTATACGTTAAAACGTAATGTTTTCTAACGTTATACGTTATACTGATATGCTATCTAACGTTATTCCTTATAACGTAATACTATATAACGTTATAAGCAATAACGTAATGCTACATAACGTTATACGTTATAAAGTAATGCTACATAACGTTATACGTTATACTGATATGTTATATAACGTTAGACGTTATAAAGTAATGCCACATAACGTTATACGTTATAAAGTAATGCCACATAACGTTGTACGTTATACTGATATGCTATCTAACGTTATTCCTTATAACGTAATACCATATAACGTTATACGTTATAAAGTAATGCCACATAACGTTACACGTTATACTGATATGCTATATAACGTTATACGTTATACTGATATGCAATATAACGTTATACGTTATAAAGTAATGCCACATAACGTTATACGTTATACTGATATGCTATATAACGTTATACGTTATACTGATATGCTATCTAACGTTATTCCTTATAACGTAATACTATATAACGCTATACGTTATAAAGTAATGCCTCATAACGTTATACGTTATACTGATATGCTATATAACGTTATACGTTATACTGATATGCTACATAACGATATACGCTATAACGTAATGCTCCATAACGTTATACGTTATAAAGTAATGCCACATAACGTTATACGTTATACTGATATGCTATATAACGTCATACGTTATACTGATATGCTATATAACGTTATACGTTATACCGTAATGCTACATAACGTTATACGCTATAAGGTATGCTACATAATGTTATACGTTATAAAGTAATGCACTTAACGTTATACGTTATAACGTAATGCTATATAACGATATACGCTATAACGTAATGCTACATAACGTTATACGTTATACTGATATGCTATATAACGTTATACCTTATATGGTAATACTATATAAAGTTATTCCTTATAACGCAATACTATATAACGTTATGTAGCATTACGTTATAAAGTAATGCTACATAACGATATACGCTATAACGTAATGCTACATAACGTTATACGTTATACTGATATGCTATATAACGTTATACCTTATATGGTAATACTATATAAAGTTATTCCTTATAACGCAATACTATATAACGTTATACGTTATAAAGTAATGCCACATAACGTTATACGTTATACTGATATGCTATATAACGTTATACGTTATACTGATATGCTATCTAACGTTATTCCTTATAACGTATTACTATATAACGCTATACGTTATAAAGTAATGCCTCATAACGTTATACGTTATACTGATATGCTATCTAACGTTATTCCTTATAACGTAATACTACATAACGTTATACGCTATAACGTAATGCTACATAATGTTATACGTTATAAAGTAATGCACTTAACGTTATACGTTATAACGTAATGCTATATAACGTTATACGCTATAACGTAATGCTACATAACGTTATACGTTATACTGATATGCTATATAACGTTATACCTTATAAAGTAATGCCACATAACGTTATACGTTATAAAGTAATGCCACATAACGTTATCCGTTATACTGATATGCTATCTAACGTTATACGTTATGACGAAATGCTATATAGTGCTCTACTTTATACTGATATGCTATATAACGTTATATGTTATAACGTAATGCTACATAACGTTATACGTTATACTGATATGCTATCTAACGTTATTCCTTATAACGTAATACTACATAACGTTATACGCTATAACGTAATGCTACATAATGTTATACGTTATAAAGTAATGCACTTAACGTTATACGTTATAACGTAATGCTATATAACGTTATACGCTATAACGTAATGCTACATAACGTTATACGTTATAAAGTAATGCTACATAATGTTATACGTTATACTGATATGCAATCTAACGTTACACCTTATAGCGTAATACTATCTAACGTTATACCTTATAACGTAATACTATATAACGTTATACGTTATAAAGTAATGCCACATAACGTTATACGTTATACTGATATGCTACATAACGTTATACGTTATACTGATATGCTATCTAACGTTATTCCTTATAACGTACTACTACATAACGTTATACGCTATAACGTAATGCTACATAACGTTATACGTTATAAAGTAATGCTACATAATGTTATACGTTATACTGATATGCAATCTAACGTTACACCTTATAGCGTAATACTATCTAACGTTATACCTTATAACGTAATACTATATAACGTTATACGTTATAAAGTAATGCCACATAACGTTATACGTTATACTGATATGCTATATAACGTTATACGTTATACTGATATGCTATATAACGTTATACGTTATACCGTAATGCTACATAACGTTATACGCTATAACGTATTCTACATAATGTTATACGTTATAAAGTAATGCACTTAACGTTATACGTTATAACGTAATGCTATATAACGATATACGCTATAACGTAATGCTACATAACGTTATACGTTATACTGATATGCTATATAACGTTATACCTTATATGGTAATACTATATAAAGTTATTCCTTATAACGCAATACTATATAACGTTATACGTTATAAAGTAATGCTACATAACGTTATACGCTATAACGTAATGCTACATAACGTAATACGTTATAAAGTAATGCCACATAACGTTATCCGTTATACTGATATGCTATCTAACGTTATACGTTATGACGAAATGCTATATAGTGCTCTACTTTATACTGATATGCTATATAACGTTATATGTTATAACGTAATGCTACATAACGTTATACGTTATACTGATATGCTATCTAACGTTATTCCTTATAACTTAATACTACATAACGTTATACGCTATAACGTAATGCTACATAATGTTATACGTTATAAAGTAATGCTACATAATGTTATACGTTATACTGATATGCAATCTAACGTTACACCATATAGCGTAATACTATCTAACGTTATACCTTATAACGTAATACTATATAACGTTATACGCTATAAAGTAATGCCACATAACGTTATACGTTATACTGATATGCTATATAACGTTATCCGTTATACTGATATGCTATATAACGTTATACGTTATACCGTAATGCTACATAACGTTATACGCTATAACGTATGCTACATAATGTTATACGTTATAAAGTAATGCACTTAACGTTATACGTTATAACGTAATGCTATATAACGATATACGCTATAACGTAATGCTACATAACGTTATACGTTATACTGATATGCTATATAACGTTATACCTTATATGGTAATACTATATAAAGTTATTCCTTATAACGCAATACTATATAACGTTATACGTTATAAAGTAATGCTACATAACGTTATACGCTATAACGTAATGCTACATAACGTAATACGTTATAAAGTAATGCTACATAACGTTATGCGTTATACTGATGTGCCATATAATGTTATACGTTATAACGTAATGTTATATAACGTTATACGTTATACTGATATGATATCTAACGTTATTCCTTATAACGTAATACTATATAACGTTATACGTTATAAAGTAATGCCTCATAACGTTATACGTTATACTGATATGCTATATAACGTTATACGTTATACTGATATGCAATATAACGTTATACGTTATAAAGTAATGCCACATAACGTTATACGTTATACTGATATGCTATATAACGTTATACGTTATACTGATATGCTATCTAACGTTATTCCTTATAACGTAATACTACATAACGTTATACGCTATAACGTAATGCTACATAATGTTATACGTTATAAAGTAATGCACTTAACGTTATACGTTATAACGTAATGCTATATAACGTTATACGCTATAACGTAATGCTACATAACGTTATACGTTATAAAGTAATGCTACATAATGTTATACGTTATACTGATATGCAATCTAACGTTACACCTTATAGCGTAATACTATCTAACGTTATACCTTATAACGTAATACTGTATAACGTTATACGTTATAAAGGAATGCCACATAACGTTATACGTTATACTGATATGCTACATAACGTTATACGTTATACTGATATGCTATCTAACGTTATTCCTTATAACGTACTACTACATAACGTTATACGCTATAACGTAATGCTACATAACGTTATACGTTATAAAGTAATGCTACATAATGTTATACGTTATAATGATATGCAATCTAACGTTACACCTTATAGCGTAATACTATCTAACGTTATACCTTATAACGTAATACTATATAACGTTATACGTTATAAAGTAATGCCACATAACGTTATACGTTATACTGATATGCTATATAACGTCATACGTTATACTGATATGCTATATAACGTTATACGTTATACCGTAATGCTACATAACGTTATACGCTATAACGTATTCTACATAATGTTATACGTTATAAAGTAATGCACTTAACGTTATACGTTATAACGTAATGCTATATAACGATATACGCTATAACGTAATGCTACATAACGTTATACGTTATACTGATATGCTATATAACGTTATACCTTATATGGTAATACTATATAAAGTTATTCCTTATAACGCAATACTATATAACGTTATACGTTATAAAGTAATGCTACATAACGTTATACGCTATAACGTAATGCTACATAACGTAATACGTTATAAAGTAATGCCACATAACGTTATCCGTTATACTGATATGCTATCTAACGTTATACGTTATGACGAAATGCTATATAGTGCTCTACTTTATACTGATATGCTATATAACGTTATATGTTATAACGTAATGCTACATAACGTTATACGTTATACTGATATGCTATCTAACGTTATTCCTTATAACTTAATACTACATAACGTTATACGCTATAACGTAATGCTACATAATGTTATACGTTATAAAGTAATGCTACATAATGTTATACGTTATACTGATATGCAATCTAACGTTACACCATATAGCGTAATACTATCTAACGTTATACCTTATAACGTAATACTATATAACGTTATACGCTATAAAGTAATGCCACATAACGTTATACGTTATACTGATATGCTATATAACGTTATCCGTTATACTGATATGCTATATAACGTTATACGTTATACCGTAATGCTACATAACGTTATACGCTATAACGTATGCTACATAATGTTATACGTTATAAAGTAATGCACTTAACGTTATACGTTATAACGTAATGCTATATAACGATATACGCTATAACGTAATGCTACATAACGTTATACGTTATACTGATATGCTATATAACGTTATACCTTATATGGTAATACTATATAAAGTTATTCCTTATAACGCAATACTATATAACGTTATACGTTATAAAGTAATGCTACATAACGTTATACGCTATAACGTAATGCTACATAACGTAATACGTTATAAAGTAATGCTACATAACGTTATGCGTTATACTGATGTGCCATATAATGTTATACGTTATAACGTAATGTTATATAACGTTATACGTTATACTGATATGATATCTAACGTTATTCCTTATAACGTAATACTATATAACGTTATACGTTATAAAGTAATGCCTCATAACGTTATACGTTATACTGATATGCTATATAACGTTATACGTTATACTGATATGCAATATAACGTTATACGTTATAAAGTAATGCCACATAACGTTATACGTTATACTGATATGCTATATAACGTTATACGTTATACTGATATGCTATCTAACGTTATTCCTTATAACGTAATACTACATAACGTTATACGCTATAACGTAATGCTACATAATGTTATACGTTATAAAGTAATGCACTTAACGTTATACGTTATAACGTAATGCTATATAACGTTATACGCTATAACGTAATGCTACATAACGTTATACGTTATACTGATATGCTATATAACGTTATACCTTATAAAGTAATGCCACATAACGTTATACGTTTATAAAGTAATGCCACATAACGTTATCCGTTATACTGATATGCTATCTAACGTTATACGTTATGACGAAATGCTATATAGTGCTCTACTTTATACTGATATGCTATATAACGTTATATGTTATAACGTAATGCTATATAACGTTATACGTTATACTGATATGCTATCTAACGTTATTCCTTATAACGTAATACTACATAACTTTATACGCTATAACGTAATGCTACATAATGTTATACGTTATAAAGTAATGCACTTAACGTTATACGTTATAACGTAATGCTATATAACGTTATACGCTATAACGTAATGCTACATAACGTTATACGTTATACTGATATGCTATATAACGTTATACGTTATAAAGTAATGCCACATAACGTTATACGTTATAAAGTAATGCCACATAACGTTATCCGTTATACTGATATGCTATCTAACGTTATACGTTATGACGAAATGCTATATAGTGCTCTACTTTATACTGATATGCTATATAACGTTATATGTTATAACGTAATGCTACATAACGTTATACGTTATACTGATATGCTATCTAACGTTATTCCTTATAACGTAATACTACATAACGTTACACGCTATAACGTAATGCTACATAATGTTATACGTTATAAAGTAATGCACTTAACGTTATACGTTATAACGTAATGCTATATAACGTTATACGCTATAACGTAATGCTACATAACGTTATACGTTATAAAGTAATGCCACATAACGTTATACGTTATAACGTAATGCTATCTAACGTTATACCTTATAACGTAATACTATATAACGTTATACGTTATAAAGTAATGCCACATAACGTTATACGTTATACTGATATGCTATATAACGTTATACGTTATAACGTAATGTTTTTTAACGTTATACGTTATACTGATATGCTATATAACGTTATACGTTATAAAGTAATGCCACATAACGTTATACGTTATGCTGATATGCTATATAACGTTATACGTTATAACGTAATGCTATATAACGTTATACGTTATAAAGTAATGCCACATAACGTTATACGTTATTCTGATATGCTATATAACGTTATACGTTATACTGATACGCTACATAACGTTATACGCTATAACGTAGTGCTACATAACGTTATACGTTATACTGATATGCTATCTAACGTTATGACTTATAACGTAATACTATATAACGTAATACTATATAACGTTATACGTTATAAAGTAATGCCACATGTCGTTATACGTTATACTGATATGCTATATAACGTCATACGTTATACTGATATGCTATATAACGTTATACGTTATACCGTAATGCTACATAACGTTATACGCTATAACGTAATGCTACATAATGTTATACGTTATAAAGTAATGCACTTAACGTTATACGTTATAACGTAATGCTATATAACGTTATACGCTATGACGTAATGCTACATAACGTTATACGTTATACTGATATGCTATATAACGTTATACGTTATAAAGTAATGCCACATAACGTTATACGTTATACTGATATGCTATATAACGTTATACGTTATACTGATATGCTATATAACGTTATACGTTATACCGTAATGCTACATAACGTTATACGTTATAACGTAATGCTATATAACGTTATACGCTATAACGTAATGCTACATAACGTTATACGTTATACTGATATGCTATATAACGTTATGCGTTATAAAGTAATGCCACATAACGTTATACGTTATAAAGTAATGCCACATAACGTTATACGTTATTCTGATATGCTATCTAACGTTATACGTTATGACGAAATGCTATATAGTGCTCTACTTTATACTGATATGCTATATAACGTTATATGTTATAACGTAATGCTACATAACGTTATACGTTATGCTGATATGCTATCTAACGTTATTCCTTATAACGTAATACTACATAACGTTACACGCTATAACGTAATGCTACATAATGTTATACGTTATAAAGTAATGCACTTAACGTTATACGTTATAACGTAATGCTATATAACGTTATACGCTATAACGTAATGCTACATAACGTTATACGTTATAAAGTAATGCCACATAACGTTATACGTTATAACGTAATGCTATCTAACGTTATACCTTATAACGTAATACTATATAACGTTATACGTTATAAAGTAATGCCACATAACGTTATACGTTATACTGATATGCTATATAACGTTATACGTTAAAACGTAATGTTTTTTAACGTTATACGTTATACTGATATGCTATACAACGTTATACGTTATAAAGTAATGCCACATAACGTTATACGTTATGCTGATATGCTATATAACGTTATACGTTATAACGTAATGCTATATAACGTTATACGTTATAAAGTAATGCCACATAACGTTATACGTTATTCTGATATGCTATATAACGTTATACGTTATACTGATACGCTACATAACGTTATACGCTATAACGTAGTGCTACATAACGTTATACGTTATACTGATATGCTATCTAACGTTATGACTTATAACGTAATTCTATATAACGTAATACTATATAACGTTATACGTTATAAAGTAATGCCACATGTCGTTATACGTTATACTGATATGCTATATAACGTCATACGTTATACTGATATGCTATATAACGTTATACGTTATACCGTAATGCTACATAACTTTATACGCTATAACGTAATGCTACATAATGTTATACGTTATAAAGTAATGCACTTAACGTTATACGTTATAACGTAATGCTATATAACGTTATACGCTATTACGTAATGCTACATAACGTTATACGTTATACTGATATGCTATATAACGTTATACCTTATAAAGTAATGCCACATAACGTTATGCGTTATACTGATATGATATATAACGTCATACGTTATACTGATATGCTACATAACGTTATACGTTATACCGTAATGCTACATAACGTTATACGTTATAACGTAATGCTATATAACGTTATACGCTATAACGTAATGCTACATAACGTTATACGTTATACTGATATGCTATATAACGTTATACGTTATAAAGTAATGCCACATAACGTTATACGTTATAAAGTAATGCCACATAACGTTATCCGTTATACTGATATGCTATATAACGTTATACCTTATAAAGTAATGCCACATAACGTTATACGTTATAAAGTAATGCCACATAACGTTATCCGTTATACTGATATGCTATCTAACGTTATACGTTATGACGAAATGCTATATAGTGCTATACTTTATACTGATATGCTATATAACGTTATATGTTATAACGTAATGCTACATAACGTTATACGTTATACTGATATGCTATATAACGTTATACGTTATAAAGTAATGCCACATAACGTTATACGTTATAAAGTAATGCCACATAACGTTATCCGTTATACTGATATGCTATCTAACGTTATACGTTATGACGAAATGCTATATAGTGCTATACTTCATACTGATATGCTATATAACGTTATATGTTATAACGTAATGCTACATAACTTTATACGTTATACTGATATGCTATATAACGTTATACCTTATAAAGTAATGCCACATAACGTTATACGTTATAAAGTAATGCCACATAACGTTATCCGTTATACTGATATGCTATCTAACGTTATACGTTATGACGAAATGCTATATAGTGCTATACTTTATACTGATATGCTATATAACGTTATACGTTATACTGATATGCTATATAACGTTATATGTTATAACGTAATGCTATATAACGTTATACGCTATAACGTAATGCTACATAACGTTATACGTTATAAAGTATGGCTACATAACGTTATACGTTATACTGATATGCTATATAACGTTGTACGTTATAAAGTAGTGCCACATAACGTTATGCGTTATACTGATATGCTATATAAAGTTATACGTTATAACGTAATGCTACATAACGTTATACGCTATAACGTAATGCTACATAATGTTATACGTTATAAAGTAATGCACTTAACGTTATACGTTATAACGTAATGCTATATAACGTTATACGCTATAACGTAATGCTACATAACGTTATACGTTATACTGATATGCTATATAACGTTATACGTTATAAAGTAATGCCACATAACGTTATACGTTATAAAGTAATGCCACATAACGTTATACGTTATACTGATATGCTATCTAACGTTATTCCTTATAACGTAATACTATATAACGCTATACGTTATAAAGTAATGCCTCATAACGTTATACGTTATACTGATATGCTATCTAACGTTATACCTTATAACGTAATACTATATAACGTTATACGTTATAAAGTAATGCCACATAACGTTATACGTTATAAAGTAATGCCACATAACGTTATACGTTATTCTGATATGCTATCTAACGTTATACCTTATAACGTAATACTATATAACGTTATACGTTATAAAGTAATGCCACATAACGTTATACGTTATACTGATATGCTATATAACGTTATACGTTATACTGATATGCTACATAACGATATACGCTATAACGTAATGCTCCATAACGTTATACGTTATAAAGTAATGCTACATAATGTTATACGTTATACTGATATGCAATCTAACGTTACACCTTATAGCGTAATACTATCTAACGTTATACCTTATAACGTAATACTATATAACGTTATACGTTATAAAGTAATGCACTTAACGTTATATGTTATAACGTAATGCTACATAACGTTATACGTTATACTGATATGCTATCTAACGTTATTCCTTATAACGTAATACTACATAACGTTATACGCTATAACGTAATGCTACATAATGTTATACGTTATAAAGTAATGCACTTAACGTTATACGTTATAACGTAATGCTATATAACGTTATACGCTATAACGTAATGCTACATAACGTTATACGTTATACTGATATGCTATATAACGTTATACCTTATAAAGTAATGCCACATAACGTTATACGTTATAAAGTAATGCCACATAACGTTATCCGTTATACTGATATGCTATCTAACGTTATACGTTATGACGAAATGCTATATAGTGCTATACTTTATACTGATATGCTACATAACGTTATACGTTAAAACGTAATGTTTTTTAACGTTATACGTTATACTGATATGCTATCTAACGTTATACCTTATCACGTAATACTACATAACGTTATACGCTATAACGTAATGTTACATAATGTTATACGTTATAAAGTAATGCACTTAACGTTATACGTTATAACGTAATGCTATATAACGTTATACGCTATAACGTAATGCTACATAACGTTATACGTTATAAAGTAATGCTACATAACGTTATACGTTATACTGATATGCTATATAACGTTATACGTTATAAAGTAATGCCACATAACGTTATAAGTTATACTGATGTGCCATATAACGTTATACGTTATAACGTAATGCTATATAACGTTATACGTTATACTGATATGCTATATAACGTTATACGCTATAACGTAATGCTACATAACGTTATACGTTATAAAGTAATGCCACATAACGTTATACGTTATACTGATATGCTATGTAACGTTATACGTTATATCGTAATGCTACATAACGTTATACGCTATAACATAATGCTACATAATGTTATACGTTATAAAGTAATGCTACATAACGTTATACGTTATAACGTAATGCTATATAACGTTATACGTTATACTGATAAGCTATATAACGTTATACGTTATACTGATATGCTATGTAACGTTATACGTTATATCGTAATGCTACATAACGTTATACGCTATAACATAATGCTACATAATGTTATACGTTATAAAGTAATGCTACATAACGTTATACGTTATAACGTAATGCTACATAACGTTATACGTTATAAAGTAATGCTACATAACGTTATACGTTATACTGATAAGCTATATAGCGTTATACGTTATACTGATATGCTATATAACGTTATACGCTATAACGTAATGCTACATAACGTTATACGTTATAAAGTAATGCCACATAACGTTATACGTTATAAAGTAATGCCACATAACGTTATACGTTATGCTGAAATGCTATCTAACGTTACACCTTATAGCGTAATACTATATAACGTTATACGTTATAAAGTAATGCCACATAACGTTATACGTTATACTGATATGCTATATAACGTTATACGTTATAACGTAATGCTATATAACGTTATACGCAATAACGTAATGCTACATAACGTTATACGTTATAAAGTAATGCTACATAACGTTATACGGTATACTGATATGCTATATAACCTTATACGTTATAAAGTAATGCCACATAACGTTATACGTTATAAAGTAATGCCACATAACGTTATAAGTTATACTGATGTGCCATATAACGTTATACGTTATAACGTAATGCTATATAACGTTATACGTTATACTGATATGCTATATAACGTTATACTCTATAACGTAATGCTACATAACGTTATACGTTATAAAGTAATGCCACATAACGTTATACGTTATACTGATATGCTATGTAACGTTATACGTTATATCGTAATGCTACATAACGTTATACGCTATAACATAATGCTACATAATGTTATACGTTATAAAGTAATGCTACATAACGTTATACGTTATAACGTAATGCTATATAACGTTATACGTTATACTGATATGCTATATAACGTTATACGTTACACTGATATGCTATGTAACGTTATACGTTATATCGTAATGCTACATAACGTTATACGCTATAACATAATGCTACATAATGTTATACGTTATAGAGTAATGCTACATAACGTTATACGTTATAACGTAATGCTACATAACGTTATACGTTATAACATAATGCTACATAACGTTATACGTTATACTTATAACCTATATAGCGTTATACGTTATACTGATATGCTATATAACGTTATACGCTATAACGTAATGCTACATAACGTTATACGTTATACTGATATGCTATATGACGTTATACGTTATACCGATATGCTATATAACGTTATCCGTTATAACGTAATGCTATATAACGTTATACGTTATACTGATATGCTATCTAACGTTAGACCTTATAGCGTAATACTGTATAACGTTATACGTTATAACGTAATGCTACATAACGTTATACGTTATAACATAATGCTACATAACGTTATACATTATAAAATAATGCTACATAACGTTATACGTTATACTTATAAGCTATATAGCGTTAAACGTTATACTGATATGCTATATAACGTTATACGTTATACTGATATGCTATGTAACGTTATACGTTATATCGTAATGCTACATAACGTTATACGCTATAACATAATGCTACATAACGTTACACGTTATACTGATATGCTATATAACGTTATACGCTATAACGAAATGCCACATAACGTTATACGTTATAAAGTAATGCCACATAACGTTATACGTTATACTGATAAGCTATATAGCGTTATACGTTATACTGATATGCTATATAACGTTATACGCTATAACGTAATACTACATAACGTTATAAGTTATACTGATGTGCCATATAACGTTATACGTTATAACGTAATGCTATATAACGTTATACGTTATACTGATATGCTATATAACGTTATACTCTATAACGTAATGCTACATAACGTTATACGTTATAAAGTAATGCCACATAACGTTATACGTTATACTGATATGCTATGTAACGTTATACGTTATATCGTAATGCTACATAACGTTATACGCTATAACATAATGCTACATAATGTTATACGTTATAAAGTAATGCTACATAACGTTATACGTTATAACGTAATGCTATATAACGTTATACGTTATACTGATATGCTATATAACGTTATACGTTACGCTGATATGCTATGTAACGTTATACGTTATATCGTAATGCTACATAACGTTATACGCTATAACATAATGCTACATAATGTTATACGTTATAGAGTAATGCTACATAACGTTATACGTTATAACGTAATGCTACATAACGTTATACGTTATAAAATAATGCTACATAACGTTATACGTTATACTTATAAGCTATATAACGTTATACGTTATACTGATATGCTATATAACGTTATACGCTATAACGTAATGCTACATAACGTTATACGTTATACTGATATGCTATATAACGTTATACGTTATACCGATATGCTATATAACGTTATACGTTATAACGTAATGCTATATAACGTTATACGTTATACTGATATGCTATCTAACGTTAGACCTTATAGCGTAATACTGTATAACGTTATACGTTATAACGTAATGCTACATAACGTTATACGTTATAACATAATGCTACATAACGTTATACATTATAAAGTAATGCTACATAACGTTATACGTTATACTTATAAGCTATATAGCGTTAAACGTTATACTGATATGCTATATAACGTTATACGTTATACTGATATGCTATGTAACGTTATACGTTATATCGTAATGCTACATAACGTTATACGCTATAACATAATGCTACATAACGTTACACGTTATACTGATATGCTATATAACGTTATACGCTATAACGAAATGCCACATAACGTTATACGTTATAAAGTAATGCCACATAACGTTATACGTTATACTGATATGCTATATAACGTTATACGTTATACTGATATGCTATATAACGTTATACGCTATAACGTAATGCTACATAACGTTATACGTTATAAAGTAATGCCACATAACGTTATACGTTATGAAGTAATGCCACATAACGTTATACGTTATGCTGAAATGCTATCTAACGTTACACCTTATAGCGTAATACTATATAACGTTATACGTTATAAAGTAATGCCACATAACGTTATACGATATACTGATATGCTATATAACGTTATACGTTATAACGTAATGCTATATAAGGATATACGCTATAACGTAATGTTACATAACGTTATACGTTATAGAGTAATGCTACATAACGTCATACGTTATACTGATATGCTACATAACGTTATACGTTATAAAGTAATGCCACATAACGTTATACGTTATACTGACATGCTCTATAACGTTATACGTTATAACGTAATGCTATATAACGTTATAAGCTATAACGTAAGGCTACATAACGTTATACGTTATAAAGTAATGCTACATAACGTTATACGTTATACTGAAATGCTATATAACGTTATTCGTTATACTGATATGCTGTATAACGTTATAATTTAAAAAGTAATGTCACATAACGTTATACGTTATACTGATATGCTATATAACGTTATACGTTATACTGATATGCTATGTAACGTTATACGTTATATCGTAATGCTACATAACGTTATACGCTATAACATAATGCTACATAACGTTATACGTTATAAAGTAATGCTAAATAACGTTATACGTTATACTGATAAGCTATATAACGTTATACGCTATAACATAATGCTACATAATGTTATACGTTACACTGGTATGCTATATAACCTTATACGCTATAACGTAATGCTACATAACGTTATACGTTATAAAGTAATGCTACATAACGTTATACGTTATAAAGTAATGCCACAGAACGTTATACGTTATAAAGTAATGCCACATGTCGTTATACGTTATACTGATATGCTATATAACGTCATACGTTATACTGATATGCTATATAACGTTATACGTTATACCGTAATGCTACATAACTTTATACGCTATAACGTAATGCTACATAATGTTATACGTTATAAAGTAATGCACTTAACGTTATACGTTATAACGTAATGCTATATAACGTTATACGCTATTACGTAATGCTACATAACGTTATACGTTATACTGATATGCTATATAACGTTATACCTTATAAAGTAATGCCACATAACGTTATGCGTTATACTGATATGATATATAACGTCATACGTTATACTGATATGCTACATAACGTTATACGTTATACCGTAATGCTACATAACGTTATACGTTATAACGTAATGCTATATAACGTTATACGCTATAACGTAATGCTACATAACGTTATACGTTATACTGATATGCTATATAACGTTATACGTTATAAAGTAATGCCACATAACGTTATACGTTATAAAGTAATGCCACATAACGTTATCCGTTATACTGATATGCTATATAACGTTATACCTTATAAAGTAATGCCACATAACGTTATACGTTATAAAGTAATGCCACATAACGTTATCCGTTATACTGATATGCTATCTAACGTTATACGTTATGACGAAATGCTATATAGTGCTATACTTTATACTGATATGCTATATAACGTTATATGTTATAACGTAATGCTACATAACGTTATACGTTATACTGATATGCTATATAACGTTATACCTTATAAAGTAATGCCACATAACGTTATACGTTATAAAGTAATGCCACATAACGTTATCCGTTATACTGATATGCTATCTAACGTTATACGTTATGACGAAATGCTATATAGTGCTATACTTCATACTGATATGCTATATAACGTTATATGTTATAACGTAATGCTACATAACTTTATACGTTATACTGATATGCTATATAACGTTATACCTTATAAAGTAATGCCACATAACGTTATACGTTATAAAGTAATGCCACATAACGTTATCCGTTATACTGATATGCTATCTAACGTTATACGTTATGACGAAATGCTATATAGTGCTATACTTTATACTGATATGCTATATAACGTTATACGTTATACTGATATGCTATATAACGTTATATGTTATAACGTAATGCTATATAACGTTATACGCTATAACGTAATGCTACATAACGTTATACGTTATAAAGTATGGCTACATAACGTTATACGTTATACTGATATGCTATATAACGTTGTACGTTATAAAGTAGTGCCACATAACGTTATGCGTTATACTGATATGCTATATAAAGTTATACGTTATAACGTAATGCTACATAACGTTATACGTTATAAAGTATGGCTACATAACGTTATACGTTATACTGATATGCTATATAACGTTATACCTTATAAAGTAATGCCACATAACGTTATACGTTTATAAAGTAATGCCACATAACGTTATCCGTTATACTGATATGCTATCTAACGTTATACGTTATGACGAAATGCTATATAGTGCTCTACTTTATACTGATATGCTATATAACGTTATATGTTATAACGTAATGCTATATAACGTTATACGTTATACTGATATGCTATCTAACGTTATTCCTTATAACGTAATACTACATAACTTTATACGCTATAACGTAATGCTACATAATGTTATACGTTATAAAGTAATGCACTTAACGTTATACGTTATAACGTAATGCTATATAACGTTATACGCTATAACGTAATGCTACATAACGTTATACGTTATACTGATATGCTATATAACGTTATACCTTATAAAGTAATGCCACATAACGTTATACGTTATAAAGTAATGCCACATAACGTTATCCGTTATACTGATATGCTATCTAACGTTATACGTTATGACGAAATGCTATATAGTGCTCTACTTTATACTGATATGCTATATAACGTTATATGTTATAACGTAATGCTACATAACGTTATACGTTATACTGATATGCTATCTAACGTTATTCCTTATAACGTAATACTACATAACGTTACACGCTATAACGTAATGCTACATAATGTTATACGTTATAAAGTAATGCACTTAACGTTATACGTTATAACGTAATGCTATATAACGTTATACGCTATAACGTAATGCTACATAACGTTATACGTTATAAAGTAATGCCACATAACGTTATACGTTATAACGTAATGCTATCTAACGTTATACCTTATAACGTAATACTATATAACGTTATACGTTATAAAGTAATGCCACATAACGTTATACGTTATACTGATAAGCTATATAACGTTATACGTTAAAACGTAATGTTTTTTAACGTTATACGTTATACTGATATGCTATATAACGTTATACGTTATAAAGTAATGCCACATAACGTTATACGTTATGCTGATATGCTATATAACGTTATACGTTATAACGTAATGCTATATAACGTTATACGTTATAAAGTAATGCCACATAACGTTATACGTTATTCTGATATGCTATATAACGTTATACGTTATACTGATACGCTACATAACGTTATACGCTATAACGTAGTGCTACATAACGTTATACGTTATACTGATATGCTATCTAACGTTATGACTTATAACGTAATACTATATAACGTAATACTATATAACGTTATACGTTATAAAGTAATGCCACATGACGTTATACGTTATACTGATATGCTATATAACGTCATACGTTATACTGATATGCTATATAACGTTATACGTTATACCGTAATGCTACATAACGTTATACGCTATAACGTAATGCTACATAATGTTATACGTTATAAAGTAATGCACTTAACGTTATACGTTATAACGTAATGCTATATAACGTTATACGCTATGACGTAATGCTACATAACGTTATACGTTATACTGATATGCTATATATCGTTATACGTTATAAAGTAATGCCACATAACGTTATACGTTATACTGATATGCTATATAACGTTATACGTTATACTGATATGCTATATAACGTTATACGTTATACCGTAATGCTACATAACGTTATACGTTATAACGTAATGCTATATAACGTTATACGCTATAACGTAATGCTACATAACGTTATACGTTATACTGATATGCTATATAACGTTATGCGTTATAAAGTAATGCCACATAACGTTATACGTTATAAAGTAATGCCACATAACGTTATCCGTTATACTGATATGCTATCTAACGTTATACGTTATGACGAAATGCTATATAGTGCTCTACTTTATACTGATATGCTATATAACGTTATATGTTATAACGTAATGCTACATAACGTTATACGTTATGCTGATATGCTATCTAACGTTATTCCTTATAACGTAATACTACATAACGTTACACGCTATAACGTAATGCTACATAATGTTATACGTTATAAAGTAATGCACTTAACGTTATACGTTATAACGTAATGCTATATAACGTTATACGCTATAACGTAATGCTACATAACGTTATACGTTATAAAGTAATGCCACATAACGTTATACGTTATAACGTAATGCTATCTAACGTTATACCTTATAACGTAATACTATATAACGTTATACGTTATAAAGTAATGCCACATAACGTTATACGTTATACTGATATGCTATATAACGTTATACGTTAAAACGTAATGTTTTTTAACGTTATACGTTATACTGATATGCTATATAACGTTATGCGTTATAAAGTAATGCCACATAACGTTATACGTTATGCTGATATGCTATATAACGTTACACCTTATAGCGTAATGCTATATAACGTTATACGTTATAAAGTAATGCCACATAACGTTATACGTTATTCTGATATGCTATATAACGTTATACGTTATACTGATACGCTACATAACGTTATACGCTATAACGTAGTGCTACATAACGTTATACGTTATACTGATATGCTATCTAACGTTATGACTTATAACGTAATTCTATATAACGTAATACTATATAACGTTATACGTTATAAAGTAATGCCACATGTCGTTATACGTTATACTGATATGCTATATAACGTCATACGTTATACTGATATGCTATATAACGTTATACGTTATACCGTAATGCTACATAACTTTATACGCTATAACGTAATGCTACATAATGTTATACGTTATAAAGTAATGCACTTAACGTTATACGTTATAACGTAATGCTATATAACGTTATACGCTATTACGTAATGCTACATAACGTTATACGTTATACTGATATGCTATATAACGTTATACCTTATAAAGTAATGCCACATAACGTTATGCGTTATACTGATATGATATATAACGTCATACGTTATACTGATATGCTACATAACGTTATACGTTATACCGTAATGCTACATAACGTTATACGTTATAACGTAATGCTATATAACGTTATACGCTATAACGTAATGCTACATAACGTTATACGTTATACTGATATGCTATATAACGTTATACGTTATAAAGTAATGCCACATAACGTTATACGTTATAAAGTAATGCCACATAACGTTATCCGTTATACTGATATGCTATATAACGTTATACGTTATAAAGTAATGCCACATAACGTTATACGTTATAAAGTAATGCCACATAACGTTATCCGTTATACTGATATGCTATCTAACGTTATACGTTATGACGAAATGCTATATAGTGCTATACTTTATACTGATATGCTATATAACGTTATATGTTATAACGTAATGCTACATAACGTTATACGTTATACTGATATGCTATATAACGTTATACCTTATAAAGTAATGCCACATAACGTTATACGTTATAAAGTAATGCCACATAACGTTATCCGTTATACTGATATGCTATCTAACGTTATACGTTATGACGAAATGCTATATAGTGCTATACTTCATACTGATATGCTATATAACGTTATATGTTATAACGTAATGCTACATAACTTTATACGTTATACTGATATGCTATATAACGTTATACCTTATAAAGTAATGCCACATAACGTTATACGTTATAAAGTAATGCCACATAACGTTATCCGTTATACTGATATGCTATCTAACGTTATACGTTATGACGAAATGCTATATAGTGCTATACTTTATACTGATATGCTATATAACGTTATACGTTATACTGATATGCTATATAACGTTATATGTTATAACGTAATGCTATATAACGTTATACGCTATAACGTAATGCTACATAACGTTATACGTTATAAAGTATGGCTACATAACGTTATACGTTATACTGATATGCTATATAACGTTGTACGTTATAAAGTAGTGCCACATAACGTTATGCGTTATACTGATATGCTATATAAAGTTATACGTTATAACGTAATGCTACATAACGTTATACGCTATAACGTAATGCTACATAATGTTATACGTTATAAAGTAATGCACTTAACGTTATACGTTATAACGTAATGCTATATAACGTTATACGCTATAACGTAATGCTACATAACGTTATACGTTATACTGATATGCTATATAACGTTATACGTTATAAAGTAATGCCACATAACGTTATACGTTATAAAGTAATGCCACATAACGTTATACGTTATACTGATATGCTATCTAACGTTATTCCTTATAACGTAATACTATATAACGCTATACGTTATAAAGTAATGCCTCATAACGTTATACGTTATACTGATATGCTATCTAACGTTACACCTTATAACGTAATACTATATAACGTTATACGTTATAAAGTAATGCCACATAACGTTATACGTTATAAAGTAATGCCACATAACGTTATACGTTATTCTGATATGCTATCTAACGTTATACCTTATAACGTAATACTATATAACGTTATACGTTATAAAGTAATGCCACATAACGTTATACGTTATACTGATATGCTATATAACGTTATACGTTATACTGATATGCTACATAACGATATACGCTATAACGTAATGCTCCATAACGTTATACGTTATAAAGTAATGCTACATAATGTTATACGTTATACTGATATGCAATCTAACGTTACACCTTATAGCGTAATACTATCTAACGTTATACCTTATAACGTAATACTATATAACGTTATACGTTATAAAGTAATGCACTTAACGTTATATGTTATAACGTAATGCTACATAACGTTATACGTTATACTGATATGCTATCTAACGTTATTCCTTATAACGTAATACTACATAACGTTATACGCTATAACGTAATGCTACATAATGTTATACGTTATAAAGTAATGCACTTAACGTTATACGTTATAACGTAATGCTATATAACGTTATACGCTATAACGTAATGCTACATAACGTTATACGTTATACTGATATGCTATATAACGTTATACCTTATAAAGTAATGCCACATAACGTTATACGTTATAAAGTAATGCCACATAACGTTATCCGTTATACTGATATGCTATCTAACGTTATACGTTATGACGAAATGCTATATAGTGCTATACTTTATACTGATATGCTACATAACGTTATACGTTAAAACGTAATGTTTTTTAACGTTATACGTTATACTGATATGCTATCTAACGTTATACCTTATCACGTAATACTACATAACGTTATACGCTATAACGTAATGTTACATAATGTTATACGTTATAAAGTAATGCACTTAACGTTATACGTTATAACGTAATGCTATATAACGTTATACGCTATAACGTAATGCTACATAACGTTATACGTTATAACGTAATGCTACATAACGTTATACGTTATACTGATATGCTATATAACGTTGTACGTTATAAAGTAATGCCACATAACGTTATACGTTATACTGATATGCCATATAACGTTATACGTTATAACGTAATGCTATATAACGTTATACGTTATACTGATATGCTATATAACGTTATACGCTATAACGTAATGCTACATAACGTTATACGTTATAAAGTAATGCCACATAACGTTATACGTTATACTGATATGCTATGTAACGTTATACGTTATATCGTAATGCTACATAACGTTATACGCTATAACATAATGCTACATAATGTTATACGTTATAAAGTAATGCTACATAACGTTATACGTTATAACGTAATGCTATATAACGTTATACGTTATACTGATAAGCTATATAACGTTATACGTTACACTGATATGCTATGTAACGTTATACGTTATATCGTAATGCTACATAACGTTATACGCTATAACATAATGCTACATAATGTTATACGTTATAAAGTAATGCTACATAACGTTATACGTTATAACGTAATGCTACATAACGTTATACGTTATAAAGTAATGCTACATAACGTTATACGTTATACTGATAAGCTATATAGCGTTATACGTTATACTGATATGCTATATAACGTTATACGCTATAACGTAATGCTACATAACGTTATACGTTATAAAGTAATGCCACATAACGTTATACGTTATAAAGTAATGCCACATAACGTTATACGTTATGCTGAAATGCTATCTAACGTTACACCTTATAGCGTAATACTATATAACGTTATACGTTATAAAGTAATGCCACATAACGTTATACGTTATACTGATATGCTATATAACGTTATACGTTATAACGTAATGCTATATAACGTTATACGCAATAACGTAATGCTACATAACGTTATACGTTATAAAGTAATGCTACATAACGTTATACGGTATACTGATATGCTATATAACCTTATACGTTATAAAGTAATGCCACATAACGTTATACGTTATAAAGTAATGCCACATAACGTTATAAGTTATACTGATGTGCCATATAACGTTATACGTTATAACGTAATGCTATATAACGTTATACGTTATACTGATATGCTATATAACGTTATACGCTATAACGTAATGCTACATAACGTTATACGTTATAAAGTAATGCCACATAACGTTATACGTTATACTGATATGCTATGTAACGTTATACGTTATATCGTAATGCTACATAACGTTATACGCTATAACATAATGCTACATAATGTTATACGTTATAAAGTAATGCTACATAACGTTATACGTTATAACGTAATGCTATATAACGTTATACGTTATACTGATATGCTATATAACGTTATACGTTACGCTGATATGCTATGTAACGTTATACGTTATATCGTAATGCTACATAACGTTATACGCTATAACATAATGCTACATAATGTTATACGTTATAGAGTAATGCTACATAACGTTATACGTTATAACGTAATGCTACATAACGTTATACGTTATAAAATAATGCTACATAACGTTATACGTTATACTTATAACCTATATAGCGTTATACGTTATACTGATATGCTATATAACGTTATACGCTATAACGTAATGCTACATAACGTTATACGTTATACTGATATGCTATATAACGTTATACGTTATACCGATATGCTATATAACGTTATACGTTATAACGTAATGCTATATAACGTTATACGTTATACTGATATGCTATCTAACGTTAGACCTTATAACGTAATACTGTATAACGTTATACGTTATAACGTAATGCTACATAACGTTATACGTTATAACATAATGCTACATAACGTTATACATTATAAAATAATGCTACATAACGTTATACGTTATACTTATAAGCTATATAACGTTATACGTTATACTGATATGCTATATAACGTTATACGTTATACTGATATGCTATGTAACGTTATACGTTATATCGTAATGCTACATAACGTTATACGCTATAACATAATGCTACATAACGTTACACGTTATACTGATATGCTATATAACGTTATACGCTATAACGAAATGCCACATAACGTTATACGTTATAAAGTAATGCCACATAACGTTATACGTTATACTGATAAGCTATATAGCGTTATACGTTATACTGATATGCTATATAACGTTATACGCTATAACGTAATACTACATAACGTTATAAGTTATACTGATGTGCCATATAACGTTATACGTTATAACGTAATGCTATATAACGTTATACGTTATACTGATATGCTATATAACGTTATACTCTATAACGTAATGCTACATAACGTTATACGTTATAAAGTAATGCCACATAACGTTATACGTTATACTGATATGCTATGTAACGTTATACGTTATATCGTAATGCTACATAACGTTATACGCTATAACATAATGCTACATAATGTTATACGTTATAAAGTAATGCTACATAACGTTATACGTTATAACGTAATGCTATATAACGTTATACGTTATACTGATATGCTATATAACGTTATACGTTACACTGATATGCTATGTAACGTTATACGTTATATCGTAATGCTACATAACGTTATACGCTATAACATAATGCTACATAATGTTATACGTTATAGAGTAATGCTACATAACGTTATACGTTATAACGTAATGCTACATAACGTTATACGTTATAAAATAATGCTACATAACGTTATACGTTATACTTATAACCTATATAGCGTTATACGTTATACTGATATGCTATATAACGTTATACGCTATAACGTAATGCTACATAACGTTATACGTTATACTGATATGCTATATAACGATATACGTTATACCGATATGCTATATAACGTTATACGTTATAACGTAATGCTATATAACGTTATACGTTATACTGATATGCTATCTAACGTTAGACCTTATAGCGTAATACTGTATAACGTTATACGTTATAACGTAATGCTACATAACGTTATACGTTATAACATAATGCTACATAACGTTATACATTATAAAATAATGCTACATAACGTTATACGTTATACTTATAAGCTATATAGCGTTATACGTTATACTGATATGCTATATAACGTTATACGTTATACTGATATGCTATGTAACGTTATACGTTATATCGTAATGCTACATAACGTTATACGCTATAACATAATGCTACATAACGTTACACGTTATACTGATATGCTATATAACGTTATACGCTATAACGAAATGCCACATAACGTTATACGTTATAAAGTAATGCCACATAACGTTATACGTTATACTGATAAGCTATATAGCGTTATACGTTATACTGATATGCTATATAACGTTATACGCTATAACGTAATGCTACATAACGTTATACGTTATAAAGTAATGCCACATAACGTTATACGTTATGAAGTAATGCCACATAACGTTATACGTTATGCTGAAATGCTATCTAACGTTACACCTTATAGCGTAATACTATATAACGTTATACGTTATAAAGTAATGCCACATAACGTTATACGATATACTGATATGCTATATAACGTTATACGTTATAACGTAATGCTATATAAGGATATACGCTATAACGTAATGTTACATAACGTTATACGTTATAGAGTAATGCTACATAACGTCATACGTTATACTGATATGCTACATAACGTTATACGTTATAAAGTAATGCCACATAACGTTATACGTTATACTGACATGCTCTATAACGTTATACGTTATAACGTAATGCTATATAACGTTATAAGCTATAACGTAAGGCTACATAACGTTATACGTTATAAAGTAATGCTACATAACGTTATACGTTATACTGAAATGCTATATAACGTTATTCGTTATACTGATATGCTGTATAACGTTATAATTTAAAAAGTAATGTCACATAACGTTATACGTTATACTGATATGCTATATAACGTTATACGTTATACTGATATGCTATGTAACGTTATACGTTATATCGTAATGCTACATAACGTTATACGCTATAACATAATGCTACATAACGTTATACGTTATAAAGTAATGCTAAATAACGTTATACGTTATACTGATAAGCTATATAACGTTATACGCTATAACATAATGCTACATAATGTTATACGTTACACTGGTATGCTATATAACCTTATACGCTATAACGTAATGCTACATAACGTTATACGTTATAAAGTAATGCTACATAACGTTATACGTTATAAAGTAATGCCACAGAACGTTATACGTTATACTGATGTGCCATATAACGTTATACGTTATAACGTAACGTTATATAACGTTATACGTTACACTGGTATGCTATATAACGTTATACGCTATAACGTAATGCTACATATCGTTATACGTTATAAAGTAATGATACATAACGTTATACGTTATACTGATAAGCTATCTAACGTTATACGCTATAACGTAATGCTACATAACGTTATACGTTATAAAGTAATGCCACATAACGTTATACGTTATACTGATGTGCCATATAACGTTGTACGTTATAACGTAATGCTATATAACGTTATACGTTATAACGTAATGCTACATAACGTTATACGTTATAACATAATGCTACATAACGTTATACATTATAAAATAATGCTACATAACGTTATACGTTATACTTATAAGCTATATAGCGTTAAACGTTATACTGATATGCTATATAACGTTATACGTTATACTGATATGCTATGTAACGTTATACGTTATATCGTAATTATACATAACGTTATACGCTATAACATAATGCTACATAACGTTACACGTTATACTGATATGCTATATAACGTTATACGCTATAACGAAATGCCACATAACGTTATACGTTATAAAGTAATGCCACATAACGTTATACGTTATACTGATAAGCTATATAACGTTATACGTTATACTGATATGCTATATAACGTTATACGTTATAACGTAATGCTACATAACGTTATACGTTATAAAGTAATGCCACATAACGTTATACGTTATGAAGTAATGCCACATAACGTTATACGTTATGCTGAAATGCTATCTAACGTTACACCTTATAGCGTAATACTATATAACGTTATACGTTATAAAGTAATGCCACATAACGTTATACGATATACTGATATGCTATATAACGTTATACGTTATAACGTAATGCTATATAAGGATATACGCTATAACGTAATGTTACATAACGTTATACGTTATAGAGTAATGCTACATAACGTCATACGTTATACTGATATGCTACATAACGTTATACGTTATAAAGTAATGCCACATAACGTTATACTTTATACTGACATGCTCTATAACGTTATACGTTATAACGTAATGCTATATAACGTTATAAGCTATAACGTAAGGCTACATAACGTTATACGTTATAAAGTAATGCTACATAACGTTATACGTTATACTGAAATGCTATATAACGTTATACGTTATACTAATATGCTGTATAACGTTATAATTTAAAAAGTAATGTCACATAACGTTATACGTTATACTGATATGCTATATAACGTTATACGTTATACTGATATGCTATGTAACGTTATACGTTATATCGTAATGCTACATAACGTTATACGCTATAACATAATGCTACATAACGTTATACGTTATAAAGTAATGCTAAATAACGTTATACGTTATACTGATAAGCTATATAACGTTATACGCTATAACATAATGCTACATAATGTTATACGTTACACTGGTATGCTATATAACGTTATACGCTATAACGTAATGCTACATAACGTTATACGTTATAAAGTAATGCTACATAACGTTATACGTTATAAAGTAATGCCACAGAACGTTATACGTTATACTGATGTGCCATATAACGTTATACGTTATAACGTAACGTTATATAACGTTATACGTTACACTGGTATGCTATAAAACGTTATACGCTATAACGTAATGCTACATATCGTTATACGTTATAAAGTAATGATACATAACGTTATACGTTATACTGATAAGCTATCTAACGTTATACGCTATAACGTAATGCTACATAACGTTATACGTTATAAAGTAATGCCACATAACGTTATACGTTATACTGATGTGCCATATAACGTTGTACGTTATAACGTAATGCTATATAACGTTATACGTTATACTGATATGCTATATAACGTTATACGCTATAACGTAATGCTACATAACGTTATACGTTATAAAGTAATGCCACATAACGTTAAACGTTATACTGATATGCTATGTAACGTTGTATGTTATACTGATATGCTATATAACGTTATACGTTATAACGTAATGCTACATAACGTTATACGTTATAAAGTAATGCCACATACCGTTATACGTTATAAAGTAATGCCACATAACGTTATACGTTATACTGATATGCTATATAACGTTATACGTTATACTGATATGCTATATAACGTTATACGTTATAACGTAATGCTATATAACGTTATACGTTATAACGTAATGCTACATAACGTTATACGTTATAACATAATGCTACATAACGTTATACATTATAAAATAATGCTACATAACGTTATACGTTATACTTATAAGCTATATAGCGTTAAACGTTATACTGATATGCTATATAACGTTATACGTTATACTGATATGCTATGTAACGTTATACGTTATATCGTAATTATACATAACGTTATACGCTATAACATAATGCTACATAACGTTACACGTTATACTGATATGCTATATAACGTTATACGCTATAACGAAATGCCACATAACGTTATACGTTATAAAGTAATGCCACATAACGTTATACGTTATACTGATAAGCTATATAGCGTTATACGTTATACTGATATGCTATATAACGTTATACGCTATAACGTAATGCTACATAACGTTATACGTTATAAAGTAATGCCACATAACGTTATACGTTATGAAGTAATGCCACATAACGTTATACGTTATGCTGAAATGCTATCTAACGTTACACCTTATAGCGTAATACTATATAACGTTATACGTTATAAAGTAATGCCACATAACGTTATACGATATACTGATATGCTATATAACGTTATACGTTATAACGTAATGCTATATAAGGATATACGCTATAACGTAATGTTACATAACGTTATACGTTATAGAGTAATGCTACATAACGTCATACGTTATACTGATATGCTACATAACGTTATACGTTATAAAGTAATGCCACATAACGTTATACTTTATACTGACATGCTCTATAACGTTATACGTTATAACGTAATGCTATATAACGTTATAAGCTATAACGTAAGGCTACATAACGTTATACGTTATAAAGTAATGCTACATAACGTTATACGTTATACTGAAATGCTATATAACGTTATACGTTATACTAATATGCTGTATAACGTTATAATTTAAAAAGTAATGTCACATAACGTTATACGTTATACTGATATGCTATATAACGTTATACGTTATACTGATATGCTATGTAACGTTATACGTTATATCGTAATGCTACATAACGTTATACGCTATAACATAATGCTACATAACGTTATACGTTATAATGTAATGCTAAATAACGTTATACGTTATACTGATGTGCCATATAACGTTATACGTTATAACGTAACGTTATATAACGTTATACGTTACACTGGTATGCTATATAACGTTATACGCTATAACGTAATGCTACATATCGTTATACGTTATAAAGTAATGATACATAACGTTATACGTTATACTGATAAGCTATCTAACGTTATACGCTATAACGTAATGCTACATAACGTTATACGTTATAAAGTAATGCCACATAACGTTATACGTTATACTGATGTGCCATATAACGTTGTACGTTATAACGTAATGCTATATAACGTTATACGTTATACTGATATGCTATATAACGTTATACGCTATAACGTAATGCTACATAACGTTATACGTTATAAAGTAATGCCACATAACGTTATACGTTATACTGATATGCTATGTAACGTTGTATGTTATACTGATATGCTATATAACGTTATACGTTATAACGTAATGCTACATAACGTTATACGTTATAAAGTAATGCCACATACCGTTATACGTTATAAAGTAATGCCACATAACGTTATACGTTATACTGATATGCTATATAACGTTATACGTTATACTGATATGCTATATAACGTTATACGTTATAACGTAATGCTATATATCGTTATACGCTATAACGTAATGCTACATAACGTTATACGTTATAAAGTAATGCTACATAACGTTATACGGTATACTGATATGCTATATAACCTTATACGTTATAAAGTAATGCCACATAACGTTATACGTTATAATGTAAGGCCACATAACGCTATAAGTTATACTGATGTGCCATATAACGTTATACGTTATAACGTAATACTATATAACGTTATACGTTATACTGATATGCTATATAACGTTATACGCTATAACGTAATGCTACATAACGTTATACGTTATAAAGTAATGCCACATAACTTTATACGTTATAAAGTAATGCCACATAACGTTATACGTTATGTCGTAATGCTACATAACGTTATACGCTATAACATAATGCTACATAATGTTATACGTTATAAAGTAATGCTACATAACGTTATACGTTATAACGTAATGCTATATAACGTTATACGTTATACTGATAAGCTATATAACGTTATACGTTACACTGATATGCTATATAACGTTATACGATATAACGTAATGCTACATAACGTTATACGTTATAAAGTAATGCCACATAACGTTATACGTTATAAAGTAATGCCACATAACGTTATACGTTATGCTGAAATGCTATCTAACGTTACACCTTATAGCGTAATACTATATAACGTTATACGTTATAAAGTAATGCCACATAACGTTATACGTTATACTGATATGCTATATAACGTTATACGTTATAACGTAATGCTATATATCGTTATACGCCATAACGTAATGCTACATAACGTTATACGTTATAAAGTAATGCTACATAACGTTATACGGTATACTGATATGCTATATAACCTTATACGTTATAAAGTAATGCCACATAACGTTATACGTTATAAAGTAATGCCACATAACGTTATCAGTTATACTGATGTGCCATATAACGTTATACGTTATAACGTAATGCTATATAACGTTATACGTTATACTGATATGCTATATAACGTTATACGCTATAACGTAATGCTATATAACGTTATACGTTATACTGATATGCTATATAACGTTATACGTTACGCTGATATGCTATGTAACGTTATACGTTATATCGTAATGCTACATAACGTTATACGCTATAACATAATGCTACATAATGTTATACGTTATAGAGTAATGCTACATAACGTTATACGTTATAACGTAATGCTACATAACGTTATACGTTATAAAATAATGCTACATAACGTTATACGTTATACTTATAACCTATATAGCGTTATACGTTATACTGATATGCTATATAACGTTATACGCTATAACGTAATGCTACATAACGTTATACGTTATACTGATATGCTATATAACGATATACGTTATACCGATATGCTATATAACGTTATACGTTATAACGTAATGCTATATAACGTTATACGTTATACTGATATGCTATCTAACGTTAGACCTTATAGCGTAATACTGTATAACGTTATACGTTATAACGTAATGCTACATAACGTTATACGTTATAACATAATGCTACATAACGTTATACATTATAAAATAATGCTACATAACGTTATACGTTATACTTATAAGCTATATAGCGTTAAACGTTATACTGATATGCTATATAACGTTATACGTTATACTGATATGCTATGTAACGTTATACGTTATATCGTAATGCTACATAACGTTATACGCTATAACATAATGCTACATAACGTTACACGATATACTGATATGCTATATAACGTTATACGCTATAACGAAATGCCACATAACGTTATACGTTATAAAGTAATGCCACATAACGTTATACGTTATACTGATATGCTATATAACGTTATACGTTATACTGATATGCTATATAACGTTATACGTTATAACGTAATGCTACATAACGTTATAAGTTATACTGATGTGCCATATAACGTTATACGTTATAACGTAATGCTATATAACGTTATACGTTATACTGATATGCTATATAACGTTATACGCTATAACGTAATGCTACATAACGTTATACGTTATAAAGTAATGCCACATAACGTTATACGTTATACTGATATGCTATGTAACGTTCTACGTTATGTCGTAATGCTACATAACGTTATACGCTATAACATAATGCTACATAATGTTATACGTTATAAAGTAATGCTACATAACGTTATACGTTATAACGTAATGCTATATAACGTTATACGTTATACTGATATGCTATATAACGTTATACGTTACGCTGATATGCTATGTAACGTTATACGTTATATCGTAATGCTACATAACGTTATACGCTATAACATAATGCTACATAATGTTATACGTTATAGAGTAATGCTACATAACGTTATACGTTATAACGTAATGCTACATAACGTTATACGTTATAAAATAATGCTACATAACGTTATACGTTATACTTATAACCTATATAGCGTTATACGTTATACTGATATGCTATATAACGTTATACGCTATAACGTAATGCTACATAACGTTATACGTTATACTGATATGCTATATAACGTTATACGTTATACCGATATGCTATATAACGTTATACGTTATAACGTAATGCTATATAACGTTATACGTTATACTGATATGCTATCTAACGTTAGACCTTATAGCGTAATACTGTATAACGTTATACGTTATAACGTAATGCTACATAACGTTATACGTTATAACATAATGCTACATAACGTTATACATTATAAAATAATGCTACATAACGTTATACGTTATACTTATAAGCTATATAGCGTTAAACGTTATACTGATATGCTATATAACGTTATACGTTATACTGATATGCTATGTAACGTTATACGTTATATCGTAATGCTACATAACGTTATACGTTATAACATAATGCTACATAACGTTACACGTTATACTGATATGCTATATAACGTTATACGCTATAACGAAATGCCACATAACGTTATACGTTATAAAGTAATGCCACATAACGTTATACGTTATACTGATAAGCTATATAGCGTTATACGTTATACTGATATGCTATATAACGTTATACGCTATAACGTAATGCTACATAACGTTATACGTTATAAAGTAATGCCACATAACGTTATACGTTATGAAGTAATGCCACATAACGTTATACGTTATGCTGAAATGCTATCTAACGTTACACCTTATAGCGTAATACTATATAACGTTATACGTTATAAAGTAATGCCACATAACGTTATACGATATACTGATATGCTATATAACGTTATACGTTATAACGTAATGTTATATAAGGATATACGCTATAACGTAATGTTACATAACGTTATACGTTATAGAGTAATGCTACATAACGTCATACGTTATACTGATATGCTATATAACGTTATACGTTAAAAAGTAATGGTACATAACGTTATACGTTATACTGATAAGCTATCTAACGTTATACGTTATAACGTAATGCTATATAACGTTATAAGCTATAACGTAAGGCTACATAACGTTATACGTTATAAAGTAATGCTACATAACGTTATACGTTATACTGAAATGCTATATAACGTTATACGTTATACTGATATGCTGTATAACGTTATAATTTAAAAAGTAATGTCACATAACGTTATACGTTATACTGATATGCTATATAACGTTATACGTTATACTGATATGCTATGTAACGTTATACGTTATATCGTAATGCTACATAACGTTATACGCTATAACATAATGCTACATAACGTTATACGTTATAAAGTAATGCTAAATAACGTTATACGTTATACTGATAAGCTATATAACGTTATACGCTATAACATAATGCTACATAATGTTATACGTTACACTGGTATGCTATATAACGTTATACGCTATAACGTAATGCTACATAACGTTATACGTTATAAAGTAATGCTACATAACGTTATACGTTATAAAGTAATGCCACAGAACGTTATACGTTATACTGATGTGCCATATAACGTTATACGTTATAACGTAACGTTATATAACGTTATACGTTACACTGGTATGCTATATAACGTTATACGCTATAACGTAATGCTACATATCGTTATACGTTATAAAGTAATGATACATAACGTTATACGTTATACTGATAAGCTATCTAACGTTATACGCTATAACGTAATGCTACATAACGTTATACGTTATAAAGTAATGCCACATAACGTTATACGTTATACTGATGTGCCATATAACGTTGTACGTTATAACGTAATGCTATATAACGTTATACGTTATACTGATATGCTATATAACGTTATACGCTATAACGTAATGCTACATAACGTTATACGTTATAAAGTAATGCCACATAACGTTATACGTTATACTGATATGCTATGTAACGTTGTACGTTATACTGATATGCTATATAACGTTATACGTTATAACGTAATGCTACATAACGTTATACGTTATAAAGTAATGCCACATACCGTTATACGTTATAAAGTAATGCCACATAACGTTATACGTTATACTGATATGCTATATAACGTTATACGTTATACTGATATGCTATATAACGTTATACGTTATAACGTAATGCTATATATCGTTATACGCTATAACGTAATGCTACATAACGTTATACGTTATAAAGTAATGCTACATAACGTTATACGGTATACTGATATGCTATATAACCTTATACGTTATAAAGTAATGCCACATAACGTTATACGTTATAATGTAAGGCCACATAACGCTATAAGTTATACTGATGTGCCATATAACGTTATACGTTATAACGTAATACTATATAACGTTATACGTTATACTGATATGCTATATAACGTTATACGCTATAACGTAATGCTACATAACGTTATACGTTATAAAGTAATGCCACATAACGTTATACGTTATACTGATATGCTATGTAACGTTATACGTTATATCGTAATGCTACATAACGTTATACGCTATAACATAATGCTACATAATGTTATACGTTATAAAGTAATGCTACATAACGTTATACGTTATAACGTAATGCTACATAACGTTATACGTTATACTGATAAGCTATATAACGTTATACGTTATACTGATATGCTATATAACGTTATACGCTATAACGTAATGCTACATAACGTTATACGTTATAAAGTAATGCCACATAACGTTATACGTTATAAAGTAATGCCACATAACGTTATACGTTATGCTGAAATGCTATCTAACGTTACACCTTATAGCGTAATACTATATAACGTTATACGTTATAAAGTAATGCCACATAACGTTATACGTTATACTGATATGCTATATAACGTTATACGTTATAACGTAATGCTACATAACGTTATACGCCATAACGTAATGCTACATAACGTTATACGTTATAAAGTAATGCTACATAACGTTATACGGTATACTGATATGCTATATAACCTTATACGTTATAAAGTAATGCCACATAACGTTATACGTTATAAAGTAATGCCACATAACGTTATCAGTTATACTGATGTGCCATATAACGTTATACGTTATAACGTAATGCTATATAACGTTATACGTTATACTGATATGCTATATAACGTTATACGCTATAACGTAATGCTACATAACGTTATACGTTATAAAGTAATGCCACATAACGTTATACGTTATACTGATATGCTATGTAACGTTATACGTTATATCGTAATGCTACATAACGTTATACGCTATAACATAATGCTACATAATGTTATACGTTATAAAGTAATGCTACATAACGTTATACGTTATAACGTAATGCTATATAACGTTATACGTTATACTGATATGCTATATAACGTTATACGTTACACTGATATGCTATGTAACGTTATACGTTATATCGTAATGCTACATAACGTTATACGCTATAACATAATGCTACATAATGTTATACGTTATAGAGTAATGCTACATAACGTTATACGTTGTAACGTAATGCTACATAACGTTATACGTTATAAAATAATGCTACATAACGTTATACGTTATACTTATAAGCTATATAGCGTTATACGTTATACTGATATGCTATATAACGTTATACGCTATAACGTAATGCTACATAACGTTATACGTTATACTGATATGCTATATAACGTTATACGTTATACTGATATGCTATATAACGTTATACGTTATAACGTAATGCTATATAACGTTATACGTTATACTGATATGCTATCTAACGTTAGACCTTATAGCGTAATACTGTATAACGTTATACGTTATAACGTAATGCTACATAACGTTATACGTTATAACGTAATGCTACATAACGTTATACGTTATAAAATAATGCTACATAACGTTATACGTTATACTTATAAGCTATATAGCGTTAAACGTTATACTGATATGCTATATAACGTTATACGTTATACTGATATGCTATGTAACGTTATACGTTATATCGTAATGCTACATAACGTTATACGCTATAACATAATGCTACATAACGTTACACGTTATACTGATATGCTATATAACGTTATACGTTATAAAGTAATGCTACATAACGTTATACGTTATACTGATATGCTATATAACGTTGTACGATATAACGTAATGCTATATAACGTTATACGTTATACTGATATGCTATATAACGTTGTACGCTATAAAGTAATGACACATAACGTTATACGTTATACTGTTATGCTATCTAACGTTATATCTTATAACGTAATACTATATAACGTTATACGTTATAACGTAATGCCACATAACGTTATACGTTATACTGATATGCTATATAACGTTGTACGTTATACTGATATGCTATATAACGTTATACGTTATAACGTAATGCTACATAACGTTATACGCTATAACGTAATGCTACATAACGTTATACGTTATACTGATATGCTATCTAACGTTATACGTTATAACGTAATGCTACATAACGTTATACGTTATAAAGTAATGCCACATAACGTTATACGTTATAAAGTAATGCCACATAACGTTATACGTTATGCTGAAATGCTATCTAACGTTACACCTTATAGCGTAATACTATATAACGTTATACGTTATAAAGTAATGCCACATAACGTTATACGTTATACTGATATGCTATATAACGTTATGCGTTATAACGTAATGTTATATAACGTTATACGTTTTACTGATATGCTCTATAACGTTATACGTTATAACGTAATGCTACATAACGTTATACGTTATAAAGTAATGCCACACACCGTTATACGTTATAAAGTAATGCCACATAACGTTATAAGTTATACTGATGTGCCATATAACGTTGTACGATATAACGTAATGCTATATAACGTTATACGTTATACTGATATGCTATATAACGTTGTACGCTATAAAGTAATGCCACATAACGTTATACGTTATACTGATATGCTATATAACGTTATACGTTACACTGATATGCTATGTAACGTTATACGTTATATCGTAATGCTACATAACTTTATACGCTATAACATAATGCTACATAATGTTATACGTTATAAAGTAATGCCACATAACGTTATACGTTATAAAGTAATGCCACATAACGTTATACGTTATGCTGAAATGCTATCTAACGTTACACCTTATAGGGTAATACTATATAACGTTATACGTTATAAAGTAATGCCACATAACGTTATACGTTATACTGATATGCTATATAACGTTATACGTTATAACGTAATGCTATATAACGATATACGCTATAACGTAATGCTACATAACGTTATACGTTATAAAGTAATGCTACATAACGTTATACGTTATAAAGTAATGCCACATAACGTTATACGTTATAAAGTAATGCCACATAACGTTATAAGTTATACTGATGTGCCATATAACGTTATACGTTATAACGTAATGCTATATAACGTTATACGTTATACTGATATGCTATATAACGTTATACGCTATAACGTAATGCTACATAACGTTATACGTTATAAAGTAATGCCACATAACGTTATACGTTATACTGATATGCTATGTAACGTTATACGTTATATCGTAATGCTACATAACGTTATACGCTATAACATAATGCTACATAATGTTATACGTTATAAAGTAATGCTACATAACGTTATACGCTATAACGTAATGCTATATAACGTTATACGTTATACTGATAAGCTATATAACGTTATACGTTACACTGATATGCTATGTAACGTTATACGTTATATCGTAATGCTACATAACTTTATACGCTATAACATAATGCTACATAATGTTATACGTTATAAAGTAATGCTACATAACGTTATACGTTATAACGTAATGCTACATAACGTTATACGTTATAAAGTAATGCTACATAACGTTATACGTTATACTGATAAGCTATATAGCGTTATACGTTATACTGATATGCTATATACCGTTATACGCTATAACGTAATGCTACATAACGTTATACGTTATAAAGTAATGCCACATAACGTTATACGTTATAAAGTAATGCCACATAACGTTATACGTTATGCTGAAATGCTATCTAACGTTACACCTTATAGCGTAATACTATATAACGTTATACGTTATAAAGTAATGCCACATAACGTTATACGTTATACTGATATGCAATATAACGTTATACGTTATAACGTAATGCTATATATCGTTATACGCCATAACGTAATGCTACATAACGTTATACGTTATAAAGTAATGCTACATAACGTTATACGGTATACTGATATGCTATATAACCTTATACGTTATAAAGTAATGCCACATAACGTTATACGTTATAAAGTAATGCCACATAACGTTATAAGTTATACTGATGTGCCATATAACGTTATACGTTATAACCTAATGCTATATAACGTTATACGTTATACTGATATGCTATATAACGTTATACTCTATAACGTAATGCTACATAACGTTATACGTTATAAAGTAATGCCACATAACGTTATACGTTATACTGATATGCTATGTAACGTTATACGTTATGTCGTAATGCTACATAACGTTATACGCTATAACATAATGCTACATAACGTTATACGTTATAAAGTAATGCTACATAACGTTATACGTTATAACGTAATGCTATATAACGTTATACGTTATACTGATATGCTATATAACGTTATACGTTACGCTGATATGCTATGTAACGTTATACGTTATATCGTAATGCTACATAACGTTATACGCTATAACATAATGCTACATAATGTTATACGTTATAGAGTAATGCTACATAACGTTATACGTTATAACGTAATGCTACATAACGTTATACGTTATAAAATAATGCTACATAACGTTATACGTTATACTTATAACCTATATAGCGTTATACGTTATACTGATATGCTATATAACGTTATACGCTATAACGTAATGCTACATAACGTTATACGTTATACTGATATGCTATATAACGATATACGTTATACCGATATGCTATATAACGTTATACGTTATAACGTAATGCTATATAACGTTATACGTTATACTGATATGCTATCTAACGTTAGACCTTATAGCGTAATACTGTATAACGTTATACGTTATAACGTAATGCTACATAACGTTATACGTTATAACGTAATGCTACATAACGTTATACATTATAAAATAATGCTACATAACGTTATACGTTATACTTATAAGCTATATAGCGTTAAACGTTATACTGATATGCTATATAACGTTATACGTTATACTGATATGCTATGTAACGTTAAACGTTATATCGTAATGCTACATAACGTTATACGCTATAACATAATGCTACATAACGTTACACGTTATACTGATATGCTATATAACGTTATACGCTATAACGAAATGCCACATAACGTTATACGTTATAAAGTAATGCCACATAACGTTATACGTTATACTGATAAGCTATATAGCGTTATACGTTATACTGATATGCTATATAACGTTATACGCTATAACGTAATGCTACATAACGTTATACGTTATAAAGTAATGCCACATAACGTTATACGTTATGAAGTAATGCCACATAACGTTATACGTTATGCTGAAATGCTATCTAACGTTACACCTTATAGCGTAATACTATATAACGTTATACGTTATAAAGTAATGCCACATAACGTTATACGATATACTGATATGCTATATAACGTTATACGTTATAACGTAATGCTATATAAGGATATACGCTATAACGTAATGTTACATAACGTTATACGTTATAGAGTAATGCTACATAACGTCATACGTTATACTGATATGCTACATAACGTTATACGTTATAAAGTAATGCCACATAACGTTATACGTTATACTGACATGCTCTATAACGTTATACGTTATAACGTAATGCTATATAACGTTATAAGCTATAACGTAAGGCTACATAACGTTATACGTTATAAAGTAATGCTACATAACGTTATACGTTATACTGAAATGCTATATAACGTTATACGTTATACTGATATGCTGTATAACGTTATAATTTAAAAAGTAATGTCACATAACGTTATACGTTATACTGATATGCTATATAACGTTATACGTTGTACTGATATGCTATGTAACGTTATACGTTATATCGTAATGCTACATAACGTTATACGCTATAACATAATGCTACATAACGTTATACGTTATAAAGTAATGCTAAATAACGTTATACGTTATACTGATAAGCTATATAACGTTATAATTTAAAAAGTAATGTCACATAACGTTATACGTTATACTGATATGCTATATAACGTTATACGTTATACTGATATGCTATGTAACGTTATACGTTATATCGTAATGCTACATAACGTTATACGCTATAACATAATGCTACATAATGTTATACGTTACACTGGTATGCTATATAACGTTATACGCTATAACGTAATGCTACATATCGTTATACGTTATAAAGTAATGATACATAACGTTATACGTTATACTGATATGCTATATAACGTTATACGTTATACTGATATGCTATATAACGTTATACGTTATAACGTAATGCTATATAACGTTATACGCTATAACGTAATGCTACATAACGTTATACGTTATACTGATATGCTATATAACGTTATACGTTATAAAGTAATGCCACATAACGTTATACGTTATAAAGTAATGCCACATTACCTTATACGTTATTCTGATATGCTATCAAACGTTATACCTTATAACGTAATACTATATAACCTTATAAGTTATAAAGTAATGCCACATAACGTTATACGTTATACTGATATGCTATATAACGTTATACGTTATACTGATATGATATATAACGTTATACATTATAACGTAATGCTATATAACGTTATACGCTATAACGTAATGCTACATAACGTTATACGTTATAAAGTAATGCCACAGAACGTTATACGTTATACTGATGTGCCATATAACGTTATACGTTATAACGTAACGTTATATAACGTTATACGTTACACTGGTATGCTATATAACGTTATACGCTATAACGTAATGCTACATAACGTTATACGTTATAAAGTAATGCTACATAACGTTATACGCTATAACGTAATGCTACATATCGTTATACGTTATACTGATATGCTATATAACGGTATACGTTATACTGATATGCTGTATAACGTTATACTTTAAAAAGTAATGTCAAATAACGTTATACGTTATACTGATATGCTATATAACGTTATACGTTATACTGATATGCTATGTAACGTTATACGTTATAAAGTAATGCTACATAACGTTATACGTTATAACGTAATGCTACATAACGTTATACGTTATAAAGTAATGCTACATAACGTTATACGTTATACTGATATGCTATATATCGTTATACGCTATAACGTAATGCTACATAACGTTATACGTTATACTGATAAGCTATATAGCGTTACACGTTATACTGATATGCTATATAACGTTATACGCTATAACGTAATGCTACATAACGTTATACGTTATAAAGTCATGCTACATAACGTTATACGTTATACTGATAAGCTATATAGCGTTATACGTTATACTGATAAGCTAAATAACGTTATACGTTATACTGATATGCTATATAACGTTATATGTCATACTGATATGCTATATAACGTTATACGTTATAACGTAATGCTACATAACGTTATACGTTATACCGATATGCTATATAACGTTATCCGTTATACTGATATGTTATATAACGTTATACGTTAAAAAGTAATGCTGCATAACGTTATACGTTATACTGATATGCTATATAACGTTATATGTCATACTGATATGCTATATAACGTTATACGTTAAAAAGTAATGGTACATAACGTTATACGTTATACTGATAAGCTATCTAACGTTATACGTTATGAGGAAATGCTATGTAGTGCGATACGTTATACTGATATGCTAATTAACGTTATACGTTATAACGTAATGCCACATAACGTTATACGTTATACTGATATGCTATATAACGTAATACGTTATACTGATATGCTATATAACGTTATAGGTTATACTGATATGATATATAACGTTATACGTTATAACGTAATGCTATATATCGTTATACGCTATAACGTAATGCTACATAACGTTATACGTTATAAAGTAATGCCACAGAACGTTATACGTTATACTGATGTGCCATATAACGTTATACGTTATAACGTAACGTTATATAACGTTATACGTTATACTGGTATGCTATATAACGTTATACGCTATAACGTAATGCTACATAACGTTATACGTTATAAAGTAGTGCCACATAACGTTATACGTTATACTGATATGCAATGTAACGTTATACGTTATATCGTAATGCTACATAACGTTATACGCTATAACATAATGCTACATAATGTTATACGTTATAAAGTAATGCTACATAACGTTATACGTTATAACGTAATGTTATATAACGTTATACGTTATACTGTTATGCTATCTAACGTTATATCTTATAACGTAATACTATATAACGTTATACGTTATAACGTAATGCCACATAACGTTATACGTTATACTGATATGCTATCTAACGTTAGACCTTATAGCGTAATACTGTATAACGTTATACGTTATAACGTAATGCTACATAACGTTATACGTTATAACGTAATGCTACATAACGTTATACGTTATAAAATAATGCTACATAACGTTATACGTTATACTTATAAGCTATATAGCGTTAAACGTTATACTGATATGCTATATAACGTTATACGTTATACTGATATGCTATGTAACGTTATACGTTATATCGTAATGCTACATAACGTTATACGCTATAACATAATGCTACATAACGTTACACGTTATACTGATATGCTATATAACGTTATACGCTATAACGTAATGCCACATAACGTTATACGTTATAAAGTAATGCCACATAACGTTATACGTTATACTGATATGCTATATAACGTTATACGTTATACTGATATGCTATATAACGTTATACGCTATAACGTAATGCTACATAACGTTATACGTTATAAAGTAATGCCACATAACGTTATACGTTATAAAGTAATGCCACATAACGTTATACGTTATGCTGAAATGCTATCTAACGTTACACCTTATAGCGTAATACTATATAACGTTATACGTTATAAAGTAATGCCACATAACGTTATACGTTATACTGATATGCAATATAACGTTATACGTTATAACGTAATGCTATATATCGTTATACGCCATAACGTAATGCTACATAACGTTATACGTTATAAAGTAATGCCACACACCGTTATACGTTATAAAGTAATGCCACATAACGTTATAAGTTATACTGATGTGCCATATAACGTTGTACGATATAACGTAATGCTATATAACGTTATACGTTATACTGATATGCTATATAACGTTGTACGCTATAAAGTAATGCCACATAACGTTATACGTTATACTGATATGCTATATAACGTTATACGTTACACTGATATGCTATGTAACGTTATACGTTACATCGTAATGCTACATAACGTTATACGTTATAAAGTAATGCCACATAACGTTATACGCTATGCTGAAATGCTATCTAACGTTACACCTTATAGCGTAATACTATATAACGTTATACGTTATAAAGTAATGCCACATAACGTTATACGTTATACTGATATGCTATATAACGTTATACGTTATAACGTAATGCTATATAACGATATACGCTATAACGTAATGCTACATAACGTTATACGTTATAAAGTAATGCTACATAACGTTATACGTTATACTGATATGCTATATAACGTTATACGTTATAAAGTAATGCTACATAACGTTATACGTTATAACGTAATGTTATATAACGTTATACGTTATACTGATATGCTCTATAACGTTATACGTTATAACGTAATGCTACATAACGTTATACGTTATAAAGTAATGCCACATACCGTTATACGTTATAAAGTAATGCCACATAACGTTATAAGTTATACTGATGTGCCATATAACGTTATACGTTATAACGTAATGCTATATAACGTTATACGTTATGCTGAAATGCTATCTAACGTTACACCTTATAGCGTAATACTATATAACGTTATACGTTATAAAGTAATGCCACATAACGTTATACGTTATACTGATATGCAATATAACGTTATACGTTATAACGTAATGCTATATATCGTTATACGCCATAACGTAATGCTACATAACGTTATACGTTATAAAGTAATGCTACATAACGTTATACGGTATACTGATATGCTATATAACCTTATACGTTATAAAGTAATGCCACATAACGTTATACGTTATACTGATATGCTATGTAACGTTATACGTTATACTGATATGATATATAACGTTATACATTATAACGTAATGCTATATAACGTTATACGCTATAACGTAATGCTACATAACGTTATACGTTATAAAGTAATGCCACAGAACGTTATACGTTATACTGATGTGCCATATAACGTTATACGTTATAACGTAACGTTATATAACGTTATACGTTACACTGGTATGCTATATAACGTTATACGCTATAACGTAATGCTACATAACGTTATACGTTATAAAGTAATGCTACATAACGTTATACGCTATAACGTAATGCTACATATCGTTATACGTTATACTGATATGCTATATAACGGTATACGTTATACTGATATGCTGTATAACGTTATACTTTAAAAAGTAATGTCAAATAACGTTATACGTTATACTGATATGCTATATAACGTTATACGTTATACTGATATGCTATGTAACGTTATACGTTATAAAGTAATGCTACATAACGTTATACGTTATAACGTAATGCTACATAACGTTATACGTTATAAAGTAATGCTACATAACGTTATACGTTATACTGATATGCTATATAACGTTATACGTTATAACGTAATGCTATATATCGTTATACGCTATAACGTAATGCTACATAACGTTATACGTTATACTGATAAGCTATATAGCGTTACACGTTATACTGATATGCTATATAACGTTATACGCTATAACGTAATGCTACATAACGTTATACGTTATAAAGTAATGCTACATAACGTTATACGTTATGCTGATAAGCTATATAGCGTTATACGTTATACTGATAAGCTAAATAACGTTATACGTTATACTGATATGCTATATATCGTTATATGTCATACTGATATGCTATATAACGTTATACGTTATAACGTAATGCTACATAACGTTATACGTTATACCGATATGCTATATAACGTTATCCGTTATACTGATATGTTATATAACGTTATACGTTAAAAAGTAATGCTGCATAACGTTATACGTTATACTGATATGCTATATAACGTTATATGTCATACTGATATGCTATATAACGTTATACGTTAAAAAGTAATGGTACATAACGTTATACGTTATACTGATAAGCTATCTAACGTTATACGTTATGAGGAAATGCTATGTAGTGCGATACGTTATACTGATATGCTAATTAACGTTATACGTTATAACGTAATGCCACATAACGTTATACGTTATACTGATATGCTATATAACGTTATACGTTATACTGATATGCTATATAACGTTATAGGTTATACTGATATGATATATAACGTTATACGTTATAACGTAATGCTATATATCGTTATACGCTATAACGTAATGCTACATAACGTTATACGTTATAAAGTAATGCCACAGAACGTTATACGTTATACTGATGTGCCATATAACGTTATACGTTATAACGTAACGTTATATAACGTTATACGTTATACTGGTATGCTATATAACGTTATACGCTATAACGTAATGCTACATAACGTTATACGTTATAAAGTAGTGCCACATAACGTTATACGTTATACTGATATGCTATGTAACGTTATACGTTATATCGTAATGCTACATAACGTTATACGCTATAACATAATGCTACATAATGTTATACGTTATAAAGTAATGCTACATAACGTTATACGTTATAACGTAATGTTATATAACGTTATACGTTATACTGTTATGCTATCTAACGTTATATCTTATAACGTAATACTATATAACGTTATACGTTATAACGTAATGCCACATAACGTTATACGTTATACTGATATGCTATCTAACGTTAGACCTTATAGCGTAATACTGTATAACGTTATACGTTATAACGTAATGCTACATAACGTTATACGTTATAACGTAATGCTACATAACGTTATACGTTATAAAATAATGCTGCATAACGTTATACGTTATACTTATAAGCTATATAGCGTTAAACGTTATACTGATATGCTATATAACGTTATACGTTATACTGATATGCTATGTAACGTTATACGTTATATCGTAATGCTACATAACGTTATACGCTATAACATAATGCTACATAACGTTACACGTTATACTGATATGCTATATAACGTTATACGCTATAACGTAATGCCACATAACGTTATACGTTATAAAGTAATGCCACATAACGTTATACGTTATACTGATAAGCTATATAGCGTTATACGTTATACTGATATGCTATATAACGTTATACGCTATAACGTAATGCTACATAACGTTATACGTTATAAAGTAATGCCACATAACGTTATACGTTATAAAGTAATGCCACATAACGTTATACGTTATGCTGAAATGCTATCTAACGTTACACCTTATAGCGTAATACTATATAACGTTATACGTTATAAAGTAATGCCACATAACGTTATAAGTTATACTGATGTGCCATATAACGTTGTACGATATAACGTAATGCTATATAACGTTATACGTTATACTGATATGCTATATAACGTTATACGTTATAAAGTAGTGCCACATAACGTTATACGTTATACTGATATGCAATGTAACGTTATACGTTATATCGTAATGCTACATAACGTTATACGCTATAACATAATGCTACATAATGTTATACGTTATAAAGTAATGCTACATAACGTTATACGTTATAACGTAATGTTATATAACGTTATACGTTATACTGTTATGCTATCTAACGTTATATCTTATAACGTAATACTATATAACGTTATACGTTATAACGTAATGCCACATAACGTTATACGTTATACTGATATGCTATCTAACGTTAGACCTTATAGCGTAATACTGTATAACGTTATACGTTATAACGTAATGCTACATAACGTTATACGTTATAACGTAATGCTACATAACGTTATACGTTATAAAATAATGCTGCATAACGTTATACGTTATACTTATAAGCTATATAGCGTTAAACGTTATACTGATATGCTATATAACGTTATACGTTATACTGATATGCTATGTAACGTTATACGTTATATCGTAATGCTACATAACGTTATACGCTATAACATAATGCTACATAACGTTACACGTTATACTGATATGCTATATAACGTTATACGCTATAACGTAATGCCACATAACGTTATACGTTATAAAGTAATGCCACATAACGTTATACGTTATACTGATAAGCTATATAGCGTTATACGTTATACTGATATGCTATATAACGTTATACGCTATAACGTAATGCTACATAACGTTATACGTTATAAAGTAATGCCACATAACGTTATACGTTATAAAGTAATGCCACATAACGTTATACGTTATGCTGAAATGCTATCTAACGTTACACCTTATAGCGTAATACTATATAACGTTATACGTTATAAAGTAATGCCACATAACGTTATAAGTTATACTGATGTGCCATATAACGTTGTACGATATAACGTAATGCTATATAACGTTATACGTTATACTGATATGCTATATAACGTTGTACGCTATAAAGTAATGCCACATAACGTTATACGTTATACTGATATGCTATATAACGTTATACGTTACACTGATATGCTATGTAACGTTATACGTTATATCGTAATGCTACATAACGTTATACGTTATAAAGTAATGCCACATAACGTTATACGTTATGCTGAAATGCTATCTAACGTTACACCTTATAGCGTAATACTATATAACGTTATACGTTATAAAGTAATGCCACATAACGTTATACGTTATACTGATATGCTATATAACGTTATACGTTATAACGTAATGCTATATAACGTTATACGCTATAACGTAATGCTACATAACGTTATACGTTATAAAGTAATGCTACATAACGTTATACGTTATACTGATATGCTATATAACGTTATACGTTATAAAGTAATGCCACATAACGTTATACGTTATAAAGTAATGCCACATAACGTTATAAGTTATACTGATGTGCCATATAACGTTATACGTTATAACGTAATGCTATATAACGTTATACGTTATGCTGAAATGCTATCTAACGTTACACCTTATAGCGTAATACTATATAACGTTATACGTTATAAAGTAATGCCACATAACGTTATACGTTATACTGATATGCAGTATAACGTTATACGTTATAACGTAATGCTATATATCGTTATACGCCATAACGTAATGCTACATAACGTTATACGTTATAAAGTAATGCTACATAACGTTATACGGTATACTGATATGCTATATAACCTTATACGTTATAAAGTAATGCCACATAACGTTATACGTTATACTGATATGCTATGTAACGTTATACGTTATAAAGTAATGCCACATAACGTTATACGTTATACTGACATGCTCTATAACGTTATACGTTATAACGTAATGCCATATAACGTTATAAGCTATAACGTAAGGCTACATAACGTTATACGTTATAAAGTAATGCTACATAACGTTATACGTTATACTGAAATGCTATATAACGTTATACGTTATACTGATATGCTGTATAACGTTATAATTTAAAAAGTAATGTCACATAACGTTATACGTTATACTGATATGCTATATAACGTTATACGTTATACTGATATGCTATGTAACGTTATACGTTATATCGTAATGCTACATAACGTTATACGCTATAACATAATGCTACATAACGTTATACGTTATAAAGTAATGCTACATAACGTTATACGTTATACTGATAATCTATATAACGTTATACGCTATAACATAATGCTACATAATGTTATACGTTACACTGGTATGCTATATAACGTTATACGCTATAACGTAATGCTACATAACGTTATACGTTATAAAGTAATGCTACATAACGTTATACGTTATAAAGTAATGCCACAGAACGTTATACGTTATACTGATGTGCCATATAACGTTATACGTTATAACGTAACGTTATATAACGTTATACGTTACACTGGTATGCTATATAACGTTATACGCTATAACGTAATGCTACATAACGTTATACGTTATAAAGTAATGCCACATAACGTTATACGTTATAAAGTAATGCCACATAACGTTATACGTTATGCTGAAATGCTATCTAACGTTACACCTTATAGCGTAATACTATATAACGTTATACGTTATAAAGTAATGCCACATAACGTTATACGTTATACTGATATGCAATATAACGTTATACGTTATAACGTAATGCTATATATCGTTATACGCCATAACGTAATGCTACATAACGTTATACGTTATAAAGTAATGCTACATAACGTTATACGGTATACTGATATGCTATATAACCTTATACGTTATAAAGTAATGCCACATAACGTTATACGTTATAAAGTAATGCCACATAACGTTATAAGTTATACTGATGTGCCATATAACGTTATACGTTATAACGTAATGCTATATAACGTTATACGTTATACTGATATGCTATATAACGTTATACGCTATAACGTAATGCTACATAACGTTATACGTTATAAAGTAATGCCACATAACGTTATACGTTATACTGATATGCTATGTAACGTTATACGTTATGTCGTAATGCTACATAACGTTATACGCTATAACATAATGCTACATAATGTTATACGTTATAAAGTAATGCTACATAACGTTATACGTCATAACGTAATGCTATATAACGTTATACGTTATACTGATATCCTATATAACGTTATACGTTACACTGATATGCTATGTAACGTTATACGTTATATCGTAATGCTACATAACGTTATACGCTATAACATAATGCTACATAATGTTATACGTTATAGAGTAATGCTACATAACGTTATACGTTATAACGTAATGCTACATAACGTTATACGTTATAAAATAATGCTACATAACGTTATACGTTATACTTATAAGCTATATAGCGTTATACGTTATACTGATATGCTATATAACGTTATACGCTATAACGTAATGCTACATAACGTTATACGTTATACTGATATGCTATATAACGTTATACGTTATACTGATATGCTATATAACGTTATACGTTATAACGTAATGCTATATAACGTTATACGTTATACTGATATGCTATCTAACGTTAGACCTTATAGCGTAATACTGTATAACGTTATACGTTATAACGTAATGCTACATAACGTTATACGTTATAACGTAATGCTACATAACGTTATACATTATAAAATAATGCTACATAACGTTATACGTTATACTTATAAGCTATATAGCGTTAAACGTTATACTGATATGCTATATAACGTTATACGTTATACTGATATGCTATGTAACGTTATACGTTATATCGTAATGCTACATAACGTTATACGCTATAACATAATGCTACATAACGTTACACGTTATACTGATATGCTATATAACGTTATACGCTATAACGTAATGCCACATAACGTTATACCTTATACTGATAAGCTATATAGCGTTATACGTTATACTGATATGCTATATAACGTTATACGCTATAACGTAATGCTACATAACGTTATACGTTATAAAGTAATGCCACATAACGTTATACGTTATGAAGTAATGCCACATAACGTTATACGTTATGCTGAAATGCTATCTAACGTTACACCTTATAGCGTAATACTATATAACGTTATACGTTATAAAGTAATGCCACATAACGTTATACGATATACTGATATGTTATATAACGTTATACGTTATAACGTAATGCTATATAAGGATATACGCTATAACGTAATGTTACATAACGTTATACGTTATAGAGTAATGCTACATAACGTCATACGTTATACTGATATGCTATATAACGTTATACGTTATAAAGTAATGCCACATAACGTTATACGTTATACTGACATGCTCTATAACGTTATACGTTATAACGTAATGCTATATAACGTTATAAGCTATAACGTAAGGCTACATAACGTTATACGTTATAAAGTAATGCTACATAACGTTATACGTTATACTGAAATGCTATATAACGTTATACGTTATACTGATATGCTGTATAACGTTATAATTTAAAAAGTAATGTCACATAACGTTATACGTTATACTGATATGCTATATAACGTTATACGTTATACTGATATGCTATGTAACGTTATACGTTATATCGTAATGCTACATAACGTTATACGCTATAACATAATGCTACATAACGTTATACGTTATAAAGTAATGCTACATAACGTTATACGTTATACTGATAAGCTATATAACGTTATACGCTATAACATAATGCTACATAATGTTATACGTTACACTGGTATGCTATATAACGTTATACGCTATAACGTAATGCTACATAACGTTATACGTTATAAAGTAATGCTACATAACGTTATACGTTATAAAGTAATGCCACAGAACGTTATACGTTATACTGATGTGCCATATAACGTTATACGTTATAACGTAATGCTATATAACGTTATACGCTATAACGTAAGGCTACATAACGTTATACGTTATAAAGTAATGCCACAGAACGTTATACGTTATACTGATGTGCCATATAACGTTATACGTTATAACGTAACGTTATATAACGTTATACGTTACACTGGTATGCTATATAACGTTATACGCTATAACGTAATGCTACATAACGTTATACGTTATAAAGTAATGCTACATAACGTTATACGCTATAACGTAATGCTACATATCGTTATACGTTATACTGATATGCTATATAACGGTATACGTTATACTGATATGCTGTATAACGTTATACTTTAAAAAGTAATGTCACATAACGTTATACGTTATACTGATATGCTATATAACGTTATACGTTATACTGATATGCTATGTAACGTTATACGTTATATCGTAGTGCTACATAACGTTATACGCTATAACATAATGCTACATAACGTTATACGTTATAAAGTAATGCTACATAACGTTATACGTTATACTGATAAGCTATATAACGTTATACGCTATAACATAATGCTACATAATGTTATACGTTATAAAGTAATGCTACATAACGTTATACGTTATAACGTAATGCTACATAACGTTATACGTTATAAAGTAATGCTACATAACGTTATACGTTATACTGATATGCTATATAACGTTATACGTTATAACGTAATGCTATATATCGTTATACGCTATAACGTAATGCTACATAACGTTATACGTTATACTGGTAAGTTATATAGCGTTACACGTTATACTGATATGCTATATAACGTTATACGCTATAACGTAATGCTACATAACGTTATACGTTATAAAGTAATGTTACATAACGTTATACGTTATACTGATAAGCTATATAGCGTTATACGTTATACTGATATGCTATATAACGTTATACGCTATAACGTAATGCTACATAGCGTTATACGTTATACTGATAAGCTATATAACGTTATACGTTATAACGTAATGCTACATAACGTTATACGTTATACCGATATGCTATATAACGTTATCCGTTATACTGATATGTTATATAACGTTATACGTTAAAAAGTAATGCTGCATAACGTTATACGTTATACTGATAAGCTATATAGCGTTATACGTTATACTGATAAGCTAAATAACGTTATACGTTATACTGATATGCTATATAACGTTATATGTCATACTGATATGCTATATAACGTTATACGTTATAACGTAATGCTACATAACGTTATACGTTATACCGATATGCTATATAACGTTATCCGTTATACTGATATGTTATATAACGTTATACGTTAAAAAGTAATGCTGCATAACGTTATACGTTATACTGATATGCTATATAACGTTATATGTCATACTGATATGCTATATAACGTTATACGTTATAACGTAATGCCACATAACGTTATACGTTATACTGATATGCTATATAACGTTATACGTTATACTGATATGCTATATAACGTTATACGTTATACTGATATGATATATAACGTTATACGTTATAACGTAATGCTATATATCGTTATACGCTATAACGTAATGCTACATAACGTTATACGTTATAAAGTAATGCCACAGAACGTTATACGTTATACTGATAAGCTATATAACGTTATACGTTATACTGATATGCTATATAACGTTATACGCTATAACGTAATGCTACATAACGTTATACGTTATAAAGTAATGCCACATAACGTTATACGTTATAATGTAATGCCACATAACGTTATACGTTATACTGATAAGCTATATAACGTTATACGCTATAACATAATGCTACATAATGTTATACGTTATAAAGTAATGCTACATAACGTTATACGTTATACTGATATGCTATATAACGGTATACGTTATACTGATATGCTACATAACGTTATACGTTATACTGATAAGCTATATAACGTTATACGCTATAACATAATGCTACATAATGTTATACGTTATAAAGTAATGCTACATATCGTTATACGTTATACTGATATGCTATATAACGGTATACGTTATACTGATATGCTACATAACGTTATACGTTATACTGATAAGCTATATAACGTTATACGCTATAACATAATGCTACATAATGTTATACGTTATAAAGTAATGCTACATAACGTTATACGTTATACTGATAAGCTATATAACGTTATACGTTATACTGATATGCTATATAACGTTATACGTTATACTGATATGCTATACAGTCTGTCACACAAGAGCGTGTCTGCGATATCTGCGAAACCTGACACCTAATCAGAATGAGATAAAAAGAATGTAAACAAACGAAAACTTCTCTAATACGCGTTGCTGAATACCTTTCAGTTTCATTTGAAACAGTGAAAGGAACAGAGCTTTTTAATATGAGTGCCGCGTACGCGAAACGTCGAAAATCGTCTGGCATGGGCGAATGAAAACAGAGATCGTGATTGGAGTAATATAATATTCACTGATGAATCTTCGTTTTGGGCATGGTGTCCTATTAGGCGTGCTTGGACTATCCATGGAAGAAGGATGATTCAAAGAAGTGTAAAACACCCTATAAAAGTGCATGTTTGGGGTTGCTTTAACGCACGCGGTTTTGGGACTTTGTGCGTCTTTACAGACAATCTGAATGCACAAAAGATGGTGAAATTGTACCAAAGGGGACTTCTCACATCCGTGAAACGTTGGTTCAACCAAACCGAGGACCAATGGATATTGCAAGAAGACAACGACCCTAAACATCGAAGTCGCATCTGCACCCAATGGAAAGCGAAAAACGCCATCACAGTACTTCCTTGGCCATCGCAGTCCCCTGATGCAAACCCTATCGAAAATGTGTGGTCCCTAATGAAATGCAAGCTGAGAGGAAGACGTATCACAAAAAAAAGAACACTTGTACATCACATTCGAAAGATATGGAGGTCGTTACCAGAATCCTACGCTCAAAAATTAGTCGAGAGTATGCCGAAACGATGTCAAGCTATAATCGCTAATGGAGGAGATTGGACACCCTACTAAGTAATAGCGTATTAGTGCTTTAGATGTAGATTCAATTCATATAAATTTTTTTACAAATATATAAATATTTACAGAAATATCGCAGACACGCTCTTGTGTGACAGACAGTATAACGTTATACGTTATTCTGATATGCTATATAACGTTATACGTTATAACGTAATGCTACATAACGTTATACGCTATAACGTAATGCTACATAACGTTATACGTTATAGTGATATGCTATCTAACGTTAGACCTTATAGCGTAATACTATATAACGCTATACGTTATAACGTAATGCTACATAACGTTATACGTTATAAAGTAATGCTACATATCGTTATACGTTATACTGATATGCTATATAACGGTATACGTTATACTGATATGCTACATAACGTTATACGTTATACTGATAAGCTATATAACGTTATACGCTATAACATAATGCTACATAATGTTATACGTTATAAAGTAATGCTACATAACGTTATACGTTATACTGATATGCTATATAACGTTATACGTTATACTGATATGCTATATAACGTTATACGTTATATCGTAATGCTACATAACGTTATACGCTATAACATAATGCTACATAATGTTATACGTTATAAAGTAATGCTACATAACGTTATACGGTATACTGATATGCTATATAACCTTATACGTTATAAAGTAATGCCACATAACGTTATACGTTATAAAGTAATGCCACATAACGTTATACGTTATGCTGAAATGCTATCTAACGTTACACCTTATAGCGTAATACTATATAACGTTATACGATATAAAGTAATGCCACATAACGTTATACGTTATACTGATATGCTATATAACGTTATACGTTATAAAGTAATGCCACATAACGTTATGCGTTATACTGATATGCTATATAACGTTATACGTTATACTGATATGCTATATAACGTTATACGTTATAACGTAATGCTATATAACGTTATACGCTATAACGTAATGCTACATAACGTTATACGTTATAAAGTAATGCTACATAACGTTATACGTTATACTGATATGCTATATAACGTTATACGTTATAACGTAATGCTATATAACGTTATACGCTATAACGTAATGCTACATAACGTTATACGTTATACTGATATGCTATATAACGTTATACGTTATAAAGTAATGCCACATAACGTTATACGTTATACTGATATGCTATATAACGTTATACGTTATACTGATATGCTATATAACGTTATACGTTATAACGTAATGCTATATAACGTTATACGCTATAACGTAATGCTACATAACGTTATACGTTATAAAGTAATGCCACAGAACGTTATACGTTATACTGATGTGCCATATAACGTTATACGTTATAACGTAACGTTATATAACGTTATACGTTACACTGGTATGCTATATAACGTTATACGCTATAACGTAATGCTACATAACGTTATACGTTATAAAGTAATGCTACATAACGTTATACGCTATAACGTAATGCTACATATCGTTATACGTTATACTGATATGCTATATAACGGTATACGTTATACTGATATGCTGTATAACGTTATACTTTAAAAAGTAATGTCACATAACGTTATACGTTATACTGATATGCTATATAACGTTATACGTTATACTGATATGCTATGTAACGTTATACGTTATATCGTAATGCTACATAACGTTATACGCTATAACATAATGCTACATAACGTTATACGTTATAAAGTAATGCTACATAACGTTATACGTTATACTGATAAGCTATATAACGTTATACGCTATAACATAATGCTACATAATGTTATACATTATAAAGTAATGCTACATAACGTTATACGTTATAACGTAATGCTACATAACGTTATACGTTATAAAGTAATGCTACATAACGTTATACGTTATACTGATATGCTATATAACGTTATACGTTATAACGTAATGCTATATATCGTTATACGCTATAAAGTAATGCTACATAACGTTATACGTTATACTGATAAGCTATATAGCGTTATACGTTATACTGATATGCTATATAACGTTATATGTCATACTGATATGATATATAACGTTATACGTTATAACGTAATGCTATATATCGTTATACGCTATAACGTAATGCTACATAACGTTATACGTTATAAAGTAATGCCACAGAACGTTATACGTTATACTGATGTGCCATATAACGTTATACGTTATAACGTAACGTTATATAACGTTATACGTTATACTGGTATGCTATATAACGTTATACGCTATAACGTAATGCTACATAACGTTATACGTTATAAAGTAGTGCCACATAACGTTATACGTTATACTGATATGCCATATAACGTTATACGTTATAACGTAACGTTATATAACGTTATACGTTATACTGGTATGCTACATAACGTTATACGCTATAACATAATGCTACATAATGTTATACGTTATAAAGTAATGCTACATAACGTTATACGTTATACTGATATGTTATATAACGTTATACGTTAAAAAGTAATGCTGCATAACGTTATACGTTATACTGATATGCTATATAACGTTATATGTCATACTGATATGCTATATAACGTTATACGTTAAAAAGTAATGGTACATAACGTTATACGTTATACTGATAAGCTATCTAACGTTATACGTTATGAGGAAATGCTATGTAGTGCGATACGTTATACTGATATGCTATATAACGTTATACGTTAAAACGTAATGCCACATAACGTTATACGTTATACTGATATGCTATATAACGTTATACGTTATAACGTATGCTATATAACGTTATACGTTATACTGATATGATATATAACGTTATACGTTATAACGTAATGCTATATATCGTTATACGCTATAACGTAATGCTACATAACGTTATACGTTATAAAGTAATGCCACAGAACGTTATACGTTATACTGATGTGCCATATAACGTTATACGTTATAACGTAACGTTATATAACGTTATACGTTATACTGGTATGCTACATAACGTTATACGCTATAACATAATGCTACATAATGTTATACGTTATAAAGTAATGCTACATAACGTTATACGTTATAACGTAATGTTATATAACGTTATACGTTATACTGTTATGCTATCTAACGTTATATCTTATAACGTAATACTATATAACGTTATACGTTATAACGTAATGCCACATAACGTTATACGTTATACTGATATGCTATATAACGTTATACGTTATTCTGATATGCTATATAACGTTATACGTTATAACGTAATGCTACATAACGTTATACGCTATAACGTAATGCTACATAACGTTATACGTTATAGTGATATGCTATCTAACGTTAGACCTTATAGCGTAATACTGTATAACGTTATACGTTATAACGTAATGCTACATAACGTTATACGTTATAAAGTAATGCTACATATCGTTATACGTTATACTGATATGCTATATAACGGTATACGTTATACTGATATGCTACATAACGTTATACGTTATACTGATAAGCTATATAACGTTATACGCTATAACATAATGCTACATAATGTTATACGTTATAACGTAATGCTACATAACGTTATACGTTATAGTGATATGCTATCTAACGTTAGACCTTATAGCGTAATACTGTATAACGTTATACGTTATAACGTAATGCTACATAACGTTATACGTTATAAAGTAATGCTACATATCGTTATACGTTATACTGATATGCTATATAACGGTATACGTTATACTGATATGCTACATAACGTTATACGTTATACTGATAAGCTATATAACGTTATACGCTATAACATAATGCTACATAATGTTATACGTTATAAAGTAATGCTACATAACGTTATACGTTATACTGATAAGCTATATAACGTTATACGTTATACTGATATGCTATATAACGTGATACGCTATAACGTAATGCTACATAACGTTATACGTTATAAAGTAATGCCACATAACGTTATACGTTATAATGTAATGCCACATAACGTTATACGTTATGCTGAAATGCTATCTAACGTTACACCTTATAGCATAATACTATATAACGTTATACGATATAAAGTAATGCCACATAACGTTATACGTTATACTGATATGCCATATAACGTTATACGTTTTAAAGTAATGCCACATAACGTTATGCGTTATACTGATATGCTATATGACGTTATACGTTATACTGATATGCTATATAACGTTATACGTTATAACGTAATGCTATATAACGTTATACGCTATAACGTAAGGCTACATAACGTTATACGTTATAAAGTAATGCTACATAACGTTATACGTTATACTGATATGCTATATAACGTTATACGTTATAACGGAATGCTATATAACGTTATACGCTATAACGTAATGCTACATAACGTTATACGTTATAGAGTAATGCTACATAACGTTATACGTTATAACGTAATGCTACATAACGTGATACGTTATAAAATAATGCTACATAACGTTATACGTTATACTTATAAGCTATATAGCGTTATACGTTATACTGATATGCTATATAACGTTATACGCTATAACGTAATGCTACATAACGTTATACGTTATACTGATATGCTATATAACGTTATACGTTATAAAGTAATGCCACAGAACGTTATACGTTATACTGATGTGCCATATAACGTTATACGTTATAACGTAACGTTATATAACGTTATACGTTACACTGGTATGCTATATAACGTTATACGCTATAACGTAATGCTACATAACGTTATACGTTATAAAGTAATGATACATAACGTTATACGTTATACTGATAAGCTATCTAACGTTATACGTTATGAGGAAATGCTATATAGTGCTATACGTTATACTGATATGCTATATAACGTTATACGTTATACTGATATGCTATATAACGTTATACGTTATAACGTAATGCTATATAACGTTATACGCTATAACGTAATGCTACATAACGTTATACGTTATACTGATATGCTATATAACGTTATACGTTATAAAGTAATGCCACATAACGTTATACGTTATAAAGTAATGCCACATAACGTTATACGTTATTCTGATATGCTATCTAACGTTATACCTTATAACGTAATACTATATAACCTTATAAGTTATAAAGTAATGCCACATAACGTTATACGTTATACTGATATGCTATATAACGTTATACGTTATACTGATATGCTATATAACGTTATACGTTATAACGTAATGCTATATAACGTTATACGCTATAACGTAATGCTACATAACGTTATACGTTATAAAGTAATGCCACAGAACGTTATACGTTATACTGATGTGCCATATAACGTTATACGTTATAACGTAACGTTATATAACGTTATACGTTACACTGGTATGCTATATAACGTTATACGCTATAACGTAATGCTACATAACGTTATACGTTATAAAGTAATGCTACATAACGTTATACGCTATAACGTAATGCTACATATCGTTATACGTTATACTGATATGCTATATAACGGTATACGTTATACTGATATGCTGTATAACGTTATACGTTATAACGTAATGCTATATAACGTTATACGTTATACTGATATGCTATATAACGTTATACGTTATACTGATATGCTATGTAACGTTATACGTTATATCGTAATGCTACATAACGTTATACGCTATAACATAATGCTACATAACGTTATACGTTATAAAGTAATGCTACATAACGTTATACGTTATACTGAAATGCTATATAACGTTATACGCTATAACATAATGCTACATAACGTTATACGTTATAAAGTAATGCTACATAACGTTATACGTTATACTGATATGCTATATAACGTTATACGTTATAACGTAATGCTATATAACGTTATACGCTATAACGTAATGCTACATAACGTTATACGTTATAAAGTAATGCTACATAACGTTATACGCTATAACGTAATGCTACATATCGTTATACGTTATACTGATATGCTATATAACGGTATACGTTATACTGATATGCTGTATAACGTTATACTTTAAAAAGTAATGTCACATAACGTTATACGTTATACTGATATGCTATATAACGTTATACGTTATACTGATATGCTATGTAACGTTATACGTTATAACGTAATGCTACATAACGTTATACGTTATAAAGTAATGCTACATAACGTTATACGTTATACTGATATGCTATATAACGTTATACGTTATAACGTAATGCTATATAACGTTATACGCTATAACGTAATGCTACATAACGTTATACGTTATACTGATAAGCTATATAGCGTTACACGTTATACTGATATGCTATATAACGTTATATGTCATACTGATATGCTATATAACGTTATACGTTATAACGTAATGCTACATAACGTTATACGTTATACTGATAAGCTATCTAACGTTATACGTTATGAGGAAATGCTATGTAGTGCGATACGTTATACTGATATGCTAATTAACGTTATACGTTATAACGTAATGCCACATAACGTTATACGTTATACTGATATGCTATATAACGTTATACGTTATACTGATATGCTATATAACGTTATACGTTATACTGATATGGTATATAACGTTATACGTTATAACGTAATGCTATATATCGTTATACGCTATAACGTAATGCTACATAACGTTATACGTTATACTGATAAGCTATATAGCGTTACACGTTATACTGATATGCTATATAACGTTATATGTCATACTGATATGCTATATAACGTTATACGTTATAACGTAATGCTACATAACGTTATACGTTATACCGATATGCTATATAACGTTATCCGTTATACTGATATGTTATATAACGTTATACGTTAAAAAGTAATGCTGCATAACGTTATACGTTATACTGATATGCTATATAACGTTATATGTCATACTGATATGCTATATAACGTTATACGTTAAAAAGTAATGGTACATAACGTTATACGTTATACTGATAAGCTATCTAACGTTATACGTTATGAGGAAATGCTATGTAGTGCGATACGTTATACTGATATGCTAATTAACGTTATACGTTATAACGTAATGCCACATAACGTTATACGTTATACTGATATGCTATATAACGTTATACGTTATACTGATATGCTATATAACGTTATACGTTATACTGATATGATATATAACGTTATACGTTATAACGTAATGCTATATATCGTTATACGCTATAACGTAATGCTACATAACGTTATACGTTATAAAGTAGTGCCACATAACGTTATACGTTATACTGATATGCAATGTAACGTTATACGTTATATCGTAATGCTACATAACGTTATACGCTATAACATAATGCTACATAATGTTATACGTTATAAAGTAATGCTACATAACGTTATACGTTATAAGGTAGTGTTATATAACGTTATACGTTATACTGTTATGCTATCTAACGTTATATCTTATAACGTAATACTATATAACGTTATACGTTATAACGTAATGCCACATAACGTTATACGTTATACTGATATGCTATATAACGTTATACGTTATTCTGATATGCTATATAACGTTATACGTTATAACGTAATGCTACATAACGTTATACGCTATAACGTAATGCTACATAACGTTATACGTTATAGTGATATGCTATCTAACGTTAGACCTTATAGCGTAATACTGTATAACGTTATACGTTATAACGTAATGCTACATAACGTTATACGTTATAAAGTAATGCTACATATCGTTATACGTTATACTGATATGCTATATAACGGTATACGTTATACTGATATGCTACATAACGTTATACGTTATACTGATAAGCTATATAACGTTATACGCTATAACATAATGCTACATAATGTTATACGTTATAAAGTAATGCTACATAACGTTATACGTTATACTGATAAGCTATATAACGTTATACGTTATACTGATTTGCTACATAACGTTATACGTTATAACGTAATGCTATATAACGTTATACGCTATAACGTAATGCTACATAACGTTATACGTTATAAAGTAATGCCACAGAACGTTATACGTTATACTGATGTGCCATATAACGTTATACGTTATAACGTAACGTTATATAACGTTATACGTTACACTGGTATGCTATATAACGTTATACGCTATAACGTAATGCTACATAACGTTATACGTTATAAAGTAATGCTACATAACGTTATACGCTATAACGTAATGCTACATATCGTTATACGTTATACTGATATGCTATATAACGGTATACGTTATACTGATATGCTGTATAACGTTATACTTTAAAAAGTAATGTCACATAACGTTATACGTTATACTGATATGCTATATAACGTTATACGTTATACTGATATGCTATGTAACGTTATACGTTATATCGTAATGCTACATAACGTTATACGCTATAACATAATGCTACATAACGTTATACGTTATAAAGTAATGCTACATAACGTTATACGTTATACTGATAAGCTATATAACGTTATACGCTATAACATAATGCTACATAATGTTATACGTTATAAAGTAATGCTACATAACGTTATACGTTATACTGATATGCTATATAACGTTATACGTTATAACGTAATGCTATATAACGTTATACGCTATAACGTAATGCTACATAACGTTATACGTTATAAAGTAATGCTACATAACGTTATACGCTATAACGTAATGCTACATAACGTTATACGTTATACTGATATGCTATATAACGTTATACGTTATACTGATATGCTATATAACGTTATACGTTATAAAGTAATGTCACATAACGTTATACGTTATACTGATATGCTATATAACGTTATACGTTATACTGATATGCTATATAACGTTATACGTTATAACGTAATGCTACATAACGTTATACGTTATAAAGTAATGCTACATAACGTTATACGTTATACTGATATGCTATATAACGTTATACGTTATAACGTAATGCTATATAACGTAATACGCTATAACGTAATGCTACATAACGTTATACGTTATACTGATAAGCTATATAGCGTTATACGTTATACTGATATGCTATATAACGTTATATGTCATACTGATATGCTATATAACGTTATACGTTATAACGTAATGCTACATAACGTTATACGTTATACTGATAAGCTATATAACGTTATACGTTATGAGGAAATGCTATGTAGTGCGATACGTTATACTGATATGCTATTTAACGTTATACGTTAAAACGTAATGCCACATAACGTTATACGTTATACTGATATGCTATATAACGTTATACGTTATAACGTATGCTATATAACGTTATACGTTATACTGATTTGCTATATAACGTTATACGTTATAAAGTAATGCTATATATCGTTATACGCTATAACGTAATGCTACATAACGTTATACGTTATACTGATATGCTATATAGCGTTACACGTTATACTGATATGCTATATAACGTTATACGTTATACTGATATGCTATATAACGTTATACGTTATAACGTAATGCTACATAACGTTATACGTTATACCGATATGCTATATAACGTTATCCGTTATACTGATATGTTATATAACGTTATACGTTAAAAAGTAATGCTGCATAACGTTATACGTTATACTGATATGCTATATAACGTTATATGTTATACTGATATGCTATATAACGTTATACGTTAAAAAGTAATGACACATAACGTTATACGTTATACTGATAAGCTATCTAACGTTATACGTTATGAGGAAATGCTATGTAGTGCTATACGTTATACTGATATGCTATATAACGTTATACGTTATAACGTAATGCCACATAACGTTATACGTTATACTGATATGCTATATAACGTTATACGTTATACTGATATGCTATATAACGTTATACGTTATACTGATATGATATATAACGTTATACGTTATAACGTAATGCTATATATCGTTATACGCTATAACGTAATGCTACATAACGTTATACGTTATAAAGTAGTGCCACATAACGTTATACGTTATACTGATATGCAATGTAAAGTTATACGTTATATCGTAATGCTACATAACGTTATACGCTATAACATAATGCTACATAATGTTATACGTTATAAAGTAATGCTACATAACGTTATACGTTATAAGGTAATGTTATATAACGTTATACGTTATACTGTTATGCTATCTAACGTTATATCTTATAACGTAATACTATATAACGTTATACGTTATAACGTAATGCCACATAACGTTATACGTTATACTGATATGCTATATAACGTTATACGTTATTCTGATATGCTATATAACGTTATACGTTATAACGTAATGCTACATAACGTTATACGCTATAACGTAATGCTACATAACGTTATACGTTATAGTGATATGCTATCTAACGTTAGACCTTATAGCGTAATACTGTATAACGTTATACGTTATAACGTAATGCTACATAACGTTATACGTTATAAAGTAATGCTACATATCGTTATACGTTATACTGATATGCTATATAACGGTATACGTTATACTGATATGCTACATAACGTTATACGTTATACTGATAAGCTATATAACGTTATACGCTATAACATAATGCTACATAATGTTATACGTTATAAAGTAATGCTACATAACGTTATACGTTATACTGATAAGCTATATAACGTTATACGTTATACTGATTTGCTACATAACGTTATACGTTATATCGTAATGCTACATAACATTATACGCTATAACATAATGCTACATAATGTTATACGTTATAAAGTAATGCTACATAACGTTATACGGTATACTGATATGCTATATAACCTTATACGTTATAAAGTAATGCCACATAACGTTATACGTTATAAAGTAATGCCACATAACGTTATAAGTTATACTGATGTGCCATATAACGTTATACGTTATTACGTAATGTTATATAACGTTATACGTTATACTGATAAGTTATATAACGTTATACGCTATAACGTAATGCTACATAACGTTATACGTTATAAAGTAATGCTACATAACGTTATACGTTATACTGATATGCTATATAACGTTATACGTTATATCGTAATGCTACATAACGTTATACGCTATAACATAATGCTACATAATGTTATACGTTATAAAGTAATGCTACATAACGTTATACGTTATAACGTAATGCTATATAACGTTATACGTTATACTGATATGCTATATAACTTTATACGTTACACTGATATGCTATGTAACGTTATACGTTATATCGTAATGCTACATAACGTTATACGCTATAACATAATGCTACATAATGTTATACGTTATAAAGTAATGCTACATAACGTTATACGCTATAACATAATGCTACATAATGTTATACGTTATAAAGTAATGCTACATAACGTTATACGTTATAACGTAATGCTATATAACGTTATACGTTATACTGATATGCTATATAACTTTATACGTTACACTGATATGCTATGTAACGTTATACGTTATATCGTAATGCTACATAACGTTATACGCTATAACATAATGCTACATAATGTTATACGTTATAAAGTAATGCTACATAACGTTATACGTTATACTGATAAGCTATATAGCGTTATAAGATATACTGATATGCTATATAACGTTATACGCTATAACGTAATGCTACATAACGTTATACGTTATAAAGTAATGCTACATATCGTTATACGTTATACTGATATGCTATATAACGGTATACGTTATACTGATATGCTACATAACGTTATACGTTATACTGATATGCTATATAACGTTATACGTTATAACGTAATGCTATATATCGTTATACGCTATAACGTAATGCTACATAACGTTATACGTTATACTGATAAGCTATATAGCGTTACACGTTATACTGATATGCTATATAACGTTATACGCTATAACGTAATGCTACATAACGTTATACGTTATAAAGTAATGCTACATAACGTTATACGTTATACTGATAAGCTATATAGCGTTATACGTTATACTGATATGCTATATAACGTTATACGCTATAACGTAATGCTACATAGCGTTATACGTTATACAGATAAGCTAAATAACGTTATACGTTATACTGATATGCTATATAACGTTATATGTCATACTGATATGCTATATAACGTTATACGTTATAACGTAATGCTACATAACGTTATACGTTATACCGATATGCTATATAACGTTATCCGTTATACTGATATGTTATATAACGTTATACGTTAAAAAGTAATGCTGCATAACGTTATACGTTATACTGATATGCTATATAACGTTATATGTCATACTGATATGCTATATAACGTTATACGTTAAAAAGTAATGATACATAACGTTATACGTTATACTGATAAGCTATCTAACGTTATACGTTATGAGGAAATGCTATGTAGTGCGATACGTTATACTGATATGCTAATTAACGTTATACGTTATAACGTAATGCCACATAACGTTATACGTTATACTGATATGCTATATAACGTTATACGTTATACTGATATGCTATATAACGTTATACGTTATACTGATATGATATATAACGTTATACGTTATAACGTAATGCTATATATCGTTATACGCTATAACGTAATGCTACATAACGTTATACGTTATAAAGTAATGCCACAGAACGTTATACGTTATACTGATGTGCCATATAACGTTATACGTTATAACGTAACGTTATATAACGTTATACGTTATACTGGTATGCTATATAACGTTATACGCTATAACGTAATGCTACATAACGTTATACGTTATAAAGTAGTGCCACATAACGTTATACGTTATACTGATATGCCATATAACGTTATACGTTATAACGTAACGTTATATAACGTTATACGTTATACTGGTATGCTACATAACGTTATACGCTATAACATAATGCTACATAATGTTATACGTTATAAAGTAATGCTACATAACGTTATACGTTATACTGATATGTTATATAACGTTATACGTTAAAAAGTAATGCTGCATAACGTTATACGTTATACTGATATGCTATATAACGTTATATGTCATACTGATATGCTATATAACGTTATACGTTAAAAAGTAATGGTACATAACGTTATACGTTATACTGATAAGCTATCTAACGTTATACGTTATGAGGAAATGCTATGTAGTGCGATACGTTATACTGATATGCTAATTAACGTTATACGTTAAAACGTAATGCCACATAACGTTATACGTTATACTGATATGCTATATAACGTTATACGTTATACTGATATGCTATATAACGTTATACGTTATACTGATATGATATATAACGTTATACGTTATAACGTAATGCTATATAACGTTATACGCTATAACGTAATGCTACATAACGTTATACGTTATAAAGTAATGCCACAGAACGTTATACGTTATACTGATGTGCCATATAACGTTATACGTTATAACGTAACGTTATATAACGTTATACGTTATACTGGTATGCTACATAACGTTATACGCTATAACATAATGCTACATAATGTTATACGTTATAAAGTAATGCTACATAACGTTATACGTTATAACGTAATGTTATATAACGTTATACGTTATACTGTTATGCTATCTAACGTTATATCTTATAACGTAATACTATATAACGTTATACGTTATAACGTAATGCCACATAACGTTATACGTTATACTGATATGCTATATAACGTTATACGTTATTCTGATATGCTATATAACGTTATACGTTATAACGTAATGCTACATAACGTTATACGCTATAACGTAATGCTACATAACGTTATACGTTATAGTGATATGCTATCTAACGTTAGACCTTATAGCGTAATACTGTATAACGTTATACGTTATAACGTAATGCTACATAACGTTATACGTTATAAAGTAATGCTACATATCGTTATACGTTATACTGATATGCTATATAACGGTATACGTTATACTGATATGCTACATAACGTTATACGTTATACTGATAAGCTATATAACGTTATACGCTATAACATAATGCTACATAATGTTATACGTTATAAAGTAATGCTACATAACGTTATACGTTATACTGATAAGCTATATAACGTTATACGTTATACTGATATGCTATATAACGTGATACGCTATAACGTAATGCTACATAACGTTATACGTTATAAAGTAATGCCACATAACGTTATACGTTATAATGTAATGCCACATAACGTTATACGTTATGCTGAAATGCTATCTAACGTTACACCTTATAGCGTAATACTATATAACGTTATACGATATAAAGTAATGCCACATAACGTTATACGTTATACTGATATGCCATATAACGTTATACGTTATAAAGTAATGCCACATAACGTTATGCGTTATACTGATATGCTATATAACGTTATACGTTATACTGATATGCTATATAACGTTATACGTTATAACGTAATGCTATATAACGTTATACGCTATAACGTAAGGCTACATAACGTTATACGTTATAAAGTAATGCTACATAACGTTATACGTTATACTGATATGCTATATAACGTTATACGTTATAACGGAATGCTATATAACGTTATACGCTATAACGTAATGCTACATAACGTTATACGTTATAAAGTAATGCTACATAACGTTATACGTTATAACGTAATGCTACATAACGTGATACGTTATAAAATAATGCTACATAACGTTATACGTTATACTTATAAGCTATATAGCGTTATACGTTATACTGATATGCTATATAACGTTATACGCTATAACGTAATGCTACATAACGTTATACGTTATACTGATATGCTATATAACGTTATACGTTATAAAGTAATGCCACATAACGTTATACGTTATACTGATATGCTATATAACGTTATACGTTATACTGATATGCTATATAACGTTATACGTTATAACGTAATGCTATATAACGTTATACGCTATAACGTAATGCTACATAACGTTATACGTTATAAAGTAATGCCACAGAACGTTATACGTTATACTGATGTGCCATATAACGTTATACGTTATAACGTAACGTTATATAACGTTATACGTTACACTGGTATGCTATATAACGTTATACGCTATAACGTAATGCTACATAACGTTATACGTTATAAAGTAATGCTACATAACGTTATACGCTATAACGTAATGCTACATAACGTTATACGTTATACTGATATGCTATATAACGGTATACGTTATACTGATATGCTGTATAACGTTATACTTTAAAAAGTAATGTCACATAACGTTATACGTTATACTGATATGCTATATAACGTTATACGTTATACTGATATGCTATGTAACGTTATACGTTATATCGTAATGCTACATAACGTTATACGCTATAACATAATGCTACATAACGTTATACGTTATAAAGTAATGCTACATAACGTTATACGTTATACTGATAAGCTATATAACGTTATACGCTATAACGTAATGCTACATAACGTTATACGTTATAAAGTAATGCTACATAACGTTATACGTTATACTGATATGCTATATAACGTTATACGTTATAACGTAATGCTATATAACGTTATACGCTATAACGTAATGCTACATAACGTTATACGTTATAAAGTAATGCTACATAACGTTATACGCTATAACGTAATGCTACATATCGTTATACGTTATACTGATATGCTATATAACGTTATACGTTATACTGATATGCTATATAACGTTATACGTTATAACGTAATGCTATATAACGTTATACGTTATACTGATATGCTATATAACGTTATACGTTATACTGATATGCTATATAACGTTATACGTTATAACGTAATGCTACATAACGTTATACGTTATAAAGTAATGCTACATAACGTTATACGTTATACTGATATGCTATATAACGTTATACGTTATAACGTAATGCTATATAACGTTATACGCTATAACGTAATGCTACATAACGTTATACGTTATACTGATATGCTATATAACGTTATACGTTATACTGATATGCTATATAACGTTATATGTCATACTGATATGCTATATAACGTTATACGTTATAACGTAATGCTACATAACGTTATACGTTATACTGATAAGCTATCTAACGTTATACGTTATGAGGAAATGCTATGTAGTGCGATACGTTATACTGATATGCTATATAACGTTATACGTTATAACGTAATGCCACATAACGTTATACGTTATACTGATATGCTATATAACGTTATACGTTATACTGATATGCTATATAACGTTATACGTTATACTGATTTGCTATATAACGTTATACGTTATAACGTAATGCTATATATCGTTATACGCTATAACGTAATGCTACATAACGTTATACGTTATACTGATATGCTATATAACGTTATACGTTATACTGATATGCTATATAACGTTATACGTTATACTGATATGCTATATAACGTTATACGTTATAACGTAATGCTACATAACGTTATACGTTATACCGATATGCTATATAACGTTATCCGTTATACTGATATGTTATATAACGTTATACGTTAAAAAGTAATGCTGCATAACGTTATACGTTATACTGATATGCTATATAACGTTATATGTCATACTGATATGCTATATAACGTTATACGTTAAAAAGTAATGGTACATAACGTTATACGTTATACTGATAAGCTATCTAACGTTATACGTTATGAGGAAATGCTATGTAGTGCGATACGTTATACTGATATGCTAATTAACGTTATACGTTATAACGTAATGCCACATAACGTTATACGTTATACTGATATGCTATATAACGTTATACGTTATTCTGATATGCTATATAACGTTATACGTTATAACGTAATGCTACATAACGTTATACGCTATAACGTAATGCTACATAACGTTATACGTTATAGTGATATGCTATCTAACGTTAGACGTTATAGCGTAATACTGTATAACGTTATACGTTATAACGTAATGCTACATAACGTTATACGTTATAAAGTAATGCTACATATCGTTATACGTTATACTGATATGCTATATAACGGTATACGTTATACTGATATGCTACATAACGTTATACGTTATACTGATAAGCTATATAACGTTATACGCTATAACATAATGCTACATAATGTTATACGTTATAAAGTAATGCTACATAACGTTATACGTTATACTGATAAGCTATATAACGTTATACGTTATACTGATATGCTACATAACGTTATACGTTATATCGTAATGCTACATAACATTATACGCTATAACATAATGCTACATAATGTTATACGTTATAAAGTAATGCTACATAACGTTATACGGTATACTGATATGCTATATAACCTTATACGTTATAAAGTAATGCCACATAACGTTATACGTTATAAAGTAATGCCACATAACGTTATAAGTTATACTGATGTGCCATATAACGTTATACGTTATTACGTAATGTTATATAACGTTATACGTTATACTGATAAGTTATATAACGTTATACGCTATAACGTAATGCTACATAACGTTATACGTTATAAAGTAATGCTACATAACGTTATACGTTATACTGATATGCTATATAACGTTATACGTTATATCGTAATGCTACATAACGTTATACGCTATAACATAATGCTACATAATGTTATACGTTATAAAGTAATGCTACATAACGTTATACGTTATACTGATAAGCTATATAGCGTTATAAGATATACTGATATGCTATATAACGTTATACGCTATAACGTAATGCTACATAACGTTATACGTTATAAAGTAATGCCACATAACGTTATACGTTATAATGTAATGCCACATAACGTTATACGTTATGCTGAAATGCTATCTAACGTTACACCTTATAGCGTAATACTATATAACGTTATACGATATAAAGTAATGCCACATAACGTTATACGTTATACTGATATGCTGTATAACGTTATACTTTAAAAAGTAATGTCACATAACGTTATACGTTATACTGATATGCTATATAACGTTATACGTTATACTGATATGCTATGTAACGTTATACGTTATATCGTAATGCTACATAACGTTATACGCTATAACATAATGCTACATAACGTTATACGTTATAAAGTAATGCTACATAACGTTATACGTTATACTGATAAGCTATATAACGTTATACGCTATAACATAATGCTACATAATGTTATACGTTATAAAGTAATGCTACATAACGTTATACGTTGTAACGTAATGCTACATAACGTTATACGTTATAAAGTAATGCTACATAACGTTATACGTTATACTGATATGCTATATAACGTTATACGTTATAACGTAATGCTATATAACGTTATACGCTATAACGTAATGCTACATAACGTTATACGTTATACTGATAAGCTATATAGCGTTATACGTTATACTGATATGCTATATAACGTTATACGCTATAACGTAATGCTACATAACGTTATACGTTATAAAGTAATGCTACATAACGTTATACGTTATACTGATATGCTATATAACGTTATACGTTAAAAAGTAATGCTGCATAACGTTATACGTTATACTGATATGCTATATAACGTTATATGTCATACTGATATGCTATATAACGTTATACGTTAAAAAGTAATGGTACATAACGTTATACGTTATACTGATAAGCTATCTAACGTTATACGTTATGAGGAAATGCTATGTAGTGCGATACGTTATACTGATATGCTAATTAACGTTATACGTTATAACGTAATGCCACATAACGTTATACGTTATACTGATATGCTATATAACGTTATACGTTATACTGATATGCTATATAACGTTATACGTTATACTGATATGATATATAACGTTATACGTTATAACGTAATGCTATATATCGTTATACGCTATAACGTAATGCTACATAACGTTATACGTTATAAAGCAATGCCACAGAACGTTATACGTTATACTGATGTGCCATATAACGTTATACGTTATAACGTAACGTTATATAACGTTATACGTTATACCGGTATGCTATATAACGTTATACGCTATAACGTAATGCTACATAACGTTATACGTTATAAAGTAGTGCCACATAACGTTATACGTTATACTGATATGCAATGTAACGTTATACGTTATATCGTAATGCTACATAACGTTATACGCTATAACATAATGCTACATAATGTTATTCGTTATAAAGTAATGCTACATAACGTTATACGTTATAACGTAATGTTATATAACGTTATACGTTATACTGTTATGCTATCTAACGTTATATCTTATAACGTAATACTATATAACGTTATACGTTATAACGTAATGCCACATAACGTTATACGTTATACTGATATGCTATATAACGTTATACGTTATACTGATATGCTATATAACGTTATACGTTATAACGTAATGCTACATAACGTTATACGCTATAACGTAATGCTACATAACGTTATACGTTATAGTGATATGCTATCTAACGTTAGACCTTATAGCGTAATACTGTATAACGTTATACGTTATAACGTAATGCTACATAACGTTATACGTTATAAAGTAATGCTACATATCGTTATACGTTATACTGATATGCTATATAACGGTATACGTTATACTGATATGCTACATAACGTTATACGTTATACTGATAAGCTATATAACGTTATACGCTATAACATAATGCTACATAATGTTATACGTTATAAAGTAATGCTACATAACGTTATACGTTATACTGATAAGCTATATAACGTTATACGTTATACTGATTTGCTACATAACGTTATACGTTATAACGTAATGCTATATAACGTTATACGCTATAACGTAATGCTACATAACGTTATACGTTATAAAGTAATGCCACAGAACGTTATACGTTATACTGATGTGCCATATAACGTTATACGTTATAACGTAACGTTATATAACGTTATACGTTACACTGGTATGCTATATAACGTTATACGCTATAACGTAATGCTACATAACGTTATACGTTATAAAGTAATGCTACATAACGTTATACGCTATAACGTAATGCTACATATCGTTATACGTTATACTGATATGCTATATAACGGTATACGTTATACTGATATGCTGTATAACGTTATACTTTAAAAAGTAATGTCACATAACGTTATACGTTATACTGATATGCTATATAACGTTATACGTTATACTGATATGCTATGTAACGTTATACGTTATATCGTAATGCTACATAACGTTATACGCTATAACATAATGCTACATAACGTTATACGTTATAAAGTAATGCTACATAACGTTATACGTTATACTGAAATGCTATATAACGTTATACGCTATAACGTAATGCTACATAACGTTATACGTTATAAAGTAATGCTACATAACGTTATACGTTATACTGATATGCTATATAACGTTATACGTTATAACGTAATGCTATATATCGTTATACGCTATAACGTAATGCTACATAACGTTATACGTTATAAAGTAATGCTACATAACGTTATACGCTATAACGTAATGCTACATAACGTTATACGTTATACTGATATGCTATATAACGGTATACGTTATACTGATATGCTATATAACGTTATACTTTAAAAAGTAATGTCACATAACGTTATACGTTATACTGATATGCTATATAACGTTATACGTTATACTGATATGCTATATAACGTTATACGTTATAACGTAATGCTACATAACGTTATACGTTATAAAGTAATGCTACATAACGTTATACGTTATACTGATATGCTATATAACGTTATACGTTATAACGTAATGCTATATAACGTAATACGCTATAACGTAATGCTACATAACGTTATACGTTATACTGATATGCTATATAACGTTATACGTTATACTGATATGCTATATAACGTTATATGTCATACTGATATGCTATATAACGTTATACGTTATAACGTAATGCTACATAACGTTATACGTTATACTGATAAGCTATCTAACGTTATACGTTATGAGGAAATGCTATGTAGTGCGATACGTTATACTGATATGCTAATTAACGTTATACGTTATAACGTAATGCCACATAACGTTATACGTTATACTGATATGCTATATAACGTTATACGTTATAACGTATGCTATATAACGTTATACGTTATACTGATATGATATATAACGTTATACGTTATAACGTAATGCTATATAACGTTATACGCTATAACGTAATGCTACATAACGTTATACGTTATACTGATATGCTATATAGCGTTACACGTTATACTGATATGCTATATAACGTTATACGTTATACTGATATGCTATATAACGTTATACGTTATAACGTAATGCTACATAACGTTATACGTTATACCGATATGCTATATAACGTTATCCGTTATACTGATATGTTATATAACGTTATACGTTAAAAAGTAATGCTGCATAACGTTATACGTTATACTGATATGCTATATAACGTTATACGTTATACTGATATGCTATATAACGTTATACGTTAAAAAGTAATGACACATAACGTTATACGTTATACTGATAAGCTATCTAACGTTATACGTTATGAGGAAATGCTATGTAGTGCGATACGTTATACTGATATGCTAATTAACGTTATACGTTAAAACGTAATGCCACATAACGTTATACGTTATACTGATATGCTATATAACGTTATACGTTATAACGTATGCTATATAACGTTATACGTTATACTGATATGATATATAACGTTATACGTTATAACGTAATGCTATATATCGTTATACGCTATAACGTAATGCTACATAACGTTATACGTTATAAAGTAGTGCCACATAACGTTATACGTTATACTGATATGCAATGTAAAGTTATACGTTATATCGTAATGCTACATAACGTTATACGCTATAACATAATGCTACATAATGTTATACGTTATAAAGTAATGCTACATAACGTTATACGTTATAAGGTAATGTTATATAACGTTATACGTTATACTGTTATGCTATCTAACGTTATATCTTATAACGTAATACTATATAACGTTATACGTTATAACGTAATGCCACATAACGTTATACGTTATACTGATATGCTATATAACGTTATACGTTATTCTGATATGCTATATAACGTTATACGTTATAACGTAATGCTACATAACGTTATACGCTATAACGTAATGCTACATAACGTTATACGTTATAGTGATATGCTATCTAACGTTAGACCTTATAGCGTAATACTGTATAACGTTATACGTTATAACGTAATGCTACATAACGTTATACGTTATAAAGTAATGCTACATATCGTTATACGTTATACTGATATGCTATATAACGGTATACGTTATACTGATATGCTACATAACGTTATACGTTATACTGATAAGCTATATAACGTTATACGCTATAACATAATGCTACATAATGTTATACGTTATAAAGTAATGCTACATAACGTTATACGTTATACTGATAAGCTATATAACGTTATACGTTATACTGATTTGCTACATAACGTTATACGTTATATCGTAATGCTACATAACATTATACGCTATAACATAATGCTACATAATGTTATACGTTATAAAGTAATGCTACATAACGTTATACGGTATACTGATATGCTATATAACCTTATACGTTATAAAGTAATGCCACATAACGTTATACGTTATAAAGTAATGCCACATAACGTTATAAGTTATACTGATGTGCCATATAACGTTATACGTTATTACGTAATGTTATATAACGTTATACGTTATACTGATAAGTTATATAACGTTATACGCTATAACGTAATGCTACATAACGTTATACGTTATAAAGTAATGCTACATAACGTTATACGTTATACTGATATGCTATATAACGTTATACGTTATATCGTAATGCTACATAACGTTATACGCTATAACATAATGCTACATAATGTTATACGTTATAAAGTAATGCTACATAACGTTATACGTTATAACGTAATGCTATATAACGTTATACGTTATACTGATATGCTATATAACTTTATACGTTACACTGATATGCTATGTAACGTTATACGTTATATCGTAATGCTACATAACGTTATACGCTATAACATAATGCTACATAATGTTATACGTTATAAAGTAATGCTACATAACGTTATACGCTATAACATAATGCTACATAATGTTATACGTTATAAAGTAATGCTACATAACGTTATACGTTATAACGTAATGCTATATAACGTTATACGTTATACTGATATGCTATATAACTTTATACGTTACACTGATATGCTATGTAACGTTATACGTTATATCGTAATGCTACATAACGTTATACGCTATAACATAATGCTACATAATGTTATACGTTATAAAGTAATGCTACATAACGTTATACGTTATACTGATAAGCTATATAGCGTTATAAGATATACTGATATGCTATATAACGTTATACGCTATAACGTAATGCTACATAACGTTATACGTTATAAAGTAATGCTACATATCGTTATACGTTATACTGATATGCTATATAACGGTATACGTTATACTGATATGCTACATAACGTTATACGTTATACTGATATGCTATATAACGTTATACGTTATAACGTAATGCTATATATCGTTATACGCTATAACGTAATGCTACATAACGTTATACGTTATACTGATAAGCTATATAGCGTTATACGTTATACTGATATGCTATATAACGTTATACGCTATAACGTAATGCTACATAACGTTATACGTTATAAAGTAATGCTACATAACGTTATACGTTATACTGATATGCTATATAACGTTATACGTTATACTGATATGCTATATAACGTTATACGCTATAACGTAATGCTACATAGCGTTATACGTTATACAGATAAGCTAAATAACGTTATACGTTATACTGATATGCTATATAACGTTATACGTTATACTGATATGCTATATAACGTTATACGTTATAACGTAATGCTACATAACGTTATACGTTATACCGATATGCTATATAACGTTATCCGTTATACTGATATGTTATATAACGTTATACGTTAAAAAGTAATGCTGCATAACGTTATACGTTATACTGATATGCTATATAACGTTATATGTCATACTGATATGCTATATAACGTTATACGTTAAAAAGTAATGACACATAACGTTATACGTTATACTGATAAGCTATCTAACGTTATACGTTATGAGGAAATGCTATATAGTGCTATACGTTATACTGATATGCTATATAACGTTATACGTTAAAACGTAATGCCACATAACGTTATACGTTATACTGATATGCTATATAACGTTATACGTTATAACGTATGCTATATAACGTTATACGTTATACTGATATGATATATAACGTTATACGTTATAACGTAATGCTATATATCGTTATACGCTATAACGTAATGCTACATAACGTTATACGTTATAAAGTAATGCCACAGAACGTTATACGTTATACTGATGTGCCATATAACGTTATACGTTATAACGTAACGTTATATAACGTTATACGTTATACTGGTATGCTATATAACGTTATACGCTATAACGTAATGCTACATAACGTTATACGTTATAAAGTAGTGCCACATAACGTTATACGTTATACTGATATGCCATATAACGTTATACGTTATAACGTAACGTTATATAACGTTATACGTTATACTGGTATGCTACATAACGTTATACGCTATAACATAATGCTACATAATGTTATACGTTATAAAGTAATGCTACATAACGTTATACGTTATACTGATATGTTATATAACGTTATACGTTAAAAAGTAATGCTGCATAACGTTATACGTTATACTGATATGCTATATAACGTTATATGTCATACTGATATGCTATATAACGTTATACGTTAAAAAGTAATGGTACGTAACGTTATACGTTATACTGATAAGCTATCTAACGTTATACGTTATGAGGAAATGCTATGTAGTGCGATACGTTATACTGATATGCTAATTAACGTTATACGTTATAACGTAATGCCACATAACGTTATACGTTATACTGATATGCTATATAACGTTATACGTTATACTGATATGCTATATAACGTTATACGTTATACTGATATGATATATAACGTTATACGTTATAACGTAATGCTATATATCGTTATACGCTATAACGTAATGCTACATAACGTTATACGTTATAAAGTAATGCCACAGAACGTTATACGTTATACTGATGTGCCATATAACGTTATACGTTATAACGTAACGTTATATAACGTTATACGTTATACTGGTATGCTACATAACGTTATACGCTATAACATAATGCTACATAATGTTATACGTTATAAAGTAATGCTACATAACGTTATACGTTATAACGTAATGTTATATAACGTTATACGTTATACTGTTATGCTATCTAACGTTATATCTTATAACGTAATACTATATAACGTTATACGTTATAACGTAATGCCACATAACGTTATACGTTATACTGATATGCTATATAACGTTATACGTTATACTGATATGCTATATAACGTTATACGTTATAACGTAATGCTACATAACGTTATACGCTATAACGTAATGCTACATAACGTTATACGTTATAGTGATATGCTATCTAACGTTAGACCTTATAGCGTAATACTGTATAACGTTATACGTTATAACGTAATGCTACATAACGTTATACGTTATAAAGTAATGCTACATATCGTTATACGTTATACTGATATGCTATATAACGGTATACGTTATACTGATATGCTACATAACGTTATACGTTATACTGATAAGCTATATAACGTTATACGCTATAACATAATGCTACATAATGTTATACGTTATAAAGTAATGCTACATAACGTTATACGTTATACTGATAAGCTATATAACGTTATACGTTATACTGATATGCTATATAACGTGATACGCTATAACGTAATGCTACATAACGTTATACGTTATAAAGTAATGCCACATAACGTTATACGTTATAATGTAATGCCACATAACGTTATACGTTATGCTGAAATGCTATCTAACGTTACACCTTATAGCGTAATACTATATAACGTTATACGATATAAAGTAATGCCACATAACGTTATACGTTATACTGATATGCCATATAACGTTATACGTTATAAAGTAATGCCACATAACGTTATGCGTTATACTGATATGCTATATAACGTTATACGTTATACTGATATGCTATATAACGTTATACGTTATAACGTAATGCTATATAACGTTATACGCTATAACGTAAGGCTACATAACGTTATACGTTATAAAGTAATGCTACATAACGTTATACGTTATACTGATATGCTATATAACGTTATACGTTATAACGGAATGCTATATAACGTTATACGCTATAACGTAATGCTACATAACGTTATACGTTATAAAGTAATGCTACATAACGTTATACGTTATAACGTAATGCTACATAACGTGATACGTTATAAAATAATGCTACATAACGTTATACGTTATACTTATAAGCTATATAGCGTTATACGTTATACTGATATGCTATATAACGTTATACGCTATAACGTAATGCTACATAACGTTATACGTTATACTGATATGCTATATAACGTTATACGTTATAAAGTAATGCCACATAACGTTATACGTTATACTGATATGCTATATAACGTTATACGTTATACTGATATGCTATATAACGTTATACGTTATAACGTAATGCTATATAACGTTATACGCTATAACGTAATGCTACATAACGTTATACGTTATAAAGTAATGCCACAGAACGTTATACGTTATACTGATGTGCCATATAACGTTATACGTTATAACGTAACGTTATATAACGTTATACGTTACACTGGTATGCTATATAACGTTATACGCTATAACGTAATGCTACATAACGTTATACGTTATAAAGTAATGCTACATAACGTTATACGCTATAACGTAATGCTACATATCGTTATACGTTATACTGATATGCTATATAACGGTATACGTTATACTGATATGCTGTATAACGTTATACTTTAAAAAGTAATGCTATATAACGTTATACGTTATACTGATATGCTATATAACGTTATACGTTATACTGATATGCTATGTAACGTTATACGTTATATCGTAATGCTACATAACGTTATACGCTATAACATAATGCTACATAACGTTATACGTTATAAAGTAATGCTACATAACGTTATACGTTATACTGAAATGCTATATAACGTTATACGCTATAACGTAATGCTACATAACGTTATACGTTATAAAGTAATGCTACATAACGTTATACGTTATACTGATATGCTATATAACGTTATACGTTATAACGTAATGCTATATAACGTTATACGCTATAACGTAATGCTACATAACGTTATACGTTATAAAGTAATGCTACATAACGTTATACGCTATAACGTAATGCTACATAACGTTATACGTTATACTGATATGCTATATAACGGTATACGTTATACTGATATGCTGTATAACGTTATACGTTATAACGTAATGCTACATAACGTTATACGTTATACTGATATGCTATATAACGTTATACGTTATACTGATATGCTATATAACGTTATACGTTATAACGTAATGCTACATAACGTTATACGTTATAAAGTAATGCTACATAACGTTATACGTTATACTGATATGCTATATAACGTTATACGTTATAACGTAATGCTATATAACGTTATACGCTATAACGTAATGCTACATAACGTTATACGTTATACTGATATGCTATATAACGTTACACGTTATACTGATATGCTATATAACGTTATATGTCATACTGATATGCTATATAACGTTATACGTTATAACGTAATGCTACATAACGTTATACGTTATACTGATAAGCTATCTAACGTTATACGTTATGAGGAAATGCTATATAGTGCTATACGTTATACTGATATGCTAATTAACGTTATACGTTATAACGTAATGCCACATAACGTTATACGTTATACTGATATGCTATATAACGTTATACGTTATACTGATATGCTATATAACGTTATACGTTATACTGATATGCTATATAACGTTATACGTTATAACGTAATGCTATATAACGTTATACGCTATAACGTAATGCTACATAACGTTATACGTTATACTGATATGCTATATAACGTTACACGTTATACTGATATGCTATATAACGTTATACGTTACACTGATATGCTATATAACGTTATACGTTATAACGTAATGCTACATAACGTTATACGTTATACCGATATGCTATATAACGTTATCCGTTATACTGATATGTTATATAACGTTATACGTTAAAAAGTAATGCTGCATAACGTTATACGTTATACTGATATGCTATATAACGTTATATGTCATACTGATATGCTATATAACGTTATACGTTAAAAAGTAATGGTACATAACGTTATACGTTATACTGATAAGCTATCTAACGTTATACGTTATGAGGAAATGCTATGTAGTGCGATACGTTATACTGATATGCTAATTAACGTTATACGTTATAACGTAATGCCACATAACGTTATACGTTATACTGATATGCTATATAACGTTATACGTTATTCTGATATGCTATATAACGTTATACGTTATAACGTAATGCTACATAACGTTATACGCTATAACGTAATGCTACATAACGTTATACGTTATAGTGATATGCTATCTAACGTTAGACGTTATAGCGTAATACTGTATAACGTTATACGTTATAACGTAATGCTACATAACGTTATACGTTATAAAGTAATGCTACATATCGTTATACGTTATACTGATATGCTATATAACGGTATACGTTATACTGATATGCTACATAACGTTATACGTTATACTGATAAGCTATATAACGTTATACGCTATAACATAATGCTACATAATGTTATACGTTATAAAGTAATGCTACATAACGTTATACGTTATACTGATAAGCTATATAACGTTATACGTTATACTGATATGCTACATAACGTTATACGTTATATCGTAATGCTACATAACATTATACGCTATAACATAATGCTACATAATGTTATACGTTATAAAGTAATGCTACATAACGTTATACGGTATACTGATATGCTATATAACCTTATACGTTATAAAGTAATGCCACATAACGTTATACGTTATAAAGTAATGCCACATAACGTTATAAGTTATACTGATGTGCCATATAACGTTATACGTTATTACGTAATGTTATATAACGTTATACGTTATACTGATAAGTTATATAACGTTATACGCTATAACGTAATGCTACATAACGTTATACGTTATAAAGTAATGCTACATAACGTTATACGTTATACTGATATGCTATATAACGTTATACGTTATATCGTAATGCTACATAACGTTATACGCTATAACATAATGCTACATAATGTTATACGTTATAAAGTAATGCTACATAACGTTATACGTTATACTGATAAGCTATATAGCGTTATAAGATATACTGATATGCTATATAACGTTATACGCTATAACGTAATGCTACATAACGTTATACGTTATAAAGTAATGCCACATAACGTTATACGTTATAATGTAATGCCACATAACGTTATACGTTATGCTGAAATGCTATCTAACGTTACACCTTATAGCGTAATACTATATAACGTTATACGATATAAAGTAATGCCACATAACGTTATACGTTATACTGATATGCTGTATAACGTTATACTTTAAAAAGTAATGTCACATAACGTTATACGTTATACTGATATGCTATATAACGTTATACGTTATACTGATATGCTATGTAACGTTATACGTTATATCGTAATGCTACATAACGTTATACGCTATAACATAATGCTACATAACGTTATACGTTATAAAGTAATGCTACATAACGTTATACGTTATACTGATAAGCTATATAACGTTATACGCTATAACATAATGCTACATAATGTTATACGTTATAAAGTAATGCTACATAACGTTATACGTTGTAACGTAATGCTACATAACGTTATACGTTATAAAGTAATGCTACATAACGTTATACGTTATACTGATATGCTATATAACGTTATACGTTATAACGTAATGCTATATAACGTTATACGCTATAACGTAATGCTACATAACGTTATACGTTATACTGATAAGCTATATAGCGTTATACGTTATACTGATATGCTATATAACGTTATACGCTATAACGTAATGCTACATAACGTTATACGTTATAAAGTAATGCTACATAACGTTATACGTTATACTGATATGTTATATAACGTTATACGTTAAAAAGTAATGCTGCATAACGTTATACGTTATACTGATATGCTATATAACGTTATATGTTATACTGATATGCTATATAACGTTATACGTTAAAAAGTAATGACACATAACGTTATACGTTATACTGATAAGCTATCTAACGTTATACGTTATGAGGAAATGCTATGTAGTGCGATACGTTATACTGATATGCTAATTAACGTTATACGTTATAACGTAATGCCACATAACGTTATACGTTATACTGATATGCTATATAACGTTATACGTTATACTGATATGCTATATAACGTTATACGTTATACTGATATGATATATAACGTTATACGTTATAACGTAATGCTATATATCGTTATACGCTATAACGTAATGCTACATAACGTTATACGTTATAAAGCAATGCCACAGAACGTTATACGTTATACTGATGTGCCATATAACGTTATACGTTATAACGTAACGTTATATAACGTTATACGTTATACCGGTATGCTATATAACGTTATACGCTATAACGTAATGCTACATAACGTTATACGTTATAAAGTAGTGCCACATAACGTTATACGTTATACTGATATGCAATGTAACGTTATACGTTATATCGTAATGCTACATAACGTTATACGCTATAACATAATGCTACATAATGTTATTCGTTATAAAGTAATGCTACATAACGTTATACGTTATAACGTAATGTTATATAACGTTATACGTTATACTGTTATGCTATCTAACGTTATATCTTATAACGTAATACTATATAACGTTATACGTTATAACGTAATGCCACATAACGTTATACGTTATACTGATATGCTATATAACGTTATACGTTATTCTGATATGCTATATAACGTTATACGTTATAACGTAATGCTACATAACGTTATACGCTATAACGTAATGCTACATAACGTTATACGTTATAGTGATATGCTATCTAACGTTAGACCTTATAGCGTAATACTGTATAACGTTATACGTTATAACGTAATGCTACATAACGTTATACGTTATAAAGTAATGCTACATATCGTTATACGTTATACTGATATGCTATATAACGGTATACGTTATACTGATATGCTACATAACGTTATACGTTATACTGATATGCTATATAACGTTATACGTTATATCGTAATGCTACATAACGTTATACGCTATAACATAATGCTACATAATGTTATACGTTATAAAGTAATGCTACATAACGTTATACGGTATACTGATATGCTATATAACCTTATACGTTATAAAGTAATGCCACATAACGTTATACGTTATAAAGTAATGCCAAATAACGTTATAAGTTATACTGATGTGCTATTTAACGTTATACGTTATATCGTAATGCTACATAACGTTATACGCTATAACATAATGCTACATAATGTTATACGTTATAAAGTAATGCTACATAACGTTATACGCTATAACATAATGCTACATAATGTTATACGTTATAAAGTAATGCTACATAACGTTTTACGTTATACTGATAAGCTATATAGCGTTATAAGATATACTGATATGCTATATAACGTTATACGCTATAACGTAATGCTACATAACGTTATACGTTATACTGATAAGCTATATGGCGTTACACGTTATACTGATATGCTATATAACGTTATAGGCTATAACGTAATGCTACATAACGTTATACGTTATAAAGTAATGCTACATAACGTTATACGTTATACTGATGAGCTATATAGCGTTATACGTTATACTGATATGCTATATAACGTTATACGCTATAACGTAATGCTACATAGCGTTATACGTTATACCGATATGCTATATAACGTTATCCGTTATACTGATATGTTATATAACGTTATACGTTAAAAAGTAATGCTGCATAACGTTATACGTTATACTGATATGCTATATAACGTTATACGTTATACTGATATGATATATAACGTTATACGTTATAACGTAATGCTATATATCGTTATACGCTATAACGTAATGCTACATAACGTTATACGTTATAAAGTAATGCCACAGAACGTTATACGTTATACTGATGTGCCATATAACGTTATACGTTATAACGTAACGTTATATAACGTTATACGTTATACTGGTATGCTATATAACGTTATACGCTATAACGTAATGCTACATAACGTTATACGTTATAAAGTAGTGCCACATAACGTTATACGTTATACTGATATGCAATGTAACGTTATACGTTATATCGTAATGCTACATAACGTTATACGCTATAACATAATGCTACATAATGTTATTCGTTATAAAGTAATGCTACATAACGTTATACGTTATAACGTAATGTTATATAACGTTATACGTTATACTGTTATGCTATCTAACGTTATATCTTATAACGTAATACTATATAACGTTATACGTTATAACGTAATGCCACATAACGTTATACGTTATACTGATATGCTATATAACGTTATACGTTATTCTGATATGCTATATAACGTTATACGTTATAACGTAATGCTACATAACGTTATACGCTATAACGTAATGCTACATAACGTTATACGTTATAGTGATATGCTATCTAACGTTAGACCTTATAGCGTAATACTGTATAACATTATACGTTATAACGTAATGCTACATAACGTTATACGTTATAAAGTAATGCTACATATCGTTATACGTTATACTGAAATGCTATATAACGGTATACGTTATACTGATATGCTACATAACGTTATACGTTATACTGATATGCTATATAACGTTATACGTTATATCGTAATGCTACATAACGTTATACGCTATAACATAATGCTACATAATGTTATACGTTATAAAGTAATGCTACATAACGTTATACGGTATACTGATATGCTATATAACCTTATACGTTATAAAGTAATGCCACATAACGTTATACGTTATAAAGTAATGCCACATAACGTTATAAGTTATACTGATGTGCTATTTAACGTTATACGTTATATCGTAATGCTACATAACGTTATACGCTATAACATAATGCTACATAATGTTATACGTTATAAAGTAATGCTACATAACGTTATACGCTATAACATAATGCTACATAATGTTATACGTTATAAAGTAATGCTACAAAACGTTATACGTTATACTGATAAGCTATATAGCGTTATAAGATATACTGATATGCTATATAACGTTATACGCTATAACGTAATGCTACATAACGTTATACGTTATAAAGTAATGCCACATAACGTTATACGTTATAATGTAATGCCACATAACGTTATACGTTATGCTGAAATGCTATCTAACGTTACACCTTATAGCGTAATACTATATAACGTTATACGATATAAAGTAATGCCACATAACGCTATACGTTATACTGATATGCCATATAACGTTATACGTTTTAAAGTAATGCCACATAACGTTATGCGTTATACTGATATGCTATATGACGTTATACGTTATACTGATATGCTATATAACGTTATACGTTATAACGTAATGCTATATAACGTTATACGCTATAACGTAAGGCTACATAACGTTATACGTTATAAAGTAATGCTACATAACGTTATACGTTATACTGATATGCTATATAACGTTATACTGATATGCTATATAACGTTATACGTTATAACGTAATGCTACATAACTTTATGCGCTATAACGTAATGCTACATAACGTTATACGTTATACTGATAAGCTATATAGCGTTATAAGATATACTGATATGCTATATAACGTTATACGCTATAACGTAATGCTACATAACGTTATACGTTATAAAGTAATGCCACATAACGTTATACGTTATAAAGTAATGCCACATAACGTTATACGTTATGCTGAAATGCTATCTAACGTTACACCTTATAGCGTAATACTATATAACGTTATACGATATAAAGTAATGCCACATAACGTTATACGTTATACTGATATGCTATATAACGATATACGTTTTAAAGTAATGCCACATAACGTTATGCGTTATACTGATATGCTATATGACGTTATACGTTATACTGATATGCTATATAACGTTATACGTTATAAAGTAATGCTACATAACGTTATACGTTATACTGGTATGCTATATAACGTTATACGCTATAACGTAATGCTACATAACGTTATACGTTATAAAGTAGTGCCACATAACGTTATACGTTATACTGATATGCTATGTAACGTTATACGTTATATCGTAATGCTACATAACGTTATACGCTATAACATAATGCTACATAATGTTATTCGTTATAAAGTAATGCTACATAACGTTATACGTTATAACGTAATGTTATATAACGTTATACGTTATACTGTTATGCTATCTAACGTTATATCTTATAACGTAATACTATATAACGTTATACGTTATAACGTAATGCCACATAACGTTATACGTTATACTGATATGCTATATAACGTTATACGTTATACTGATATGCTATATAACGTTATACGTTATAACGTAATGCTACATAACGTTATACGCTATAACGTAATGCTACATAACGTTATACGTTATAGTGATATGCTATCTAACGTTAGACCTTATAGCGTAATACTGTATAACGTTATACGTTATAACGTAATGCTACATAACGTTATACGTTATAAAGTAATGCTACATATCGTTATACGTTATACTGAAATGCTATATAACGGTATACGTTATACTGATATGCTACATAACGTTATACGTTATACTGATATGCTATATAACGTTATACGTTATATCGTAATGCTACATAACGTTATACGCTATAACATAATGCTACATAATGTTATACGTTATAAAGTAATGCTACATAACGTTATACGGTATACTGATATGCTATATAACCTTATACGTTATAAAGTAATGCCACATAACGTTATACGTTATAAAGTAATGCCACATAACGTTATAAGTTATACTGATGTGCTATTTAACGTTATACGTTATATCGTAATGCTACATAACGTTATACGCTATAACATAATGCTACATAATGTTATACGTTATAAAGTAATGCTACATAACGTTATACGCTATAACATAATGCTACATAATGTTATACGTTATAAAGTAATGCTACAAAACGTTATACGTTATACTGATAAGCTATATAGCGTTATAAGATATACTGATATGCTATATAACGTTATACGCTATAACGTAATGCTACATAACGTTATACGTTATAAAGTAATGCCACATAACGTTATACGTTATAATGTAATGCCACATAACGTTATACGTTATGCTGAAATGCTATCTAACGTTACACCTTATAGCGTAATACTATATAACGTTATACGATATAAAGTAATGCCACATAACGCTATACGTTATACTGATATGCCATATAACGTTATACGTTTTAAAGTAATGCCACATAACGTTATGCGTTATACTGATATGCTATATGACGTTATACGTTATACTGATATGCTATATAACGTTATACGTTATAACGTAATGCTATATAACGTTATACGCTATAACGTAAGGCTACATAACGTTATACGTTATAAGGTAATGCTACATAACGTTATACGTTATAACGTAATGCTATATAACGTTATACGTTATACTGATATGCTATATAACTTTATACGTTACACTGATACGCTATGTAACGTTATACGTTATATCGTAATGCTACATAACGTTATACGCTATAACATAATGCTACATAATGTTATACGTTATAAAGTAATGCTACATAACGTTACACGTTATACTGATAAGCTATATAGCGTTATAAGATATACTGATATGCTATATAACGTTATACGCTATAACGTAATGCTACATAACGTTATACGTTATAAAGTAATGCCACATAACGTTATACGTTATAATGTAATGCCACATAACGTTATACGTTATGCTGAAATGCTATCTAACGTTACACCTTATAGCGTAATACTATATAACGTTATACGATATAAAGTAATGCCACATAACGTTATACGTTATACTGATATGCTGTATAACGTTATACTTTAAAAAGTAATGTCACATAACGTTATACGTTATACTGATATGCTATATAACGTTATACGTTATACTGATATGCTATGTAACGTTATACGTTATATCGTAATGCTACATAACGTTATACGCTATAACATAATGCTACATAACGTTATACGTTATAAAGTAATGCTACATAACGTTATACGTTATACTGATAAGCTATATAACGTTATACGCTATAACATAATGCTACATAATGATATACGTTATAAAGTAATGCTACATAACGTTATACGTTATAACGTAATGCTACATAACGTTATACGTTATAAAGTAATGCTACATAACGTTATACGTTATACTGATATGCTATATAACGTTATACGTTATAACGTAATGCTATATATCGTTATACGCTATAACGTAATGCTACATAACGTTATACGTTATACTGATAAGCTATATAGCGTTACACGTTATACTGATATGCTATATAACGTTATACGCTATAACGTAATGCTACATAACGTTATACGTTATAAAGTAATGCTACATAACGTTATCCGTTATACTGATATGTTATATAACGTTATACGTTAAAAAGTAATGCTGCATAACGTTATACGTTATACTGATATGCTATATAACGTTATATGTCATACTGATATGCTATATAACGTTATACGTTAAAAAGTAATGACACATAACGTTATACGTTATACTGATAAGCTATCTAACGTTATACGTTATGAGGAAATGCTATGTAGTGCGATACGTTATACTGATATGCTAATTAACGTTATACGTTATAACGTAATGCCACATAACGTTATACGTTATACTGATATGCTATATAACGTTATACGTTATACTGATATGCTATATAACGTTATACGTTATACTGATATGATATATAACGTTATACGTTATAACGTAATGCTATATATCGTTATACGCTATAACGTAATGCTACATAACGTTATACGTTATAAAGCAATGCCACAGAACGTTATACGTTATACTGATGTGCCATATAACGTTATACGTTATAACGTAACGTTATATAACGTTATACGTTATACCGGTATGCTATATAACGTTATACGCTATAACGTAATGCTACATAACGTTATACGTTATAAAGTAGTGCCACATAACGTTATACGTTATACTGATATGCAATGTAACGTTATACGTTATATCGTAATGCTACATAACGTTATACGCTATAACATAATGCTACATAATGTTATTCGTTATAAAGTAATGCTACATAACGTTATACGTTATAACGTAATGTTATATAACGTTATACGTTATACTGTTATGCTATCTAACGTTATATCTTATAACGTAATACTATATAACGTTATACGTTATAACGTAATGCCACATAACGTTATACGTTATACTGATATGCTATATAACGTTATACGTTATACTGATATGCTATATAACGTTATACGTTATAACGTAATGCTACATAACGTTATACGCTATAACGTAATGCTACATAACGTTATACGTTATAGTGATATGCTATCTAACGTTAGACCTTATAGCGTAATACTGTATAACGTTATACGTTATAACGTAATGCTACATAACGTTATACGTTATAAAGTAATGCTACATATCGTTATACGTTATACTGATATGCTATATAACGGTATACGTTATACTGATATGCTACATAACGTTATACGTTATACTGATATGCTATATAACGTTATACGTTATATCGTAATGCTACATAACGTTATACGCTATAACATAATGCTACATAATGTTATACGTTATAAAGTAATGCTACATAACGTTATACGGTATACTGATATGCTATATAACCTTATACGTTATAAAGTAATGCCACATAACGTTATACGTTATAAAGTAATGCCAAATAACGTTATAAGTTATACTGATGTGCTATTTAACGTTATACGTTATATCGTAATGCTACATAACGTTATACGCTATAACATAATGCTACATAATGTTATACGTTATAAAGTAATGCTACATAACGTTATACGCTATAACATAATGCTACATAATGTTATACGTTATAAAGTAATGCTACATAACGTTATACGTTATACTGATAAGCTATATAGCGTTATAAGATATACTGATATGCTATATAACGTTATACGCTATAACGTAATGCTACATAACGTTATACGTTATACTGATAAGCTATATAGCGTTACACGTTATACTGATATGCTATATAACGTTATACGCTATAACGTAATGCTACATAACGTTATACGTTATAAAGTAATGCTACATAACGTTATACGTTATACTGATGAGCTATATAGCGTTATACGTTATACTGATATGCTATATAACGTTATACGCTATAACGTAATGCTACATAGCGTTATACGTTATACCGATATGCTATATAACGTTATCCGTTATACTGATATGTTATATAACGTTATACGTTAAAAAGTAATGCTGCATAACGTTATACGTTATACTGATATGCTATATAACGTTATATGTCATACTGATATGCTATATAACGTTATACGTTAAAAAGTAATGGTACATAACGTTATACGTTATACTGATAAGCTATCTAACGTTATACGTTATGAGGAAATGCTATGTAGTGCGATACGTTATACTGATATGCTAATTAACGTTATACGTTATAACGTAATGCCACATAACGTTATACGTTATACTGATATGCTATATAACGTTATACGTTATACTGATATGCTATATAACGTTATACGTTATACTGATATGATATATAACGTTATACGTTATAACGTAATGCTACATAACGTTATACGTTATAAAGTAATGCCACACACCGTTATACGTTATAAAGTAATGCCACATAACGTTATAAGTTATACTGATGTGCCATATAACGTTGTACGATATAACGTAATGCTATATAACGTTATACGTTATACTGATATGCTATATAACGTTGTACGCTATAAAGTAATGCCACATAACGTTATACGTTATACTGATATGCTATATAACGTTATACGTTACACTGATATGCTATGTAACGTTATACGTTATATCGTAATGCTACATAACTTTATACGCTATAACATAATGCTACATAATGTTATACGTTATAAAGTAATGCCACATAACGTTATACGTTATAAAGTAATGCCACATAACGTTATACGTTATGCTGAAATGCTATCTAACGTTACACCTTATAGGGTAATACTATATAACGTTATACGTTATAAAGTAATGCCACATAACGTTATACGTTATACTGATATGCTATATAACGTTATACGTTATAACGTAATGCTATATAACGTTATACGCTATAACGTAATGCTACATAACGTTATACGTTATAAAGTAATGCTACATAACGTTATACGTTATAAAGTAATGCCACATACCGTTATACGTTATAAAGTAATGCCACATAACGTTATAAGTTATACTGATGTGCCATATAACGTTATACGTTATAACGTAATGCTATATAACGTTATACGTTATACTGATATGCTATATAACGTTATACGCTATAACGTAATGCTACATAACGTTATACGTTATAAAGTAATGCCACATAACGTTATACGTTATACTGATATGCTATGTAACGTTATACGTTATATCGTAATGCTACATAACGTTATACGCTATAACATAATGCTACATAATGTTATACGTTATAAAGTAATGCTACATAACGTTATACGCTATAACGTAATGCTATATAACGTTATACGTTATACTGATAAGCTATATAACGTTATACGTTACACTGATATGCTATGTAACGTTATACGTTATATCGTAAAGCTACATAACTTTATACGCTATAACATAATGCTACATAATGTTATACGTTATAAAGTAATGCTACATAACGTTATACGTTATAACGTAATGCTACATAACGTTATACGTTATAAAGTAATGCTACATAACGTTATACGTTATACTGATAAGCTATATAGCGTTATACGTTATACTGATATGCTATATACCGTTATACGCTATAACGTAATGCTACATAACGTTATACGTTATAAAGTAATGCCACATAACGTTATACGTTATAAAGTAATGCCACATAACGTTATACGTTATGCTGAAATGCTATCTAACGTTACACCTTATAGCGTAATACTATATAACGTTATACGTTATAAAGTAATGCCACATAACGTTATACGTTATACTGATATGCAATATAACGTTATACGTTATAACGTAATGCTATATATCGTTATACGCCATAACGTAATGCTACATAACGTTATACGTTATAAAGTAATGCTACATAACGTTATACGGTATACTGATATGCTATATAACCTTATACGTTATAAAGTAATGCCACATAACGTTATACGTTATAAAGTAATGCCACATAACGTTATAAGTTATACTGATGTGCCATATAACGTTATACGTTATAACCTAATGCTATATAACGTTATACGTTATACTGATATGCTATATAACGTTATACTCTATAACGTAATGCTACATAACGTTATACGTTATAAAGTAATGCCACATAACGTTATACGTTATACTGATATGCTATGTAACGTTATACGTTATGTCGTAATGCTACATAACGTTATACGCTATAACATAATGCTACATAATGTTATACGTTATAAAGTAATGCTACATAACGTTATACGTTATAACGTAATGCTATATAACGTTATACGTTATACTGATATGCTATATAACGTTATACGTTACGCTGATATGCTATGTAACGTTATACGTTATATCGTAATGCTACATAACGTTATACGCTATAACATAATGCTACATAATGTTATACGTTATAGAGTAATGCTACATAACGTTATACGTTATAACGTAATGCTACATAACGTTATACGTTATAAAATAATGCTACATAACGTTATACGTTATACTTATAACCTATATAGCGTTATACGTTATACTGATATGCTATATAACGTTATACGCTATAACGTAATGCTACATAACGTTATACGTTATACTGATATGCTATATAACGTTATACGTTATACCGATATGCTATATAACGTTATACGTTATAACGTAATGCTATATAACGTTATACGTTATACTGATATGCTATCTAACGTTAGACCTTATAGCGTAATACTGTATAACGTTATACGTTATAACGTAATGCTACATAACGTTATACGTTATAACGTAATGCTACATAACGTTATACATTATAAAATAATGCTACATAACGTTATACGTTATACTTATAAGCTATATAGCGTTAAACGTTATACTGATATGCTATATAACGTTATACGTTATACTGATATGCTATGTAACGTTATACGTTATATCGTAATGCTACATAACGTTATACGCTATAACATAATGCTACATAACGTTACACGTTATACTGATATGCTATATAACGTTATACGCTATAACGAAATGCCACATAACGTTATACGTTATAAAGTAATGCCACATAACGTTATACGTTATACTGATAAGCTATATAGCGTTATACGTTATACTGATATGCTATATAACGTTATACGCTATAACGTAATGCTATATAACGTTATACGTTATAAAGTAATGCCACATAACGTTATACGTTATGAAGTAATGCCACATAACGTTATACGTTATACTGAAATGCTATCTAACGTTACACCTTATAGCGTAATACTATATAACGTTATACGTTATAAGGTAATGCCACATAACGTTATACGATATACTGATATGCTATATAACGTTATACGTTATAACGTAATGCTATATAAGGATATACGCTATAACGTAATGTTACATAACGTTATACGTTATAGAGTAATGCTACATAACGTCATACGTTATACTGATATGCTACATAACGTTATACGTTATAAAGTAATGCCACATAACGTTATACGTTATACTGACATGCTCTATAACGTTATACGTTATAACGTAATGCTATATAACGTTATAAGCTATAACGTAAGGCTACATAACGTTATACGTTATAAAGTAATGCTACATAACGTTATACGTTATACTGAAATGCTATATAACGTTATACGTTATACTGATATGCTGTATAACGTTATAATTTAAAAAGTAATGTCACATAACGTTATACGTTATACTGATATGCTATATAACGTTATACGTTATACTGATATGCTATGTAACGTTATACGTTATATCGTAATGCTACATAACGTTATACGCTATAACATAATGCTACATAACGTTATACGTTATAAAGTAATGCTAAATAACGTTATACGTTATACTGATAAGCTATATAACGTTATACGCTATAACATAATGCTACATAATGTTATACGTTACACTGGTATGCTATATAACGTTATACGCTATAACGTAATGCTACATATCGTTATACGTTATAAAGTAATGATACATAACGTTATACGTTATACTGATATGCTATATAACGTTATACGTTATACTGATATGCTATATAACGTTATACGTTATAACGTAATGCTATATAACGTTATACGCTATAACGTAAGGCTACATAACGTTATACGTTATACTGATATGCTATATAACGTTATACGTTATAAAGTAATGCCACATAACGTTATACGTTATAAAGTAATGCCACATTACCTTATACGTTATTCTGATATGCTATCAAACGTTATACCTTATAACGTAATACTATATAACCTTATAAGTTATAAAGTAATGCCACATAACGTTATACGTTATACTGATATGCTATATAACGTTATACGTTATACTGATATGATATATAACGTTATACATTATAACGTAATGCTATATAACGTTATACGCTATAACGTAATGCTACATAACGTTATACGTTATAAAGTAATGCTACATAACGATATACGTTATACTGATAAGCTATATAGCGTTATACGTTATACTGATAAGCTAAATAACGTTATACGTTATACTGATATGCTATATAACGTTATATGTCATACTGATATGCTATATAACGTTATACGTTATAACGTAATGCTACATAACGTTATACGTTATACCGATATGCTATATAACGTTATCCGTTATACTGATATGTTATATAACGTTATACGTTAAAAAGTAATGCTGCATAACGTTATACGTTATACTGATATGCTATATAACGTTATATGTCATACTGATATGCTATATAACGTTATACGTTAAAAAGTAATGGTACATAACGTTATACGTTATACTGATAAGCTATCTAACGTTATACGTTATGAGGAAATGCTATGTAGTGCGATACGTTATACTGATATGCTAATTAACGTTATACGTTATAACGTAATGCCACATAACGTTATACGTTATACTGATATGCTATATAACGTTATACGTTATACTGATATGCTATATAACGTTATAGGTTATACTGATATGATATATAACGTTATACGTTATAACGTAATGCTATATATCGTTATACGCTATAACGTAATGCTACATAACGTTATACGTTATAAAGTAATGCCACAGAACGTTATACGTTATACTGATGTGCCATATAACGTTATACGTTATAACGTAACGTTATATAACGTTATACGTTATACTGGTATGCTATATAACGTTATACGCTATAACGTAATGCTACATAACGTTATACGTTATAAAGTAGTGCCACATAACGTTATACGTTATACTGATATGCTATGTAACGTTATACGTTATATCGTAATGCTACATAACGTTATACGCTATAACATAATGCTACATAATGTTATACGTTATAAAGTAATGCTACATAACGTTATACGTTATAACGTAATGTTATATAACGTTATACGTTATACTGTTATGCTATCTAACGTTATATCTTATAACGTAATACTATATAACGTTATACGTTATAACGTAATGCCACATAACGTTATACGTTATACTGATATGCTATCTAACGTTAGACCTTATAGCGTAATACTGTATAACGTTATACGTTATAACGTAATGCTACATAACGTTATACGTTATAACGTAATGCTACATAACGTTATACGTTATAAAATAATGCTACATAACGTTATACGTTATACTTATAAGCTATATAGCGTTAAACGTTATACTGATATGCTATATAACGTTATACGTTATACTGATATGCTATGTAACGTTATACGTTATATCGTAATGCTACATAACGTTATACGCTATAACGTAATGCTACATAACGTTATACGTTATACTGATATGCTATATAACGTTATACGCTATAACGTAATGCCACATAACGTTATACGTTATAAAGTAATGCCACATAACGTTATACGTTATACTGATATGCTATATAACGTTATACGTTATACTGATATGCTATATAACGTTATACGCTATAACGTAATGCTACATAACGTTATACGTTATAAAGTAATGCCACATAACGTTATACGTTATAAAGTAATGCCACATAACGTTATACGTTATGCTGAAATGCTATCTAACGTTACACCTTATAGCGTAATACTATATAACGTTATACGTTATAAAGTAATGCCACATAACGTTATACGTTATACTGATATGCTATATAACGTTATACGTTATAACGTAATGCTATATATCGTTATACGCCATAACGTAATGCTACATAACGTTATACGTTATAAAGTAATGCCACACACCGTTATACGTTATAAAGTAATGCCACATAACGTTATAAGTTATACTGATGTGCCATATAACGTTGTACGATATAACGTAATGCTATATAACGTTATACGTTATACTGATATGCTATATAACGTTGTACGCTATAAAGTAATGCCACATAACGTTATACGTTATACTGATATGCTATATAACGTTATACGTTACACTGATATGCTATGTAACGTTATACGTTATATCGTAATGCTACATAACGTTATACGTTATAAAGTAATGCCACATAACGTTATACGCTATGCTGAAATGCTATCTAACGTTACACCTTATAGCGTAATACTATATAACGTTATACGTTATAAAGTAATGCCACATAACGTTATACGTTATACTGATATGCTATATAACGTTATACGTTATAACGTAATGCTATATAACGATATACGCTATAACGTAATGCTACATAACGTTATACGTTATAAAGTAATGCTACATAACGTTATACGTTATACTGATATGCTATATAACGTTATACGTTATAAAGTAATGCTACATAACGTTATACGTTATAACGTAATGTTATATAACGTTATACGTTATACTGATATGCTCTATAACGTTATACGTTATAACGTAATGCCACATAACGTTATACGTTATAAAGTAATGCCACATACCGTTATACGTTATAAAGTAATGCCACATAACGTTATAAGTTATACTGATGTGCCATATAACGTTATACGTTATAACGTAATGCTATATAGCGTTATACGTTATGCTGAAATGCTATCTAACGTTACACCTTATAGCGTAATACTATATAACGTTATACGTTATAAAGTAATGCCACATAACGTTATACGTTATACTGATATGCAATATAACGTTATACGTTATAACGTAATGCTATATATCGTTATACGCCATAACGTAATGCTACATAACGTTATACGTTATAAAGTAATGCTACATAACGTTATACGGTATACTGATATGCTATATAACCTTATACGTTATAAAGTAATGCCACATAACGTTATACGTTATACTGATATGCTATGTAACGTTATACGTTATACTGATATGATATATAACGTTATACATTATAACGTAATGCTATATAACGTTATACGCTATAACGTAATGCTACATAACGTTATACGTTATAAAGTAATGCCACAGAACGTTATACGTTATACTGATGTGCCATATAACGTTATACGTTATAACGTAACGTTATATAACGTTATACGTTACACTGGTATGCTATATAACGTTATACGCTATAACGTAATGCTACATAACGTTATACGTTATAAAGTAATGCTACATAACGTTATACGCTATAACGTAATGCTACATATCGTTATACGTTATACTGATATGCTATATAACGGTATACGTTATACTGATATGCTGTATAACGTTATACTTTAAAAAGTAATGTCAAATAACGTTATACGTTATACTGATATGCTATATAACGTTATACGTTATACTGATATGCTATATAACGTTATACGTTATAACGTAATGCTACATAACGTTATACGTTATAACGTAATGCTACATAACGTTATACGTTATAAAGTAATGCTACATAACGTTATACGTTATACTGATATGCTATATAACGTTATACGTTATAACGTAATGCTATATAACGTAATACGCTATAACGTAATGCTACATAACGTTATACGTTATACTGATAAGCTATATAGCGTTACACGTTATACTGATATGCTATATAACGTAATACGCTATAACGTAATGCTACATAACGTTATACGTTATAAAGTAATGCTACATAACGTTATACGTTATGCTGATAAGCTATATAGCGTTATACGTTATACTGATAAGCTAAATAACGTTATACGTTATACTGATATGCTATATAACGTTATACGTTATACTGATATGCTATATAACGTTATACGTTATAACGTAATGCTACATAACGTTATACGTTATACCGATATGCTATATAACGTTATCCGTTATACTGATATGTTATATAACGTTATACGTTAAAAAGTAATGCTGCATAACGTTATACGTTATACTGATATGCTATATAACGTTATATGTTATACTGATATGCTATATAACGTTATACGTTAAAAAGTAATGACACATAACGTTATACGTTATACTGATAAGCTATCTAACGTTATACGTTATGACGACATGCTATATAGTGCGATACGTTATACTGATATGCTAATTAACGTTATACGTTATAACGTAATGCTACATAACGTTATACGTTATACTGATATGCTATATAACGTTATACGTTATACTGATATGCTATATAACGTTATAGGTTATACTGATATGATATATAACGTTATACGTTATAACGTAATGCTATATATCGTTATACGCTATAACGTAATGCTACATAACGTTATACGTTATAAAGTAATGCCACAGAACGTTATACGTTATACTGATGTGCCATATAACGTTATACGTTATAACGTAACGTTATATAACGTTATACGTTATACTGGTATGCTATATAACGTTATACGCTATAACGTAATGCTACATAACGTTATACGTTATAAAGTAGTGCCACATAACGTTATACGTTATACTGATATGCTATGTAACGTTATACGTTATATCGTAATGCTACATAACGTTATACGCTATAACATAATGCTACATAATGTTATACGTTATAAAGTAATGCTACATAACGTTATACGTTATAACGTAATGTTATATAACGTTATACGTTATACTGTTATGCTATCTAACGTTATATCTTATAACGTAATACTATATAACGTTATACGTTATAACGTAATGCCACATAACGTTATACGTTATACTGATATGCTATCTAACGTTAGACCTTATAGCGTAATACTGTATAACGTTATACGTTATAACGTAATGCTACATAACGTTATACGTTATAACGTAATGCTACATAACGTTATACGTTATAAAATAATGCTGCATAACGTTATACGTTATACTTATAAGCTATATAGCGTTAAACGTTATACTGATATGCTATATAACGTTATACGTTATACTGATATGCTATGTAACGTTATACGTTATATCGTAATGCTACATAACGTTATACGCTATAACATAATGCTACATAACGTTACACGTTATACTGATATGCTATATAACGTTATACGCTATAACGTAATGCCACATAACGTTATACGTTATAAAGTAATGCCACATAATGTTATACGTTATACTGATAAGCTATATAGCGTTATACGTTATACTGATATGCTATATAACGTTATACGCTATAACGTAATGCTACATAACGTTATACGTTATAAAGTAATGCCACATAACGTTATACGTTATAAAGTAATGCCACATAACGTTATACGTTATGCTGAAATGCTATCTAACGTTACACCTTATAGCGTAATACTATATAACGTTATACGTTATAAAGTAATGCCACATAACGTTATACGTTATACTGATATGCAATATAACGTTATACGTTATAACGTAATGCTATATATCGTTATACGCCATAACGTAATGCTACATAACGTTATACGTTATAAAGTAATGCCACACACCGTTATACGTTATAAAGTAATGCCACATAACGTTATAAGTTATACTGATGTGCCATATAACGTTGTACGATATAACGTAATGCTATATAACGTTATACGTTATACTGATATGCTATATAACGTTGTACGCTATAAAGTAATGCCACATAACGTTATACGTTATACTGATATGCTATATAACGTTATACGTTACACTGATATGCTATGTAACGTTATACGTTATATCGTAATGCTACATAACGTTATACGTTATAAAGTAATGCCACATAACGTTATACGTTATGCTGAAAAGCTATCTAACGTTACACCTTATAGCGTAATACTATATAACGTTATACGTTATAAAGTAATGCCACATAACGTTATACGTTATACTGATATGCTATATAACGTTATACGTTATAACGTAATGCTATATAACGATATACGCTATAACGTAATGCTACATAACGTTATACGTTATAAAGTAATGCTACATAACGTTATACGTTATACTGATATGCTATATAACGTTATACGTTATAAAGTAATGCCACATACCGTTATACGTTATAAAGTAATGCCACATAACGTTATAAGTTATACTGATGTGCCATATAACGTTATACGTTATAACGTAATGCTATATAACGTTATACGTTATGCTGAAATGCTATCTAACGTTACACCTTATAGCGTAATACTATACAACGTTATACGTTATAAAGTAATGCCACATAACGTTATACGTTATACTGATATGCAATATAACGTTATACGTTATAACGTAATGCTATATATCGTTATACGCCATAACGTAATGCTACATAACGTTATACGTTATAAAGTAATGCTACATAACGTTATACGGTATACTGATATGCTATATAACCTTATACGTTATAAAGTAATGCCACATAACGTTATACGTTATACTGATATGCTATGTAACGTTATACGTTATAAAGTAATGCCACATAACGTTATACGTTATACTGACATGCTCTATAACGTTATACGTTATAACGTAATGCCATATAACGTTATAAGCTATAACGTAAGGCTACATAACGTTATACGTTATAAAGTAATGCTACATAACGTTATACGTTATACTGAAATGCTATATAACGTTATACGCTATAACATAATGCTACATAATGTTATACGTTACACTGGTATGCTATATAACGTTATACGCTATAACGTAATGCTACATAACGTTATACGTTATAAAGTAATGCTACATAACGTTATACGTTATAAAGTAATGCCACAGAACGTTATACGTTATACTGATGTGCCATATAACGTTATACGTTATAACGTAACGTTATATAACGTTATACGTTACACTGGTATGCTATATAACGTTATACGCTATAACGTAATGCTACATAACGTTATACGTTATAAAGTAATGCCACATAACGTTATACGTTATAAAGTAATGCCACATAACGTTATACGTTATGCTGAAATGCTATCTAACGTTACACCTTATAGCGTAATACTATATAACGTTATACGTTATAAAGTAATGCCACATAACGTTATACGTTATACTGATATGCAATATAACGTTATACGTTATAACGTAATGCTATATATCGTTATACGCCATAACGTAATGCTACATAACGTTATACGTTATAAAGTAATGCTACATAACGTTATACGGTATACTGATATGCTATATAACCTTATACGTTATAAAGTAATGCCACATAACGTTATACGTTATAAAGTAATGCCACATAACGTTATAAGTTATACTGATGTGCCATATAACGTTATACGTTATAACGTAATGCTATATAACGTTATACGTTATACTGATATGCTATATAACGTTATACGCTATAACGTAATGCTATATATCGTTATACGCCATAACGTAATGCTACATAACGTTATACGTTATACTGAAATGCTATATAACGTTATACGCTATAACATAATGCTACATAATGTTATACGTTACACTGGTATGCTATATAACGTTATACGCTATAACGTAATGCTACATAACGTTATACGTTATAAAGTAATGCCACATAACGTTATACGTTATAAAGTAATGCCACATAACGTTATAAGTTATACTGATGTGCCATATAACGTTATACGTTATAACGTAATGCTATATAACGTTATACGTTATACTGATATGCTATATAACGTTATACGCTATAACGTAATGCTACATAACGTTATACGTTATAAAGTAATGCCACATAACGTTATACGTTATAAAGTAATGCCACATAACGTTATACGTTATGCTGAAATGCTATCTAACGTTACACCTTATAGCGTAATACTATATAACGTTATACGTTATAAAGTAATGCCACATAACGTTATACGTTATACTGATATGCAATATAACGTTATACGTTATAACGTAATGCTATATATCGTTATACGCCATAACGTAATGCTACATAACGTTATACGTTATAAAGTAATGCCACACACCGTTATACGTTATAAAGTAATGCCACATAACGTTATAAGTTATACTGATGTGCCATATAACGTTGTACGATATAACGTAATGCTATATAACGTTATACGTTATACTGATATGCTATATAACGTTGTACGCTATAAAGTAATGCCACATAACGTTATACGATATACTGATATGCTATATAACGTTATACGTTACACTGATATGCTATGTAACGTTATACGTTATATCGTAATGCTACATAACGTTATACGTTATAAAGTAATGCCACATAACGTTATACGCTATGCTGAAATGCTATCTAACGTTACACCTTATAGCGTAATACTATATAACGTTATACGTTATAAAGTAATGCCACATAACGTTATACGTTATACTGATATGCTATATAACGTTATACGTTATAACGTAATGCTATATAACGATATACGCTATAACGTAATGCTACATAACGTTATACGTTATAAAGTAATGCTACATAACGTTATACGTTATACTGATATGCTATATAACGTTATACGTTATAAAGTAATGCTACATAACGTTATACGTTATAACGTAATGTTATATAACGTTATACGTTATACTGATATGCTCTATAACGTTATACGTTATAACGTAATGCCACATAACGTTATACGTTATAAAGTAATGCCACATACCGTTATACGTTATAAAGTAATGCCACATAACGTTATAAGTTATACTGATGTGCCATATAACGTTATACGTTATAACGTAATGCTATATAGCGTTATACGTTATGCTGAAATGCTATCTAACGTTACACCTTATAGCGTAATACTATTTAACGTTATACGTTATAAAGTAATGCCACATAACGTTATACGTTATACTGATATGCTATATAACGTTATATGTCATACTGATATGCTATATAACGTTATACGTTAAAAAGTAATGGTACATAACGTTATACGTTATACTGATAAGCTATCTAACGTTATACGTTATGAGGAAATGCTATGTAGTGCGATACGTTATACTGATATGCTAATTAACGTTATACGTTATAACGTAATGCCACATAACGTTATACGTTATACTGATATGCTATATAACGTTATACGTTATACTGATATGCTATATAACGTTATAGGTTATACTGATATGATATATAACGTTATACGTTATAACGTAATGCTATATATCGTTATACGCTATAACGTAATGCTACATAACGTTATACGTTATAAAGTAATGCCACAGAACGTTATACGTTATACTGATGTGCCATATAACGTTATACGTTATAACGTAACGTTATATAACGTTATACGTTATACTGGTATGCTATATAACGTTATACGCTATAACGTAATGCTACATAACGTTATACGTTATAAAGTAGTGCCACATAACGTTATACGTTATACTGATATGCTATGTAACGTTATACGTTATATCGTAATGCTACATAACGTTATACGCTATAACATAATGCTACATAATGTTATACGTTATAAAGTAATGCTACATAACGTTATACGTTATAACGTAATGTTATATAACGTTATACGTTATACTGTTATGCTATCTAACGTTATATCTTATAACGTAATACTATATAACGTTATACGTTATAACGTAATGCCACATAACGTTATACGTTATACTGATATGCTATCTAACGTTAGACCTTATAGCGTAATACTGTATAACGTTATACGTTATAACGTAATGCTACATAACGTTATACGTTATAACGTAATGCTACATAACGTTATACGTTATAAAATAATGCTACATAACGTTATACGTTATACTTATAAGCTATATAGCGTTAAACGTTATACTGATATGCTATATAACGTTATACGTTATACTGATATGCTATGTAACGTTATACGTTATATCGTAATGCTACATAACGTTATACGCTATAACGTAATGCCACATAACGTTATACGTTATACTGATATGCTATATAACGTTATACGCTATAACGTAATGCCACATAACGTTATACGTTATAAAGTAATGCCACATAACGTTATACGTTATACTGATATGCTATATAACGTTATACGTTATACTGATATGCTATATAACGTTATACGCTATAACGTAATGCTACATAACGTTATACGTTATAAAGTAATGCCACATAACGTTATACGTTATAAAGTAATGCCACATAACGTTATACGTTATGCTGAAATGCTATCTAACGTTACACCTTATAGCGTAATACTATATAACGTTATACGTTATAAAGTAATGCCACATAACGTTATACGTTATACTGATATGCTATATAACGTTATACGTTATAACGTAATGCTATATATCGTTATACGCCATAACGTAATGCTACATAACGTTATACGTTATAAAGTAATGCCACACACCGTTATACGTTATAAAGTAATGCCACATAACGTTATAAGTTATACTGATGTGCCATATAACGTTGTACGATATAACGTAATGCTATATAACGTTATACGTTATACTGATATGCTATATAACGTTGTACGCTATAAAGTAATGCCACATAACGTTATACGTTATACTGATATGCTATATAACGTTATACGTTACACTGATATGCTATGTAACGTTATACGTTATATCGTAATGCTACATAACGTTATACGTTATAAAGTAATGCCACATAACGTTATACGCTATGCTGAAATGCTATCTAACGTTACACCTTATAGCGTAATACTATATAACGTTATACGTTATAAAGTAATGCCACATAACGTTATACGTTATACTGATATGCTATATAACGTTATACGTTATAACGTAATGCTATATAACGATATACGCTATAACGTAATGCTACATAACGTTATACGTTATAAAGTAATGCTACATAACGTTATACGTTATACTGATATGCTATATAACGTTATACGTTATAAAGTAATGCTACATAACGTTATACGTTATAACGTAATGTTATATAACGTTATACGTTATACTGATATGCTCTATAACGTTATACGTTATAACGTAATGCCACATAACGTTATACGTTATAAAGTAATGCCACATACCGTTATACGTTATAAAGTAATGCCACATAACGTTATAAGTTATACTGATGTGCCATATAACGTTATACGTTATAACGTAATGCTATATAGCGTTATACGTTATGCTGAAATGCTATCTAACGTTACACCTTATAGCGTAATACTATATAACGTTATACGTTATAAAGTAATGCCACATAACGTTATACGTTATACTGATATGCAATATAACGTTATACGTTATAACGTAATGCTATATATCGTTATACGCCATAACGTAATGCTACATAACGTTATACGTTATAAAGTAATGCTACATAACGTTATACGGTATACTGATATGCTATATAACCTTATACGTTATAAAGTAATGCCACATAACGTTATACGTTATACTGATATGCTATGTAACGTTATACGTTATACTGATATGATATATAACGTTATACATTATAACGTAATGCTATATAACGTTATACGCTATAACGTAATGCTACATAACGTTATACGTTATAAAGTAATGCCACAGAACGTTATACGTTATACTGATGTGCCATATAACGTTATACGTTATAACGTAACGTTATATAACGTTATACGTTACACTGGTATGCTATATAACGTTATACGCTATAACGTAATGCTACATAACGTTATACGTTATAAAGTAATGCTACATAACGTTATACGCTATAACGTAATGCTACATATCGTTATACGTTATACTGATATGCTATATAACGGTATACGTTATACTGATATGCTGTATAACGTTATACTTTAAAAAGTAATGTCAAATAACGTTATACGTTATACTGATATGCTATATAACGTTATACGTTATACTGATATGCTATATAACGTTATACGTTATAACGTAATGCTACATAACGTTATACGTTATAACGTAATGCTACATAACGTTATACGTTATAAAGTAATGCTACATAACGTTATACGTTATACTGATATGCTATATAACGTTATACGTTATAACGTAATGCTATATAACGTAATACGCTATAACGTAATGCTACATAACGTTATACGTTATACTGATATGCTACATAGCGTTACACGTTATACTGATATGCTATATAACGTAATACGCTATAACGTAATGCTACATAACGTTATACGTTATAAAGTAATGCTACATAACGTTATACGTTATGCTGATAAGCTATATAGCGTTATACGTTATACTGATAAGCTAAATAACGTTATACGTTATACTGATATGCTATATAACGTTATACGTTATACTGATATGCTATATAACGTTATACGTTATAACGTAATGCTACATAACGTTATACGTTATACCGATATGCTATATAACGTTATCCGTTATACTGATATGTTATATAACGTTATACGTTAAAAAGTAATGCTGCATAACGTTATACGTTATACTGATATGCTATATAACGTTATACGTTATACTGATATGCTATATAACGTTATACGTTAAAAAGTAATGACACATAACGTTATACGTTATACTGATAAGCTATCTAACGTTATACGTTATGACGACATGCTATATAGTGCTATACGTTATACTGATATGCTAATTAACGTTATACGTTATAACGTAATGCCACATAACGTTATACGTTATACTGATATGCTATATAACGTTATACGTTATACTGATATGCTATATAACGTTATAGGTTATACTGATATGATATATAACGTTATACGTTATAACGTAATGCTATATATCGTTATACGCTATAACGTAATGCTACATAACGTTATACGTTATAAAGTAATGCCACAGAACGTTATACGTTATACTGATGTGCCATATAACGTTATACGTTATAACGTAACGTTATATAACGTTATACGTTATACTGGTATGCTATATAACGTTATACGCTATAACGTAATGCTACATAACGTTATACGTTATAAAGTAGTGCCACATAACGTTATACGTTATACTGATATGCTATGTAACGTTATACGTTATATCGTAATGCTACATAACGTTATACGCTATAACATAATGCTACATAATGTTATACGTTATAAAGTAATGCTACATAACGTTATACGTTATAACGTAATGTTATATAACGTTATACGTTATACTGTTATGCTATCTAACGTTATATCTTATAACGTAATACTATATAACGTTATACGTTATAACGTAATGCTACATAACGTTATACGTTATACTGATATGCTATCTAACGTTAGACCTTATAGCGTAATACTGTATAACGTTATACGTTATAACGTAATGCTACATAACGTTATACGTTATAACGTAATGCTACATAACGTTATACGTTATAAAATAATGCTGCATAACGTTATACGTTATACTTATAAGCTATATAGCGTTAAACGTTATACTGATATGCTATATAACGTTATACGTTATACTGATATGCTATGTAACGTTATACGTTATATCGTAATGCTACATAACGTTATACGCTATAACATAATGCTACATAACGTTACACGTTATACTGATATGCTATATAACGTTATACGCTATAACGTAATGCCACATAACGTTATACGTTATAAAGTAATGCCACATAATGTTATACGTTATACTGATAAGCTATATAGCGTTATACGTTATACTGATATGCTATATAACGTTATACGCTATAACGTAATGCTACATAACGTTATACGTTATAAAGTAATGCCACATAACGTTATACGTTATAAAGTAATGCCACATAACGTTATACGTTATGCTGAAATGCTATCTAACGTTACACCTTATAGCGTAATACTATATAACGTTATACGTTATAAAGTAATGCCACATAACGTTATACGTTATACTGATATGCAATATAACGTTATACGTTATAACGTAATGCTATATATCGTTATACGCCATAACGTAATGCTACATAACGTTATACGTTATAAAGTAATGCCACACACCGTTATACGTTATAAAGTAATGCCACATAACGTTATAAGTTATACTGATGTGCCATATAACGTTGTACGATATAACGTAATGCTATATAACGTTATACGTTATACTGATATGCTATATAACGTTGTACGCTATAAAGTAATGCCACATAACGTTATACGTTATACTGATATGCTATATAACGTTATACGTTATACTGATATGCTATGTAACGTTATACGTTATATCGTAATGCTACATAACGTTATACGTTATAAAGTAATGCCACATAACGTTATACGTTATGCTGAAAAGCTATCTAACGTTACACCTTATAGCGTAATACTATATAACGTTATACGTTATAAAGTAATGCCACATAACGTTATACGTTATACTGATATGCTATATAACGTTATACGTTATAACGTAATGCTATATAACGTTATACGCTATAACGTAATGCTACATAACGTTATACGTTATAAAGTAATGCTACATAACGTTATACGTTATACTGATATGCTATATAACGTTATACGTTATAAAGTAATGCCACATAACGTTATACGTTATAAAGTAATGCCACATAACGTTATAAGTTATACTGATGTGCCATATAACGTTATACGTTATAACGTAATGCTATATAACGTTATACGTTATGCTGAAATGCTATCTAACGTTACACCTTATAGCGTAATACTATATAACGTTATACGTTATAAAGTAATGCCACATAACGTTATACGTTATACTGATATGCAATATAACGTTATACGTTATAACGTAATGCTATATATCGTTATACGCCATAACGTAATGCTACATAACGTTATACGTTATAAAGTAATGCTACATAACGTTATACGGTATACTGATATGCTATATAACCTTATACGTTATAAAGTAATGCCACATAACGTTATACGTTATACTGATATGCTATGTAACGTTATACGTTATAAAGTAATGCCACATAACGTTATACGTTATACTGACATGCTCTATAACGTTATACGTTATAACGTAATGCCATATAACGTTATAAGCTATAACGTAAGGCTACATAACGTTATACGTTATAAAGTAATGCTACATAACGTTATACGTTATACTGAAATGCTATATAACGTTATACGCTATAACATAATGCTACATAATGTTATACGTTACACTGGTATGCTATATAACGTTATACGCTATAACGTAATGCTACATAACGTTATACGTTATAAAGTAATGCTACATAACGTTATACGTTATAAAGTAATGCCACAGAACGTTATACGTTATACTGATGTGCCATATAACGTTATACGTTATAACGTAACGTTATATAACGTTATACGTTACACTGGTATGCTATATAACGTTATACGCTATAACGTAATGCTACATAACGTTATACGTTATAAAGTAATGCCACATAACGTTATACGTTATAAAGTAATGCCACATAACGTTATACGTTATGCTGAAATGCTATCTAACGTTACACCTTATAGCGTAATACTATATAACGTTATACGTTATAAAGTAATGCCACATAACGTTATACGTTATACTGATATGCAATATAACGTTATACGTTATAACGTAATGCTATATATCGTTATACGCCATAACGTAATGCTACATAACGTTATACGTTATAAAGTAATGCTACATAACGTTATACGGTATACTGATATGCTATATAACCTTATACGTTATAAAGTAATGCCACATAACGTTATACGTTATAAAGTAATGCCACATAACGTTATAAGTTATACTGATGTGCCATATAACGTTATACGTTATAACGTAATGCTATATAACGTTATACGTTATACTGATATGCTATATAACGTTATACGCTATAACGTAATGCTACATAACGTTATACGTTATACTGAAATGCTATATAACGTTATACGCTATAACATAATGCTACATAATGTTATACGTTACACTGGTATGCTATATAACGTTATACGCTATAACGTAATGCTACATAACGTTATACGTTATAAAGTAATGCTACATAACGTTATACGTTATAAAGTAATGCCACAGAACGTTATACGTTATACTGATGTGCCATATAACGTTATACGTTATAACGTAACGTTATATAACGTTATACGTTACACTGGTATGCTATATAACGTTATACGCTATAACGTAATGCTACATAACGTTATACGTTATAAAGTAATGCCACATAACGTTATACGTTATAAAGTAATGCCACATAACGTTATACGTTATGCTGAAATGCTATCTAACGTTACACCTTATAGCGTAATACTATATAACGTTATACGTTATAAAGTAATGCCACATAACGTTATACGTTATACTGATATGCAATATAACGTTATACGTTATAACGTAATGCTATATATCGTTATACGCCATAACGTAATGCTACATAACGTTATACGTTATACTGAAATGCTATATAACGTTATACGCTATAACATAATGCTACATAATGTTATACGTTACACTGGTATGCTATATAACGTTATACGCTATAACGTAATGCTACATAACGTTATACGTTATAAAGTAATGCCACATAACGTTATACGTTATAAAGTAATGCCACATAACGTTATAAGTTATACTGATGTGCCATATAACGTTATACGTTATAACGTAATGCTATATAACGTTATACGTTATACTGATATGCTATATAACGTTATACGCTATAACGTAATGCTACATAACGTTATACGTTATAAAGTAATGCCACATAACGTTATACGTTATAAAGTAATGCCACATAACGTTATACGTTATGCTGAAATGCTATCTAACGTTACACCTTATAGCGTAATACTATATAACGTTATACGTTATAAAGTAATGCCACATAACGTTATACGTTATACTGATATGCAATATAACGTTATACGTTATAACGTAATGCTATATATCGTTATACGCCATAACGTAATGCTACATAACGTTATACGTTATAAAGTAATGCCACACACCGTTATACGTTATAAAGTAATGCCACATAACGTTATAAGTTATACTGATGTGCCATATAACGTTGTACGATATAACGTAATGCTATATAACGTTATACGTTATACTGATATGCTATATAACGTTGTACGCTATAAAGTAATGCCACATAACGTTATACGATATACTGATATGCTATATAACGTTATACGTTACACTGATATGCTATGTAACGTTATACGTTATATCGTAATGCTACATAACGTTATACGTTATAAAGTAATGCCACATAACGTTATACGCTATGCTGAAATGCTATCTAACGTTACACCTTATAGCGTAATACTATATAACGTTATACGTTATAAAGTAATGCCACATAACGTTATACGTTATACTGATATGCTATATAACGTTATACGTTATAACGTAATGCTATATAACGATATACGCTATAACGTAATGCTACATAACGTTATACGTTATAAAGTAATGCTACATAACGTTATACGTTATACTGATATGCTATATAACGTTATACGTTATAAAGTAATGCTACATAACGTTATACGTTATAACGTAATGTTATATAACGTTATACGTTATACTGATATGCTCTATAACGTTATACGTTATAACGTAATGCCACATAACGTTATACGTTATAAAGTAATGCCACATACCGTTATACGTTATAAAGTAATGCCACATAACGTTATAAGTTATACTGATGTGCCATATAACGTTATACGTTATAACGTAATGCTATATAGCGTTATACGTTATGCTGAAATGCTATCTAACGTTACACCTTATAGCGTAATACTATTTAACGTTATACGTTATAAAGTAATGCCACATAACGTTATACGTTATACTGATATGCAATATAACGTTATACGTTATAACGTAATGCTATATATCGTTATACGCCATAACGTAATGCTACATAACGTTATACGTTATAAAGTAATGCTACATAACGTTATACGGTATACTGATATGCTATATAACCTTATACGTTATAAAGTAATGCCACATAACGTTATACGTTATACTGATATGCTATGTAACGTTATACGTTATACTGATATGATATAAAACGTTATACATTATAACGTAATGCTATATAACGTTATACGCTATAACGTAATGCTACATAACGTTATACGTTATAAAGTAATGCCACAGAACGTTATACGTTATACTGATGTGCCATATAACGTTATACGTTATAACGTAACGTTATATAACGTTATACGTTACACTGGTATGCTATATAACGTTATACGCTATAACGTAATGCTACATAACGTTATACGTTATAAAGTAATGCTACATAACGTTATACGCTATAACGTAATGCTACATATCGTTATACGTTATACTGATATGCTATATAACGGTATACGTTATACTGATATGCTGTATAACGTTATACTTTAAAAAGTAATGTCAAATAACGTTATACGTTATACTGATATGCTATATAACGTTATACGTTATACTGATATGCTATATAACGTTATACGTTATAACGTAATGCTACATAACGTTATACGTTATAACGTAATGCTACATAACGTTATACGTTATAAAGTAATGCTACATAACGTTATACGTTATACTGATATGCTATATAACGTTATACGTTATAACGTAATGCTATATAACGTTATACGCTATAACGTAATGCTACATAACGTTATACGTTATACTGATAAGCTATATAGCGTTACACGTTATACTGATATGCTATATAACGTAATACGCTATAACGTAATGCTACATAACGTTATACGTTATAAAGTAATGCTACATAACGTTATACGTTATGCTGATAAGCTATATAGCGTTATACGTTATACTGATAAGCTAAATAACGTTATACGTTATACTGATATGCTATATAACGTTATACGTTATACTGATATGCTATATAACGTTATACGTTATAACGTAATGCTACATAACGTTATACGTTATACCGATATGCTATATAACGTTATCCGTTATACTGATATGTTATATAACGTTATACGTTAAAAAGTAATGCTGCATAACGTTATACGTTATACTGATATGCTATATAACGTTATATGTTATACTGATATGCTATATAACGTTATACGTTAAAAAGTAATGATACATAACGTTATACGTTATACTGATAAGCTATCTAACGTTATACGTTATGAGGAAATGCTATATAGTGCTATACGTTATACTGATATGCTATATAACGTTATACGTTATAACGTAATGCCACATAACGTTATACGTTATACTGATATGCTATATAACGTTATACGTTATACTGATATGCTATATAACGTTATAGGTTATACTGATATGATATATAACGTTATACGTTATAACGTAATGCTATATATCGTTATACGCTATAACGTAATGCTACATAACGTTATACGTTATAAAGTAATGCCACAGAACGTTATACGTTATACTGATGTGCCATATAACGTTATACGTTATAACGTAACGTTATATAACGTTATACGTTATACTGGTATGCTATATAACGTTATACGCTATAACGTAATGCTACATAACGTTATACGTTATAAAGTAGTGCCACATAACGTTATACGTTATACTGATATGCTATGTAACGTTATACGTTATATCGTAATGCTACATAACGTTATACGCTATAACATAATGCTACATAATGTTATACGTTATAAAGTAATGCTACATAACGTTATACGTTATAACGTAATGTTATATAACGTTATACGTTATACTGTTATGCTATCTAACGTTATATCTTATAACGTAATACTATATAACGTTATACGTTATAACGTAATGCCACATAACGTTATACGTTATACTGATATGCTATCTAACGTTAGACCTTATAGCGTAATACTGTATAACGTTATACGTTATAACGTAATGCTACATAACGTTATACGTTATAACGTAATGCTACATAACGTTATACGTTATAAAATAATGCTGCATAACGTTATACGTTATACTTATAAGCTATATAGCGTTAAACGTTATACTGATATGCTATATAACGTTATACGTTATACTGATATGCTATGTAACGTTATACGTTATATCGTAATGCTACATAACGTTATACGCTATAACGTAATGCTACATAACGTTATACGTTATACTGATATGCTATATAACGTTATACGCTATAACGTAATGCCACATAACGTTATACGTTATAAAGTAATGCCACATAACGTTATACGTTATACTGATAAGCTATATAGCGTTATACGTTATACTGATATGCTATATAACGTTATACGCTATAACGTAATGCTACATAACGTTATACGTTATAAAGTAATGCCACATAACGTTATACGTTATAAAGTAATGCCACATAACGTTATACGTTATGCTGAAATGCTATCTAACGTTACACCTTATAGCGTAATACTATATAACGTTATACGTTATAAAGTAATGCCACATAACGTTATACGTTATACTGATATGCTATATAACGTTATACGTTATAACGTAATGCTATATATCGTTATACGCCATAACGTAATGCTACATAACGTTATACGTTATAAAGTAATGCCACACACCGTTATACGTTATAAAGTAATGCCACATAACGTTATAAGTTATACTGATGTGCCATATAACGTTGTACGATATAACGTAATGCTATATAACGTTATACGTTATACTGATATGCTATATAACGTTGTACGCTATAAAGTAATGCCACATAACGTTATACGTTATACTGATATGCTATATAACGTTATACGTTATACTGATATGCTATGTAACGTTATACGTTATATCGTAATGCTACATAACGTTATACGTTATAAAGTAATGCCACATAACGTTATACGTTATGCTGAAATGCTATCTAACGTTACACCTTATAGCGTAATACTATATAACGTTATACGTTATAAAGTAATGCCACATAACGTTATACGTTATACTGATATGCTATATAACGTTATACGTTATAACGTAATGCTATATAACGTTATACGCTATAACGTAATGCTACATAACGTTATACGTTATAAAGTAATGCTACATAACGTTATACGTTATACTGATATGCTATATAACGTTATACGTTATAAAGTAATGCCACATAACGTTATACGTTATAAAGTAATGCCACATAACGTTATAAGTTATACTGATGTGCCATATAACGTTATACGTTATAACGTAATGCTATATAACGTTATACGTTATGCTGAAATGCTATCTAACGTTACACCTTATAGCGTAATACTATATAACGTTATACGTTATAAAGTAATGCCACACAACGTTATACGTTATACTGATATGCAATATAACGTTATACGTTATAACGTAATGCTATATATCGTTATACGCCATAACGTAATGCTACATAACGTTATACGTTATAAAGTAATGCTACATAACGTTATACGGTATACTGATATGCTATATAACCTTATACGTTATAAAGTAATGCCACATAACGTTATACGTTATACTGATATGCTATGTAACGTTATACGTTATAAAGTAATGCCACATAACGTTATACGTTATACTGACATGCTCTATAACGTTATACGTTATAACGTAATGCCATATAACGTTATAAGCTATAACGTAAGGCTACATAACGTTATACGTTATAAAGTAATGCTACATAACGTTATACGTTATACTGAAATGCTATATAACGTTATACGTTATACTGATATGCTGTATAACGTTATAATTTAAAAAGTAATGTCACATAACGTTATACGTTATACTGATATGCTATATAACGTTATACGTTATACTGATATGCTATGTAACGTTATACGTTATATCGTAATGCTACATAACGTTATACGCTATAACATAATGCTACATAACGTTATACGTTATAAAGTAATGCTACATAACGTTATACGTTATACTGATAAGCTATATAACGTTATACGCTATAACATAATGCTACATAATGTTATACGTTACACTGGTATGCTATATAACGTTATACGCTATAACGTAATGCTACATAACGTTATACGTTATAAAGTAATGCTACATAACGTTATACGTTATAAAGTAATGCCACAGAACGTTATACGTTATACTGATGTGCCATATAACGTTATACGTTATAACGTAACGTTATATAACGTTATACGTTACACTGGTATGCTATATAACGTTATACGCTATAACGTAATGCTACATAACGTTATACGTTATAAAGTAATGCCACATAACGTTATACGTTATAAAGTAATGCCACATAACGTTATACGTTATGCTGAAATGCTATCTAACGTTACACCTTATAGCGTAATACTATATAACGTTATACGTTATAAAGTAATGCCACATAACGTTATACGTTATACTGATATGCTATATAACGTTATACGTTATAACGTAATGCTATATATCGTTATACGCCATAACGTAATGCTACATAACGTTATACGTTATAAAGTAATGCTACATAACGTTATACGGTATACTGATATGCTATATAACCTTATACGTTATAAAGTAATGCCACATAACGTTATACGTTATAAAGTAATGCCACATAACGTTATAAGTTATACTGATGTGCCATATAACGTTATACGTTATAACGTAATGCTATATAACGTTATACGTTATACTGATATGCTATATAACGTTATACGCTATAACGTAATGCTACATAACGTTATACGTTATAAAGTAATGCCACATAACGTTATACGTTATACTGATATGCTATGTAACGTTATACGTTATGTCGTAATGCTACATAACGTTATACGCTATAACATAATGCTACATAATGTTATACGTTATAAAGTAATGCTACATAACGTTATACGTCATAACGTAATGCTATATAACGTTATACGTTATACTGATATCCTATATAACGTTATACGTTACACTGATATGCTATGTAACGTTATACGTTATATCGTAATGCTACATAACGTTATACGCTATAACATAATGCTACATAATGTTATACGTTATAGAGTAATGCTACCTAACGTTATACGTTATAACGTAATGCTACATAACGTTATACGTTATAAAATAATGCTACATAACGTTATACGTTATACTTATAAGCTATATAGCGTTATACGTTATACTGATATGCTATATAACGTTATACGCTATAACGTAATGCTACATAACGTTATACGTTATACTGATATGCTATATAACGTTATACGTTATACTGATATGCTATATAACGTTATACGTTATAACGTAATGCTATATAACGTTATACGTTATACTGATATGCTATCTAACGTTAGACCTTATAGCGTAATACTGTATAACGTTATACGTTATAACGTAATGCTACATAACGTTATACGTTATAACGTAATGCTACATAACGTTATACATTATAAAATAATGCTACATAACGTTATACGTTATACTTATAAGCTATATAGCGTTAAACGTTATACTGATATGCTATATAACGTTATACGTTATACTGATATGCTATGTAACGTTATACGTTATATCGTAATGCTACATAACGTTATACGCTATAACATAATGCTACATAACGTTACACGTTATACTGATATGCTATATAACGTTATACGCTATAACGTAATGCCACATAACGTTATACCTTATACTGATAAGCTATATAGCGTTATACGTTATACTGATATGCTATATAACGTTATACGCTATAACGTAATGCTACATAACGTTATACGTTATAAAGTAATGCCACATAACGTTATACGTTATGAAGTAATGCCACATAACGTTATACGTTATGCTGAAATGCTATCTAACGTTACACCTTATAGCGTAATACTATATAACGTTATACGTTATAAAGTAATGCCACATAACGTTATACGATATACTGATATGTTATATAACGTTATACGTTATAACGTAATGCTATATAAGGATATACGCTATAACGTAATGTTACATAACGTTATACGTTATAGAGTAATGCTACATAACGTCATACGTTATACTGATATGCTATATAACGTTATACGTTATAAAGTAATGCCACATAACGTTATACGTTATACTGACATGCTCTATAACGTTATACGTTATAACGTAATGCTATATAACGTTATAAGCTATAACGTAAGGCTACATAACGTTATACGTTATAAAGTAATGCTACATAACGTTATACGTTATACGGAAATGCTATATAACGTTATACGTTATACTGATATGCTGTATAACGTTATAATTTAAAAAGTAATGTCACATAACGTTATACGTTATACTGATATGCTATATAACGTTATACGTTATACTGATATGCTATGTAACGTTATACGTTATATCGTAATGCTACATAACGTTATACGCTATAACATAATGCTACATAACGTTATACGTTATAAAGTAATGCTACATAACGTTATACGTTATACTGATAAGCTATATAACGTTATACGCTATAACATAATGCTACATAATGTTATACGTTACACTGGTATGCTATATAACGTTATACGCTATAACGTAATGCTACATAACGTTATACGTTATAAAGTAATGCTACATAACGTTATACGTTATAAAGTAATGCCACAGAACGTTATACGTTATACTGATGTGCCATATAACGTTATACGTTATAACGTAATGCTATATAACGTTATACGCTATAACGTAAGGCTACATAACGTTATACGTTATAAAGTAATGCCACAGAACGTTATACGTTATACTGATGTGCCATATAACGTTATACGTTATAACGTAACGTTATATAACGTTATACGTTACACTGGTATGCTATATAACGTTATACGCTATAACGTAATGCTACATAACGTTATACGTTATAAAGTAATGCTACATAACGTTATACGCTATAACGTAATGCTACATATCGTTATACGTTATACTGATATGCTATATAACGGTATACGTTATACTGATATGCTGTATAACGTTATACTTTAAAAAGTAATGTCACATAACGTTATACGTTATACTGATATGCTATATAACGTTATACGTTATACTGATATGCTATGTAACGTTATACGTTATATCGTAGTGCTACATAACGTTATACGCTATAACATAATGCTACATAACGTTATACGTTATAAAGTAATGCTACATAACGTTATACGTTATACTGATAAGCTATATAACGTTATACGCTATAACATAATGCTACATAATGTTATACGTTATAAAGTAATGCTACATAACGTTATACGTTATAACGTAATGCTACATAACGTTATACGTTATAAAGTAATGCTACATAACGTTATACGTTATACTGATATGCTATATAACGTTATACGTTATAACGTAATGCTATATATCGTTATACGCTATAACGTAATGCTACATAAGGTTATACGTTATACTGGTAAGTTATATAGCGTTACACGTTATACTGATATGCTATATAACGTTATACGCTATAACGTAATGCTACATAACGTTATACGTTATAAAGTAATGTTACATAACGTTATACGTTATACTGATAAGCTATATAGCGTTATACGTTATACTGATATGCTATATAACGTTATACGCTATAACGTAATGCTACATAGCGTTATACGTTATACTGATAAGCTAAATAACGTTATACGTTATACTGATATGCTATATAACGTTATATGTCATACTGATATGCTATATAACGTTATACGTTATAACGTAATGCTACATAACGTTATACGTTATACCGATATGCTATATAACGTTATCCGTTATACTGATATGTTATATAACGTTATACGTTAAAAAGTAATGCTGCATAACGTTATACGTTATACTGATATGCTATATAACGTTATATGTCATACTGATATGCTATATAACGTTATACGTTAAAAAGTAATGGTACATAACGTTATACGTTATACTGATAAGCTATCTAACGTTATACGTTATGAGGAAATGCTATGTAGTGCGATACGTTATACTGATATGCTAATTAACGTTATACGTTATAACGTAATGCCACATAACGTTATACGTTATACTGATATGCTATATAACGTTATACGTTATACTGATATGCTATATAACGTTATACGTTATACTGATATGATATATAACGTTATACGTTATAACGTAATGCTATATATCGTTATACGCTATAACGTAATGCTACATAACGTTATACGTTATAAAGTAATGCCACAGAACGTTATACGTTATACTGATAAGCTATATAACGTTATACGTTATACTGATATGCTATATAACGTTATACGCTATAACGTAATGCTACATAACGTTATACGTTATAAAGTAATGCCACATAACGTTATACGTTATAATGTAATGCCACATAACGTTATACGTTATACTGATAAGCTATATAACGTTATACGCTATAACATAATGCTACATAATGTTATACGTTATAAAGTAATGCTACATAACGTTATACGTTATACTGATATGCTATATAACGGTATACGTTATACTGATATGCTACATAACGTTATACGTTATACTGATAAGCTATATAACGTTATACGCTATAACATAATGCTACATAATGTTATACGTTATAAAGTAATGCTACATATCGTTATACGTTATACTGATATGCTATATAACGGTATACGTTATACTGATATGCTACATAACGTTATACGTTATACTGATAAGCTATATAACGTTATACGCTATAACATAATGCTACATAATGTTATACGTTATAAAGTAATGCTACATAACGTTATACGTTATACTGATAAGCTATATAACGTTATACGTTATACTGATATGCTATATAACGTTATACGTTATACTGATATGCTATACAGTCTGTCACACAAGAGCGTGTCTGCGATATCTGCGAAACCTGACACCTAATCAGAATGAGATAAAAAGAATGTAAACAAACGAAAACTTCTCTAATACGCGTTGCTGAATACCTTTCAGTTTCATTTGAAACAGTGAAAGGAACAGAGCTTTTTAATATGAGTGCCGCGTACGCGAAACGTCGAAAATCGTCTGGCATGGGCGAATGAAAACAGAGATCGTGATTGGAGTAATATAATATTCACTGATGAATCTTCGTTTTGGGCATGGTGTCCTATTAGGCGTGCTTGGACTATCCATGGAAGAAGGATGATTCAAAGAAGTGTAAAACACCCTATAAAAGTGCATGTTTGGGGTTGCTTTAACGCACGCGGTTTTGGGACTTTGTGCGTCTTTACAGACAATCTGAATGCACAAAAGATGGTGAAATTGTACCAAAGGGGACTTCTCACATCCGTGAAACGTTGGTTCAACCAAACCGAGGACCAATGGATATTGCAAGAAGACAACGACCCTAAACATCGAAGTCGCATCTGCACCCAATGGAAAGCGAAAAACGCCATCACAGTACTTCCTTGGCCATCGCAGTCCCCTGATGCAAACCCTATCGAAAATGTGTGGTCCCTAATGAAATGCAAGCTGAGAGGAAGACGTATCACAAAAAAAAGAACACTTGTACATCACATTCGAAAGATATGGAGGTCGTTACCAGAATCCTACGCTCAAAAATTAGTCGAGAGTATGCCGAAACGATGTCAAGCTATAATCGCTAATGGAGGAGATTGGACACCCTACTAAGTAATAGCGTATTAGTGCTTTAGATGTAGATTCAATTCATATAAATTTTTTTACAAATATATAAATATTTACAGAAATATCGCAGACACGCTCTTGTGTGACAGACAGTATAACGTTATACGTTATTCTGATATGCTATATAACGTTATACGTTATAACGTAATGCTACATAACGTTATACGCTATAACGTAATGCTACATAACGTTATACGTTATAGTGATATGCTATCTAACGTTAGACCTTATAGCGTAATACTATATAACGCTATACGTTATAACGTAATGCTACATAACGTTATACGTTATAAAGTAATGCTACATATCGTTATACGTTATACTGATATGCTATATAACGGTATACGTTATACTGATATGCTACATAACGTTATACGTTATACTGATAAGCTATATAACGTTATACGCTATAACATAATGCTACATAATGTTATACGTTATAAAGTAATGCTACATAACGTTATACGTTATACTGATATGCTATATAACGTTATACGTTATACTGATATGCTATATAACGTTATACGTTATATCGTAATGCTACATAACGTTATACGCTATAACATAATGCTACATAATGTTATACGTTATAAAGTAATGCTACATAACGTTATACGGTATACTGATATGCTATATAACCTTATACGTTATAAAGTAATGCCACATAACGTTATACGTTATAAAGTAATGCCACATAACGTTATACGTTATGCTGAAATGCTATCTAACGTTACACCTTATAGCGTAATACTATATAACGTTATACGATATAAAGTAATGCCACATAACGTTATACGTTATACTGATATGCCATATAACGTTATACGTTATAAAGTAATGCCACATAACGTTATGCGTTATACTGATATGCTATATAACGTTATACGTTATACTGATATGCTATATAACGTTATACGTTATAACGTAATGCTATATAACGTTATACGCTATAACGTAATGCTACATAACGTTATACGTTATAAAGTAATGCTACATAACGTTATACGTTATACTGATATGCTATATAACGTTATACGTTATAACGTAATGCTATATAACGTTATACGCTATAACGTAATGCTACATAACGTTATACGTTATACTGATATGCTATATAACGTTATACGTTATAAAGTAATGCCACATAACGTTATACGTTATACTGATATGCTATATAACGTTATACGTTATACTGATATGCTATATAACGTTATACGTTATAACGTAATGCTATATAACGTTATACGCTATAACGTAATGCTACATAACGTTATACGTTATAAAGTAATGCCACAGAACGTTATACGTTATACTGATGTGCCATATAACGTTATAAGTTATAACGTAACGTTATATAACGTTATACGTTACACTGGTATGCTATATAACGTTATACGCTATAACGTAATGCTACATAACGTTATACGTTATAAAGTAATGCTACATAACGTTATACGCTATAACGTAATGCTACATATCGTTATACGTTATACTGATATGCTATATAACGGTATACGTTATACTGATATGCTGTATAACGTTATACTTTAAAAAGTAATGTCACATAACGTTATACGTTATACTGATATGCTATATAACGTTATACGTTATACTGATATGCTATGTAACGTTATACGTTATATCGTAATGCTACATAACGTTATACGCTATAACATAATGCTACATAACGTTATACGTTATAAAGTAATGCTACATAACGTTATACGTTATACTGATAAGCTATATAACGTTATACGCTATAACATAATGCTACATAATGTTATACATTATAAAGTAATGCTACATAACGTTATACGTTATAACGTAATGCTACATAACGTTATACGTTATAAAGTAATGCTACATAACGTTATACGTTATACTGATATGCTATACAACGTTATACGTTATAACGTAATGCTATATATCGTTATACGCTATAACGTAATGCTACATAACGTTATACGTTATACTGATAAGCTATATAGCGTTACACGTTACACTGATATGCTATATAACGTTATACGCTATAACGTAATGCTACATAACGTTATACGTTATAAAGTAATGCTACATAACGTTATACGTTATACTGATAAGCTATATAGCGTTATACGTTATACTGATATGCTATATAACGTTATACGCTATAACGTAATGCTACATAGCGTTATACGTTATACTGATAAGCTAAATAACGTTATACGTTATACTGATATGCTATATAACGTTATATGTCATACTGATATGCTATATAACGTTATACGTTATAACGTAATGCTACATAACGTTATACGTTATACCGATATGCTATATAACGTTATCCGTTATACTGATATGTTATATAACGTTATACGTTAAAAAGTAATGCTGCATAACGTTATACGTTATACTGATATGCTATATAACGTTATATGTCATACTGATATGCTATATAACGTTATACGTTAAAAAGTAATGGTACATAACGTTATACGTTATACTGATAAGCTATCTAACGTTATACGTTATGAGGAAATGCTATGTAGTGCGATACGTTATACTGATATGCTAATTAACGTTATACGTTATAACGTAATGCCACATAACGTTATACGTTATACTGATATGCTATATAACGTTATACGTTATACTGATATGCTATATAACGTTATACGTTATACTGATATGATATATAACGTTATACGTTATAACGTAATGCTATATATCGTTATACGCTATAACGTAATGCTACATAACGTTATACGTTATAAAGTAATGCCACAGAACGTTATACGTTATACTGATGTGCCATATAACGTTATACGTTATAACGTAACGTTATATAACGTTATACGTTATACTGGTATGCTGTATAACGTTATACGCTATAACGTAATGCTACATAACGTTATACGTTATAAAGTAGTGCCACATAACGTTATACGTTATACTGATATGCCATATAACGTTATACGTTATAACGTAACGTTATATAACGTTATACGTTATACTGGTATGCTACATAACGTTATACGCTATAACATAATGCTACATAATGTTATACGTTATAAAGTAATGCTACATAACGTTATACGTTATACTGATATGTTATATAACGTTATACGTTAAAAAGTAATGCTGCATAACGTTATACGTTATACTGATATGCTATATAACGTTATATGTCATACTGATATGCTATATAACGTTATACGTTAAAAAGTAATGGTACATAACGTTATACGTTATACTGATAAGCTATCTAACGTTATACGTTATGAGGAAATGCTATGTAGTGCGATACGTTATACTGATATGCTAATTAACGTTATACGTTATAACGTAATGCCACATAACGTTATACGTTATACTGATATGCTATATAACGTTATACGTTATACTGATATGCTATATATCGTTATACGTTATACTGATATGATATATAACGTTATACGTTATAACGTAATGCTATATATCGTTATACGCTATAACGTAATGCTACATAACGTTATACGTTATAAAGTAATGCCACAGAACGTTATACGTTATACTGATGTGCCATATAACGTTATACGTTATAACGTAACGTTATATAACGTTATACGTTATACTGGTATGCTACATAACGTTATACGCTATAACATAATGCTACATAATGTTATACGTTATAAAGTAATGCTACATAACGTTATACGTTATAACGTAATGTTATATAACGTTATACGTTATACTGTTATGCTATCTAACGTTATATCTTATAACGTAATACTATATAACGTTATACGTTATAACGTAATGCCACATAACGTTATACGTTATACTGATATGCTATATAACGTTATACGTTATTCTGATATGCTATATAACGTTATACGTTATAACGTAATGCTACATAACGTTATACGCTATAACGTAATGCTACATAACGTTATACGTTATAGTGATATGCTATCTAACGTTAGACCTTATAGCGTAATACTGTATAACGTTATACGTTATAACGTAATGCTACATAACGTTATACGTTATAAAGTAATGCTACATATCGTTATACGTTATACTGATATGCTATATAACGGTATACGTTATACTGATATGCTACATAACGTTATACGTTATACTGATAAGCTATATAACGTTATACGGTATAACATAATGCTACATAATGTTATACGTTATAAAGTAATGCTACATAACGTTATACGTTATACTGATAAGCTATATAACGTTATACGTTATACTGATATGCTATATAACGTGATACGCTATAACGTAATGCTACATAACGTTATACGTTATAAAGTAATGCCACATAACGTTATACGTTATAATGTAATGCCACATAACGTTATACGTTATGCTGAAATGCTATCTAACGTTACACCTTATAGCGTAATACTATATAACGTTATACGATATAAAGTAATGCCACATAACGTTATACGTTATACTGATATGCCATATAACGTTATACGTTTTAAAGTAATGCCACATAACGTTATGCGTTATACTGATATGCTATATGACGTTATACGTTATACTGATATGCTATATAACGTTATACGTTATAACGTAATGCTATATAACGTTATACGCTATAACGTAAGGCTACATAACGTTATACGTTATAAAGTAATGCTACATAACGTAATACGTTATACTGATATGCTATATAACGTTATACGTTATAACGGAATGCTATATAACGTTATACTCTATAACGTAATGCTACATAACGTTATACGTTATAGAGTAATGCTACATAACGTTATACGTTATAACGTAATGCTACATAACGTGATACGTTATAAAATAATGCTACATAACGTTATACGTTATACTTATAAGCTATATAGCGTTATACGTTATACTGATATGCTATATAACGTTATACGCTATAACGTAATGCTACATAACGTTATACGTTATACTGATATGCTATATAACGTTATACGTTATAAAGTAATGCCACAGAACGTTATACGTTATACTGATGTGCCATATAACGTTATACGTTATAACGTAACGTTATATAACGTTATACGTTACACTGGTATGCTATATAACGTTATACGCTATAACGTAATGCTACATAACGTTATACGTTATAAAGTAATGATACATAACGTTATACGTTATACTGATAAGCTATCTAACGTTATACGTTATGAGGAAATGCTATATAGTGCTATACGTTATACTGATATGCTATATAACGTTATACGTTATACTGATATGCTATATAACGTTATACGTTATAACGTAATGCTATATAACGTTATACGCTATAACGTAATGCTACATAACGTTATACGTTATACTGATATGCTATATAACGTTATACGTTATAAAGTAATGCCACATAACGTTATACGTTATAAAGTAATGCCACATAACGTTATACGTTATTCTGATATGCTATCTAACGTTATACCTTATAACGTAATACTATATAACCTTATAAGTTATAAAGTAATGCCACATAACGTTATACGTTATACTGATATGCTATATAACGTTATACGTTATACTGATATGCTATATAACGTTATACGTTATAACGTAATGCTATATAACGTTATACGCTATAACGTAATGCTACATAACGTTATACGTTATAAAGTAATGCCACAGAACGTTATACGTTATACTGATGTGCCATATAACGTTATACGTTATAACGTAACGTTATATAACGTTATACGTTACACTGGTATGCTATATAACGTTATACGCTATAACGTAATGCTACATAACGTTATACGTTATAAAGTAATGCTACATAACGTTATACGCTATAACGTAATGCTACATATCGTTATACGTTATACTGATATGCTATATAACGGTATACGTTATACTGATATGCTGTATAACGTTATACTTTAAAAAGTAATGTCACATAACGTTATACGTTATACTGATATGCTATATAACGTTATACGTTATACTGATATGCTATGTAACGTTATACGTTATATCGTAATGCTACATAACGTTATACGCTATAACATAATGCTACATAACGTTATACGTTATAAAGTAATGCTACATAACGTTATACGTTATACTGATAAGCTATATAACGTTATACGCTATAACATAATGCTACATAACGTTATACGTTATAAAGTAATGCTACATAACGTTATACGTTATACTGATATGCTATATAACGTTATACGTTATAACGTAATGCTATATATCGTTATACGCTATAACGTAATGCTACATAACGTTATACGTTATAAAGTAATGCTACATAACGTTATACGCTATAACGTAATGCTACATATCGTTATACGTTATACTGATATGCTATATAACGGTATACGTTATACTGATATGCTGTATAACGTTATACTTTAAAAAGTAATGTCACATAACGTTATACGTTATACTGATATGCTATATAACGTTATATGTCATACTGATATGCTATATAACGTTATACGTTATAACGTAATGCTACATAACGTTATACGTTATACTGATAAGCTATCTAACGTTATACGTTATGAGGAAATGCTATGTAGTGCGATACGTTATACTGATATGCTAATTAACGTTATACGTTATAACGTAATGCCACATAACGTTATACGTTATACTGATATGCTATATAACGTTATACGTTATACTGATATGCTATATAACGTTATACGTTATACTGATATGATATATAACGTTATACGTTATAACGTAATGCTATATATCGTTATACGCTATAACGTAATGCTACATAACGTTATACGTTATACTGATAAGCTATATAGCGTTACACGTTATACTGATATGCTATATAACGTTATATGTCATACTGATATGCTATATAACGTTATACGTTATAACGTAATGCTACATAACGTTATACGTTATACCGATATGCTATATAACGTTATCCGTTATACTGATATGTTATATAACGTTATACGTTAAAAAGTAATGCTGCATAACGTTATACGTTATACTGATATGCTATATAACGTTATATGTCATACTGATATGCTATATAACGTTATACGTTAAAAAGTAATGACACATAACGTTATACGTTATACTGATAAGCTATCTAACGTTATACGTTATGAGGAAATGCTATATAGTGCTATACGTTATACTGATATGCTATATAACGTTATACGTTATAACGTAATGCCACATAACGTTATACGTTATACTGATATGCTATATAACGTTATACGTTATACTGATATGCTATATAACGTTATACGTTATACTGATATGATATATAACGTTATACGTTATAACGTAATGCTATATATCGTTATACGCTATAACGTAATGCTACATAACGTTATACGTTATAAAGTAGTGCCACATAACGTTATACGTTATACTGATATGCAATGTAACGTTATACGTTATATCGTAATGCTACATAACGTTATACGCTATAACATAATGCTACATAATGTTATACGTTATAAAGTAATGCTACATAACGTTATACGTTATAAGGTAATGTTATATAACGTTATACGTTATACTGTTATGCTATCTAACGTTATATCTTATAACGTAATACTATATAACGTTATACGTTATAACGTAATGCCACATAACGTTATACGTTATACTGATATGCTATATAACGTTATACGTTATACTGATATGCTATATAACGTTATACGTTATAACGTAATGCTACATAACGTTATACGCTATAACGTAATGCTACATAACGTTATACGTTATAGTGATATGCTATCTAACGTTAGACCTTATAGCGTAATACTGTATAACGTTATACGTTATAACGTAATGCTACATAACGTTATACGTTATAAAGTAATGCTACATATCGTTATACGTTATACTGATATGCTATATAACGGTATACGTTATACTGATATGCTACATAACGTTATACGTTATACTGATAAGCTATATAACGTTATACGCTATAACATAATGCTACATAATGTTATACGTTATAAAGTAATGCTACATAACGTTATACGTTATACTGATAAGCTATATAACGTTATACGTTATACTGATATGCTACATAACGTTATACGTTATATCGTAATGCTACATAACATTATACGCTATAACATAATGCTACATAATGTTATACGTTATAAAGTAATGCTACATAACGTTATACGGTATACTGATATGCTATATAACCTTATACGTTATAAAGTAATGCCACATAACGTTATACGTTATAAAGTAATGCCACATAACGTTATAAGTTATACTGATGTGCCATATAACGTTATACGTTATTACGTAATGTTATATAACGTTATACGTTATACTGATAAGTTATATAACGTTATACGCTATAACGTAATGCTACATAACGTTATACGTTATAAAGTAATGCTACATAACGTTATACGTTATACTGATATGCTATTTAACGTTATACGTTATATCGTAATGCTACATAACGTTATACGTTATAACGTAATGCTATATAACGTTATACGTTATACTGATATGCTATATAACTTTATACGTTACACTGATATGCTATGTAACGTTATACGTTATATCGTAATGCTACATAACGTTATACGCTATAACATAATGCTACATAATGTTATACGTTATAAAGTAATGCTACATAACGTTATAAGTTATACTGATGTGCCATATAACGTTATACGTTATTACGTAATGTTATATAACGTTATACGTTATACTGATAAGTTATATAACGTTATACGCTATAACGTAATGCTACATAACGTTATACGTTATAAAGTAATGCTACATAACGTTATACGTTATACTGATATGCTATTTAACGTTATACGTTATATCGTAATGCTACATAACGTTATACGTTATAAAGTAATGCCACATAACGTTATAAGTTATACTGATGTGCCATATAACGTTATACGTTATTACGTAATGTTATATAACGTTATACGTTATACTGATAAGTTATATAACGTTATACGCTATAACGTAATGCTACATAACGTTATACGTTATAAAGTAATGCTACATAACGTTATACGTTATACTGATATGCTATTTAACGTTATACGTTATATCGTAATGCTACATAACGTTATACGTTATAACGTAATGCTATATAACGTTATACGTTATACTGATATGCTATATAACGTTATACGTTATACTGATATGATATATAACGTTATACGTTATAACGTAATGCTATATATCGTTATACGCTATAACGTAATGCTACATAACGTTATACGTTATACTGATAAGCTATATAGCGTTACACGTTATACTGATATGCTATATAACGTTATATGTCATACTGATATGCTATATAACGTTATACGTTATAACGTAATGCTACATAACGTTATACGTTATACCGATATGCTATATAACGTTATCCGTTATACTGATATGTTATATAACGTTATACGTTAAAAAGTAATGCTGCATAACGTTATACGTTATACTGATATGCTATATAACGTTATATGTCATACTGATATGCTATATAACGTTATACGTTAAAAAGTAATGGTACATAACGTTATACGTTATACTGATAAGCTATCTAACGTTATACGTTATGAGGAAATGCTATGTAGTGCGATACGTTATACTGATATGCTAATTAACGTTATACGTTATAACGTAATGCCACATAACGTTATACGTTATACTGATATGCTATATAACGTTATACGTTATACTGATATGCTATATAACGTTATACGTTATACTGATATGCTATATAACGTTATACGTTATAACGTAATGCTATATATCGTTATACGCTATAACGTAATGCTACATAACGTTATACGTTATAAAGTAGTGCCACATAACGTTATACGTTATACTGATATGCAATGTAACGTTATACGTTATATCGTAATGCTACATAACGTTATACGCTATAACATAATGCTACATAATGTTATACGTTATAAAGTAATGCTACATAACGTTATACGTTATAAGGTAATGTTATATAACGTTATACGTTATACTGTTATGCTATCTAACGTTATATCTTATAACGTAATACTATATAACGTTATACGTTATAACGTAATGCCACATAACGTTATACGTTATACTGATATGCTATATAACGTTATACGTTATTCTGATATGCTATATAACGTTATACGTTATAACGTAATGCTACATAACGTTATACGCTATAACGTAATGCTACATAACGTTATACGTTATAGTGATATGCTATCTAACGTTAGACCTTATAGCGTAATACTGTATAACGTTATACGTTATAACGTAATGCTACATAACGTTATACGTTATAAAGTAATGCTACATATCGTTATACGTTATACTGATATGCTATATAACGGTATACGTTATACTGATATGCTACATAACGTTATACGTTATACTGATAAGCTATATAACGTTATACGCTATAACATAATGCTACATAATGTTATACGTTATAAAGTAATGCTACATAACGTTATACGTTATACTGATAAGCTATATAACGTTATACGTTATACTGATATGCTACATAACGTTATACGTTATATCGTAATGCTACATAACATTATACGCTATAACATAATGCTACATAATGTTATACGTTATAAAGTAATGCTACATAACGTTATACGGTATACTGATATGCTATATAACCTTATACGTTATAAAGTAATGCCACATAACGTTATACGTTATAAAGTAATGCCACATAACGTTATAAGTTATACTGATGTGCCATATAACGTTATACGTTATTACGTAATGTTATATAACGTTATACGTTATACTGATAAGTTATATAACGTTATACGCTATAACGTAATGCTACATAACGTTATACGTTATAAAGTAATGCTACATAACGTTATACGTTATACTGATATGCTATTTAACGTTATACGTTATATCGTAATGCTACATAACGTTATACGTTATAACGTAATGCTATATAACGTTATACGTTATACTGATATGCTATATAACTTTATACGTTACACTGATATGCTATGTAACGTTATACGTTATATCGTAATGCTACATAACGTTATACGCTATAACATAATGCTACATAATGTTATACGTTATAAAGTAATGCTACATAACGTTATACGTTATACTGATAAGCTATATAGCGTTATAAGATATACTGATATGCTATATAACGTTATACGCTATAACGTAATGCTACATAACGTTATACGTTATAAAGTAATGCCACATAACGTTATACGTTATAATGTAATGCCACATAACGTTATACGTTATGCTGAAATGCTATCTAACGTTACACCTTATAGCGTAATACTATATAACGTTATACGATATAAAGTAATGCCACATAACGTTATACGTTATACTGATATGCTGTATAACGTTATACTTTAAAAAGTAATGTCACATAACGTTATACGTTATACTGATATGCTATATAACGTTATACGTTATACTGATATGCTATGTAACGTTATACGTTATATCGTAATGCTACATAACGTTATACGCTATAACATAATGCTACATAACGTTATACGTTATAAAGTAATGCTACATAACGTTATACGTTATACTGATAAGCTATATAACGTTATACGCTATAACATAATGCTACATAATGTTATACGTTATAAAGTAATGCTACATAACGTTATACGTTATAACGTAATGCTACATAACGTTATACGTTATAAAGTAATGCTACATAACGTTATACGTTATACTGATATGCTATATAACGTTATACGTTATAACGTAATGCTATATAACGTTATACGCTATAACGTAATGCTACATAACGTTATACGTTATACTGATAAGCTATATAGCGTTACACGTTATACTGATATGCTATATAACGTTATACGCTATAACGTAATGCTACATAACGTTATACGTTATAAAGTAATGCTACATAACGTTATCCGTTATACTGATATGTTATATAACGTTATACGTTAAAAAGTAATGCTGCATAACGTTATACGTTATACTGATATGCTATATAACGTTATATGTCATACTGATATGCTATATAACGTTATACGTTAAAAAGTAATGGTACATTACGTTATACGTTATACTGATAAGCTATCTAACGTTATACGTTATGAGGAAATGCTATGTAGTGCGATACGTTATACTGATATGCTAATTAACGTTATACGTTATAACGTAATGCCACATAACGTTATACGTTATACTGATATGCTATATAACGTTATACGTTATACTGATATGCTATATAACGTTATACGTTATACTGATATGATATATAACGTTATACGTTATAACGTAATGCTATATATCGTTATACGCTATAACGTAATGCTACATAACGTTATACGTTATAAAGCAATGCCACAGAACGTTATACGTTATACTGATGTGCCATATAACGTTATACGTTATAACGTAACGTTATATAACGTTATACGTTATACCGGTATGCTATATAACGTTATACGCTATAACGTAATGCTACATAACGTTATACGTTATAAAGTAGTGCCACATAACGTTATACGTTATACTGATATGCAATGTAACGTTATACGTTATATCGTAATGCTACATAACGTTATACGCTATAACATAATGCTACATAATGTTATTCGTTATAAAGTAATGCTACATAACGTTATACGTTATAACGTAATGTTATATAACGTTATACGTTATACTGTTATGCTATCTAACGTTATATCTTATAACGTAATACTATATAACGTTATACGTTATAACGTAATGCCACATAACGTTATACGTTATACTGATATGCTATATAACGTTATACGTTATTCTGATATGCTATATAACGTTATACGTTATAACGTTATGCTACATAACGTTATACGCTATAACGTAATGCTACATAACGTTATACGTTATAGTGATATGCTATCTAACGTTAGACCTTATAGCGTAATACTGTATAACGTTATACGTTATAACGTAATGCTACATAACGTTATACGTTATAAAGTAATGCTACATATCGTTATACGTTATACTGATATGCTATATAACGGTATACGTTATACTGATATGCTACATAACGTTATACGTTATACTGATATGCTATATAACGTTATACGTTATATCGTAATGCTACATAACGTTATACGCTATAACATAATGCTACATAATGTTATACGTTATAAAGTAATGCTACATAACGTTATACGTTATACTGATATGCTATATAACCTTATACGTTATAAAGTAATGCCACATAACGTTATACGTTATAAAGTAATGCCAAATAACGTTATAAGTTATACTGATGTGCTATTTAACGTTATACGTTATATCGTAATGCTACATAACGTTATACGCTATAACATAATGCTACATAATGTTATACGTTATAAAGTAATGCTACATAACGTTATACGCTATAACATAATGCTACATAATGTTATACGTTATAAAGTAATGCTACATAACGTTATACGTTATACTGATAAGCTATATAGCGTTATAAGATATACTGATATGCTATATAACGTTATACGCTATAACGTAATGCTACATAACGTTATACGTTATACTGATAAGCTATATAGCGTTACACGTTATACTGATATGCTATATAACGTTATACGCTATAACGTAATGCTACATAACGTTATACGTTATAAAGTAATGCTACATAACGTTATACGTTATACTGATGAGCTATATAGCGTTATACGTTATACTGATATGCTATATAACGTTATACGCTATAACGTAATGCTACATAGCGTTATACGTTATACCGATATGCTATATAACGTTATCCGTTATACTGATATGTTATATAACGTTATACGTTAAAAAGTAATGCTGCATAACGTTATACGTTATACTGATATGCTATATAACGTTATATGTCATACTGATATGCTATATAACGTTATACGTTAAAAAGTAATGGTACATAACGTTATACGTTATACTGATAAGCTATCTAACGTTATACGTTATGAGGAAATGCTATGTAGTGCGATACGTTATACTGATATGCTAATTAACGTTATACGTTATAACGTAATGCCACATAACGTTATACGTTATACTGATATGCTATATAACGTTATACGTTATACTGATATGCTATATAACGTTATACGTTATACTGATATGATATATAACGTTATACGTTATAACGTAATGCTATATATCGTTATACGCTATAACGTAATGCTACATAACGTTATACGTTATAAAGTAATGCCACAGAACGTTATACGTTATACTGATGTGCCATATAACGTTATACGTTATAACGTAACGTTATATAACGTTATACGTTATACTGGTATGCTATATAACGTTATACGCTATAACGTAATGCTACATAACGTTATACGTTATAAAGTAGTGCCACATAACGTTATACGTTATACTGATATGCAATGTAACGTTATACGTTATATCGTAATGCTACATAACGTTATACGCTATAACATAATGCTACATAATGTTATTCGTTATAAAGTAATGCTACATAACGTTATACGTTATAACGTAATGTTATATAACGTTATACGTTATACTGTTATGCTATCTAACGTTATATCTTATAACGTAATACTATATAACGTTATACGTTATAACGTAATGCCACATAACGTTATACGTTATACTGATATGCTATATAACGTTATACGTTATTCTGATATGCTATATAACGTTATACGTTATAACGTAATGCTACATAACGTTATACGCTATAACGTAATGCTACATAACTTTATACGTTATAGTGATATGCTATCTAACGTTAGACCTTATAGCGTAATACTGTATAACGTTATACGTTATAACGTAATGCTACATAACGTTATACGTTATAAAGTAATGCTACATATCGTTATACGTTATACTGAAATGCTATATAACGGTATACGTTATACTGATATGCTACATAACGTTATACGTTATACTGATATGCTATATAACGTTATACGTTATATCGTAATGCTACATAACGTTATACGCTATAACATAATGCTACATAATGTTATACGTTATAAAGTAATGCTACATAACGTTATACGGTATACTGATATGCTATATAACCTTATACGTTATAAAGTAATGCCACATAACGTTATACGTTATAAAGTAATGCCACATAACGTTATAAGTTATACTGATGTGCTATTTAACGTTATACGTTATATCGTAATGCTACATAACGTTATACGCTATAACATAATGCTACATAATGTTATACGTTATAAAGTAATGCTACATAACGTTATACGCTATAACATAATGCTACATAATGTTATACGTTATAAAGTAATGCTACAAAACGTTATACGTTATACTGATAAGCTATATAGCGTTATAAGATATACTGATATGCTATATAACGTTATACGCTATAACGTAATGCTACATAACGTTATACGTTATAAAGTAATGCCACATAACGTTATACGTTATAATGTAATGCCACATAACGTTATACGTTATGCTGAAATGCTATCTAACGTTACACCTTATAGCGTAATACTATATAACGTTATACGATATAAAGTAATGCCACATAACGCTATACGTTATACTGATATGCCATATAACGTTATACGTTTTAAAGTAATGCCACATAACGTTATGCGTTATACTGATATGCTATATAACGTTATACGTTATACTGATATGCTATATAACGTTATACGTTATAACGTAATGCTATATAACGTTATACGCTATAACGTAAGGCTACATAACGTTATACGTTATAAAGTAATGCTACATAACGTTATACGTTATACTGATATGCTATATAACGTTATACTGATATGCTATATAACGTTATACGTTATAACGTAATGCTACATAACTTTATACGCTATAACGTAATGCTACATAACGTTATACGTTATACTGATAAGCTATATAGCGTTATAAGATATACTGATATGCTATATAACGTTATACGCTATAACGTAATGCTACATAACGTTATACGTTATAAAGTAATGCCACATAACGTTATACGTTATAAAGTAATGCCACATAACGTTATACGTTATGCTGAAATGCTATCTAACGTTACACCTTATAGCGTAATACTATATAACGTTATACGATATAAAGTAATGCCACATAACGTTATACGTTATACTGATATGCTATATAACGTTATACGTTTTAAAGTAATGCCACATAACGTTATGCGTTATACTGATATGCTATATGACGTTATACGTTATACTGATATGCTATATAACGTTATACGTTATAAAGTAATGCTACATAACGTTATACGTTATACTGGTATGCTATATAACGTTATACGCTATAACGTAATGCTACATAACGTTATACGTTATAAAGTAGTGCCACATAACGTTATACGTTATACTGATATGCAATGTAACGTTATACGTTATATCGTAATGCTACATAACGTTATACGCTATAACATAATGCTACATAATGTTATTCGTTATAAAGTAATGCTACATAACGTTATACGTTATAACGTAATGTTATATAACGTTATACGTTATACTGTTATGCTATCTAACGTTATATCTTATAACGTAATACTATATAACGTTATACGTTATAACGTAATGCCACATAACGTTATACGTTATACTGATATGCTATATAACGTTATACGTTATTCTGATATGCTATATAACGTTATACGTTATAACGTAATGCTACATAACGTTATACGCTATAACGTAATGCTACATAACGTTATACGTTATAGTGATATGCTATCTAACGTTAGACCTTATAGCGTAATACTGTATAACGTTATACGTTATAACGTAATGCTACATAACGTTATACGTTATAAAGTAATGCTACATATCGTTATACGTTATACTGAAATGCTATATAACGGTATACGTTATACTGATATGCTACATAACGTTATACGTTATACTGATATGCTATATAACGTTATACGTTATATCGTAATGCTACATAACGTTATACGCTATAACATAATGCTACATAATGTTATACGTTATAAAGTAATGCTACATAACGTTATACGGTATACTGATATGCTATATAACCTTATACGTTATAAAGTAATGCCACATAACGTTATACGTTATAAAGTAATGCCACATAACGTTATAAGTTATACTGATGTGCTATTTAACGTTATACGTTATATCGTAATGCTACATAACGTTATACGCTATAACATAATGCTACATAATGTTATACGTTATAAAGTAATGCTACATAACGTTATACGCTATAACATAATGCTACATAATCTTATACGTTATAAAGTAATGCTACAAAACGTTATACGTTATACTGATAAGCTATATAGCGTTATAAGATATACTGATATGCTATATAACGTTATACGCTATAACGTAATGCTACATAACGTTATACGTTATAAAGTAATGCCACATAACGTTATACGTTATAATGTAATGCCACATAACGTTATACGTTATGCTGAAATGCTATCTAACGTTACACCTTATAGCGTAATACTATATAACGTTATACGATATAAAGTAATGCCACATAACGCTATACGTTATACTGATATGCCATATAACGTTATACGTTTTAAAGTAATGCCACATAACGTTATGCGTTATACTGATATGCTATATGACGTTATACGTTATACTGATATGCTATATAACGTTATACGTTATAACGTAATGCTATATAACGTTATACGCTATAACGTAAGGCTACATAACGTTATACGTTATAAAGTAATGCTACATAACGTTATACGTTATACTGATATGCTATATAACGTTATACTGATATGCTATATAACGTTATACGTTATAACGTAATGCTACATAACTTTATACGCTATAACGTAATGCTACATAACGTTATACGTTATACTGATAAGCTATATAGCGTTATAAGATATACTGATATGCTATATAACGTTATACGCTATAACGTAATGCTACATAACGTTATACGTTATAAAGTAATGCCACATAACGTTATACGTTATAAAGTAATGCCACATAACGTTATACGTTATGCTGAAATGCTATCTAACGTTACACCTTATAGCGTAATACTATATAACGTTATACGATATAAAGTAATGCCACATAACGTTATACGTTATACTGATATGCTATATAACGTTATACGTTTTAAAGTAATGCCACATAACGTTATGCGTTATACTGATATGCTATATGACGTTATACGTTATACTGATATGCTATATAACGTTATACGTTATAAAGTAATGCTACATAACGTTATACGTTATACTGATAAGCTATATAGCGTTATAAGATATACTGATATGCTATATAACGTTATACGCTATAACGTAATGCTACATAACGTTATACGTTATAAAGTAATGCCACATAACGTTATACGCTATAAAGTAATGCTATCTAACGTTACACCTTATAGCGTAATACTATATAACGTTATACGATATAAAGTAATGCCACATAACGTTATACGTTATACTGATATGCTATATAACGTTATACGTTTTAAAGTAATGCCACATAACGTTATGCGTTATACTGATATGCTATATGACGTTATACGTTATTCTGATATGCTATATAACGTTATACGTTATAACGTAATGCTATATAACGTTATGCGCTATAACGTAAGGCTACATAACGTTATACGTCATAAGGTAATGCTACATAACGTTATACGTTATACTGATATGCTATATAACGTTATACGTTATAACGGAATGCTATATAACGTTATACGCTATAACGTAATGCTACATAACGTTATACGTTATACTGATATGCTATATAACGATATACGTTATAAAGTAATGCCATATAACGTTATACGTTATAACGTAATGTTATATAACGTTATACGTTATACTGATATGCTATATAACGTTATACGCTATAACGTAATGCTACATAACGTTATACGTTATAAAGTAATGCCACATAACGTTATACGTTATACTGATATGCTATGTAACGTTATACGTTATATCTTAATGCTACATAACGTTATACGATATAACATAATGCTACATAATGTTATACGTTATAAAGTAATGCTACATAACGTTATACGTTATAACGTAATGCTATATAACGTTATACGTTATACTGATATGCTATATAACTTTATACGTTACACTGATATGCTATGTAACGTTATACGTTATATCGTAATGCTACAGTCTGTCACACAAGAGCGTGTCTGCGATATCTGCGAAACCTGACACCTAATCAGAATGAGATAAAAAGAATGTAAACAAACGAAAACTTCTCTAATACGCGTTGCTGAATACCTTTCAGTTTCATTTGAGACAGTGAAAGGAACAGAGCTTTTTAATATGAGTGCCGCGTACGCGAAACGTCGAAAATCGTCTGGCATGGGCGAATGAAAACAGAGATCGTGATTGGAGTAATATAATATTCACTGATGAATCTTCGTTTTGGGCATGGTGTCCTATTAGGCGTGCTTGGACTATCCATGGAAGAAGGATGATTCAAAGAAGTGTAAAACACCCTATAAAAGTGCATGTTTGGGGTTGCTTTAACGCACGCGGTTTTGGGACTTTGTGCGTCTTTACAGACAATCTGAATGCACAAAAGATGGTGAAATTGTACCAAAGGGGACTTCTCACATCCGTGAAACGTTGGTTCAACCAAACCGAGGACCAATGGATATTGCAAGAAGACAACGACCCTAAACATCGAAGTCGCATCTGCACCCAATGGAAAGCGAAAAACGCCATCACAGTACTTCCTTGGCCATCGCAGTCCCCTGATGCAAACCCTATCGAAAATGTGTGGTCCCTAATGAAATGCAAGCTGAGAGGAAGACGTATCACAAAAATAAGAACACTTGTACATCACATTCGAAAGATATGGAGGTCGTTACCAGAATCCTACGCTCAAAAATTAGTCGAGAGTATGCCGAAACGATGTCAAGCTATAATCGCTAATGGAGGAGATTGGACACCCTACTGTAATAGCGTATTAGTGTTTTAGATGTAGATTCAATTCATATAAATTTTTTTACAAATATATAAATATTTACAGAAATATCGCAGACACGCTCTTGTGTGACAGACTGTACATAACGTTATACGCTATAACATAATGCTACATAATGTTATACGTTATAAAGTAATGCTACATAACGTTATACGTTATGACGTAATGTTATATAACGTTATACGTTATACTGATATGCTATATAACGTTATACGTTACACTGACATGCTATGTAACGTTATACGTTATAACGTAATGCTACATAACGTTATACGTTATACTGATATGCAATGTAACGTTATACGTTATATCGTAATGCTACATAACGTTATACGCTATAACATAATGCTACATAATGTTATACGTTATAAAGTAACGCTACATAACGTTATACGTTATAACGTAATGTTATATAACGTTATACGTTATACTGATATGCTATATAACGTTATACGTTATAAAGTAATGCTACATAGCGTTATACGTTATACCGATATGCTATATAACGTTGTACGATATAACGTAATGCTATATAACGTTATACGTTATACTGATATGCTATATAACGTTGTACGCTATAAAGTAATGACACATTACGTTATACGTTATACGGTTATGCTATCTAACGTTATATCTTATAACGTAATACTATATAACGTTATACGTTATAACGTAATGCCACATAACGTTATACGTTATACTGATATGCTATATAACGTTATACGTTATTCTGATATGCTATATAACGTTATACGTTATACTGATATGCTATATAACGTTATACGTTATAACGTAATGCTACATAACGTTATACGCTATAACGTAATGCTACATAACGTTATACGTTTTAAAGTAATGCCACATAACGTTTTGCGTTATACTGATATGCTATATGACGTTATACGTTATACTGATATGCTACATAACGTTATACGCTATAACGTAATGCTACATAACGTTATACGTTATACTGATATGCTATCTAACGTTAGACCTTATAGCGTAATACTGTATAACGTTATACGTTATAACGTAATGCTACATAACGTTATACGTTATAAAGTAATGCTACATATCGTTATACGTTATACTGATATGCTATATAACGGTATACGTTATACTGATATGCTGTATAACGTTATACGTTAAAAAGTAATGACACATAACGTTATACGTTATACTGATATGCTATCTAACGTTATACGTTATAACGAAATACTATTTAGTGTTATACGTTATAACGTAATGCTTTATAGCGTTAAACGTTATACTGATATGCTATATAACGTTATACGTTATAACGTAATGCTACATAACTTTATACGCTATAACGTAATGCTACATAACGTTATACGTTATACTGATATGCTACATAACGTTATACGTTATACTGATAAGCTATATAGCGTTATACGTTATACTGATATGCTATATAACGTTATACGTTATAAAGTAATGCTACATAACGTTATACGTTATACTGATATGCTATATAAAGTTATACGTTATAACGTAATGCTATATAACGTTATACGCTATAACGTAATGCTACATAACGTTATACGTTATACTGATATGCTATATAACGTTATACGTTATAAAGTAATGCCACATAACGTTATACGTTATAAAGTAATGCCGCATAACGTTATACGTTATGCTGAAATGCTATCTAACGTTACACCTTATAGCGTAATACTATATAACGTTATACGATATAAAGTAATGCCACATAACGTTATACGTTATACTGATATGCTATATAACGTTATACGTTTTAAGGTAATGCCACATAACGTTAAGCGTTATACTGATATGCTATATGACGTTATACGTTATACTGATATGCTATATAACGTTATACGTTATACTGATATGCTATATAACGTTATACGTTATATCGTAATGCTACATAACGTTATACGCTATAACATAATGCTACATAATGTTATACGTTATAAAGTAATGCTACATAATGTTATACGTTATAAAGTAATGCTACATAACGTTATACGTTATAACGTAATGCTACATAACGTTATACGTTATAAAGTAATGCTACATAACGTTATACGTTATACTGATAAGCTATATAGCGTTATAAGATATACTGATATGCTATATAACGTTATACGCTATAACGTAATGCTACTTAACGTTATACGTTATAAAGTAATGCCACATAACGTTATACGTTATAAAGTAATGCCACATAACGTTATACGTTATGCTGAAATGCTATCTAACGTTACACCTTATAGCGTAATACTATATAACGTTATACGCTATAAAGTAATGCCACATAACGTTATACGTTATACTGATATGCTATATAACGTTATACGTTATAACGTAATGCTATATAACGTTATACGCTATAACGTAATGCCACATAACGTTATACGTCATAAAGTAATGCTACATAACGTTATACGTTATACTGATATGCTATATAACGTTATACGTTATAACGTAATGCTATATAACGTTATACGCTATAACGTAATGCTACATAACGTTATACGTTATACTGATATGCTATATAACGTTATACGTTATAAAGTAATGCCATATAACGTTATACGTTATAACGTAATGTTATATAACGTTATACGTTATACTGATATGCTATATAACGTTATACGCTATAACGTAATGATACATAACGTTATACGTTATAAAGTAATGCCACATAACGTTATACGTTATACTGATATGCTATGTAACGTTATACGTTATATCTTAATGCTACATAACGTTATACGATATAACATAATGCTACATAATGTTATACGTTATAAAGTAATGCTACATAACGTTATACGTTATACTGATATGCTATATAACTTTATACGTTACACTGATATGCTATGTAACGTTATACGTTATATCGTAATGCTACATAACGTTATACGCTATAACATAATGCTACATAATGTTATACGTTATAAAGTAATGCTACATAACGTTATACGTTATAACGTAATGTTATATAACGTTATACGTTATACTGATATGCTATATAACGTTATACGTTATAAAGTAATGCTACATAACGTTATACGTTATACTGATATGCTATATAACGTTGTACGATATAACGTAATGCTATATAACGTTATACGTTATACTGATATGCTATATAACGTTGTACGCTATAAAGTAATGACACATAACGTTATACGTTATACTGTTATGCTATCTAACGTTATATCTTATAACGTAATACTATATAACGTTATACGTTATAACGTAATGCCACATAACGTTATACGTTATACTGATATGCTATATAACGTTATACGTTATTCTGATATGCTATATAACGTTATACGTTATACTGATATGCTATATAACGTTATACGTTATAACGTAATGCTACATAACGTTATACGTTATAAAGTAATGCCACAGAACGTTATACGTTATACTGATGTGCCATATAACGTTATACGTTATAACGTAATGTTATATAACGTTATACGTTATACTGGTATGCTATATAACGTTATACGCTATAACGTAATGCTATATAACGTTATCCGCTATAACGTATTGCTACATAACGTTATACGTCATACTGATATGCTATATAACGTTATACGTTTTAAAGTATTGCCACATAACGTTTTGCGTTATACTGATATGCTATATGACGTTATACGTTATACTGATATGCTATATGACGTTATACGTTATACTGATATGCTATATAACGTTATACGTTATAACGTAATGCTACATAACGTTATACGTTATAAAGTAATGCCACAGAACGTTATACGTTATACTGATGTGCCATAAAACGTTATACGTTATAACGTAACGTTATGTAACGTTATACGTTATACTGGTATGCTATATAACGTTATACGCTATAACGTAATGCTACATAACGTTATACGTTATAAAGTAGTGCCACATAACGTTATACGTTATACTGATATGCTATGTAACGTTATACGTTATATCGTAATGCTACATAACGTTATACGCTATAACATAATGCTACATAATGTTATACGTTATAAAGTAATGCTACATAACGTTATACGTTATAACGTAATGTTATATAACGTTATACGTTATACTGATATGCTATATAACGTTATACGTTATAACGTAATGCTACATAACGTTATACGCTATAACGTAATGCTACATAATGTTATACGTTATAAAGTAATGCTACATAACGTTATACGTTATAACGTAATGCTACATAACGTTATACGTTATAAAGTAATGCTACATAACGTTATACGTTATACTGATAAGCTATATAGCGTTATAAGTTATACTGATATGCTATATAACGTTATACGCTATAACGTAATGCCACATAACGTTATACGTCATACTGATATGCTATATAACGTTATACGTTTTAAAGTAATGCCACATAACGTTTTGCGTTATACTGATATGCTATATGACGTTATACGTTATACTGATATGCTATATAACGTTATACGTTATAACGTAATGCTATATAACGTTATACGCTATAACGTAATGCCACATAACGTTATACGTTATAAAGTAATGCCACATAACGTTATACGCTATGCTGAAATGCTATCTAACGTTACACCTTATAGCGTAATACTATATAACGTTATACGATATAAAGTAATGCCACATAACGTTATACGTTATACTGATATGCTATATAACGTTATACGTTTTAAAGTAATGCCACATAACGTTTTGCGTTATACTGATATGCTATATGACGTTATACGTTATACTGATATGCTACATAACGTTATACGCTATAACGTAATGCTACATAACGTTATACGTTATACTGATATGCTATCTAACGTTAGACCTTATAGCGTAATACTGTATAACGCTATACGTTATAACGTAATGCTACATAACGTTATACGTTATAAAGTAATGCTACATATCGTTATACGTTATACTGATATGCTATATAACGGTATACGTTATACTGATATGCTGTACAACGTTATACGTTAAAAAGTAATGACACATAACGTTATACGTTATACTGATATGCTATCTAACGTTATACGTTATAACGAAATACTATTTAGTGTTATACGTTATAACGTAATGCTTTATAGCGTTAAACGTTATACTGATATGCTATATAACGTTATACGTTATAACGTAATGCTACATAACTTTATACGCTATAACGTAATGCTACATAACGTTATACGTTATACTGATATGCTACATAACGTTATACGTTATACTGATATGCTATATAGCGTTATACGTTATACTGATATGCTATATAACGTTATACGTTATAAAGTAATGCTACATAACGTTATACGTTATACTGATATGCTATATAAAGTTATACGTTATAACGTAATGCTATATAACGTTATACGCTATAACGTAATGCTACATAACGTTATACGTTATACTGATATGCTATATAACGTTATACGTTATAAAGTAATGCCACATAACGTTATACGTTATAAAGTAGTGCCACATAACGTTATACGTTATACTGATATGCAATGTAACGTTATACGTTATATCGTAATGCTACATAACGTTATACGCTATAACATAATGCTACATAATGTTATACGTTATAAAGTAATGCTACATAACGTTATACGTTATAACGTAATGTTATATAACGTTATACGTTATACTGATATGCTATATAACGTTATACGTTATAAAGTAATGCTACATAACGTTATACGCTATAACATAATGCTACATAACGTTATACGATATAAAGTAATGCCACATAACGTTATACGTTATACTGATATGCTATATAACGTTATACGTTTTAAGGTAATGCCACATAACGTTATGCGTTATACTGATATGCTATATGACGTTATACGTTATACTGATATGCTATATAACGTTATACGTTATACTGATATGCTATATAACGTTATACGTTATATCGTAATGCTACATAACGTTATACGCTATAACATAATGCTACATAATGTTATACGTTATAAAGTAATGCTACATAATGTTATACGTTATAAAGTAATGCTACATAACGTTATACGTTATAACGTAATGCTACATAACGTTATACGTTATAAAGTAATGCTACATAACGTTATACGTTATACTGATAAGCTATATAGCGTTATAAGATATACTGATATGCTATATAACGTTATACGCTATAACGTAATGCTACTTAACGTTATACGTTATAAAGTAATGCCACATAACGTTATACGTTATAAAGTAATGCCACATAACGTTATACGTTATGCTGAAATGCTATCTAACGTTACACCTTATAGCGTAATTCTATATAACGTTATACGATATAAAGTAATGCCACATAACGTTATACGTTATACTTATATGCTATATAACGTTATACGTTTTAAAGTAATGCCACATAACGTTATGCGTTATACTGATATGCTATATGACGTTATACGTTATTCTGATATGCTATATAACGTTATACGTTATAACGTAATGCTATATAACGTTATACGCTATAACGTAAGGCTACATAACGTTATACGTCATAAGGTAATGCTACATAACGTTATACGTTATACTGATATGCTATATAACGTTATACGTTATAACGTAATGCTATATAACGTTATACGCTATAACGTAATGCTACATAACGTTATACGTTATACTGATATGCTATATAACGTTATACGTTATAAAGTAATGCCATATAACGTTATACGTTATAACGTAATGTTATATAACGTTATACGTTATACTGATATGCTATATAACGTTATACGCTATAACGTAATGATACATAACGTTATACGTTATAAAGTAATGCCACATAACGTTATACGTTATACTGATATGCTATGTAACGTTATACGTTATATCTTAATGCTACATAACGTTATACGATATAACATAATGCTACATAATGTTATACGTTATAAAGTACTGCTACATAACGTTATACGTTATACTGATATGCTATATAACTTTATACGTTACACTGATATGCTATGTAACGTTATACGTTATATCGTAATGCTACATAACGTTATACGCTATAACATAATGCTACATAACGTTATACGTTATACTGATATGTTATATAACGTTATATGTCATACTGATATGCTACATAACGTTATACGTTATAACGTAATGCTATATAACGTTATACGCTATAACGTAATGCTACATAACGTTATACGTTATAAAGTAATGCCACATAACGTTATACGTTATACTGATATGCTATATAACGTTATACGTTATACTGATATGCTATATAACGTTATACGTTATAACGTAATGCTATATAACGTTATACGCTATAACGTAATGCTACATAACGTTATACGTTATAAAGTAATGCTACATTACGTTATACGTTATACTGATATGCTATCTAACGTTATACTGATATGCTATATAACGTTATACGTTATAACGTAATGCTACATAACGTTATACGTTATAAAGTAATGCCACATACCCTTATACGTTATAAAGTAATGCCACATAACGTTATACGTTATACTGATATGCTATATAACGTTATACGTTATACTGGTATGCTATATAACGTTATACGTTATAACGTAATGCTATATATCGTTATACGCTATAACGTAATGCTACATAACGTTATACGTTATAAAGTAATGCCACATAACGTTATACGTTAAACTGATATGCTATATAACGCTATACGTTATACTGATATGCTATATAACGTTATACGTTATATTGATATGCTATATAACGTTATACGTTATAAAGTAATGACACATAGCGATATATGTTGTACTGATATGCTATCTAACGTTATACGCTATGACGAAATGCTAAATAGTGTTATACGTTATACTGATATGCTATATAACGTTATGCGTTATACTGATATGCTATATAACGTTATACGTTGTAACGTAATGCTACATAACGTTGTACTGTATACTGATATGCTATCTAACGTCATACGTTATAACGAAATGCTACGTATCGTTATACGTTATAAAGTAATGACACATAGCGATATATGTTGTACTGATATGCTATCTAACGTTCTACGCTATGACGAAATGCTAAATAGTGTTATACGTTATACTGATATGCTATATAACGTTATGCGTTATACTGTAATGCTATATAACGTTATACGTTGTAAAGTAATGCTACATAACGCTGTACTGTATACTGATATGCTATCTAACGTTATACGTTATATTGATATGCTATATAACGTTATACGTTATAACGTAATTCTACATAACGTTATACGTTATAAAGTAATGCTACATAACGTTATACTTTACACTGATATGCTATATAACGTTATACGTTATAAAGTAATGCCACATAACGTTATACGTTATAAAGTAATGCCACATTACGTTATACGTTATTCCGATATGCTATCAAACGTTATACCTTATAACGTAATACTATATAACCTTATAAGTTATAAAGTAATGCCACAAAACGTTATACGTTATACTGATATGCTATATAACGTTATACGTTATACTGATATGAAATATAACGTTATACGTTATAACGTAATGCTACATAACGTTATACGTTATAAAGTAATGCCACATAACGTTATACGTTATACTGATGTGCCATATAACGTTATACGTTATAACGTAATGTTATATAACGTTATACGTTATACTGGTATGCTATATAACGTTATACGCTATAACGTAATGCTACATAACGTTATACGTTATAAAGTAATGCCACATAACGTTATACGATATACTGATATGCTATATAACGTTATACGTTATAACCTAATGCTATATAACGTTATACGCTATAACGTAATGCTACATAACGTTATACGTTATACTGATATGCTATATAACGTTATACGTTTTAAAGTAATGCCACATAACGTTTTGCGTTATACTGATATGCTATATGACGTTATACGTTATACTGATATGCTATATAACGTTATACGTTATAACGTAACGCCACATAACGTTATACGTTATAAAGTAATGCCACATTACGTTATACGTTATTCTGATATGCTATCAAACGTTATACCTTATAACGTAATACTATATAACCTTATAAGTTATAAAGTAATGCCACATAACGTTATACGTTATACTGATATGCTATATAACGTTATACGTTATACTGATATGATATATAACGTTATACGTTATAACGTAATGCTATATAACGTTATACGATATACCGTAATGCTACATAACGTTATACGTTATAAAGTAATGCCACATAACGTTATACGTTATACTGATATGCTATATAACGTTATACGTTATACTGATATGCTATATAACGTTATACGTTATAACGTAATGCTACATAACGTTATACGCTATAACGTAATGCTACATAACGTTATACGTTATAAAGTAATGCTACATAACGTTATACGTTATACTGATATGCTATATAACGTTATACGTTATAAAGTAATGCTACATAACGTTATACGTTATACTGATATGCTATCTAACGTTATACTGATATGCTATATAACGTTATACGTTATAAAGTAATGCTACATAACGTTATACGTTATACTGATATGCTATCTAACGTTATACCTTATAACGTAATACTATATAACGTTATACGTTATAAAGTAATGCCACATAACGTTATACGTTAAACTGATATGCTATATAACGTTATACGTTATACTGATATGCTATATAACGTTATATGTTATATTGATATGCTATATAACGTTATACGTTATAAAGTAATGACACATAGCGATATATGTTGTACTGATATGCTATCTAACGTTATACGCTATGACGAAATGCTAAATAGTGTTATACGTTATACTGATATGCTATATAACGTTATGCGTTATACTGATATGCTATATAACGTTATACGTTGTAAAGTAATGCTACATAACGTTGTACTGTATACTGATATGCTATCTAACGTTATACGTTATAACGAAATGCTACATATCGTTATACGTTATAAAGTAATGCCACATTACGTTATACGTTATTCCGATATGCTATCAAACGTTATACCTTATAACGTAATACTATATAACCTTATAAGTTATAAAGTAATGCCACAAAACATTATACGTTATACTGATATGCTATATAACGTTATACGTTATACTGATATGAAATATAACGTTATACGTTATAACGTAATGCTACATAACGTTATACGTTATAAAGTAATGCCACAAAACGTTATACGGTATACTGATATGCTATATAACGTTATACGTTATACTGATATGCTATATAACGTTGTACGCTATAAAGTAATGACACATAACGTTATACGTTATACTGTTATGCTATCTAACGTTATATCTTATAACGTAATGCTACATAACGTTATACGTTATAACGTAATGCCACATAACGTTATACGTTATACTGATATGCTATATAACGTTATACGTTATACTGATATGCTATATAACGTTATACATTATACTGATATGCTATATAACGTTATACGTTATAACGTAATGCTACATAACGTTATACGCTATAACGTAATGCTACATAACGTTATACGTTATACTGATATGCTATCTAACGTTAGACCTTATAGCGTAATACTGTATAACGTTATACGTTATAACGTAATGCTACATAACGTTATACGTTATAAAGTAATGCTACATATCGTTATACGTTATACTGATATGCTATATAACGGTATACGTTATACTGATATGCTGTATAACGTTATACGTTAAAAAGTAATGACACATAACGTTATACGTTATACTGATATGCTATCTAACGTTATACGTTATAACGAAATACTATTTAGTGTTATACGTTATAACGTAATGCTTTATAGCGTTAAACGTTATACTGATATGCTATATAACGTTATACGTTATAACGTAATGCTACATAACTTTATACGCTATTAAGTAATGCTACATAACGTTATACGTTATACTGATATGCTACATAACGTTATACGTTATACTGATAAGCTATATAACGTTATACGGTATAACATAATGCTACATAATGTTATACGTTATAAAGTAATGCTAGATAACGTTATACGTTATAACGTAATGCTACATAACGCTATACGTTATAAAGTAATGCTACATAACGTTATACGTTATACTGATAAGCTATATAGCGTTATAAGATATACTGATATGCTATATAACGTTATACGCTATAACGTAATGCTACTTAACGTTATACGTTATAAAGTAATGCCACATAACGTTATACGTTATAAAGTAATGCCACATAACGTTATACGTTATGCTGAAATGCTATCTAACGTTACACCTTATAGCGTAATACTATATAACGTTATACGCTATAAAGTAATGCCACATAACGTTATACGTTATACTGATATGCTATATAACGTTATACGTTATAACGTAATGCTATATAACGTTATACGCTATAACGTAAGGCTACATAACGTTATACGTCATAAGGTAATGCTACATAACGTTATACGTTATACTGATATGCTATATAACGTTATACGTTATAACGTAATGCTATATAACGTTATACGCTATAACGTAATGCTACATAACGTTATACGTTATACTGATATGCTATATAACGTTATACGTTATAAAGTAATGCCATATAACGTTATACGTTATAACGTAATGTTATATAACGTTATACGTTATACTGATATGCTATATAACGTTATACGCTATAACGTAATGATACATAACGTTATACGTTATAAAGTAATGCCACATAACGTTATACGTTATACTGATATGCTATGTAACGTTATACGTTATATCTTAATGCTACATAACGTTATACGATATAACATAATGCTACATAATGTTATACGTTATAAAGTAATGCTACATAACGTTATACGTTATACTGATATGCTATATAACTTTATACGTTACACTGATATGCTATGTAACGTTATACGTTATATCGTAATGCTACATAACGTTATACGCTATAACATAATGCTACATAATGTTATACGTTATAAAGTAATGCTACATAACGTTATACGTTATAACGTAATGTTATATAACGTTATACGTTATACTGATATGCTATATAACGTTATACGTTATAAAGTAATGCTACATAACGTTATACGTTATACTGATATGCTATATAACGTTGTACGATATAACGTAATGCTATATAACGTTATACGTTATACTGATATGCTATATAACGTTGTACGCTATAAAGTAATGACACATAACGTTATACGTTATACTGTTATGCTATCTAACGTTATATCTTATAACGTAATACTATATAACGTTATACGTTATAACGTAATGCCACATAACGTTATACGTTATACTGATATGCTATATAACGTTATACGTTATTCTGATATGCTATATAACGTTATACGTTATACTGATATGCTATATAACGTTATACGTTATAACGTAATGCTACATAACGTTATACGTTATAAAGTAATGCCACAGAACGTTATACGTTATACTGATGTGCCATATAACGTTATACGTTATAACGTAATGTTATATAACGTTATACGTTATACTGGTATGCTATATAACGTTATACGCTATAACGTAATGCTATATAACGTTATCCGCTATAACGTATTGCTACATAACGTTATACGTCATACTGATATGCTATATAACGTTATACGTTTTAAAGTATTGCCACATAACGTTTTGCGTTATACTGATATGCTATATGACGTTATACGTTATACTGATATGCTATATGACGTTATACGTTATACTGATATGCTATATAACGTTATACGTTATAACGTAATGCTACATAACGTTATACGTTATAAAGTAATGCCACAGAACGTTATACGTTATACTGATGTGCCATAAAACGTTATACGTTATAACGTAACGTTATGTAACGTTATACGTTATACTGGTATGCTATATAACGTTATACGCTATAACGTAATGCTACATAACGTTATACGTTATAAAGTAGTGCCACATAACGTTATACGTTATACTGATATGCTATGTAACGTTATACGTTATATCGTAATGCTACATAACGTTATACGCTATAACATAATGCTACATAATGTTATACGTTATAAAGTAATGCTACATAACGTTATACGTTATAACGTAATGTTATATAACGTTATACGTTATACTGATATGCTATATAACGTTATACGTTATAACGTAATGCTACATAACGTTATACGCTATAACGTAATGCTACATAATGTTATACGTTATAAAGTAATGCTACATAACGTTATACGTTATAACGTAATGCTACATAACGTTATACGTTATAAAGTAATGCTACATAACGTTATACGTTATACTGATAAGCTATATAGCGTTATAAGTTATACTGATATGCTATATAACGTTATACGCTATAACGTAATGCCACATAACGTTATACGTCATACTGATATGCTATATAACGTTATACGTTTTAAAGTAATGCCACATAACGTTTTGCGTTATACTGATATGCTATATGACGTTATACGTTATACTGATATGCTATATAACGTTATACGTTATAACGTAATGCTATATAACGTTATACGCTATAACGTAATGCCACATAACGTTATACGTTATAAAGTAATGCCACATAACGTTATACGCTATGCTGAAATGCTATCTAACGTTACACCTTATAGCGTAATACTATATAACGTTATACGATATAAAGTAATGCCACATAACGTTATACGTTATACTGATATGCTATATAACGTTATACGTTTTAAAGTAATGCCACATAACGTTTTGCGTTATACTGATATGCTATATGACGTTATACGTTATACTGATATGCTACATAACGTTATACGCTATAACGTAATGCTACATAACGTTATACGTTATACTGATATGCTATCTAACGTTAGACCTTATAGCGTAATACTGTATAACGCTATACGTTATAACGTAATGCTACATAACGTTATACGTTATAAAGTAATGCTACATATCGTTATACGTTATACTGATATGCTATATAACGGTATACGTTATACTGATATGCTGTACAACGTTATACGTTAAAAAGTAATGACACATAACGTTATACGTTATACTGATATGCTATCTAACGTTATACGTTATAACGAAATACTATTTAGTGTTATACGTTATAACGTAATGCTTTATAGCGTTAAACGTTATACTGATATGCTATATAACGTTATACGTTATAACGTAATGCTACATAACTTTATACGCTATAACGTAATGCTACATAACGTTATACGTTATACTGATATGCTACATAACGTTATACGTTATACTGATAAGCTATATAGCGTTATACGTTATACTGATATGCTATATAACGTTATACGTTATAAAGTAATGCTACATAACGTTATACGTTATACTGATATGCTATATAAAGTTATACGTTATAACCTAATGCTATATAACGTTATACGCTATAACGTATTGCTACATAACGTTATCCGTTATACTGATATGCTATATAACGTTATACGTTATAAAGTAATGCCACATAACGTTATACGTTATAAAGTAGTGCCACATAACGTTATACGTTATACTGATATGCAATGTAACGTTATACGTTATATCGTAATGCTACATAACGTTATACGCTATAACATAATGCTACATAATGTTATACGTTATAAAGTAATGCTACATAACGTTATACGTTATAACGTAATGTTATATAACGTTATACGTTATACTGATATGCTATATAACGTTATACGTTATAAAGTAATGCTACATAACGTTATACGCTATAACATAATGCTACATAACGTTATACGATATAAAGTAATGCCACATAACGTTATACGTTATACTGATATGCTATATAACGTTATACGTTTTAAGGTAATGCCACATAACGTTATGCGTTATACTGATATGCTATATGACGTTATACGTTATACTGATATGCTATATAACGTTATACGTTATACTGATATGCTATATAACGTTATACGTTATATCGTAATGCTACATAACGTTATACGCTATAACATAATGCTACATAATGTTATACGTTATAAAGTAATGCTACATAATGTTATACGTTATAAAGTAATGCTACATAACGTTATACGTTATAACGTAATGCTACATAACGTTATACGTTATAAAGTAATGCTACATAACGTTATACGTTATACTGATAAGCTATATAGCGTTATAAGATATACTGATATGCTATATAACGTTATACGCTATAACGTAATGCTACTTAACGTTATACGTTATAAAGTAATGCCACATAACGTTATACGTTATAAAGTAATGCCACATAACGTTATACGTTATGCTGAAATGCTATCTAACGTTACACCTTATAGCGTAATTCTATATAACGTTATACGATATAAAGTAATGCCACATAACGTTATACGTTATACTTATATGCTATATAACGTTATACGTTTTAAAGTAATGCCACATAACGTTATGCGTTATACTGATATGCTATATGACGTTATACGTTATTCTGATATGCTATATAACGTTATACGTTATAACGTAATGCTATATAACGTTATACGCTATAACGTAAGGCTACATAACGTTATACGTCATAAGGTAATGCTACATAACGTTATACGTTATACTGATATGCTATATAACGTTATACGTTATAACGGAATGCTATATAACGTTATACGCTATAACGTAATGCTACATAACGTTATACGTTATACTGATATGCTATATAACGTTATACGTTATAAAGTAATGCCATATAACGTTATACGTTATAACGTAATGTTATATAACGTTATACGTTATACTGATATGCTATATAACGTTATACGCTATAACGTAATGATACATAACGTTATACGTTATAAAGTAATGCCACATAACGTTATACGTTATACTGATATGCTATGTAACGTTATACGTTATATCTTAATGCTACATAACGTTATACGATATAACATAATGCTACATAATGTTATACGTTATAAAGTACTGCTACATAACGTTATACGTTATACTGATATGCTATATAACTTTATACGTTACACTGATATGCTATGTAACGTTATACGTTATATCGTAATGCTACATAACGTTATACGCTATAACATAATGCTACATAACGTTATACGTTATACTGATATGTTATATAACGTTATATGTCATACTGATATGCTACATAACGTTATACGTTATAACGTAATGCTATATAACGTTATACGCTATAACGTAATGCTACATAACGTTATACGTTATAAAGTAATGCCACATAACGTTATACGTTATACTGATATGCTATATAACGTTATACGTTATACTGATATGCTATATAACGTTATACGTTATAACGTAATGCTATATAACGTTATACGCTATAACGTAATGCTACATAACGTTATACGTTATAAAGTAATGCTACATTACGTTATACGTTATACTGATATGCTATCTAACGTTATACTGATATGCTATATAACGTTATACGTTATAACGTAATGCTACATAACGTTATACGTTATAAAGTAATGCCACATACCCTTATACGTTATAAAGTAATGCCACATAACGTTATACGTTATACTGATATGCTATATAACGTTATACGTTATACTGGTATGCTATATAACGTTATACGTTATAACGTAATGCTATATATCGTTATACGCTATAACGTAATGCTACATAACGTTATACGTTATAAAGTAATGCCACATAACGTTATACGTTAAACTGATATGCTATATAACGCTATACGTTATACTGATATGCTATATAACGTTATACGTTATATTGATATGCTATATAACGTTATACGTTATAAAGTAATGACACATAGCGATATATGTTGTACTGATATGCTATCTAACGTTATACGCTATGACGAAATGCTAAATAGTGTTATACGTTATACTGATATGCTATATAACGTTATGCGTTATACTGATATGCTATATAACGTTATACGTTGTAACGTAATGCTACATAACGTTGTACTGTATACTGATATGCTATCTAACGTCATACGTTATAACGAAATGCTACGTATCGTTATACGTTATAAAGTAATGACACATAGCGATATATGTTGTACTGATATGCTATCTAACGTTCTACGCTATGACGAAATGCTAAATAGTGTTATACGTTATACTGATATGCTATATAACGTTATGCGTTATACTGTAATGCTATATAACGTTATACGTTGTAAAGTAATGCTACATAACGCTGTACTGTATACTGATATGCTATCTAACGTTATACGTTATATTGATATGCTATATAACGTTATACGTTATAACGTAATTCTACATAACGTTATACGTTATAAAGTAATGCTACATAACGTTATACTTTACACTGATATGCTATATAACGTTATACGTTATAAAGTAATGCCACATAACGTTATACGTTATAAAGTAATGCCACATTACGTTATACGTTATTCCGATATGCTATCAAACGTTATACCTTATAACGTAATACTATATAACCTTATAAGTTATAAAGTAATGCCACAAAACGTTATACGTTATACTGATATGCTATATAACGTTATACGTTATACTGATATGAAATATAACGTTATACGTTATAACGTAATGCTACATAACGTTATACGTTATAAAGTAATGCCACAGAACGTTATACGTTATACTGATGTGCCATATAACGTTATACGTTATAACGTAATGTTATATAACGTTATACGTTATACTGATATGCTATATAACGTTATACGCTATAACGTAATGCTACATAACGTTATACGTTATAAAGTAATGCCACATAACGTTATACGTTATACTGATATGCTATATAACGTTATACGTTATAACCTAATGCTATATAACGTTATACGCTATAACGTAATGCTACATAACGTTATACGTTATACTGATATGCTATATAACGTTATACGTTATAAAGTAATGCCACATAACGTTTTGCGTTATACTGATATGCTATATGACGTTATACGTTATACTGATATGCTATATAACGTTATACGTTATAACGTAACGCCACATAACGTTATACGTTATAAAGTAATGCCACATTACGTTATACGTTATTCTGATATGCTATCAAACGTTATACCTTATAACGTAATACTATATAACCTTATAAGTTATAAAGTAATGCCACATAACGTTATACGTTATACTGATATGCTATATAACGTTATACGTTATACTGATATGATATATAACGTTATACGTTATAACGTAATGCTATATAACGTTATACGTTATACCGTAATGCTACATAACGTTATACGTTATAAAGTAATGCCACATAACGTTATACGTTATACTGATATGCTATATAACGTTATACGTTATACTGATATGCTATATAACGTTATACGTTATAACGTAATGCTACATAACGTTATACGCTATAACGTAATGCTACATAACGTTATACGTTATAAAGTAATGCTACATAACGTTATACGTTATACTGATATGCTATATAACGTTATACGTTATAAAGTAATGCTACATAACGTTATACGTTATACTGATATGCTATCTAACGTTATACTGATATGCTATATAACGTTATACGTTATAAAGTAATGCTACATAACGTTATACGTTATACTGATATGCTATCTAACGTTATACCTTATAACGTAATACTATATAACGTTATACGTTATAAAGTAATGCCACATAACGTTATACGTTAAACTGATATGCTATATAACGTTATACGTTATACTGATATGCTATATAACGTTATATGTTATATTGATATGCTATATAACGTTATACGTTATAAAGTAATGACACATAGCGATATATGTTGTACTGATATGCTATCTAACGTTATACGCTATGACGAAATGCTAAATAGTGTTATACGTTATACTGATATGCTATATAACGTTATGCGTTATACTGATATGCTATATAACGTTATACGTTGTAAAGTAATGCTACATAACGTTGTACTGTATACTGATATGCTATCTAACGTTATACGTTATAACGAAATGCTACATATCGTTATACGTTATAAAGTAATGCCACATTACGTTATACGTTATTCCGATATGCTATCAAACGTTATACCTTATAACGTAATACTATATAACCTTATAAGTTATAAAGTAATGCCACAAAACATTATACGTTATACTGATATGCTATATAACGTTATACGTTATACTGATATGAAATATAACGTTATACGTTATAACGTAATGCTACATAACGTTATACGTTATAAAGTAATGCCACAAAACGTTATACGGTATACTGATATGCTATATAACGTTATACGTTATACTGATATGCTATATAACGTTGTACGCTATAAAGTAATGACACATAACGTTATACGTTATACTGTTATGCTATCTAACGTTATATCTTATAACGTAATACTATATAACGTTATACGTTATAACGTAATGCCACATAACGTTATACGTTATACTGATATGCTATATAACGTTATACGTTATACTGATATGCTATATAACGTTATACGTTATACTGATATGCTATATAACGTTATACGTTATAACGTAATGCTACATAACGTTATACGCTATAACGTAATGCTACATAACGTTATACGTTATACTGATATGCTATCTAACGTTAGACCTTATAGCGTAATACTGTATAACGTTATACGTTATAACGTAATGCTACATAACGTTATACGTTATAAAGTAATGCTACATATCGTTATACGTTATACTGATATGCTATATAACGGTATACGTTATACTGATATGCTGTATAACGTTATACGTTAAAAAGTAATGACACATAACGTTATACGTTATACTGATATGCTATCTAACGTTATACGTTATAACGAAATACTATTTAGTGTTATACGTTATAACGTAATGCTTTATAGCGTTAAACGTTATACTGATATGCTATATAACGTTATACGTTATAACGTAATGCTACATAACTTTATACGCTATTAAGTAATGCTACATAACGTTATACGTTATACTGATATGCTACATAACGTTATACGTTATACTGATAAGCTATATAACGTTATACGGTATAACATAATGCTACATAATGTTATACGTTATAAAGTAATGCTAGATAACGTTATACGTTATAACGTAATGCTACATAACGCTATACGTTATAAAGTAATGCTACATAACGTTATACGTTATACTGATAAGCTATATAGCGTTATAAGTTATACTGATATGCTATATAACGTTATACGCTATAACGTAATGCCACATAACGTTATACGTTATAAAGTAATGCCACATAACGTTATACGTTATAAAGTAATGCCACATAACGTTATACGCTATGCTGAAATGCTATCTAACGTTACACCTTATAGCGTAATACTATATAACGTTATACGATATAAAGTAATGCCACATAACGTTATACGTTATACTGATATGCTATATAACGTTATACGTTTTAAAGTAATGACACATAACGTTTTGCGTTATACTGATATGCTATATGACCTTATACGTTATACTGATATGCTATATAACGTTATACGTTATAACGTAATGCTATATAACGTTATACGCTATAACGTAAGGCTACATAACGTTATACGTTATAACGTAATGTTATATAACGTTATACGTTATACTGATATGCTATGTAACGTTATACGTTATATCGTAATGCTACATAACGTTATACGCTATAACATAATGCTACATAATGTTATACGTTATAAAGTAATGCTACATAACGTTATACGTTATAACGTAATGCTATATAACGTTATACGTTATACTGATATGCTATATAACTTTATACGTTACACTGATATGCTATGTAACGTTATACGTTATATCGTAATGCTACATAACGTTATACGCTATAACATAATGCTACATAACGTTATACGTTATACTGATATGTTATATAACGTTATATGTCATACTGATATGCTACATAACGTTATACGTTGTAACGTAATGTTATATAACGTTATACGTTATACTGATATGCTATATAACGTTATACGTTATAACGTAATGCTACATAACGTTATACGTTATAAAGTAATGCCACATACCCTTATACGTTATAAAGTAATGCCACATAACGTTATACGTTATACTGATATGCTATATAACGTTATACGTTACACTGATATGCTATATAACGTTATACGTTATAACGTAATGCTATATATCGTTATACGCTGTAACGTAATGCTACATAACGTTATACGTTATAAAGTAATGCTACATTACGTTATACGTTATACTGATATGCTATATAACGTTATACGTTATAAAGTAATGCTACATAACGTTATACGTTATACTGATATGCTATCTAACGTTATACTGATATGCTATATGACGTTATACGTTATAAAGTAATGCTACATAACGTTATACGTTATACTGATATGCTATCTAACGTTATACCTTATAACGTAATACTATATAACGTTATACGTTATAAAGTAATGCCACATAACGTTATACGTTAAACTGATATGCTATATAACGCTATACGTTATACTGATATGCTATATAACGTTATACGTTATATTGATATGCTATATAACGTTATACGTTATAAAGTAATGACACATAGCGATATATGTTGTACTGATATGCTATCTAACGTTATACGCTATGACGAAATGCTAAATAGTGTTATACGTTATACTGATATGCTATATAACGTTATGCGTTATACTGATATGCTATATAACGTTATACGTTGTAAAGTAATGCTACATAACGTTGTACTGTATACTGGTATGCTATCTAACGTCATACGTTATAACGAAATGCTACGTATCGTTATACGTTATAAAGTAATGACACATAGCGATATATGTTGTACTGATATGCTATCTAACGTTATACGCTATGACGAAATGCTAAATAGTGTTATACGTTATACTGATATGCTATATAACGTTATGCGTTATACTGTAATGCTATATAACGTTATACGTTGTAAAGTAATGCTACATAACGTTGTACTGTATACTGATATGCTATCTAACGTTATACGTTATATTGATATGCTATATAACGTTATACGTTATAAAGTAATGACACATAGCGATATATGTTGTACTGATATGCTATCTAACGTTATACGCTATGACGAAATGCTAAATAGTGTTATACGTTATACTGATATGCTATATAACGTTATGCGTTATACTGATATAGTATATAACGTTATACGTTATAACGTAATTCTACATAACGTTATACGTTATAAAGTAATGCTACATAACGTTATACTTTACACTGATATGCTATATAACGTTATACGTTATAAAGTAATGCCACATAACGTTATACGTTATAAAGTAATGCCACATTACGTTATACGTTATTCCGATATGCTATCAAACGTTATACCTTATAACGTAATACTATATAACCTTATAAGTTATAAAGTAATGCCACAAAACGTTATACGTTATACTGATATGCTATATAACGTTATACGTTATACTGATATGAAATATAACGTTATACGTTATAACGTAATGCTACATAACGTTATACGTTATAAAGTAATGCCACAGAACGTTATACGTTATACTGATGTGCCATATAACGTTATACGTTATAACGTAATGTTATATAACGTTATACGTTATACTGGTATGCTATATAACGTTATACGCTATAACGTAATGCTACATAACGTTATACGTTATAAAGTAATGCCACATAACGTTATACGTTATACTGATATGCTATATAACGTTATACGTTATAACCTAATGCTATATAACGTTATACGCTATGACGTAATGCTACATAACGTTATACGTTATACTGATATGCTATATAACGTTATACGTTTTAAAGTAATGCCACATAACGTTTTGCGTTATACTGATATGCTATATGACGTTATACGTTATACTGATATGCTATATAACGTTATACGTTATAACGTAACGCCACATAACGTTATACGTTATAAAGTAATGCCACATTACGTTATACGTTATTCTGATATGCTATCAAACGTTATACCTTATAACGTAATACTATATAACCTTATAAGTTATAAAGTAATGCCACATAACGTTATACGTTATACTGATATGCTATATAACGTTATACGTTATACTGATATGATATATAACGTTATACGTTATAACGTAATGCTATATAACGTTATACGCTATAACGTAATGCTACATAACGTTATACGTTATAAAGTAATGCCACATAACGTTATACGTTATACTGATATGCTATATAACGTTATACGTTATACTGATATGCTATATAACGTTATACGTTATAACGTAATGCTACATAACGTTATACGCTATAACGTAATGCTACATAACGTTATACGTTATAAAGTAATGCTACATAACGTTATACGTTATACTGATATGCTATATAACGTTATACGTTATAAAGTAATGCTACATAACGTTATACGTTATACTGATATGCTATCTAACGTTATACTGATATGCTATATAACGTTATACGTTATAAAGTAATGCTACATAACGTTATACGTTATACTGATATGCTATCTAACGTTATACCTTATAACGTAATACTATATAACGTTATACGTTATAAAGTAATGCCACATAACGTTATACGTTAAACTGATATGCTATATAACGTTATACGTTATACTGATATGCTATATAACGTTATATGTTATATTGATATGCTATATAACGTTATACGTTATAAAGTAATGACACATAGCGATATATGTTGTACTGATATGCTATCTAACGTTATACGCTATGACGAAATGCTAAATAGTGTTATACGTTATACTGATATGCTATATAACGTTATGCGTTATACTGATATGCTATATAACGTTATACGTTATACTGATATGAAATATAACGTTATACGTTATAACGTAATGCTACATAACGTTATACGTTATAAAGTAATGCCACAGAACGTTATACGTTATACTGATGTGCCATATAACGTTATACGTTATAACGTAATGTTATATAACGTTATACGTTATACTGGTATGCTATATAACGTTATACGTTTTAAAGTAATGCCACATAACGTTTTGCGTTATACTGATATGCTATATGACGTTATACGTTATACTGATATGCTATATAACGTTATACGTTATACTGATATGCTATATAACGTTATACGTTATACTGATATGAAATATAACGTTATACGTTATAACGTAATGCTACATAACGTTATACGTTATAAAGTAATGCCACAGAACGTTATACGTTATACTGATGTGCCATATAACGTTATACGTTATAACGTAATGTTATATAACGTTATACGTTATACTGGTATGCTATATAACGTTATACGCTATAACGTAATGCTACATAACGTTATACGTTATAAAGTAATGCCACATAACGTTATACGATATACTGATATGCTATATAACGTTATACGTTATAACCTAATGCTATATAACGTTATCCGCTATAACGTAATGCTACATAACGTTATACGTTATACTGATATGCTATATAACGTTATACGTTTTAAAGTAATGCCACATAACGTTTTGCGTTATACTGATATGCTATATGACGTTATACGTTATACTGATATGCTATATAACGTTATACGTTATAACGTAACGCCACATAACGTTATACGTTATAAAGTAATGCCACATTACGTTATACGTTATACTGATATGCTATATAACGTTATACGTTATAAACTAATGCCACATAACGTTATACGTTATAAAGAAATGCCACATTACGTTATACGTTATTCCGATATGCTATCAAACGTTATACGTTATACTGATATGAAATATAAAGTTATACGTTATAACGTAAGGCTACATAACGTTATACGTTATAAAGTAATGCCACAGAACGTTATACGTTATACTGATGTGCCATATAACGTTATACGTTATAACGTAATGTTATATAACGTTATACGTTATACTGGTATGCTATATAACGTTATACGCTATAACGTAATGCTACATAACGTTATACGTTATAAAGTAATGCCACATAACGTTATACGATATACTGATATGCTATATAACGTTATACGTTATAACCTAATGCTATATAACGTTATCCGCTATAACGTATTGCTACATAACGTTATACGTTATACTGATATGCTATATAACGTTATACGTTATAAAGTAATGCTACATAACGTCATACGTTATACCGATATGCTATATAACGTTGTACGATATAACGTAATGCAATATAACGTTATACGTTATACTGATATGCTATATAACGTTGTACGCTATAAAGTAATGACACATAACGTTATACGTTATACTGTTATGCTATCTAACGTTATATCTTATAACGTAATACTATATAACGTTATACGTTATAACGTAATGCCACATAACGTTATACGTTATACTGATATGCTATATAACGTTATACGTTATACTGATATGCTATATAACGTTATACATTATACTGATATGCTATATAACGTTATACGTTATAACGTAATGCTACATAACGTTATACGCTATAACGTAATGCTACATAACGTTATACGTTATACTGATATGCTATCTAACGTTAGACCTTATAGCGTAATACTGTATAACGTTATACGTTATAACGTAATGCTACATAACGTTATACGTTATAAAGTAATGCTACATATCGTTATACGTTATACTGATATGCTATATAACGGTATACGTTATACTGATATGCTGTATAACGTTATACGTTAAAAAGTAATGACACATAACGTTATACGTTATACTGATATGCTATCTAACGTTATACGTTATAACGAAATACTATTTAGTGTTATACGTTATAACGTAATGCTTTATAGCGTTAAACATTATACTGATATGCTATATAACGTTATACGTTATAACGTAATGCTACATAACTTTATACGCTATTACGTAATGCTACATAACGTTATACGTTATACTGATATGCTACATAACGTTATACGTTATACTGATAAGCTATATAACGTTATACGGTATAACATAATGCTACATAATGTTATACGTTATAAAGTAATGCTAGATAACGTTATACGTTATAACGTAATGCTACATAACGTTATACGTTATAAAGTAATGCTACATAACGTTATACGTTATACTGATAAGCTATATAGCGTCATACGTTATACTGATATGCTATATAACGTTATACGTTATAAAGTAATGCTACATAACGTTATACGTTATACTGATATGCTATATAACGTTATACGTTATAACCTAATGCTATATAACGTTATACGCTATAACGTAATGCTACATAACGTTATACGTTATACTGATATGCTATATAGCGTTATACGTTATAAAGTAATGCCACATAACGTTATACGTTATAAAGTAATGCCACATTACGTTATACGTTATTCCGATATGCTATCAAACGTTATACCTTATAACGTAATACTATATAACCTTATAAGTTATAAAGTAATGCCACAGAACGTTATACGTTATACTGATATGCTATATAACGTTATACGTTATACTGATATGAAATATAACGTTATACGTTATAACGTAATGCTACATAACGTTATACGTTATAAAGTAATGCCACAGAACGTTATACGTTATACTGATGTGCCATATAACGTTATACGTTATAACGTAATGTTATATAACGTTATACGTTATACTGGTATGCTATATAACGTTATACGCTATAACGTAATGCTATATAACGTTATCCGCTATAACGTATTGCTACATAACGTTATACGTTATAAAGTAATGCCACATAACGTTATACGTTATACTGATGTGCCATATAACGTTATACGTTATAACGTAATGTTATATAACGTTATACGTTATACTGATATGCTATCTAACGTTATTCCTTATAACGTAATACTATATAACGTTATACGTTATAAAGTAATGCCACATAACGTTATACGTTATACTGATATGCTATATAACGTTATACGTTATACTGATATGCTATATAACGTTATACGTTATATTGATATGCTATATAACGTTATACGTTATAAAGTAATGACACATAGCGATATATGTTGTACTGATATGCTATCTAACGTTATACGCTATGACGAAATGCTAAATAGTGTTATACGTTATACTGATATGCTATATAACGTTATGCGTTATACTGATATGCTATATAACGTTATACGTTGTAAAGTAATGCTACATAACGTTGTATTGTATACTGATATGCTATCTAACGTTATACGTTATAACGAAATGCTACATATCGTTATACGTTATAAAGTAATGCCACATTACGTTATACGTTATTCCGATATGCTATCAAACGTTATACCTTATAACGTAATACTATATAACCTTATAAGTTATAAAGTAATGCCACAAAACGTTATACGTTATACTGATATGCTATATAACGTTATACGTTATAAAGTAATGCCACAGAACGTTATACGTTATACTGATGTGCCATATAACGTTATACGTTGTAACGTAATGTTATATAACGTTATACGTTATACTGGTATGCTATATAACGTTATACGCTATAACGTAATGCTACATAACGTTATACGTTATAAAGTAATGCCACATAACGTTATACGATATACTGATATGCTATATAACGTTATACGTTATAACCTAATGCTATATAACGTTATACGCTATAACGTAATGCTACATAACGTTATACGTTATACTGATATGCTATATAACGTTATACGTTTTAAAGTAATGCCACATAACGTTTTGCGTTATACTGATATGCTATATGACGTTATACGTTATACTGATATGCTATATAACGTTATACGTTATAACGTAACGCCACATAACGTTATACGTTATAAAGTAATGCCACATTACGTTATACGTTATTCTGATATGCTATCAAACGTTATACCTTATAACGTAATACTATATAACCTTATAAGTTATAACGTAATGCCACATAACGTTATACGTTATACTGATATGCTATATAACGTTATACGTTATACTGATATGATATATAACGTTATACGTTATAACGTAATGCTATATAACGTTATACGCTATAACGTAATGCTACATAACGTTATACGTTATAAAGTAATGCCACATAACGTTATACGTTATACTGATATGCTATATAACGTTATACGTTATACTGATATGCTATATAACGTTATACGTTATAACGTAATGCTATATATCGTTATACGCTATAACGTAATGCTACATAACGTTATACGTTATAAAGTAATGCTACATAACGTTATACGTTATACTGATATGCTATATAACGTTATACGTTATAAAGTAATGCTACATAACGTTATACGTTATACTGATATGCTATCTAACGTTATACTGATATGCTATATAACTTTATACGTTATAAAGTAATGCTACATAACGTTATACGTTATACTGATATGCTATCTAACGTTATACCTTATAACGTAATACTATATAACGTTATACGTTATAAAGTAATGCCACATAACGTTATACGTTAAACTGATATGCTATATAACGTTATACGTTATACTGATATGCTATATAACGTTATACGTTATATTGATATGCTATATAACGTTATACGTTATAAAGTAATGACACATAGCGATATATGTTGTACTGATATGCTATCTAACGTTATACGCTATGACGAAATGCTAAATAGTGTTATACGTTATACTGATATGCTATATAACGTTATGCGTTATACTGATATGCTATATAACGTTATACGTTGTAAAGTAATGCTACATAACGTTGTACTGTATACTGATATGCTATCTAACGTTATACGTTATAACGAAATGCTACGTATCGTTATACGTTATAAAGTAATGACACATAGCGATATATGTTGTACTGATATGCTATCTAACGGTATACGTTATACTGATATGCTATATAACGTTATACGTTATAACGTAATGCTATATATCGTTATACGCTATAACGTAATGCTACATAACGTTATACGTTATACTGATATGCTATATAACGGTATACGTTATACTGATATGCTGTATAACGTTATACGTTAAAAAGTAATGACACATAACGTTATACGTTATACTGATATGCTATCTAACGTTATACGTTATAACGAAATACTATTTAGTGTTATACGTTATAACGTAATGCTTTATAGCGTTAAACGTTATACTGATATGCTATATAACGTTATACGTTATAACGTAATGCTACATAACTTTATACGCTATTACGTAATGCTACATAACGTTATACGTTATACTGATATGCTACATAACGTTATACGTTATACTGATAAGCTATATAACGTTATACGGTATAACATAATGCTACATAATGTTATACGTTATAAAGTAATGCTAGATAACGTTATACGTTATAACGTAATGCTACATAACGTTATACGTTATAAAGTAATGCTACATAACGTTATACGTTATACTGATAAGCTATATAGCGTCATACGTTATACTGATATGCTATATAACGTTATACGTTATAAAGTAATGCTACATAACGTTATACGTTATACTGATATGCTATATAACGTTATACGTTATAACCTAATGCTATATAACGTTATACGCTATAACGTAATGCTACATAACGTTATACGTTATACTGATATGCTATATAACGTTATACGTTATAAAGTAATGCCACATAACGTTATACGTTATAAAGTAATGCCACATTACGTTATACGTTATTCCGATATGCTATCAAACGTTATACCTTATAACGTAATACTATATAACCTTATAAGTTATAAAGTAATGCCACAAAACGTTATACGTTATACTGATATGCTATATAACGTTATACGTTATACTGATATGAAATATAACGTTATACGTTATAACGTAATGCTACATAACGTTATACGTTATAAAGTAATGCCACAGAACGTTATACGTTATACTGATGTGCCATATAACGTTATACGTTATAACGTAATGTTATATAACGTTATACGTTATACTGGTATGCTATATAACGTTATACGCTATAACGTAATGCTATATAACGTTATCCGCTATAACGTATTGCTACATAACGTTATACGTTATAAAGTAATGCCACATAACGTTATACGTTATACTGATGTGCCATATAACGTTATACGTTATAACGTAATGTTATATAACGTTATACGTTATACTGATATGCTATCTAACGTTATTCCTTATAACGTAATACTATATAACGTTATACGTTATAAAGTAATGCCACATAACGTTATACGTTAAACTGATATGCTATATAACGTTATACGTTATACTGATATGCTATATAACGTTATACGTTATATTGATATGCTATATAACGTTATACGTTATAAAGTAATGACACATAGCGATATATGTTGTACTGATATGCTATCTAACGTTATACGCTATGACGAAATGCTAAATAGTGTTATACGTTATACTGATATGCTATATAACGTTATGCGTTATACTGATATGCTATATAACGTTATACGTTGTAAAGTAATGCTACATAACGTTGTATTGTATACTGATATGCTATCTAACGTTATACGTTATAACGAAATGCTACATATCGTTATACGTTATAAAGTAATGCCACATTACGTTATACGTTATTCCGATATGCTATCAAACGTTATACCTTATAACGTAATACTATATAACCTTATAAGTTATAAAGTAATGCCACAAAACGTTATACGTTATACTGATATGCTATATAACGTTATACGTTATAAAGTAATGCCACAGAACGTTATACGTTATACTGATGTGCCATATAACGTTATACGTTGTAACGTAATGTTATATAACGTTATACGTTATACTGGTATGCTATATAACGTTATACGCTATAACGTAATGCTACATAACGTTATACGTTATAAAGTAATGCCACATAACGTTATACGTTATACTGATATGCTATATAACGTTATACGTTATAACCTAATGCTATATAACGTTATACGCTATAACGTAATGCTACATAACGTTATACGTTATACTGATATGCTATATAACGTTATACGTTTTAAAGTAATGCCACATAACGTTTTGCGTTATACTGATATGCTATATGACGTTATACGTTATACTGATATGCTATATAACGTTATACGTTATAACGTAACGCCACATAACGTTATACGTTATAAAGTAATGCCACATTACGTTATACGTTATTCTGATATGCTATCAAACGTTATACCTTATAACGTAATACTATATAACCTTATAAGTTATAACGTAATGCCACATAACGTTATACGTTATACTGATATGCTATATAACGTTATACGTTATACTGATATGATATATAACGTTATACGTTATAACGTAATGCTATATAACGTTATACGCTATAACGTAATGCTACATAACGTTATACGTTATAAAGTAATGCCACATAACGTTATACGTTATACTGATATGCTATATAACGTTATACGTTATACTGATATGCTATATAACGTTATACGTTATAACGTAATGCTATATAACGTTATACGCTATAACGTAATGCTACATAACGTTATACGTTATAAAGTAATGCTACATAACGTTATACGTTATACTGATATGCTATATAACGTTATACGTTATAAAGTAATGCTACATAACGTTATACGTTATACTGATATGCTATCTAACGTTATACTGATATGCTATATAACTTTATACGTTATAAAGTAATGCTACATAACGTTATACGTTATACTGATATGCTATCTAACGTTATACCTTATAACGTAATACTATATAACGTTATACGTTATAAAGTAATGCCACATAACGTTATACGTTAAACTGATATGCTATATAACGTTATACGTTATACTGATATGCTATATAACGTTATACGTTATATTGATATGCTATATAACGTTATACGTTATAAAGTAATGACACATAGCGATATATGTTGTACTGATATGCTATCTAACGTTATACGCTATGACGAAATGCTAAATAGTGTTATACGTTATACTGATATGCTATATAACGTTATGCGTTATACTGATATGCTATATAACGTTATACGTTGTAAAGTAATGCTACATAACGTTGTACTGTATACTGATATGCTATCTAACGTTATACGTTATAACGAAATGCTACGTATCGTTATACGTTATAAAGTAATGACACATAGAGATATATGTTGTACTGATATGCTATCTAACGGTATACGTTATACTGATATGCTATATAACGTTATACGTTATAACGTAATGCTACATAACGTTATACGCTATAACGTAATGCTACATAACGTTATACGTTATACTGATATGCTATATAACGTTATGCGTTATACTGATATGCTATATAACGTTATACGTTGTAAAGTAATGCTACATAACGTTGTACTGTATACTGATATGCTATCTAACGTTATACGTTATAACGAAATGCTACATATCGTTATACGTTATAAAGTGATGCTACATAACATTATACGTTATACCGATATGCTATATAACGTTATACGTTATACTGATATAGTATATAACGTTATACGTTATAACGTAATTCAACATAACGTTATACGTTATAAAGTAATGCTACATAACGTTATACTTTACACTGATATGCTATATAACGTTATACGTTATAAAGTAATGCCACATAACGTTATACGTTATAAAGTAATGCCACATTACGTTATACGTTATTCCGATATGCTATCAAACGTTATACCTTATAACGTAATACTATATAACCTTATAAGTTATAAAGTAATGCCACAAAACGTTATACGTTATACTGATATGCTATATAACGTTATACGTTATACTGATATGAAATATAACGTTATACGTTATAACGTAATGCTACATAACGTTATACGTTATAAAGTAATGCCACAGAACGTTATACGTTATACTGATGTGCCATATAACGTTATACGTTATGACGTAATGTTATATAACGTTATACGTTATACTGGTATGCTATATAACGTTATACGCTATAACGTAATGCTACATAACGTTATACGTTATAAAGTAATGCCACATAACGTTATACGATATACTGATATGCTATATAACGTTATACGTTATAACCTAATGCTATATAACGTTATCCGCTATAACGTAATGCTACATAACGTTATACGTTATACTGATATGCTATATAACGTTATACGTTTTAAAGTAATGCCACATAACGTTTTGCGATATACTGATATGCTATATGACGTTATACGTTATACTGATATGCTATATAACGTTATACGTTATAACGTAACGCCACATAACGTTATACGTTATAAAGTAATGCCACATTACGTTATACGTTATTCTGATATGCTATCAAACGTTATACCTTATAACGTAATACTATATAACCTTATAAGTTATAAAGTAATGCCACATAACGTTATACGTTATACTGATATGCTATATAACGTTATACGTTATACTGATATGATATATAACGTTATACGTTATAACGTAATGCTATATAACGTTATACGATATAACGTAATGCTACATAACGTTATACGTTATATCGTAATGCTACATAACGTTATACGCTATAACATAATGCTACATAATGTTATACGTTATAAAGTAATGCTACATAACGTTATACTTTATAACGTAATGCTACATAACGTTATACGTTATAAAGTAATGCTACATAACGTTATACGTTATACTGATAAGCTATATAGCGTTATAAGATATACTGATATGCTATATAACGTTATACGCTATAACGTAATGCTACATAACGTTATATGTTATAACGTAACGCCACATAACGTTATACGTTATAAAGTAATGCCACATTACGTTATACGTTATTCTGATATGCTATCAAACGTTATACCTTATAACGTAATACTATATAACCTTATAAGTTATAAAGTAATGCCACATAACGTTATACGTTATACTGATATGCTATATAACGTTATACGTTATACTGATATGATATATAACGTTATACGTTATAACGTAATGCTATATAACGTTATACGCTATAACGTAAGGCTACGTAACGTTATACGTTATAACGTAATGTTATATAACGTTATACGTTATACTGATATGCTATATAACGTTATACGCTATAAGGTATACGTTATACGTTATAAAGTAATGCCACATAACGTTATACGTTATACTGATATGCTATGTAACGTTATACGTTATATCGTAATGCTACATAACGTTATACGTTATACTGATATGTTATATAACGTTATATGTCATACTGATATGCTACATAACGTTATACGTTGTAACGTAATGTTATATAACGTTATACGTTATACTGATATGCTATATAACGTTATACGCTATAACGTAATGCTACATAACGTTATACGTTATAAAGTAATGCCACATACCCTTATACGTTATAAAGTAATGCCACATAACGTTATACGTTATACTGATATGCTATATAACGTTATACGTTATACTGATATGCTATATAACGTTATACGTTATAACGTAATGCTATATATCGTTATACGCTATAACGTAATGCTACATAACGTTATACGTTATAAAGTAATGCTACATAACGTTATACGTTAAACTGATATGCTATATAACGTTATACGTTATACTGATATGCTATATAACGTTATACGTTATACTGATATGCTATATAACGTTATACGTTATACTGATATGCTATATAACGTTATAAGTTATATTGATATGCTATATAACGTTATACGTTATAAAGTAATGACACATAGCGATATATGTTGTACTGATATGCTATCTAACGTTATACGCTATGACGAAATGCTAAATAGTGTTATACGTTATACTGATATGCTATATAACGTTATGCGTTATACTGATATGCTATATAACGTTATACGTTATACTGATAAGCTATATAACGTTATACGGTATAACATAATGCTACATAATGTTATACGTTAAACTGATATGCTATATAACGTTATACGTTATACTGATATGCTATATAACGTTATACGTTATACTGATATGCTATCTAACGTTATACGTTATAACGAAATACTATTTAGTGTTATACGTTATAACGTAATGCTTTATAGCGTTAAACGTTATACTGATATGCTATATAACGTTATACGTTATAACGTAATGCTACATAACTTTATACGCTATTACGTAATGCTACATAACGTTATACGTTATACTGATATGCTACATAACGTTATACGTTATACTGATAAGCTATATAACGTTATACGGTATAACATAATGCTACATAATGTTATACGTTATAAAGTAATGCTAGATAACGTTATACGTTATAACGTAATGCTACATAACGTTATACGTTATAAAGTAATGCTACATAACGTTATACGTTATACTGATAAGCTATATAGCGTCATACGTTATACTGATATGCTATATAACGTTATACGTTATAAAGTAATGCTACATAACGTTATACGTTATACTGATATGCTATATAACGTTATACGTTATAACCTAATGCTATATAACGTTATACGCTATAACGTAATGCTACATAACGTTATACGTTATACTGATATGCTATATAGCGTTATACGTTATAAAGTAATGCCACATAACGTTATACGTTATAAAGTAATGCCACATTACGTTATACGTTATTCCGATATGCTATCAAACGTTATACCTTATAACGTAATACTATATAACCTTATAAGTTATAAAGTAATGCCACAAAACGTTATACGTTATACTGATATGCTATATAACGTTATACGTTATACTGATATGAAATATAACGTTATACGTTATAACGTAATGCTACATAACGTTATACGTTATAAAGTAATGCCACAGAACGTTATACGTTATACTGATGTGCCATATAACGTTATACGTTATAACGTAATGCTATATAACGTTATCCGCTATAACGTATTGCTACATAACGTTATACGTTATAAAGTAATGCCACAGAACGTTATACGTTATACTGATGTGCCATATAACGTTATACGTTATATCGTAATGCTACATAACGTTATACGCTATGACATAATGCTACATAATGTTATACGTTATAAAGTAATGCTACATAACGTTATACTTTATAACGTAATGCTACATAACGTTATACGTTATAAAGTAATGCTACATAACGTTATACGTTATACTGATAAGCTATATAGCGTTATAAGATATACTGATATGCTATATAACGTTATACGCTATAACGTAATGCTACATAACGTTATATGTTATAACGTAACGCCACATAACGTTATACGTTATAAAGTAATGCCACATTACGTTATACGTTATTCTGATATGCTATCAAACGTTATACCTTATAACGTAATACTATATAACCTTATAAGTTATAAAGTAATGCCACATAACGTTATACGTTATACTGATATGCTATATAACGTTATACGTTATACTGATATGATATATAACGTTATACGTTATAACGTAATGCTATATAACGTTATACGCTATAACGTAAGGCTACGTAACGTTATACGTTATAACGTAATGTTATATAACGTTATACGTTCTACTGATATGCTATATAACGTTATACGCTATAAGGTATACGTTATACGTTATAAAGTAATGCCACATAACGTTATACGTTATACTGATATGCTATGTAACGTTATACGTTATATCGTAATGCTACATAACGTTATACGCTATAACATAATGCTACATAATGTTATACGTTATAAAGTAATGCTACATAACGTTATACGTTATAACGTAATGCTACATAACGTTATACGTTATACAGATATGCTGTATAACTTTATACGTTACACTGATATGCTATGTAACGTTATACGTTATATCGTAATGCTACATAACGTTATACGCTATAACATAATGCTACATAACGTTATACGTTATACTGATATGTTATATAACGTTATATGTCATACTGATATGCTACATAACGTTATACGTTGTAACGTAATGTTATATAACGTTATACGTTATACTGATATGCTATATAACGTTATACGCTATAACGTAATGCTACATAACGTTATACGTTATAAAGTAATGCCACATACCCTTATACGTAATAAAGTAATGCCACATAACGTTATACGTTATACTGATATGCTATATAACGTTATACGTTATACTGATATGCTATATAACGTTATACGTTATAACGTAATGCTATATATCGTTATACGCTATAACGTAATGCTACATAACGTTATACGTTATAAAGTAATGCTACATAACGTTATACGTTAAACTGATATGCTATATAACGTTATACGTTATACTGATATGCTATATAACGTTATACGTTATACTGATATGCTATATAACGTTATACGTTATACTGATATGCTATATAACGTTATACGTTATATTGATATGCTATATAACGTTATACGTTATAAAGTAATGACACATAGCGATATATGTTGTACTGATATGCTATCTAACGTTATACGCTATGACGAAATGCTAAATAGTGTTATACGTTATACTGATATGCTATATAACGTTATGCGTTATACTGATATGCTATATAACGTTATACGTTATACTGATAAGCTATATAACGTTATACGGTATAACATAATGCTACATAATGTTATACGTTAAACTGATATGCTATATAACGTTATACGTTATACTGATATGCTATATAACGTTATACGTTATACTGATATGCTATCTAACGTTATACGTTATAACGAAATACTATTTAGTGTTATACGTTATAACGTAATGCTTTATAGCGTTAAACGTTATACTGATATGCTATATAACGTTATACGTTATAACGTAATGCTACATAACTTTATACGCTATTACGTAATGCTACATAACGTTATACGTTATACTGATATGCTACATAACGTTATACGTTATACTGATAAGCTATATAACGTTATACGGTATAACATAATGCTACATAATGTTATACGTTATAAAGTAATGCTAGATAACGTTATACGTTATAACGTAATGCTACATAACGTTATACGTTATAAAGTAATGCTACATAACGTTATACGTTATACTGATAAGCTATATAGCGTCATACGTTATACTGATATGCTATATAACGTTATACGTTATAAAGTAATGCTACATAACGTTATACGTTATACTGATATGCTATATAACGTTATACGTTATAACCTAATGCTATATAACGTTATACGCTATAACGTAATGCTACATAACGTTATACGTTATACTGATATGCTATATAACGTTATACGTTATAAAGTAATGCCACATAACGTTATACGTTATAAAGTAATGCCACATTACGTTATACGTTATTCCGATATGCTATCAAACGTTATACCTTATAACGTAATACTATATAACCTTATAAGTTATAAAGTAATGCCACAAAACGTTATACGTTATACTGATATGCTATATAACGTTATACGTTATACTGATATGAAATATAACGTTATACGTTATAACGTAATGCTACATAACGTTATACGTTATAAAGTAATGCCACAGAACGTTATACGTTATACTGATGTGCCATATAACGTTATACGTTATAACGTAATGCTATATAACGTTATCCGCTATAACGTATTGCTACATAACGTTATACGTTATAAAGTAATGCCACAGAACGTTATACGTTATACTGATGTGCCATATAACGTTATACGTTATAACGTAATGTTATATAACGTTATACGTTATACTGATATGCTATCTAACGTTATACCTTATAACGTAATACTATATAACGTTATACGTTATAAAGTAATGCCACATAACGTTATACGTTAAAGTGATATGCTATATAACGGTATACGTTATACTGATATGCTATATAACGTTATACGTTATATTGATATGCTCTATAACGTTATACGTTATAAAGTAATGACACATAGCGATATATGTTGTACTGATATGCTATCTAACGTTATACGCTATGACGAAATGCTAAATAGTGTTATACGTTATACTGATATGCTATATAACGTTATGCGTTATACTGATATGCTATATAACGTTATACGTTGTAAAGTAATGCTACATAACGTTGTACTGTATACTGATATGCTATCTAACGTTATACGTTATAACGAAATGCTACATATCGTTATACGTTATAAAGTAATGCCACATTACGTTATACGTTATTCCGATATGCTATCAAACGTTATACCTTATAACGTAATACTATATAACCTTATAAGTTATAAAGTAATGCCACAAAACGTTATACGTTATACTGATATGCTATATAACGTTATACGTTATACTGATATGAAATATAACGTTATACGTTATAACGTAATGCTACATAACGTTATACGTTATAAAGTAATGCCACAGAACGTTATACGTTATACTGATGTGCCATATAACGTTATACGTTATAACGTAATGTTATATAACGTTATACGTTATACTGGTATGCTATATAACGTTATACGCTATAACGTAATGCTACATAACGTTATACGTTATAAAGTAATGCCACATAACGTTATACGATATACTGATATGCTATATAACGTTATACGTTATAACCTAATGCTATATAACGTTATACGCTATGACGTAATGCTACATAACGTTATACGTTATACTGATATGCTATATAACGTTATACGTTATAAAGTAATGCCACATAACGTTTTGCGTTATACTGATATGCTATATGACGTTATACGTTATACTGATATGCTATATAACGTTATACGTTATAACGTAACGCCACATAACGTTATACGTTATAAAGTAATGCCACATTACGTTATACGTTATTCTGATATGCTATCAAACGTTATACCTTATAACGTAATACTATATAACCTTATAAGTTATAACGTAATGCCACATAACGTTATACGTTATACTGATATGCTATATAACGTTATACGTTATACTGATATGATATATAACGTTATACGTTATAACGTAATGCTATATAACGTTATACGCTATAACGTAATGCTACATAACGTTATACGTTATAAAGTAATGCCACATAACGTTATACGTTATACTGATATGCTATATAACGTTATACGTTATACTGATATGCTATATAACGTTATACGTTATAACGTAATGCTATATATCGTTATACGCTATAACGTAATGCTACATAACGTTATACGTTATAAAGTAATGCTACATTACGTTATACGTTATACTGATATGCTATATAACGTTATACGTTATAAAGTAATGCTACATAACGTTATACGTTATACTGATATGCTATCTAACGTTATACTGATATGCTATATAACGTTATACGTTATAAAGTAATGCTACATAACGTTATACGTTATACTGATATGCTATCTAACGTTATACCTTATAACGTAATACTATATAACGTTATACGTTATAAAGTAATGCCACATAACGTTATACGTTAAACTGATATGCTATATAACGTTATACGTTATACTGATATGCTATATAACGTTATACGTTATATTGATATCCTATATAACGTTATACGTTATAAAGTAATGACACATAGCGATGTATGTTGTACTGATATGCTATCTAACGTTATACGCTATGACGAAATGCTAAATAGTGTTATACGTTATACTGATATGCTATATAACGTTATGCGTTATACTGATATGCTATATAACGTTATACGTTGTAAAGTAATGCTACATAACGTTGTACTGTATACTGATATGCTATCTAACGTTATACGTTATAACGAAATGCTACGTATCGTTATACGTTATAAAGTAATGACACATAGCGATATATGTTGTACTGATATGCTATCTAACGTTATACGCTATGACGAAATGCTAAATAGTGTTATGCGTTTTACTGTAATACTATATAACCTTATAAGTTATAAAGTAATGCCACAAAACGTTATACGTTATACTGATATGCTATATAACGTTATACGTTATACTGATATGAAATATAACGTTATACGTTATAACGTAATGCTACATAACGTTATACGTTATAAAGTAATGCCACAGAACGTTATACGTTATACTGATGTGCCATATAACGTTATACGTTATAACGTAATGTTATATAACGTTATACGTTTTACTGGTATGCTATATAACGTTATACGCTATAACGTAATGCTACATAACGTTATACGTTATAAAGTAATGCCACATAACGTTATACGATATACTGATATGCTATATAACGTTATACGTTATAACCTAATGCTATATAACGTTATCCGCTATAACGTAATGCTACATAACGTTATACGTTATACTAATATGCTATATAACGTTATACGTTTTAAAGTAATGCCACATAACGTTTTGCGTTATACTGATATGCTATATGACGTTATACGTTATACTGATATGCTATATAACGTTATACGTTATAACGTAACGCCACATAACGTTATACGTTATAAAGTAATGCCACATTACGTTATACGTTATTCTGATATGCTATCAAACGTTATACCTTATAACGTAATACTATATAACCTTATAAGTTATAAAGTAATGCCACATAACGTTATACGTTATACTGATATGCTATATAACGTTATACGTTATACTGATATGATATATAACGTTATACGTTATAACGTAATGCTATATAACGTTATACGATATAACGTAATGCTACATAACGTTATACGTTATATCGTAATGCTACATAACGTTATACGCTATAACATAATGCTACATAATGTTATACGTTATAAAGTAATGCTACATAACGTTATACTTTATAACGTAATGCTACATAACGTTATACGTTATAAAGTAATGCTACATAACGTTATACGTTATACTGATAAGCTATATAGCGTTATAAGATATACTGATATGCTATATAACGTTATACGCTATAACGTAATGCTACATAACGTTATATGTTATAACGTAACGCCACATAACGTTATACGTTATAAAGTAATGCCACATTACGTTATACGTTATTCTGATATGCTATCAAACGTTATACCTTATAACGTAATACTATATAACCTTATAAGTTATAAAGTAATGCCACATAACGTTATACGTTATACTGATATGCTATATAACGTTATACGTTATACTGATATGATATATAACGTTATACGTTATAACGTAATGCTATATAACGTTATACGCTATAACGTAAGGCTACATAACGTTATACGTTATAACGTAATGTTATATAACCATATACGTTATACTGATATGCTATATAACGTTATACGCTATAAGGTATACGTTATACGTTATAAAGTAATGCCACATAACGTTATACGTTATACTGATATGCTATGTAACGTTATACGTTATATCGTAATGCTACAAAACGTTATGCGCTATAACATAATGCTACATAATGTTATACGTTATAAAGTAATGCTACATAACGTTATACGTTATAACGTAATGCTATATAACGTTATACGTTATACAGATATGCTATATAACTTTATACGTTACACTGATATGCTATGTAACGTTATACGTTATATCGTAATGCTACATAACGTTATACGCTATAACATAATGCTACATAACGTTATACGTTATACTGATATGTTATATAACGTTATATGTCATACTGATATGCTACATAACGTTATACGTTGTAACGTAATGTTATATAACGTTATACGTTATACTGATATGCTATATAACGTTATACGTTATAACGTAATGCTACATAACGTTATACGTTAAACTGATATGCTATATAACGTTATACGTTATACTGATATGCTATATAACGTTATACGTTATACTGATATGCTATATAACGTTATACGTTATATTGATATGCTATATAACGTTATACGTTATAAAGTAATGACACATAGCGATATATGTTGTACTGATATGCTATCTAACGTTATACGCTATGACGAAATGCTAAATAGTGTTATACGTTATACTGATATGCTATATAACGTTATGCGTTATACTGATATGCTATATAACGTTATACGTTGTAAAGTAATGCTACATAACGTAGTACTGTATACTGATATGCTATCTAACGTTATACGTTATAACGAATTGCTACATATCGTTATACGTTATAAAGTAATGACACATAGCGATATATGTTGTACTGATATGCTATCTAACGTTATACGCTATGACGAAATGCTAAATAGTGTTATACGTTATACTGATATGCTATACAACGTTATGCGTTATACTGATATGCTATATAACGTTATACGTTGTAAAGTAATGCTACATAACGTTGTACTGTATACTGATATGCTATCTAACGTTATACGTTATATTGATATGCTATATAACGTTATACGTTATAAAGTAATGACACATAGCGATATATGTTGTACTGATATGCTATCTAACGTTATACGCTATGCCGAAATGCTAAATAGTGTTATACGTTATACTGATATGCTATATAACGTTATGCGTTATACTGATATGCTATATAACGTTATACGTTGTAAAGTAATGCTACATAACGTTGTACTGTATACTGATATGCTATCTAACGATATACGTTATAACGTAATTCTACATAACGTTATACGTTATAAAGTAATGCTACATAACGTTATACTTTACACTGATATGCTATATAACGTTATACGTTATACTGATATGCTATTTAAGGTTATACGTTATAACGTAATGCTATATAACGTTATATGCTATAACGTAATGCTACATAACGTTATACGTTATAAAGTAATGCTACATAACGTTATACGTTATACTGATATTGTATATAACGTTATACGTTATAAAGTAATGCTACATAACGTTATACGTCATACTGATATGCTATATAACGTTATACGTTATACTGATATGCTATATAACGTTATACGTTATATTGATATGCTATATAACGTTATACGTTATAAAGTAATGATACATAGCGATATATGTTGTACTGATATGCTATCTAACGTTATACGCTATGCCGAAATGCTAAATAGTGTTATACGTTATACTGATATGCTATATAACGTTATGCGTTATATTGATATGCTATATAACGTTATACGTTGTAAAGTAATGCAACATAACGTTGTACTGTATACTGATATGCTATATAACGTTATACGTTATATTGATATGCTATATAACGTTATGCGTTATACTGATATGCTATATAACGTTATACGTTATAAAGTAGTGCCACATAACGTTATACGTTATAAAGTAATGCCACATAACGTTATACGTTATACTGATATACTATATAACGTTATACGTTATAACGTAATTCTACATAACGTTATACGTTATAAAGTAATGCTACATATCGTTATACTTTATACTGATATGCTATCTAGCGTTATACGTTATAAAGTAATGCTACATAACGTTATACTTTATACTGATATGCTATCTAACGTTATACGTTATAAAGTAATGCCACATAACGTTATACGTTATAAAGTAATGCCACATAACGATATACGTTATACTTATATGCTATCTAACATTATACGTTATAACGTAATACTGTATAACGTTATACGTTATAAAGTAATGCCACATAACGATATACGTTATACTTATATGCTATCTAACATTATACGTTATAACGTAATACTGTATAACGTTATACGTTATAAAGTAATGCCACATAACGTTATACGTTAAACTGATATGCTATATAACGTTATACGTTATACTGATATACTATATAACGTTATACGTTATAACGAAAAGCTACATATCGTTATACGTTATAAGTGATGCTAAATAACATTATACGTTATACCGATATGCTATATAACGTTATACGTTATACTGATATAGTATATATGTACATGCTATCTAACGTTATACCTTATAACGTAATACTATATAACGTTATACGTTATAACGTAATTCTACATAACGTTATACGTTTTAAAGTAATGCTACATAACGTTATACTTTATACTGATATGCTATATAACGTTATACGTTATACTCATATGCTATATAACGTTATACGTTATATTGATATGCTATATAACGTTATACGTTATAAAGTAATGACACATAACGATATATGTTATACTGATATGCTATTTAACGTTACACGCTATGACGAAATGCTATATAGTGTTATACGTTATACTGATATGCTATATAACGATATACGTTATACTGATATGCTATCTAACGTTATACATTATAACGTAATACTGTATAACGTTATACGTTATAAAGTAATGCCACATAACGTTATACGTTAAACTGATATGCTATCTAACGTTATACCTTATAACGTAATACTTTATAATGTTATACGTTATAACGTAATTCTACATAACGTTATACGTTTTAAAGTAATGCTACATAACGTTATACTTTATACTGATATGCTATCTAACGTTATACCTTATAACGTAATACTTCATAATGTTATACGTTGTAACGTAATTCTACATATCGTTATACGCTATAACGTAATGCTACATATCGTTATACTTTATACTGATATGCTATCTAGCGTTATACGTTATAAAGTAATGCTACATAACGTTATACTTTATACTGATATGCTATCTAACGTTATACGTTATACTGATATACTATATAACGTTATACGTTGTAAGGTAATTCTACATATCGGTATACGCTATAACGTAATGCTACATAACGTTATACGTTATACTGATATGCTATATAACGTTATACGTTATACTGATATGCTATATAACGTTATACGTTATACTGATATGCTATATAACGTTATACGTTATATTGATATGCTATATAACGTTATACGTTATAAAGTAATGACACATAGCGATATATGTTGTACTGATATGCTATCTAACGTTATACGCTATGACGAAATGCTAAATAGTGTTATACGTTATACTGATATGCTATATAACGTTATGCGTTATACTGATATGCTATATAACGTTATACGTTGTAAAGTAATGCTACATAACGTAGTACTGTATACTGATATGCTATCTAACGTTATACGTTATAACGAATTGCTACATATCGTTATACGTTATAAAGTAATGACACATAGCGATATATGTTGTACTGATATGCTATCTAACGTTATACGCTATGACGAAATGCTAAATAGTGTTATACCTTATACTGATATGCTATACAACGTTATGCGTTATACTGATATGCTATATAACGTTATACGTTGTAAAGTAATGCTACATAACGTTGTACTGTATACTGATATGCTATCTAACGTTATACGTTATATTGATATGCTATATAACGTTATACGTTATAAAGTAATGACACATAGCGATATATGTTGTACTGATATGCTATCTAACGTTATACGCTATGACGAAATGCTAAATAGTGTTATACGTTATACTGATATGCTATATAACGTTATGCGTTATACTGATATGCTATATAACGTTATACGTTGTAAAGTAATGCTACATAACGTTGTACTGTATACTGATATGCTATCTAACGATATACGTTATAACGTAATTCTACATAACGTTATACGTTATAAAGTAATGCTACATAACGTTATACTTTACACTGATATACTATATAACGTTATACGTTATACTGATATGCTATTTAAGGTTATACGTTATAACGTAATGCTATATAACGTTATATGCTATAACGTAATGCTACATAACGTTATACGTTATAAAGTAATGCTACATAACGTTATACGTTATACTGATATTGTATATAACGTTATACGTTATAAAGTAATGCTACATAACGTTATACGTCATACTGATATGCTATATAACGTTATACGTTATACTGATATGCTATATAACGTTATACGTTATATTGATATGCTATATAACGTTATACGTTATAAAGTAATGATACATAGCGATATATGTTGTACTGATATGCTATCTAACGTTATACGCTATGCCGAAATGCTAAATAGTGTTATACGTTATACTGATATGCTATATAACGTTATGCGTTATACTGATATGCTATATAACGTTATACGTTGTAAAGTAATGCTACATAACGTTGTACTGTATACTGATATGCTATCTAACGATATACGTTATAACGTAATTCTACATAACGTTATACGTTATAAAGTAATGCTACATAACGTTATACTTTACACTGATATGCTATATAACGTTATACGTTATACTGATATGCTATTTAAGGTTATACGTTATAACGTAATACTATATAACGTTATATGCTATAACGTAATGCTACATAACGTTATACGTTATAAAGTAATGCTACATAACGTTATACGTTATACTGATATTGTATATAACGTTATACGTTATAAAGTAATGCTACATAACGTTATACGTCATACTGATATGCTATATAACGTTATACGTTATACTGATATGCTATATAACGTTATACGTTATATTGATATGCTATATAACGTTATACGTTATAAAGTAATGATACATAGCGATATATGTTGTACTGATATGCTATCTAACGTTATACGCTATGCCGAAATGCTAAATAGTGTTATACGTTATACTGATATGCTATATAACGTTATGCGTTATACTGATATGCTATATAACGTTATACGTTGTAAAGTAATGCAACATAACGTTGTACTGTATACTGATATGCTATATAACGTTATACGTTATATTGATATGCTATATAACGTTATACGTTATAAAGTAATGACACATAGCGATATATGTTGTACTGATATGCTATCTAACGTTATACGCTATGACGAAATGCTAAATAGTGTTATACGTTATACTGATATGCTATATAACGTTATGCGTTATACTGATATGCTATATAACGTTATACGTTATAAAGTAGTGCCACATAACGTTATACGTTATAAAGTAATGCCACATAACGTTATACGTTATACTGATATACTATATAACGTTATACGTTATAACGTAATTCTACATAACGTTATACGTTATAAAGTAATGCTACATATCGTTATACTTTATACTGATATGCTATCTAGCGTTATACGTTATAAAGTAATGCTACATAACGTTATACTTTATACTGATATGCTATCTAACGTTATACGTTATAAAGTAATGCCACATAACGTTATACGTTATAAAGTAATGCCACATAACGATATACGTTATACTTATATGCTATCTAACATTATACGTTATAACGTAATACTGTATAACGTTATACGTTATAAAGTAATGCCACATAACGATATACGTTATACTTATATGCTATCTAACATTATACGTTATAACGTAATACTGTATAACGTTATACGTTATAAAGTAATGCCACATAACGTTATACGTTAAACTGATATGCTATATAACGTTATACGTTATACTGATATACTATATAACGTTATACGTTATAACGAAAAGCTACATATCGTTATACGTTATAAAGTGATGCTAAATAACATTATACGTTATACCGATATGCTATATAACGTTATACGTTATACTGATATAGTATATATGTACATGCTATCTAACGTTATACCTTATAACGTAATACTATATAACGTTATACGTTATAACGTAATTCTACATAACGTTATACGTTTTAAAGTAATGCTACATAACGTTATACTTTATACTGATATGCTATATAACGTTATACGTTATACTCATATGCTATATAACGTTATACGTTATATTGATATGCTATATAACGTTATACGTTATAAAGTAATGACACATAACGATATATGTTATACTGATATGCTATTTAACGTTATACGCTATGACGAAATGCTATATAGTGTTATACGTTATACTGATATGCTATATAACGATATACGTTATACTGATATGCTATCTAACGTTATACATTATAACGTAATACTGTATAACGTTATACGTTATAAAGTAATGCCACATAACGTTATACGTTAAACTGATATGCTATCTAACGTTATACCTTATAACGTAATACTTTATAATGTTATACGTTATAACGTAATTCTACATAACGTTATACGTTTTAAAGTAATGCTACATAACGTTATACTTTATACTGATATGCTATCTAACGTTATACCTTATAACGTAATACTTCATAATGTTATACGTTGTAACGTAATTCTACATATCGTTATACGCTATAACGTAATGCTACATAACGTTATACGTTATACTGATATGCTATATAACGTTATACGTTATACTGATATGCTATATAACGTTTTACGTTATACTGATATGCTATATAACGTTATACATTATACTGATATGCTATATAACGTTATACGTTATAAAGTAATGACACATAACGATATGTGTTATACTGATATGCTATCTATCGTTATACGTTAAGACGAAATGCTATATAGTGTTATACGTTATACTGATATGCTATATAATGTTATACGTTATACTGATATGCTATATAACGTTATACGTTATAAAGTAGTGCCACATAACGTTATACGTTATAAAGTAATGCCACATAACGTTATACGTTATACTGATATACTATATAACGTTATACGTTATAACGTAATTCTACATAACGTTATACGTTATAAAGTAATGCTACATATCGTTATACTTTATACTGATATGCTATCTAGCGTTATACGTTATAAAGTAATGCTACATAACGTTATACTTTATACTGATATGCTATCTAACGTTATACGTTATAAAGTAATGCCACATAACGTTATACGTTATAAAGTAATGCCACATAACGATATACGTTATACTTATATGCTATCTAACATTATACGTTATAACGTAATACTGTATAACGTTATACGTTATAAAGTAATGCCACATAACGTTATACGTTAAACTGATATGCTATATAACGTTATACGTTATACTGATATACTATATAACGTTATACGTTGTAACGTAATTCTACATATCGGTATACGCTATAACGTAATGCTACATAACGTTATACGTTATACTGATATGCTATATAACGTTATACGTTATACTGATATGCTATATAACGTTATACGTTATATTGATATGCTATATAACGTTATACGTTATAAAGTAATGACACATAACGATATATGTTATACTGATATGCTATCTAACGTTATACGCTATGACGAAATGCTATATAGTGTTATACGTTATACTGATATGCTATATAACGATATACGTTATACTGATATGCTATATAACGATATACGTTATACTGATATGCTATATAACGTTATACGTTATAAAGTAATGCTACATAACGTTATACTTTATACTGATATGCTATCTAACGTTATACCTTATAACGTAATACTTTATAATGTTATACGTTATAACGTAATTCTACATAACGTTATACGTTTTAAAGTAATGCTACATAACGTTATACTTTATACTGATATGCTATCTAACGTTATACGTTATAAAGTAATGCTACATAACGTTATAGTTTATACTGATATGCTATCTAACGTTATACCTTATAACGTAATACTATATAACGTTATACGTTATAAAGTAATGCCAGATAACGTTATACGTTATACTGATATGCTATATAACGTTGTACGTTATACTGATATGCTATATAACGTTATACGTTATAAAGTAATGACACATAACGATATATGTTATACTGATATGCTATCTAACGTTATACGTTATACTGATATGCTATATAACATTATACGTTATAAAGTAGTGCCACATAAAGTTATACGTTATAAAGTAATGCCACATAACGTTATACGTTATACTTATATGCTATCTAACATTATACCTTATAACGTAATACTATATAACGTTATACGTTATAAAGTAATGCCAGATAACGTTATACGTTATACTGATATGCTATATAATGTTATACGTTATACTGATATGCTATATAACGTTATACGTTATAAAGTAGTGCCACATAACGTTATACGTTATAAAGTAATGCCACATAACGTTATACATTATACTGATATACTATATAACGTTATACGTTATAACGTAATTCTACATAACGTTATACGTTGTAAAGTAATGCTACATATCGTTATACTTTATACTGATATGCTATCTAGCGTTATACGTTATAAAGTAATGCTACATAACGTTATACTTTATACTGATATGCTATCTAACGTTATACGTTATACTGATATACTATATAACGTTATACGTTGTAAGGTAATTCTACATATCGGTATACGCTATAACGTAATGCTACATAACGTTATACGTTATACTGATATGCTATATAACGTTATACGTTATACTGATATGCTATATAACGTTTTACGTTATACTGATATGCTATATAACGTTATACGTTATACTGATATGCTATATAACGTTGTACGTTATAAAGTAATGACACATAACGATATATGTCATACTGATATGCTATCTAACGTTATACGTTAAGACGAAATGCTATATAGTGTTATACGTGATACTGATATGCTATATAACGTTATACGTTATACTGATATGCTATATAACGTTATACGTTATACTGATATACTATATAACGTTATACGTTGTAACGTAATTCTACATATCGGTATACGCTATAACTTAATGCTACATAACGTTATACGTTATACTGATATGCTATATAACGTTATACGTTATACTGATATGCTATATAACGTTATACGTTATATTGATATGCTATATAACGTTATACGTTATAAAGTAATGCTACATAACGTTATAGTTTATACTGATATGCTATCTAACGTTATACCTTATAACGTAATACTATATAACGTTATACGTTATAAAGTAATGCCAGATAACGTTATACGTTATACTGATATGCTATGTAACGTTATACGTTATACTGATATGCTATATAACGTTGTACGTTATACTGATATGCTATATAACGTTATACGTTATAAAGTAATGACACATAACGATATATGTTATACTGATATGCTATCTAACGCTATACGTTATACTGATATGCTATATAACATTATACGTTATAAAGTAGTGCCACATAAAGTTATACGTTATAAAGTAATGCCACATAACGTTATACTTTATACTGATATGCTATCTAACGTTATACCTTATAACGTAATACTACATAACGTTATACGTTATAAAGTAATGCCAGATAACGTTATACGTTATACTGATATGCTATGTAACGTTATACGTTACACTGATATGCTATATAACATTATGCGTTATATTGATATGCTATATAACGTTATACGTTATAAAGTAATGACACATAACGATATATGTTATACTGATATGCTATCTAACGTTATACGCTATGACGAAATGCTATATAGTGTTATACGTTATACTGATATGCTATATAACGATATACGTTATACTGATATGCTATATAACGTTATACGTTATACTGATATGCTATATAACGTTATACGTTATAAAGTAATGCTACATAACGTTATACTTTATACTGATATGCTATCTAACGTTATACCTTATAACGTAATACTACATAACGTTATACGTTATAAAGTAATGCCAGATAACGTTATACGTTATACTGATATGCTATGTAACGTTATACGTTATACTGATATGCTATATAACATTATGCGTTATAAAGTAATGCCACATAACGTTATACGTTATAAAGTAATGCCACATAACGTTATACGTTATACTTATATGCTATCTAACATTATACCTTATAACGTAATACTATATAACGTTATACGTTATAAAGTAATGCCAGATAACGTTATACGTTATACTGATATGCTATATAACGTTATACGTTATACTGATATGCTATATAACGTTATACGTTATAAAGTAGTGCCACATAACGTTATACGTTATAAAGTAATGCCACATAACGTTATACATTATACTGATATACTATATAACGTTATACGTTATAACGTAATTCTACATAACGTTATACGTTATAAAGTAATGCTACATATCGTTATACTTTATACTGATATGCTATCTAGCGTTATACGTTATAAAGTAATGCTACATAACGTTATACTTTATACTGATATGCTATCTAACGTTATACGTTATACTGATATACTATATAACGTTATACGTTGTAAGGTAATTCTACATATCGGTATACGCTATAACGTAATGCTACATAACGTTATACGTTATACTGATATGCTATATAACGTTATACGTTATACTGATATGCTATATAACGTTTTACGTTATACTGATATGCTATATAACGTTATACGTTATACTGATATGCTATATAACGTTGTACGTTATAAAGTAATGACACATAACGATATATGTCATACTGATATGCTATCTAACGTTATACGTTAAGACGAAATGCTATATAGTGTTATACGTGATACTGATATGCTATATAACGTTATACGTTATACTGATATGCTATATAACGTTATACGTTATACTGATATACTATATAACGTTATACGTTGTAACGTAATTCTACATATCGGTATACGCTATAACTTAATGCTACATAACGTTATACGTTATACTGATATGCTATATAACGTTATACGTTATACTGATATGCTATATAACGTTATACGTTATATTGATATGCTATATAACGTTATACGTTATAAAGTAATGCTACATAACGTTATAGTTTATACTGATATGCTATCTAACGTTATACCTTATAACGTAATACTATATAACGTTATACGTTATAAAGTAATGCCAGATAACGTTATACGTTATACTGATATGCTATGTAACGTTATACGTTATACTGATATGCTATATAACGTTGTACGTTATACTGATATGCTATATAACGTTATACGTTATAAAGTAATGACACATAACGATATATGTTATACTGATATGCTATCTAACGCTATACGTTATACTGATATGCTATATAACATTATACGTTATAAAGTAGTGCCACATAAAGTTATACGTTATAAAGTAATGCCACATAACGTTATACTTTATACTGATATGCTATCTAACGTTATACCTTATAACGTAATACTACATAACGTTATACGTTATAAAGTAATGCCAGATAACGTTATACGTTATACTGATATGCTATGTAACGTTATACGTTACACTGATATGCTATATAACATTATGCGTTATATTGATATGCTATATAACGTTATACGTTATAAAGTAATGACACATAACGATATATGTTATACTGATATGCTATCTAACGTTATACGCTATGACGAAATGCTATATAGTGTTATACGTTATACTGATATGCTATATAACGATATACGTTATACTGATATGCTATATAACGATATACGTTATACTGATATGCTATATAACGTTATACGTTATAAAGTAATGCTACATAACGTTATACTTTATACTGATATGCTATCTAACGTTATACCTTATAACGTAATACTACATAACGTTATACGTTATAAAGTAATGCCAGATAACGTTATACGTTATACTGATATGCTATGTAACGTTATACGTTATACTGATATGCTATATAACGTTATGCGTTATAAAGTAATGCCACATAACGTTATACGTTATAAAGTAATGCCACATAACGTTATACGTTATACTTATATGCTATCTAACATTATACCTTATAACGTAATACTATATAACGTTATACGTTATAAAGTAATGCCAGATAACGTTATACGTTATACTGATATGCTATATAACGTTATACGTTATACTGATATGCTATATAACGTTATACGTTATAAAGTAGTGCCACATAACGTTATACGTTATAAAGTAATGCCACATAACGTTATACATTATACTGATATACTATATAACGTTATACGTTATAACGTAATTCTACATAACGTTATACGTTGTAAAGTAATGCTACATATCGTTATACTTTATACTGATATGCTATCTAGCGTTATACGTTATAAAGTAATGCTACATAACGTTATACTTTATACTGATATGCTATCTAACGTTATACGTTATACTGATATACTATATAACGTTATACGTTGTAAGGTAATTCTACATATCGGTATACGCTATAACGTAATGCTACATAACGTTATACGTTATACTGATATGCTATATAACGTTATACGTTATACTGATATGCTATATAACGTTTTACGTTATACTGATATGCTATATAACGTTATACGTTATACTGATATGCTATATAACGTTGTACGTTATAAAGTAATGACACATAACGATATATGTCATACTGATATGCTATCTAACGTTATACGTTAAGACGAAATGCTATATAGTGTTATACGTGATACTGATATGCTATATAACGTTATACGTTATACTGATATGCTATATAACGTTATACGTTATACTGATATACTATATAACGTTATACGTTGTAACGTAATTCTACATATCGGTATACGCTATAACTTAATGCTACATAACGTTATACGTTATACTGATATGCTATATAACGTTATACGTTATACTGATATGCTATATAACGTTATACGTTATATTGATATGCTATATAACGTTATACGTTATAAAGTAATGCTACATAACGTTATAGTTTATACTGATATGCTATCTAACGTTATACCTTATAACGTAATACTATATAACGTTATACGTTATAAAGTAATGCCAGATAACGTTATACGTTATACTGATATGCTATGTAACGTTATACGTTATACTGATATGCTATATAACGTTGTACGTTATACTGATATGCTATATAACGTTATACGTTATAAAGTAATGACACATAACGATATATGTTATACTGATATGCTATCTAACGCTATACGTTATACTGATATGCTATATAACATTATACGTTATAAAGTAGTGCCACATAAAGTTATACGTTATAAAGTAATGCCACATAACGTTATACTTTATACTGATATGCTATCTAACGTTATACCTTATAACGTAATACTACATAACGTTATACGTTATAAAGTAATGCCAGATAACGTTATACGTTATACTGATATGCTATGTAACGTTATACGTTACACTGATATGCTATATAACATTATGCGTTATATTGATATGCTATATAACGTTATACGTTATAAAGTAATGACACATAACGATATATGTTATACTGATATGCTATCTAACGTTATACGCTATGACGAAATGCTATATAGTGTTATACGTTATACTGATATGCTATATAACGATATACGTTATACTGATATGCTATATAACGTTATACGTTATACTGATATGCTATATAACGTTATACGTTATAAAGTAATGCTACATAACGTTATACTTTATACTGATATGCTATCTAACGTTATACCTTATAACGTAATACTACATAACGTTATACGTTATAAAGTAATGCCAGATAACGTTATACGTTATACTGATATGCTATGTAACGTTATACGTTATACTGATATGCTATATAACATTATGCGTTATAAAGTAATGCCACATAACGTTATACGTTATAAAGTAATGCCACATAACGTTATACGTTATACTTATATGCTATCTAACATTATACCTTATAACGTAATACTATATAACGTTATACGTTATAAAGTAATGCCAGATAACGTTATACGTTATACTGATATGCTATATAATGTTATACGTTATACTGATATGCTATATAACGTTATACGTTATAAAGTAGTGCCACATAACGTTATACGTTATAAAGTAATGCCACATAACGTTATACATTATACTGATATACTATATAACGTTATACGTTATAACGTAATTCTACATAACGTTATACGTTGTAAAGTAATGCTACATATCGTTATACTTTATACTGATATGCTATCTAGCGTTATACGTTATAAAGTAATGCTACATAACGTTATACTTTATACTGATATGCTATCTAACGTTATACGTTATACTGATATACTATATAACGTTATACGTTGTAACGTAATTCTACATATCGGTATACGCTATAACTTAATGCTACATAACGTTATACGTTATACTGATATGCTATCTAGCGTTATACGTTATAAAGTAATGCTACATAACGTTATACTTTATACTGATATGCTATCTAACGTTATACGTTATACTGATATACTATATAACGTTATACGTTGTAAGGTAATTCTACATATCGGTATACGCTATAACGTAATGCTACATAACGTTATACGTTATACTGATATGCTATATAACGTTATACGTTATACTGATATGCTATATAACGTTTTACGTTATACTGATATGCTATATAACGTTATACGTTATACTGATATGCTATATAACGTTGTACGTTATAAAGTAATGACACATAACGATATATGTCATACTGATATGCTATCTAACGTTATACGTTAAGACGAAATGCTATATAGTGTTATACGTGATACTGATATGCTATATAACGTTATACGTTATACTGATATGCTATATAACGTTATACGTTATACTGATATACTATATAACGTTATACGTTGTAACGTAATTCTACATATCGGTATACGCTATAACTTAATGCTACATAACGTTATACGTTATACTGATATGCTATATAACGTTATACGTTATACTGATATGCTATATAACGTTATACGTTATATTGATATGCTATATAACGTTATACGTTATAAAGTAATGCTACATAACGTTATAGTTTATACTGATATGCTATCTAACGTTATACCTTATAACGTAATACTATATAACGTTATACGTTATAAAGTAATGCCAGATAACGTTATACGTTATACTGATATGCTATGTAACGTTATACGTTATACTGATATGCTATATAACGTTGTACGTTATACTGATATGCTATATAACGTTATACGTTATAAAGTAATGACACATAACGATATATGTTATACTGATATGCTATCTAACGCTATACGTTATACTGATATGCTATATAACATTATACGTTATAAAGTAGTGCCACATAAAGTTATACGTTATAAAGTAATGCCACATAACGTTATACTTTATACTGATATGCTATCTAACGTTATACCTTATAACGTAATACTACATAACGTTATACGTTATAAAGTAATGCCAGATAACGTTATACGTTATACTGATATGCTATGTAACGTTATACGTTACACTGATATGCTATATAACATTATGCGTTATATTGATATGCTATATAACGTTATACGTTATAAAGTAATGACACATAACGATATATGTTATACTGATATGCTATCTAACGTTATACGCTATGACGAAATGCTATATAGTGTTATACGTTATACTGATATGCTATATAACGATATACGTTATACTGATATGCTATATAACGATATACGTTATACTGATATGCTATATAACGTTATACGTTATAAAGTAATGCTACATAACGTTATACTTTATACTGATATGCTATCTAACGTTATACCTTATAACGTAATACTACATAACGTTATACGTTATAAAGTAATGCCAGATAACGTTATACGTTATACTGATATGCTATGTAACGTTATACGTTATACTGATATGCTATATAACATTATGCGTTATAAAGTAATGCCACATAACGTTATACGTTATAAAGTAATGCCACATAACGTTATACGTTATACTTATATGCTATCTAACATTATACCTTATAACGTAATACTATATAACGTTATACGTTATAAAGTAATGCCAGATAACGTTATACGTTATACTGATATGCTATATAATGTTATACGTTATACTGATATGCTATATAACGTTATACGTTATAAAGTAGTGCCACATAACGTTATACGTTATAAAGTAATGCCACATAACGTTATACATTATACTGATATACTATATAACGTTATACGTTATAACGTAATTCTACATAACGTTATACGTTGTAAAGTAATGCTACATATCGTTATACTTTATACTGATATGCTATCTAGCGTTATACGTTATAAAGTAATGCTACATAACGTTATACTTTATACTGATATGCTATCTAACGTTATACGTTATACTGATATACTATATAACGTTATACGTTGTAAGGTAATTCTACATATCGGTATACGCTATAACGTAATGCTACATAACGTTATACGTTATACTGATATGCTATATAACGTTATACGTTATACTGATATGCTATATAACGTTTTACGTTATACTGATATGCTATATAACGTTATACGTTATACTGATATGCTATATAACGTTGTACGTTATAAAGTAATGACACATAACGATATATGTCATACTGATATGCTATCTAACGTTATACGTTAAGACGAAATGCTATATAGTGTTATACGTGATACTGATATGCTATATAACGTTATACGTTATACTGATATGCTATATAACGTTATACGTTATACTGATATACTATATAACGTTATACGTTGTAACGTAATTCTACATATCGGTATACGCTATAACGTAATGCTACATAACGTTATACGTTATACTGATATGCTATATAACGTTATACGTTATACTGATATGCTATATAACGTTATACGTTATATTGATATGCTATATAACGTTATACGTTATAAAGTAATGACACATAACGATATATGTTATACTGATATGCTATCTAACGCTATACGCTATGACGAAGTGCTATATAGTGTTATACGTTATACTGATATGCTATATAACGATATACGTTATACTGATATGCTATATAACGATATACGTTATACTGATATGCTATATAACGATATACGTTATACTGATATGCTATATAACGTTATACGTTATAAAGTAATGCTACATAACGTTATACTTTATACTGATATGCTATCTAACGTTATACCTTATAACGTAATACTTTATAATGTTATACGTTATAACGTAATTCTACATAACGTTATACGTTTTAAAGTAATGCTACATAACGTTATACTTTATACTGATATGCTATCTAACGTTATACGTTATAAAGTAATGCTACATAACGTTATAGTTTATACTGATATGCTATCTAACGTTATACCTTATAACGTAATACTATATAACGTTATACGTTATAAAGTAATGCCAGATAACGTTATACGTTATACTGATATGCTATATAACGTTGTACGTTATACTGATATGCTATATAACGTTATACGTTATAAAGTAATGACACATAACGATATATGTTATACTGATATGCTATCTAACGTTATACGTTATACTGATATGCTATATAACATTATACGTTATAAAGTAGTGCCACATAAAGTTATACGTTATAAAGTAATGCCACATAACGTTATACTTTATACTGATATGCTATCTAACGTTATACCTTATAACGTAATACTACATAACGTTATACGTTATAAAGTAATGCCAGATAACGTTATACGTTATACTGATATGCTATGTAACGTTATACGTTATACTGATATGCTATATAACATTATGCGTTATAAAGTAATGCCACATAACGTTATACGTTATAAAGTAATGCCACATAACGTTATACGTTATACTTATATGCTATCTAACATTATACCTTATAACGTAATACTATATAACGTTATACGTTATAAAGTAATGCCAGATAACGTTATACGTTATACTGATATGCTATATAATGTTATACGTTATACTGATATGCTATATAACGTTATACGTTATACTGATATGCTATATAACGTTATACGTTATATTGATATGCTATATAACGTTATACGTTATAAAGTAATGACACATAACGATATATGTTATACTGATATGCTATCTAACGTTATACGCTATGACGAAATGCTATATAGTGTTATACGTTATACTGATATGCTATATAACGATATACGTTATACTGATATGCTATATAACGATATACGTTATACTGATATGCTATATAACGTTATACGTTATAAAGTAATGCTACATAACGTTATACTTTATACTGATATGCTATCTAACGTTATACCTTATAACGTAATACTTTATAATGTTATACGTTATAACGTAATTCTACATAACGTTATACGTTTTAAAGTAATGCTACATAACGTTATACTTTATACTGATATGCTATCTAACGTTATACGTTATAAAGTAATGCTACATAACGTTATAGTTTATACTGATATGCTATCTAACGTTATACCTTATAACGTAATACTATATAACGTTATACGTTATAAAGTAATGCCAGATAACGTTATACGTTATACTGATATGCTATATAACGTTGTACGTTATACTGATATGCTATATAACGTTATACGTTATAAAGTAATGACACATAACGATATATGTTATACTGATATGCTATCTAACGTTATACGTTATACTGATATGCTATATAACATTATACGTTATAAAGTAGTGCCACATAAAGTTATACGTTATAAAGTAATGCCACATAACGTTATACTTTATACTGATATGCTATCTAACGTTATACCTTATAACGTAATACTACATAACGTTATACGTTATAAAGTAATGCCAGATAACGTTATACGTTATACTGATATGCTATGTAACGTTATACGTTATACTGATATGCTATATAACATTATGCGTTATAAAGTAATGCCACATAACGTTATACGTTATAAAGTAATGCCACATAACGTTATACGTTATACTTATATGCTATCTAACATTATACCTTATAACGTAATACTATATAACGTTATACGTTATAAAGTAATGCCAGATAACGTTATACGTTATACTGATATGCTATATAATGTTATACGTTATACTGATATGCTATATAACGTTATACGTTATAAAGTAGTGCCACATAACGTTATACGTTATAAAGTAATGCCACATAACGTTATACATTATACTGATATACTATATAACGTTATACGTTATAACGTAATTCTACATAACGTTATACGTTGTAAAGTAATGCTACATATCGTTATACTTTATACTGATATGCTATCTAGCGTTATACGTTATAAAGTAATGCTACATAACGTTATACTTTATACTGATATGCTATCTAACGTTATACGTTATACTGATATACTATATAACGTTATACGTTGTAAGGTAATTCTACATATCGGTATACGCTATAACGTAATGCTACATAACGTTATACGTTATACTGATATGCTATATAACGTTATACGTTATACTGATATGCTATATAACGTTTTACGTTATACTGATATGCTATATAACGTTATACGTTATACTGATATGCTATATAACGTTGTACGTTATAAAGTAATGACACATAACGATATATGTCATACTGATATGCTATCTAACGTTATACGTTAAGACGAAATGCTATATAGTGTTATACGTGATACTGATATGCTATATAACGTTATACGTTATACTGATATGCTATATAACGTTATACGTTATACTGATATACTATATAACGTTATACGTTGTAACGTAATTCTACATGTCGGTATACGCTATAACGTAATGCGACATAACGTTATACGTTATACTGATATGCTATATAACGTTATACGTTATACTGATATGCTATATAACGTTATACGTTATATTGATATGCTATATAACGTTATACGTTATAAAGTAATGACACATAACGATATATGTTATACTGATATGCTATCTAACGTTATACGCTATGACGAAATGCTATATAGTGTTATACGTTATACTGATATGCTATATAACGATATACGTTATACTGATATGCTATATAACGATATACGTTATACTGATATGCTATATAACGTTATACGTTATAAAGTAATGCTACATAACGTTATACTTTATACTGATATGCTATCTAACGTTATACCTTATAACGTAATACTTTATAATGTTATACGTTATAACGTAATTCTACATAACGTTATACGTTTTAAAGTAATGCTACATAACGTTATACTTTATACTGATATGCTATCTAACGTTATACGTTATAAAGTAATGCTACATAACGTTATAGTTTATACTGATATGCTATCTAACGTTATACCTTATAACGTAATACTATATAACGTTATACGTTATAAAGTAATGCCAGATAACGTTATACGTTATACTGATATGCTATATAACGTTGTACGTTATACTGATATGCTATATTACGTTATACGTTATAAAGTAATGCCACATAACGATATATGTTATACTTATATGCTATCTAACATTATACCTTATAACGTAATACTATATAACGTTATACGTTATAAAGTATTGCCAGATAACGTTATACGTTATACTGATATGCTATATAATGTTATACGTTATACTGATATGTTATATAACGTTATACGTTATAAAGTAGTGCCACATAACGTTATACGTTATAAAGTAATGCCACATAACGTTATACATTATACTGATATACTATATAACGTTATACGTTATAACGTAATTCTACATAACGTTATACGTTGTAAAGTAATGCTACATATCGTTATACTTTATACTGATATGCTATCTAGCGTTATACGTTATAAAGTAATGCTACATAACGTTATACTTTATACTGATATGCTATCTAACGTTATACGTTATACTGATATACTATATAACGTTATACGTTGTAACGTAATTCTACATATCGGTATACGCTATAACGTAATGCTACATAACGTTATACGTTATACTGATATGCTATATAACGTTATACGTTATACTGATATGCTATATAACGTTTTACGTTATACTGATATGCTATATAACGTTATACGTTATACTGATATGCTATATAACGTTGTACGTTATAAAGTAATGACACATAACGATATATGTCATACTGATATGCTATCTAACGTTATACGTTAAGACGAAATGCTATATAGTGTTATACGTGATACTGATATGCTATATAACGTTATACGTTATACTGATATGCTATATAACGTTATACGTTATACTGATATACTATATAACGTTATACGTTGTAACGTAATTCTACATATCGGTATACGCTATAACGTAATGCTACGTAACGTTATACGTTATACTGATATGCTATATAACGTTATACGTTATACTGATATGCTATATAACGTTTTACGTTATACTGATATGCTATATAACGTTATACGTTATACTGATATGCTATATAACGTTGTACGTTATAAAGTAATGACACATAACGATATATGTCATACTGATATGCTATCTAACGTTATACGTTAAGACGAAATGCTATATAGTGTTATACGTGATACTGATATGCTATATAACGTTATACGTTATACTGATATGCTATATAACGTTATACGTTATACTGATATACTATATAACGTTATACGTTGTAACGTAATTCTACATATCGGTATACGCTATAACGTAATGCTACATAACGTTATACGTTATACTGATATGCTATATAACGTTATACGTTATACTGATATGCTATATAACGTTATACGTTATACTGATATGCTATATAACGTTATACGTTATAAAGTAATGCTACATAACGTTATACTTTATACTGATATGCTATCTAACGTTATACCTTATAACGTGTCACGTCCCGCGCTACGCACACGCCGTAACAAAGGCTAAAACCCACCAATAGCGCGAGACGGTGTTTCAATCCGAACGAATTTAACAAATTCGTTAGAAACCGAATTCTAGCTTCGCAAACCGCCACATGACGCCCCCTCCCCTTCTTCTGCGATGGATCGGAGTATAAATAAACGTAGCAAGTTGGAAGCACGGTCATTATTGTTCTTCAGTTCGTTATTATTTAGATTGTGATTCAGATTCAGATAATTCCTTAGTTCTGTGTGATTAGTTCCTCAGTGCTTGATTGATTCCTGGGTTCTTGGTGACCAGTTACCCAACTTTCGGCAAGTAACTTCTTGGTTTATAGCGGTTAGATTTCAATTCCGCAATTCCTAACATTTCATTAATTTTAAATTCTAATTCTTTAGTTCTTTAGTTCCTTAGCTCTTAGTTCCTAAGTTCTTTGATTCTTTAGTTCTTTAATTCCTTAGTTCTTAGTTCCTAAGTTCCTCAATTCTTTAGTTCTCTAGTTTTAATTCTTTGTTTCATTTAGTTCTTAGTTTTTGTCAGTTTTGTTAATCGACGTGCTAGTATTTGTCAATTTGTAAAACGTCGAACATCGCTTAAATTCGAATCATCTTGTAATTACTAAAGTGTATCGCGAAAGATTGTAAATTCTATTATTCTAAGCAATTCTGTTAATAACCAACCAAGATCGGAATAAACTCTTGATTTGTTAGATTAAACGAGCACTCATTTTCGTCAATTTTAATCCTCTCCCGTGCCAGTACTCCTGCGCGTAGCGGGTTAGCAGAAACGTGGAGTTTAGTTGGCAATCGCGTTGAACATCGGTCGACGCTACTCATCGATATTTAATTGTCGATAAAGTTATAACGACAACGAAAATTCTAATTGAAACAATCCTTAGATTGTTTCTGGTGGCAGCAGCTATTATTTACCCGAATTTAAAATTAACGGTAAAAGTAACCCGAACAATAACATATAAAAACGTAACAGGGTAAATATTTTTGGTGGCAGCGGTGGGATACGCTCCACGGAGGATTAAAGTTGTTTTGAACGTTTGGATTAGCTCCGCTGAGGATTAAGAATTTTTTTTTTTGGGTTATTAACAGAAGTAAATAGAATTATGGCGACCTCGTTAGAACCATCGGAAAAGGACATGCTCTTGTCAGTATTAGAAAAATTAAATGCATGGGATATAAAATTTCGTACGATGAACGACATGGACGAAAGCCTCCGCGAATTACGAGACGATGTGAGAGCCCTTAAGGCAAAAAGGGAAGTAGAGACACCTGTATCACAGCCAATAGTCCAGTCAAAGACAGCATCGACAGATAGTGGTTCACAACCAATTAAATTAAAAGACGCGATCGAGTCGGTACCAATATTCGACGGACACCAACCCCCAGTATTTCAATTTTTAAGAGCATGTGAGCGCGCGCGATCCATGATTCCACACCATCAAGAGTCCCAGCTGCTAAAATTATTAGTAAATAAGCTTCGAGGACACGCCCTCCTCGCCCTAGAGGGCAGTCAAATAAATAACTTAACCGATTTTGGGAACAAATTGAAAGGTATGTTCGGTCCCGGAAAAACGGTTGCTGAATATAAAGGAGAATTAGTTACGGTATTCCAACGACCAAGAGAAGATATTCTAGACTACATACATCGCGTCGGGGATATCAGACTGGCCATAATGGATGGAGAAAGATGTGATTACGGCCTTATCTCTCCGGATGTTCAAGACGCAATAGATTGGGATACAATGGAGGCCTTCGTTAACGGACTCCCACACGAAGTATATGTACGCGTAAAGGTAGCGGGGTACCGTACCCTAGAAGAGGCATACCTACAAGCCATCAAAGCCACGCGGGAGTTTAAAAGAGCAAATGACAGAGCGCGATATCGCCATCCCGAATCCCCGAACAATTACGACCGTAACGATGTACGCCCCCCGAACAACTACGACCGTAACGATGTACGCCCCCCGAACAACAGCCGTCCAAACACTCCGGGGCAAGATACAATAAGGTGCAACTATTGCAAAAAACCGGGGCATCTAATAAAAGATTGCTACACCTACAAAGCTCGAGTAGACGCCGGAATAACCGTACCCTACGCGAGACAGTCGGGAAACCAAACGACTCCTTCGAGAAGAGAACAGGGCGAACCTCGAAGGGGCCACGCCGATCGCCCAAGAGTACAAGCGGCCACAAGGAGGCCAGCGCCTGCGCTAGCACAACCAACCCGACTTACAACCACTACGGTGAAGCCGTCGAGCAGTCGCGCAGAAGAACAATGGGAAAGGGCGAACACCCAACAATCACAAAGAAAGGTAACCCACGGAAAAATAAACAGGAAATACCTAGAGACGGATTCAGGATCGGACGACGACCTCTCCGGGTTATTTCAATAAAATTAAACGACACTCCAAGTACTCCTACCGCGAGAATAGTCTCCCCAGACTTAAAGACCAAAACAAATTTATTATTAGACTCCGGATCAGAAATCAATATTATCAAGAAACCTGCCTTACCCGATTCAGCAGTCATCAATGATCAAGAATCAATAGAAGTTCGAGGAATTACGGCAACGAGCCTGGTCACCCTAGGGCAGACAATAATACAGGTTGCGGGCCATCCAGTTATTTTTCATGTAGTTGACGACTCGCTGCTAATCGATCAAGACGGAATCTTAGGATCCGAATTTTTCGCAGGATGTAAAGCTCGCCTGGATTATGAAAGAAAACACATTAAATGGGGAAACACTTATATTCCCTTCGATACGAAAGAAAAGGTAATCGTGCCCAAACGAAGTTCGGTACCATGCTCAATCAATATTGCAAACCCGGAGGCAAACGAGGGATTTATTCCAAAAATCGAACCGATTAAGGGAGTCTATTTCGGAAACGCGGTTGTAAAAAACCATAAGGGACGCGGTTATATAAGAATAATTAATACCACATCCAAGGATTACGAATTTACTATACCTACAATGGTAATTAAAGAGTTTACAATACCTACTTCGCCCTCTCGCACTACGTGCAACGTTATTTCAGTATCTAAAGAAACTAGGTTCGACAAAATAATGGAATTGTTGCGACTGGAACACTTAAACGAAGAAGAAAGGAAAAATGCTGAAGCACTGATACAGAAAAATCAAGACAGATTTCATCTTCCAGGCGAAATGTTGGAAGGAACAGATATCCTACAGCATGAAATTATTACCACAGACGAGATACCAATCAATGTTAAACAGTACCGGTACCCGCCCGTACATCGGGAAGAAATAAATCGTCAAATCCAAGAACTACTAGAAACGGACGTCCTGGAACCATCGACGTCCCCGTACAACTCCCCGTTGTGGATCGTACCAAAGAAACCGGATTCCCAAGGTAATAAAAGATGGAGATTGGTCATTGATTACAGGAAGTTAAACGACAAAACGATAGGCGATGCTTATCCGCTGCCTAACATTACCGAAATATTGGACCAGTTGGGAAGTGCAAAGTATTTCTCCACGTTCGACCTAGCATCTGGATTTCATCAGATCCGCATGGCATCGAAGGATGCTCACAAAACAGCATTCTCGACGCCGTACGGTCATTTTCAGTTCAAACGAATGCCTTTCGGACTAAAAAACGCACCAGCAACGTTCCAACGGCTGATGAATTCAATATTATCGGGATTGCAAGGAGTAGAGTTGTTCGTTTACTTGGACGACATAGTGATTTATTCCACATCCCTCCGAGAACATGAAATTAAGTTCAACCAACTTATGGACAGGTTACGAAAAGCTAAATTGCAACTGCAACCAGATAAGTGCGAATTCCTGCGACACGAGGTGAAATATTTGGGACATGTGGTTAGCGAAAATGGGGTTAAACCAGACCCTAAGAAAATCGAAGCAGTTTCAAATTTTCCACGGCCAAAGAAACCGAAGAACATTAAGCAGTTTCTAGGACTAGCGGGATATTATAGGAGATTTATACCAAACTTCTCCAAAGTTGCGAAGCCGTTGACACAACTACTAAAAAGGGACGTTGCGTTCAAGTGGACGGAAAACCAAGAAGACGCCTTCAATGCTCTGAAAACGGCACTCACGACAGAACCCATCTTGCAATATCCAGACTTTACTCGACCTTTCAACCTCACGACGGATGCATCCGGATACGCAATAGGCGGGGTATTGAGTCAGGGACCGATTGGGAAAGATCTACCAATCGCGTATGCCTCGAGACTATTAAACCCCGCGGAGCAAAACTACTCCACAATAGAAAAGGAATGCCTGGCAATCGTCTATTGTGCGATGCATTTCAGACCATACCTGTATGGTAGAAAATTTATTATAGTAACTGATCACAAACCGTTAGTATGGATGAATTCCATTAAGAATCCCACGTCGAGAATTTGGAAATGGAAATTGAAATTGTCGGATTTCGAATTTGATATTCAGTACAAGGAAGGACGAACAAATGCAAACGCAGATGCGTTGTCTCGAAACCCCCCGGAGATATGTCTACCAATCAGGAAAAGAAAAGGAGATTCACCGATTCGATACCCTTCCCCAAAAAGATTCGAACTAGATACGTCAACCAGAAACTCTCCGATCTTCGAAGCTGAACCACGCAAACCACCACAACGACAACAGAAAGAAAGGACCAAACCCACAATACGTGCAGAATTGAAGATCTCAGAAACGAGAGATTCAATAGTAAGAATAAACGACCATAAGGTAATCTTCATTGACACAAAAGGAAACCCGGTGGATAGAGGAGCTTTAGAAATGAAGGAAGCAGGGAAATTACCGCATTACGAGGATCTAATGTTTGAAAGAGCAAGACTACACCAAGACTCAGGGAAGCAAATAATATCTTTACCCGTAAAAGAAAACCGAAACGTCCCAATAACACCAGAAAATTTGTTGAATTCGCTAAGATCCCTGCTAGATGTCGTAAATGAGAAGCGATTGATTTCCTTCAGCATTAACAAAGGAAATCTAGAGGAGCTACCATGGCGACACATAATCAAAAGGTTGAAGGAAGTGTTCTTGGAAAAAACAATACACATTACTATTTGTACCGCGGAGGTAATCACCCCACCAGTGGAAACACGAACTAATATAATTCGAGAAAAACACGAATCACCTGTAGCGGGACACAAAGGAGTAACAAAAACCTACCAGAGAATACGACAATACTATTATTGGAAGAATATGAAGAAAGAAATCCAGGAATTCGTAAGGACATGCAAGGAATGTCAATTAAAAAAATTAACTAGGATAAAAACTAAGCAACCAATGGTACTCACTGATACACCGGGTAAGGCATTTGACAAAATCAGCATGGACATCGTCGGTCCACTACCAAGAACACCAAGGGAAAACAAGTACATACTGACGATACAAGACCTATTAACGAAGTATTCGCTCGGGATCCCGATCAAAGGCATCACTTCGGCCGAAATAGCAGACGCTTTTATTAAACAATTCATTTGTCGATTCGGCTCACCGAGAGCGATCTTGACCGATCAGGGAACAAACTTCACATCTTCCTTAATAAAAAAGGTAGCAGAGAAGTTTCGGATAAAAAGATACATCACGACAGCATACCACCCACAAAGTAACGGTTCTATCGAAAGATCACACCACGCGTTAACGGAATATCTTAAGTTATATATCGAGAATTCCAGAAACTGGGACGAATGGGTGGAATTAGCCATGTTTTCCTACAATACCTCGGTGCACGAAGGAACAAAATTCTCTCCGCACGAATTAGTGTTTGGACACCTGGCCAGAGAACCCACAAGCGAAACAATAATCGAAGAGGACATGGAACCAACATACACGGAATACCTCAGAGATTTGTTCGATAAAATCAGCACCGTGCAACAAATAGCAAGGGAAAATCTGATAAGATCCAAGTTGAAATCGAAGGAATACTATGACAGAAGGATTAACCCACAGAACTTCAAAACCGGAGACCTCGTATATCTATTAAAGGAACCCAGCAGAGGAAAACTTTCCGATCAATATTCAGGACCGCATAAAGTGTTGGAAGTTTTAGAAAATCAAAACGTCAAGATTGAAGTTAAGGGGATCCCACGAACAGTGCATTTAAATAAATTGAAACTAGCGCATAACCGAAACGAAAAGACGAATGATCACGGAAAGCGATGCAGTACAATATCAAATTTCCTCCGGAAATTTGAACTCCAAGGGCGGGGGTGTCACGTCCCGCGCTACGCACACGCCGTAACAAAGGCTAAAACCCACCAATAGCGCGAGACGGTGTTTCAATCCGAACGAATTTAACAAATTCGTTAGAAACCGAATTCTAGCTTCGCAAACCGCCACATGACGCCCCCTCTCCTTCTTCTGCGATGGATCGGAGTATAAATAAACGTAGCAAGTTGGAAGCACGGTCATTATTGTTCTTCAGTTCGTTATTATTTAGATTGTGATTCAGATTCAGATAATTCCTTAGTTCTGTGTGATTAGTTCCTCAGTGCTTGATTGATTCCTGGGTTCTTGGTGACCAGTTACCCAACTTTCGGCAAGTAACTTCTTGGTTTATAGCGGTTAGATTTCAATTCCGCAATTCCTAACATTTCATTAATTTTAAATTCTAATTCTTTAGTTCTTTAGTTCCTTAGCTCTTAGTTCCTAAGTTCTTTGATTCTTTAGTTCTTTAATTCCTTAGTTCTTAGTTCCTAAGTTCCTCAATTCTTTAGTTCTCTAGTTTTAATTCTTTGTTTCATTTAGTTCTTAGTTTTTGTCAGTTTTGTTAATCGACGTGCTAGTATTTGTCAATTTGTAAAACGTCGAACATCGCTTAAATTCGAATCATCTTGTAATTACTAAAGTGTATCGCGAAAGATTGTAAATTCTATTATTCTAAGCAATTCTGTTAATAACCAACCAAGATCGGAATAAACTCTTGATTTGTTAGATTAAACGAGCACTCATTTTCGTCAATTTTAATCCTCTCCCGTGCCAGTACTCCTGCGCGTAGCGGGTTAGCAGAAACGTGGAGTTTAGTTGGCAATCGCGTTGAACATCGGTCGACGCTACTCATCGATATTTAATTGTCGATAAAGTTATAACGACAACGAAAATTCTAATTGAAACAATCCTTAGATTGTTTCTGGTGGCAGCAGCTATTATTTACCCGAATTTAAAATTAACGGTAAAAGTAACCCGAACAATAACATATAAAAACGTAACAAACGTAATACTATATAACGTTATACGTTATAAAGTAATGCTACATTACGATATACTTTGTACTGATATGCTATCTAACGTTATACCTTATAACATAATACTATATAACGTTATACGTAATAAAGTAATGCCACATAACGTTATACATTATACTGATATGCTATATAACGTTATACGTTATACTGATATGCTCTATAACGTTATACGTTATAAGGTAATGCCACATAACGTTATACGTTATACTTAAACGCTATCTAACGTTATACGTTATAACGTAATACTGTATAACGTTATACGTTATAAAGTAATGCCACATAACGTTATACGTTAAACTGATATGATATATAACGTTATACGTTATACTGATATACTATATAACGTTATACGTTATAATGTAATTCTACATATCTTTATACGCTATAACGTAATGCTACATAACGTTATACGTTATACTGATATGCTATATAACGTTATACGTCATAAAGTAATGCCACATAACGTTATACGTTATAAAGTAATGCCACATAACGTTATACGTTATACTTACATGCTATCTAACGTTATACCTTATAACGTAATACTATATAACGTTATACGTTATAAAGTAATGCCACATAACGTTATACGTTATACTGATATGCTATATAACGTTAGACGTTATACTGATATGCTATATAACGTTATACGTTATATTGATATGCTATATAACGTTATACGTTATAAAGTAATGACACATAACGATATATGTTATACTGATATGCTATCTAACGTTATACGCTATGACGAAATGCTATATAGTGTTATACGTTATACTGATATGCTATATAACGATATACGTTATATTGATATGCTATATAACGATATACGTTATATTGATATGCTATATAACGATATACGTTATACTGATATGCTATATAACGTTATACGTTATAAAGTAATGCTACATAACGTTATACTTTATACTGATATGCTATCTAACGTTATACGTTATAAAGTAATGCTACATAACGTTATAGTTTATACTGATATGCTATCTAACGTTATACCTTATAACGTAATACTGTATAACGTTATACGTTATAAAGTAATGCCAGATAACGTTATACGTTATACTGATATGCTATATAACGTTATACGTTATACTGATATGCTATATAACGTTATACGTTATACTGATATGCTATATAACGTTATACGTTATACTGATATGCTATCTAACGTTATACGTTATACTGATATGCTATAGAACATTATACGTTATAAAGTAGTGCCACATAACGTTATACGTTATAAAGTAATGCCACATAACGTTATACGTTATACTTATATGCTATCTAACTTTATACCTTATAACGTAATACTACATAACGTTATACGTTATAAAGTAATGCCAGATAACGTTATACGTTATACTGATATGCTATATAACATTATACCTTATAACGTAATACTATATAACGTTCTACGTTATAAAGTAATGCCACATAACGTTATACGTTATAAAGAAATGCCACATATCGTTATACGTTATACTGATATACTATATAACGTTATACGTTATAACGTAATTCTACATAACGTTATACGTTATGAAGTAATGCTACATATCGTTATACTTTATACTGATATGCTATCTAGCGTTATACGTTATAAAGTAATGCTACATAACGTTATACTTTATACTGATATGCTATCTAACGTTATACGTTATAAAGTAATGCCACATAACCTTATACGTTAAACTGATATGCTATATAACGTTATACGTTATACTGATATACTATATAACGTTATACGTTGTAACGTAATTCTACATATCGTTATACGCTATAACGTAATGCTACATAACGTTATACGTTATACTGATATGCTATATAACGTTATACGTTATACTGATGTGATATATAACGTTTTACGTTATACTGATATGCTATATAACGTTATACGTTAAACTGATATGCTATATAACGTTATACGTTATACTGATATGCTATATAACGTTATACGTTGTAACGTAATTCTACATAACGTTATACGTTATACTGATATGCTATATAACGTTATACGTTATACTGATATGCTATATAACGTTTTACGTTATACTGATATGCTATATAACGTTATACGTTATACTGATATACTATATAACGTTATACGTTGTAACGTAATTCTACATATCGTTATACGCTATAACGTAATGCTACATAACGTTATACGTTATACTGATATGCTATATAACGTTATACGTTATACTGATATGCTATATAACGTTTTACGTTATACTGATATGCTATATAACGTTATACGTTAAACTGATATGCTATATAACGTTATACGATATACTGATATACTATATAACGATATACGTTGTAACGTAATTCTACATAACGTTATACGTTATACTGATATGCTATATAACGTTATACGTTATACTGATATGCTATATAACGCTATACGTTATACTGATATGCTATATAACGTTATACGTTATACTGATATGCTATATAACTTTATACGTTATAAAGTAATGACACATAACGATATATGTTATACTGATATGCTATCTAACGTTATACGTTATACTGATATGCTATATATCATTATACGTTATAAAGTAGTGCCACATAACGTTATACGTTATAAAGTAATGCCACATAACGTTATACGTTATACTTATATGCTATCTAACGTTATACCTTATAACGTAATACTACATAACGTTATACGTTATAAAGTAATGCCAGATAACGTTATACGTGGGGAGCACGAGGTGGGTATGGGTTCTTAGGGCGTAGTACCACGCCCTGGGAAACCCCGATGGATCTGATATTCCCCTATAGTCGGGTGGCGGCTGGTGGGTCCTTCGGGACTGGCCAGTTTGCTGATCCGGTGCGGGGAATTTCGGAGAAGTTGGTGGGCCCATATCTGCCAAGACCACTCACCTCACCTTCCCGTGGGGCTCCCCGTCACCCTTCATCGGCTTTGACCGAGGCAGGGTGCGAAAGAGTGAGTGGCGCCAGGATGGAATACCGTTGACAACTATGGCAAAAATTAAAATAAAATATGATGGACAAGATAAGGATTGAAGAAGTTTACGGTGCAGGGGAGGGATACCCCAGTACCGGCGCAGGCGTGGGTGGTCAAGTGGGCCCCACTGCGTCGTCATCTAACGACCACGGCCGCTCGGGGGTGGATAGCCAGGCCCCCGTTTGTGTTGCTGCGACTGGTGAAGGTAGTGAAGAAGGAAGGATGGAGGTGACCCAGGAGGACAACGGGCCACCACTTACCAGGAGTAGGAGCTCCCTCAGGAGAGCCTCAGGAGGGACGGGGAGCGTCTTTGCCGTCCCGGCCCCAGTAGGCGACGCCACACCGCCAGTGGCACCAGGAGGATCAAGGACGTCAGCGAGGTCCGACGACGAAGAGTCGGTCGCCTCGTACGCGTCACATTCGTCGGCCGCCACGTCGACGTGCAGGGGCAAGAAACGGAAGCTTGCCTGCACGATACCGGAGGTGCCCGATGAGATGATGCAGGTGGTGAGGAGGACCTCGCCGGAAGACGTTTGCGCCGAGGTGGTGAGGTGTCTGGGAAACGTCAGCATGGTGGCGGCGAGGTCGTCGAATTTGAAGGGGACATATGTCAAGCTGCTCAGGGAGTCAGTGAACTATCTCACCGCCGCGTGGGCGCTTGAGATGATGAGGAGGTACGGACTGGAGCCCGGCAGCGGGTCTGGGGCCGCAAGGCTGGCTGACGCGAGAAACGCCCTGCTGGAGGAAGAGATCGCGTTCCTTCGTAGCCAGGTTGCGTCCCTTAGCAACGAACTGGCGAGAAGGGACGCCAACGCGCAGGGACGTATCACCTCTGGTCCCAGCGATTCTCCTCGCGAGAACAACGACGAGAGCGGGAGCCTCGCTGCCGTGGAGAAGAGGATGGAGAAGAGGATGGAAGAGATTGCGGCGTCGATAATGCGGCGGATCGACGAGCGTTTCGAGAGGGGCCGTGCAAGCGGCGCCGAAACGCGGAAGGGAGCCACCGAGCGCGGTATCACGGCTCCCTCCGTCGCCGCCCCCACTGCCGCCATCATCACCGGGAGCATCCCGAAGCCTCCAGCGAAGGCGCGGGAGGAGGACGAATGGAGACCAGTGGTCTCCAAAACAGCGCGCAGGAGGCGCAGGAGAAGGAGGGGAGTGGCTTTCGCCGCCGAGGAGACGGCGAGAGCAACAGGAGGAAGGGCCGCACCCCCGACGAGGGCAGCGGCACCGCTGCCGGCGGAAAGGCTGCTGCGGCAACGGCAGCAGCAGCAGCCCCAGGGAAGAACGGCGCGGGCGCCCAAACCGGGCGTTTCCACGTCCAAGAAGCCAACGACGGCGACGGCGAGAACGGCCTCGCTCCCTCGCGCACCGCGAACATCCGCGGTGACATTGACGCTCAACGAGGGAGCGAAGATAACGTACGCCGAGGTCATCGCCACGGCCAGGAGGAGCATCCCGCTGACGGAGATCGGAGTACAGTCGGTCGGGATGAAGAAGGCGATGTCGGGCGCCATCATAATCAAGGTGCCCGGCGACAAAGAAAGGGAGAAAGCGTCCCGGCTGGCGTCACATCTGACCAGGGTGCTGGATCCGGCCACCGTCAGGGTGGCAGCTCCAGTGAAGACGGCGGAGCTGCGGGTCGTCGGGATCGACATCTCGCTACAGAGGGAAGAGCTGCGGCAGGCGCTGGCTTTGGCGGCGGGCTGCGCGGTCTCAGAGGTGCAGGTCGGCGAGGTTGGAGCATCCAGGGACGGTCTTGGCTCGGTGTACGTCAAGTGCCCGGTGGCCGGGGCCCGTAAGATAGCCCGGGCTGGGAGTATCGCCCTGGGTTGGTCCACTGCGAGGGTCGTCGCCATACCAAGGCGGCCCTTGCAGTGCTACAGGTGCCTGGAACTCGGACACGTGAGAGCCACTTGCGTGTCCGCCGTGGATCGCGGGCAGATTTGTTACAGGTGCGGCGGAAGCGGACATCGCGCGAGAGGCTGTCCCGCCTCCGTACCCAAATGCCCCCTGTGCGATTCGCTCGGGGTCCCGGCCAATCACAGGATGGGAGGGGCGGCATGCACGCCGCCGAAGACAACAACAACAAGCAGGAGGAGAGGACCCACCCGCGGACTAGCCACCGCCGGAGGGACATCTGGAAGCACCGACGCCACCGCCACCGCCGTCGCCGCCGCCGTCGCCGCCAAAGAATTGGCAGCAGCAGCGGCGACGACGACGACGACGACGACAACAGCAACGGCGGCGGCGGTAGATGGCCTGGAGGAGGCCATGGAGTTGGGCCAATAGATTCCAACGAATCCTCCAGTGCAACGTAGGTAGATCGAGGCGAGCTCAAGATCTGCTCTTCCAGACCATCCGGGAGAGCAGAGTCGCCCTCGCTGTGGTGGCGGAACCGCATCGCGTTCCCGACTCTCCCAACTGGGTCGGGGACTTGGACGGGACAGCGGCAGTCGGATGGACGACAGAGACAACGACAACGACGCCCGGCATTCCCGGCGTCCTGCTGGAACGCGGCAACGGCTACGTCGCGGTCGAGTGGGCAGGGATTGCCGTGGTGGGGGTATACGTATCTCCCAACAGCGGCCTGGTCGCGTTCGGGGCGTTCCTCGACGGAGTGGGCGACTGCATCAGGAGGATATGCCGTCCCCGACAGCTACTCGTGCTCGGGGACTTCAACGCCCGCTCCACGCAGTGGAACGACACGCGAACCACCACAAGGGGAAGAATGGTGGCCGACTGGGCCGCGGGACTTGGACTGCTGCTGTCCAACAGAGGATCGACGAGCACGTGCCAGGCCTGGAGGGGGTCCTCCGTCATCGACCTGACCTGGGCCACCGCCAACCTACACCGGAGAGTGCGCGACTGGAGGGTGCTGGACGGGGTCGAGACTCTGTCCGACCATCTCTACGTGATGATGGAGCTCGCCCCGGAAACCACGTCCACCGGACGGGCCGTCGGCAGCAACGACACCGGAGGGCCGAACCGTTCCCGCCATCCGCCAACACCGAGAAGAAGATGGCGGGCGAAAGACAGGAACCGGGATCATCTGCAAGCCGCTGTCTCCGTGTCCGCATGGAGTTGGGACGCGCGGACAACGCGGGACGACGGCGGCAGCAGCATAGACGAGGAGGCGGAGGATCTGCGGAGAGACATGGCCGCGGCCTGTGACGCCTCAATGCCGCGCTCCAGTACCAGCCACGGAGCGCGAGCCCCGGGCGTCTACTGGTGGACGGAGGAGATAGCCGCCCTCAGAAGAGGATGCGCACTGGCACGTACAGCGCTGCAGAGGGCCCGGCGCAGGCGAACGCGCGACGAGGAGAGGATCTCCCGCTGTTACGACGCGTACAGGGAGAAGAGGAGGATACTCCAGTGGGAGATCCGGACGGCGAAAGCCCGGGCCTGGGACGAGCTCGTCGAATCGGTCGAGGCCGATCCATGGGGGAGGCCCTACCGGTTGGTCACGAGGAGGCTACGACCACCGGCACCCCCATTGACCGCGAGTATGGAGCCGGGGTTGCTCGACACGGTTCTGAGCGCTCTGTTCCCGCGACAGCAACAGGACAGCACGGACAACGTCGACGCGACGAGGAGGAGGACGCCGCCGCTCCGCTCCAACAACACCGTCGCGGAGTGGAGGGAAGAGCTGCGAGTGACGAAGGAAGAGTTACTCGCGGCAACGAAGAGGATGGCGTCCCGCGGCGACGTGGCACCCGGTCCGGACGGAATACCGGGCCGTGTCTGGGCAGAGTCGATGGAGACCCTGGCTCCCCGTCTGCAGCACGTCTTCACGCGGTGCATGAGGGAAGGCGCGTACCCACGGGCGTGGAGGACGGCGAGGCTGGTGCTGCTGCGCAAGGAGGGCCGCCCGCCGGACTCGCCGTCCGCGTACAGACCGATATGCCTTCTGGACGAGGCTGGCAAGCTCCTGGAAAGGATAATCGCCGCCCGTCTGGAGGCGCATATCACGGAGCGCGGATCCGGCTGGCACGATAGCCAGTTCGGATTCAGAAAAGGAAGATCCACCGTGGACGCCGTGAGGATGGTGCGGACGACCGCCGACGACATGGTAGCGCGGGGAGGAGTGGCCATCGCGGTCTCATTGGACGTGACCAACGCGTTCAACACGATCCCCTGGGCCAGGATCGTGGAGGCGCTGGAGAGGCTGGAGGTGCCCGCGTACCTGGTTCGCCTGATACGGTCGTACCTCAGCGACCGTTGGATCGGGTACGCGGGCCGAAACGGCGCGGAGGAGAGGAGGCCGGTGGAGCGCGGTGTCCCGCAGGGGTCGGTCCTAGGACCCATACTGTGGATCACCGCGTACGACTCGGTCCTCCGTTGCCCCATGCCGCCGGGCACGGCCTTGGTGTGCTACGCCGACGACACCTTGGTCATGGCCGGCGGCGGGGGATGGTACGAGGCGCAGGCGATCGCGGACGTGGCGGTGGCGCGCGCGGTGAGGGCGATAGGAAGGCTGGGGCTGAACGTGTCGCCGGCCAAGACGGAGGCCGTGGGGTTCTTCGACCGTCGTCGCAGAGGAGCCCCACCGTCCGGACTGTGCGTCAGGTGCGACGGCGAGGACGTACCGGTGAGAGCCCAGATGAGGTCCCTGGGCCTCACCATCGACAGCGGATGGACGTTCGAACCCCACTTCGAGGAACTGGTGCCGAAGGTGGCAGCCGCAGCCAACGCCCTGTGCGGCTTGCTGCCCAACATCGGTGGAGCGGGAACGAGAGTGCGCCGCCTCTACGAGGGAGTGGTGAGATCGAGGGTCCTCTACGGGGCCCCCGTATGGGCCGAAGAACTGCTGGCCAACCGTCGCAGCCTGACCCTGATACGGAGGCTGCACAGGACGACCGCCATCAGGATCGCGCGTGCATACCGGACGGTGTCGCACGCGTCGGCGTCCGTGCTGGCCGCGTCCCCGCCGTTCGAGCTGCAGGCCCTTGCGCTCCAACGGTTGTACAACCACCGTAGGGCCCTGGGCTCGGACGGTGGCGGCGGCGAACGTCCGTTCCAGGACGTGTGGAGGGAGACGCGGCACAGGGTCTGGGAGAGATGGCGCGCCCAACTAACCGAGGAGGACATGTCACGGCCACACCGGGCCGTGCGCGCCGTCCTCCCCAACTGGGAGGCGTGGCGGGACCGCGGCGGGGTCCCTTTGACGTACAGGATGACGCAGGTGCTCACCGGCCACGGTGTGTTCGGTGAGTTCCTGAGAAGAATCCAGCGTGAGGTGACGTCAATCTGTCACCACTGCCAGGAGGAAGAGGACACGGCGCAGCACACGCTGGAGCGTTGACCGGCGTGGGAGGTGCCGCGCCGCATGCTACGTCTCGCCATAGGCGACGGGTTGGCCCCCGAGGCGCTCGTGGAGGCGACGCTGAGGAGTCCGCAGGAGTACGCGGCCGTCCGCACCTTCTGCGAGCAGGTCATGCTGGCGAAGGAGCGGGCGGAGCGGAGCAGGGTGAAGAACCGCGACCCCTGCCGGGTCGTGCGCGGACGAAGAGGAGCGCGAGGAGGAGCAACGTCGACGACGCGACGCCGCGCGACCGCGGCGCCACCACCGACGCCGCCGTCGTAGAAGAGCGCGCGCGCGCGTTCGTCCGAAGGGGGAAAAAAACAGGCCGTCAAGCCGGGGAGGGTCTGGGTCCCGGCCCGGAATTGCACGACGGCCCCACGGAACGCCGGCGCCGCGGGGGCTGGTGGTCACCCCCCGGCTGCCAAGAAGAGAAAGAAGAGGATGTCCCCTGCGAAAAATCTCGCGGGGGAGCGACGAGGGAGCACCCTGGACCGAGAGCTTCGAGACAGGAAACGGGACGCTCCCGAGAACCGTCACGGCGACCATCGTGGGGTTTTAGTCGGTAAGAGTCCGACACTACCCGCCGCCGCCTCCCAGAGGGCGGCCGGGTGTCCATGAGGATTTCCCCACGTAAAAAAAAAAAAAAAAAAAAAAAAGATATTGTCTATAACGTTAAACGTTATAACGTAGTACTATATAACGGTAAACGATAGAAGGTAATACTATATAACGTTAACCGCTATAACGTAATACCATACAACGTTAAACGTAATACTGATATGGTATATAACGTTAAACGTTATAACGTAGTACTATGTAACGTTAAACGTTATAACGTAATACTATATAACGTTAACCGTATTAAAGTAATACTATATAACGTTACAAGTTATAACGTAATACTATATAACGTTAACCGTATTAACGTAATACTATATAACGTTATACGTAATAACGTAACGCTATATAACGTTAAACGTTATACAGATATTGTCTATAACGTTAAACGTTATAACGTAATACTATATAACGTTAACCGTTATAACGTAATACAATACAACGTTAAACATTATACTGATATGATATATAACGTTAAACGTTATAACGTAATACTATATAACGTTATACGTAATAACGTAATACTATATAACGTTAAGCGTTATACAGATACGGTCTATAACGTTAAGCGTTATTACGTAATACTATATAACGTTAAACGTTATAACGTAATACTATATAACGGTAAACGATATAAGGTAATACTATATAACGTTAACCGTTATAACGTAATACTATATAACGTTAAACGTTATACAGATATTGTCTATAACGTTAAACGTTATAACGTAATGCTATATAACGTTAAACGTTCAAACGTGATACTATATGACGTTAAACGTCATAACGTAATACTATATAACGTTAAACGTTGTAACGTAATACTATATAACGTTAAACGTCATAACGTAATACTATATAACGTTAACCGTTATAACGTAATACTATAAAACGTTAAACGTTATAACGTAATACTATATAACGTTAAACGTTGTAACGTAATACTATATAACGTTAAACCTTATAACGTAATACTATAAAACGTTAAACGTTATAACGTAATACTATATAACGTTAAACGTTGTAACGTAATACTATATAACGTTAAACGTTGTAACGTAATACTATATAACGTTAAACCTTATAACGTAATACTATATAACGTTAAACGTTATACTGGTACGGTATATAACGTTGAACGTTATAACGTAATACTATACAACGTTAATCGTCATATCGATATGCTATATAACGTTATACGTTATAAGGTAATACTATATAACTCTAAACCTTATAACGTAATACTATATAACGTTAAACGTTATAACGTAATACTATATAACGTTAAACGTTATATCGATATGCCATATAACGTCAACACTTAAAACGTAATACTATACAACATTGAACGTTATAACGTAATACTATACAACGTTAATCGTCATATCGATATGCTATATAACGTTATACGTTATAAGGTAATACTATATAACTCTAAACCTTATAACGTAATACTATATAACGTTAAACGTTACTACGTAATACTATATAACGTTAAACGTTATAACGTAATACTATATAACGGTAAACGATATAAGGTAATACTATATAACGTTAACCGTTATAACGTAATACTATATAACGTTAAACGTTATAACGTAATACTATATAACGTTAACCGTATTAACGTAATACTATATAACGTTATACGTAATAACGTAATACTATATAACGTTAAACGTCATAACGTAATACTATATGACGTTAACCGTTATAACGTAATACTATATAACGTTAAACGTTGTAACGTAATACTATATAACGTTAAACGTCATAACGTAATACTATATAACGTTAACCGTTATAACGTAATACTATAAAACGTTAAACGTTATAACGTAATACTATATAACGTTAAACGTTGTAACGTAATACTATATAACGTTAAACCTTATAACGTAATACTATAAAACGTTAAACGTTATAACGTAATACTATATAACGTTAAACGTTGTAACGTAATACTATATAACGTTAAACGTTGTAACGTAATACTATATAACGTTAAACGTTGTAACGTAATACTATATAACGTTAAACGTTGTAACGTAATACTATATAACGTTAAACCTTATAACGTAATACTATATAACGTTAAACGTTATAACGTAATACTATATAACGTTAAACGTTGTAACGTAATACTATATAACGTTAAACGTTGTAACGTAATACTATATAACGTTAAACCTTATAACGTAATACTATATAACGTTAAACGTTATACTGGTACGGTATATAACGTCGAACGTTATAACGTAATACTATACAACGTTAATCGTCATATCGATATGCTATATAACGTTATACGTTATAAGGTAATACTATATAACTCTAAACCTTATAACGTAATACTATATAACGTTAAACGTTATAACGTAATACTATACAACGTTAATCGTCATATCGATATGCTATACAACGTTATACGTTATAAGGTAATACTATATAACTCTAAACCTTATAACGTAATACTATATAACGTTAAACGTTACTACGTAATACTATATAACGTTAAACGTTATAACGTAATACTATATAACGGTAAACGATATAAGGTAATACTATATAACGTTAACCGTTATAACGTAATACTATATAACGTTAAACGTTATACAGATATTGTCTATAACGTTAAACGTTATAACGTAATACTATATAACGTTAAACGTTATATCGATATGCTATATAACGTTGATCATTATAACATAATTCTATACAACGTTATACGTTATACTGATATGGTATATAACGTTAAACGTTATAACGTAATTCTATGTAACGTTAAACGTTATAACGTAATACTATATAACGTTAACCGTATTAAAGTAATACTATATAACGTTAAACGTTATACTGATATGGTCTATAACGTTAACCGTTATAACGTAATACAATACAACGTTAAACGTTATACAGATATTGTCTATAACGTTAAACGTTATAACGTAATACTATATAACGTTAACTGTATTAAAGTAATACTATATAACGTTACACGTTATAACGTAATACTATATAATGTTAACCGTATTAACGTAATACTATATAACGTTATACGTAATAACGTAACGCTATATAACGTTAAACGTTATACAGATATTGTCTATAACGTTAAACGTTATAACGTAATACTATATAACGTTAACCGTTATAACGTAATACAATACAACGTTAAACATTATACTGATATGATATATAACGTTAAACGTTATAACGTAATACTATATAACGTTAAACGTTATAACGTAATACTATATAACGTTAACCGTATTAACGTAATACTATATAACGTTATACGTAATAACGTAATACTATATAACGTTAAGCGTTATACAGATACGGTCTATAACGTTAAGCGTTATTACGTAATACTATATAACGTTAAACGTTATACTGATATGGTCTATAACGTTAAACGTTATAACGTAATACTATGTAACGTTAAACGTTATAACGTGATACTATATAACGTTAAACGTATTAACGTAATACTATATAACGTTATACGTAATAACGTAATACTGTATAACGTTAAACGTTATACAGATATTGTCTATAACGTTAACCGTTGTAACGTAGTACTATATAACGTTAAACGTTATATCGATATGCTATATAACGTTGATCATTATAACGTAATACTATACAACGTTAAACGTTATACTGATATGGTATATAACGTTAAACGTAATAACGTATTACTATGTAACGTTGAACGTTATAACGTAATACTATGTAGCGTTAAACGTTATAACGTAATTCTATATAACGGTAAGCGTTATAACGAAATACTATATAACGTTAACCGTATTAACGTAATACTATATGACGTTATACAGATATTGTCTATAACGTTAAACGTTATAACGTAATACTATATAACGATATACGTAATAACGTAATACTGTATAACGTTACACGTTATACAGATATTGTCTATAACGTTAAACGTTATAACGTAGTACTATATAACGTTAAACGTTATATCGATATGCTATATAACGTTGATCATTATAACGTAATACTATACAACGTTAAACGTTATACTGATATGGTATATAACGTTAAACGTTATAACGTAATACTATATAACGTTAACCGTATTAACGTAATACTATATAACGTTAAACGTTATACTGATATGGTATATAACGTTAAACGTAATAACGCATTACTATGTAACGTTGAACGTTATAACCTAATACTATGTAACGTTAAACGTTATAACGTAATACTATATAACGTTAAACGTATTAACGCAATACTATATAACGTTATACGTAATAACGTAATACTGTATAACGTTAAACGTTATATCGATATGCTATACAACGTTGATCATTATAACGTAATACTGTACAACGTTAAAAGTTTCACTGATATGGTATATAACGTTTAACGTAATAACGTATTACTATGTAACGTTGAACGTTATAACGTAATACTATATAACATTAAACGTTATAACGTAATACTAATTAACGGTAAACGTTATAACGTAATACTATATAACGTTAACCGTTATAACGTAATACTATACAACGATAAACGTTACAACGTAGTACTAAATAACGTTGACCGTTATAACGTAATACTATACAACGTTAAACGTTATATTGATATGGTCTATAACGTTAAACGTTATAACGTAATACTATATAACGTTATTCGTTATAACGTAACACTATGTAACGTTAAACATTATAACATAACACTGTATAACGTTAAACGTTATAACGTAACACTATGTAACGGTAAACGTTATAACGTAATACTATATAACGTTAAATGTTATAACGTAATTCTATATGACGGTAAACGTTATTACGTAATACTATATAACGTTAACCGTTATAACGTAATACTATACAACGTTAAACGTTATACTGATATGGTATATAATGTTAAACGTTATAACGTAATCTTAAGTGACGTTAAACGTTATAACGTAATACTATATAACGTTAACCATATTAAAGTAATACTATATAACATTATACGTTATAACGTAATACTATATAACGTTAAACGTTATACAGATATTGTCTATAACGTTAAACGTTGTAACGTAGTACTATATAACGTTAAACGTTATATCGATATGCTATATAACCTTGATCATTATAACGTAATACTATACAACGTTAAACGTTATACTGATATGGTATATAACGTTAAACGTAATAACGTATTACTATGTAACGTTGAACGTTATAACGTAATACTATGTAGCGTTAAACGTTATAACGTAATACTATATAACGGTAAGCGTTATAACGAAATACTATATAACGTTAACCGTATTAACGTAATACTATATGACGTTATACGTTATACAGATATTGTCTATAACGTTAAACGTTATACAGATATTGTCTATAACGTTAAACGTTATAACGCAGTACTATATAACGTTAAATGTTATATCGATATGCTATATAACGTTGATCACTATAACATAATTCTATACAACGTTATACGTTATACTGGTATGGTATATAACGTTAAACGTTATAACGTAATTCTATGTAACGTTAAACGTTATAACGTAACACTATATAACGTTAAAGGTCATAACAAAATACTATATAATGTTGAACGTTATAACGCAATACTATATAACGTTAAAAGTTATACTGATATGGTATATAACGTTATGCGTTATAACATATCACTATGAAGCGCTAAACATTATAACGTAACACTGTATAACGTTAAACTTTATGACGTAATACTATATAACGTTAAATGTTATATTGATATGGTATATAACGTTGTACGTTATAAGGAAAAGCTATATAACGTTAAACCTTATAACGTAATACCATATAACGTTAAACGTTACAACGTAACACTATATAACGTTAAACGTTATATCGATACGCTATATAACGTTAACCGTTATAACGTAATACTATACAACGTTAAACGTTATACTGATGTGGTATATAACGTTAAACGTTATAACGTATTACTATTTAACGTTAAACGTTATAACGTAATACTATATAACCTTAAATGTTATATTGATATGGAATATAACTTTATACGTTACAATGTAATGCTGCATAACGTTATACGTTAAACTGATATGCTATATAACGTTATACCTTATAACGTAATACTTTATAATGTTATACGTTATAACGTAATTCTACATAACGTTATACGTTTTAAAGTAATGCTACATAACGTTATACTTTATACTGATATGCTATCTAACGTTATACGTTATAAAGTAATGCTACATAACGTTATACGTTATAAAGTAATGACACATAACGATATATGTTATACTGATATGCTATCTAACGTTTTACGTTATACTGATATGCTATATAACATTATACGTTATAAAGTAGTGCCACATAACGTTATACGTTATACTTATATGCTATCTAACGTTATACCTTATAACGTAATACTTTATAACGTTATACGTTATAAAGTAATGATACATAACGTTATACTTTATACTGATATGCTATCTAACGTTATACCTTATAACATAATACTACATAACGTTATACGTTATAAAGTAATGCCAGATAACGTTATACGTTATACTGATATGCTATATAATGTTATACGTTATACTGATATGCTATATATCGTTATACGTTATAAAGTAGTGCCACATAACGTTATACGTTATAAAGTAATGCCACATAACGTTATACGTTATACTGATATGCTATATAACGTTATACGTTATAACGGAATGCTATATAACGTTATACGTTATACTGATATGCTATATAACGTTATACGTTATAACGTAATGCTACATAACGTTATACGCTATAACGTAATGCTACATAACGTTATACGCTATAACGTAATGCTACATAACGTTATACGTTATACTGATATGCTATCTAACGTTAGACCTTATAGCGTAATACTATATAACGTTATTCGTTATAAAGCAACGCCACATAACGATATACGTTATACTGATATGCTATATAACGTTGTACGTTATACTGATATGCTATATAACTATATACGTTAAAACGTAATGTTACATAAAGTCATACGCTATACTGATATGCTATCTAACGTTATACCTTATAACGTAATACTATATAACGTTATACGTTATAAAGTAATGCCACATAACGATATACGTTATACTGATATGCTATATAACGTTATACGTTATACTGATATGCTTTATAACGTTATACGTTATAACGTAATGCTACATAACGTTATACGTTATACTGATATGCTATATAACGTTGTACGATATATCGTAATGCTACATAACGTTATACGTTATACTGATATGCTATCTAACGTTAGACCTTATAGCGTAATACTATATAACGTTATTCGTTATAAAGTAATGCCACATAACGATATACGTTATACTGATATGCTATATAACGTTGTACGTTATACTGATATGCTATATAACTACAGTCTGTCACACAAGAGCGTGTCTGCGATATTTCTGTAAATATTTATATATTTGTAAAAAAATTTATATGAATTGAATCTACATCTAAAACACTAATACGCTATTACTTAGTAGGGTGTCCAATCTCCTCCATTAGCGATTATAGCTTGACATCGTTTCGGCATACTCTCGACTAATTTTTGAGCGTAGGATTCTGGTAACGACCTCCATATCTTTCGAATGTGATGTACAAGTGTTCTTATTTTTGTGATACGTCTTCCTCTCAGCTTGCATTTCATTAGGGACCACACATTTTCGATAGGGTTTGCATCAGGGGACTGCGATGGCCAAGGAAGTACTGTGATGGCGTTTTTCGCTTTCCATTGGGTGCAGATGCGACTTCGATGTTTAGGGTCGTTGTCTTCTTGCAATATCCATTGGTCCTCGGTTTGGTTGAACCAACGTTTCACGGATGTGAGAAGTCCCCTTTGGTACAATTTCACCATCTTTTGTGCATTCAGATTGTCTGTAAAGACGCACAAAGTCCCAAAACCGCGTGCGTTAAAGCAACCCCAAACATGCACTTTTATAGGGTGTTTTACACTTCTTTGAATCATCCTTCTTCCATGGATAGTCCAAGCACGCCTAATAGGACACCATGCCCAAAACGAAGATTCATCAGTGAATATTATATTACTCCAATCACGATCTCTGTTTTCATTCGTCCATGCCAGACGATTTTCGACGTTTCGCGTACGCGGCACTCATATTAAAAAGCTCTGTTCCTTTCACTGTTTCAAATGAAACTGAAAGGTATTCAGCAACGCGTATTAGAGAAGTTTTCGTTTGTTTACATTCTTTTTATCTCATTCTGATTAGGTGTCAGGTTTCGCAGATATCGCAGACACGCTCTTGTGTGACAGACTGTATATGTCGGATTAACATTAAGATTAGGGTTAGGGGCGCGAAACGAATGTTCTCTTGAATTAGCCACCGAGGCTACATAATAGAGAAAGTATAAACCGGTACGGATATGATCAGTACAGAATTTGACAAGTAGCCGTGGTAACTAGATACTCGAGATACCATTGACAATGATCCTAAGCTCGATAACGAATCCGCGGCCAACGGGACAACGACTACCCTCCCTTTTGAAAAGTCCAAGTCGAACCCCGTGAAAATCCACCGATCGCGAAGACGCCGTCCCACTCGTGGACGAGATCATAAGAATGTCTCCCCGTCATCGTGATGCTGCAGAGGTAAACTGTGACGGGGTGTGTCTCAGGGCACGAGATCATCGGATTCGTCGAGGGCAACCCTCGCCCAGAAAGTGAGGGAAATGGACGTTGCTGTTAATTGGTTAATCTCTATGTTGGTGGTTAGAAAAGGTTGCTAGCCGCCCTTGAGAGAAAGTTGGTAACGGGGAGCGTCGTTCGTGAGGAAAAACAGATCTCTTCCCGTAACGGGTGATAGATTTGGGGACTGTTAGGATAAAGACTGTTTGTTCGTTTGGAGGACCTTAGTTAACTAAATGTCCTGTGAAGATGCATCGACATCTGGCAATCGTCTTGCCCGAAGAATAGGGTCTGCGCGTGGCAAGCCACGTGGCAGAGGCCGTTGGAATGCGCACTGTAGAGCATTGGTACTATTATCTTTTCTTAAGGAGGGCTAAGTAATTCTATACTTCCACTAGACAAAATATCCATCCCGTGACCGCGGCTACGCTCGGCGTTTTGTTTGGCGCCTCGAACTCAAGCTCATTGTCTCGGCTTTTCCTAAGAATTCCAACGGGGAGGCCCGATGTCCTTTCATCTCCGACATATATAATCTTTAAATTGGAAATGAGATAGGTTCGTATTAACCGATGCTATGGACGAATTCGAGTTCTAAACTCAGAATAATATCTATCATGTCTGTCAATCTTATATGTCAGATTAACATTATGATTAGAGTTAGGGACGTGTAATGAATATTCTCTGGAATTAGCCATCGCTGATACGCTATAGAGAAGATATCTACTAGTACAAATATGATCATTACAGAATTTGAAAAGTAACCGTGGTAACTAGAAACTCTAGATACTAATGACAATGATCCCTGACTCAATAACGAATCCGCGGTCAACGGGACAACGAATATACCCTCTTCAAAAGTCTAAATCAGACTCTTTTCTAAAACATGAAATATCCACTGATCGTAAAGACGCCGCTACACTCGCGAAGATCATACAAGAATGTCTGTCTCCATCACCGTGATGCTGCAGCGGAAAACTATGATGGGGTGTGTCTCAGGGCACGAGATCATCGGATTCGTTGAGGACAACCCTCGTTCAGCAAGTAAGGGAAATGGACGTTGTTGTTAATTGGTTAATTTCTATGTTGGTGGTTAGAAAAGGATGCTAGCCGCCCATGAGAGACTTTTTTTGGAGGACCCTAGTTAACTAAATCCTAAGATCTATGGCGGGACCCCCAGGCTAGTCGAACATATACTGTGAACAATGCATCGACATCTGGCAATCATCCTGCCCGAAGAATAGGGCCTGCGTGTGGCAAACCACGGGGCAGAGACCGTCGAAATGCTTAACGCTGGGTGTCGGTACCACTATCTCTTCTTAAGGAGAGCTATGTAATTATATACTTCTGTTAGGCAAAACGTCCATCCCGGACCGCGGCTACATTCGGCGACTAGTTGTCGCCTTGAAACCAAGCTTATTATCGCAAATCTCGGGCAACTACAATCGGTTTAATTTACAAGGATTTATAACGACCACAGATTTATGGAGATCGCTTCAATTTATGAAGACCCATAAACACCAAAAGTTTAGAAGGATCGATTTAGTTTACAAAGACAGTATTGGGAAATTTTCTAAAGAATTCTAAGAGGTGGGCCCGGTGTCCTCTCATCTCCGACATACAGTGCTGGACAAAAGTATTGGCACAACATGATTGTTATGATAGAAATGCTTATAACTACTAAACAAATTGATTTAAACTAAAAACTTTTTGACGTATTTATTTATTATCTATTCTAGTTTATTACATAACAAGAGCAACAATATAAATAAAATAATACGCAAAATAATAACAAAAATATATTTTTTGAACATTTTATGGGTGGACAAAACTATTGGCACAGTAGAATATTTACGCTTATAACTAATTACATAATAAACTTCTAATATTTTGTTGGCAGTCCTTTTCTTTTAAGGACTTCCTTTAATCTTCTGGGCATCGAGTGGACTAATTTTTTAGTGAATTCAGGTACAATATTGCTCCATTCCTGCAGAAGAACTTTCTTCAGTTCAGACTTGCTTGTGATATTATGTTTCCTAATTCTTTTTTCCAATTCGTTCCACACGTGCTCAATGGGATTCATATCGGGACTTTGAGGTGGTGTGTTTAATGTGTGGGCAGTATTATATATTATCCACTGACGAACAATATACGCCATATGTTTAGGATCTCGATCCTGCTGAAAATAGAAATCCCTGGGGAGGTTTAATTTTTGAGTACTTTTCAAAAGATTTTGCTTGAGTATATTTAAATATACATATTTATCCATTATCTCATCAATGAATATAAGTTCTCCTACACCCGATGATGCCATACATCCCCACACCATTAAACCACCACCCCCATGTTTCATGGTGGCTTGCAGATTCAGTTCGTCCATCTCTGTGTTGGGTTTTCGCCATACTAATATTCTGCCGTCAGATTTAAAAATATTAAACTTACTTTCATCTGAAAACATGATCTTTTCCCAAAAATCAGTATCTTTCGTAACAAACTCTTTCGCGAATTCCACTCTTTTCTTTTGGTTTATTTTACTGATGTAGGGCTTTCTTCGTGCTGCACGGGCAGAATAACCGGCATCCTTCAATATCCTACGTACAGTTTTGGTACTTACTTCTTTTTCACACTCAGCTTTTAACATCGAAGCAATTTCAGTCGAATTAGTTTTTGGATCCTTCTTTACAATATTTACGATTTTCCTTTTTTCTCGAATTGTTACCTTAGAAGGGCGACCACTCCTAATTTGATTCTCTAGATTTTCTTCACTTTTAAAGCGTTTTATGACTGAACGCACAGTAAAACGACTTCTGTTTATGATTTGTGCAATTTCGTTGTAAGATTTATTCATCTTATATAAATTTAATATTATTTTTCTTTCTTCAATTGTGGTTTCTTTCGTTTTTCTAGACATTATTACTCTTTCTTGGTTTTTTGTTGTTTAATAACTGAAGTCTCCAGTTTCACTGATCGAGTGTTATAATAAAAGACTAACGGGGGATTTCCCTTCGCTACTTCCAAATGACGATCGGAAATCGTTGAAAACGGCGACGATACATTGTTTGTTCCATGCTGTGCCAATACTTTTGTCCACCCATAAAATGTTCAAAAAATATATTTTTGTTATTATTTTGCGTATTATTTTATTTATATTGTTGCTCTTGTTATGTAATAAACTAGGATAGATAATAAATAAATACGTCAAAAAGTTTTTTGTTTAAATCAATTTGTTTAATAGTTATAAGCATTTGTATCATAACAATCTTGCTGTGCCAATACTTTTGTCCAGCACTGTATATAATATTTAATAATATTATATATTATGTTTAACATAAATCATTCTAACGACACAAAATTGGATGAATTACTTTATTAAAAACATTTGCAGTTTCGGTAGTAGACTAAGGTTTATTTAAATTTTGAGTATACAATACACAGTGACATTATCATTAGTGCGAATTAAAATTCTAACAAAATGAGATAAAATTAAATACCGAAGGGGAAGTGATAATGTGGAAACTTGCTGGTAACTCAAACATTGTTATTAATTTCATAAATTACATACTGTTAATCGTATATTCCTGAATTGTATATTCTTCACAAACGCATAGAGACTCGTAGAAATTACGATCAAAATCTACAATAATTCTTGTATCGAATAGGTTCTCATCGCCATACAATCATCCAAAAATAATAGACATTTAAAGTAATATTTTTAATGTATAAATAGTTCTCTTCCAATATATAAATAATATCGAAAACATCAATAGAATATGACAATCATACATATATATATTGTATAATATAATAATATATATACAAATACATACTATAACATATAAATATAGTATAAATATAATAATAATACATATTATTATTATTATTAATATAATATAAATATTATATTATATATTATTATTATTGTATACTATGTTATACATTATATATTATATATATATATGTATATATAAATTGAAAATGTTAACAATATACACATTTGTATACCTACACTGTGGATATTTATGGAAATTTATGTTTTTATAAACGTAATTAAAAAATGGAATCTAAATAGAGATTATGGTAATCCGTTACATGTTATAACATGTCCACTTGTTATAACGAACCTGGTTTGAACGCTTTATATATTTTTCCATATTATCTGCATCCTGCGAATTTTTACACATTTCCCATAAATTTCCCACAAATACATAAAAATTCGCAATCTATTTATTAGATCATCATATATATCATATATAATCATCATATTTTCTTGGACCGTTAGCATGTAACGAAGTTTTGTCACTAAAAAAAAAGCCTACTACAAAACATTCTCGATATTTGGTATTCAATATTATCCTTTTTCTTTCATAACGTTACAAGAATTTTCTACATTTCGATTTCGCAAAAATCGCGATCGATATTTCGGAAGATTTAATTTGTTCGAAGAAATTCGCATCTTCCTTTCATCACGTATCATCTTACAGTATTTTCTTTCATTTCCGCTTCCCAAATTCACGCCTGAGATTAAATCAGGAGAGACATGTACGTAACAGAAGATGTAAACATATGAGATGTTTCAAATTTATAGACGCCAATCCAATAGTATAATAATGTTGATAAATATATAATTTGAAAATGAAATAGGTTTATAAAAATCTGCCTTAAATTGAAAATACAGTAATTATGTAGATCTTTAGAAGATATGTTATGAAGATATTTTTTCAGAAACTAATGAATATCAATTTCATTTTTCCTATAATTAAATGGTACAGGAGGCCCAATCTTTTAGTGAGAAACCCATTTTTTGGGGCGATATTTACAGAGGAAAAGGAGAGCCCCTAGATTTTTTAAAATGGGAGGTGGTATTAATGTTCTGCTATTTGGATTGCTTTTATCGAACTGAATACCATTTACTTGAACCATTTTTTTATTATGCACAGTTACCGAATTATGTCGAAAAATTTGTTCTGGAGGGAAATATTGAGGATGTGAAAATGAGGCGAAGAAAACGAAAAATATCGGAGTATTTTTTTTTACTAAATGTTCAAAATCATATTTTTAGATTTCTTAGAGACTTATTAATAACTCGTCTACTCTCTTGAACATTTGACAATGTTCATGGAATAACCGATATTGATGACATGTTTATAACAAACAACACGTCAACAAAATATTCGCCATAAATCTGTAATTGTGTGCGATAGAAAAAAAATAGTTCAAGTAAATGTTATTCAGTTTAATAAAAACTATCCGAGTAACAAAAAATTAATATCATCTACCGTCTAAAAAAATTTAAGACTGCCTTTTTCTCACCATAAAAGCCGCTTTTCACACTAAAAGACTAGCTCCCCTGCAGCATTTTTATACAAAAAATGAAATCAGCATCTTCACTGATTTTTAAGAAAACGGCTTGTAACACTTCATTTGGATCACGACGTAGATTTAAATATCTTGTATAGTTTTATATGCAGAGTAATTGAATTTTCAAAGAAAAAATACGATAAACATGTGTTTTGTAAAGAAATTATGTAATTTGAATAGATTGGATGTTATATTGTATAATGTATTGAGATCCAATGATATTCAAGGTATAATTTTTATTCCTTCTGCGATAAAGTTTAGAAATATTAAAGATATGAAATACAATTATTAAAAAACAAATACAAAAAAATTCTACAGTTTTAAAGAAGATTCATAATTCATGTTTGTGGTTCAAATATAATTCAAACGTAGAAAAATGTGCATTTTAAAATTTTCTTCATCTCTACGAATTAGAAAGATTAACCTTCTTCATTTTCTTCATTTTTCCGCGTTCATAACTCTGTAACATTGTGCAAATCTGCTTGATTCAGAAGTAAAAGTTGATTGATACATATGAAATCGTAAAATTGTGTGCTTCTAGTTAGCCCATCCGTTACAATAATACTTATTTAATTAAAGACATTCATTATATAAATTTAACAAACAAAAGAAATAAAGTACCAAAGTAATTATATGTATATACATATAATACGTCAAGATTTAATACGACATTGAACTTGAAATAATAAGGTAAACGAATGTTCAACTTTTAAAAATATTTCAGAATACTCACGTATTATAATATCTGTAATTAAACAATTGCTTGAAAATAATCATTATCGTTCCAAGAATCCTATAAATCCAAAAATATCATTTCAACAAAGCAATGAAAATAAATAATTAGAAATAAACAAATATGCAATGTAAAGAAATCTAAAAACGCGATATATAATTAACAATTCAAAATAATTTTACAACAAAAGGCTTTGGAAACTCGTGCATTTTCTTCAAACGCATAAAACAATCGGTTGACCCGTGAACAATGATTAATCGATCAACTGAAACAATTATTAGTCGTAACTGGTTAGATTAGTGCTCTCACTACTTGATTATCTTTTCTTGTTTTACGAGGTTACCATAGTAATAAGTATTGTCTGTTCTTGCAACTGCATCCATTTTTTTATCTTTTTTATATTCTTCTCTTCCTCTTTATTTCTAGATTTAAGTAATAGGCTGTTTTAGAACATCATGGCAAAACGTTCTCGAAAGTCGTAGAATCTCGTATTTGTGTATGACATCAGTGGAAATCTTTTAGTTACGACTAATTAATTATAGGGGTTAACACGACTCGTTCTTTTGTGAACATTACACGCGTGCATCTTAACACGTGCGCGATTAACTATGTTGTTAATTATCTTATATATTCTTTATATATGCGTGTAATATTGTAACTATGTATACATACGTATATAGATATATCTTCTATACATTATATAATTAATTTACATGTATATATGTATATATAACTCTGAGTACAAATAATGTTTACAAAAATATTATTTTGGGAAGGCAAACTTTCAATTATAAATCGCTTACTCTTCGATACTCACGAATGTAACAACAACACGACTGATTTATCTACAAACATAGAAGGAAATTCTCATGCCCTCTTCGAATTGAAAATGTTGATTTTGTTGTTGACAACCGAGAGTTGTCTCGGTTTCAAATTCATTAATTTTGAAAAATTTCACGTTCCCGCAGCAATCTTCAGTAAAAAAAATTACGTACTAACTACAGCCAGTTCGGACAATGTGGTTTTTTGCAATATCTAGCAGCATTCACACATTTCTATATTTTAGCCGCACGTTCAGCTTCCAAACATATGAATTAATTGTATTCGGTATAATATGTAATAGTTGTCACTATGACATTCGCCGATTGTTTGATTGTGTATTTGCGCACTCGCTCTCGATATTTGGTTTTGTCAATGTATAAGATGATCCGGCAATAAAATCGAATTGGTCGATTCGTGTTTATATATATATATATATATATAAAGTGTGTCTAAAATGTGGAAAATGGCAAAAATGAATAGGGAATTTTGAATTTCGTTGGCAGAACGAAGACACATTAGATGAGATAAAAGAACAGATTTATATAATGATAAAAATTTAAAAGATGTAGCCCGGAAATATGTAATTCATTCGAAGAAGATTATGATGAAATTAATGGATCAGAAAAATAAATTTTCATGTTTTAAATGTCTTTTGTCATCATTACATATATTCAACAATGGTGAAATTTTAGAATTTCAAGCGAAAGTTTATAAACTTAAGAAAGAAAGCTATGAAACTGCACATATGAATATAATCACTGTTCTATAATAAGCCACATATTTATCATATAATCTTTCTAAATAATCAATAAATGAATCTTATGAACGAAAAAAATTATAGCACATGATGAATCTGTCATAATTCGATCATCAACAATTTCAAAATTATTGTCATTTAGGGATCTGGTTCATTTCTAATTTCAATATTTGCACTTAACCCTTCGCCCGCAACATGGCTTACACTAACGCGATCAGCTCTTTCAGTCTCTGATCTGGTTTTTTATTGTTTTGGATTTCGAAAAATCTGAAAAATTCTCAAGTACTTATTATAATCCTTAGTTTACTATACAAAGGACACTTTAGCCAAATGTCTAAATCTTCTTGCAATCAAAATAATAACTTGACGGAAAGTTATGAAAAAATGGGAATTTGTTTCAAGGTATACAGTTCTGTATTAAACAAATATTTAAAGGATGATATTGTTGAGTTCTACCCATAAGACTATAATATTTCGAAAAAGAAATTTATCAGTCTTAGAAAAGTATAATTATTTTGAGATCTAAATTTGCAGGATTTTTGTGTAGATTATTTATTATTGAAAACTGATATGAGACACGCGTTGAAAAAAGAAGATTTCATATGTCATACTTACTAATGTATGAGAAATATAGGAGTCATACAAGACACTTAGGCGGTCACCAAGAAATTGATATATGTAACAAAATAAAAAAAATTACTAATTTAAAAAGATTCACTTGGCAAAATACTGATGTGGATGGCAATACGGTTCGCTGAAGGTACAGTGCTCATTTTACCCTCATGGTATTCAGAATTGAATTGTATGAAGTAAACAGTGTTTGCGTAGTCAAGACCTTGTAATTGCAAGCTTTTTTAGATGCAGGAACCATGAAGATTGACATTTTCGTTTCGCAGAAATTAAATAACGAAAATTTCGTCTGCGACTCGAAGAACCATACTGCAAGCGAGGGTTAATGTAACTTTAAAAATTAGTGTTTAGTGTAGTGTTTAATGTAGTGTTTAATGCAATTTTAAAAATTAGATTATATATAATAGGTATAATGTATACAATGATTGTATACAATAATAAGAATTAAAAACTGTTCTTAACCATGCCATAACTTTCTCTTTGTGATTAATGCTAGTCTCATAGTTATAGACATTGACATACGAAAATTTCATTTCATCTGTACCTAATTGAGACATGAGAATCTGATAGGAATCAAATTGGTACCTATCTTTCACAACAGGATGTATCCAATATCTTCTGATGCTCCTTTTTCTCTGACCATTGTAATATCGAAACATGGTGGAAAACGTATTCACATCCATATTATAAAATAGATAAATAAAGAAAGTAAGATCAAGCGATCAAGATACCGTATCGTCTAAACTGGCTGTTGCGCTTCGCATCGTGAACACATATTCGAAGCAAGACGAACTTCTCACTAGGTTCGTCATAAACTTTACCTATGTACTTGGCTCGAAATCAAATTACTCAAAACGTTTATCTTTGGTTTGTTTCAAAACCGTTTTAAAATATAGGGTAAAAATTCGTAATTTCACTAACGGCATAGAGATATTTGCATTTTAGCGAATTCCTCAAATCGATGTAAAATATTTTTGGTGGTAGCGAACACTAGTTTTTGGCTGTAAATTTACTATAATAAACTTAGCGGGATCTCTGTTTGTTTATATCATTTCCGAAATGATGCGAAAATCTTCCGCTAAAATTGCAAATTTTTAGTCTCCTTTTTCAGTGGCGAATATCTTTTCTCTCATGATTTATAGCCGCAGAACAGAATTTACGTATGTTGTAATTTGTATAATTTATAAAATTTATATAATTAATAATATTTTATGCAATTTGATAGGGTAGATTTAACAAATTTAATATATGTGAAAAATATTCGAAGTGAAAACTTCACAATGTAAATTTTGTAGTGAAAATTTCATAGACAAAATTTCAGATAAAAAGCTTCGCCGTGATAGTATTGCACTGATCCAGAGACTCTTTAACATCGCAAATTTAATTTGCCGTTAGCAAAGTTTGATGCAAATTCTTTGCTCATCGTGGTCGTCTTGTTTATTTACGTATCACAGAAAATGGTGTATAACCAAAAGTATAACGGAGGTAAAACAGAATCTTTCGGTTTAATCTCATGTTTAATCTCGTAATCCAATAAACTTTGAAGCATCAACATCGCTTCCCAGAATGTTTTTGACCAAGCGGCAATCCATATTTATTTTTATATTATCGAATTTTCCTTAATTTTTTTTTCACTTTAATTTGTGATCTGTTATTAGTATATAATCTATTTTGAAAATTTCATTATATGAAAAAATGCAAAAAGGATTACACAATTCATAACTGGTGTCTTTGAATTATATATTACCGTAATAATTGGGGGTAGATTTAAAACATGTGTAGATCACTTAATTTTAATTCTTTGAAAATGTAATATAAGAAAAATGCAAGCAATGCAGAAAATTGTCAATTATGATACCCATTAAAATTCCATAGTTAATATATTATCACACATAACATAATTACTAAAACTATTTTTTGAAATTTTAGAAAGCTGTAAGGAATATATATCTTTTATATCCGATATCAGGAGTACAAAAAAATTTTGATGATATAATTATTATAATGTACTGAAGTTTAAAAAATTGAATTTGACGCGAGAAACACAAGAAAGCTTGATAAAGTAATTATTAGAATTTACTGAAATTTTATAAACTAAAAATAAATATTTCTCTATGTCTGAGAAATACGAGAAATCTTGATGATTATTTTCTAGACTATAAATAATTCTTCACTGTTTTACTACATTTTGAAAGAATTAAGGTATTTTATTTTAATTTGTGTCCTATATCTTATATTACAAAAACTCTATATATGATCTTAATGCATTGAAATGAAGTACTCTATGCTGAAGTGATTCAACTGATGATGATGAAACTGTAAATTGGCTACAACCCAACTGTACCAGTTGAGGATTAATATCCGGGAACTATACTCAATTTAATATACATATATTTTTTACACAAGATTTCTTTTCTACATTACAGTAGACTATCGATCTCAAACATCTCTCTGTAAGTAGATAGAAACTATACAATACGATTGTCGCTTGATCAGTTAAACGGCTAATACGAATAATTTCGTTCGTTACTGAAACCAGATAGTCCTCCCGATAGGAGGATCTTGTTTTATAATTATACAGAAGTTACACAGGTTTGATAAAAACTACTCGTGCCGACCTGTCAAATGTAACCTTCGCAATGATCCCGTTTTAACGAACAGTGGATTCGATGGATTTGCGTTTGTGAAAAGTTGCATGTTATTTATACATTATTTCGTTCAAACCAACAGATTGATAACTCGTGGATCTAGATAAAGATACACTGATAAAACATTCCCAATCGTATCATGTTCATTTTCTACTTCGATGTTCTCGGAACGTCGTCCTGACGCACTCGTTTCTTATGAATGTTGTATAGTAAATTACTAAATATTATTATACATTATATATATGTTATGAGGCCTTAAGTTTAGATTTCATTTTCCATGAATTTTTGGTGAATCGGACGATAAAGTTTCGATCAGCTTGTGTCTTTTTTTTAATATATTTATGCGTTCATTCTTGATTCTTTCTTTTTTATTTTATATATTACGTTTCCGTTAGCGTTGAAAATTTACGAATAGGAAAAGACCGTAATGACAAGATTATCGTTGAACTTTATCGTTAACGTTTAAAACTTATCTTTATTAACGATTCGATTTTTTTACTGCTTTGGTAAAAAGACGGCGGTTCGATATCGCTTGTTGTCATTTCTCACAATCGTTCCACGTAATTTCCGGGAAATGTGCCAAAGTAACCAGTCCTTTGACTGGAACCAACGTACCAACCATCGTCACATTTCTCCATCACATACACTGTATCACCTTCCTTTAATTCGAGCTCATCTTCATTCTGTGGTCTGTAATTGTAGAGAGCTCGGTATCTGAAAAGATATTTGGAAAATTGTTTTTACTGATTTCATTAAATTGAAGTCTATTTGATAAGTAGACTATAGATTTTTATGTATTTATGCGAAATTTAAAGACAAAAATGCACAAATTGCATATAAAATAAATAAAACATACAAAATATAGTACTCGTCACAGTTTTTAATAGATAGACCAAATGTCTGTTTAATGCGATTATGTTTATTGCCATTTCGAATTTAAAAGATGTCTTATCAACACTTAAAGAGATAGATATAAAATATCTACATATTATGATACACGATGAAATATATCATACACGAAACTAAACAACACGATATGTTTGAGGTATTAAGACGAAGGTTGTGTAAAAGATATATGCAATTTGTAATTCTATTGTCAAATGTAAAGGAAAATATCAGAATACACAATCTGATTGACATCAGAACTGGAGTTTATTATTTGTTATTTTCGTTTTTATTTTATATAGAAATTTATCCAATAATACTATGAAGAACTGAAATATATTTTGAAATATCAGATAAATAATATCTACAACTAGAATTTTTTCAATAATGGAGTGATATTAACAATGAAGTAATTTTGTTTAAAAACAAATTTTCTTCCTACATATTTTTGCCGATTAAAATGAGTAACTTTTTGAACATGGAGATTTAAATTCATTTGGAATTTTTTAAAGAAACTTACGGTATTGGTTCAGAATGGGTGTCGATATGTAACGCTTCGTTAAGTTGTGAAACATGTAATTTGCTACCGCCCATCCGTGGCTAGAAATTGCAACAAAGGAAAGGTACATTAAAACAATATGAAAGTGAAAAATTGAAATAAAATTAAATTAAATGTATCTATCTAGAAATCGAGATTCGAACCGCAATTATCCGCTTACTGAGCGGGTGTTTCCCTATTTTCCCTTGGAAATGCATTTATTTCGAGAAAGAAGGGTACAGTCTTTACACAGAACTGGTTTTGGTATAAACAAAGAAACTCATTTACTGAACTCAGTTATGGGTATTGCACTTGGTCCGCGTGTACGCTCGTGTCTCACGCCTTTGCTTTTATTTGTATTCATCTTTTATTTTGTGTACGTGCGTGCGTGCGTGCGCGCGCCCGTTTATGTGTATGGCGGGTGTTTCCCCAATTAATTGTGAGCTATACAGATCGTCGACGATTACTTTCTCCTCAATTCCTATCTCTCAAACCAAGCTGCCATCAACACAAAGAAAATTTATTTGCAAAATACAGTAGTATAGAATATTTATATGTCTAAAATAAACTTGGAATACTACAAATGTCACTAATAGCCGATGAATTATTACGGTTAATCACTTGATTCATAATTCAATAACAGTTAACTTAAAAATTGAACTATATACTTTGCAAAGAGATTCGAATATTTAAGTTTTTAAATTTCGATATTCCTTTCAGGATAATTCATTTGCCTTCCATTATATACATATATACATATATGTCGGAGATGAAAGGGCATCGGGCCCCCCCGCTAGAATTCTTAGAGAAAAATCGAGACAATGAGCTTGGGTTCGAGGCGCCAGATGGAAAACGCCGAGCGTAGCCGCGGTCATGGGATAAACACTCTGTCCAGATAGAGACTCTATCCTTCGGGCATGATGGTTACCAGATGTCAACGCATCTCTGCAGCTAGTTCGAGGACTCGCTATAAATCAGAGGATTTGGGTACCAAGGTCCTTAAGACGAACAAACAATCTTTTCTGCCACTTTGGACGCGAGGATGCCGGAGATCGGGCCTCCACACGTGGAACGCATCCCGCCAGCAACTTTCTCTCAAGAACAGCCGGCATCTCTCTCGGACCACCAATACAGAAATTAGCCAATTAACGGCAACGTCTGTTTCCCTCACTTTTTGGACGAAGGTCGTTCTCGACGAATCCGATGACCTCGTGCCCTTAGACACACCCCATCATAGCTTTCCTCCGCGGCATCACCGCGACGGAAAATTCATTCTCTTCCGAGAGGTCCCGTCCACCCGTTATACAGTGCTCTTACGACCAGTGCGTAAAGACTAGTCGAGTGATTCTCATATTGTGGAAAAGTGATTCGAGTGTGCGTTTCATACCCGAAGCAAAGCATAATTGTTATCCCGTTGATCGCGGATTCGCTACCGAACCCGGGGCCATTGCTAATAGCGTCGCGAGCGTCCGATCACCGTGCACTATTGTTAACTCTGTATAAAACCCATTATTATAACAGATTACACTTGCGTTGTACCGCACCAATGTCTAATCCAAGTGCAGATTCATTTGACGCCCACAACCCTAATCCTGGTGATAACCCGACATCAGAAGTGGGATCAGGCCCATGTATTACCATGGAACAACTCATGAGGATCGTTGACCGGTTAACTCAACCGAGGGAGCAAAAAACGAGTACGGAATCTGCAAAGCTAGTGCTACCGCGTTTTAACCCTGAAGTTGCGGGCGCCGACCCAGCTGCGTGGTGCGCGACTGTTAGTGTAATTATGGAAAAATGGCTTCTACAAGACGACGAGTTGTACCTTGCTATAAGTCGTGCTCTAGGGGGTACAGCGGCACAGTGGCTTACACAAGTTCCGGTCCGTGGCCTGACTTGGACAAAATTTACAGAACATTTTCTTGCGCGTTACGGTGGCACGGAGACGGCCACCTCAGCGCTAATGAGGATGTTCAATGAACAACCACTGGAGAACGAAACCACAGGGGCGTTTGGTAATCGACTTCGTTCACTTCTGGCGGCGAAATGGGAAAATCTAACCAGCACCGAACTAATCAACGCCGCCGTCCTTCTACGGTTGATTTCGCACGACCAGCGCGTCGAACGGATAGCGCTTACAAATGATATCGAGACCCAGGATCAATTCCATAAGGAAATGAGGGCTTTCACTTACGCGAGAAAGAGACCGGTGCTTTCGTCAAGTAATCCACCACCGGGCCCTGGAGCTAAACGGCCCAAGCTACCTGAACCCCGGAGTAAGTGCTTCTACTGCGGTGCCTTCGGGCATAAATCGACGGAGTGCCGCAAGAGGATGCAGTCCGAGAACCAGAAGAAAACACGACGTCCAGGGGAAAGCCGATCAGCGGAATCGACCAAGGTGTTCTGCTTCAAATGTCGCGAGGAGGGTCACATCGCGCCTAACTGCCCGTCGTCGCAGAAGAGAAAACACGATTCTAACAACGAGCGTCGGACCGACTCCTGCGTGGTAGAGTCTCCAATTGGTAAACTAAGCCATCTTGGTGAGTCGTTTCAATTTTGCTTCGATTCGGGAGCCGAATGCTCGTTAATCAAGGAGTCCGTAGCCCCAAAATTTTCAGGTAAAAGAATGACCGATACAGTAGTTATGCGAGGAATCGGGAATACTTGCGTTAAAAGTACGTCTCAGATTCTGTCCGTTGTACGCATTAATGGTTTTATATTGGAGATAACTTTCCATGTCCTGGCAGACAGTTACTTGAAGCATGATATTATGATTGGTCGCGAAATCTTAAGCCAAGGATTCGATGTAAATATTACGCGCAATAGTCTCGATATTTGCAGAACAAAGATAGTTAATGCCTGCAATAAAACCGCCGAAGATAAGATCAATTTCGATACAGTAGACACCGAGGTATTTGGTAAAGATAAAAGCCGATTAATTTCCATTCTTCAAACTTTCAAAGAGTCATTTATTACGGGCTTCCCACGCACTCGCGTAAATACGGGCCAGTTGGAAATCCGATTGATTGACCCCAACGTCACCGTGCAAAGGAGCCCTTATAGACTTAGCGAAGAGGAGCGAAAAATAGTCCGAGAGAGAATAAGCGAATTAATTCAGGCGAAAATAATAAGGCCTAGCAGTTCACCGTTTGCAAGCCCTATGCTGCTCGTAAAAAAAAAGGACGGCACAGACAGACTGTGCGTAGATTTCCGCGCGCTGAATAAGAATACGGTCGCGGATCGGTACCCTCTCCCTCTTATAGCCGACCAAATTGCGAGGCTGCAAAAGGCTAAATATTTTATCAGTCTGGACATGGCCAGCGGATTTCATCAAATCCCTATCCATCCGAAGTCGACCGAATATACTGCATTCGTTACACCCGACGGACAATACGAGTATATAACGATGCCGTTCGGACTGAAGAACGCACCGTCCGTTTTTCAAAGGGCCATCCTCAAAGCACTAGGCGACCTCGCGTATTCGTACGTTATCGTTTATTTGGATGACGTCCTAATTATTGCCGACTCGGTGGACCAGGCGTTAGAAAGATTGAGCACCGTCTTAGATATCCTCGTGAAAGCCGGATTCTCTTTTAACTTTGCAAAATGCTCCTTTCTAAAGACGTCGATACTTTACTTGGGATACGTAATCCATAACGGGGAAGTTCGCCCCAACCCGGGTAAAATACTCGCGTTGAGTTCGTTACCTGCGCCAACGACAGTTACGCAGCTCAGGCAGTTTATAGGCCTAGCCTCCTATTTTCGGAAATTTGTCCCCAAATTCTCGCGAATCATGAAACCTCTGTATTCACTCATATCAAGCAATAAAAACATAACCTGGACAGAAAAACACGAGGAGATCAGACAAAAGGTAATTTCCGTTCTAACTAACGAACCGGTACTAATGATGTTTGACCCTAATTACCCCATAGAATTGCATACTGACGCTAGTTCTGACGGTTATGGGGCCATTTTAATGCACAAGGTCGATGGGAAAAACCGGGTCGTTGAGTACTATAGTAGAAGGACCAGTTCCGCGGAATCCAGGTATCATTCATATGAACTGGAAACGTTAGCAGTTGTGAACGCCGTCAAGCATTTTCGACACTATTTGCACGGGCGAGAGTTCCTAGTCGTTACCGACTGTAATTCGTTAAAAGCCTCCAGCAACAAGATAAATCTAAACGACCGGGTCTACAGGTGGTGGGCCTACTTACAAACCTTCACTTTTGACATTATATATCGAGAAGGTAAACGAATGTCCCATGTAGACTTCTTTTCGCGAAACCCTGTAAACACTGATCGTAATGTAACTACCGAAGTCGAAGAAAGGGAAATTAATCTGGCCGAAATTTCAGAAGACTGGTTATTAGCAGAACAACGCCGCGACCCCCAAATTTCGGAAATAGTTAGTAGGATACAAAACGATGAGCTCGCGGAAGATATCGCGAACACGTACGAGATACGATCCGGCACCCTTTATCGTAAGATACAAAGGAGAGGTAGAACTCTTTGCTTGCCCATTGTCCCCCGGGGTTTTAGATGGTCTGTCATTAATCATGTGCACCAGTCAATTATGCACTTAGGTTGGGATAAAACGCTCGAGAAGCTGTACGAGTATTACTGGTTCGAGGGAATGGCGAAGTATGTTCGCAAATTCGTCGAGAACTGTCATGCTTGTCGAGTTTCAAAGGCTAGTTCAGGCAAAGTACAAGCCGAACTACATCCTATACCTAAGACCAACATACCTTGGCATACGGTACACATGGACATAACCGGCAGGTTGAGCGGGAAAAATGATTCCAAGGAGTATGTTATTGTTTTGGTCGATGCATTCACAAAATTTGTATACTTACATCACACGCGTAAACTAGACTCTCCTAACGTCATCAAAGCCCTTAAATCCGCTATATTTCTATTTGGCTGTCCCTGCCGGATAATAGCGGACCAAGGAAGATGTTTTACGGGCAAAGAATTCCAAGAGTTCTGCGCAAGTAAACAAATTAAAATCCATTTAATTGCGACGGGTGCTAGTAGAGCTAATGGGCAGGTAGAGCGTACTATGTCCACATTAAAAAATATGTTTACGACGGTAGAAACGACCGGGCGGTCATGGCAGGATGCGATCGGCGAAATACAATTGGCTTTAAATTGCACTACCAATCGTGTGACCGAATCGAGCCCATTGGAATTATTGATTGGCAAGGCGGCAAGACCCTACGGGTTATTGGTATCCGAAAATGTTGAAAATAGAGCCATAGATATCTCCGACATAAGACGAAAGGCTATACGCAATATAGAGAGTAGCGCCAAATACGATAAGGATAGGTTTGACAAGACGAAAGCTAAAGTAGTTAGATTCAATCTCGGCGATTTTGTATTACAAAAAAACGAAGAAAGGAATCAGACTAAACTAGATCCGAAATTCAAGGGCCCATTCGTAATAGCAGAAATTCTGGAAGGAGATAGATATGTTTTAAAAACGTTAGACGGCAGACGGTCATACAAATACAGCCACGACAGGCTGAGGAAAATGCCAGATGGTCGCGTTCCCGCTGAGCTGGACGTCTGCAGTGAGGACAATGGCAGTGAAAATGACGATGTGAGTACACCGGTCTCACAGGATCACTAACACTATGACCTTAACATCAAACATAGTGTTCAAACACACGCCTATTACAACAATGCGATGACATTCAACATTTTTTATATACGCCCGTGCGGCAATCTGTATTTTCACGACTCGCCTAGTGTGGCAATGTCACGAAGCTCGATACTTTTGTATACGCCCAGCGCGGCAATGTGATGGATTTCCGTGTGATCACCACTATGGCCATAACACCTAGCATAGTGTCTTCTCACATGTGTATAGCGAGGTAATCGGGTGCAAGATCAACGCACCGTTACCAAGTTCAGTTCAAGTGTCATCCGCATTAGAGCTATAACATCTGGCTCAGTGTGTCCTCATACACACAGTGTGTCCTCATACACACAGCGTGACAATGTGATCTAGAAAAGTGAGATTCATTCATGTACGAAATCGAAAAATGATCTGTCATGCCATCACGATCAGACCGACAGCCCACAGAATGCACCACTAACCGTAATACTACTGAATTCTACTTTCTTTATTTCTTTTTCTGCTTGTTGTCAAACATCCGACCAAAATTTTTGCCGTTGAACTGGACTCTTGATCTATTTGAACATTCAGTTGAATTGTAAATAACATCGGGTCTAACGTTAGGAAAATCCAATATTTTAGATACACACGAGGACGTGTGATAGTCAGGATGGCCGTGTCGGAGATGAAAGGGCATCGGGCCCCCCCGCTAGAATTCTTAGAGAAAAATCGAGACAATGAGCTTGGGTTCGAGGCGCCAGATGGAAAACGCCGAGCGTAGCCGCGGTCATGGGATAAACACTCTGTCCAGATAGAGACTCTATCCTTCGGGCATGATGGTTACCAGATGTCAACGCATCTCTGCAGCTAGTTCGAGGACTCGCTATAAATCAGAGGATTTGGGTACCAAGGTCCTTAAGACGAACAAACAATCTTTTCTGCCACTTTGGACGCGAGGATGCCGGAGATCGGGCCTCCACACGTGGAACGCATCCCGCCAGCAACTTTCTCTCAAGAACAGCCGGCATCTCTCTCGGACCACCAATACAGAAATTAGCCAATTAACGGCAACGTCTGTTTCCCTCACTTTTTGGACGAAGGTCGTTCTCGACGAATCCGATGACCTCGTGCCCTTAGACACACCCCATCATAGCTTTCCTCCGCGGCATCACCGCGACGGAAAATTCATTCTCTTCCGAGAGGTCCCGTCCACCCGTTATACAGTGCTCTTACGACCAGTGCGTAAAGACTAGTCGAGTGATTCTCATATTGTGGAAAAGTGATTCGAGTGTGCGTTTCATACCCGAAGCAAAGCATAATTGTTATCCCGTTGATCGCGGATTCGCTACCGAACCCGGGGCCATTGCTAATAGCGTCGCGAGCGTCCGATCACCGTGCACTATTGTTAACTCTGTATAAAACCCATTATTATAACAGATTACACTTGCGTTGTACCGCACCAATGTCTAATCCAAGTGCAGATTCATTTGACGCCCACAACCCTAATCCTGGTGATAACCCGACATATATATATATATTTATTATTATTATTTAATTTGTACTTTACAATTTGTCCAGCTTGACATTCGGTCAATTTTTCTAGCTTTATTGCTACATAACATGTGGACGGCTACCCCCAGCGGGATACCATCTTCGAGTTTGTCTATTTTGTTTCTTTAATGAGGTCAGTGGGGTGTTTTCTCTTTAGTCTTCTTACTATGAGAGTTTTGCTCGCTTCAGTAGTCAGCTGGTTTAGATGTGTTACCGTTCTTTCCTTGTATTTTTTTGCGTACCTGCCGATTTCTTCTTTGGCCGTTGGTGTTTTTAAGTCTTTGCGTGTATCCTTGTTTCTGACATATCATGGGGCGTTGACTATTATTCTGAATACTTTCGATTGTAGCGACTCTAGTTTATTTATGTGACTCATTGCTGCTGTCCCCCAAAATGATATTCCGTATGTCCAAATTGGTTTTATTATCGTTTTGTAAATTTTTAGTTTATTTTCCATGCCGAGTTTAGAATTTCACCAGTACATCTGTCTTCTTTTTATCCGTATTTTATCTATAATTGATTTAGTATGTCGCTTCTATGTAAGTTGCGTGTCTAAGTAGACTCCTAGTCCATGTAAGAAAGTGCAATAAAGGTTTTTCGGCTCAAAACGGTGTGATAGATTTATCCAAAGAATAAAATAATACCTATTGTCCTATTTCTGAATATAGAAATAACAACAGTGAGTCTATGCAAAAAATTCGACGGCTTTATATTTCAAACAGAACGTCGCACACTCGTAAACATTGCAGTTGCAGTTCCAAAAGGTACCGGTGATGAAATTTGAGGTGACTGGAGGATGGAAATGAACCCCAAATATGAAATTTTAGCTTCAAGTATTTATTGGTCAGTTTTCCTTCGACTGTCGAAGCGTGCACACGTGTGTCTAGTGCTCAGTGAAGTTCACAATAAGTGACGACCCTCTGTAGAAAGTGAGAGAAGATCAGAAACAAACCAAGTGTTTTATAAACTATTCGTGGAATATCCAACTTTCCAAATCTCTAACAAATCATAGCCTCTCGACTAGTTATTTCAACTTGAATTAACTAGCTCGAAGGTGGCCCAAACATCTCCAACTAGCTCACTCGAACAAAGCTATAATCGCTTTATTCTCGCTCCTCCGTGGCTAAAAGACAAACCGTCCCACCTTCCAAACTACACAAATGATAACAAAAAACGCAAGCTCGACTCACCTAACAAAAATATAAATATCTCCACATACAACAGATTCGAACTACTAGAATCCACACACGACTCTACGGATGTAATAGAAACGTCACAAAGCCAACAAAAGCCAAAAACTCCCCCCACCCACCCACCAATCTTCATCGATGACGTCATCGATATTCAAACAGTGATCAAGTACATCGAGAAAAACATCAACAAAGGAGATTATCGACTAAAAACTAAAAACAATCAGGTTAAAATGCTGCCATCTAATCCATACTCCTATAGAAAAATAACAAAACAGCTAAAAACCCTGAATGCCAAATTCCACACTTATCAACTAAAACAAGAAAGACCCTTTCGAGTGGTATTACGCAACACTCACCACTCTGCTAATTTAGACGAACTGAAATACGAACTCCAAAATCTTGGCCATGAAGTTACCAATGTCAGCAATATAAGATACAGAATCACAAAAAACCCTCTATCCTTATTCTTTGTTGATTTAAAGCAAAATCCAAACAACAAAGAAATCTACAACATTAACCGATTAATAAACTCGGTGATAAAATTCGAACCACCTTTTACAAAAACAGAAATAGTTCAGTGTAAAAGGTGCCAAAGGTACGGCCACGCGCAAAAATATTGCAACCCCAATTATTGCTACGTGAAATGTGCAGGTCCTCATTCTACAGATCAATGCACTAAATCAGCAGAAACTCCTGCGAAATGTATCCACTGTCAAGGAGACCACCCTGCGAACTACAAAGGATGCTCAGCCTACAAGACGTTATATAACAACAAGTACCCCAAACCCAGAGTTAAGAACCTCACGATTCCAACACCCAGCCCACAAAAACTATCTACTCCTTCAATATCCTATGCACAGGTAGTTCGAGGAGAACAAAGCAGACCGATAATCCATAGTACTCAACCACAAATTAGCGTTCCCGGATCACAAGACACGGAAAACTTCAACTTCAACTGACTTTAAAAATTAATCGTCAAACAAACAGAGCAAATTAATAACTTGCTATCATTACTTACAATCATCGTGGACAAATTAACACGCTCTGACGTAAAATAAACCCAATACGCATAGCTCTTTGGAATGCCAACGGTCTGGCTCAACACAAAATCGAACTAGAACTCTTCCTAAAACAACAACAAATCGACTTACGTCGTACATGCTCGTATCTGAAACCCACTTCATCGACAAAAGTTATTTGAAAGTAAATGGTTATAACTTCTACCATACCCGACATCCCAGTGGAAAGGCCCACGGCGGCACCGGAATTATCATCAAGACCAACATAAAACACTATGAGCTTCCATCATTCCGGAAGGACTACCTCCAAGCCACAAACATAGCGATAGAAGATTGGCATGGCCCAATCACCGCATCAGCAGTTTACTGTCCTCCTAGACATTCTATTTCCACAGAAAACTTAGATAAATTCCGCGAAGGCCTGGGCAATAGATTCATAGCTGGAGGAGACTATAACGATAAACATACGCAATGGGATAGCAGACTTATCACAGTAAGGAGTAAAAACCTTTTGAAATCCATAAACATCAACAAACTTAACTACCTCAGTACAAACGAACCCACTTACTGGCTCACTGACATTAACAAACTACCTCACCTATTACACTTCTTCATAACCAGAAATATCTCGCCAAGATACATCTAAATCAACTCATCCGTGGAACTCTCTTAAGATCATTCACCCGTCATAGCAACAATAAACTATACAATTATCAAAAACCAACCTAATGGCTTTATTCACAACCAACTCACAAACTGGCAGCTCTTTAGAGAAGTATTCAATCATTCAACATCAGCCTTAATATCCCTAAAAACAAACGAAGATATAAAGCAGCCACGAAATACTTAAACATCAGCATAATAAACGCGATCCGTTCTTCCACCCCTACTAAGTGTTTTGCCAATAAACATGAATACCCCCACTAAATACTAATAAAAATCGTAGAAAAGCGTAGACTTAGAAGAATGGCAAAATCAAAGAACGCCTGAAAACAAGCGTAAGTTAAATAACGCAACAAGAAAACTAACCAGAATCATTAAAAATTACAAAAATAACTGTTTCCAAAAATATCTTGCTAATCTGTCTCCCACAACTGATTCCAACTACTCACTATGAAAGGCATCCAGGAAACTCACTCGTCCTCCGCAAATAATCCCTCAAATTCGCTGTCCGCAAGGTGGATGAGCGCGTAGCCCTATACAAAAAGCCAACTTGTTTGCAAACCACCTAACTAATGTCTTGAAATCGTATTCCTCTACTATTGCCGCCAAAATAACGGAATACTTGCACTCTCCCTTCCAGATGTATCCTCCCTATTGAACTTTCCTCATCTCTGGTAGTTATAGAATTGATACATCACCTAAACTCCAGAAAAGCATCGGAACATAATCAAATAAGTAACAAAGCTATCAAGGAACTTCCCAAAAAAGGATTGCCCTCATTATCTCTATCTTTAATGCAATTCTTCGTCTTGAATACTATCCCAAGTCTTAGAAAATATCATTAATTACCCTTATCCCTAAACTTGGAAAACCAATACACGAAACTAGCTCTTATCGCCCAATTAGTCTTCTACCCATTTTGTACAAACTATTCGAGAAGATGCTAACGAAACGACTCCTTCCACTCTTAGAGGAGTTGAAAACAATGCTGGATCATCAATTCGGTTTTCGGAAGCAAAATTCTACGATAGAGCAAATTCATCGACTAACTCATAACATCAGCCAAGATTTAGAAAAGAAAAAATACTGCTCTGCGGTATTCCTGGACATTCAGCAGGCGTTCGACAAAGTGTGGCATGAAGGACTTTTGTTCAAACTAAAGAAAATCCTACGACACACCTACTACTCTATCCTAAAATCACATCTAACCAATAGGCTGTTCATGATTAAATACTTAGACGCTATAACCGCAACATTCCCAATAGAAGCTGGCATACCCCAAGGCAGTGTCCTCGGATCTCTGGTGTTCACCATCTACACTGCCGACTTAGCAACCTTAACAGAGATAACTCTCCAGCGAGGTCTCGACTCTATGGAAGAATGGTTCTACAAATGGCGCTTCAAAATAAATAAAAATAAATCCAGTCATATAACTTTCACACTGCGAAAACAATCCTGCCCACAGGTGACCATAAATAATATTCCAATATCAAACAAAAATTCAGTCAGATATTTGGGCATGATTCTAGACAGAAAAATGACATGGAAGCGGCACATCGTAGATAAATCCAAAGAACTGAAAACAAAACTAAAAAAAAAAAAAAAAACCATTGGTTCATTGGCAGACGCTCCAGCTTAAACATGCAGAGTAAAATAATGCTATACAAAGCCATATTAAAGCCTGTCTGGACTTATGGGATCCAACTATGGGGAACAGCGAGCAACTCCAACATAGAAATTCTCCAACGATTCCAATCAAACCTCTAAGATCCTTGAAAGATACACCTTGGTATGTTACCAACGAACAATACATCGGGACCTTAAGATACCCACAGTCAAAGAAGAAATATCCAAGTTCAGAAACAGATATAATATAAGAGTCAACAACCACCAAAACCCATTAGTTACCCAATTACTTGACACGACGGAACAGATCCGCAGACTAAAAAGGAAATACACCTTAGATTGAAGCATTAGATTCAACTAGAATCAAACATACTATAAACGTTTATAATCCAAATTACAGTACCACGCCAAAATAATTTACTTAAAATTCTATATGATAATTGATTGTAAATAATCTACTAAATAAATAAAAAAAAGTTTCTAGGTTCGTCCGCTAATAAGATAGACACAGACACAGTCACAGAACCAAGTCACAGGATATGATACAATGATAACATTGTAGTTAATCTTGCTACAAGAGTAGCACAGTTTAAAACAATTAATTTTAGAAGAAACAAAACTACATTTATATTCTAGTAAGGAGAAAAAACCGTTGGGAAAATCCCGATGAACTACAGGTAAAAACAATAAAAGTGCTGACAGGCCGGGAAGGATGGGAAATCCCGATGGACCATATACACGTGCCCCTTTAGGACACTGTGAGGTTAAAAAAGGTGTACTTGATGATCAACAACAACTCTTGGGCTAACAGCTGTAAAAACACTTGTACGTTGTAGGAGTATCGAAAACTCTGGCATAAAAAGGGCGTCTTGGTGGAAAGAGTAATCAATAGTATCAGGCACTACCTCGCGTCCTCTCCCCGGGGAGCGCGGGATACCTATAAAGGTTCACTCCATGTAAAAAAAGAAAATAAAAAAAGAAAGAGTAGTGAATAGTTGTAGTTGAGGTTACGATTACTTGCAGTTGCGAGTAAGCTGCGAGTAGTTGCAGATTAATCATTATTTATGAGTTGTGAGCAGCGTTGTTAATTGTAAGTTGTAATTGTAAGTTGAGTTGCGAATTATCAATGTAGTTGCCTTAGTTATATCACATTACTACATTAAGTTCTAATTAAATAATTATAGTTCCCTACTTCAATCGCAATAAATAAATCTATATGATAAACAAAGCTCACTATAATCCTGATCTCTATAATATATATTATATATAGCTAGAACTCGGCATAGAATTATATTTAAATATAATAAAATATTACTTTTTTAACCAAATTTATGAACTAAAAAGACAATGCTTATAAACCAAAATCAAATATCATTTTTGTAATCTTCAATTTATAATCCTAAACAATCTTAAAAGATAATAATCTGAACTCTAATTCATGATAATAATTCGAAAAGCAAATTAATTTTTTGTGCTGTGTCATTTTTGAAACAAGGATGATATATTGTGCATATCATTTCGTTCAATCATTTTAAATATTTTCTAATTATTATCTTTTTTTGTTCAATATTTATAGTATACTATTGACCACTGAAGAAATTAATATAATGAGAGTGTGTTTTAAAATACTAACCAGTGAATTGTAATGTGGCTGGGTTGTGTTAATGTTAATTGGTATGGCCGGCATATAGTGATGGGATCCCATACTCATTTTCCCCCCAGCTGATCCATTTGCCAAAAGACTATGCGCAGCTGGAGAGGCAACTGGCTTGTTTTGTGATGGCGTTTCTATAATTTAAAAAAATCACTTACAGTACTTATTCAATATCAAAAGTATAAGTAAAATACATATTACCTGAAATAGATATAGAACAAAATAGTTAAACAAAACAAAGCATTATTTTAAACTCATACAGATATTATGTTTTTGCTGTAGTTACAAAGTAGAAAGTGAGTAATACCTGATCTAAGGCCAGGCTCTGTCATAACTTCAACGTAGGAGATGGGGAATATTCCCTTTCTATTTCCGATACGTCCCTCATACCAGTTTTCATCGACTCTTCTTGTCAAGACCACAAATTCCCCTAAAAGAATAATGTTTTTTTATTGATGGTGTACTGATTCTGGAAATTTTTCGTTACATTAATATATTGCGCGTTGGCAAAGTAAAAATACATCTTTTCTACATTGTCACTTAGATACTGATCACGTAAAAACAGATATGTCTTTTTACATTAATATCCAGTAAAAATTTTTGCTGCTGAGATATGTTGATATATTTTTTATATTCACCTTTGGCTAAAGATAATTCGAGATTTGTTTGGGCGACGAAATTGAATTTAGCTCGTGCCTGACCCTCGTGAGGTTTCTTTGGGGTCGTGCGCATACCATCATAAGGTAAAATCTGTAATTTAAAAGATAGTGTTATTTTTTTATAAGTTGACGTTTTTCAAGTATTATTACTTTTCATTGTAAAGTGATTTACAAGATATGTGGGTGCGAAATCTTATTAGTAAAAGCTAAAGCTTAACTGGAAAAAGTAAGTAGAAAAAAGGAAATAGATTGTCGAGATTAGAAAAATAAATAATCTTATCATTAACGTCATTTTCCTTTTACATTAAATTTCAATTAATATTATTGAATCGCAGGTGATTCACAAGAAGGTGTTAATTACGTAATTTTAAAGCACTTTATATTAATTTGTGTAAATACATCAGGTAAACTAATCCAAACTGTTATCACCAATAACTCAATGATAGTAATTAAGAATTAATATAACATTTTTTACTTTTATAATTATTGAGCTAACTATAACATGAAGGTATTTTGTATATGTGTGTACTAACAAATAGCTTTATTTTAAGAATTCTTCGTTATAATGTAATATTATCAATGTTTCATAAACATGAGTGTATAGAATCTAATACCAATATTCAACATATATACAATAACTCTCAAAACTGTCGCAATGATTCATATTATGAGATAAAAGTTCAATAAAAATTTGAAAAGACGAATTTTACTGAAAATTCCAATAATCAACTATCCAGTTAATATACTTTTCAGCGAATTGTAATCCTAGTTTTCGATGTTTTGTGGCAAACAGCGGTTTTTCTACTTTAACACCTATTATATAATCTTTTGGTGTTAAACCTCTACGAACAATATGCGGACTAACGTTCACTCCAAAACAATTTTTAAGGGTTACCCGAATTCTCATTATTTTGATCAAGCTTCGGCGGTCATGCTCATTCAATTTTCGAGAGTGACCATCCAATGATTTGCTACAACCTGATAGAATTTTTTTCAAGTTTCTTGGCTACCTATCTCATTGATAAATTTTGTTGAACACTAGATTTACGGGACGCGTCATTTTGACACATTTAGAATTTCATGAAGAAAATGATAGAGACAGTTATTTTCTTCAAAGCTTTCTAGTTCTGAAGTTTCCTATATGATATACCTATCTCTGCGGATACGTGTCAATTTGATACAATCATAAAGTGCTTACTTTATTGATGCTTATCAATACTAGTAAATTGGCATCACTCATCAAAGTATTACTGCAGTAATAAATATAAACTAAAAGAGTTACTGCTAAAAGAGTTAGTTCTTCAAAAAAGTGAACGTGAAAAGTAAACATAAACAATGCACGTGTCTATGCAAATCGAACTCATGGTGTTTAATGAACATTTTCCCGTGGGAAAACGTTCTGTTTTTAATGGCAACATACGCATGCGATGTGCATTTAATACAAATGTGACTTTCTCAATTGAAAATTGTAAAATATATCAAAATGTGTAATACAGTGTAAAGGTATTGAAATGCACTTCTAAAACATAAAAGATTATATTTAACTTTAAAAATGAAATGAAATTTTTATTTTTTGAATATGTAAAAGCATAATAGTGTTATATTAATTTGCAATATAATCCGATTTTGATTAACGACATACATTTTTCTTGAATCTGTAACTAACATAATGTCAATCATTGTAACAGTTTTGAGAGTGACTCTAAGTATTCAGAATCTCTTTCGTAATTCTTTACGATCGAATAATACTACCCGCAAACGAACCTGATGTTTCTAACGTTCCTTATATATAAAAAAAAAAAAAAAAAAAATAAGAAAGTATAGAATAAAACTAGTATAGTAATTCTGTAGAATTATACTATCCGCACCGATTTCGATTTTTTAATATGTTGTCAAAAGCATGATTCTGAACAACTTTTGCCTCTATATGTTACTGTATCTTGGCTTTAGTTTCCGAGATATTCGCTAAAACTATCAGTACCATTACATTGAATTATGCCTATAATACTTTCGTAACAGTGTATGAGTTAATATTGGTTGCTGACCACCTCACGGCGGTCGGTTAAAATAATATCAATCCCAAACCTATATAAAGTTTTATAAGAAAATCTTCGTTTATAAAAAAATCGAGTTTGAAAATTTGTTGAGTGTACTCTAATTTGGCTAAGTACCGACTAAGTATACATGTATAATAGGTCGAAAATGTAAAATAACATTTTTCGGTTAGGAGCCTCATTTTCAAGGAAATACGCATGTTTAATTACAGACTAAGGGTATACGCGCCTGGTACATTTTCAAATTTATTTTTCTGAGAAACGCAGCATTATTTGAAAAAGTTTTATTCTACAGTTTTATTTTCAAAATAGTAAGTAGCAACTCCTGTCGATTATTTACTTATGTTCAGTCTGGTATTAACAAAATTTAAGTAAACCTGACAAATCTTTAAAGTCGATTTTCTGTAAAACGAAACCTCGGAAGAAATTATTTTATTAGGCTAAGTTTTTTCTTATTTTTTCACATAGGATCACCATCTGCTAGACTATACTACTATGACCGTACCACCGTGTATATGTACAGTGCTGGACAAAAGTATTGGCACAGCAAGATTGTTATGATACAAATGCTTATAACTATTAAACAAATTGATTTAAACAAAAAACTTTTTGACGTATTTATTTATTATCTATCCTAGTTTATTACATAACAAGAGCAACAATATAAATAAAATAATACGCAAAATAATAACAAAAATATATTTTTTGAACATTTTATGGGTGGACAAAAGTATTGGCACAGTAGAATATTTACGCTTATAACTAATTACATAATAAACTTCTAATATTTTGTTGGCAGTCCTTTTCTTTTAAGGACTTCCTTTAATCTTCTGGGCATCGAGTGGACTAATTTTTTAGTGAATTCAGGTACAATATTGCTCCATTCCTGCAGAAGAACTTTCTTCAAGAAAAACGAAAGAAACCACAATTGAAGAAAGAAAAATAATATTAAATTTATATAAGATGAATAAATCTTACAACGAAATTGCACAAATCATAAACAGAAGTCGTTTTACTGTGCGTTCAGTCATAAAACGCTTTAAAAGTGAAGAAAATCTAGAGAATCAAATTAGGAGTGGTCGCCCTTCTAAGGTAACAATTCGAGAAAAAAGGAAAATCGTAAATATTGTAAAGAAGGATCCAAAAACTAATTCGACTGAAATTGCTTCGATGTTAAAAGCTGAGTGTGAAAAAGAAGTAAGTACCAAAACTGTACGTAGGGTATTGAAGGATGCCGGTTATTCTGCCCGTGCAGCACGAAGAAAGCCCTACATCAGTAAAATAAACCAAAAGAAAAGAGTGGAATTCGCGAAAGAGTTTGTTACGAAAGATACTGATTTTTGGGAAAAGATCATGTTTTCAGATGAAAGTAAGTTTAATATTTTTAAATCTGACGGCAGAATATTAGTATGGCGAAAACCCAACACAGAGATGGACGAACTGAATCTGCAAGCCACCATGAAACATGGGGGTGGTGGTTTAATGGTGTGGGGATGTATGGCATCATCGGGTGTAGGAGAACTTATATTCATTGATGAGATAATGGATGAATATGTATATTTAAATATACTCAAGCAAAATCTTTTGAAAAGTACTCAAAAATTAAACCTCCCCAGGGATTTCTATTTTCAGCAGGATCGAGATCCTAAACATATGGCGTATATTGTTCGTCAGTGGATAATATATAATACTGCCCACACATTAAACACACCACCTCAAAGTCCCGATATGAATCCCATTGAGCACGTGTGGAACGAATTGGAAAAAAGAATTAGGAAACATAATATCACAAGCAAGTCTGAACTGAAGAAAGTTCTTCTGCAGGAATGGAGCAATATTGTACCTGAATTCACTAAAAAATTAGTCCACTCGATGCCCAGAAGATTAAAGGAAGTCCTTAAAAGAAAAGGACTGCCAACAAAATATTAGAAGTTTATTATGTAATTAGTTATAAGCGTAAATATTCTACTGTGCCAATAGTTTTGTCCACCCATAAAATGTTCAAAAAATATATTTTTGTTATTATTTTGCGTATTATTTTATTTATATTGTTGCTCTTGTTATGTAATAAACTAGAATAGATAATAAATAAATACGTCAAAAAGTTTTTTGTTTAAATCAATTTGTTTAGTAGTTATAAGCATTTCTATCATAACAATCATGCTGTGCCAATACTTTTGTCCAGCACTGTATATATAGCACTTATTATGCTTGTATACAACATCCGCGTGGCATTTATGAGCTGTTACATTCAAAAAAGTATAAGAAATTTTCGATATCTCCACTGTAAACTAATTTAAGTAAAAAACAAAATAGTAAATTCGTATAAATGAAACATTAGAAAAAGCGATTGCATATGCAGGCAGTGGATTTTCAATCTCGATTCTCTTGGAAACTAATTTTTGGACGACAAAATTTTATCCTACATTTTCTTTTATTTTTTCATAAAGAATTGTAGTATCGGGGAAAAAGTCGTTGGAGAAATCCCGATGAACTACAGCTAGAAAACAATAAAAGTGCTACCGGACCGAAAAGGATGGGAAATCGCGATGGGCCATATACCCGTGGCCCCTTAGGGCATTAGGTAATTAAAAAAGGTGTACTTGACCACCTTAGGTCAACAACTGTAAAACACGTGTACGTTGTAGTAATATCGAAAACTCTGGTATAAAAAGAGACGTCTTGGTGGAGAGAGTGTACAGTTAGTAGTGAATAGTTGTAGTTATAATTGCGACTGACTTGCGACTGACTTGCGACTAGTCACAGTTGCGAAGAAGTTGCGAGTAGTTGCGGGTTAATCGTTACTTATGAGTTGGTCGAGTCGTTGTGAGTTGTCGAGTTATTGTGAGTTGCGAGTTGTAAGTTGTTAGTTGTAAGTTATAAGTTGAGTTGTGAATCATCAGTTTAGTTGTCTTTAGTTGTATCACATTACTATATTAAGTTCTAGTTAAATAGTTATAGTTCTCTGGTTTCAATCAGTGCAAATAAATCTATATAATAAATATAGATCACTAGTAATCCTGATTTCTATAGAATTATCTCAGATTCGCTTGTACATATTACTTGACCAGGCTCTCTATGAACAAGCATTTAATCAAAATACTAATTTGATAAGAATCTCTTTGGTTGTGATGCATACTATTGTACAATTGTGTTGTATACCAAGAAGAAAGTAATATAAAGGTTAATGTTTTCCAAGTGAAATTACCTCAACGTAATTCGATGGGAACAGGCCAATCATAGCATTATGTTCACCCTCGTACCAGTTCTTGTCTACTTGGCGACGTACAAATATTATGTCACCGCGACGGAAATTTAATTCCCGCGGAGATTGCCCGATAAAATTATAAAGTGCTTTTGCCACGAGCCGCGGTTCCGGTGTTTGCTCCTGGGATCTGCTCCTGTGGCTCAAATCATCCACGAAATCATCGTAACGATTCAAGGGAATCGGTGATTTTTGTGATGGTCTGAAATCATTGATTATAAAAAATAAAACACATAAAGAAATCTGAGAAACTTTAATCTTCCATTATCTGAATACTCTAATATTCGAACGTTCTGCACTATCCGAGAATTCTGTTACATCTTTTCAACAGAATCCCTACTAGTAACGGACTACTAGTTTTTTCTTGCTATAGATATTATTATTATGTACGAAGTGTTGCAGATTTTTCCGCAAAACGATATTAACATATTCTATGCGCAAAAGCAAGAAACGTTATTCTATGCACAAAGGCAAGAAATGTTATATAGACATAGGCTCATAAATATTTTTGTAAAAAGATGGAATAACAACAGATTGATTTATCATTCATATGAACGAGATAAATAATTACTTTCAATTTTGTAATAACAGAACAAGTAATGAGTATACTTTATTACGGCGTAAATTATTATAAGAAAGATTTTTATGTCAGTCTAAAAAATTATAATTTAACGATAACTTATTTCGATTCTTCACCCCCTCCCCCCTGGGGATTCTTTTATTTAATTTTAGTATAAAGCTATCTTAAAATTTCTAATAAGATTCTATGTATGAAAGTAAAGGAGAATGAAATGAGAGATTCTGAAAGGATTGTACTTGCTGAGATTAAAGATTTAAAATATAGAAATAAGGAATAGAAATTATTTCGTTATAAACCTAAAGCACTATTGAAAATTATTATATAAAAATATATGAATGTATTGAAATCTATAAAAAATGTATCATTTAATCTGAAAAATAGAATATTTTACTTTTTCCAATTATGATTACTATTTAAGATCGAGGCATATAAATTAAAAAAGTTCAAATCTACTTTTATTCTATATAATTACTTTTTTTACTTTGTAAAGTAAACTTTAACAAAGTTTCTTTTATTAATGGAAATTGCATGTATGCTTTACTGTATGGCCTTACAATATTATCTCTTTTCTTTTTTTATTTAATATTTTCCATTCACAATTTGTCCAATTTGGACATTTGGTAGAATTTTTTAGCTGTATAATTATCATATGGGTGACTACCCCCAGCGGGGTACCATCTTCGTGTTTGCTAGGTTATATCCTTTGTGAGATCTGTTGGGTGTTTCCTTTTTAGTCTTCTTTCTATGTTTGATGTGTTAATCGTTTCCATTGCCAGCCGGTTCGGGTGCGGTGCTATTCTTTCTCTGTAAGTGGTGTTTAATGTCGTTTCTTATTATTACTTCAGTCCCTCCGTGTGCTTTTCCTGAGGGATGCTTGGTATCATATATGGTGTAGTACGGTATTTTTATGTAGCCTTTCGTAGTGAAGTGTGTTTCTGATACGAATAGTATGTCGATTTTATTATTATACAGGAATGTTTTAGTTTGTAGGGCCCTTTGTTGTAGGCCGTTAGAGTGCCAGGCTGCTATTTTAAGCATGTCCATTTTTATTTTTTGCTTAACATGTTTATAAGTAGTTGTAGCATGACTGTGATTTGTTGTGTTTGCTGTCTGAGGACTGCGTTTTGTTCGCTTATCATTTGAGTTAGCATTTCCGTGTTTTTTACTTTAGTTGTTCTTTGATTTCTATAGCGTCGTTGATGTTATTGTTCTTGTTTTTGTTGTCTAAAAGTGTTGTTTGTTTGGTTACTTGCGCGTTGAGGTGTTGGTAATATTGTGGTTGGTATTCATTACGTGCTGTACGTTTATTGATGTCTCAGTTTCTGCGCAGTCCTGTTGTGTGTGATAGTTATTGTATGTCCTTTTTCGAAGCGGCGGAAACGGTTTACGTTGAAGTTGTTTTCTGACTGGACAGCCTTTGTAGCTAGCTGGGTGGTTTCCACTGAAATTGTAGCACTTTACATAATTTATTTTTTCCGTGTATGGGCAATTCGTTGTTAGATGTTTTTCTGCGCATTTGACACACGCTGGGTTTCTGTAGCAGTAGTTTTTTGTGTGTCCATATTGTTGACACCACATACGTTGCGGTATGTCTTTTTTATGTCTGGGTGGTTCAACTGTAATTATTGTATTTAGAACTTTTTTAATTTCGAAAATTTCCTTGTTATTTTTAGGTTCGAATTCTATTAGAAATAGCGGTAAAGGTTGTTTTGTATCATACCTGGTTATGTTATTTATTGTTCTTACCTGGTGTCCGATTTTGGCTAGTTCCTCACATATGTTATTTGTATTTGTCTTTGGGTGTAATCCTCTGGTTACTGCTTTGTAACTTTTATCAGTTTTAAGCTGGTAAGTATGGTACCCGGCATTTTTCTCCTTTAGCACTTTTACCACTTTTCTATAAGTTTCTGGGCTGTTGGTTTGCACTTTCACCTGGTCCAGTTTTAATTGTTTAATGGTGTAATTTTCTTTACCTGCCGTGGTGTTTAACAGTTCGATGAGGGGGTCTATTATCTGAGGATCTATGTAGATTGATGGTGGTTTGGCGATGTGTGATTTTGGTTTTTCGGTTGGATCTGGTTCCTTCTCTTGTGGTAGTGCGCTGAAAGAGTTTTGGAGAGAAATGTCTTGGAGCCATTGCTACATTTCTGTTTCTATAGCCCTCCTAACTCTTGTAATTGCTGTTATTTTTGGTTTATTGCTGGGGGTTACAACCTTCCAGCTTTCTTTCTGGTGTTCTAGATCGTTGTCGATGTTATTCTTCCCGTCATTCACCTGTGTATTTTCCACTTCAACTTCCCTTACAACTGAGCAATCATGTTTCTCGTTTGTTGATTTGTTTGGGTTTGTTATATCTACCGCTCTCTTAATAACATATGTTTCGCCATTATTTAGTATTTTAAATGGTGGAATTTGCTGCATATTAACGATTGGCTCTGTCTTGAGTTACTTTGCTTTCCCCACTTGTCGCACTTACGGAAGCACTGATTCACACGTCCGCATAGCTCGACTGTTCGGGCAGAACTGATTATCTCTTTATCCTTTTTCTGAACAATTCATAATTATATATACAATATTTATAGGAAATGACTATACATCTGTGCAAAGTGCAAATATATCAATTGTTTAAACAAGTAATATTTTACAAAAAAGATTCGTTTTCTTCGTTTCACTTAATCGTAATTTTATGTTGAAAAATATATACGTACTTTCTAGAGTTTTATGTGACTTAGGCCATTAGAGCCCTATACGCGTGTACCACAATGACACATGTGTGTTCTTAAAGGCAAACTAGGTACTAGTTGGTACGACTATAAATGAATAAATAATAGTGATAGTAATAATAATGATAGTGATAGTGATAATAATGATAATGATGATAATAATAATGATAATAATGATAATAATAATAGTAATAATAGTAATAATAATAATAATAATGATAGTAATAATAATAATAATAATAATAAGTAATTTATTGAATAGAAAAATAGCTATAATACAATAACGATTAAAAATAAAATATTATTATCAAAGAAATATTAAAACGATTATATGAAGACGCGAGTGCATAATTTAAACAAAGTCGTATAATTTCAATGGAGGTCAATATTCAATAACAATATTTTTTTATTAGTGAGATATCTCTTTAGTTATAAATTACATAGTTGAATAATAATTGAATCGAAGTACTTACTTCATTTTTTTTAATTTTACTAGCAATATATAAATTTCAAATATTATGAGTTGTTTATAGTGTTTCTTGCAACAAAGATAAGTCATACAGATTTTCTTTGCCGTCATAATTGAAATAAGATATTAGACTAAAAGTATGTTCAAAATTAATAGTTCAAAGAAGATTCTTTTACACGTACAAAAATACATATGCATAACAATTTTTTAAACCACCGTTTCATTCTTTCTTTACACGGATTGAGTCTTTACATTATTTTGAGTAAGAAATTGAGGATAGTGTAATCGATTAATGATTAATTCGGTGAAATATTTTAAAGAAATGCTATATAGCAACATTATAAATATTTCTTATGTTACTTGTTCATTATGTTCATAACCAGATTCGTACACATTTTATCGCTCAATAATAATTCATATAAAAACGCAGTAGACCTGCGGTAATAGTAGAAGTTGTAACGCATAGTACATTTTATGGTAATTCGATAATAAAATTAATGATAAAGTAGCATACATATTTTTGAGACTACGCACGGCGTGGATCTTGTGATCCAGCATCCGAACTATCTAGCAAGACCAATATCGTTTGAGCATTTGAAACAGTCAATAATGTTAAAAAAATCGTCTAGTATTCCCGATCATAAATATTCTTTCATCATTCGGAGAGACTCAGAATTATTTAAGCTCTTAAACAATACATAACCATCTTAATAGTTGACAATACGCATCTACCCTCATTACCTTAGTTTCCTACCCTTATTTCTTTTATTATTTTATTATTAATTTGACAGGAAACAAAGTACAGTATCATCATCATCGAGCACTATATACGGACATACGTGTATTCAATTCTCAAACTCTGAACGTTTATATACGAAATTCTATATGTAAGTAAATCCAATTAGAAAATTAATACTTCAATTTTAAAAATATGAGGATAAAATGCTTCTAATAATAATTAGAAATATTTTTCGACTTAATATGTAGACAAATTATCGTACAAACAATAGTATCTAGTATATCAAAATTAATGAAATTTTTCAAACTAAGTGTTTATGGTCCTAAACTTATCCCAACTGCGTCATAAGACTATTGTGATTAAGCTATTACGTGATGTATGACGTACTATGAAGTTATTTTATATGGGCGTCGTAATAAAAGCGCGATTCACATGTATGTACATAAAAAAAGTACAAAAAAATTGAAGAACAATATTACTTTTTATGATTTTCTTTAATCTTCTTTAATTTCTTCTTAAGCTCTTTTCAGGTTCTTTAATTAACAATAACGAAACAAAAGGGACGTAAGTCTCAAATTTTATAAAAAATATATCTGCAATATACGTGAAAATAACTATAAAGTATATTAGAATTATCATTTAATAATAAATTATTATACTAAAAAATATATTTTAGTTACCTCTTGTCAATATTGTATTCGTTAAACAAATAAAGTGAAAGTAATTATTACGCTAAAAGACTAACATTGTAAAATTGAATAATAATATCAAAATATTTCTCAAAAAAGATAAAAATATAAGATAAAAAATGTAAGTACATATTCTTCGTAACCAAGAGTAAGCATTTTTATGTATAAACTGTTTATAACAAATCTGTGTCTACAGTACACTAATTAATAAATCTTACATTTTATCTTTATCTTTACTTACATTATATTTAAAAAAAGAATTATATATATATAGACAGTGTTGGGAAATTTTCTAAAGAATTCCAAAGGGGGGGGGGGTGTCCTTTCATCTCCGACATATATATATGTCGGATTAACATTAAGATTAGGCTTAGGGGCGTGTAATGAATATTCTCTGGAATTAGCCATCGTGGTTACGTAATAGAGAAGATATCTACTCGGACGGATATGATCATTACAGAATTTGATAAGTAGCCGTGGTAACTAGATACTCGAGATACTAATGACAATGATCCTAAGTTCAATAACGAATCCGCGGTCAACGGGACAACAAATATACCCTCTTCAAAAGTCTAAATCAGACTCTTTTCTAAAACGTGAAATATCCACTGATCGTAAAGACGCCGCTACACTCGCGAAGATCATACTAGAATGTTTGTCCCGTCATCGTGATGCTGCAAAGGAAAACTATGATGGGGTGTGTCTCAGGGCACGAGATCATCGGATTCGTCAAGGACAACCCTCGTCCAGAAAGTGGGGGAAATGGACGTTGCTGTTAATTGGTTAATTTCTATGTTAGTGGTTAGAAAAGGATGCTAGCCGCCCTTGAGAGAAAGTTGGTAACGGAAAGCGTCGTTCGCGAGGAAAAGCAGATTTCCCGTATCTTCCCGTAGCGGGTGATAGATTTGGGGACTGTTAGGATAAAGACTGTTTGTTCGTTTGGAGGACCTTAGTTAACTAAATGTCCTGTGAAGATGCATCGACATCTGGCAATCGTCTTGCCCGAAGAATATGGTCTGCGTGTGGCAAGCCTCGGGGCAGAGGCCGTTGGAATGCTCACTGTAGAGCATTGGTACTACTATCTTTTCTCAAGGAGAGCTATGTAATTCTATACTTCCATTAGACAAAACATCCATCCCGTGACCGCGGCTACGTTCGACGACTAGTTATCGCCTTGAACCCAAGCCCATTATCACAAATCTCGGGCAACTATAACGACTAAAGATTTGTGGAAATCGCTTTAATTTGTAAAGATCTATAAACAGTAAAAGTTTACAAAGATCGACTTAGTTTACAAAGACAGTGTTGGGAAATTTTCTAAAGAATTTCAAGGGGAGGGGCCCGGTTTCCTTTCATCTCCGACATATATATATATATACTTATAATATATACTGAAAGCACAAATTGGATAAGAAATATTTTTTACATGAACACTATCTCTTCTGTTCGAAAACATACTAACGCTCCGCAAGCAAAACACTCAACTCTTCAAAATCGTATCTCTCCTTGGTGACATTGTGAAGTATGCATAAATTAAAAGAAAAAAGGAAATAGAATAGTAAAACTTACATAAAGTTGTCAGTGTGTCGTCGTGAATTGATATCGTGTAATTCCTGAAGATATTTGCGACGACGTTCTTCTTCATAAACGCGTCGCATATTCTCCGCGCTTCGACGAGCGAGCTCTTCTTCGCTCAATAGTTCTTTTGCCTCTGTACGTACTGGTGAACGATAGTGAATTGTCACCTCACCCTCCACATAACGCCTCGGTGATTCTACAATAGAGATCGTTTATTATGCCTCGATATCATTAATTTCTTTTTAATTCGAGTACGTATTCTTTCGTTTAATGTTGTTAATCGGTTACTTATGCTTTCCATTATGTAGTATACTCTACGTAAGAGAATATTAGGCACAAAGAATCGAAATTAAGGATTTATTGTATTTCAATGAACAAATTTTCAGAACATTTACTTCTCAATTGATTTTCTTAGTACTTTATTATTTGTCGAATTATTTGTTTGAAGATATTTATTTCAATTGTTAATTCAGCTCTTTTTATTTACGAAATCATGTTATGCTATTAGCATCACATATTAGGTAACTATAGAACGTGGAAAAAATATCTAAAAAAGTTATGTATTTATAAATCCCCCATCTTTTTACATGTTGTTTAATTTTTATTGTATATAAATCATATATATATATATATATATCATTTATATATATCATAGCTTTTGCAAGAATTAAAACTAGTTTAACTGAAATTGATTTTCATCGTTAATTTTTAACATAATGGTTCTAGAAATTTATAGTTAAGTGATGTCGGTTAACTATTCAAAAGAAGATCTAGAAATATTTTACATAGTAACTGTTTTAGAAGTAATAGATTAGAGAACTTCAAATTCACGATCACTGAATCCTTCGAAATGTAAAATTGATTTTTTCCTGCACACACCTATCCGACAATTTGAAAAACTGAGTTATAATTGTAACTTAATAATTCAATTCCTATAACTTTTTCTTTTAAATTACCTTTTTTTTATTATAATTACTGTATTATTTTTAAATACTGCTGAGTTTATCGTTTATATAATGAAAGTAAATTTCCATAAACGTATACATATATATGTTTAGTGTCAAGCTTTAAATAATCTTCAATGTTGAATATTATACGACGGATTCAAATCAAATTCTTCAAAACCTAGACAAGAAATAACAATCATTACATTTAATGGCATTACATCGAATGTGTTAAGAAATGTGACAAAATAGATATCACCCAAATCTAAAGTGTCCGTTGTTATCATGCTCCAAATCAATCAAATGGTATATTAAGCCAACGATATCATTCTTCCTTGACTAATATTAAATTGAAACATACGCCGTCGCTAATGAAATGTCTACTTCGTATATTGGTATACATATATCATAAGGACATATGGAATTAACGCATAAATTATGACCATTAATCCATTATATATGACAGTATACATACATATATCCTTTATGTACACGTATGACATTCTAGTCATTAATAGTCATTAATAATATATTGTATATGCATATTGTGCATATATGTATACATATTATGTATATATTATAAGTATTGTAAAGTTATGGTGAAAGAAGTATCAATTATCTTGCTAATAATTTAATCACTTTAATTACTTTTATATTTTAAAATACATTATATTTTATTATTATGTAGTGCAAGTATTTTATATCCATAACAAGGAACAAAAAGGAATAATAATTTATTATGAGAAATCAAGGTATAGAGAATGCATTTCTTGCTAAATAAATTTTATTTGTCATACCATGAAATGATTTTAATAACTACAAGAATTACAGAAATAAAATAAGGAAGGTCCGCTTTTTACTTTTTAAAATTTCATGTACGTACTATATTTTATAAACAAAAACGTGATTTGATGCAAGAAGGAGCTAATGGAAAATTATAAAACGACTTTGAATAATATGACACAATTACGATAAATTGAAAAAGAGAAAAAAGGGAGATATTAAAAAATTAAAAAAAAAATGTATAAAAATATATAAATATATTCATGAAAACTATTAAAAAAAAAGGAAATCTAAAAATAGAAAAAAAATTATTGATCAAGAGGAATTTGAATTAGTGATGGAGTAGTTCACGAATCTATACCTTTACTATGACAGTTGTTGCGATATGATTACATTATTTTGTATTTCTAGAATTCAATGAATTAAATATAAAAATATCTTCACAAATAATGAGTATTGACAAAAACGGCTTATTTTTTGCTTCGGATTTGTTAGAAAAAATTTTATCAAAATCGATGACCCAACGACTTTGACTTTTCCTTGTTCGTATTAGGTGCTTTAAACTATAGACGATAAGGAAGATGAATTTGAAAATGAATTCATCTAATAAAGTTTCGTTTCATTATACCATTATAATATTGTTATTTCTAAAAACATTATTCATATTATCATTAATCATACTGTGTACTATAAATTACAAACATTAATAGTCCTAATTAAAATTAAAAATTGAAAAACTGAGAATTTGATTTTTTTTTAGCCTCATCTTCGTCTCTAGGAACCCAACTTTTTGAGTCAATTTTTATACGTATTTGAAGTGCTTATTGAATAGAGTTCTAATAAACCATTCAATGTGTTTTGAATTATGTCTATAATCATGCGTCCGTAGCAGCATGTGCGCTAATATAGTTGCAGGACGCTTCACGGCAGCCGAATAAAATGGCACCTGAAACAAACCTATATAAACTATATAGAAAATACGTCGAAATTTGCAATGTTTTTTGTATAATGACTTTTGCGCGGGAAGATTCCTAAACTCAAAATTGGTATCGTCGTACTCTATTCAATGAGTACTTCAAGTACGTATAAAATTCGACTTGAAAAATTGGGTTTCCAGATTGGTGAAGATCAAAAGATTCCAGTCTTTTTTTTTTTTAAATCAAGGGCCGTGAATGCCTAAATAATTAAAATATATTGATGTACAGATGGATTAACTACTAACGATATGCAGATAGGCGTCTCATCTTTCGTGACGTTGCGTTACAAAATATAAGATTTGAAAATTTTAGTCATACCTAATTTTACAGTTATTAAGCCATTATAGCATATACAAATTTTATACGTTTCAATTTATTCGCTATTTTTTCTTTTTAGTTAGAGATAAATTAATCAGAAAGGAATTTAATAGAAATTGGTCGATTTTGAACCTTGTTACCAACGAAAATTTCCTTTATGTCCTTATATCTTTTGAGGATTATAAAATGTATAATTATTTACCCAGCGCGCGATGGAGGAGGTTGTGAAACATTGCTGTCCGTAATACTCGTCTAATTAGCGTATGTATTTTGAAATTTCCCTCTTCGGATGATCTATTAGCAAAATAATTATTCGAGATAGTGGCAGACAAGTTCTTCATAGGTTGATGTTAAGTATTTTTAGAACAAAGACCCAAGCTTAATGCGTTCAGTCTATAGTACCATTATACTGTTTTTATGAAATCTTTCATGCAACAATGCTAAAGTTTTGACAAGATTCTTCGTTTAAGTTCAGACGACATCATCAAGAAGAAACTTATCATATTGTGTTCTTCTAAAAAATAAAGTGGGAAAACGAACAAAATGAATGCTATTTTATGATAAATACTAGACTGAAATCCACACTAAGTACTTATACTTATAAGCGAGTAGACAAAACCGTAACTCAATCCTTCAATTTAATGTACATGATTATCATGATATAATTCACAATTACAATCAGAATTACAACTTCACAAAGTTACATCTTTCTATATTTCAAAACTCAAATGTAGAAACAATTTTATTTTTCTGACAAAGGTTAAAATATTACTCCATACAGCGAACATAATGATAATGCTCTTTATTCCCACACAACGATAATTCTATAATTTTTCAAATATATTTGACATAAACATATGAAGAACTTACCCGCTATAATTTGATATGATTATGATTGTAATAATTATTTTGTACGTCACTATTCGAAGAATGGGGAAATATTGAAATACGAAACATTACATTAACTGGGTGAATATTTACATTACAACTCTCGCCATTATCATAATTACCATTAGAGATACACTATATATTTGTAGTCTATGTCTACGTAGTATATGTACGTAGTCTTTTTATTGCACTTCCTATATACTATTTCGCTTGTATCAGATGTTATCACATATTATCGAATTTATTAAATCAAAATGGCGCTAGTTTTCTAACTTTTCCACCGCGTGCCTCCTAGATATATTAAGTACATTAGAATATATGTATATATTGGAATAATCCTTTATACTAGAATAAGTATCGCATTTTTGTATAAAATATGTTATTCTTTAATATTAATAATGTAATAGTTTTATTTACATTTAATATGTTAATAGTAGGGTATTTTCACTTAAATTAGTCATCATTAAAGTACGTGCAATAATTTTAATCTTTTAAAGTTTATTTTCAACTTGTATCAATTCATGAATTCAACGAAGAATTATTTTTCTTAAAATTCGTATAATTAAAAATTCTGATTCTAGCTAGATATTTACTTCAATCCTCTATTATTTATGTTTGAGACCCTAGGCACGAAAAGATCACAGAATGTCCGAGGCCCTGGGTTCGAAAGAATGTAGGAGCAAAGATTATCTCTCATCGGAAAGATTATTTGCCAGTAAAATGAAAGATTGGCGAAGATCATTTTGTCAGTACGAAAAAACTGCGAGATTTATTTGAAATGGACTGTATATAAACTGAACGTATTTGGTATGAATACCAAACGTTACCATACACGGTGCAACCCGTAAGGGCCTGCACGGGAATTCCGCGGTTCTTACATAACAAGCAATAAACCTTTATGAAGCACCCTGACTCGATCAATATATACTGGGGGAATAGAAAATTAAACAGAAAGGAAAGCTTTTAAGTTTCTGACCGTTACAGCCAACTGCCAACGAATAGCAACAACATATATGTTGTTTATAAACATAAATGTATAAAGGCATAGAAATATAAGTACAAAAACATAAACATATGAAGACATATATATGCATAAGAATATAAATGAATAAAGAGATAAAAATATAAATGCAAAATATAAGATGGGTGTAAGAAGAAATTATGACTTGGTATATAAAACTCCGCATATAATGAACGGCGAAGACTATCTGTGCGGAACAATTTAAAATACGCAGGTTAATCTTTTTACCATTAAATATTATCTATATTGTATATTATATCTACATATGTTAACACGTCTGAATACAAAAAATAGGACTTTTGTGGAAAAATACAAATATTCTATTTTATAGATCTCATTTCGATTTGTGATCTTTGCTGACACACATATGTCTCGTACAAACAGCCACTCAGAATCAATAGACGTTCATGAACATCTTTGGATTCGATTCTCTCGAAATTCTTAGGGCATGCAGAAAATACAAGAGCGGAAGACCGGCTTTGTATGCGAAAAATTGGATTGCAGATAAAGAATAGTGGTTTAACTCACATTGAGGTCATGACACGTTTAGTTCCTACAACAGGGAATTATACGACTTCTTAGTTCGCACAAAGAAAATTTCAATTATTTAGGGAAGAAAATTTGGAGAAGTCGACGTCGGAAAAACTATTAAATTGTTTGAAAATAAATTGCGATTTCTATTAGACTAATAACAACTTGCATCATATATTGGTTAACATTTCTAGCAATTATTGATCTAAAGTTCTGCTCTCTATTTGATCAAATTGGAAGGGAATAATTTAGATGTAAAAAAATATTATTCCTACTTAGAAATTAAACATAGAAATTAACCATTGCGAATTAATCAACAGAAAAAATATCTTTTCTTTTTTAACAAGACTGGATTTCGTTTCCATAATATAAAAGACAGAAAAATTTGTTGAATTTTTGCTGACACGTGGAGCTCTTCTGTTTTTACATCAATTCGCATCAATTACGACGTTATTAACGCCACTGTGGGAGAATATATACTTAAATATATTCATTCGAATTTCTATTTTTCGTAAAGTTTCACGTATTTAGAATAATTTAAAATTAGGTAACCCGACGTTGATAATTATATAATAATAATAATTTTTTATTTCATAGAGTAGGAATCTTTTAAAAGAATATTCAAATACGAATGATAACTATGTTATCTCTCATGCGCAATGTTTCACGCGTAGAACGTCAATGTTTCACTTTATGTCAGATCAGACTGTGAATATACATATTTCGAATTAATATTTATTAATATTTATTCAAATAAGCCATATTTCCAGTAATTTTTAATAAACAAAAGACACAATAAATTTCTTCATTTTATATTAAACAATTAAGTATAACTTAATAAATTCTAGTCAAATATTATAAGTATTAGAATTTTTTTAATAAATCAATTTTTTTTAAATATGATAAAATTTAATTTGTAATTTTGATGCGAATGTAAACAACGAATTAAAAAAAATCTTTCAACAAATATCACTTTTGGTAGACTAACCACATACACACACACACACACACACACACACACACACACAATAAATCCCTTTTCTCACGAAATACTTTATTACTACATATTCAAGAATATATGAAGATAATGCAGATTTCCTAACCTCAAAAAAGGAAAGAAAGAAAGAAAGATCATAAACTAGAAGTAATACAAAAATGTTGTCTGTATACAGGATAAAATAAGACATAGTTACTGTGATATTACATCAAAGCGTAAGCAATCGATGCAAATGAGTGACGTATCAACTACCTAGACTCATCCCTGAGTCTGCTTCTTAAGCGTTTACTACAATGGACACCTTTGTTCAAAGGGTTGCGAAAATTTATTTACGAATTGGAGGCGAAAGTATAATACTATATGCACGACGCGCGTATATTCGTAAGGGTCAGCGAGATCACACGACTGATAAAGCGAATGCAACTGTGGCTAGATTTGGTGAACACGAGAGAATCACAGATTGCGCGTGCGTGTACTAATACGAGCCTACGTTTAGACTATTGCGAATTACAAGGCACATGCTAACTATAGTTATATATAAGTGCTGAGTGGATTAAAATACCAACTAATGCAGTTCTGGTGCTTCGAAGATATTTAATATCTCTATATTGTTTTCTATTTCATTAATGATTCTTTACAATGTTGTTATTAAAAGTTCCACACTCAATGTTCAACATTCGCATTCATTTCCAGCGCTTAATTTTACATGACATTGTACTTTAACGAGTTATTAATTAATTAAATGATCAATCTATCTGTTTTCAGTAAAATGGCACCTAACTTTTAACGCGTTATGTCTTCTTCGCAAAATTATCTGAAATAAAGGTATGCCCATTATTAATAATTAATAAAAAAGAATAGTTGGAAATCGTAGAAGAAAAACAATGTTTTTGTTGATTTTCTTATTGTAATGCCGTTCTATAATTAAACAGAATTTAATGTAACGTAATTGAGAATGAAGACGATCTGTTAGGTTTAAAAATGTAAGATTTTCATAAAAATAGCTCATAAGTTGACAAAGTTTTGTGGAAGCTAAGGATAGAATTATTAACTTTTTCGGGTCAAAATCCAGATATTGTCCGGCATTGCAACTTTAGGGAGTCCAATACCCTTAGAAGTTATGATTGGAGAGAGTTAAAAGAAACAATATTTTAATATCTTTAATATTCTAGTATCAAGAAGATATAATATTTTGAAGATCTTAAAGAAGATGAAGGGATACATATTTAACTCTAAAATCAAATCAGACGACAGTTTTGATAATATTAGTATTATAACATAACAACGTACTGAATTTTAAAACTGCTTCCCCAGAAAAGATAAGAAATGTGTCTTATCGAGGTCTTCCTCTGCAGTCTACAATTTTCCTGATAAGCTAAAATATTGGATGCTAAAAAAGTTTTGAAATTGAGGCTTTAATCAAGTCAATCTTATTTAATTCCTTGTGATCCTAATTCAGTAAACCTTCAACATTATATTTGCTCCAGGCGCATTGTTAATAATGTTGCGAAGCCGACTCATAACGTTTCCTGCGGCTCACGGTGTTAACCATACATCGTATCGCGACACGTCGGTTTGCCCACTATAACCAACATTTTAGAGCTCTCGACGTTAGCTATACGTCGGCTCATCCCCCCGCTTAAATCCTTCGGCTACTGATGCGATTAACAACACTGGGTCAGCTGTACGAACAATTTTCTAACCTAGAAATAACTCGACCCTTTTCGGCTCGTAATATATCATACATGACTATAATATATTGTTTTTATTGACACAAAGATATGATTATATATTATATATTTTTTTATTTTCATTATCTAATTACTATAATATAAATAATTAATTGGAATTAATTGTGTATAGTACATTTAAGTACATATCAGAAGCCCCTGACTTTACCGTTAATTATTAAATAATAGTTATATAACCTTCGATATTATTATTACTCTTTTTTTACTGAGAATCAAACTGAGATTAAATCTGTTACAATCAATTAAAACAACGAATAAAATATTTTTTACGCAAAGTATCTTACATAACATTTTCTACATATTCTACAACTAGAATTTCAAATTTTATACTACATTTACATTATGAACCCAAAATGACAATGAACCATTTTCCGTTTAAAGTTATTTTAAATACCATTAAAAACTTGAAAATAAACAAATGGATTTTCAAATTGTAATTGAACATTTTTTTAGCTTTTTATTACAATATCCATTCCCAAAGTGTCAAACACAAATACACCCACATACACATTAACATGTTGTATAATGGAAACGTCAAATTTAATAATACCTTATTTCAATTTAAATTGATATTTGAAAACTATATTAAACTCAAATGTATATAGTATTATATATATAACGTAGGAATAATAGAAAAAGAAAATAATTGTTGCTTAATTTTTTGCAATTAAATGAACAGCAAAATTTGACGTGCAGATTTAAAAGCGAAAAGGTGGGAAAGCTTGGGGTACAAATTATGTGTAAATGACCGATGCGTTTCGGTCTGATGAATCTCTGACCAGCTATAAGATATTTCACCATCATGATTATATTTATTTCCTCAATTGTGTTGAAACAAAACATACTACATGTATACTACATCTATCTTTAACAATTATAGTGAATAACTTCCTTGAATGAATTAAGGTATTAGATTTGCAAAAAACGAATAATAATAATGATGCTGCATGGCCTATTAAATATCAAATTTTATATACGAGAAGAAACGAAACAACGACAAGATGAATGATTCACCCATTTAATCGTTTAAATAATTAATTAGTTTAACTGAATAATTATTTGTAGTAAATTTAAAAAGTAGTATCAAAGAATATAGATGACATATCGTTCAATATGATAAAGAGTACAAAGAAGTATTTTTTGTAATTTGATTCAGTTTCAATATTCATAATAAAGATATCTATGCTAAACCATATAATTTTATCTTGTTTTAAATTATCTTATCGTAATATGTTAAAGGCCGTTGACGTAACAATACGTTTTTTCATAACAAAGGTATAGCCGGGACACAACGTAACTAGTATTATTAGTGAAATTTTACAAATCATATCGCTTAATAGTGAAACGAATAAAATTTTAAAAGTAAATTTTATAAATTAACGTCGCCTAATCAACCTATTTCAACCAAAATTATAAACTTATTAAGAAGGAGTCTATAACCTATAATTTCCAACTTTTTGATTCGTTTATATTATTAGTTGATAAATTATTGTACAGGAGAGTTTAGCTACGCCAATTATCAATAGAGAAAAAGAGAATTTCTTGTATTTATTTGAATTAGTGACAGCAAGAAAACGCGTGCACGCATTCTTCAATTTCTTATCCTTGCTTTAATTTAAAAAAACATATAGATTTCTACATTAGAATTTCCATAAAGTTACTATCCGTGAATGTGTTAATTAATATGTTTTCATATTTTAAAATATACCTAAAATTCAAGGAAAGGTTTCTGTAACCTTAATACCATTTCCACACATTATATGTTACATTAATATCGTATTAATATTATATTACAATACCAATTACCATATACATATATGTATACCAATATTTGTTATATTATTTAAGATGATATCATAATATCCTCCAATCATCCAATCCAATCATAATATCCTTTTATATCGCGAAAAATATTCTTAAAATCGTTCACAAACGCTTTCAATTGATATCAACAAACAAATAAAAATTTCACTTTTAAACCAACCAAATATCATATAAATATATTTACTTTCCCTGTAGTAGCCAAACTGAATACGTAACCGAATGTATTCAGCTTTGCTGCAGACGAGTGATATCTTCCTCTATCCCATTCCTGTTTTAATATCTTATACAATTGAAATCTTCAATAAAACATGAAAAAAAGGATAGTTTCCCACTCTTGCTTTAGTATGCTATACGGTTAAAATCTCCATGTTTATCATGGTTAAAGCATCACTTTCCTCTCCTTAGATATTACATCTCCATTATCACAAGTGGATATACTTATGATCGAGAAATATACTCTAAACGTTTAGTAACGACAAGAAAAGCAGGAAGGGAGAGAAGAAGAAGAGTGTCAAAAGAAGAGACGCGCGAAACGCGATCCTACCGGTACCCCGGATATTTATAGCAGAAAAAGAATTACTTCAGAAAAATTATGCGCATGTTTACTGACTGTACGGAATCGGCCCGTAAACCGAGGGAAGCGTGCTTCCGCTCCTAGCTTGTGGTCCGCTGATCAAATTCATATGATCGAACAAAGAGGCCCCGCTACTTCTTCCTTGAAACGTCTCGAGTTCAGCCACCTGTGTACTTTGCTCAAAATTTGTCTTAGAACCACTTGTTCGTAGGTCGATTATCGAGTTCTTGTAATTAGATATCAGTTGTGGCGATTGTAGATCCTTCATCATAGTTAAATCATCGTAGGATTTATGTAAATCTTGTTGGTTCGGTGAATACTCCTTCGTCTGATGAGATTGTTCCAAATTACATCTCCGAGGATAATTTCCACTTTCAGACACAGCTACCATCCGCCATTCATCAAGACAGGAAATTTTTGGAGTTTTCTTTTGCTTACAGGTTACGTCTCCTCGCTTGTCATCACGGGAACATTTGTCCTGAATGATAGTCGCCTGACCTTCTACAGGGCGATCGTAATTTCGAACGGGAGACGCGTTCATTGTGTTCAACTGTTTCCTTTCAAAAGCTTCCATTTCTTCGTACTTTTCGTTCACTCTGAACAAGTCCAGAGGAGGTGGCACTTTTGTTATTTTCACTCTTCGTAGAGTTAAGCTCGTTGGTTCTCTGCAAGTATTTGGTAGATCGACCTGTGACGCGAAATATCTGCGAGTCTTTTTGTTTTCTTGTCTGCCTTGTTCGTTTGGGATGTTCATTAATAGTTCAGATTTTGTTCCTGATTTCGAATCACATTGAAGGGATAGATTTGTTGCTAAATTATTCGTAAAATTATTATCCGAAGAATTCGACGTTTTTTCGTAAAAAGATAGATTTGGTAGGGATATGCAAAGATTTTCTAAAGAGTCCCATCTATTTGTCGCTCGTGAAGTTAATTTATCTTTCATCCAAGTTTTATCTTTGTTAAATGGCGTTTCATTTGATTTATTGGTCTCAGAAATAGACAAGTCCGATCCTACAATATTTTCTACTAATTTGTATTTGTCTTGCAATTGATACGAACATTTGGAATCTTTAGATTCTATATTTGTTTCTTGCTCGTTTAGATTTGAAATATATACATCTTCATTTTGATTTTTGCTCAATGACTCGTATTTCTCAGATTTATTAGTTTTGTTTGTTTCTTGCCGCTGCTGAAGTATATCTTTTGTCGTATACTTCTTATTCGTTTGAGAATCCGAAAGTTGATCAATTTTTTCATTACTACCATTAATTTTACGTTCTCCATTTTGATATTTACTCTCGTTTTTATATTCCAAGTTATGTTGATAGCACGTCCATGCATTTGATTCGTATTGACTGACTGTATCACATTGTTTAACATCATTTAAGTCATACTTGGAATTATCCATAGAATTGAATTTTTGGCTAGGTACTAAACTGTTATTTAGAGTAGAATTTTTCATAGAAACTGCATTATGTAAGGCCGTAGATTCGTTCACCTGGCATACCTCATTTTTTGATTCAATGTTCACTAACAATTTTCCATTTGTCGTGGTCGACATAATGCGTCCATCTTGCATGTGATCCACGTTTACCGGACTGTTCTTCGAATAACTGGTCTTGTGAGAGAACTCGCTGTTGCAAATGTCTTCCTCGGCCCCAAGAGTAAAGACGTTCGATTGGCACCTAGATTTCCTGTCGTTGCTACTTAAGGATGACTGATTGCTCTGACTGGTGATGGTTTCTGTACTTCCGAATCCATTATATTTCAACGGCGAGCTGGGGTTTTTGTTCCCAAGTTCCTTGGGAAAGTCACCAATATAATTGGTCGCATCGTTGTCTGGTATGCTGGAGAAGAACTTTCTTCTCAAGTATCTGTTGCGTTCAAAGATCTCCTGCAATCTTTCTCTGGTTCCACTATAGGCAGGCTCGTTGTCGTAGATCCTATTATAAATCTGTGCGCAGCTGCCCTCGTTGAAAGAGTTTACGGGTCGATCTGACCGGATCAACGAACTATGACATCTCTGATAATCATTGGATTTTTTAGTATTTACATTTTGACTTAAAGATTTATTACAATGAAGAGGAGTATAATCTTTCTGAGTGTCATGCTGAAGATTCCCTTGATTATAATCATAGAAAAAATAAGTTCTTTCGAATTCCGTCTTCGGTCTCCAGTTCCACCGATATGTCTCTTCAGTATTATATTTTGAAAATTCATTGTTTCCTTGAAAATCTTCGTTCAATTCGTTACTAGGTTCTATCCAAACAGATGTTGCTTTTTGCATCTGAGGCATCGAATATCGATGATAATTATATCTCAATGGTTGCCGTCTAGGATGACGATGGTTGTTCAAGCGACATAGTTGTTCCAGATCATTTATTTCATTGGTGAGAATGGTCCATTGAGGACTCTTCTCTAGGTCGTCGACGCGTGGTAAGTTTGCATTTGACATTTTCACTTTTCTTCGAGAAGTCTTTCAGTGTTAAAACATAATACTGTTCGCTAAGGGCATTTGCACATTGTCATCTTACATTTGCGAATAAAAATGCTACAAAATGTATGCACTGTCTGATTGTAGAGGATTTGTTCGAGGGTATGACAAGATTATACGTTTACGAGTTTCTATGAAATTGGTAGAAATTTGATTCTTCGGACATTTTGTATTACTTTTACTATATTATATTGTCCCAAAAATTTCTTTCGTTTTTATTCTATGACTACAAAATGGGTTATACATAATTCCACAAAATAATATAAAGCAAAAAATGTTGTGCATCTGTTGTGCATTTCTTTATAGAACGAAAGAAACTTTCGGGACAACCTAATACTTTTCGTAATTTAATTCTAGTTGTATCATTTGAATTTTATTTTCACTACATGTATTTCTATTAAGTTGGTACATATGGAACGGCATTTTCCAAATAAAACGTCAACCACAAGTAGTTTCTTCAAAAAACTATATAGCTAATCAAAGTAATTTCCATACTAATTAAATGTATTATCCCAACAATTATAATTTATAAATTACAAGTATAATAAGAATTAGCAATTCGAAAGTTAACAAATTGTTGAATATAAATATCAAAGTAATTTATGGCTTAAAAAATTGTTTGATTAGTATGAAGGATGTTTTACACCTTAGTCAAAATTAAATTTATGTTACCAACAATTTGCATAACATACTTCCTAAATCAAAACTCATAGAGGATAAAAAGGTGCTTTTCAAAGAAAATATTTTCGACTTCGAAAAACGCTAAAAAGTATGAAATAATTTCTATTTTAATTGTATTTTGATTAGACACATATGCAACAACGGTTGGATTACTTATTTACTTAATAAACAGCATATTAAATATATCAAAAGCGGCGCAAAGTGCCGTAAAATGCTTATTATGGTAATAAATTTCAATTTATTTATATTTATATTATTCAAATTTTCGAGAAGGTTGCAATATTCTTAGTATGCTCTTTAGTAAGTAAATAAGTGACCTAGTCGTTATTGTATATGTGTCTAACTAAAATACAAATAAAATAAAAATTATTTCATACTCCTTAGCGTTTTTTGAAGTCGATATTTTTTTGACGAAAAATCTTTTATTTTATATTTTTTAGTATCAAATGATCAATATTACAGGACCAACGTAAAATATTTTCCATTGTCATTGCTAGTGCGACAATTTATTTCTAGCTATTTATTATTTATTTCAATTTTAATTATAACGAATGAATGAAATATTTTGAAACCCCGCGTGCGAATAAAGAATCAATCAACTGTACTCCGTCACACATATTGTATCTTAACTAATGATAAAAAAAAAGCATATTTATATAACTTAACAGTGTGTCACATATCATTTCGCAATAAAAGTAGACTTATCTTAAAAACGAAACCGTAGAATCATATTTCCTCTTAAGGAAACATAACTTGAAGCCTATATTGAGAAACGGAATTTCAAACCGTTCGCTCAGACTACTGCTTTGAAATCATCTCGACATCAGTCTAATAATTGCACAGCAATCATTAAACACGCGTAAATGAAATTGATAAATAAAAAATTCCCTGCAATAACGAACTATTGTCATGTTAACTATAACAAGGAAAAATTGGAGAAATTTTGCAAACGGGATCGATCGGCCGACTACTTATAAAAGATGCAAAAGGTTTTATTCCGATAGCTTAATCCAATCTTGAATAATCGATGAACATGCATAAAAATTGGATTTTTGCATGAAATTATTAGTAAAATTATTAGTATTAATAATTGCATTCCTTTTAACTCAATGAAATACATATATGTATGATATTTATTTTATGAAAATGGTTCCTATATTCAAAAAGCATAATGAGAGCATTATAGTCTCCCTCCCTTTCTTTGTTACTTCAGTTTTGTTCTAACGTAGTTCGGTATACCATCATACGAGAGTCCACGTAGTTCAGTGATATTTTTGTATTTAATTTATTTATTATTTATAATATATTAGTACATCTATTATAAAAAAAGATTGTAATGAAGTACTTCAACTCCCACTACGATAGTTATGAATCCAGGGACGTCAAACAACGTTGAAGAGACGGAACCTGTGACCATGGGAAAGAGGGTTTGTCATCAGGAATGGACGGAGAAAACCAAAATGAAATTTGGGTGAAGAAACTATCAAACAATAATTATCGATCATGGAAAATCGAGATGAATTGGTACCGGAAAGAGAAGCACTATTAGACCTGGTTTGACTAATATCTAATTGAATCCGAATGCCACAGAAGCCCACAGAGTAGTCGATATCGCAAGTGAAAATAAGACGACCACTGGAATTGGCTTAAATGTGGAGGCAAATCAACAGGTCTACAATCACAGAAGGAAATGAATGTCACACAAAACAAAGAAAATACAGAAATAGTGGAGGCAGTGTACCTGAAAAAGCTAGGAAAGTGAGGCAAGCCAAAAAATATTATCAAGAACTCGTTTGTGCGAAAGGGACATCGGAATGAGTCTGACAGCAGGGTACCGACATTGAGAGTAAGAAAATGGAGAGCGACATTAAAGCAAATTTTGTGTAGTTATTAAAGCAGCAAAGTTTAGCAGAAGCAATGAGCTCGTCACAGGCAGAGAAATGGAAATACGTCGCACAGGAGGAACTCGCCACTTTGGAAGGCAGAAAGACATAGTAAATAATGCAATTACCAAAGAACAGGACAGCTATCGATTGAAGTGGGTATGTAAAGCCAAACGAACTCCGAAACAGAAATTATAAGATATGAAGTTAAAGTAGTTATCTAAAGATTCTCATGAATGAAAGGAATTGATTATTCAAAAACGTACTTCTCAATAGCAAATTTTCCTATAGTAAAGATATTGTTAGCGTTAATGGCGGAATTTAACTGGTATGCTAGGCATGTAGACATAAAATATGCATATTTGTATGGGAAATTAAAAGGAGGCATATAAATATATTAGCCAATACCGCTGCTTTATGACGCCGAGACAAGAAAGAAAGTAAAAAAATTAGGATTAAATACAGAAAAGTGGAGGATTGTAGATTGTTGCTATGTTGCACGGTGTGACGGGGTTATTGTCTCGCTCTTCTTCCTTCTGTTACATTCTAACGTATTTCGGTATATTGAGCGAGTGCACGTGAGAATGTGATATTTTTGCATTTAATTCATTTATTACGTAAATTATTGTACAAAAAGACTCTGATTAATTATTTGAACGCTACTATATTTTATAATTTATAATTGTAATTCGTTAAAATCTGCTTCACTAATACATACTGTATGTATATTTTCATCATTAAACGGAAGATCAATGAGTTTATTTTCTGATAGTACTAACGAAGTAGTTACTGCGTCAAATTTTATTTTGATTTATGAGATTTGATAACATCCGGAAAAATTATGAGGTTATTTACCTACTTGTTAATAAAAACAAATAAAAAAAGAATAACGAGCTGAAATTAAATGGGAATTAAATAAGTAACTATTTAATTAATATTTAATTGCATAATTTTCGCATTACGCAAAAATTTAGTATTTTTTTAAATGTCCCAAGTGCTTCATTTTATAACATTTCTTTTATTTTAATTCTAAAACTGCTCTGTATATGTTGTTTTATTATAAAATTTATTATTAATAAGTTAATTGAAATTGGATAATGAATTTCTATATTTTTACATTTATGGCTGCAAATTGAACTCTTATTCCTCCAATGAATTTTTCTAATCATACAAAAGTTCCACTAAATGATACGGAATTTTATATATTTGAAGTTGATCAATTAGTATGTAAATATAATACAATTGTGTCGAAATACTTTTCGTAGTCACCGTATATTATTAAATAAAGATGCAATCGATGGCATCGTACTGTACACAATATTAAATACTTTGGAAATTAAATGTATCAGAGGTATCATTAATTGAATCGTAATCACGAGAATTTATATAAGGTGCCAGAGTTAAAGTACTAAAAATATATAACTTCTATGATTTTGTTATTAATTGTTTGAAGCGAAAGGAACTACACTTTTTTCATATAGAAAAGGCTTCCTTATTTGCTTGATGCACGTCCATACTATAATCTGTTATACTTTCCTTACAATTTCTAATACGTGCACTTTTAAATAAAGTCAAAGAAAATTTTTCTATCTCTAAAATCTCTATCATTTATATAAAATTTTTAATAGGGGCGGCCTTATCAATTACAATAATCTTGAAATATATTGGCAAGATTAATATTCTGAACAACCTTTTCCTATAAACCGCTCGACTTTAGTTTATAAGTTATAAAGTAATTTAATAATAATATTAAATCTGTATTATATAACAATGTATTTTATAAATTTGTGTTCTGTGAACAATTTTCCATTGACAATAGATATATTTGTCACATTTTTAAACAATTGATGATCGAAATAAAGTGCAACATTTCATACAATATATTCATTGAGAATTATTTCACGCTAGCATAGCTAACGGCGCAGTGACCGGACACTACTCTGGCCCAACCTACAACCCATTGTTATTTCTTTTTCATTTATATAATATTAAAAATGGTTACCTCTGTTATCAGTGGGTTAAGTTTAATTTGAGCTATATAAAAATGCAGTAGTTTACTCCATAATGAAGCGTAATCATAACCTAAATCTAATTGAAGTTTTTTGCGAATATCTTGAATATCTGAAAACTATGAGCGAGTGACAGAAATATGTATAGAAAACAGTTGTTTAGAGTGTTGGTCTTGATAGCATATTTCAAGGTTATTAAATCGGTGAGATCATCCCTATTCCCAATAATTATCAAAATATTACCTGGAAATAATACCCACTCGAAAATTTCTTATTTTTTGTATTTTTACAATTAATACTTGTATATCCTTCATCTATTTTGTATTATTTATAATATGAAAAACATTGATACCTTATCATTAATGATAAGTAAAATACTTATTCTTAACAAATTTAATAGAACATCTATAGATATAAAAAAGTAAGTAGATATTTTGTCAATTTTTATTTAATCGGTTAGAAATTTAAGGCAACAATTTTTCTTGGAATAAGGCCTTTAACTAATGTCACGGTTGTTGTGCACTGTGTGAGGATCTTCGATATAGTAAAAAACTTCCGGAAGTTTGTAACACACCGCTTTCATGTTTTGATACGGCCAAGTGTTTCTATCTATTGATTGCGAAAGAGAAGATAAATCAAAAACATAATTAGAAAACGATTATATATATATATTTTTTTTTTTTTTTTTTTAGCGAAGCGAATGAGAAACAAGAGGCACCTAAGAGAGACAAGAAAACACCTATTGTATGCACAGATGCTCCTCTTCAATGACGAAATTATGAAACTGCTCAAGTTTGGAGAAAACGAATTCTATACAAAATAGATAAAAAATTTTTTTAATAATTAACAAATTAACAAGTAACTGATAATTTCTGTTGCGTTTATTTCTCTAGATTCTTTCTCGCAGCGATGTTGGACATTGATTTTGATAAACAATATTTTACTGAGAAGTTACAACAAAAGTTATCGATTTATTGATTAGTTAGAAAGACTGTACAAGTTGAATACATTATAGGAAGAAAGAAATGTATATAATAATTTTACTACGATATATGTACATATTATAAATATTAAAAAAATATCTGAGAGTGTTTAATCATTTGTAAGTATCACGTTCTATAATACTATAACTCACAATAGTCTGTGTCATAAATAGGATTTTAACATTTGTATAAAAATGAAATTCTGAAGATGTAAAATTTTCTATAAATTTGCACTCTTTGTATTAAAATTTATATTATATAGCTGTTATTTGACAATGGGATATTATTTACAAGAGTTAAATTGCAGAAATAATATTTAGAGAAACTTTTCAGTCAGCCCCTTTCGATCAAGTACAGGGTTAATTGTATGATGATCAACGATGAAGAATGGAAAGTATATTTTGATTGAGAAACCGGTAGCCTCTCAAAAACTTCGTAGTCATTGGCATCGCGATCGACAGGATTTTAATTAGTATCCTTAATTACATACTGAAAACACGCTTCACGGCATTGATAAAATAAATACAACTGATCAGACCTTCACCACTTTAATTGGCTGCCTAGATTGAGAAATAGCTGGTTTTAAAAGGAAAACGAATTTCTGCGAATCAACTCGCGTAATAATTTCTAGAAACTTTTATTAGGAGGATATATAAGCATACCAAGCACGTTCTCCAACACATTTTTCTAAATAAATGATCGAATATAGGAACTTACATGAAATTATAAATCCTAATAGAGGAGAATTTTTCGAAATAATTTATAAAATGAGTTCGCAGTAAATTTATCGATTCATAATTTTATTAAATAACGAATTCTAATAGAAGAAGTTTTGTACCAGAATATTAATCATACATATATAAGAACTTAGTAACATATCCTACAACCATGTGTAAATTAAGAATTACATGATTGCGCAACTCTTCAATAATAGAAAAAGCACCCACCAGTTGCTATGCGACTTCTGAAAATCGTAGAAATTAAGTTTCTCGAAAACGCCTTTTTAGTTGCTAAATAGTTTTTTTGTAAAGACTAATAAATATTTAGGGATGAAATATTGCACACTTTTAAGCTCAGAATGATAAAAACTATATTTTCACAAAGTTTCAACTCTGTATACTAAATTTTACATAAATAATTGACAATCGAAGATAGCGCTATTTTGGTGACATCTCATTTGATAGATGTTTTTAACACCTATGATTTTTATTGGAAACCTCTTGCGATCCCATTATTAGGTTCGTTATTATACACAAACAAACCTGTCTCTGACAACTTTGGAAATTGTTTACAAAGTTCGTGGAAGAAATTTCGGGTGGCAAATATACAGGATTTGTTTCTAAACATAATTTTTGTAAGTTGACACAAGAAAATTTCACAAGAAAAGGCAAACTTGACTGAACCTATTCGATAAGGAACAGGGTTAATCGTAATAATACGGTGTTTCGTATTACTATACTTTTTCTCTACTTATTTAAGAATTATTCTTTTGGAAAAGGATGCGAAGTGTATGGAAAAAAGAAGAATCTGAAACGACATCACCTTTATTCTAACGAGAAAATATTTGTAAGCTAGCAATAGGGTCGCATATATTTAGATTCAGTGCTCGGCTCAACGAGGCACCGTTACTTTGTTACACTCGCGGCATGATCTTTCTTTGGGAAAGGTGTTACTTATACTCTAATAATCAGCATTCTATTCAAATAAGTAATACCATCCCCAATGCACGTTCTGGAGATGTTTGTTCACAATTCGGAGAAACAATTTTTATCGAGAAACGATGTTGCTATGAAGTAGCACGTTGAATGCACCGCCCTAATGAACCATTATTTCTTTTTGTCGTTTTTACCAGAATTTATATAACGCCATTGCCGATATGAATTTTAATAGCAATTAGCGATTCAACAAAATTTATCACACTTATTGCTGCTGCAACTACTCGAAATTTAATTGTCTCTAGAATTATTCTAGAATATTATTTTCTCAAATTATATGTTATTCGTAATATGAGGAATATTAGATTATCAGCAAAAAAAGAAATAACCGACCAGAGTATTAGAAGAAATGCTTTTTTTCAATTCCTTTGCATAAAAATAATAAAATGTACAGTTATTTTCTACTTTAGAACGAAAATTTAAGTGCGCGAAAATAATTTTATAAGTTCTTAATTTTATGAGTAATATAGATTAGAAAAGAATGCTTTGTTAATATTTAAAAATAAAACTTAAAATAATTAAGAAACACTTATTTTACTGTGAATTGTGCTATTAACAATTTCGTTATTCAAAAAGTATTTTAAAAATTAACATTAATCGAGGAATATTATTTGAATTTTACATGATGTGTTAACTGCTGCTATATTTTTTATGTTTCCGTAAAAAAAATGAAATTTATTAATATTATGAAATGTTTTAATCTAAATCTATGAAATTTATGTCAATGTCAAAATTAAAGCAGTTTAATTTTAGTAAGTTATTTAATACGAAAAACTTTATATAATTTATAAAACTTAAAATATACAACACAGAATATATAATCATATATAAAGAATATATAAAAAATAAAACATAATTTATAAAATTTAGGCTGCGTTCAGTTTCGATACTATTATGTCACAATAAAGCACATCTGTTCGAAATGTTCGAAAGTATTGGATGCATATTGACAACGAAGGTATGAACATCTTTTTAATATATTCGAATAAAAAGAGATATTCTACCTTAAAATCTTTCTCACAGTAATATTTTCGAAGGCCAAATATATTTAAAACCTTCATACATGTAATTATATATATAGAATGAGGTCGAATGGGTGATACAATTGGGTTAGAAATGCTTCTACGTACAATAAAAAGAATAGGTTGAAAGTGTGGAATAAGTTTTTTTCTTATAATACTCCGTTTCCTAAAAGATCGAGTTTGAAAATTTATCAAATATGCTAAAGCTTGGATGCGTACCAAGTAGGTATGAGTAAACAATCAGATGGAGGTTGTTCTACACGCGAAAATAAGTCAAAAATTAAAAATACAGTTTTCCCATTTAAGTTTCATTTTGATTATCATTATTTGATTATCATTTTAGATTTGATTATTTTTCTCAAAAACAAAGCATTTTATGAAAAAATTGAATTCTATTCTTTTGACTTATTTTCACATATAGTTTAATCTCCTCCCGATTATTTACTCCTGTTCACTGCGAAATTAGTCATGTTTAAAAATACTTGTCAACTATACAAATTCGATTTTCTCAGAAAGGGAGCGTCATGTGAAAGAATTTTAGTCTATATTTCTGACTTATTTCTTCACATAGAATCAGCCTCAACCCGGTTGTACCACCGGCTACGAACCACCTTGTACATAATTAATCAAAATTATACTCGGACATTTCATATTGATTTGTTTGAATATTTAACAATTATATATTGTAATAATATAAAATAAAAATCAATTTGGTTACAATCAAGTGTCTTTTACGTTATTTAGCATCTTTTAAAGTTGCCAAACCATTTTACAGCAATATAATATCTCAACTTTCAGAATAACACGTCGATCTATCGACTCAAATTTCTATAAATTTAAATATTTAAAATAATCGTAAATAAATATTTTTCAATTTATAATAATTTGTAAAGTTTCACTCTATTAGTCATAAGAATTCTAAAAATTCATTATTAACTTTTTAACGGAATGAACAAAGATTTTTCTTCATAAAAATTGATGAAAAAAATATTTTCCTCTATTGTTAAATTATTTTACAAAATTGCTGGGTAAGGGAGTGAACAAAATTCGCCGAATCCATCATGATTTCATATGATGTACAATCCATCGTAATTTCATCACGTGGCTCCCATGAAATGTGCTCATATAAACTTGTCATACGAAGCCTCGAAAAGTCATTATATCACACGTTTGTAATTAACATTCAAGACAGGAGCTAATTAAACTTGCAAGACATTATTCACTCATGACCTCGCGCACGTTCTTCCAAAACTTTAACTATCCTTCAACTCATCATATTTAAAGGAACTTTATACCTATTTGTAATCCGATATCTTCGAATTATCTTATCGATCACAACAAGATTTTCAGACCTTTGTCCAAATTACACTTTGCACTTTCCACGTGACATCACTTAATACAATTTTAAAATCATCTTCTGATTTACTCCACCTTTATGTTTATGAAAAAATTGAAATTCATGTTATATCACGCTACTCGTATTTAAAATTCATATTTAATGAGCAATTTAATATTTTAAGAATTATACAGTATTATAAAAATTAGTAAATGTATAGTATGAAACTACAGTATGAAAACCAACATAAAAATAATACATTTATTCATGAAATTTTAAAAAGGCTCAAAAATATAATTTTAATAATTTTCGTAACGTTAATGAAATTTAAAGGTTATCAGATTAAAAAATTTATCAAAGATATAAGAAAGTTTAGTCTATTTCGAATTTGAAACATTTTTTAAAAACACATACGAGCACTATGAAACTTTATAACGTAGTCAGATTATTCAAGCGAAGCAGAACGAGAGAACGCGTTGATGGAAGACACGGAAGTAATACCACACTGGATAATGGGCGGGCAATAAACGTATCGTGTGTTCACGTCGAAACCTGGCGAGCACTCGCGGCACGTTTCACGCGAACAAAGCGACGCTTCTTCCAGACTACCTACACGGAGGCTTGTATTGCGAAACAAGCGCGCCGATGATCGTCTACTGCAAACGTGAATTCGCCGCGGCTTTTCGCGCTCCCTCCTCCAACTACGTTCACGTTCGCTTTCCGTGTCATCCGTATTTTTGCCACGAAACACTCGAATTCTTCGTGAAGGTCAGTCGTGCGTGCATAACCATCGCAATATTCTTCACGTCTGTGTGCACTCTTTACGTGGAAATTTATTGAAATATTGTATAATTATTAAGCGATCGATTTTTATGCAATTTCGTATTTTTATTAACACAATTAAGAAAATAAAGCCTGTGTAAAGATTTACGTGTATTTTGAAATTTTCTATAAATGTATAACATGCGAGTTAGTTAGTTAGTACGTAGAATATTTCATAAACTACGGATTTAATCATTTAATTTAATCTACCTACACCAGTATAAGTGTAATACTGGATTGTATGATTTTTGTTGTAAGATCCAATTTACAGAAATGTTTTCTTGGACGAAGGAAAATAAAATATAACATTTTAATGAAATGAATAGTAAATTATCGTGTATTTATGTAAATTTAAATAAATTTAAATTTAAGAAAACAAGGAAAATTTAAATAAGCAAAACGTACAAGATGCGCATGACACACAAGATATATAAAATATATGTATTGAAAATATGGTACTTGTTATAATATAATATTTAGTGGATGAAACAAGTCTCTGCAGAATATATAAAGATATATAATATATCTGCAATTGATTTATACTTAACAACTACTTGATACTAACCAAAGGAAAAAAGAACTTGTTAAACGTTATGTTAAAAGAATGAGTAATTAGTGGAATAGTAGTATAAAAATGAAACATGGTATTTATTTTAATTATAGAAAGAGAGCTTGAAAATAATTGCTACATTACAAAGCTACAAATTTTTTTAACGTGAAACTCTTTGTATTGGTTTGTTTTACAATTCTATGATGTTTATTAGCAATGAAATATAAAACAATTCTTAGGACAGAACTTCTAAAAATTTTAAAAACATATTCTGAAACCTGCGTCTTATATATTTGTGTAAATTTCTTAAGATTTGAATGGCCTTGGAAATTTACAATTTTATACATCTTGAAATTATCGAGTTTTTAACATTTGATGTTTTATACTGAAATGACTGCATGAAATATTTACAAGATAACATATGAAACAAATACAAGATATGTAAATGTTAAATTCTATAAACAATAAGTTTTTAATATACTTCCTTTCTTAATTGACGATTTCCAAAACATTCAAGTTTTCCAATTGTATTTTGGTTCTCAAGTAATGTTAAAACGTTTGAAAACATTATTTTCAGTATGCTTAAAAAATGATAAAGATTAGAAAACTAGCATTATATCTTATGGTTCGCATAATATTGCAACTAGTGGCTTATTTAGTTTTCGCGAAGCAAGAAAATACCCTTTCAATGTTCAAGTTCTTCCAGCAACCCTTTGCGATTTTAATGTTGTTATATTTCTTGAGCTTAGGAACATTTTATTTGAAATGAAGGTAAAAAATAACGATTCGAGATAATGAATCTGTTCAATTATTTTATTATTTTTATTTTAAAACTGATTTATATACAGGATGCATCACAAAACGTGATCAGCTCAGGTTATTTTGTTGGTAGTAGGCCAATCGAAAATTTTATCGAAGAGGGACGAATTTGGCAAGTATCAGAACAAACACTGTATTTCCGCAGAACCGAAGAAACATTTGAAAAATAACAATCGAAATTTGCAAAAATATAATTAGTTTGTCATCTACACAAATGTATCGAAACTGGTAGATACTATTTTGAACATTCTCTCGATTAAGGTAAAGGATACTTTTTTAATGTTCCTTTGGTTCAGATGACAAAAACATATTTACCATAATATTTACAGTGTAAAAGAATTAATAAGTAGACTTGTCTATGAAAAACTTGAAAACTTCGTAAAAAAAAAAAAAACAATAGAAGAAAAGTTACTATAATTATCTTAAAACTTTCTTTGAATTATGTTCTACCATTTACCACACAAAAATATGTTCGGGTGGCTCAGCTGACCATGTTTCGTGATTCACCCTGTATATGATATGTATATATAGAAAGATAGAAAAATTCAAGGAAGAATTATATACGTACTCGAACGAATCCATAATCATTTTATAATAACTTTTAGCTAAATTAAATAATGTATTATCTAGATAATCAAATTTATTAAAATAATATTCAGTGCTGATATATTCAACGATGTACACACGCACGCCTGATTTCCATAGTCGAGTATTTATCAATATGTGAGATTTATGGTATGAAAGATCACGTGTGCCTAGTTGCTCGTTACTATAGATGATAATTGAAATTTTCAATTTATGAACAGACTATATGCATTCTTATACTGAGTGTTTCATTTGTTTTGAACACATAAATATCATTAAACAAGGTAATTGTGTAAAATGAAAATTAAAGTGTCTCATAAATTAATTATTTTCAGACACGAATCCTTGAATACTTTTCTACAAAAAATAGAAGCACGTATGCTTATGCGTAAAACGATATCAACTTATATTTTTAAAAAATTCTTAATTTATCCTACATAAAAATCTCGGAAGAAATAATCTCGAGAAAAAAAGAATTATGGATCACAACGTACGTCATTCTAAAATAATTTTATTGTGGCATAATTTTCTCTATTGATAAAAATAACTAAGCTTTAGAAATAAAAAAAAATGAAGCATTTTGTATAATGAAACGCACATAATATATTTATAATCAACATTTATAAATATTCAAATACTTTCGTGAGTCTCTATATTATCACTTTAGATATATTTAAGTTATAACTAGAAATATGGACCACCATATCACATATGTACGTAACATACAAAGTACATGTACATACAAGGAACGGAAATTCATAAAAAATTCACGTTTTAATATTAACTATCACGAAACATTTCTTGCGATAAACAAATATTTCTTGTTTTTAAATATATTATCAGTTAGTATACTTGAGTTATAATTAGGAATATGAACACTGGTTTACTGGAAAACAGCCAATATGCAACAAATAATCTCGTAGATGCTGATACACCAATCACATTGTACATAAAAATGTTACCTAGACGAAGACCCTGCCGGCATACATGGTCAGAGATTAGATAAGTCGCTACACATAATCGATATCATTGTGATATGATCCGCTTCGTTTTTACAGCGTATGCGACAGCAAGATTTGATTGAATCAGCCATGATTCCAATAAAGAACAAACTTAAATAAACGCACTTGTCATTGTCAAGGTCTACGTTTCACATATGTGAGACGTATGAATGTGATCTGCATATGATAAATTCAACGTGAAATTTTTGGCTAAGAAACAAGCATGTGATATTGAAAAATTGTAGTTTAATATCTTTATATCGATAAAGCGCGAATACTGTTACAAATTGTTAGTATATTGAAATTGCTGTTTACATTAAATAGTTCAATATTGCTCCATCAAATGTTGCATTAATCGAAACCACGAATAAAATATATAAAACTAATAATTTTCTGATATAATTGTAAAAACAACTTTGGTAATTACACGGATCAGAGCATCGATTCCAGAGATTTTCAAATATTTTGTCAAGATCAATGTTCTGATCAACTTTTTTCGATATGTATAACCGCTACTCGGCTTTAGTTTTTGAGGTATTCATAAAAATATTTTCGATATTTTTATAAATTAATTAATAAGTTTATGTACGGGCATGATTATATTATACATGTGTTTGTGATATGCAATGCGTTTGTGTGTATTATATTTGAGCTTATAAAGGCGTACAAGAAAGGAACACAACTTAGGTCAAGATTCAAAAATATATCAGTAAAGAACAAACATCTTTTCTTCGATACTTTTTAGTTTGATCGTAGGTTTAATAAAATAATACATAAAATGGAGACAATAGTACATATAATAAATCTATTTCAAACCTAATAGATCCAATCAAACCCAACTTACACCAAAGTAAAAAGTATCAAAAATATTTTTATATATATCTCGAAAGCTGAAGAAGGATCGGTACAACGCAGCGATTATACAATATGTCGTATTTCTGAAATTACATACTCAGAATAATGATCCAGGTATACATATAATAATATATATATTTGAAAATCGTTGAAATCGTTGAAATATGCTCTTATCTATATAATTACCGAAAATTTTAATTTACATCTTGAATTTTTAGGATTAAAGCGTAATATTGTTTGCAAAGATTCTGTAATTTTACGTAATTATTGTGATAGCTAAATTAGTGGTCCTTTAAGTTGAGGATAGCATTTCATATTGTTAGACATTTGGAAATTGTGGCAGCTTTTTGCAAATTGCAAAATACATCATTTTGTAAATTACAATATATATTAATAGTTTAAATAGGGCAAACTAAAGACTAAAATAGAATAAACGAATTATTTTAAATTGAGAAAAACTTAAAGCTCAAAATATTAAGTCCTTATTTCCTACTTTTATTATAATACAAGTTAATTTAAATTTCTTTAAATGTTAGAAGCAAAAAGTGTTATTATTGAAAGTCATAAATACTTTAAAATTGGGATAATTTATATTGTAAATTATAGTCCTTTAAACGATTGAATAAAAAAGCTATTCCACATAGGATGAATTTAAGACTTCAAATATTAAATCTTCTTTCTACTACTACTGTAACATTTAACGAAACCAACTATTTAATTTCTTCTTCAAGAATTTTAAAGGATTTCAGAAAAGTAAGTCTAACATTTTAGAATAATATATTCATTAAAAATATGAATAACGTATTCTTAACATTAAAATCAGGTAATCTCTTGTGTATAGTATGAAACGTAATTTTTCAATTATATTTTCACAATAAACTGTATTTTCTCAACACATATTAGACTCACAGTTTTCTTTCGACTGCCCAAGCGTGCACACGTGTGTCTAGTGCTCAGTGAAGTTCACAATAAGTGACGACCCTCTGTAGAAAGTGAGAGAAGATCAGAAACAAACCAAGTGTTTTATAAACTACTCGTGGAATATCCAACTTTCCAAATCTCTAACAAATCATAGCCTCTCGACTAGTTATTTCAACTTGAATTAACTAGCTCGAAGGTGGCCCAAACATCTCCAACTAGCTCACTCGAACAAAGCTATAATCGCTTTATTCTCGCTCCTCCGTGGCTAAAAGACAAACCGTCCCACCTTCCAAACTACACAAATGATAACAAAAAACGCAAGCTCGACTCACCTAACAAAAATATAAATATCTCCACATACAACAGATTCGAACTACTAGAATCCACACACGACTCTACGGATGTAATAGAAACGTCACAAAGCCAACAAAAGCCAAAAACTCCCCCCCTCCACACACACCAATCTTCATCGATGACGTCATCGATATTCAAACAGTGATCAAGTACATCGAGAAAAACATCAACAAAGAAGATTATCAACTAAAAACTAAAAACAATCAGGTTAAAATGCTGCCATCTAATCCATACTCCTATAGAAAAATAACAAAACAGCTAAAAACCCTGAATGCCAAATTCCACACTTATCAACTAAAACAAGAAAGACCCTTTCGAGTGGTATTACGCAACACTCACCACTCTGCTAACTTAGACGAACTGAAATACGAACTCCAAAATCTTGGCCATGAAGTTACCAATGTCAGCAATATAAGACACAGAATCACAAAAAACCCTCTATCCTTATTCTTTGTTGATTTAAAGCAAAATCCAAACAACAAAGAAATCTACAACATTAACCGATTAATAAACTCGGTGATAAAATTCGAACCGCCTTTTAGAAAAACAGAAATAGTTCAGTGTAAAAGGTGCCAAAGGTACGGCCACACGCAGAAATATTGCAACCCCAATTACTGCTGCGTCATATGTGCAGGTCCTCATTCTACAGATCAATGCACTAAATCAACAGAAACTCCTGCGAAATGTATCCACTGTCAAGGAGACCACCCTGCGAACTACAAAGGATGCTCAGCCTACACGACGTTATATAACAAGTACCCCAAACCCAGAGTTAAGAACCTCACGATTCCAACACCCAGCCCACAAAAACTATCTACTCCTTCAATATTCTATGCACAAGTAGTTCAAGGAGAACAAAGCAGACCGATAATCCATAGTACTCAACCACAAATTAGCGTTCCCGGTTCACAAGACACGGAAAACTTCAACTCCAACTGACTTGAAAAATTAATCGTCAAACAAACAGAGCAAATTAATAACTTGCTATCATTACTTACAATCATCGTGAACAAATTAACACGCTCTGACGTAAAATAAACCCAATACGCATAGCTCTTTGGAATGCCAACGGTCTGGCTCAACACAAAATCGAACTAGAACTCTTCCTAAAACAACAACAAATCGACTTACGTCGTACATGCTCGTATCTGAAACCCACTTCACCAACAAAAGTTATTTGAAAGTAAATGGTTATAACTTCTACCATACCCGACATTCCAGTGGAAAGGCCCACGGCGGCACCGGAATTATCATCAAGACCAACATAAAACACTATGAGCTTCCATCATTCCGGAAGGACTACCTCCAAGCCACAAACACAGCGATAGAAGATTGGCATGGCCCAACCACCGCAACAGCAGTTTACTGTCCTCCTAGACATTCTATTTCCACAGAAAACTTAGATATATTCCGCGAAGGCCTAGGCAATAGATTCATAGCTGGAGGAGACTATAACACCAAACATACCCAATGGGGCAGCAGACTGGTTATAGTAAGAGGCAAAAATCTCTTAAATAACATAATCACCAACAATCTCAACTACCTCACCACATATGAACCCACTTACTGACCCACTGGCACTAATAAAATTCCCGACTTACTTGAGTTCTTCATAACGAAAAATATCTCGCCAAAATACGTCCAAGTCAACACCTCGGCGGTTCTCTCTTCTGATCATTCCCCCGTGATAGCAACAATCAGTTCAACAATTATCGAGAATACACCTAATTGCTTTATTCATAACCAACTCACCAACTGGCAGCTTTTTAGAGAAGTCTTTAATCACACAACTTCAGCCTTAATTCCACTAAAAACCAATGAAGATATCAAAGCAGCCACGAAATACTTAAACATGAGCATAATAAACGCTATCCGCTCCTCCACACCTACTAAGACTTCTATCAGCAAACGTGTTACATATTACATATTTAAAAAAAATTGCAGAAAAACGTAGACTAAGAAGAGTACAGCAGATCCTTAGAACCCCGGATGATAAACGCAAACTAAACAACGCAACTACAAAGTTAACCAAAATCACAAAAAATTACAAAAATGACTGTTTTCAGAAATATCTCGCCAATTTGTCCCCCACAGCTTACTCCAATTACTCACTATGGAAGGCTTCCAGGAAACTCACGCGCCCTCCGCAAATAATCCCTCCAATCCGCCGTCCGCAAGGTGAATGGGCGCGTCACCCTATAGAAAAAGCCAACCTATTTGCTAATTACTTGTCTAACGTATTCAAACCCCATTCTTCCAAAACTGCCGCGGATATTATTGAATACCTGCACTCTCCTTTCCAAATGTCTCCTCCTATTGTACCCTTCACTTCTGCAGAGATTATAGAATCAATCAGTCGTCTAAATCCCAAGAAAGCAGCGGGACATGATCTAATATGCAATAAAGCAATCAGGGAACTTCCCATAAAAGGGATTGCACTCGCCACATCGATTTTTAACGCAATTTTTCGCCTTGAATACTTTCCCAAGGCATGGAAAATTTCACTGATTGCTCTCATCCCTAAACCCGGAAAACCAATATATGAAACTAGCTCCTATCGCCCAATTAGTCTCCTACCTACCCTGTCAAAACTATTCGAGAAGATGTTAACGAATCGACTCCTTCCACTCCTAGAGGATTTGAAAACACTCCCAGATCATCAATTCGGTTTTCGGAAACAACATTCAACAGTAGAGCAAATCCATCGCATAACACGCATTATCAGCCAAAACCTTGAAAAGAAAAAATATTGCTCAGCGGTATTCCTAGACATTCAACAGGCATTCGACAAAGTATGGCACGAAGGGCTACTATACAAACTTTAAAAAATCCTACCACACACCTACTACTCCATCCTAAAGTCCTACCTAACCAATAGACAATTCATGGTTAAATACTTAGACACCACTACCACAACATTCCCAATAGAAGCTGGCATACCACAAGGTAGTGTCCCCGAACCCCTGCTGTTTTCCATCTACACTGCCGATTTATCCATATCAACAGAGATAACAATAGCAACATTTTCTGACGACACAGCGCTATTAGCTTCCAACGCAGACCCGATATTTGCTTCATCTATTCTCCAGCGATATCTCGACTCTATAGAAAAGTGGTTTTATAAATGGGGATTCAAAATTAATGAAAAAAAAATCCACACATGTAACCTTCACGCTCCGAATACAAACCTGCCCCCAAGTCACCATCAACAATACAACAATTCCTAGCAAGGACACAGTCAGATACCTGGGCATGGCCCTGGACAGGAGATTAACTTGGAAAAATCACATCACAGACAAAACGAAGCAACTCAAGGACAAACTTAAAAAATTTTATTGGCTCACTGGCCGACGCTCCAACCTAAGCACACAGATCAAAATTACCTTCAATAAGACCGTAATAAAACCTGTCTGGACCTATGGAATCCAACTATGGAGAATAGCAAGTAATTTCAACATTGAAATACTTCAACGCTTCCAATCGAAAACGCTAAGGTCCATATTAAATGCACCCTGGTATGTCACCAACGAAGTAATACATCGCGACCTCAAGGTACACACAGTCGAAGAGGAAATAGCAAAATATAGCAACAGATACAGTAAAAGAGTCAACAAACATCGAAATCCCCTAATTACTGGATTACTCGATACGTCGGACCAAATCCGCAGACTAAAGAGACACTACCTTGTTACTACCGGTTAGACCTAAGCTCTAGATTTAACTAGATATTTATTTTATGTAATATTTACGTATTCATATTACTTACTTATAAATTATACATATCTATAATAAGTATTAACTTGTTATAAATAATTTAGCCATGTCACAGCACCATGCCAGAAAAAATTACTGAAAATTCTCAATGCGAGAATTGATTGTAAATTTTAATAAATAAAAAAAAGTATTTATTGGTTTCTGAGATATTAATAAAAAAAATTCTAGTACTATCCATTGAATTCTGCTTATGCAGACGTTACTTATATATCCGCCTAGTCAATGCTGTTGATTGTTGAATAGCCGGAGATAGAATAGCGATATCGGCTTCAATATCTATAGAATGTTCTACCTACGTTGCATTATGTGGATATCGAGAGGATGCCTTAGCTGATGACTTGGCCGAGCTGAATCGAGAGCGGAAATGCAAAACCCAAGGAAATGTAATATTTTACTTAGATATTGGACGAGAGGAATACTTCCAAGAAAATAATCGGCGCATGTTGAAAACTGTGAAGCGGGCAGTCGTTCTATTCCGTCGTCCTAACAGCCTTTCGCAAATGAAAGAGCATACCTAAAAGTCTCACCTCAACTCGGTTAGTATTATTTCGTACCTCGTGCTCTCACACACCACCGTACAATATTAGTCGTAAGATCGATATTTGAGTTGAGAGTTATATATAACATATAACATTAAAAAAAAAAAAAAAAAAAAAAACATACTAGACTGATAAAACGTCACCAGGAGTGCTATCTTTTAGTACACAATATTTTATTTTTACTTAAGCGACAGTAGACAAATTACGAGACGTATATTTTCTAAAATATTTCTTATATGTGTGTATCTTATATATTTTGTAATAGTATTTTACGTAGGTTATGCATTTTTTAAACATATTTTATGTTTTATATATGTTATAATTCGAACAAATGTTCTGGATTCAAAGTTATTTACCTCTCAATTATTTACCTCTATCAGTACACACACAATTCTATCAGTTTCTTTGCTCGAGAAAAGCATGTTGATTAACCAAGTACCCGTGGAATAACATTTTAGATACGAGAGAATTTTAAATAATCCTCAACAGGATGATAATAGAGATAAGTTTCTTAATATTCGTGCAAACAATTGTATTGTTGAATTGTAGCGGCACTCGACAGCAAACCTTTCAACGGTTTGTGTCCCGTGGCTTGCTATACAAAGACCCTATCCTTCGGACAAGATGATTCAACTAGCCTAAGGACCCACTATAAATCTTTTTTTTTTTTTATTTGTTTGAATTTTACAATTTGTCCAGAAGGACATTTGGTAAAATGTTATAACTTGAGAAATATAGCATGTGGATGGTTACCCCCAGCGGGGTTCCATTTTCCAGGTTGTTTATTGTATTTCTATTGCGAGGTCTGCAGGGTGCTTCTTCTTCAGTCTTCTTTCTATTACGGTTTCTTTTGTTTCTGCAACTAGCTGGTTTGGGTGTATTGCAAGTCTTTCTTTGTACTTTTTTGCGTATCTAGCGATTTCCTCTTTGACTGTTGGAATTTTTAGATCTTTTCGTATATCTTTATTTCTGACGTACCACGGAGCGTTAACTATTGTTCTTAAAATTTTTGCTTGTTCCGTCTCTATTTTATTTATGTGACTCATCGCTGCCGTCCCCCATAGTGGGACTCCGTATATCCAGATTGGTTTGATTATTGTTTTGTATATATTTAGTTTATTCGTTGTGCTTAATTTAGATTTTCTATTGGTTAACCAGTACATCTTTTTCCTTATTTCACGTATTCTGTTTATAATAGATTTTATGTGATGCTTCCATGTAAGGTGTGTGTCTAAATGTATTCCTAGATATTTGACTTGCTTTGTATGTGCTATGTGGGCGCCGTTCAGTTGGATATCTGGTGTTGTTCCTTTTCTAAGTGCAAATGTTATGTGGTTGCACTTACTGGTGTTCGCTTTTATTTGTTTTCTTTGCGGCCACTTTTCTATTTTCGTAATGTGTTCTTGTAGTAGTGCTGCTGCTGTTTCTGGATTTGTGTGTCTCACTAGTATGGCCGTATCGTCCGCGAACGTAAGTATTTTGCTGTTAACAGTTATTGGTATGTCTGCCGTCTATAATGTGTACAGTATTGGTCCTAGTATGCTTCCCTGCGGTACTCCTGCCTTGATATTCCTGATTTCTGAATATGCATCCTTTATTTTTACTATAAAGGTTCTATTATTTAGGTCAGATCTGAGTAATTTGTAGATTTGTTTTGGAAATTGCTTTTTGATAGTTTGAAGGAGTTTTTCGTGGTTAACTTTGTCGAATGCTTTTTCGATGTCCATAAAGAGTGCCCTGCAATATTGTTTTGTGTCCAGTGCCTGTAAGATTTCATTCACGAGTCTGTGCATTTGTTCTATTGTGGAGTGTTTATTTCTGAATCCAAATTGATGGTCCGGTATTAATTTTTCTTTTTCTATTATTGGTTCTAGGCGATTATATATTACTTTTTCCAGCAGTTTGGAGAACGCAGGTAGTAACGATATTGGCCTGTAAGATGCAGTTAGATGTGGGTTTTTGTTTGGTTTGGGTAACATTACGATCTGTGCTACTTTCCATACTGTAGGAAAGCACTGTATTCTTAGAATTGCGTTAAATATTATTGTTGTTAGCCTTATTGCCTTTGGGGGAAGGTTTTTTTTAAGATTTTTCCGTTGATCAAGTTAATCCTGGTGCTTTACTTGTCTTTGTTGCCTTAATTAAGTTTGTAACTTCTTGCACTGTTGTGCTGAGTATGGTGCAGCGTTTATCAGTTGTGTTGCTGGCATTTTCAACTTCTTCGTTTGTTTGCCATCCGGGGATGCTGTTATTAATTTCATACGGCAAGAATATATTTTGTAGGTGCTTTGAGAATTCTTCTGCCTGCTCTTCGTTGCTTCTGGCCCATGTGTTGTCTATTTTTCTGATTGTTGGGATTAATTTTATTGTTTTCTTCGCTTTGTTAGTGACTTTCCATAGGGAGTAGTTGGTATTCTCACGCGCGGATAGTGATTCGATGAATTTTAAGAATTCGTTATTATGATGTTCCCTTATTTTATTTTTTAATTCCTTTACAAGTTTATGTAGGTTTTTCTTGTTTTCTCGTGTTCTCTGTTTTTGACATTTTGCTTTCGCTTTTCTTTTTTCCCTGATTTTGTCTAGGATGTCCTGTGGAATAATTTTTGATTGCCTGCTATTTGATTCATAGGTGGTGGTTGCCCGCGCTGCTTCCTGTATTATTTCTGTCAAAGTTGATACTGCCTGTTCAATGTGTTCAGGTGTTTTCAACGGGATATTGCAATTGATTTTGTTTTCGATTATTTCTTTGAAAGATTGCCAATTGGTGGTCTTATTGCATAGTGAATCTGTCCTGCTATAAAGTAGTGGTTTGCTTGCGTATTCTATTATAATTGGTGTATGGTCGGAGTTAAGCTCAAGGCTGGTTGTTATTTTTAATTTGCTTGCATTTAGTCCTTTTGTTATTGCAAAATCCAACAGGTCAGGTATTTTGTTGAGGTCTGTCGGCCAGTACGTTCGTTTTCCTGTAGATAGTACATTGAGGTTGTTGCTTCTGATATACTTTTCTAATGTCCTCCCTCTCGGCGTATTAATTCTCGAACCCCATAAAGTGTGCTTTGCGTTAAAGTCTCCCGCAGCTATGTATTTGTCGCCTAAGGATTGAAAGTACTCTTCCCATTTTTTTAGTGTCATTTTGTGTCTCGGAGGTACATATACTGCTGATATCTGGAAGTAATTGTCATTGTTTTGTATTGTGACAGTGGTTGCTTGTAAGTGTTCTTGATTTGTTTGACTATGTAGGTGATGCTTGATATCATTTTTTATTATTACTGCAGTTCCTCCATGTGCTTTACCTGAGGGATGTTTGGTGTCGTAGATGGTGTAGTACGGAATTTTCATGTAACTTTTTAGAGTGAAATGTGTTTCTGAGACAAGTAGTATATCAATATTGTTTTGATACAAAAATGTTTTAGTTTCGTGGACTCGCTGTTGCAAGCCATTGGAGTTCCAGGCTGCTATTTTCAGCTTGTCCATCTCTATTTTTTACTTAGCAAGTTTGTGTGTAGTTGTAACATGATTGTAGTTTGTTGTACTTGTTGTCTTAATACTGTGTTTAGCTCGCTCATCATTTTTCCCAGCATTTCCATGCTTTTGGTGGATTGTTTGAGCATTTCTTTGATTTCTGTAGTGTCTTCGATGTTATTGCTTTGGTTCTGATTGCTTGTAAGCGTTGCTTGGCTAATGTTTTTGGTTACTTGTGCGTAGCTTCGGTTACTTTGGGGATCTATGTTTCTGATTATGGCGCTCGGTTCATATTGTGCTTTCAATGTCGTTTCGTTTTCCGTTGTACTTTGTTGTGGTTGGTAGTTATTGAGTGATCTGTTGCGAAGTGGTGGAAAAAGTTTACGTTGTAGTTGTTTCCTGATTTCGCATCCTTTATAGCTGGCTGGGTGGTTTCCGTTGCAATTATAGCATCTAACTTCTTCTATTTTTCCTGTGTGTGGGCAGTGTATTGTTAGGTGATTTTTTGCACATTTGACACATGCCGGGCTTCTGTTACAATAATTTTTTGTGTGGCCGTATTGTTGGCACCGCATGCATTGTGGTATATCTTTTTTGTATCGTGGTGGTTCTACTGTTACAATTGTATTTAGTATCTTTTTTATTTCGTAAATTTCTTTGTTATTGGATCTGGGTTCGAGTTCTATTAAGAATAATGGTAAGGGTTGTTTCGTGTCATATCTTGTCATATTGTTTATTGTTCTTGTTTGGTGGCCAATTTTTGCTAATTCGTCGCTTAGTTTTTTTGTGTTGGTTTTTGCATGTAATCCTCTTATGACTATTTTGTAGCTCGTTTTGAGCTGGTATGTGTGGTATATAGCATTTTTATCCTTTAGTTCTTTTATCACTTTTCTATATACTTCGGGGGTATTTGTTTGGATTTTTACTTGTTCTAGTTTTGTTTGTTTTATTGTATAGTTCTCTTTTCCGACTGTATTGTTTAGTAGTTCTATAAGCGGGTCTATTATTTGGGCCTCAACAAATATTGGTGGTGGTTTTGATATGTAAGTTGATTTGGTTGTGTTTTTGCTTGTCGGGTCATTGTCTATTTCTTCAGTTAATGAGCTAAAGGAGTTTCTTAAGGGTAATCCTTGCAGCCATCGCTGCTTTTCTGTGTCTGGGTTTGCTGTAGGACTTGTGTCTAGAATTATTTTTCGTTTTTTGCATGTCTTTGCTAGTTTCCAGGTTTCGTCCTGGTAACTCCTTTCGTTGTCATATCTGCACTCCTCTTGTCTCCATTGCTCTTCCGTTTCTTCTGTTTCCATGTCGTTTTGGTTGTTGCTATTTTGCTGTTGTTGTTTCACGCCTGGTAAGTCTAACGACCCATTTATATAGTATTTTTCACCTTTAGTTGCAATCTTGATTGTTGGTATCTGCTGCTGCATTGTTTGGCACTTTCACTGTTCTTAACACTAAACCGTTTCACTTGGCTGGAGCACACGTTTGCTTACGCACATCTGTTCACCTCGGTTGCCCGAGCAGGAACGACTATACATCTTAGGATTTCTTTAGGTAAGATTTTTCAAACGAAATAGTTTTTGTCTTAGTTCCTCTACGCTCCTTGAGCAGTCATCATCTCAAGTTGTGTCGCGCACTCTGCTCAATCGCTATCTTAACTCATCGTCTATCAATCGAGTTGTAACCGAGAAGTGCGAATCGTTAGTTGTAATCGCGAGTTCCGTGTAAAGTATCGAATGCGAGAATTGCTAATAAATATACTGTTTAAACATCTCTGAGTGTTTCTTTGGCACCCTACACGTCCTGCACAAAAAATCAGCTCAGAATATATTCGAGAATTACATGTATAATTTAGAGTATTCATAAGATATTGGTTTATTTAAAAAAATTATTTCTCGTACTTTCACATTAAAACTGTCGACCAATATATACATGTATACAGGTGATTAAAATTAAAGCGATATCACAAAAGTAAACAAGTACATATGTAGTATCGTGGACGAAAGGCCTATGAGATACCGGGCGAATCATAAACGATGTCGCGAGGAAGCCTAAGTGCCGACAGGCCCAACAATGTATCGTCGGTCCTTCGATCGAGTAGTTACGCGGAGAAGGCCTGCGTGACTCTGGCCGCGAGCGATTGCGGGACACGTGCGTGGTGGGGCAAAGAGAAGAGACAAAGGGATGCTAAGGAAGAAAGTGTTAGTTGAGAAGTCAGAGGGAGCGAAATGCGTAGTCAAGAGAGTGTGGTCCGCGTGAAAGAGAGCGTTGGAACTGTAACGTCAAGCACATCAGGTACCAGGGGGTACGCCGAAAGCAAGATTGCAACCAGATGTTCGCACATTCTTGCCGCGTACTCTCAATAGGCTCAAGGACCCATCTTAAACCTTAGGAAATTCTGGCTAAGATCCTGCGAGCCAGATGTAGCATCTGTTTAACAACCGTCCTGAGGTTTATTGTCTACCACGGGAAAGTTAGTTCTTCACACATACGATGCTTCCCACTATCAACTTTCTCTCGAGGTCGGCTAAGACCCTTCCTAGTCCACCAACTGCCTTATTACCCAATCAGAAGCAATATCTATAGTCCTCACTTTCCTAGCCAAAATAGTCATCAACAAATCCGATAAAAAGATGTACTGGTTAACCAATAAAAAATCTAAATTAAGCACAACGAATAAACTAAATATATACAAAACAATAATCAAACCAATCTGGACATACGGAGTCCCACTATGGGGGACGGCAGCAATGAGTCACATAAATAAAATAGAGACGGAACAAGCAAAAATTTTAAGAACGATAGTTAACGCTCCATGATACGTCAGAAACGAGGACATCCGAAAAGATCTAAAAATTCCAACAGTTAAAGAGGAAATCGCTAGATACGCAAAAAAGTACAAAGAAAGACTTGCAATACACCCAAACCAGCTAGTTGCAGAAACAAAAGAAACCGTAATAGAAAGAAGACTGAAGAAGAAGCATCCCGCAGACCTCGCAATAGAAAAACAATAAACAACCTGGAAGATGGAACCCCGCTGGGGGTAACCATCCACATGCTATATTTTTCAAGTTATAACATTTTACCAAATGTCCTTGTGGACAAATTATAAAATTAAATAAATAAATAAATAAAAAACAAATCCGATGGTTCCGTGCACTAGACACACCTTAGACATTCTTAGTTTTCCTCTACCACACATCGTTACAAAATTTCACTGATTCTCTAACTTTCGAACAGTTAACATCTCAGTTTAACTTATACCTGTTAACTCAGTTGTAATAAAGTGTTATAAAAGAAAAAGAAAGTTAATAGTTGTGCTCAACCTTTTTTTTATATTTTATAATCTGAGTGGTGACTCGTAATATTACGTGACAGAACCGTGGTGACGATAGTTGCAAATTAACTATTTAGTTGTCTTAATTATAGTACATTATTGTATTTAGTTCACGTTAAAGTTAAGATCCTACACATATATATAATTATGCTTTTGTCTCAATAAAAGTAAACATTAACATCAAATAAATAACAAACATACTTGCATGTTTTAGGTAATCGCAAAAACAATGTAGCTTTTAACCACTTTGATCATGGCGTGATAGCTCCATATAATATTTAATTATATCGGGATCATTTTTTAAATATTTACTACTTTACACATATGTAGTAAATGCTAAAAGAATCATCTGCGCATAATTAATTTCCTGTGGTTTTTATTCTACATGTATTTTTCATTTATTTTTATTGTAATTTTACTACTATATAATTTTACTATAATATTTGCTATTTCTATATGTCGGAGCCTTCCTTTCGAAGTGTTTGGGATGCTCCCAAATACTTTAGTCCAGACTTTTTATTACGGCCGTACTTAAACAATAAAACCGAGAAATAGCTGTTCATGAGCTAAATCGAATAGGATTATTCGAGATTTATGACAGTGGGCTTGGGCTCGAAGTGACATAATGAGTCACTGAACGTAGCCGCGGTCACGGGAGGGACGTGTACCTAAGAGAGGTATGAAGTAATTAAATAACTCTCCTTACAACAGGGATCGACCTGAGGAATATGGAGAGGGGTATATAAGGGCAGTTCCACTTTGACTGAGATTCAGTAGTCAGTATGCAGTATTCAGTATTCAGTATTCAATATTCAGTATAGCTCAAGTCAGTTGAGTCAGTGCAGTTCGAGAAGTTTGACTAGTACAGGGAACAAGTGTACCAAGTCCAATATTGTGTTTGTCATCCCGTTGATCGCGGATTCGTTACCGAACCCGAGACTATCGTCACTAGTCGCGATCATCTAACCACCGTGAATATTTATTATCTTTGCACCAAACTCGTCATCGTAATAGCCCACACCAATGTCTAATCCAAGCGCGGATACCTTGGACGCCCACAACCCTAATCCTAGCGCGAATCCGACATATATATAAAGATATATCCTTATTTTAATTATTATCAAACTTTCCTTCGCTATTTCAAAGTTTATAAAATAATTCAGTAATTATTAAGACGTTTTTCAGGCATCACCATAAATGATATTGTCAATGATGACAAAGTGATGTTAATTCCAATTTTGAACTTCTACATTTTCAACATAACACATGAATAGTTCGTCGCGATAAACACATCATTAAAAAAGCAATAAACAATAAGTAGTAAAATCATTATTTTAAAATTTCATTTTCACTTTACGATCGAGAAGAATTTTATTTTATACATTCTTTTAGTTGCAATTGAACATTAACTCCAATTTACTTCGCTTCTCAACAAATTAACTTCCCATTGAGGACTATTGTTTCATTTTCCAACATTTGTTATCGTTCGGCATAAGGACAAATTATCCTGTCGAAACTTTTAACCCCCACTTAGTCAAATCGAATTCATATGCAGGTGATAAACATATCAATTCATCGATTACACATTGATCACAACGAGATTTGCTTCTCAGTGCGGTTAAACCATGCTAAACCATGCTAAAGGTGCGATTTCCTATGTGCGTATGTATTATCACTATCTGTATTCGCGGTTACGTTATTTTCAATCAAGCAAGATCAATTAACGATATGTATGGGATTGAAATGAGAAATTTACGTGGCCGAATACGAGGTACGAGCGTTGTCGAAATAAATACGAAAACTAAATAAAAGGAGGATTTGATAACACTAAGCGAAGTCCATTCTGTATTGTATCGTGAAGCTGAGAGCGTGTTGGCAACTTTATAATGAAAATTGTTTTTCCTTCAAGATTTTCTGAGTGTTTATATTTGTAGAAATATAACACGTGTCTGCATCGAAAGTAATCTTAAACCTAAATCACAGGAATTTTGGTGTACACACAGTTTCAATCGATTAATGCGCGAGAAATGCCATGCATTCTTACATCCCAATGTATGGAAAGGATATTGTTGAAGTGGTCGCCACTTCTAAGAAAACTATGCATCTGGTTTTTAGTTTTCTCAAGCACCGAAGCCATCGACAGCGCATAGACGAAAGACTGTCGAGAACAAACCGAAAAGCGGTGCACGTGCGGCGTTGGCTTCAGGGTTTTTCAGTTATAGAGTAACACTGCTAGCGTGCGGATCTGGACCAGCTCACACATATTGTATTCCTTCTTTGTATTTACACTTCAGCTTAAAATATATATATTTTCTATCTTACAATTTATCCACGCGTCTCTTTGCATTCCTATACATCTAATAACCTCAACAGATATGAATAAAAGAAATTTTAACAAACGATAACAGTATCAGAAAATAGTACATACGTTAAATAACATCAGAGTTGAACAATGTTAATTAACTATATGACGACTGACAATAATGTGGTCTGCGAAGTCGATATGCATCGGAAAAGAAACTAAATTATTTCACATTGGTAAAAAATACAATGCAGTGGAAATACATACATAATTCTAATTAGTTTCTAACTTCAGGGCAGAGAACTTGCTGGTGATGATCGTGGGAGAATTCATCATTGAACTCTCAACTACCTGCGAGCTCGCGAACGCCCTCTTCCCGAGCCCGTAACGGTTGTTTTTCGAAAAATGATGGCCACTTTGACGGATCTGGCACTGGTTAACTGAAAGTTTGGCAAGGCTCTACTCGAAATAAGATATTTAACGAGATTCAAATACGCAGGACTAATTCGAAAATATTTAACCTCGACGTCTAGATTCGTGTGCGATTACCCAGAATAAAACACTTTATAAGAGCCTTGACACGAGCGATACGATTTCGTCGTGACGACATTCATTATTATTCAGTATAGATGAAAATACAAGTTCTGTTAGTTCACTATGCCCCTCTGCTTTGGTATACTAGGTTGGTGGAGATCGCTGTACTGTGCTCGCTCAATATTCTCAATGGAACCCCGCTGGGGGTAACCATCCACATGCTATATTTTTCAAGTTATAACATTTTACCAAATGTCCTTCTGGACAAATTGTAAAATTAAATAAATAAATAAATTTAAAAAAAAAAATATTCTCAGGCCTGCCGCCGTATCACGCCGCGTTAATATAACTACGGTCGCCGCAGAAGGTGGGACATTGCATGCGAGACGGTACAGTCGGCCTTCTCTATAACTGCCTATGAGAAGAATACTACCAGAGTGTCCGCTCAGTACTCAACAGAGCCAAGGTTCAGTCTGAGGACAAGCTTTTATATTCTTGGAATCCGATTCGTACCGGCTCTCATACGATCATCATACAAGGCCGTGATACGAAAACTCTGACCTAGATCCCTCCCGGCAACGGAAGCATTGGAGCCTCGCACTTCGGAAAGGTGATTGACGCCCTATTTCCTCCGGAGAACTCACTAGATGGCGATTTTATATTATACAACAGTATAATACACGCACGATTATTTCCAAAGGTCTGGATATTCCTGTGGTTGGGGATAAGTCTCTTATCTATCAGAAAATGTTTCTCAAATAAGACACTTCAATCGGTTTATCAGGCTTCATTGCACAGCACGTCTTGTGTGTATAATCTACAACACGTCCGTGATCGCAACTTAAACTATTCTGTAAGCCTGCATTTATTTAAATAGCATTCTTTATTACAACATGAGAGTATAGAATACTGTACGTTTACTTTAGACAAATTGAAAAAGGTTAAAAAATAGTATAGTTCATAATCTTTACCCTCAACGGCAAGACTGGCGAAAGTAACATTAAATGTAAAAGTTTAAGAAGACGATCCCGGTGCTATGATTAGCGGACAATTTGTAGGACGTATTTTTCGATATTAAGAGCCTTACTTCTACCACGTGAGTTTTCACGACTGTGATTTAACACAACGTGACGTCAGATGAAAAGATTGTTCCAAAAAAATATTACCGACTTCGAAATGCGCTGGAAAGATAAAAATAATAAATTTAAATTTAAATAATAAATTCTCACTGTATTTATGCTAAAATGTATGAAATAATTCCTATTTTATTTATATTTCATTCACACGCATACGCAACAACGATTAAGATTACTCATAATCATTAATCATTACTTTTACTAGACACCATATTAAATATATTGCAACCTTTTTGAAGGCGGCGCAAAATACCACACAATACTTCTAGTACGATAATGCTGGAACGCCATACTATAAAATTTGAACTCGTTTATATTTATAATATTCAAATTTCGATAAATTTATATTTAATAGCATTAAATTCCAATATTTTATAGCACAAAATCACCAAGAACATGTATTAGCAGTGATCAAATTGAAAGACGTCGCTTGCATCTGTATTCATACAAATTACACCTAATGTATTAATACTGTGCAAGCTAATGGAATTATATGTACAGACTGCGATGAAATTATATGTTGCGACTTCCATAGTGTGAACCTTCGGTTTGGGGGAGATTCGATCTTATTTATTTCGATCTTGAAGATCAAGGCCAATTTTTCTTTATTCTATCGTACTGTATTCATCTCTATTCGTTATTCGATTCCATTGGTTATTGCATTGACATTATTTACGATATGTTCATATTTCGCAATGAAATAGAAAGTAAATAGCGTGATATTCACGAGGAAACAGGAAATTATTTCTTAGTACATGAAATAACCAACTCTAAATAGAATGAAGCTAACTAATTTCATGATTTCAAAATATTACAAAATTACTTATTCCATGAAGAAACTTTTGTAGCAAAAGTTAAACGGCGTTGAAGACGTTAACTCCATATCTGATTTAGCACCAAACAAAATTCCCAATAAACTGTATGACGAAAGAGCACTTGCAGAAATGTAAAGATTAAGAGGACTTCTTTTGCAAAGAAGCAACTAAAATCTATTTCCTATGACCAATATGTAAAGACAAAGGTCAAACCAACTCTCAGCGACCAGTTTATCTAGAGAAACGAACAAAGTACACAACCAGAATCAGTGTTACAAAGCAACTGTTCAATTCTATCGTATCCAATAATGAGTTTGTGGAAAAACGATGAAAGGTACAATGAAGTAATGAAATCGGTAAATAAGTATTTTGCGATAAAAATAGTTAAGAAAGAAGAAATTGAAAAAATGTTGCAAGCAGAACCAATTACTGGAATCATCTAGCCTTAAATCTAGTCGTTTAGTTCAATTTTGAAGAAGTTAATCTGTTTTAAACAGTGTCCGAATATTAATCGAAGCCACCCTAGAATTTTTCAATTCTAAAATCTCTAAATTTTCAAACATTTAGGTTTTATATTCTCTAAAAATTTTAAAATCGCAAAATTTTGTAAAATTTTGATATCAGGATATGTTACTCATAATTAAATTGTGAATAATTGCCTTCTTTTCGTTAAATACAATATTGTTGCGAGCCTTTGACAGTTATATTGTAGAACGCGAAGGCCAACGTGTGTCGCGACAGACTGGGAATAAGACGATCGGTCGGTAGCAATATCGATTTAATATTCGAGGATAGAGGTCACTTCTGAAACTTCGAACCGTGCGAACATTTTTTTATCTTTATTATATTATATAAATGAGTTTGCTACGTGTAAAAAGCGTATTCTGTCAATTCGTGCCTGTGGCACGCAACAATATGTTAAATTATATTATATTATGCTATATAATTAATTATGTATACATGAGATATGTTTACAAATATTTAGTAAAAGTATTATGTTTTCTAAATATTTAATTTTGACTATGTGTAATTTTAACCACCAACTTTAAAAAATGAGTTTTTTTCGTAATACAAATGAATAAAAAATAATACAAAATATAATTCCTCAAATTAGAACAGTTTGGCGTTTGTTATGAATCAGATTCTAAAATAAAAATTTTTAAAAAATAGGGACGGTGTACAAGAAAAAATTTCCATACATGAACTTCGATTTTTGTTACAATCGATTTAAAAAATAAATAAAATTTAGTCACTTTGATTTTGTGAATTATCTAAATTTTGATCTGTAAAGTATCCATAATTAGTTTCATAATTCTAATTTTACAAAAATTCTATTTCGTTTGCCTTGATAATTCCGATCTTTTTTATATTTCAGAATAGTAAACTATAGTAAACTAATAGTAATAGTAGATCATTTAACGTATTCCTTTAATTAATTAAAAAATTAATTTCTTAACAATGAAATCTCTTTGTATTTAGCTACTAATATCTTGAAAAATTTAATATACTATACGAAGAAATAGGAAAAATCATCTGTTTTTACTGTAAGAGGAATCTTTAATATTTACAGCAAATACTTAAATATATCTCTCTTTAGACAAATATAACTAATACAATAAAATAAGTTAGGAGACCCTGTAGTACTACCGGCAGTCCTTTGTGAATATTTTATAAACTAAGGTCGACCGACGGTTACATATATAGAAAAAAGTTGTTCAACATATTGAGCTTTACAATATATTCGAATATTATCGAAACCAGAAAGGATGAAACTGTTCTACAAATTCAACAGCTTTTCAAAGTGAATCGAAAGTATATATTTAAATTCATGGTGATAAAAGTAAACATATCTAATTCTTTTCTTATTGAGTCACGATCGAGCGAGTTGGACGTGTTTGCAAACTGAACATCGTTTCGTTTCAGTTTGTGTAGTTTAATATATGGGTATTTGTGAAATAGTTGTTTAGTCAAATACGAATCAGTTACATTAGAACAGTAACGGATGAAATCCCCAACTACAAGTAACACATGACTACAACAAATAACACAAAAACATGGATGCTGTTGACTACAAAAATGTTGAATTAAACGAATCAATGAATCCAATGAAAACTGTAAAAGTAAATGTACCTGTAACGTATGCAGCGGTTTCGCAGAGTGTCTTATCCCCTAACCAAGGAACAAATAATTATTATGGATGCAATCGATAGTGTTTCTATTAAGGAATGTACTACAATGTACTACAATGTACTACAATAATATCAAATTTGATTCTGGATTCTCGAACGATAAGATTTGTAATATACCTTGCCAACCAATAACTTATGGAAAAGAGTTATAGACTCTAATGTAAACATCAACACTGGTATTCATCTGTTCCGTACTCGACCACTTATTTGAAAGACTTACAAGGGAATAAGAGGTGACTAATATAAACAAATTTTGCTGAAATTCTCCACAAATGTTCATTGCAACGATAAAACAGTCGATTGAACAAATAACGACTCTAACTGATTACTTGGTGAGATACTATGCAATAATTTACTAACAAGGGAAGTTCGGCAACTCGAAAATTAATAGAAATTTGGAACTTTGTACTGTCACATCCCGCAACCCGCGCGATCCGTGGCGCGAAAGTAAAATTGATAAATTCTTTTAAACAGAGATAATTTAAAACGTTTATTCGAAACCGTGTTTACAGTATTTGAAGTGAAAGGCAGTTAAAACCGCTAAAAAAGCTATATCTTGCGAAAACTCATCTAACTACGTTTTTATATTATGTTTTTATAACGATATTATGACGATTTAAACCTTAAACAAAGTCGGCAGTTGAACAAACGTTGGGGATTTTCCCAAACATTTTCAAAAGAAACACCCCGACGTTTTTTCGTCTCCGATGGGTATATTTAAATGTAGCGGCTCAGATAAGTCATCAGGAGTAAGAGTATGAGTTTGAGTTTGAGTTTGGAGTATGAGTTTGAGTTTGAGTTTGAGTTTGAGTTCGAGATTGAGTTCGAGTTTGAGCTTGAGTTTGAGTTTGAATTTAAGTTTGAGTTTGAGAATATTTTACCGTTTGGTTAACGAGTAAATTGATTGGCGTTCATCTATCGAAGAGTCAGTTATCTACCGAAGAATCATCACCTGTCAACCGAAGAATTTCATGTCCGTCAGTCAATTGTCAATATCGAAATTGAGTCAGATTTCAATAAAACATTTTATATTGATAATCTACTTTCGAACAACTTTAATCCTCTCCCGTGCTGGTATTCCCGCACATAGCAGGTTAGCCGAAAGTGGAGCTTATTGCCAGTTGCATTAAACGTCAGTTGACGCTACCTTCTCGTCAGCTACTAAATAGAACGTCACAGTACAAACGTAGTAATAACGGAACAATTTTTTTCCCCCGCTGAAAAAAGGGTCTTAAGGATGAAAACATTCTCCCAAAAAATTTGACTTTTCATATTATCGTACATATTTATGAAATTATATAAGATATAGGGAGAGATAGTTACATTAAAAGTTGTAGTGTTTTTTATGGTCTATATTGTGGATATGAGAAATTTGAAAAAATAATTTATTTTCAAAATTTACTCCACGTTACCCCCTCCCATAAGTTTTATTTTTTGTTATCACACAATTTCCATGAATTGTTATATATATAGTAGTATATACTATATATAGTGGCAATGTAATAGAGCAATGTATCTGTGATGGTTAAAAAATCAAATTATTTTACCTAAGTCTGGAGCAGGTTTTCGGAAAGGTAGGATTTTGTCCTGATAATTTGGTTGTTTTCTTCTCTAGAAATTGCAATAAATCAAGGTGGGAATATGCAAGGTACCTTTTTCGATATCCAATCTATTTTTGACAATATTAACTGCACTCTGCTTACTCAAAAATTAATGAAGGAAGGCTGCTCTGTTAATATTATAAAATTCATTAAACACCTAATATTTGTAAGAAATATTCTGACTATTGGGGGACTATCTTAAGACCGATATGGAAAGATCTACCATAGGCAGAGTACTAAGTCCTTTACTATATGATTTTTATATTAAAATTATGAAAAACATGCGTAGGAAAGTACAGACTTTAGAATTTGCAGATGACACTGCTGTTTACTGCAGCACCACTTCTATTGACGAAAGTAAGAAACAAAAGTTACTCGAAAATTCGATTAAGATTGCCAAATCTAATCTCAGATATATCGGACTCGATCTAGCGCCTCAAAAAATAATGTTCTGTTATTTTAATAACAGATACACACTACCTGGTAAAATTGAAATTAAAGTAATTATTGAGAATAGGAGTAAAGTCGTCAATTTCAATGACCTTACAATATGTTATCAAGATAAACATCCTGAACAACTTTTTCCTGTACATATAGCCGCCGCTCTACGCCATTGTTTTTAAAATATTCACAAAGAACTTTAATTAAATGCAGATTATAGTTACATTTCATTTTGGAGTAAGTACTACATTTTTATATAACCCAACCTAAGCTTAACTCATTGATGAAAAAGATAACCTCCCTTAATATTATATAAATAAAAAGGAAAGTCAAATGATTAAGCCGAGATTGTACCAGAGAGGGGCGAAGGCATTGTCAGACAGCATAATTGGCATTTATCGCGACGACATTGAGCGGCGTATGAACATATTATACAAACGAGCGGCAAAACCATGCCGCTATTTCATACTTTTTTTCATATTTTATCTGTCATAGATGTATTTCTATAATCTTTATGATTGTTTTATCTTATCTTATCTTATCATAAAATCGACTAATATTGCGCCTCAGTTATCAAAGATTCGATATCAAAATAATCCTTCGTATTCATCGTTACTATCTACTTGGAGACTCGGAGACTTGTTAAAATACCAAGCATAATAAAAGAAGGTAGAGCAACAAAAAAGAGGAGTTCTGTCGCTTAGTTGCTGTATGGCTTATTTCATGTAAATCTATAACTTTGATTTATTTTTTATCACTTTATTGTCACTTATTTTACCACCCTTGTCACTTGGCGCTCGCCGCATTCTGCATAATCACTGTCTTGTAGGCTTGCCTAGAGTAATATCCGGTTGTCATTAGGCGGCAGCTAATGTCAGCGTGAAACAATTTTATATGAATCTATTGATATATGGAATGTCATTGAAAAATTGTTTACAGATCAAAAATTTACAAAATAAATCGTTAAATAATACATATATGTAGTATTAAACATAAATTGCTTTATAATCTAAAAACTAAAGTTTATATGTATAGGAAAAAGGTGTTCAGAATGTTGACCTTGACAGCATCATCTCAAGGCTACTGAAATCCTAGTAATCGCCGGAATTGAAAGCTGTGTCATTATCAAATCAAATAAATCTGTTAAGTTCAAGGGAATCAATTTTAAACATGAAGATTTTATGCGGAAGAAGTACGTCAGCTTCTAAATATTGTGAAATTTCTTTCCGGTATTTTCATGGAAGCCACATCTAAAACTTTGATGTTAATCCTTAAGCTCTTAAGGACGTTACAAGGTCTATTATAGAATATAATCACGTTGTATACTGCAAAAAAGATATGTAATGCTAAAGCCGTATCATGCTCAATTTTCTACAACAGGATTGGCAATAGAATGTAACATAAGCACGCCTACTACTATCTTGTTAAGTGTCGCGAATCTCGTCTCTTTTCACGATAAAACTAATTTTCCTTGTCAAAAATAGCTCTTCAAATGTAATTCTCTCGAAAACTTAATTTCAAACAAAATTTTGTTTAAGAAGAATGTAATAGATATCTCGTTGGTTTACTAGAAAGCCAAAGCGCGAGAAATTCCTTTAAACGAAGATTTTCTCAATATAGTAAAGCTATGACACGATTCAGTGCCTAACGAAAAACATCACATTTTTACTTTCGACTACAATATCATTTAATTAATATTCTACCTTGCAATGTTAATTTCGGCGAGAAGTTAAGTGATTCCTCCGAACTTGATGCTCTACTAACATGTTTCATTAATTTTAATTTTTCGAATACTGTTGTAATTCATATGAACGGTAGTAAAATAGAAAACAAAAATTGTTGTTCACAATTGAATGTCTTACAAAAAATTTGCTTAGATATAAAAGTATCAATTTTTACAGCAGAGTATTGTACCATTCATCGAGCTTCAGATATTACCAAATTATGTGATAGGACAAATTTCCTTAACGTCACTAATTCCTTAAGTGTGATTAAATCAATACAGAAAACAATTTTTTGTCCTAGCATCAATATCCAACTTATTGAGATTAAAAATAAATATGCTACATTCGTAGCAATAATAATCAGAACTTTATTAAGTTCATGGATATTTTGTTAATTTGTCAACAGGTGTCACACTAATCACTATAATTTAGACGCGCCACTAACTAGAGTTAATTTCGTTACGTATAATGTTTGTCAATGCGATGCAGAATCTTAAGTTCTGAATCATATCATCTGGCAATAACCAGACAACAAGGATAAGTATAGACGTAGACTATTACTAAGGATGCTTCGTAGACGCAAGGTCTGTCCTTCCACATTGTATTAATTCTTTATTATATGGTTCTGATATCGAAGCTCTGAAATTTATTTATAATTTGTGTTATAATGTAATGTTGTAATGTTCTGTCAGAATCTAATTACAATTAAATAAGTAATAATGAATTGCAAAGTTTTTTATGTTAACTACCCTATTACAAGTTCGAAATTATGTATCTTGATAATACATATATTATTCAAACTCTGTTATATAGCATACCATACATGCTATATAAACCATATCTTATTTCAAGTAACTAATAAATAAATATCTAGTTTTATTGAATCTTTGAAGTTACTTTGTATGTATGTATGTATATACAAACATAAAATAGTTATTTTATTGAAGACTTTAATAATGCTATTTCATACTTCATAATTCTGGAATCATGTTTGTATTAAAATAATTTAAATATTAATAATTAATCCTTTTAAATATAGAACTTTATTGTAACTTTTACGTTTTAAAAAATTGTTAAAGTTGTCTTTAGAATGTCTTACTGAGTCCATATAGTGTAACATGTTATATATAAAATTTTACATTACATTGTAAAAGACTTAATGCTACAAATACAAAAATAAACAAGAGAAAATTAAAATTTGAAAGAGATATTAACTATGAAAATTTGTTTTTAATTTAATTTAATACCTTAATAAGTTATAATTATAATATAATTATAATATAATTTTATATTAAGTTATAGATCGTGTTGATTGATTGGAGAATATATGTTGACATATCATCTTTGTATTTTAGAAAATTTTATCGGAACAACAAACAAAATACATATACGTACAGAGGTTGGACAAAATAATGGAAAGACCTGTTATATGTCACATGTGTGTAATATGTATTATGACATATCAGAGTGATGTTCTCATTATTTTGTCTGACTCTTGTAATTTATTATGAGAGTACTAGAGTATTAACATGTAATACTGTGTTAACATTCAGTATTTAACATTTGATTACATTATCTGAATCGAAATATTTTTTATTATTAGTTAGTTTCTATCTTGTATATATAGCATCCTTTAAATTTTTAATAATATTATTTACACGTGTGTGAAAAGTCCTATTTTTATTTTAAACGGACATAGATATATTAAAAAATTTTCAATCTTATAGACTATAAAAGTTCTATTCAATTTTAGTGCATTTTAGACACGTTCAAAGTTTTAATAATTACAAAGTTGCACATTTCACAAGATGACACGTGTAGTTCATTATTAATTCAAAACATTTCTAATTCAAAACTGATGAAACATGCAACGAAGTGTCTTTTTGTTATGATCAGTTTCTGTAATTTTGTAAATCGAAGTAGAAGTATATCTTCACATACACGCTTCTTCAGATAATCTTCCTTACTATCAATGTCGTATCGACAATAAACTAATATCTAAATCCCAAAATCACATTATATTAGGCCCATTTTTTTTTTTTTTTTTTTTTTTTAATAAAATTTGTTGAGTTTCCTATACCAAATTTTTCACCCTTTCTAGTCTAGTTTTAAATATAATTGTGCAAAGATGAAATTAAGTTCATATTTTGTTGCAAGGATTATATAAGTTTGATTTGTTCTTCCCTAAAATTAGAAAATTGTAACTTAGTACACTCTGGTTCTGGGATCTGGACATATATTTATATATGACTTGAATTTTTTTCATGTATTATATATAATATATATAACGTTAATGCAAATGCTAGAGCCAATTCTTTGTATTATAACTTTCTTATCATTATACCTCATTTACAACGTTTTAAATCTTGTTAATTCTTAAAAAGTGTTTACTTCAAAAATTATTTGTAATTTGCGAAAAAGATACTGTATAATTCAAAATAATTAATTCTAAGATAACGAATGTTATTCTAAAAATTTTCTCAAACAATTTTTCAATAAACTCATTTCATATTACTTACCATTTTATTTTTATTATTTTAACCAATTTATTTTTCCATATCTGATTTTCTGTCTTTTCATTGCTGATTCTAAATCGTTTCATATATGTTCTATAACACTTTATTCACAAGTATACTCATCGAAATATTTCTAAAAAGTTTATGAACCACGAGAAACTACAAACATACAATGCTGTAAAAGAAACTTTGGAAGACTTGTTTCTACATAACACCATTTGAAAATATTTCTTAAAAACATACTAAACTATGTATATACGTATTTATATAAAACATTATAAAATATGTCACTATCGTAGATAACCTACGACGTTCGCACAATACTGTCTATTATTAAATTATCAACAACCATGCATGTATAATTTACCTATTTACGAATGTTTTTATGCTACAGAACGCCTCACGCTTTCCGTAATCGAATCTGTACTCTATTCGTTACGAAACAATCGCATACTTCCCCTAATGTAAACGGTTGCGTTTCATGTCATGCACAATGAGCAAATTTCATGCTCTGTTTCGTTCGAACAGCGGTATGCCACGGAAATAATTCGAGCAGCTTCGCGTGAATAAAAAAAGAGAAGTGACTGATTATTTAAAAACTATGATTGCTTTCGTAAAAAATCCTGTAAAATCATTGTTCAGAAGATAAACATTCTTTACCCAAATAATCATGTGAAAAAAAGAAAGATGACATGTACACTATGGAGCATATATATTTGGAATAATTTGTACATTTCTAAATTATTGTAAATATATAAAACACATTTCAAATGAAATTCTAATTCAATTTTGGCCTCTAATCTCACCTCAAACTGATGTACATAGTTAGTATAGTGGCTCGCGAAAGTATTTGAACACTTGCCACGGAGAACTTTTACATATGTGTACTGCACATCCATTTTATCTCGAAACGCTCAAATATATCGAAAAATATGAATGGTGCGAAAACTGTGCCATATTACACATATCTCGATAACGAATAATACGGAAGAAACATCTGAATAATAAAAAAGGCAGGTTCCTATTTAAAAATTTTAATGATCTCCATAGGGCGTTTTAAAGTCGTCAAAAGATCAATAGACTAGAGTATAGTATAATGCCCTCGATATCATACAATTTTTTTCCAAGACATTTTTTCGTACCACTCATATTATTTGGCTTATTCGAGCATTTGAAATTAAACCGGACATACTATACATTCTGCGTCTTATATAAAATATTTTGAAATTTCATTAGCATTGTAATGAGACACGACTATCATGATTATATTGATCAAATTTGAAACCAATCTGATACTATATACAGAAGTGGCAAAATATTTGTGACTGCTGTATATAATATGTATATATAATAGGCGTTAAAAACGTAAAAATGATCTTTCTGAATATCAAACCTTTTTAGAACTTCATAAATAATTGACCGTTTAAATAGCTTTATGATCCTTTTATTTATGTAAATTATGTTGCATCAACTGCTCATGGCTTTATGATCTTTGCGAAATGTATACTTGAACAAAATATTTTATAACTTCCATATACATTTTCGGATTTGTTTCAATTTACCCATGCAACAACGATAGTCGTGCCTTGCAGCGCTAATGAAACATCAAAATGCTTCGCATCAAATATGTAATATATATTTATAAAAGTTTCTACAAGTATTTAAATACATTCGTAAGTCACTTGCAGATATTCGCAAAAACCTGATATTAATGGTATTGGTTGGTATTAATAAAAAGACAATATATAATTGATGGTGGATAAAAATTGAGCGTCTAGGGACACCTCAGTTCACATACTTCATATGTGTTTGTTCAGTTTTGAAATTTTAAACTGATTAAAGTGTTTTTCTAGCTTTCTAACGACATTTCAAAAGTTCATATAGATTTTGTGCAGAGTGAGCTGCTTAATAGAGGTAAATGTGTAATATCAGCGATACAGTTATATTCTTTCTTTCAGTTTAAAGGTAGAACATTTGATCTCACAGTTATGACAAGAGATAAGCAGTTAACGCTAAAGAAATGTTCTTCGATCGTAATTTTGAAAATATAACAGAAATATCGATTTTCTTATTCGCACCAGGTATCCAAATATTTATGCGCGGTAGTGCAGATGAAATGTGAATCTAATAGATCGCAAATAAAAAAAGATTGATATAGATAGAAAAAGAAGAAAATGATTAGCATGTAGCATTACCTTGGCAGGCGTCTCTGTAGTGCTGAGATTTTGACGGCGGTGGAGGTGCGTTCGAGTATTCTATGGATGAGCCGAAAAAAAGGAAAGTAATAATTAGCCGCACTACGATTACCATGAAACAATTATCACTCAGCATTGTGAGTTCACTGTGAACATTGAATGCTGACTTGGGTTAATGGATTGCACTCTTGCTCGGCATTAATCGATATTGGTATCCCAGAATAAATCACGTTTCCAACGAAGTATTTAGCAGGAAATACATTTTAACATTCAGATTATATTTTCAAAATAGTTCTATTAATATTCAGCATTTGACGCTTGCGTCGAGAGGTGTCCGAGTACGCGTCTATTACAGAATCAAGACCGACCGAGAAAAGTTCGAGCGGGATATCGGTATCTGCAGAATATACTGTTTAGGTTCCCGAATGTTTCAGGATTCCAAAATTCGATTCGGATATAAACACGAATAAACATCATAACTTCGAATTGACTCGGCCAAAATCGGATGGGATCGATTCAAGAACCCGATAAGATCCAACTATCAAGAAGAGATGGAAAGAAATATTCTGCATGCTAAGGCTGTAAAACATTTGATTTTTTGTATAGAGTTTCCAGCGGACAGTTTTAGTTTTTTTTTTTTTTTTTTTTTTTTTAGTTTACTTTTGTAATAAAATTTGTATTAAATTTTGTATTAAATACTTTTATATTCTAGCTTTATACTTCATTCTTTATTTAAAATTATTAAAGTATTTTGTAATTAATTTAAAATTATTATCAAGGTAACAATAATCCTTCAAAATTTTAAATATAATGTTTATTTATATAGATATACTCTTTATTGCATTCTCTTTTTAATACATAAATAGCTGAATCTATCAGGCTCTCCAACCGATTCCGTCCAACTTTCGCCGAGTCGATGCAAAGTTACACTGCCCCTTCATACTTGTACCCGAATCGAACGTCGGGATCCTAAAACTTTCAAGTATACTGAGATATATTGAGATCCACCTGAGCTTCTCTTGATTGGCCCATCCCTAAATTCAAGACCCCGATATTTAGGTCGATCCGCACACATCTGACGTCCGTTAATTCTTCGATTTTTAATTTCTTTCGTTATTAATTAATTAATTCTTTTAGATTCTATGCGTATTTTTTTCTTAAATTATGACAATCTGCGAACGAGAGGAAGATGTTTCGGGAATTTGATATTTTTTTATCGTGTTTCTATGTGATGTACTAGATTTGCATTTTAACTACAAACCTGTACAAGTTATGTTATAAAATTTTATGCTCATTTGAAATTATCTAAAGAATATTTCAAACTATACAAATTAATAATTGAAAATTAAAAATTAGGAATAAAAAGCATTTAACGAGAAAATATTACTATCCAAGTATCAATTACTTCTCCTAATAGATTATTTGGTAAACAACAAAATAAATTATTCTTTTTGAAATGTTTATTAGAATAAATTTATTAGAATAGAAAAATTTTTGAATATTTGTTCATTTAAATTATTCCAAAATTTATATTGTACATTCAATTATTTATATTAACTATTTATATTTGCAACTAAAGCGTATTAAAAAAAGTTCTAAGAACTCGAATAATGATAAAAACGAAAGCATTTTAAAATCCAACAAATATGTTGCTTCCTCCCAAAGGAAATAATGTAATTGTCTCACTATTTCTACCATAAAATAAATAAAACGGGGAATTTCGCATGGAAGATAATTTAGCTAACAAGAGAAATATTTTCAATTAAGCATAACACACATGATTATAGGCCCAAATGTATAAATATGAAACTGGGAGTAATTTTAGCAGTTATGAATATTCAGACCTTCGAAAGTGACAGTTGGTCGAGCAGTGTAGATGGGAATTGGTGACCACCAAGAAGTGGCTTTTTGTGGAACGGTCGACGATATTGGCGGAGGAAGCGGTTGATATCTAAACCTTGGCCTGTGTTTAGCAGGATCAAACGGTTGACTGGTAAAACCATCTGATTGTTTCAAAATTGACGATGGACCTTTTGATAAGGTGCGTACTTGGTTCACCACATTACCTCTATCATTGATCTGTGTCTTTGTGGAAGCGGAATTCGCCCTACTTTTCGAGGAAACATATCTGGCAGCGAGGTTGGGCGGCGAGGACAACGAGCGCATGTTATCTCGTCGACTGGGATACCTATGTGCTATCCATTGACCAGCTAGATAAGGGGCGATATCTCTCAGCTCGTGCATATTCGGCGACGAGGTGAACATTTCGCCCAGGATCGAAGTTTTTTGAGTAGCGAACTCTTCGAACTTTTTTCTCATACGCCCAACAGACTTTCTCGCCTCCAGCTCGTCAGTCTCTGCCTTCCTAGCATTAGTCACAGTAGAAGTTGTAGCTGAATCCTTCAATTCAGCTGTCTTACTGATAACATCGATGTGAGGCATAGACAAGTCCTCTCGTCTCAAAGGAACACGTGGAATCGGCGGAGACTCGCCTCTGCGGCGAGCTCTTCCTCTGCGAGGCTCGTACCTTCGACGCAACCAGGCTACGTCCGCAAACTCATGAGGCTTCACTTTACCTTCGTCCACCTTCCTCAGAAGACATCTGGCCAGTTCAGGATCGCTCTGAAATCTTTTTGGTACTGGAACCGTCCTGACTGTATTTCCACGAAGATCTTCGGCACTTTCAAATTTGGCTTTCAAACGTCTCACCGTACCATTTTTTATTAGCTTTAAATAGGCGCGCCAATATTTTCCCGGGTCTGGTGAGGAACTACGCAACCAAATGCTCTCGAGACTGCAGGATGAATTCGATCGCATGGTTGCGCGACACGGACTAATGCTCTGAGGCCTATCATGTTCACGGTCACGTGAACAAGAGCGAAACGAGGGTCGCGTGTCCGCTTCCCTATCGGGGCTGCTTTCTTTTTCTTTAGTAACAAATGCTTTTGGGGAAATAGAACGTGTTCTGCACCTTGACAAAGACAAGGTGCTATATTTTGCCGACTCCGTCTCACCGAATAATTCTTTCAAATCTGCAAAACTTTGAGAAGAAGATAATCTCCCTGATTTCAATTTTGATTTTGATCTCGTTTCCTCCGCTTTTTTACGATCTTGATCGATTTCTATTTTATCAACGTTTTCGAAGAATTCGATCTTCGTTGGAACATCTTGAGACTCTATATTTCGTTGAATAATCGTTTTTACAGATGTTTCAGAACTTTCAGTCATACTGTCTCTTTCACTGCCAGAATTTAGGGCTGAAATTTTGGTCTGAGTAGTCGTGTGAGGTATAGCAATCGTTAGAAGAGGGGGCTTTTTGGACCATTCTTCCAAAACGTTTTCTACTCGCTGTCTATCAGATGGACTCTTGCTGTTTGGTGTTAGGATCAATAGGAAGTCGCTTTCTTTGATTCCCAAGTCTGTTCTCAAAGAATCTTCCACATTTGACGGCTCCAGAGAATAACAACTTCTAGGTGATGTGCTGGTTACGCTAGGTGTAGTCGTAGAACGAGTCGCTTTTGGCATCTTCTTAGCTGCTAATGCAGCTGCTATGCTGCCTCGAGTTTCACGGGGAGCCAATGGAAGTGACAGAACTGACAAAACTTCTTTTCCAAGTGTCACAGATAGTCTCTTTTTCTCTAACTCACTCATAGATGGAGGGATTCTGAATAGAGTTTTATCAGATTCAAATTTTTCTGTACTTTTCCCTTGACTAATAGAATCACTTCTCTTCAACTTCAATTCTGGACAATCCGTAAACGATTTCTGATCCCTTGGAGATATATCCGATGTGATCATCGAGTGACATCGTACATGAAGACCTTTCCCATCATCTCGAACATCAGGCGATTCGACTTGAGATGGAACGACAATTTCATATTTTGATAAAGAATCGTGTTTATCAGTTTCTCTTATTTTCTCTTGTCGTTGTTCTGTGATTTCAGGATTCATTTTTGAAGATGTCGAAGGTGTAAACCTCTGCAAATTATCGCTACCGTAAATTTCATTTAGCTGTTTCTTCAAAGTAGCTACTTGTTCAATGGACAAACTGCTCCAAAATTTTTTACTGCCACCAAGATTTCTTTGTAAGAATGGATGATCTGTATGATCCAAGGATTTCTCGTTATGAGAGCTATTCGCTTTCTTCTGCATTGTGCTTGCCACGTTCAGTACAGAAGTGCCTCGCCAAAGCGGTTTATACGTATCTTTTCTCGAGGAGATTTCTTTTCTTCTAGAATATTCTAGGTCACTCTCTTCAGATTGGAGCTTGTTGAAATGTTGAATAATATTTTCAACAGATCGTTCTTTACACCTTAAGCTGCAGTCACCATGCCATTTAAACTTACTGATATCTTTGGTGCTGAACAAGAAGTCTTTGTTCCTCTGAACAGCCTTCAGCTTTCCATACAGAGCACTGAACTCGACTTCAGCTCTCTCGTGCGACCTTACTTTCTTCCATCTATCATAATCTATAATTTCTTCGTTCTTCATCCTTGGTCGTAAGTCGTTGGTAGAAAAAGTCCTCTCCAATTCGCCCAATCTTTCGAGGCTCGAATAGAAATCGTGCAGTTCCTTGTACCTTTTCGATCTCCTTCTGTCGTGTAACCTTTCCAGTACATATTGATGATACTCTTCATGACCAATTGGTGACGTGTACAGAGAATTCGTGCTTCTACTCAATGATAAATTAGAGCCAAACTTAGATCGGATTTCTTGCAGTCCTTCAGTTTCTCCAGCACTTTTGGTTGTAACCTTCTTCGCGATAATTGTATTAGGAATTTCTGATTTTTCTTGTTTCAATGTACGAATGCGTCTACAGGCTGGTGATCTAATTGGAGATGGTGAAGTAGTTCGTGAAGATGAGTGTTTCGAGTCTGAACGTTCTGGCAAGGTCTTCAAAGGCGGCTCACTTGAACTTCTTTCCTTCAAACGATCTTTTGCCGAGTCTGGACTTCGACTATGTAAAATACTTGATGATCCAAAGTCTTCGATACCTAGAAGACTGTCAAACTTGCTCACTTTATGAAATACAGATCTTCCAGGCCAGCTGATACCGTATGGGCTTGAACTTCTAGAAGAGATACTCTCACGTTCCCAGTTTTTGAATTTTGAATCTGATACTGGACGCTTATGAGCTAAGTAAATACTCAAAGCTTTTAGTGAAGGTTCTGATTTGCTACTCTCTCTGATGTTCTCTTGGTATATCCTCGCTCGTTCACTAACACTGTATCTCTTAAAAGAGACATTTTCACTTGAAACAGCTGAAGAAACCGATTTTAAAAAGAGATTCTGGAAAAATGTATCAGAACATGCTACTTCGTGATGTCTCTTAATTTTTTCTACAGCTAACGCGGGTGATTGTTTACTCGGTGTTGATGACGGATTCTTTTTAATATTAGGCTCCTCGTTTTCAATATTAGTTTTATTCATACTCTCATTTTTTGAATCTGACTTTTGTCCAGTTGTTACTTTTTTCGTTCTCGCAGTAACTTCGTTCTTGTCCTTCTTCGACTTCTTTGCTTCAAGTTTTTTTTTAGTCGAGTCAGGATTAATTTTTATGGTCTCTGGCTTTTGTGTAGGAAACTTGACGATGGTATGAGGTCTTAGTCTCTTCTTTGTATATGATTCGCTAATTGCATCAGAAGAGGACGTAAACTTCCTGCTGGAACCTATTTTATCATGCTGTCTGACTATCGTCTTCGGTTTCCTGGTGTCTGTTAATACCGATCTACAGACAACTGATGGGGAAGATGTGGCTGAAGAAGACTTTAAAGCAAACGTTGATTTTGCTGTTGAAGTTGAGTTTACTGGATTTCTTAACATTTCTTGTCCTTTAGAGGACACAGTAACTATTACTTCCAAAGATTTGTCTTGCGGACTTCTCTGCTTTGCATTATTTAAAGTTGCAGAATACATCGTCGAGGAACTTTTGACAACAACTCCTGATGGCAATACTGTCATGCGAACATCTTTGCTACTTTTGTCTCTATATTTCTGCAAATGCTTCCTATTTTCTATAGAAGATAAATCAACCGGTGACCTGGCGAGTCTTGTAGAAGATTCTTCCTGCTCTTTTCTTGTTAACCTGTCTCTAACATTAGTTTTCTTAAGATAAGATATAGAATTACCGATTTCATTCATAGAACGCAACTTCTTTGACTTTGTTGGGGAAGGAACTAAATATTTCGAAGTTATCTTCGAAGAAGAGGATGATTTATGTTCAAGTCCACGTTTCAAGTCAGGTTTCACAGAATATCCGTAACCAGTTTTCCATGAAGAAGAAGTATCTACGCAAACGCGAGTTCGGCTTTTGTCGGCCGCGAAACTTTGCACCGCAGCTGTGTCGAGTAAACTTTGTGACAACCATGAGTCCGAGTTCTTTTTGTTCAATGGAATTGACATTGAAGTAGAAACTTTAGACCGAGGCGATATCGAGCTATTAGAGCACGTTCGAAATAAAGTGGAAGTTGAAAGACTTTTTCGACTCTGCTTGAACCTGTCAAGATTGCTGCAAAACCGTTCTTTCAGTGATTTAATCTTAGATCCGTCTTCTGTAAAACATTGCTTGTGTCTTGATTTAAAAGATTGCGTGCTATCCATGGTTTGATGTTTGAGATTTGATGCAGTTGATGCATACAGTTTCAATGTTTTACTGTTTCTAGAAGATTGCCTTCGAGGTGGAGAAGGAGGTCCAGTGACCGCATTTGAGACTGTTCTACTACCTAGTTGTGGATTGGCGAAACTGTCGTCTCTGTGACACTTTGATTTTGTGATAGTTGATCGAACGTCCATTTTCTTGATCATTCCACTTTCACTGGAGGATAATCTTTCGTGTCGCGACAAAGTGGTTGATGATGAAGCAGGTGTAGTAGCAGAGATACTTTTTCGGTGAACACGGATCCGTGTCAAAGTGGGCGAGATCAGAAAATACTCGATCCCCGTGTCGTCTGTGGACAAAGTGTTGATTGTTTGCTTTGATCGCGTGTTCGTTTCGCAAATTGTGTGCCGCTCATGGAACCCTCTCACCAAAAATTTTGAAGAAAAGAGTATCTTTAAAGCTGGTGATGTTGCGTTTGTTCTATTTAGTTTCATTTTTTTTTTTTTTTTTATTTTGTTTTATTAGATATTAATCCGGCACAGTGTGAACATCAGAAGAGTCTTCTCAGGTGATGGTACTGCTTGTGCATCGTATTGCGGAGAAAATTAAATCGCAAACCAATATCGATAGATACCGAGAAGAGGCGGTGCGGTGAATAACCTAAAGAACTACTTATAAGAAGGATATCGTGAAAAAAGTATGCGTTTAAGCTGAAAACTTTTGGTTGGCACAGCTAAAATTATAGTTATGAATCATGCTTCGTACTTTTTCACATGACGTATTATTCGAGGGAGGTGAAATTCAAATAATCGCGAGCTGCTATCAGATTGTATTACGTGGAAATTATATCAGCTGGTTACATTGAAATGCGGTTATGCAGCGCTTACATTAAAATAATTTAATAGGCGAATGATAAGCGGCCTATAAACATCCTTGTATGTGACTCAACTACTTTTATGAGTAAAATAAAATTTACACGCTCATATAGTGGCTCATGAAAGTATTTGAATGCTTGTAGAAATCTTATATGAATATACTATAGAAAACATTTTCATCTTTCATCAGTCTGGAAGAAATCCGGAAATGTACAGGATAAAAGAATTCTTTGTTATGGCTTTAGCAGGTGATTTTACACCACCGAATCAGTGGAGATCTGTTAAAAACAAGTAACCACAAAATTGACCTTAAATATCAAAATCAAATTTTTTAATTTCATCGTGTAGTACTTACAATCAGAAACAAAAGTCTCAAAGGAACCATGGTAGCAGCTCAACCGTTCCTTTAGGAAAAGATGTTTTATTAATTAAACATTTAAAAGTTTGATTAATTATATACAATATAAAAGTGATTTTATTTCGAATATATTTAAATCTCGCAGTCAGATAGAACTTACATAACATGCTATTGATGAAACTGCTAGAGATTATCGTTTATCACGTGAAATATATGCGATAATATACGTATATAAATATACAGCGGTCTGGTTTGTATTATTCCTTATTAATTATCAATATATTTGACGTGTTAAAGGATAATTCCTAGCAGCTTTATCAATAATACACTATGTAAAATTTACCTGTGTGTCACATGTAAATGTATTATCAATAAAATCAGTTTCACATACATACATTTATATAATTGATTAAATTTTAATATCTTTTTCCAAGAGTACGGTTCAGTTCCAATCCGTAGTTGCCTTAAAACTTTTATTCCTCGTGATGAGCACTACACGATGCAATGAAAAAGTTTGACCTTGAAATACTTTTTTTGTTAACAGATTTCCACCGATCCGAAGCTGGAGAATCGCCTGTCAAAGTCATGGCACAAATTCTTGAACGTCCTGTGTTTTCAAGTTACAAGATATTTTGTTTCAGTATACATTACACGGAAACCCGCAAAAGTATTTGAACAGTCAATTACCATTATATTAATAAACCTCGATATTCAGTAAGACCATTTTTAACTTATCACATATTTAAGATAGCTATTTACGCTGTATATTAATTTCTTGGTAAATATGTGTTTACAGTAAATGTCCTGTAACTTCTTTACAAACATGTATATGTGTTCGTATTGGTTTCAAATTTTACCAATATAATAACGATAGTCTTGTCTCACTACAGTGGCAATGAAATTTTGAAATAATGCACATAGTATATTCATAAAAATTTTCTGCGTTATATGTGCGAATACTTTCGAGAGCTGCTGTAAGTATCAGGACTCTTTGGTCGATTTGTAGTAACAATATGTGAGTTAGACGGAAATATACAAATTATTGACGAATTAAAAATTAGAAGCAACAATCACTACCTTTTTATGAAATCACCAGGCTATAAACTCTGAGTTATCCATTAAAGAACATAGCAATAAAATATTTTACTATTTAGTGTATATATTTACTACTATATACATCTTCTATTCAAATATTACTCTTCGTGTTAATATCAAAGAAGTAATAGTAATATTCTATAATATTTAAGAGTTGCAACGATTAGATATGCAAGGTATTCTAGTAATCACAGTACAGTAGTAGTAAGCTAGTTTCTGCAGTATATGAAAAAATAAATCGAAAATATAAAATAAAAATTTTTGATCTCGAAAGATCAAATATGCACGAGTTAGTTTCATTTCTGGTTGAATTGAAACGAATAGTTGGAAGACAATTATTGTACTTGAACGAATAAATCGAAAAATACAGAACAAGATGTTCTCATTGGAATCTTCGTTTTCAAAAAAATTGCATTTAGATATTCGTCAAAAATGCATGTACATACGATGCTAATTCTTGACATTTCATTTCACATTTTGAACTTAATTTCGTACGTGCAATAACCTGGTGATTGTTGTCTGTTCACTCATATACATATAGTCAAGAATTAAGCAAGTTCGCATATTTGTGCCTGATTTTTTCATAAACAAATCGTTGAACAAAATGCATGAAAAAATTGTATTCATCTTTTTTTATGTTTTTCATACAGATTCACTCTCCTAGAAATTGTTACACGTCACGCCTTGTACTATATATAGAACACTGACTTCCAAAACTCAATTTGTTTGATTTGTAATACATCTACTATTATACGTAGTTGTGATGATTATAAAGAATAAAATCATAACAATTTGTTTGACCGTAGTTTTATTATCAAAATATAACTTGTCAAATATCAGCAAGTATCCAAATACTTTTGAGCAATAGTATTTCCTTGCGCTCTCATAAGTTATTGCTTCATTATTACGCGTGTAAACGTTATGAACGACGAAGAAAATTTATTAACGCTATTAACAGTAATAAGTATTTCTTAAACTTTAACGAAGATTTTTAAAGAAATTTACGATACCAAATGATAGTTCAGAGTCTCGTAGTCGTTGAAGAATAAGGACTCAGGTGATATGTAAAGATTAAAACCGTCATGCTTAAAGGCGTGAAAATAAAATTTCATTCGAAGCTCTGAGAATAAAACGAAAGTTAATGACACGACAACGACCATGCAGAGTCTTAGCAAAAACACAACTATTGTTAGTAATTAAATACGAGATACAAAAAAACTCAAAGTGGCAATTGATCAATTATATGCTAACATGCCTGCTTAAATCATATCAAACCATATCAAACACCAAAACAATAAGAAAAATATTCACAGAGAATGTAATAGTAATTGCAAATGCCTTAAAAACATAGAAATAGGCTTAAAAAACAAACAGAATTATATTGATGAGTTTGAGAACTTACCCTTTGGTCGTTCTGGAGCGGGTTTACGAAAGCCATGAAGGGGTACGTCACCACCGCTTTGAACAGTTTTATAGGCCAGTCTTTGTTCAACTTGACTCAGCGGGCTGATATCTTCCTTGCGACGGAACACCAGAGTAGAATCGCTTTCGTATCCTGATTCTTTAAGAGCACTGTAAAAAAAAGAATTTCCATAACTTTAAAGTAATGATTAACTTTTAGAAGATTACAATAATAATAGGAATAATAAACTAAGATATATATTGTAATTAAATTACAACGTATTTTGTAAATAGAGACATTTCATTGCGTACAGTATGTTCATGCTATTAATTCTTAGGATATTTTCATTCATAAGTGATACATTTGTAAGAAAAATAGGAAAAGTCAAGGGTTTACCATCTTCGATACATAATGCGATAGTTTTAGTAGATTTATTTAATTTATTATCGTTTTCATATAATGACGTGAATATTTCATATAATGATGATAGTTATACTATAAATATCTCCAAATTATATGAAAGCGAAGTAATTATCTATAAGCCCCCCGAATGCTCGATTCCGCTGATTTTTCAACATATAGAAATAAACATTTTAAATAACATTTTCCTATATATATAACTCCCGCGTGGCCTTAATTTTTGAGATATTAGCAAAAAATTGTTGGTATCACGTTAGAATAAAATTGATATCACTGCAGTGAATTTTGCGATTTCTTTTCTGCTTGGCCACGCAACGCGCTGGCCAGGCAACGTCCAACCTTACTTCTTACCATGTGTCCTGTTTATCATGTGTAGCCCTGCATTTTCATACCACTATGCAGTAATACGATGTTCCTCCGATGTACAGAATGTTCAAAAGTTATTTGTCATTGCTTTGGAAAATGATTCTACACCTTTGAATCGGTGGAGATCTATTAAAGAAAAGTGACCGTAGAATTGACCTTGAGCATAATTTTCAAGATAAAATCTTTTTATTTCTAACATGTACAGTCTGTCACACAAGAGCGTGTCTGCGATATCTGCGAAACCTGACACCTAATCAGAATGAGATAAAAAGAATGTAAACAAACGAAAACTTCTCTAATACGCGTTGCTGAATACCTTTCAGTTTCATTTGAAACAGTGAAAGGAACAGAGCTTTTTAATATGAGTGCCGCGTACGCGAAACGTCGAAAATCGTCTGGCATGGGCGAATGAAAACAGAGATCGTGATTGGAGTAATATAATATTCACTGATGAATCTTCGCTTTGGGCATGGTGTCCTATTAGGCGTGCTTGGACTATCCATGGAAGAAGGATGATTCAAAGAAGTGTAAAACACCCTATAAAAGTGCATGTTTGGGGTTGCTTTAACGCACGCGGTTTTGGGACTTTGTGCGTCTTTACAGACAATCTGAATGCACAAAAGATGGTGAAATTGTACCAAAGGGGACTTCTCACATCCGTGAAACGTTGGTTCAACCAAACCGAGGACCAATGGATATTGCAAGAAGACAACGACCCTAAACATCGAAGTCGCATCTGCACCCAATGGAAAGCGAAAAACGCCATCACAGTACTTCCTTGGCCATCGCAGTCCCCTGATGCAAACCCTATCGAAAATGTGTGGTCCCTAATGAAATGCAAGCTGAGAGGAAGACGTATCACAAAAATAAGAACACTTGTACATCACATTCGAAAGATATGGAGGTCGTTACCAGAATCCTACGCTCAAAAATTAGTCGAGAGTATGCCGAAACGATGTCAAGCTATAATCGCTAATGGAGGAGATTGGACACCCTACTAAGTAATAGCGTATTAGTGTTTTAGATGTAGATTCAATTCATATAAATTTTTTTACAAATATATAAATATTTACAGAAATATCGCAGACACGCTCTTGTGTGACAGACTGTAATACTCATTACGAGGAATATGAATTTCAAAGGAAGCATGGATAACAAATGAACTATCTTTTAGGAAAAAATGTTAATGTTTTATTAGCCCTTACATTGACATCTGCAATTTGGTTGCATTTCAGACGTGAATGCAGAAATCAGTTAGATATTAGGCTGTTTATCTATCGCAAGAAATATTAGAACCATGGCAAAAATAACAATAAAAACACTACTTTTATCCTCTGATACTATATATCAACACTACACCTCAACACTAACACTTTTGTTTGATAGCCTAGGCTTGAAAGAATGTAACAGCAAAGATTATTTGTCACAGGAATGATTGGCTGACAAAGATTATTTTCCAGTAGTATAAAAGGATGACAAAAATTATTTTCCACCAAACGAAAGGCTGACAAAGATGAATGCCAGTAAAATAAAGGAATAACAAAGATCAATCGCTATTATAAAGAACTGTGAGATTTATTTTAAAGCGAACTGTATATAAATTGTATGTGTTTGGTGTGAAATGTTTCTAAATTGGAAATGAGTTAAGACTCAAGGAACTAGCGAATAAGTTGTTAATGCAGACTGACTAAATTCATCCGGGATAAAGCTCTTATAGTTTCTCATTCGCGAGATGTTGGCGGAGGTAAAACACGCAGATTGGTAGTCTAAGCATTTTCGACTTTTCAAAAGTGGCGAAAACTCGCGATTGTCAGCGGGTTGACGCTGGAAAGAAGTTGTAGGTCAGACAGCTAATTACAAATGTATGGATTGTATGGTTTTATTGGATACGCGACTATTAAGGTAATGCTCCTTCTAGATATGATACAATGTCGACTTTTATGTTCGACGGTCAGACCACGACCCTTGAACTTCATAAGACGGAAGATGCCCGTACTATACGACTAACTGTGCGTATATGACTCTGTCGTGTCCGGCAGTTGGTCCACGACCTGGGGGTGTCATCAGACGGGGGACCATGCTGCTCTTGATAACTGCTCCATTGCGCCTCTATCCTTCGTGTGTGACGATCAAACCATGACCTTTCATTTTCGTCAAAAAGGAGACGATAGCTATTGACGACTAATTTCTTGCATTTGCCCGGCTGTTAATCGCTCAAGATGGGGATGAAGGATGAAAGTTTGCTTCCTTTACCGAGTGTTTTATGACACTGTTGGCCCCTCAAGAGTTTTCGAGGCTATACACCTGTGGGGGCACTCGACAGTCAAAACACCACCACTCGACACTAACCAGTGTCGGACGACGGCAGCGCAGTGGTTAGCGCCTTAGGTTACGAACGTTCGGAACTCGGGTTCAAATCCCGGCGACCGGAGTCCGATATTTTCTTCCGCGATACAAAAATGAGAAGAGAAGCGACTCCTACCCCCGCAGCGACCTCTACTACTACCAGCAACTACAACGTACCACGGTCTATACGACGCCTCTACACACCTCTTAGGGCCAACTCAGCAGTGTCATAAATCCTTACCTTTTCAATGATCTTGAATAGGTGGTCAATTTAATATGATTGGTAACTTTTTTTCAGTAGGTGACTACCTCCATGTTATTAGAACAGAGCGATCCTCGAGAGCCTGCACGGAAATTTCGCAGGTTTTACTTAATAGCGCGCAACAAACTCTTATGGCGCGTGCTGGCTCGGCCAATGCTGGAATAAAGATTAAAAAAGGAGAAACATTTGAATCCCTGACCGTGACAAGTAACTGCTGTCGAATAGTAACAGAATGGCTGCATAAGGTTATTGGTGTTAGGAACGACAGAATTTCTTGGGCTTACAAACATAAACGTACGAAGGCATAAAAATATAAAAACATACACATATAGAGACATATATATGCGTAAGAATATATATGAATAAAGAGATAAAAATATCAATCCAGAATATAAGATGAGCGTATGAAGAAATTCTGGCTTGGTATATAAAATTTCGTATATAATAACCCGCGAAGGATATCTTTGCGTAATAAGTTTAAAAAGTAACAAATAAAAGAAACTAAAGAGATAAAATGAAGTAAAAAGGTATCTCTAAAATAAAAACTGTAATCTACAAATAACTAGATTAAACCCTAAAACAAAAATAGGGGGAAGGATGTAAATTAAATAATTAAAAACACTAAGAATAAATTCTCTCGACGTTCATTTGTGGATTGCTGTGGTAAAAATGTTGGTTTTAGCATTGAAATGTGTTGCGTTGAGTGGGTTATCGTGTGGAATTGTGTGTTTTCCCATTCTTTACGAAGGACGACGAAAAACATATCTGTCATAAAATTATTTTCCGGTTCACAAGCGCACAGGTTCACAGTCGGGAGGCGCAAGTAAACAAATATTTTACAACTTAATCCATCATCTTTCGATAGCTTCGCGGCTTGGAGTTCGAGGAATAATATTTCAAAATATTGACCGTGTCTACGAACAAATAAACGACGGTAGCTTCGCGTCTTGAAATTATTCCCCTGAAACCTTTGTTCCACTTGATGAATATTACAAATTGCAATTAAAGAAACTTAGACTTTGAAACATCATGCCCAAGATAAATTTTGCAGTCACTTTTTTTAACAAATCTCCATCGATCGGAAGGTATAGAATCATCTCTAAAAGACATAGCAAATAACCTTTGAAAACCCTGTACATAGGTATATATTAATTTATAGTTTATCATTGAAACATTAATTTCTCTGCGACACTTACGAAACTATATAATTGGTGAATCCATCCATTGGAAAAATCAGTGAATTCTGTAACGGTGTGTTTGTGGCAGCGTATACATCAATGTCAGCTGTGGACCACCGGCCGCTTATCTTCTGTTTATAAAGGAGGGTCAGACGGATATAAAGGCGCAACTGCATATGCAAAGCGGCAAGAAATGACTGTTGTAGCTCAATTAAAAATGAATATCACCAATGTATGTATTGCGCTTGAGTTTGGGTTAGCTTCTTTAATCTGGCCGACGCAAGGCGGCTGGCTACACTTACTTAGAATAATAACAATTATTCTATTTCGTAAAACATTAATTATTTATTCGGCTATTGTTACACTTAATTTGTTATTATGTCACGCAAGCATTGCCATCCACCTCACGACGGCTGGATTAAGAAGACTGCCGCAAACCCAAACTCAATACATTGATGACAACCACTCTTTAATTGAGTTTTAAGTTATATATAACAGATATTTCTTGCAGCCTCGAATACATAGTTGTGTACGGAGCTTTAAGTTCGCTTAACCCTCGTTCATATATAGTATGTCCATATTATAATGAATCATTATACTTGTCCGCCGCAAGGTTCCCGACAACCAATACTAACACATACGCTGTTACGGACGCACAATCCAGCTGATGCACATTTTTCGCTGATTATGTAAATAAATTCAGGAAGCAAAAATATTAGATATGTACTTTTTCGTTCGAAAATTATAAAAAATAAAAAAGTTACGAAGAATCGAAAATTTAAAAAATTACATGTTTCTGACCATGTACCAAACGTATTACAAGAACGCCTGACGTTACAAGTCTGCAACACCGCAACACACTTTCGTAAACCTGCTATATGACTCCAACAACCGATACGCGTATCCTGGTTCTATATGTATACGATCACGATCATATAAAGAGGTTTAACACCCGTTAGGAAAACTCAAAAAATTGAATTGTGTATAGCCGTAAAAAATCAACAGGGCAGATCAACAAAGTCCGCGTTCTTGCGAGACAGACAGAGATGAGTAAAATGTTCCTGTTTTGGTCGGAAACATTCGTCGCACGTCACGTATGCGCCAAACGAGAATCTTCTTGTCTTCCACGTTAATTTTTACAAGTAGTGACGACTTAATTTTTTCACGGTTTTCCATAGGCTCCAATACATATATATGTCGAATCGGAATCACAATTAGGATCAGAGTTAGAGGCGGGTAACGAACGTTCACCAGAGTTATCCATACTTGATATAACAAAGTATCGTTTATTATGAGAACACGGGATACAAAGAAACGGACGCGGTGTCGTGACAATGAAACGGTAACAGTGTTGGCTGGAAGTTCGATAGCGAATCCGCGACCAACGGGATAACAATTATGTTTCTTTCTCAAGTCTCAATCGAACACACGAGTGGTATATTGATTGCGGAAGACGTAGTCCGTTCTATGCGATCGTACACAAAAAAGTGCCTCTCCGTCGCGGTGCCGCCGGAGAGGAAAACTCGGATGGGGTGTGTCTAAGGGCACAAGATCATCGGATTCGTCAAAGACGATCTCCGTTCAGAAGGGAGGGAAATAGACGTTGCTGCTAATTGGTAAGTTGCTAGATTGGTGGTTAGAAAAGGATGTTAGCCGCTCATGGGGAAGTTGGCGACGGGAAGTGTCGTTCGTGAGAAAAAGCAGACTTCTCGCATTTCCCCGTAGCGGGTGGTAAATTTGGGGACTGTTATGGTAAGGACTGTTTGTACGTTCGAAGGGCCTTGACGGCCAAGTCGTATGATTTATAGGTAGCTGTAGGAACTCGAGCTAGCTGTAGGAACGCGTTGGCATCTGTTAATCATCGTGCCCGAAGGATAGAGTCTTTTGTTTAGACAAAAATGTTCATCCCGTGGCCGCGGCTACGCTCGGCGTCCCGTTTGACGCCTCGAACCCGAGCTCCTTGTCTGGACCTTTCTTAGAATTTCAACGGGGAGGTCTGTAGTCCTTTCATCTCCGACATATATAAATATCGAGACCCGTTTATACGATGGCTTATTCGACTGTGCACTAAGGAGAAGGCATTACAAAGGCGGCGACCGAGAAACACGCATTCCTAGGCTGCTCAAATATCAGCAAAGTTTTAATGTAATTATATATTTGAATTATTTATTTGATTAATAAGGAAATATATGTAACGAAAGTATGAACTAATTGTTTCTAGTAACCCAAATTTTCATTTTCAATAATTTTTATAATAAAAAAACAGAAATACAACAACCGAATTATAGAAAAAAATTTATTGTAATATTATCGATAGCTTTTTGAGAATATCACGGAAACGAAGGCCGATGATTACATATATATGAAAGAGTTATTCAGAATCATGTCGCCGGCAACATATTTGAAAATCATCGAAATCGGTGAAAGAATATTCTTTCGACAAGTACATCGAGAGTAATAATAATTTCCAGTTAAATATAATAATACCCAGTTAGCTCCAAAGAAATCATTAATATCAAAATGTGTTATGAACTTTCACATGTTTAAGTCACATGTTTCATATGTTTCGAGTCAAATTTTGTTTAAAAAATTGTAGTTTCTGAAGTTTTTGAATACTTTAATGTAATCCTAATTAAATTGCGCTAAAAAGATTTAATAATTTATAATACAATATAATAAAGCTGGATAGATACCAGAAAATAGAAAATCGAAATCAAAGTTGAACACTTATCCAATAAAGGGTATCGCGTCTAAATACAGATAGAACGTAAAGAACGATAGCGCTAGTGAAGGAAAAGGAGGTTCGAAAATCGGATTAATCAAAAGAAACATATCATTGAGACAATACTAGAGCAACAACGAAAACTTCTTATTTTGCATATTTTTCTGATTAAAATATTTTTATACATTTGCTTATTTAAATGAATGATAAAATTTTGTTTTCACCTATAAAACGTACGTAAATATCAGTATAAATGTGATTTAAAGTATATCATCTTTGGCACCATATAATACAACCATCGAATAATTTAATGTACAGGCCATCATACAGCATCTAATATGGGAATGTGAGGAAATGATCAGAATGAGAGGTATATGAAGACAGGAAAAAGCAAGAGGACAGGAAAGAAGAAAGGATTGGATGAGAAAGATAATCAAAATAAGAAAGGAGTCATTTAAGTTACGTATTTGAAAGTAAGTTAATATTGTTTTTAATAAAGATTTAAACACAATCCCTTTGTAAAGATAAGAAGACGAGAAAAATAAACAAATATTACTACTACTACTACTACTACTAAAATGATGTTTCGATCATAAATGAAAAATATACTTACTGTGACATATACGGTTTCACTGGACGACTATTACGCTGATCAAAAGGCTGAAAAACAAAAAGTTTATTTATTAAATTCACTAAATAAGTTCATACATAATGTTTAACATGCTTTTCATATTTTCATTGATTGATAACTTCAAATTCGTGATAGCTTTACATCGACGATAAAAATGTATAATCAACGTTGTTTTCGTATGTATACAAGACCACGCAATTATCGATACTGTGCCTACGAAACATTGAATGGCAGTTACACGATTCATGCATCATTCGGCTATGTTAAGCATAAATTAGTAATAAAGAGTGCAAATAAATAAATGAAATGCTATTGGGGTGAGGTAACGTGAGTAAGGTATTGGAGGTAACATAGCAGTAGCATATTCAGTATTGGACGGACAAAAGAAAAATAGTTTCTTAGAGGATACATCGATAGCGATAACAGCAAAAATATAAGCTAAACGAAAAAAGAAGGGACTACTTCGATCGATACAAATAAGTAGAATACTTAACATATCTTTCAATGTAACGTTGCAATAGTATTATAGAACAGAGATAATTGACTTCATTGACAGGTCCTATCAATAATTTTTAAAGATAAAATGCAATAATTTAATTTTCTTGGTACTAAGGCTGTTTATGTTATTTATTAATTAAATATTAATGGTAATTATATAAAATAAGGTAATAAATGGCAATAAACTAAGACTGTAATTCAATAACACTTTGATATTAAAATTAATTTTGTACAGTTGTATTATTTATTTAAATAAATGACCTTTCTTCTTTTTAGTACATGGAATCCTTTCATTTTATGAAAAAAGTATTAGGTTAACATGGTAAAAAATTAATTAGTTTAAAAGATATCCTAACTTTAATTTTGTAAAATATCATACGATAAACAAGGAAAAACAAAACGCAGTACTCTTCTATTTATATCTTCTTTATCCCACACATGATAATTTCTACACAATTAAAGTTAGAATATCTTTTAAACTAATCAATTTCCGACCATGTTACCCTAACACTTTTTCTCACAGAATAAATGAAATGATTCATATATGCAAAAAAAAGGGAGCTTCCCACTTTAAAAAATAGTGCAACTGCAAAATGCGCATGCATATTTGCACTTACGAAAAGAAATTATCGTTATTATGTAGTTTAGTTTAAACCACTCATATTTTCCTCCTTTTATCTGCTCGATAAATTTATCGTTTATAATACTGGTTTAATAATCCGACCGAATGATCTTTTTCCTTTTCCATAACTTTCAGAAGTGAAATTCTTTCTAATTCTTTTACGTTTCTCCTTTTTCGTCGCGACGAATTAAGTAATATTATGTTGTCTCTATATAAACTGCAAATTGTTACTCCAAATATTAAATTAAAAATGAATCGTTTTTAAATAAATTAAATTAAAATTATATTTTTATTAATAAATTTCTTTTCTTTATTATTTATTATTATTTATTATTATTTCTCTAATAAAAGTATTGAAATTATAAATTAATAAATTAGAAAAAAATGTTAAAAATATTATAAAATATTGCATGTATAAGATACATTAAGCTATTTCTCTAAGTTCTAATCAAATGTTTATAATAAATAAAACCAAAATTCCTAATATTAATTATCAGATGTAATACTGGAATTTAATGAACACTGTATATAAAAGTGAAAGTTGTCTATGTGAAAAATTATTTTCTCTTGATTCAATTAAAATATTGATAGTTTGAGATTTTAGAATATGTATAGAATAAAGCATGAATATTTCCGATATCTCATGTTCAAAATAATTTATATCAATATCATTTGATGCATCGCAATCAGCTGTTTGAAATTCCTATAACGATCTTTATCAAAACATCTTAAAGAAGAAGGAAACATTCCTTCATAATCCTTTATTAAAACCAATAATATAAAAAAGTATAAGAAAATTATTTGCACAAGGAAACAACTTAAAAAAGTGAGACAAACCATGTTGAATAAAAATTCATGTGTTCCTTTCAACTTGAGTAGCGAACTGAAACTCGTTCTACGGACAGCGTTCTTATCTCAACAACTATTTGCAAACTTTACTGCGCTCGCAACCCTTATTCTTTGACATATCTTTTGATAACAGAACGTTCTGGAGATCGAATTGTTAAGTCGAGCAACAAGTTCTTGACGATTGTCAAGCACGCTAGAAGACAAGAGGTTTAAATAAGACAAAGATGATTGGAAGATGTTAAAAAGTATAGATAAGCAGGAGATACACACGTGCAACGAGAGATTCAGACAGCTACACGGAAGATATTAAATCAAGAAGTAAGAATAATATATATGCATACTGTAAGCATAAATTCGTGATACAATTAAAGTAAAGAAATTTCTACAATTCAAAATTATGTGAATATCTAGAATAATCAAATTGCGTTGGAAGCTTCATTTTCTCCTTTTTTTTTTTTTTCTTTCTATAGAAATCAAGATTGAAAACTTATCCCGTATACAATTGTTTATGAAAGTATTTGATCATTTACCATAGATTTTTATGTACATATTATGTGTTACATTAAATATTTTGAAATTTCATTGGCACTATAACGAAACAACTATCATGATTATATTGGTAAGATTAGAAATCAATCTGAAAATGCGTGTATACAAGTTACAAGATATTTACTACAAACTATATTTAGTAAAAAGATCAGTATACAGCATGAATAACCATTTTTCAACATATAATATGTGTTTAAAAAAAATGTGTTCCATTGCATATCGAAGCTTATTAGTATAATGGTAATTGAATGTTTAAATATTTTTGTGATCTCTGCGAAAGGTATACTTCAACAAAATATTTTGTTCGAGTCTCATTGCAGTGCTAATGAAATTTCAAAATGTTACCTGTACCATATATAATACATTCGTGGAAGTTTTTAAAAGTATTCAAATACATTTTTGCTTAATTTCCAACGAGACAGGCGTCGCTATCGTTCCAAATAAATCGATATTATCTACATTTTAGAATAGCAGTATTAAAAATGACGATATGAAATAAATTATTTCAAATAATTGTTTCCTATTTCAAATTTATATGCAAGGTCATCCAATTAACTCGGAACCCTCGCTCGCGAGAACATTGAGAATAAGAACACAGTAATATGTGCATTTACTACTAGAATCAAATATTGTAATTACATTTCAGGTAAGGATAATTCAAGATTCCAGTTATTAAAAAGAAAATTTAGTAATACGTGGGAACAGTACCGGAAGCGCTTGCTTGCTTCGAAGCTTCAGGAACGCGCAGGAGTATGAAATCATAGCGCGAAAACGTGAGGCTCGCTTTCGCAGTGATCGTCTTCTCCTTATTGTGACGTCCAATTTAAAGTTCTCATAGAGGGTGTTACGTCGCGTAAGACGGTCCGTGCGACGGCCCTCATGGTATGACCGCCGAGGCCGGCATACCGTGTTATACTGACCTTCGATAAACCTAAGGAACCACCATAAACCGAATCTTTTTAGCCTAATTTCTATTCACATAAGTATTTTCGGTTTATGGATGGTCCTTAAGAGAGTCCTTAGGTTTATTACACGCTCTTATAACTTACGGAGAAAGCGGTTGTTTGTCCATTAAAAACGGCAGGTATTTCCCATTAAAAAGGACACCCATACCGAGCTTTCCTCCGTAATCGAACGAGACGGGTCAGCACTGTTCGACAAAACGTCGCGCAGTCGACACGACTGTTCCTATCAGCTTCGCGTAGTCCTCGCTTCGATCAAAGTGATATTAACTTAGTCTATTCTTTATTATTATTACTCATCTAGCAAGTGTATTATTATTCATCACTTCTATCAATTATATCTTCCCATACGACGGAACCTCCCGTGTAATAAGTTGTTAAAATATAAATATTATAAGACTGTAGACTACAGTTTTATTCGCCAACAAATACCCCTATTATCCCAGAAGAAATAAGGGGATCGACCTGTTCGTGGTGTCGATCGTTATGATCGTAACGGGAATTTACGACTCCCGTTGACGCGCTTCATCGCGATCGCGTCTCCCCGCGACTGGACGACATAACAGAGGGCAAGCGACATTTCATCCAAGTAATAAGCGTACGTTACAATGTTGCCATTCTCATACGTTTTCGCAAACGCGGGTTCCGAGTTAAGTGGATAACCCTGTTAATTTGCCCAGCTATAGTAAGTTTTATTAGATACAGGATTAGGTGGTTGTTTTACATGTAAAAATTAATGGAAAACATGGAATAAAATTTTGTCATTCAAGACATTGTTTTAGATAAAATAGAGTTTAAATAAAACATGTGCAATCATCAGATTCCTGATTTTCGTTTTATTATGACCTATAGAATCTCCTTGACTTTACTTGTATCACAAATTTATACCTACAATGTATAGAATAAGGCTATCGTTACAGTAGATTTGTGTTCTCTAGAACTGTCGTTCTGACTAATGAAACATCTGAAAAACAAAATGCATATATGCATTTTCATTATAACAATGTATATGTATATGAATTATTTATAAGCCATGTCGATGAACTCGATAAATAAAAATACAGAGGAAACTGATAATTACAAGGATAATTTTGATTTATTTTGGTATTTCTAATTATTATTTATGCTCTTCCCCTGAAAAATAAATTTGTGGAAATAAGTCGGTTTTTTCGTACACCACATAACCCTGACGACTTCATAAAAAAATGAATTGATCAGTTTGGCTTCTGAAAGGTATATATTTAATCATTCTGATATATTTTTCAGAACAACAGTTCATCAGAATACGCACCCACAGTAACCAGCATATCCTAAGACCGGTAAAGAGAAAGAGAGAGATTCGAGTAATAGAGGACAACGTCATCGTGCATTCTACTTGTCGACGATGTTGCGGCCTCTAACCCGTGAAACAGCCGACGTCTTAACGTTGGCGGTGAGAAGAGAAGGTGTCGTTGATGATGGTGACGATAGCATAGTGTGATTGGTGCTGGAAATAGAAGAAGACGTAGAAGAAGAAGAAGTGGGCGAGACACGTTGGTGATGGTGATGATGGTGGTGGTGGTGATGGTGGTGATGGTGGCGATGACGATACTGTTCGTTGCTGGTAGCCTCTAGGAGCGTCGATCTGATAGCGGTCGATCTATCGCCTATCGGCGAGCTTGATCGACGTAAGCAACGATCTGGCAACACGAAGCTCTTGGATCTTCCTTCCAGCATGCCAGCGTGCCAACCACAGTCGGCAGCAGCCCGTTCAAGAGGTCGTACAATCCGATCGATTTTCGAATCATCCTTGCCACTTTTCGTCCCGATCGTTCTTTCTGTCGACCGATCGAGATTATAATCGAACACGTTTATGCTCGACCATAGCTTTGAGCCGGTTTGTGATTTCGTGTTCTGGACACTGGCACGGGAGCTTTTCTCCGCGAGACTCGAACGAGATTTCGAGACGACCTCGAGCGTTTTCGAGCTGCTGACCGCTGATATCCTTACATTGTAACTGCTCTCCGGTCGGTAGGAGAGGCTCAGAGCACGGTGGCTCAGCTGTGCATCTCGGAGCTCCTTCATTTCCATACCCTGGGGATGTCCATTCTCGTTCAACCACTGTCCCATTGTAATTTAGCGTTGTTATACAGTCGGCGTCGGTGTCGTCGTCGTGGTTGTTGTAGGTAGTTGCAGTTGTCAACGGCATCGTCCAGGGACCAAGGAAAGACGCGTTATCCGGGACCGTCCAAAGTGCACACGAACGGACACGATACGTAAACACCGAAGACACACGCACACACACACATGGACATCGATCACGAGATATGTAGTACAAACAGAATAGTTTTTTGGTTAAACAGAGACAATTCGAGCGAATAATATGAATTTTTACTTGATTTCAACTTCTTTTTAGAGAAATTGTTTCTAGGAATGGGAGTGTGAATTTTAAGTAGGTCCACATGCATGGGTCACCTACCTCGTGCGTTTTTTATTAGGTGCAAGGGGCTCGATTATATTAACACACAAAGATTCAATTGTTATATTACTCGAAGCTGTTAGTTTGAGAAAATTTGATGCTAAAAATGATACAAAAATACAACGGGGAAAGGAAACGTTTTTGAGTCTTTGATTATTGAGTTTTACGTGAAATTATAGTTCACGATACTTTGATATCTCATTAGTGCATTTTAAAAGTGAAATTAATTAGATGCTTTCGAAATGGATATTCTATAGCTAGATTAGTAAAATATTCAATAGATGAAAGATCAGATTTGAATAAAACGAAAGGTAAATTTTAATTTTAAATGTAAATATATGTATCGATTGTATTCTTCCTCAATGACTTCGTTATGTAACCGAATGACACTTAACGTTATTTAACGGCAAACTACGCGACTTGAAAATTTTAAGGTCTGAATGCAATCCATTTCGACCGTACAAACTATCCAGACTGATAGGAAAGAGAGATTGTACAGGACTCGATATCGAAGAAGAAGTGGAATGAGGAAAAAGTGGAGCTGATGCTTATTTAACTACGATTAAATATAAATGTGTCGTACCCCGTCAAATATATCCATGACCTCGTCCCACCACTAGAAACATAGAATTAAATATAGCGTTAATTTCTGCACTAACCATGTAAAGTTAAAAATGATATTAAAATTGGATAAAAATAACTGAAGAATGTATCTTTTTGTGACTGCTTTTCATTCGCTACATATTACATACGAATACATTGCTAACATATTTAATTGATTTTTATTTATATTTCTAATGAAGTAAATTACTGATTTAAATTTCCTGAGAAATACTAAAAATATGGCGAAAGAAACATTAAAATAAATGTGAAATATTTATTTCTCCGTAATTCAAATGATATTTCTTTTATAATTAAAGATAACTGCTCTAAATTCAACACCATTAAAAATTAATGGTTATTTTCAAGTTTTTATATTTTTATCTTGTCGAGTTTAATATTTTTATATTATATATATATTATTTTATATTTTTATCTTATTTTTATCTTATCTTTTCATATTCTCTTCTGTCTGACAAAAATATTTTAATTTTTAGATGAAAAGCAAGTCACTGTTTCTGATCGTTAAAAGCAGCGCTACTGAAGCTAACTAAATAAAGAAATTTAAACTGAAAAACGAGTATGATAAAATATCGATAAGCATGGACGAGACTGCGTGCGCTCGATACTTCTGAAACTCTAAACACATCGAAATGTCTTTACACTCGAAAGAAATGTAACATGACGTTCATGTGGCGAAAGAACGTGTCACGCGTCAACAAAAGAAGCTTTCGAAAAATCAAGTAAGAAAAACAATTGTTTCGTATCGTAAACTGATTTCAATCGTTCGGTTAATCGTTACCTTCCTTCTCGTCCGTTTGACAGAAGTTGGCTAGAAGCAAAGCCATTTCAAACGATCAAGTTCCAGACACACTGTGTTCGGGAAGCTTCTACATACATACCGTGTGTATTGTCATTCGACAAAGTGGCAACAATAGCCGTATTAATATGCATTAATCAAGCGTCACTTTGATTAGAGATTCGCGAAAAAGCGGGCAACGCGGAATTTTCAGCCTAACTGGTCGTCGAATAAATTGAATAAGACTAGAGATTGTTCCTTGGCCAACGGACAAAGGATATGACATAATATTTCTCTAAAAGTTTCTAAAACTTTTTGTGATGATGGAATAAAAATAACACAGAGCGGATAAAACCGTTTCAACAACATTAGAAGTACAGGCAAAATTACAGCAGAACAATTAATTTCTCAAATATTAAGTATGACTACTATGTAAGTATGAGTACTATGAGTGAGTATGTATACTATTTCAAATTCTTGATATGTTAAAGTTAAATCTTTGAATCTAAGATACATTTCTCTGTTGTAATTTATTTTACTTTCAATAAGTTTCTTTTCGGATAATTATTAAATAATGATTACTTTTTACAAAAAGGAGGACATAACTAGAGTCTAGACACGAAAGATGATAAAATTAGACATAATTGAGAACTATTTCTCCTATTTTTGAGTGGTAGAATAAATCTAATATAGAAATCATTAAAAAGATTAGTAAATTCTATTAATACTTTTATACAAAAATTTTAACATATTAATTATTGCTATAAATTTTTATTTATTAGTTCGTAACATTTATAAATAGGTTTTTATAAAATCTCCCTTCTATCGATATAAATCATATTTTACTTCAAGCGATAAAAAGGCAGTGAAATATTTCTGAAAAACAGCACATATAAAAGTGCTACATTATTAAAAATTTAAATAAAATACAGTTGAAAAGTCTCTAAAGCAAAAGAATATTTATTAACTGACCAAGAATGTAGTTTTTCATGTCAACAATCGTCTACTGTTTAACATATTCTTAATTTACAATATTATGTAATATATAATTTAAAATATATTTTTTACCTTTTGTACGTAATAATACTTTGTGTTATATCATAGTAGTTACCCTGCTAACGGGGATTCAATCCGTTTAGTCTTTTATCCTAAAATTCTATATTGCGGTATCGTGCAGTGCGAAAAGAGCAACGAAACAGATTTTTGTCTTATAACACGTTTCATTCTAGATATTTGCAACTGCAATAATTTGCAATTTTACAAACTAAAAGTTAAATAAATATCTATTGTTCCACCGTCTCTTCATTTTCATAACAAATTCATTAAAAGTATGAATTCATTGTAATTACATAAATGCTATATCCTTCCTCTGTTAGGTAATCAAGGTTTTCATATGTTTTCCGCGGAATGATTTTTATCGGAGTTATTATAGAGAAATTTCAATGAGGCTTGTTCTCAGAGGAAGTTTATGAAATAGGGTTGCACAAAGAATGATTACTTTTTTAAAACAGCAAATATGCATACCTCCTTGGCTTCCTTTTCGGCGATCGATGACCGTCCAGGTTCGTAATCCTCGATGCGTCCAGGTTGATTTTTATAAATCTCTGAAGTATATTTTAACGTGCCATTCCTAAAATGAAAACAAAGAATTTTTATAAAAATTGCCGTTTATGGAACAGAGCTGAAAATATTTTCATCTTTAATACACTTAAATATATATATAAAAAATATTCTTTTATCAAACTTACAAAAGCAACAAACTCAACAGAAATCACAGCAATTTTGGTCTTTATTTCCGTCTTATAATTATAAAAATTGGTCTTTTTATAAAAAAATATTAATACTATAAATATGCAACAAATTTTCCAAAAATGGTAGTATTTTTATTTACATTTCTTTGAAAAAATTAAAATGAAAAGTTTTAAGAAAGCTTGAATGTTTAAGCTTTCAATAAGTAATATTGAATTATGAACATAAAAATGTAACACAACACAGATATAAGAACGTTAGTATCATATTCAAGGACAAAATAGATTTACCAAGTCTTTAAGGACTTTTAGTATTCACTAAAAGGCAAAAAATGTATTTAATCAGCAAAGGTCGTAAAATCAATCCTTTCGACTTGTTTTGACATTTGTTAAAGTTTGTTCGTTTTTACATTTGCAAAAAGATATTTATTACAGCTTTCTTTCATTCCAATATCAAATTGATGTTTGTGTTCCTTCGTATTATAGACATTTTTTTATTCGCATCCAAGAATTTTCTATCGTTGCTCTGTAATCTGAAATCCCTCAAAAAAGAAATTTAAACCATCCTTATCTTTGAATCTAATACACCAAAGCTTACATTTGATGTTTCTTAAATCTTTGTAGATATGAAAGTACAAGATTTTACATTGAAAGAATTGATTTTGATATTTAAACGTGCGTAATATACAGTGCTGGACAAAAGTATTGGCACAGCAAGATTGTTATGATACAAATGCTTATAACTATTAAACAAATTGATTTGAACAAAAAACTTTTTGACGTATTTATTTATTATCTATCCTAGTTTATTACATAACAAGAGCAACAATATAAATAAAATAATACGCAAAATAATAACAAAAATATATTTTTTGAACATTTTATGGGTGGACAAAAGTATTGGCACAGCATGGAACAAACAATGTATCGTCGCCGTTTTCAACGATTTCCGATCGTCATTTGGAAGTAGCGAAGGGAAATCCCCCGTTAGTCTTTTATTATAACACTCGATCAGTGAAACTGGAGACTTCAGTTATTAAACAACAAAAAACCAAGAAAGAGTAATAATGTCTAGAAAAACGAAAGAAACCACAATTGAAGAAAGAAAAATAATATTAAATTTATATAAGATGAATAAATCTTACAACGAAATTGCACAAATCATAAACAGAAGTCGTTTTACTGTGCGTTCAGTCATAAAACGCTTTAAAAGTGAAGAAAATCTAGAGAATCAAATTAGGAGTGGTCGCCCTTCTAAGGTAACAATTCGAGAAAAAAGGAAAATCGTAAATATTGTAAAGAAGGATCCAAAAACTAATTCGACTGAAATTGCTTCGATGTTAAAAGCTGAGTGTGAAAAAGAAGTAAGTACCAAAACTGTACGTAGGGTATTGAAGGATGCCGGTTATTCTGCCCGTGCAGCACGAAGAAAGCCCTACATCAGTAAAATAAACCAAAAGAAAAGAGTGGAATTCGCGAAAGAGTTTGTTACGAAAGATACTGATTTTTGGGAAAAGATCATGTTTTCAGATGAAAGTAAGTTTAATATTTTTAAATCTGACGGCAGAATATTAGTATGGCGAAAACCCAACACAGAGATGGACGAACTGAATCTGCAAGCCACCATGAAACATGGGGGTGGTGGTTTAATGGTGTGGGGATGTATGGCATCATCGGGTGTAGGAGAACTTATATTCATTGATGAGATAATGGATAAATATGTATATTTAAATATACTCAAGCAAAATCTTTTGAAAAGTACTCAAAAATTAAACCTCCCCAGGGATTTCTATTTTCAGCAGGATCGAGATCCTAAACATATGGCGTATATTGTTCGTCAGTGGATAATATATAATACTGCCCACACATTAAACACACCACCTCAAAGTCCCGATATGAATCCCATTGAGCACGTGTGGAACGAATTGGAAAAAAGAATTAGGAAACATAATATCACAAGCAAGTCTGAACTGAAGAAAGTTCTTCTGCAGGAATGGAGCAATATTGTACCTGAATTCACTAAAAAATTAGTCCACTCGATGCCCAGAAGATTAAAGGAAGTCCTTAAAAGAAAAGGACTGCCAACAAAATATTAGAAGTTTATTATGTAATTAGTTATAAGCGTAAATATTCTACTGTGCCAATAGTTTTGTCTACCCATAAAATGTTCAAAAAATATATTTTTGTTATTATTTTGCGTATTATTTTATTTATATTGTTGCTCTTGTTATGTAATAAACTAGAATAGATAATAAATAAATACGTCAAAAAGTTTTTTGTTTAAATCAATTTGTTTAGTAGTTATAAGCATTTCTATCATAACAATCATGCTGTGCCAATACTTTTGTCCAGCACTGTACATCTTAATATGTCAAGTTATTTTCAATGAAATAATACAATTATTAATATAAATTATTATAGCTACCTTTCTATCGATTTATCAAATTATTCATCAAAAATATGCAGCTGATAACTAAAATCTGTTTATAGTGCCGATCATAAGTATTAAATTACCTGCTAATATTGAAACAAATTGTAAGCTTCTTCCCATTGTTTTCATTTTCCGAATATGATACTATAAATTCGCTATTTTTTAAATTAAATATTTATCCACAATATTTGTAGGTAGAAAGCACATAACTAGAGTAGGTACAATATTTTTATAGATAAAAAGTTCGATAATACCTTCAATTTTTAAACAAGTTTTTTGAAAGCAGTTTTTTTAAGAAGTTATAAATGGGCAAGCCGACATATGATTTAAATTACATCAAATACTAAGTAAAGCAAAAGTTAAGGGTCTAGTACAAGAATAACAAATAGCAATCTTAATGCTTGTCATTGACAGTGTTTGTTAATCAAAGAATCTGACATATTGTTTTACCATTATTGTTTCATAAATAACATAGTAAAGGAGAAAAAGCTTTTTTATATTTTTTATGGTAAATCTTATAACATTATCAAATATCATAACTTCGAATATTTTCTGTTATTAAATTTGAATGTGTCACGTCCCGGGACCCGCAATAATTCTAAGTACCTGTCATCTTACTAAAACTTCAATTAACGACGAACCGGATACGCGACGCGTTTCGGGGCCCTGGTACAACGATTCTCTTTCTAGCGACTACTTTCGTCTCTATTACAGTACCGCGAAAAGATCGCCGACATACAGACAATATCGACGATAAAACGCAAATGCCAACAAGCCGAAAGGGTCGGGAAACTTCAATAGGCCTAACGGCCATCAATATGTTTCGGTACCGCAGTCGATGATAGTCAGTTAGCCACCGGAGAGTCAAGAATCAAGAGTCGTTAATCGACAGTTGTCATATCATACTACTGCGTTAAGTTCAAGTTAAATAATCATCGTTTTCTGTTTAATCCACTGTAATAAATCCATCTATCAATACATTATCACATAGGATAGAAACCACTGAAAATCTTAATTTCTAACATTTCTGAATAAAGAGTTTCTATAATACATTCATCCACGCGTTTGCTCTCGCTATTCCAAGATAAAAACCTCAACACATAATACCAAGTTATTTAAGATGATTCTGTTATAAAATAAAATATTCTTTTTAGAGAAACAAACGTATGGACTATATTAAGTAAATTTAAACAAAATTATTATATATTTATATATATAAATTATTCCACGAATTACGATTTGTTTCTTACTTTCTGGGCATAGTCGACGTGGCAAAATCATTTTCCTTGTTGCGTAGACGCCGACGGCTGTCGAGCGTGACAGAACGATCCGAATATAAACGATGTTCCGGTTCGCTTAAATATCCACTGCCACTTTCGTAACCATATCTCGTCCCTAGAAAAAATACGTTTACAATTTATTGAAATTGTAGGCACTGTAGGTGTTGAAATTGTCCGCATGTATGAACATGTTAAAAATTCTACCGTTCATCCCTCACCAGTGATCGTACAAGAAAATTGAAAAAATATGCATTCGTATTTACAATATATTTCGCGCCAATGAAATTGTAAATGGTTCTGTTTCTATTACTGAATTGTATATATATATATATATATATATATATATATATATATATATATATATCTTTACAATCAATCGTTTTAATGGGTAAGTAGTGCACTTTGTTAAATTACATTTAATAATAAATTTTTTATTGTTATTATTACGAAATTATAATTATAATATAATAATTATATATTTATAATTAAGCAAAATGCTTATATGTGAGAGTACATGCCTAAGTAATGTCTAAATATTATTATAATATGGTTAATTAACTCGATACAACATTCATTAGTACAACCTTTTCTAAATCAAACAGTATCATTTCCTTTTAAATTTATTAATTCAATTTTGAACTTTAAATCTACTAATAGAAGAACAATTTTTATGAATTTCAAATACATAGGATTCTACGCCCTTGAATTGATTGACGTGGCCATAACCACTAGTTTGAGAGCGTTATTCTATAAAATTATTAACGAATTATAACGAATCAATGTAACTACATACATGTCTATGTATAGCGTGTTTCATGTTCTGTTATTGAAAAATTTGTGAAACAAAGCAACAGCAATAATGAATATGCTTTGAGCTGGATTTTGGTACTAGCGACTTAATATTAGGTTGTCCCTTTCGTTATAGAAGGAAATGATAGATGCATAACATTTTTGTTTTATATTATTTTATTGAATTATGTAGTAACAAAACAAAACGAAAGGAGCTTTTCCGACAACCTAATACTTTTCTGCATAGTGACCAACATATAAAAAAATATGGTTTTATAAAGGAAACATAGTTCAGCTTCATATGCTCTCAGTGTGTCTAAAGAAGAACCAATATCATCAAATAATCCTCCTTCCTTGAGCACCACTCAACTTTTGTTTGAAAGGTCTTTTCGTAGCAATAGTTCACCTTTATTCGCTCACCTTTTATCGCATGAAATATCACGTGATAAAGTATAATTACCTGTTTACTCATGAATATCATGCTATTTACTTCTTATCAAAAAAGCCTAATGAAAAAATGCCCTTGAAATTCACGACTGTGGTGATCTTTATACATAATTTTTATACACAGTGTGCTAATACAACTAGATACGATACGTTGGCTGCAGGTATGTGGTATCATATCTATAAGAAAAATTTATTTTATTTTTAGTATATTCACTACAATCCTTTTATCATATAAAATGACATATTTCTATCTTTGTTTCACACTGAAGAGTAAATGTTATCAAGAGACGAATAAAGTTAAATTAGTATAAAATTATTTCGCGAACCTATCGGTGTATTTTTCCTATATATATGGTACGCATAACCAGCGGTTTCAAGCCATGAGGGGACCGGCAACCAATACTAACGCATACTTTGGCGCGGATGCACAATTTCGAACAGAATTCGTTGTAGGTGGTACGACAGTTTTTCGCGAACATCTTGCAAACTAAGCGAAATCGCCAGTTATATGCATAGGAAAAAGTTGTTCAAACCGTTGATTTCTACTACATATCCAAAAATCATCAAAATCGGTTAGGAGATGACACATCGATAGATTCGCCAACTATCTAGTTTTATAGAAAATAAATTACGAAAATGTACCAAACTGATAGTATTTTTTACTATAGATATATATATGTGGAAAACAAAATCAATCTAAGTTGTTTATTATATATGCTTGTTTATTTTTAAGAATGAAAATTTGTCAAGTTATTGTATCTATAATGTTTATTTCCTCACTTCCGATACTATTTTTGCCAAGATATGGTATTATAAAAATCTTTAGATGAAAAATTTTATAACTGCAAACTTACTTTGGCAAAATCTGCTTTGTTGTTCAGTTATGATAAAAATATTTTAGTAGTCGAGAGATACACTATAGTTAATGGAAAACATAAGAAAAATCTTTTTTATTGCGTTATATATTTGTACCGATTTCTTATTGATTTTACCGTTTTGTATATACAGTGCTGGACAAAAGTATTGGCACAGCAAGATTGTTATGATACAAATGCTTATAACTATTAAACAAATTGATTTAAACAAAAAACTTTTTGACGTATTTATTTATTATCTATCCTAGTTTATTACATAACAAGAGCAACAATATAAATAAAATAATACGCAAAATAATAACAAAAATATATTTTTTGAACATTTTATGGGTGGACAAAAGTATTGGCACAGCATGGAACAAACAATGTATCGTCGCCGTTTTCAACGATTTCCGATCGTCATTTGGAAGTAGCGAAGGGAAATCCCCCGTTAGTCTTTTATTATAACACTCGATCAGTGAAACTGGAGACTTCAGTTATTAAACAACAAAAAACCAAGAAAGAGTAATAATGTCTAGAAAAACGAAAGAAACCACAATTGAAGAAAGAAAAATAATATTAAATTTATATAAGATGAATAAATCTTACAACGAAATTGCACAAATCATAAACAGAAGTCGTTTTACTGTGCGTTCAGTCATAAAACGCTTTAAAAGTGAAGAAAATCTAGAGAATCAAATTAGGAGTGGTCGCCCTTCTAAGGTAACAATTCGAGAAAAAAGGAAAATCGTAAATATTGTAAAGAAGGATCCAAAAACTAATTCGACTGAAATTGCTTCGATGTTAAAAGCTGAGTGTGAAAAAGAAGTAAGTACCAAAACTGTACGTAGGGTATTGAAGGATGCCGGTTATTCTGCCCGTGCAGCACGAAGAAAGCCCTACATCAGTAAAATAAACCAAAAGAAAAGAGTGGAATTCGCGAAAGAGTTTGTTACGAAAGATACTGATTTTTGGGAAAAGATCATGTTTTCAGATGAAAGTAAGTTTAATATTTTTAAATCTGACGGCAGAATATTAGTATGGCGAAAACCCAACACAGAGATGGACGAACTGAATCTGCAAGCCACCATGAAACATGGGGGTGGTGGTTTAATGGTGTGGGGATGTATGGCATCATCGGGTGTAGGAGAACTTATATTCATTGATGAGATAATGGATAAATATGTATATTTAAATATACTCAAGCAAAATCTTTTGAAAAGTACTCAAAAATTAAACCTCCCCAGGGATTTCTATTTTCAGCAGGATCGAGATCCTAAACATATGGCGTATATTGTTCGTCAGTGGATAATATATAATACTGCCCACACATTAAACACACCACCTCAAAGTCCCGATATGAATCCCATTGAGCACGTGTGGAACGAATTGGAAAAAAGAATTAGGAAACATAATATCACAAGCAAGTCTGAACTGAAGAAAGTTCTTCTGCAGGAATGGAGCAATATTGTACCTGAATTCACTAAAAAATTAGTCCACTCGATGCCCAGAAGATTAAAGGAAGTCCTTAAAAGAAAAGGACTGCCAACAAAATATTAGAAGTTTATTATGTAATTAGTTATAAGCGTAAATATTCTACTGTGCCAATAGTTTTGTCCACCCATAAAATGTTCAAAAAATATATTTTTGTTATTATTTTGCGTATTATTTTATTTATATTGTTGCTCTTGTTATGTAATAAACTAGAATAGATAATAAATAAATACGTCAAAAAGTTTTTTGTTTAAATCAATTTGTTTAGTAGTTATAAGCATTTCTATCATAACAATCATGCTGTGCCAATACTTTTGTCCAGCACTGTATGTATATCTAGGATGTCCAAATTTGTGCAATTTAACGTGCAAAAGACAAGGAAAGACGCAAAGCGGTATTCTTACGTTTACGTTGTCTTTAGCTTTCATATACTACGTTAAATTTAACAAATTTAAAAAATTAAAGAATTTCCAGCTGGATCGATTAATATATTAAGTAAAAAGTATATAATCCCATCTAGAGAAAGACTGATGGCCTTCATTTGACTTCTACGCCTCTGTTCATAAACGAGAAAATTAATCATGTCAAATTATGTCCCACCTCAACAACATTCAACGTATTCCTGAAACATTTTTTTATATTAACAAAAACAAACGAGATATTCTAGTGATGAAATCAGGTGGGACACCTCGTATTGTATTGCATAAAATTAATAGAAATGACGGTACACTGAATAAATAATACTGTACACTATTTGAAAATTATTAGAATGAATTTGTACGTCAAATGGTAAAAATCGTTTAATCACTTCAAGTAATAAAAATATATGTCAAATTGAAATTTTATATTCTCAGTATACATTGAGAGAAATCTTTTTCGAAAATAATGAAATTTCATGTTGTAGCGAGTTAATTGATAGAGCATGTATCGTGACTAACGTAAAAAAGTTTATTAACCATTTTTAAATAAGATTAAAATGATTGTACAAAATGTTTAGAAAAAAGAATTCGGTGCTTAAAGGGCTTTATAGTGCTCATTGAGATGACTGAAAAATGTCTGATCAACAAAGAACCTAAAAGCAATCTTTTCGATGTAAAATCAATTTTTATCATTTACTTATAAAATCAATATTTATTATTTAACGCTCGATATCATGAGTGAATCTCTTCATAGTACATCGAACGTATAGTTATTGGAGACGAAACACCGTTATGAACATACATATGCATGTAGTATCGTAGGTGATGTGTGTTTGTTGTTAGTTACTAGAGCAAGGACAAGGAATGATGGTTATTGAGCGTTAAGTTCGTTTATTCGTATGAGCAATGCTCAACATATAGCTGACTATGATCGTCGTGCGTCATCTACTCGGCTTCCAGCTTCAACTTCACGTCTTCACGTCTTTCTATCGACTCCCAACTCCAACTTCACGTCTCCACGTCTTCACGTCTTCACATCTTCTCTGCAACTCTCCCACTGCAACTCCCTCGACTTCTTAATGTACTTTCCTTCTACCCCCAGATGTGCCTGACCCATTTTCAGGTAGATCCCCTTTAATTACAACGATGTTGTAATGGGCCCCAGGTATGGCCCATTGTCAGGCACGTCCCTTTTCCCGATACTACATGCATAAATGCATATTTCTTCGTGTTTGACTGAGTCCGCAATAACGCTATATCGCTTTCAACGATTATACGTTCAATGTGTTATGAAGAGATTTACTTATGATACCGAACGCTATCGAGTTTACATCAGAACGTTGATTGAACATTTTTTTACTGTCTCTGTGAATATTATAAGTCCTTTAAGCATCGAACCTTTTCTTTCACATTTTGCATATTCATGGACGTAGAATGCTTAAGAATTGTGATAACAAATATCTGAATTACAAGAATATTTCAATCGTTATCCTGTTAGTGGAAGGGCAAACAAGTATCACGCTATGTTTTAATGGTAATTATTTGGAATCGGATGCGTCTCACCGATCTTAATGACTTTCAAATGTGTTGTCAAGGTCGTAATTCTAAATAACTTTTCCCAATATATGTTATTGCCGCACCGTTGAACCTTAATTTCCGACACATATTCACAAAAAGCTTCAATGGAATTTAAGTTACGATTACTTTATTCTGGAGTAGCAGCTGCATTCGCATATACTCCAACCTAAACTGAAATCACTGACGAGAAACAATCATTTTTAATATTGTATAAATAAAAAAATGAATGCGTTATAAATTGGATTAGCGTATTCTCCGGCCGTTATTACGTGGTCGGCGACGCTAGTGTGAAATAATTTTCGATGAATCAATTGACATATGGAATATGTTGCACCTCTTATAAAGGACAGAAAATTATTATACGCGAAATTAAAAAGGGTCGAAATATGCATTTCGGTTACAAAACTCGTTGAAATAGTGACCAACAAATTTAAAATGTGCATTGATCTTGAATTATTTATATTGCAGAATTTTAGAAAACAATGATGTCTGTAGTAGAATTCCACGGAAGGAACCATTTATTAACAAAACGAATCAAGGTAAGCGTTTAAAATTTACAAAAGAATCTGTAAATAAAGATAATATTCTTTAGAAACAACGTTTTTTTCTGACTAAAGCAAACTAAACATATTTGCATGAGATGGGTGCCGTTATGTCTGAAGAAAATTCAATGCATTATCAGAAATAAGTACTAAAAATGTACTTTGATGGCTTTGATTTTTAAGTTATAAATCAATTTATGTTTAATACTACATGACGTGTACTAAATTGTTAAAATTTATTTTATACATTTTTGTAAATAATTTTTCAGTGACAATAGGTATATGTATTGTAATGTTGAGCAACTGAGGATCAGAATAAAGTGGAACATTCCATACATCAATCAATTCATCGAAAATTATTTCACGCTATTATTGCCGACCGCCCAATGGCCATCGGATAGTACTCTATCCCAATCCGTAACTCATACTCTTTTTTTTTCATTCATACAATAATAAAAATGATTACCTCTTTCATTAATGGGTTAACTCTAGATTGGGCTGTATAAAAATGCGATCACCTACTTCATCGTGAACTATTAGGTTGTCCGAAAAGTTTCTTTCGTTTTACAGTCTGTCACACAAGAGCGTGTCTGCGATATTTCTGTAAATATTTATATATTTGTAAAAAAATTTATATGAATTGAATCTACATCTAAAACACTAATACGCTATTACTTAGTAGGGTGTCCAATCTCCTCCATTAGCGATTATAGCTTGACATCGTTTCGGCATACTCTCGACTAATTTTTGAGCGTAGGATTCTGGTAACGACCTCCATATCTTTCGAATGTGATGTACAAGTGTTCTTATTTTTGTGATACGTCTTCCTCTCAGCTTGCATTTCATTAGGGACCACACATTTTCGATAGGGTTTGCATCAGGGGACTGCGATGGCCAAGGAAGTACTGTGATGGCGTTTTTCGCTTTCCATTGGGTGCAGATGCGACTTCGATGTTTAGGGTCGTTGTCTTCTTGCAATATCCATTGGTCCTTGGTTTGGTTGAACCAACGTTTCACGGATGTGAGAAGTCCCCTTTGGTACAATTTCACCATCTTTTGTGCATTCAGATTGTCTGTAAAGACGCACAAAGTCCCAAAACCGCGTGCGTTAAAGCAACCCCAAACATGCACTTTTATAGGGTGTTTTACACTTCTTTGAATCATCCTTCTTCCATGGATAGTCCAAGCACGCCTAATAGGACACCATGCCCAAAACGAAGATTCATCAGTGAATATTATATTACTCCAATCACGATCTCTGTTTTCATTCGCCCATGCCAGACGATTTTCGACGTTTCGCGTACGCGGCACTCATATTAAAAAGCTCTGTTCCTTTCACTGTTTCAAATGAAACTGAAAGGTATTCAGCAACGCGTATTAGAGAAGTTTTCGTTTGTTTACATTCTTTTTATCTCATTCTGATTAGGTGTCAGGTTTCGCAGATATCGCAGACACGCTATTGTGTGACAGACTGTATAAGGAAGTAATAGACGCACAATGTTTTTTGTTTTATATTAGTTTATTGAATTATGAACGAACATAACAATAGAAATAGAACGAAATCGATCATACCTAATTCGATAAAATAATATAAAACAGAAATTGTTGTTCGTCTACTATCACCTTATAAAACGAAAGAAACTTTTCGGACAACCTCATATAATTGTAAGCTGAATTTAATTTAAGTTCTTTGCGAATATATCTTAGAAACTAAGGCTGAGCGACGGTTATTTGTGTAAGTTGCTGAATGATCATTTTGGCAACATATTTCGAAGGCATCGAAATCACCGAGGAGACTAGACTTCTAAATAATTAGCATATGGAATTCAATCAAATTTAAATAATTGAAAAGCTGGTAAACAAGCAAGTACACAGCAAAACACAACGTCTTAAAACCGTAATTGAAGTCAAAAAAGGCTAGTTATTAATATAAAATAAGTTGGATATAATTAATACGGTTTGAATATTAATGACCCTGTTTCGACACACCCTTGCGATTAATGTGTCATCATATTTACAAACTTTTACTGTCCTATTCGCTTCAAATTTTGTATACGTATATGATTTTTATACTTCTGTTTTATTATATATAGTAGTTATAACATTACTTTCAGATCTTAAATCTAACATATATATTTTTATTGTCAAAGTTTTAATAGCAAGTGTCTGTATACTTCCGTAGGCCACTGTATTGTACATTGTAGCAGCAATGATTTTTCTGTACCACGCTATAAATTGCACATACATAAGAAAGCAGCGTCGCGAACTCTTTTCAAATAAATAATATCTCTAAATGCGATAACGACGTTGCTGTTATTAAACAATTTCCTATAATATAGAATTCATATTAACAAAATTTATTTCATATTTTGCTCAAACTTGAGATATTTTTAACGTTAAAAAAATACATATGCAACTTAGACTACAATGTCAGATAGAACGCTGCAAGGATAAAAATAATGCTAAAAGTAAATCAGTAAACCTTTTATAATGGTATAAATTAATTTTCCTTATAAAATACCGCGTTGATTCTTTCACATAATATAATGTTTTATAAGATATACCTACTAAGGACTAAAAATACTTCTAACATTAGTTTTGATTTTTAAATCAGTTATATAGAACGATTCCTATATTCTATATTCCTATATGTCAGTTCTTATATTGCTTCTAAATTGATTTTTTATTAAACTTTATAGAATCTAGAATCGAATCTTATATCGATTTTACGATAATCAGTAAATTTTTCAGTCTCAGATCTTACGTTTCATTAAAAATAGCATATATTACATACTTTTCATTATTTATGTTCATTGTATAGCTATTCACTAACAATTTATTATTATGACGTATTTAAACTTAACAGTCGAAGGTTGTATCTTACATAAAAAGTTAAATGAAGAGTCATATATGTTTTACAAATTTACACAGAAGTTTATAAGAAAACCTCGTCTGCTAATGCTTTTACTCATTACTATATAATATACGTACGGAAACGATTAATCGTAGAAAAATTGGAAGGAAAATAATTGATCATAGTCGTTAATCTGTAGGAGGAGGTTAAATAAAGACGGGAACTCACAACAAACGATTCTCATATGTATATCGATTTGATCAGTTACTATCTTCACTCATTGATGATTAGCATGGTTAAAATACTAGGGGTATGCGGGTAATCGAAAATAATGGTCGGGTTCGCGCGGGATCCCGAAAGTTTGCCTGACACATAAATATGTTTGCGTACGCGTAATTTCAGAAGCCGATTTACGATTCGGAAGCCGATACTGCATCCGAGATATGATTTTTCAGACTCGTCTTCGATTTAAATGGATTGTTACTTCTGATTACACGATAACGTATGAAAACTCTTTTAAACTTAATAATTTTCAGCTGGAAAATACTGGCCCAAATGCGATATGAGCTCCCGAATTGTGCCATCATTGCATTTTATATGTTTTTTTTTTATTTATTTGTTTATTTAATTTTACAATTTGTCCAGAAGGACATTTGGTAAAATGTTATAACTTGAAAAAATATAGCATGTGGATGGTTACCCCTAGCGGGGTTCCATCTTCCAGGTTGTTTATTGTTTTTCTATTGCGAGGTCTCCGGGGTGCTTCTTCTTCAGTCTTCTTTCTATTATGGTTTCATTTGTTTCAGCTACAAGCTGGTTTAGGTGTGTTGCAAGTCTTTCTTTGTACTTTTTTGCGTATCTAGCGATTTCCTCTTTGACTGTTGGAATTTTTAGATCTTTTCGGATGTCCTCGTTTCCGACGTACCATGGAGCGTTAACTAGTGTTCTTAAAATTTTTGCTTGTTCCGTCTCTATTTTATTTATGTGACTCATCGCTGCCGTCCCCCATAGTGGGACTCCGTATGTCCAGATTGGTTTGATTATTGTTTTGTATATATTTAGTTTATTCGTTGTGCTTAATTTAGATTTTTTATTGGTTAACCAGTACATCTTTTTCCTTATTTCACGTATTCTGTTTATTATAGATTTTATGTGATGCTTCCATGTAAGGTGTGTGTCTAAATGTATTCCTAGATATTCGACTTGCTTTGTATGTGCTATGTGGGCGCCGTTCAGTTGGATATCTGGTGTTGTTCCTTTTCTAAGTGCAAATGTTATGTGGTTGCACTTACTGGTGTTCGCTTTTATTTGTTTTCTTTGCAGCCACTTTTCTATTTTTCTAATGTGTTCTTGTAGTAGTGCTGCTGCTGTTTCTAGATTTGTGTGTCTCACTAGTATGGCCGTATCGTCCGCGAACGTAAGTATTTTGCTGTTAACAGTTATTGGTATGTCTGCCGTGTATAATGTGTACAGTATTGGTCCTAGTATGCTTCCCTGCGGTACTCCTGCCTTGATATTCCTGATTTCTGAATATGCATCCTTTATTTTTACTATAAAGGTTCTATTGTTTAGGTAAGATCCGAGTAATTTGTAGATTTGTTTTGGAAATTGCTTTTATATGTCAAGCAAATTTTCAGTATCCTGCTCTATCCGACCCCATACGAAGCCCGAGAACTCGTAATTTCGGGTATCCGCACACTCCTATTTAACACCGATTATTTATGTACAATGTACTCTGGCTCACGAAAGTACTCGAATACTTTTTAAAACAGAATAACTTTTTTAACATTGGACCAAATATAAATTCTTTTGAAAAGTTTGGAAGGTTACTTTACTTGCTTTTTAGGGGGTTGATGTGTAAACAAAGTTTCGAAAAAGTTACAATTGATCAGAATCGTGAAGAAAATAGTAAGATAGATCATTCTCTACTACTTTTCTTTTTATCTACAAGACTGCAGAGAAAATTTAAAAAATACTTTTTGTAGATATATGTTAGTTATACATGTTAGAAATTCCTGTAGATAACCTTGCACTTTGTAGGATAAAGTGAGAGATCCACCGAAAATCAAACCAATCTATGTTACGCTAAATTGCCGCTCTTGGGTCAGACTTTGTATCTTTTTCAAGGGGGAATGCCTAGCACACGGCATTTTAGACGTTAAGAAGACCATTATCTGTACCTTTCCATTGCAATGAAGTTTCTTCCCCAAAAATCAATAAATTTGTAAGATCAATGTCTTAAAAACTACTTGGAATCGGTCGTACACATGTAAGGTTATTGAATTCGTTTTTAGAAGCGTCATCGAATGATCTGACGAAAAATATATAGTCTCATTTAGAAAATAAACTCGATCTTCATACCTCGAAAAATAATGATATAAAAAAAATTTATTACGAAACAAAGGACTGTCCAGAGTTACCACAGAGCAATATAAATAATAATTAATATCATAATGACGAGCAAATCTTCTATCGTAATACTATACATACGTTTGGATGTTAATATTTAACAGAAACGCTTTCGCGTTTAAATTTTTTTAATGATTTTATTTATTGGTAGAAAAGTATATAAAATGCAAATAAAATAGTTTTTCCGCCGCACGATCTTATAATTTACAGTTGATCGGAAGCGGTGCTCTTTATTTCGTGAGGCTAGGCCAAGACTGTCTGCTTGTTGAGAAAGGACCCTTCACAAGGGGACGAAGAACTTCTCGAGGGCCTGCTGCAAATTTATAACGCACACGGCACGCCAGAGTCATCAAGTCCGCCGCTCATGACCACTTATTGTAGCAGAAACAACAATGTCTGCAGTTTTTCAGCAGATAAGTCATAAATTAGGTTGGGATTAATAAATTATTCATTATTTAAGATATAAATTCGCTAGCTGTCCTTTATTACTAGCATATTTATAAAATCTTTTTTTAAATTAGTGTTTGATCAAATGAGTATAAAAAATTTTTCGAATGATTGAAAAATAGTCTCAAAAGTAAAAAAATGTCATGGAAATGTTGACAAACATAAATGAAATCACTAAATTTTGGGTTTCTCTTAGATATTAACAACCAAATATGTGTACTTTTTCATCATTACGATACTAAGTGCTTAATATTAATCGTGTATTTCTTGTTTATCCTTCATCTGTTATTTGTCATTCGAGTAGACTTGGATTGCTAATCGCAAGGAGCTTATAAGCAACTGACAAGCAGAAACAGTAGTATAACGATCAATCGATAGTGGCGTGGATTAGGAGTGGGAAGAGAAAAAGACCCCCTTTGTGAGATCTCCGAAAAATTGCTCAAGAGACAATCCCAAGATAGTTCGAGCTAGATGGGCCTTCGAGGCATTTGAACTTGGTCTCAATGTAAACGGATCCATACAGTTGTATAGAATCCATCTTTTTAAGTGGCTGGGCCAATTGGATTGATTTAGCTTGCCGGAAAAGCTCTGAGTGCCGGGCAGTCCCTCACAGTCTACTTGCCAAAAGTCACCACTGCTTTCCCTACTTCGTGGCCAGATTCCTTGAACAAAGCCTTTGTTCTTTACCAATGCAACATTATGCCGCTTGCCATTATTGAACTATCTCACGAATAGATAGCGCATGGCTCGGTAACTTCGAGTCGCCGATTTTTCAAACGTTCACTCAAGCGCCTTGGCGAGGTCCTTAAGCTGAATGTATACTATTCCTCCAAAATGAAACAGTGTAAATTCGACTTTACTGAAATCTGACCATACGTTAAAAAGCCCGGTCTTAAATTACCGTAAGACTAAATACTAAAGAGCTATTTGTCATTACATACAGTCTGTCACACAAGAGCGTGTCTGCGATATTTCTGTAAATATTTATATATTTGTAAAAAAATTTATATGAATTGAATCTACATCTAAAACACTAATACGCTATTACTTAGTAGGGTGTCCAATCTCCTCCATTAGCGATTATAGCTTGACATCGTTTCGGCATACTCTCGACTAATTTTTGAGCGTAGGATTCTGGTAACGACCTCCATATCTTTCGAATGTGATGTACAAGTGTTCTTATTTTTGTGATACGTCTTCCTCTCAGCTTGCATTTCATTAGGGACCACACATTTTCGATAGGGTTTGCATCAGGGGACTGCGATGGCCAAGGAAGTACTGTGATGGCGTTTTTCGCTTTCCATTGGGTGCAGATGCGACTTCGATGTTTAGGGTCGTTGTCTTCTTGCAATATCCATTGGTCCTCGGTTTGGTTGAACCAACGTTTCACGGATGTGAGAAGTCCCCTTTGGTACAATTTCACCATCTTTTGTGCATTCAGATTGTCTGTAAAGACGCACAAAGTCCCAAAACCGCGTGCGTTAAAGCAACCCCAAACATGCACTTTTATAGGGTGTTTTACACTTCTTTGAATCATCCTTCTTCCATGGATAGTCCAAGCACGCCTAATAGGACACCATGCCCAAAACGAAGATTCATCAGTGAATATTATATTACTCCAATCACGATCTCTGTTTTCATTCGCCCATGCCAGACGATTTTCGACGTTTCGCGTACGCGGCACTCATATTAAAAAGCTCTGTTCCTTTCACTGTTTCAAATGAAACTGAAAGGTATTCAGCAACGCGTATTAGAGAAGTTTTCGTTTGTTTACATTCTTTTTATCTCATTCTGATTAGGTGTCAGGTTTCGCAGATATCGTAGACACGCTCTTGTGTGACAGACTGTATATCGCCCCGAAAATACATTACCGCTAATATACGTATGCTAAATATTTTATCAAAATAGATTAACGTTGCTATGTACAAGCGATGGAAAATGGTGAAAATCGTAGTTTTTCATGACTGTCCGCCTATTACTGCAATAACTTTAAAAATATCGGTCTATACCACTCGTTTCTGCATCACCCGATTTCGATGAAATTTCAGCACATACAGGGTGTTAAGACGGCCGACTCTGTTCCTAGACCAGGCCACACGCCGTGGGCAAGCTGGCAGCCAGATGTCTTCACGTCCTTACCGCGTACCCTCAATAGTCTCAAGTACCCTTCATAAACCTCAGGAATTTCCAGCTAAAGGTCCTTCATACCGAACAAACAGTCTTCCATTGATTTATTTCCTAAACTTATTGTGCATCACGGGTTGACACGAGAAAGTTAGTTCTTCTCACGTATGCAGCCTCCCACCAGCAACTTCATCTCGAGGGCGGCTAGTACCCTTCCTCACCTACGAACCCAACAAACAGCCAATTGACAACGAAGCCTATTTCCCTCTCTTTTAACGAAATCTATTCCTTAACGAATCAGCTCATCTCATGTCCTCGGGCCCACCCATCACTAGCTTTCCTCCGCCACCGCATCATTGCCAAACGGCACTGATTTTCCATCTTTCGAACGGTCAACACCTTTGACCTAGTTTCTACCATTAGATCAGTCACATATTCAACTTGTACATACGCAACAGCGTAACTATTCACTACAATATTGTTGGAATAAACTGTTAATTATATATTGTTATATCCGTGTAACAATCACTTTAATTACCCCTGTTATCCTAAACGAAACAGGGGATCGATCATTTCGCGGGTCGATTATCAAATCGTAACGGGAATTTACGACTCCCGTTGACGTGCTTCTTCGCGATCGCGTCTCTCCGCGAGTGAGCGAAACACAGGGGCTACAGGTCCAAAAAGATTTAAGGAGTGATTCTTGAAACTAGAATAATATAAATATAAAAAATTTTAAAAATGCAATTTTAGCTTTGTTTTTAGTTGCTGATTCTTAAAAATCAGGGGAGATATTCCTGTGCGCGTTGTTCGCACACAGAAGGTTTGTCCTTCTTACAGGAACGAAAGTAGGTCAAGTCTGAGCAGCTGGAACAGCGATCCTCAAATCGAACGATACATGGCCAGTAACTTACCTCGTACAAGTAGAGAAGAAGATTATGACATTCGAAGACGTAAACTATTCTGCTCAATGTTTCGTATGAAAAATCGTAGATTAAATATTTAAAAAACTCATTAAAATCTATAACAGATCTAAAATAAAATCTACAATATCGAAAACCGTTTCATGGAATTTTCGAGAAAGGAGGATTACTGTTTCCTCTAATCCTTTGCCTCTATAAATAATTAATAAATAACACAATGTTTATACAAATTTCATACATGCACTGCGATCGTCCTGTCCGCGGGTATGCATCAAGTATTTTTGAGGTGCTACTAAATGTGATCGAACACTGTCTTGCATGAACCAAACACACTTTTCACACAAATTACTGATAATGATCATGATCATGTGCAATGGCGCATTATAATATTCACATCTATTCGATCACATCACTCTCTACGGCTTTTACGAAGTAAGCTGCTGCCCATTTATCGTTCGATGTGAGGGTTCCAGTGTACGTCGTTGCTTGGACTGACCTAGTTTCGTTTGTGTAAAGTTTTCTCGCGCAAAAGGATATTTCGACTAATTTTTAATTTCCAATAACTAAAAAGCAAAGCCGAAATGCATTTTTTATTCTTATTGTCCATCTTATTTTAGCCTCAAGAAAAACCATCTCAAATTTTTTTAAATCTGTAGCCGAACATTCTGTATGTAGCTGACATAAATCTACAGAACATATTTGGGTAATTACATAGTGGAACTGTAGAACCGTTAGTTCTCTCCGATTTCAATGACTTTTTAACACATATCTGAGACATTTATAAAAAGCAATCGGTATCAAAACAGCGGATTTTGCTTTATCATTGTGCATCCGTGACGGCATCTGTACTGGTTACCAGCGGTTGGATAGAATGACCCAGCAAAACCTATCGCTTATAGTAAGGAGCAAAACTAAACACATAGTCGAAGTTTTTACCTATTGTTTGCATGTAGAATACGAAAAAAGCAAAATACATGGTGTTTTATATACCTAAAAAATTTTATCGTTCATGCTATAATGATTCTTTCGATAAATAAAAATTGTTTTCGGGAAATCAGTTTCGCACCGCAAGCAATTTTAAACGAAGGCAGTAGTTATTTGTAAACTTAATATTTAGTAACCTCTCGAACACATGTAGTATCGGGAAAAGGGACGCGCCTGACAATGGGCCATACCTGGGGCCCATTACAACATCGTTGTAATTAAAGGGGATCTACCTGAAAATGGGTCAGGCATATCTGGGGGTAAAAGGAGAATACATTAAGGAGTCGAGGGAGTTGCAGTTGGAAAGTTGCAGAGAAGATGTGAAAACGTGAAGACGTAGAGTTGCAGAGAAGACGTGAAGACGTGAAGACGTGGAGTTGGAGTTGGGAAGTCGATGGGAAGACGTGAAGACGTGAAGACGTGAAGTTGAAGCTGGAAGCCGAGTAGATGACGCACGACGATCATAGTCAGCTATATGCTGAGCATTGCTCATACGAATAAACGAACTTAACTCTCAATAACCATCATTCCTTGTCCTTGCTCTAGAAACTAACAACAAACACACATCACCTACGTTACTACACACATTTTAACATGCTTGATGTAATATTCTCCTAATATTCCTGCGTGATGAAATACAATTGTCCCTGCTCTCGTTGCTATTGTTACATTTTTATTTCGATTGTTCTGTTTACGTTGCCGTTAAATTTTGGAATTCGGGTAAATGGTAGTTGCTGCCACCAGAAATAATCTAAGGATTGCTTCAGTTAAATTTTTTTGTTGTCGTTATCTTTTCGATGATCCCGAATTGTCATACTCCTTAGTAATTTTGTCGACAATTCAATATCGGTGGGTAGCGTTGACCGATGTTTAATGCGACTACCAATTAAACTCCACGTTTCGGCTAACCCGCTACGCGCAAGAGTACTGGCACGGGAGAGGATCAAAGTTGGTGAAAATAAATGTTCGTTTAATCTAATTATATTATAAGGCGAATATTTTCCACAACAAAAGTTTTTTCTGATTCTAATTGGTTATTAACAGAGTTATCGTTGAAATTTAGAATATTCGAAATTACAATTGTTCGCGATACGCTTTACTAATTACAAGATTTGAATTTAAGTGATTTTCGATAATTTACAAATTGACAAATACAAGCACGTCGATTAACAAAACTGACAAGAACCGAGAACTAAATGAAACAAAGAACTAAAAACTAAAGAACTAAAGGATTAAAGAACTTAAGAACTAAGAGCTGAGAAAACTAAGAGATAAAGGAACTAAGAGCTAAGGAACTAAAAGAACCAAAGAGTTAAAAGCCAAAGAAACTGAAATATTAAGAGCCTAAGGAATTGAGAGCTAATCGCTATGAACCAATAAATTACTTGCCAAAACTGAGGAACTGATCACCAAGAACCAAGGAATCAATCACCAAGAACTGAGGAACTAATCATACAGAACTAAGAAATTACTTAGTCTGAGCTAAGGAATTATCTGAATAATCTGAATAAATCTTCCATGTTGCTGCGCTTATTTATAGTTTGCTCTATCGTAGAAGGGGGGGGGGTCGTCATGTGGCGGTTTATGAAGCTCGAATTCGGTTTCTAACCAAATTGTTAAATTTTATTTTTCGAATTGAAACGCTTACTCGCGCTATTGGTAGGTTTTTAGCCTTCGTTACGGCGCGTGCAGCGCGAGACGTGACACTATAAATCATTAAAGTTCATGGGCGAGCATCCTATCCATTTGCCAACTACATGTTTGTATATCCTCAGACATTTTCTATAGGGTTTATTTCTGAGCTTTAAGCAGGTCATTCTATGGTTTGGAAGGGCTGAACCTGTAGCCAAATTTTCATATTCTTAATATTGTAGGTTGTCTCAAAAGTTTCTTTCGTTTTATAAGGAGATAATAATGATGTTAAAATTTTTTATTTTATATTACTTTATTGAATTAAGTATGATCCACTTTGTTATATTACTACTTTTGGGACAGCCTGATACAATACTTGGGGTCATTGTCGTGTTGAAATATGACGTCACTCTCTGATACCGACATATTTTCAACTGTTTCCAGTAAGTTATTTTGTAAAATGTCTTTATAGATGTAATGGTTCATCATTCCCTCGATTCGAAGTAACGGGCCTACACCGTATACTGTAATGCATCCCCATATCATAATCAAACCGGCGTCAAATTTAATTGTTTGCTTAACATGGCGTGTTAATAGACTAGTTTCACTTCTTCTCCTTCAGCACCACAAACATCCATCCGATAAAAATCGATTAAGTTCGGATTTCTCAGACCAAATCACTTTTTTCCACTGTTTAATAGTCTAAATGTCATATTTTTGTGCGAAACGTAGGCAGGCCTTGATATCGTTCGTTGAAAAAACACGCTTCCTTTTCTTTTCGATTATCATAAAATGAAAATCTTTTAGTGCTCTTCGAGCTGTTTATTTACTAATTTTCCTTCACATATCTAATAATTTTCTAATAATTTCGCAGTTATTGATGCCATTGTTGCAACTTCGGACGTGATGTGTCTATCTTAATTCTCTCTTCTAAGTAGAAGATAACAACGTCGGATGGCCTCAAAAAGATGTAGGAACATCGCTACAATATCGTTTCGGCAAAACAAGATTTCGCAAGCAACTTGTTTGTTGACAAACCATTTTTTAGTTGAAAGATAATACTGTTCATCACGCTTCGCGATAATGACTTCATTACGAAATATTAAAGATGCTTTGATGTGGTTTATTGTAGAAACTACAACAGATTAATTACTAATACGATTCTAATCCCGGTCATTAACATTAGTTGTTAACAAAGTTCACGTTTACACTATTTGATTCCGACAGCTCTCTTTGCGGTACAAAACTGACTTCACGAAAACAATTTTTATTTACCGAAACAATGATGATAACATGAACGATAAAATATTTACGAAGTCGAAACATTCTATACAATACCATATATTTTGCTTTTTTTGTATTTTATATACAGATATTGAATAAAATACCATTTATATTAAAATCCTGAATGTGTGTTCAATTTTGTGTTCAATTCAATTTTCAAGTTGAAAATAGCAGCCTGGAACTCCAATGGCTTGCAACAGCGAGTCCACGAAACAAAAACATTTTTGTATCAAAACAATATTGATATACTACTTGTCTCAGAAACACATTTCACTCTAAAAAGTTACATGAAAATTCCGTACTACACCATCTACGACACAAAACATCCCTCAGGTAAAGCACATGGAGGAACTGCAGTAATAATAAAAAATGATATCAAGCATCACCTACATAGTCAAACAAATCAAGAACACTTACAAGCAACCACTGTCACAATACCAACCAATGACAATTACTTCCAGATATCAGCAGTATATGTACCTCCGAGACACAAAATGACATTAAAAAAATGGGAAGATTACTTTCAATCCTTAGGCGACAAATACATAGCGGCGGGAGACTTTAACGCAAAGCACACATTATGGGGTTCGAGAATTAATACGCCGAGAGGGAGGACATTAGAAAAATATATCAGAAGCAACAACCTCAATGTACTATCTACAGGAAAACCAACGTACTGGCCGACAGACCTCAACAAAATACCTGACCTGTTGGATTTTGCAATAACAAAAGGACTAAATGCAAGCAAATTAAAAACAACAACCAGCCTTGAGCTTAACTCCGACCATACACCAATTATAATAGAATACGCAAGCAAACCACTACTTTACAGCAGGACAGATTCACTATGCAATAAGACCACCAATTGGCAATCTTTCAAAGAATTAATCGAAAACAAAATCAATTGCAATATCCCGTTGAAAACACCTGAACACATTGAACAGGCAGTATCAACTTTGACAGAAATAATACAGGAAGCAGCGCGGGCAACCACTACCCATGAATCAAATAGCAGGCAAACAAAAATTATTCCGCAGGACATCCTAGACAAAATCAGGGAAAAAAGAAAAGCGAAAGCAAAATGGCAAAAACAGAGAACACGAGAAAACAAGAAAAACCTAAATAAACTTGCAAAGGAATTAAAAAATAAAATATGGGAACATTATAATAACGAATTTACAAAATTCATCGAATCACTATCCACGCATGAGAACACCAACTACTCCCTATGGAAAGTCACTAACAAAGCGAAGAAAACAGTAAAATCAATCCCAGCAATCAGAAAAATAGACAACACATGGGCCAGAAGCAACGAAGAGCAGGCAGAAGAATTCTCAAAGCACCTACAAAATATATTCTCGCCGTACGAAATTAATAACAGCATCCCCGGATGGCAAACAAATGAAGAAGTTGAAAATGCCAGCAACACAACTGATAAACGCTGCACCATACTCAGCACAACAGCGCAAGAAGTTACAAATTTAATTAAGGCAACAAATACAAGCAAAGCACCAGGATTTGACTTGATCAATGGAAAAATCTTAAAAAACCTTCCCCCAAAGGCAATAAGACTAACAACACTAATATTCAACGCAATTCTAAGAATACAGTACTTTCCTAAACTATGGAAAATAGCACTGATCGTAATGTTACCCAAACCAAACAAAAACCCACACCTAACTGCATCTTACAGGCCAATATCGTTACTACCTGCGTTCTCCAAACTGCTGGAAAAAGTAATATATAACCGCCTAAAACCAATTATAGAAAAAGAAAAACTAATACCGGACCATCAATTTGGATTCAGAAATAAACACTCCACAATAGAACAAATGCACAGACTCGTGAATGAAATCTTACAGGCACTGGAAACAAAACAATATTGCACGGCACTCTTTATGGACATCGAAAAAGCATTCGACAAAGTTAACCACGAAAAACTCCTTCAAACAATCAAAAACCAATTTCCAAAACAAATCTATAAATTACTCGGATCCTACTTAAATAATAGAACCTTTATAGTAAAAATAAAGGATACATATTCAGAAATCAGGAATATCAAGGCAGGAGTACCGCAGGGAAGCGTACTAGGACCAATACTGTACACATTATACACGGCAGACATACCAACAACTGTTAACAGCAAAATACTTACGTTCGCGGACGATACGGCCATACTAGTGAGACACACAAATCCAGAAACAGCAGCAGCACTACTACAAGAACACATTACAAAAATAGAAAAGTGGCTGCAAAGAAAACAAATAAAAGCGAACACCAGTAAGTGCAACCACATAACATTTGCACTTAGAAAAGGAACAACACCAGATATCCAACTGAACGGCGCCCACATAGCACATACAAAGCAAGTCAAATATCTAGGAATACATTTAGACACACACCTTACATGGAAGCATCACATAAAATCTATAATAAACAGAATACGTGAAATAAGGAAAAAGATGTACTGGTTAACCAATAGAAAATCTAAATTAAGCACAACGAATAAACTAAATATATACAAAACAATAATCAAACCAATCTGGACGTACGGAGTCCCACTATGGGGGACGGCAGCGATGAGTCACATAAATAAAATAGAGACGGAACAAGCAAAAATTTTAAGAACAATAGTTAACGCTCCATGGTACGTCAGAAATGAGGACATCCGAAAAGATCTAAAAATTCCAACAGTTAAAGAGGAAATCGCTAGATACGCAAAAAAGTACAAAGAAAGACTTGCAATACACCCAAACCAGCTAGTTGCAGAAACAAATGAAACCGTAATAGAAAGAAGACTGAAGAAGAAGCATCCCGCAGACCTCGCAATAGAAAAACAATAAACAACCTGGAAGATGGAACCCCGCTGGGGGTAACCATCCACATGCTATATTTTTCAAGTTATAACATTTTACCAAATGTCCTTCTGGACAAATTGTAAAATTAAATAAATAAATAAATAAAAAAAAAAAAAAAAAAAAATTTTGCCCCTTACTATGCCTTCTGTTTATGTACGCGCGCAAGGGTGAAACGAGCTTAAGTAAAGCTGCGTGCACAACTGCATATGCGACACTGTAAGACATGTCTGTTATAATTAAAATAGAAATGAATATTATCAATGTATTGAGTCTGAGTTTGGGTTGGTCTTTTTAGACTAGTCGGCAACAATTGCCTGAGATGATAATAAAAAAGTTGCAGGTCGTTTTGCATTCACTTGATAAAAAAATTAACCCAAACTCAAACGTAATATATTGATAATATTAATGTTTAATTAAAATGTAACAGATATTTCTTACAGTTTCGCAGATGCAGTTGTGCGTGCAGCATTACCCGTGTTCGTGCTTTCATCCGAAGGATACCGTTATTTAAATAATTCAAGACAACAATTAAATTCTTATTGAATAAGTTGTCCATATTCTCGAATATGCTATGGTAATTTACTGATATTGCATTATATACATGGTATTCCATTATAAATTGAATTGCTCTGCTTTATCTATCTGTTTTTACAAATTGAGACGTGAAGACCTGTTTCATTATTAACCGTATTAGCATACATTATTAGACATGATGCTATATAAATTCTTGGATATCTGCAACAATTACGGAAAGTTGATAGGTTTTTGATTAGCCAAAAAGTGTTTCATGGTATGATGAATTTGCACTAAATGCAACAAATGAATGATGAAGTTCGATCGCGAAAAGTTATTGTTCAGATATTATGATATTTATTGTATCGAAGGTCGAAATAGAAAACGTATGGACATTTAGAAATTAGTGCTTACAAAAATAACGTTTCACGATATACATCTTTATGAATAAACTGCTTGCCGCTTCATTGCGCACCGTATAATACTGAGACTACCTCAGTAAGCATTTCCTCGCAAATAGACGTTGGTTGGGTCAGCTTTTGCCGAGATATATGTATCTTGTGGGTTGAAAAACATTCTACGTAAATAAGAAGTGAAAACAAAATTGTCGAAACGAAACTGAAGTAATCGAATTATTGCAATAAAAATAGGGGGAAAAATTTAACAAAGATCGTCTTGTGATTGGGAAATGAATTTTTGGCAGAATTTAACGCATAAACAAGGACATAATTATTATATTAGTTTCCGATCGGAGTTACACCACCTTAGTCACCGTCATTAAGGAATAGAGCAAACCAGGTATGCCAGTTATGTCTGACTGTTGGAAATCGTATAAATACTTAAACGAGGAGGGATATAAACATCTAGCGATAAAACCATAGAATGAACTTTGTTGATTCGGACAACGGTGCTCATACATAAAACATAAAACGTATTTGGAGGCGAAAAACGGGAACTAATATTTCCTGTTACAGATCTCGCAAATATAACTTGAAATTAATTACAATTTAATTTTAATCTAACCAAGACTCCAAAAAGCTACGTATCGTTAAATATATACAGTGCTGGACAAAAGTATTGGCACAGCAAGATTGTTATGATACAAATGCTTATAACTATTAAACAAATTGATTTAAACAAAAAACTTTTTGACGTATTTATTTATTATCTATCCTAGTTTATTACATAACAAGAGCAACAATATAAATAAAATAATACGCAAAATAATAACAAAAATATATTTTTTGAACATTTTATGGGTGGACAAAAGTATTGGCACAGCATGGAACAAACAATGTATCGTCGCCGTTTTCAACGATTTCCGATCGTCATTTGGAAGTAGCGAAGGGAAATCCCCCGTTAGTCTTTTATTATAACACTCGATCAGTGAAACTGGAGACTTCAGTTATTAAACAACAAAAAACCAAGAAAGAGTAATAATGTCTAGAAAAACGAAAGAAACCACAATTGAAGAAAGAAAAATAATATTAAATTTATATAAGATGAATAAATCTTACAACGAAATTGCACAAATCATAAACAGAAGTCGTTTTACTGTGCGTTCAGTCATAAAACGCTTTAAAAGTGAAGAAAATCTAGAGAATCAAATTAGGAGTGGTCGCCCTTCTAAGGTAACAATTCGAGAAAAAAGGAAAATCGTAAATATTGTAAAGAAGGATCCAAAAACTAATTCGACTGAAATTGCTTCGATGTTAAAAGCTGAGTGTGAAAAAGAAGTAAGTACCAAAACTGTACGTAGGGTATTGAAGGATGCCGGTTATTCTGCCCGTGCAGCACGAAGAAAGCCCTACATCAGTAAAATAAACCAAAAGAAAAGAGTGGAATTCGCGAAAGAGTTTGTTACGAAAGATACTGATTTTTGGGAAAAGATCATGTTTTCAGATGAAAGTAAGTTTAATATTTTTAAATCTGACGGCAGAATATTAGTATGGCGAAAACCCAACACAGAGATGGACGAACTGAATCTGCAAGCCACCATGAAACATGGGGGTGGTGGTTTAATGGTGTGGGGATGTATGGCATCATCGGGTGTAGGAGAACTTATATTCATTGATGAGATAATGGATAAATATGTATATTTAAATATACTCAAGCAAAATCTTTTGAAAAGTACTCAAAAATTAAACCTCCCCAGGGATTTCTATTTTCAGCAGGATCGAGATCCTAAACATATGGCGTATATTGTTCGTCAGTGGATAATATATAATACTGCCCACACATTAAACACACCACCTCAAAGTCCCGATATGAATCCCATTGAGCACGTGTGGAACGAATTGGAAAAAAGAATTAGGAAACATAATATCACAAGCAAGTCTGAACTGAAGAAAGTTCTTCTGCAGGAATGGAGCAATATTGTACCTGAATTCACTAAAAAATTAGTCCACTCGATGCCCAGAAGATTAAAGGAAGTCCTTAAAAGAAAAGGACTGCCAACAAAATATTAGAAGTTTATTATGTAATTAGTTATAAGCGTAAATATTCTACTGTGCCAATAGTTTTGTCCACCCATAAAATGTTCAAAAAATATATTTTTGTTATTATTTTGCGTATTATTTTATTTATATTGTTGCTCTTGTTATGTAATAAACTAGAATAGATAATAAATAAATACGTCAAAAAGTTTTTTGTTTAAATCAATTTGTTTAGTAGTTATAAGCATTTCTATCATAACAATCATGCTGTGCCAATACTTTTGTCCAGCACTGTACGTGTAAATATAAACTCGGCTTTGTGGAACGATGGCTGATCCACGTGGGGAGTTGTCGCGCGCCCAAGACTCCAGTCCAAATCCGACATATATAATATATGTATAGTAATAAAAATATTTTTATGGGAAAAGTTGTTCAGATTGATGACCTTGACAACATGCTCCAAGGTCATTGGAATCGACGAAATCGCCCATGTTCCACATAATTTCCAATATTGTTACATACATAAAAAATTCGAAAAAACTACTCCAATTTTAGAGAAGTTATTCTGTTTTAAGAAATGTTCGAAGATTTTCGTGAGCCAACGTATGTATCGTGTTACGTAAGTTATCGATACGTTTAATACACACTGTGTGGACACTGTATATACACGTCGAACGCAGTTAACTGGTTAAAAACAGCGAAATCTCGACCGAACAAGAAGACCATTATCATGATTGTGTTAATTTTCTAAACTATTTCATTTATTAGTATTCGTTTATATCGTAATATGTTGAATTCGTTGGAGCGTGTATTCACCTCTTCTTTGTTTGTAATGAACGGTTATGTAGTCATCTGAAAATGAGATTATATATTAATCTCAGCTCCTTATGATTTTCTCATAGTTTGCTTGTTTTAAGAATTGGAATTCGAATAATACTTTAATATATTTTAATCTACTCTAATTTATAATGATTCGTTATTTAAGCAAAGATTTGAAGACGTGTTTCGATATTAATATTGGAATAAAAAGAAATTGTTTTTTTAGAAGTGACGGTATTTTTTTAGTTAGAATTAAATTATAGTAAACTCACATGAAAAATGTATTCACGGAAAACTATGTAACTACAAGAAGCCACTGAATTTAATTTGTCATAATACGAAATGTTAATTAATTTAAAAAGAAAGTAGACAATTATTTAGAAGAATGATAACCTTCAATGAGATAGAGGTAATTTATGTTAAACATTACTAAATAGATCACTATTTCATAACATTATTATGTGTATATTATTCGTTAGACTAGTTAAAATTAAAAAGAAAAAAAGAGTAGGAAAATACTGCCGAGCATTTCCGTAATATTAATCGGTATTACAACTTTCAATAGTTTCGTATAAGCATTGAAGCTGCGCAGTACATATTTGCCACACAAACTCACCGCTTCTGTCTGCACGATGCAACGAGTCGTACATTTTCTTATACCATTTTGTTTGATTATTCTCCTTGACTTCCTAAAATTTTAGTTTTTTAATCAAATGATGCAAACATGAAGAAAATTCATTAATTCTAAAATAAAAGTCAATAAGGTTCCTTATTGATAACGGCAGCATGTTAAAAAATGTTAAATATCATAGCTAAACGCATTAGTTTTAAAATGGCATAGCAAATAATTTTCGTGGTTCAATATTATATGTACATATGTATTTTAATTGAATCATTTTTGCGTCATTGAATCATTTAAATAATTTTTTGTAAAACTATCGTAATAACAGATCGTCAGTAATTTTGGTACTGGTATTTACTAACTACTTCTGTTCTTAATCTTGTGTATGATAAGAAATTTACTTTTAGAATTTAAAATCGTGTAATTCATTTTGCAGATATAAAATGTGTCTCAACAATTTTGAGTACTTTAAAGGTTTTCCTTTTCAAAGCCATGGAAAAATTTAATTTACAGAATTTTTATGATGTAAAGGAAGCTATAAGACATGCCAATAATAGTTCCTACTTTATTAAATGAAAGATTTCCAAAATTTTGAACGTCAGTTTTATTTAAGAAATAAACCAATTAATAATTAATGCATAATACATTATGTTCTTTGAATTAATAAAGAATAATATATTCCTTTATAAATGAAGAATTTCCATGCATCTAGAATTAACGGAGATATTCAAAGTAGTCAAAATTTATTGGGACACCCTACATATATGTACATATTACACAAATCCTAATATTTATTTAATCCCACACTGTGATGTAAAGATTCTAGTATTTATAAATACGATGCGGTTCATAGAATAAAATTAAATTTTATGAAAGTAAATAATAATGTAGAAAAAATTACTTGTAGTTAAATTAACTTAACTATACAGCAAACATTCATATGAATGTGACAGTTATAAATATTGTACATGATCCTCTATAACACTATGTGACATGTATGATAAACAAAATACCTTAACGGTTAAATTTTTTTTATTATATTAATATATGTAAATTTTACTATTATTAATCAATATTTTATTTATTAATTTTATTTTCGTTGTTTATCACTAGACTGCAGATGTTCATATAAAATTTAAATATGTAAAAATTTACAGAATATACATTATTATAAAAAAATATATAAAAGTAGAGTATTTATCATAATATGTAAGTAAATAATACAAATTTCTGCATTCAATTTAAAATTGCATAAATACAGAACCAAATACAGAAACAAATGACCTTGTAATAGCAGTTGAAATTCAATAAAGTAGAAAATCACGAACAATTTTTAATGTCTTTTTGTCATAAACGAAAAGAAATCTAGTTATAGAGGATTGATATAAGCATATATGGAAACCAAGTTATTAAGAATTATTTGAGCTAAAATTTAATATTGCAATAAAAGAATCATATTTTAAATTTAGTTATTTCTAAATAACATAAGATATAGAGTAAAAAGTCTGTCGGTAATACAGTAAGGGATTAATAATATGTTTAAAGATATCTTAATACATTGATGAACCTAAATTCTAAAACTTTTCACTAACTCTTAACCAGAGACAGATGCAGAGACCTACCGATCTTAAAACGAGAGGAATACCCTCCTTAGATGTTGGGCCAATACCATTGAATTTTCGAGGACCCAAATCGACCATCTTCTTTGGCGGTTCATTTTCTGTTTCTGGCTCGCTCTCGTACTCTTTCTTCACGTTGTAAACTGAGCGAACATCAGCTTAATTTCATAATGCGGTAACCGGGAAAGACTCGTTTCACACGAATTTTATCGAGAATGTAAAGAATGATTTATCACACCACGCGTAACGTCAACATTCACGGGAATTCTTCACACAACACAGGATGCAAGTAAATTACACTTTAAAAAGTAATTCACGGGTGAATTCACGAAACAGAGTTTACAGATATGGTTAAACTCAAATTACGTGCTCGGTACACGTCATAAAATATATGTTCGGCGGTTACGAATCTATGAAAAATGTACTCACTGATCTCGCCTGGACTAATTATCGGCTTTTCGTCGCTCGGAAGTCGTTTTATCGGTTCGGTCTCCTCCAGATAGGCTGCTCCTTTCGGTAATTGCCCCTCTAAAATTCCATGAAATAATTATTTATTAATTATTTTCGTATAAAAATTAGTAAGTAACGTTACAGAAATAAAATAACTTTCTTAAGCGAAAACCAGTTATATAAAAAGGAAATAATGTTAATAATATTCGAATAGAAACGAAAGATTATTACGAGATACAAGTTCGGTATTGCATTTAAAAATTATAGTGGTAATATTTCGCTTAGAACAAATAATTTGTTTGAAAATATTTATTATATGTAAATATACAGGATGGTACAAAAGGTTCCCACACTTAAAGGTCTTACAGTACCCAGGAATAAAAATGTCTAATCGATGTAAGTCCTTAAAAGCAATGCTCTCAGTATAAAATCCATTTTTATTATTTACTAGCGTTTCGTATTACAATTGATTCTCTTCGCAACACATTTAATTTACACAAAGAATCATAGATTTACTTGTAGTACAGATCTTCATAATTGATACTCGACATATCTTCCTTCTATTGCTACATATATCTATGGATCATACATCGACGTACAATTTCAAATATCCTTCCCTTGCCACGTATTCTATAACACGCATTTTCTGTTCGTTATCGTAAATCCAACATATTATTTATCGGTTATGAGTAGGCCAAAGTCTATAAAGAGTTCCCACATAAAGAATCCAGAGGATTTAAGTCGGATGATCGAGACCATTCTGACGGATTTCCTTGTCTCGTCTACCTTTTTCCAAGGATTTGATTTAGACTTCAACTTAGCCATTTATTAACAGGCCCTGATTAAGAAACTCAAGGAGAATCTTCCTTGATGCCCTGATTCAATAGTTGCGTAAGGATTTTCATTTGACCATCCATAGCTATTATGAGAATTTGTAACCCCATTCCTGCTACCCAATTCAACCACGTCAGTACAATATAGAGGGTAGAGTTCGGTGAATCGATAGTTAACTGATGTCCACAGCCACTGAAGGCTCTCGAGTTCTTAGATTCTGTTCTACCATCCTCGAAACACGTTCTTCCGTATCAGCGACAGAAACAGAAACAAATCGCGGCCACCCAACGTTAGTATGACATGACGCAAAATAATCAAATTTACATACACGTTGTGAAAGCTTTTATATATGGTTAGGAGATGGAATGTGTCTGTTGGCATTTTTCTGCGTACAAGTTACGGGCTGCATGTGTTTCCATTGGCAAGGTCACGCACAAAGTACATATTTGTCATTTCCATATTAGACAAATAATGGACATTATTAACAATATGAGAATAATAAGTACCTAACTGGATAAATACTAAAGATTTTTTATTGACATTAGTAATAACCTTGTGTTTACAACATTGTACTTGTAACGAAAATTCCTCTGCGTCAGAAGCGAAATATGATTAGGATATGGAACGCTAATAAATGATAAAAGTTGATTTTACATTGAAAGGATTGCTTTTAGGATTTTAGAATAGAATTTCATTGATTAGACGTTGTCTTATTTCAGATTAGACTCTCAGCAAGTACTATAAACACTTCAAATATGAGACTTATCATCCTGTATATAATTCACTTGATTATTATATGCATCAGTTCCATAGTGTACTTAAGAGCTTTGTGAATTGAGTGAGTTTCATGTACAAAATATAAAATATAAATATAATACATTTATATAATATTAAGTAATTATATTTAATATTATATGTATAATATATAATTAAAGATATATATATATATATAATTAAAATAGAAAACTACATATACAGACTCATGTACCCTACTCGGAACCCGCGAAACAAGCGCAAGAACTCGGAAAATGGCAACATTGATCTAATAAAAAGTCACATGAATTCCTTGAACCTAACATAATTGCTGAAATTAACGGTTGTATTACAATATTCTTACTCTATATTCTTCTGTGCTCGCGTTTATGCTATACCCTACTCCTCTGTAGTGAAATCTATGATCTTTGCCATTAAATGGATAGATTTTTGGGTTTTGGCTGTATCGAAATAACTGGCTTATACAGAAAGATATGTTAGGCCCTAAGCCTACAAACAGATGTCCAAGCATTTCCCGATACATCTGCGTATCTACCTTTGCGAGATTATCGGGAATGTCTAAATTTTGTTGTGAATCCATCGGTGTCTTTACCGGACTGCACTAGTTTGTATTAAGAATCTTATCTGTATAACGTGCCTAGGACAAACTTAATCCTAATTCATCCTCCTCGATCTTAATGTTTAAGAAATTAATATTTTGGTTCTGAAGAAACTCTATTTGCTTATTAATTCCTCTTACTGTCATAGGACGTCATATATTAGAAATAGATCTAATCTCCTTGACTTGACTTAGCATGCATATGCGCATGGCATGTACACACAACATATGCATATAGTAATAATATACTATCTCTATTCTAAATTTTATAAACGCAAGGGTCTTCCTCTAATCTTCACATTCCTAATTCATTCGTTCCTAAGAACATTATTTATGTTTTGATTCCAGTGATATCCTGGCTAGGGTAGTCCATATATACTTCTATTCAGGCTTTATCTTGAACCATTGTAAATCCTGGGAGTTATTCCATATTGTAACATAAACTTTTTCGTATATCTTATTGTGTAAATATGTGCATTTTACATCAAACTGCTTAATTTTTAAATTATATGTAATGGTTAATGCTGATATAGCCTTAACAGTCTCTAGTTTTATTACCGGTGCAAAGGATACCTCACAATGTACTTTTATCGAGTTTTATATAGTACTACTTTGTTGAGGACATGGAATTTGACATGGAATATCTGCTTGCTCTTTATAGCTCCCATGTGAGTTTTTCTCGGTACCAAGTTCCACACGTTATTCTGCTCCATGGACATTATTTATTCATCCATCGTCTTCTTTTAGTTTTCTGTTTCTCCTGAAGTTATTGCCACATCCTCATTGTTAGAAATCAATATTTTACATAACATCAAATTATTTGACTGTTCCATTTCCCTATTCCTCGCTCTTGTATTCTTTCCTTTGTTTGCAACTGTTCTAACTCTGGTGGTTTTTCCTTTATATGTTATCTCATGTGATTCCTGTTCTGTACATTATCATCACGCATACTATCACTAACTTCTTAATGTTGAGTCTCTACGTCTTCTTCCATGCCTTGAATCGACGGTGTTTATGCGTTTTTCATCCTCACAGTATTCTTTTCTGCTTCCTTCAACATATCTTGTTTTTCCCAAGTCACTTTCATATCCACCTTCTTCTAATAGCTTAGAGCCCCTGAGTTGTTTATTAAACTTTACCACCCTCACTATCTGTATTTCCTTACTTTTTAGATCATATATTCTGTAAGCTGTTCTTTACATATCCTTACAGATATTCTCTTTGTTCTCTTATCTAACTTATTTCTTGCCTCTTTGGGTATATAATGGTATGCGACACTCCTAAATATCTTCAAATACAAAACTGTCGGCTTCTTACCTACTTACTCTTCTAGCGGCGTTGCCATTTTGTTTACACCAGTTGGCGTTATATTTCTGACACATGCTACAGTCACGACTACTGTTCAGAAATCTTCCAAGAGATGCGCGTCTATCACAGCATCGCTCGTAGTTTGTGTTCCAAAATTTTTCATCATTCGTATTCCAAAAGTGTTTACACTTTCTCTACTCCCCAAACGTTTAAAATTAAATGCCTTGAAACAGATAAAAAGGCTAGAATACAAAGTATTATAAGAAATTGTAATAAAACCATTAATTAGTAATTATATTAGGTTGTCGGGAAAGTTCTTTTCATTTTTTTTAATAGGAGGTAAGTATAAAATATATTTCCTTCTGTGTACTTTTTTAAAATAATGTATGCTCATAATGCCATTTTTCACTGAGAGGACACTTATCTCGACTCGACCAAGATCGCTTGCGCGCGGTATTGTCGTAGAGAATCCAACTTTAATTAACTTTTTCAAGAATGGCACTCTTTTATTGCGTTGAATTAGCAAATCGCATGTCGAGATTCAATTCAGGAGATTGCTTTCCGTCAGTTAATGGGGGACCTACACTTCGTAGCGATTAACGTACTCAAGCTTTGTTAAATGCTCATGAATCGTTGTTCGCGGAATGTTTCAAGTATCTGCTGTTTCACGAACACTAGACCTTGGGTTTTCATCGAGGTAGGCCTTGATACGATCAGTATCAGTGGTGGATGAACGTCCGCTGCGATATTCACCTTTCAGATTAAAATTTCCGGCTGTAAACCTCCTGAACCAATTCCGGACTGTTTGAACAGTTACAGACCGATCACCATAAACGTCACAAATAATAATAGGCGTACTATCTTTTTTAAAGCAGTGAAACATAACGTGACGAAAATACATCTTTTGGTCTTCCATATTTCACCACGCAAAAAACACTCGATACACTTTCTACTAACGTCGACAACTGTTCTCTTGTCTTACCAAAGGATAACTAGTGACCACACGATTGACGGTAGAGCGGTCTGATGGTTTGTTTACTTAAGCAGAACGAAATAAGGCTTCGAGCGGTGAACACGAAAAGAACTTTCCTGACAATCTAATATTATCATATAATTTTATATTGTAAGGAATTCGTGTGTTTTATATTGGAATTTGACTTCCAAAATCCACAACATATATGGTTACTATTACAATCATACATCGATTTTAAATCAGTAGTCTGTCTGAAAACCAACTACCTACAATATTATTCTTCACATTCTTACAAACATCTAGACTTCTTTTTTACTTTGTTGAGCTAGGATAATTCATTACATTGTAATTTAAAATTTGTTAACGACCACATTCTATAAATTGGTCGCATTATCTGGTTTCGAATCGCTCTGCTATGAATACATTGAGCGCAAGAATGAGAAACAAGGGAACACGTGAGATACACCTTATAGAGTTCATGTTCAAACAATTGGAAATTCTTTGCAATAAGTTTTTAAAACTCTACAAAATTTGTAATTCATGTAACTCGACATGGCTAAGCATCTGTAGCCTATGTTGTAAATACTGATCGCGACGATATCAAGTAAACGAGTGAAAGGGACAATTCATTCATTACTCTTCACGATAACTGACCATTACTTGGTCGGAGGTAACGTTCAGAAACACTATAAAGGATCCCGATAATTGTATCCGAGTGAATCGCGTGTTCCGAGATATGTAAATGGATATATAACAATCATTATTGGTCCAATTTTAAAAAAGTTATTCTGTTACCTTTTTAAAGGATGTACGATTAGGAGTGACAGTAATTGTATACATTTATAAATGCCTCGCAAGAAGAAATAAAAAATATATAAAAAAGATATATATGTCGGAGATGAAAGGGCATCGGGCCTCCCCGTTGGAATTCTTGGAAGAGTGTCAAGCACTGTCTGTGTAAACTTTTAGCGTTTATAAATCTCATAAATCTTTCTGAGTTAAACCGATTGTAGTTGTGATAGTGAGCTTGAGTTCAAGGCGACAACTAGTCGCCGAACGTAGCCGCGGTCACGGGACGGACGTTTTGCCTAACGGAAGTATAGAATTACATAGCTCTCCTTAAGAAGAGATATCGGTACCGACACCCAATAGTAAACAGTCCAACGGTCTCTGCCGCGTGGCTTGTCACACGCGCCGACCCTAGTCTTTGTCTGGCAAGACGATAACCAGATGCCGATGCATTTTTCACAGTATATGTTCGGACGGCTTGGTGGTCCCGCCACAGATCTCAATACTTAGTCAAACAAGGTCCTCCAAATTAATAAACAGCCCTCGTCGGGAAGATACCGAAGGTGTCCTTGGCACGCGCGATGCTTCCCGCTAGCGGCTTTCTCTCAAGGGCGGTTAGCATCCTTTTCTAACCACCAACATAGAGATTAGCCAATTAACGGCGACGTTCATTTCCCTCACTTTTTGAACGAGGATTGTCCTCGACGAATCCGATGATCTCGTGTCCTGGGACACACCCCATCATAGTTTTCTTCGGCAGCATCACGATGACGGAGAGACACATTCTTGTGCGATGTCATTAAGCGAGCATAACGTTCGCGATCAGCGAATACCTTAATTGACGATTAGTCTAACTTTGACTCTGGAGAGGCGTGACTACTATCCCGTTGGCCGTGGATTCGTTATCGAACTTAGGATCATTGTCATTAGTATCTCGAGTATCTGGTCACCACGGCTACTTGTCAAATTCTGTACTGATCATATCCGTACCGGTATATACTTTCTCTATTATGTAACCTCGGTGGCTAATTCAAGAGAACATTCATTCCGCGCCCCTAACCCTAATCTTAACACTACTCCGACATATATAATAACTATTATATATGTATGTCGGATTAGCATTAGAATCGGGGTTAGGGGCGCGTAACGAATTTTCACCGGAATTACTCATCGTGGCCACACACAATTTGAGGTATCGTTTATTGACACGAGCGAAGATGTTACAATGCTAACAAGCGACAGAGATAATTATGTAATGATGACAATGATACTAAGTTCAATAACGAATCCGCGGTCAACGGGATAGCAGTCACGTCTCTCCAGAGTCCAAGTTAGACTCTTCGTCAATTAAGGTATTCGCTGATCGCAAACGTTATACTCGCTTGACGATATCGCACGAGAATGTGTCTCTCCGTCATCGTGATGCTGCCGAAGAAAACTATGATGGGGTGTGTCCCAGGACACGAGGTCATCGGATTCGTCGAGGACAATCCTCGTTCAAAAAGTGAGGGAAATGAACGTTGCCGTTAATTGGCCAATCACTATGTTGGTGGTGAGAAAAGGATACTAGCCGCCCTTGAGAGAAAGCCGCTAGCGGGAAGCATCGCGCGTGCCAAGGACACCTTCGGTATCTTCCCGACGAGGGCTGTTTATAAATTTGAAAGACCTTGTTTGACTAAGTATTGAGATCTGTGGCGGGACCACCAAGCCATCCCAACATATACTGTGAATAATGCATCGGCATCTGGTTATCGTCTTGCCAGACAAAGACTAGGGTCGGCGCGTGTGACAAGCCACAACGGCAGAGACCGTTGGACTGTTTACTATTGGGTGTCGGTACCGATATCTCTTCTTAAGGAGAACTATGTAATTCTATACTTCCGTTAGGCAAAACGTCCGTCCCGTGACCGCGGCTACGTTCGGCGACTAGTTGTCGCCTTGAACCCAAGCTCATTATCGCAACTACAATCGGTTTAACTCAGAAGGATTTATAAAGATTTATAAACGCTAAAAGTTTACACAGACAGTGCTTGACACTCTTCCAAGAATTCCAACGGGATGGCCCGATGTCCCTTCATCTCCGACATGTATATATAACATATAATTGTTATATAATAATAATTGTTTCGTGTATGCAATATAATGTATAACATGTAATTATATAACATATTTAATATATATATTCTTTTTATATATTTTTTATTTCTTTTTGTTCATGCATTTATAAATGTATACAATTACTGTCACTCGTAACCGTATATCCTTTAAAACAGAATAACTTTTTTAAAATCAGACCAAAAGAGTTTTGTTCTGAAAAGTTGAAAAGATTAGTTTAACAGATGACGTATAAAAGAATTTCGAAAAAGTCGCAATTTGTTGGAATTGCGCAGAAAACAGTACAGCTGCGTTTTTACAACTTTCATATGCAAGGCTGCTATGAAGATTTTAAACATATGTTTTGTAAATTTATATCAGTTATATACATACTCAACATTTTATCGAAATCGGTTAACGTTGCTATGAGCTGCAAACGATTAAAAATAGTGAAAATTGCAGTTTTTTTTACTAGCACTACTTTCAGTTTATTACTGCAATAAATTTGAAGATTTCGATGGCTATGGCTTGTTTCTGCATTAATCAATTTTAATGAAATTTGCAGCTTATGTATATGTATATATATAGGCGTAACTGACATAAATCTACAGAACATACTTTTTAAATTTTTATTACAAGAATTACTATTTTACTATTTCACTATGTTCTTCGCGATTACAATCAAATGTAATTTATCGAAAAGTCCTTTACATGTCATTCAGTAAATTAATCCTTCCAACTTCTCGAAAAAGCTCAAGTCGTTTGATTCAATGTTAAAAAGCTTATTCTGTTTCAAGTATGTATAAATTCGAGTACGTGCAACTGTACATGTAAAATTTTTTTGAATTTCTTAAATTTCTTAAATGAAGCTATATTTCCGCGTGTTATATTTAAATGATCTTTCGTATCATTTTAAAATAACATTATTCGTTCTTTTTTTTATATAAATTCGTTGTTTACTCTGAGGTTTGTCTTTCACCTCTTGCTTTCTGGAGCAGTGTTATAGTTGGATTCTGGGCACGTGGCAGATGAGGTGTTGAACTTAATGAAATTAATCCTTGCGAAGGTGCTGAATGCGAATTGACAATTCGCGTACTGCTTTCATAACAACTTCGTGACGTTTCTTTCTTTTCTTCTTCCGTCTCCCAAGGTGGTGAGGCCTCCTGTGTACTCTAACAAATGATATGAATGAACACACAGCGTTAACAATAAAGGGATATAAATTTCTAAAGCAATTCCGATTTCTATTAAGACTCGTGTTGTTAAAACGTTCATACAACTAATGGCTAATAATAATAATAATAGACTTAAATGATTTTAAATTTTCAAAAACTCAAAAGTAGTTGAATCATAATTTTAATTCAATGATGTATGTAATATATTAATTATATAAATAAAATAAATCTTCACAAATCTCGAAATATTGTATATTACTATACATGAATATTCAGGTATAGTTAAATATTCCTTTGAAACTAAATGAGAGATTATTAAGCAATGATGTGTATGAACAAGATACAAAACTAAATATTTGAGAAAGCATATCAAACAAGTAAGCGTCTATTATAAAAAGTTATAAACCAATAGTAATCAGTACATGTCGAAAAAAAAGCTATGCTTCTAAAAGTTCCGTAACATCGATGAAGAAGAATACATAATACTTAATACTTAATAGAAATTATTGAAGCTTCTCAACAATAAATGTTATTTCTGAAAAATTATACTAATTTACAAATTCATTCTTTAGTCCTTTTACCAATGAAAATAGAAAAAATGTGTTCGCGAAAAAAGTGCATTTACGGCATTATATTACTGGTATATTATATATATATATCGTTTTACGGGTTTCAACAAGGAAACTATGTGATTATAGCCATTTGAAGTTTCTTTGAGATGTATTTAAAACAAATAGAAATTTCCGGGGGCAGGTAATAATAATAGCACAAAATTCTTTCATACATCTAATATTATAAATAAAAAAGTAAATATAATAAAGCTTTAAGTAACATTATATTTCGATCGTTTCAACAAAACGTTTACATTTTTGTATTTTTAATGGGGTGGAAACGAGATTATTAAATCTCCTTAAATTTTGTGGAACGAAATGGATCGTAGCATACATATGTCTCTTGATAACTTACTTCTTGCTGCGCTGGTTTTTTTCGGCTCAGAATAGGGCTTTCGAATTGCACCGGTCGAAATTCCTTTTTCTCAGGAACTGGACTGGTTCCGGCGCTGGAAGGCGTCCAGACAGGAGGGATTCCAGTATCTTTTGGAGATTCCTTTTGTCCAGGAGTCGGTTCCTTTGGGGGTGGCGGTGGCTCGTTTCCAGGTGACCAAACGCCTAGTAGCAAATGTTCGTATTAGTAAACCATATTTATTAATATTTCGTACTTATAATTGTTAGACTGTAGATATTTATATAAATTCATATTTTTATGGACATAATTAAAAAATGAAATGTAGGTGTAGACAATTGTTTCACTTACTAAACATTAGAATAAGTACTATACTTTAAGTACTTTATATATTTCGATATATTATTTTATATAAAATATGTAAATGCACTGATAATATATAATGCATTAAATAATAACAGTAATAATAAGATACATAATAAAATATAATAAAATATATAACGCATGCATATATTATGCATTCTCTGCATTTTTTCATTTTCAAATTTCTTACAAGTCCATAAAAATCCGCAATCTAATAATTGTCATTTAACGTAATGTTAAAACTTGCACATTAATTACGGAAAAAAGTATAAATACAAACGAGATACGTGTTAAGAAATAATTCATCATGTAAAAATTATACAATAGATTGTAATTTATTGAGATAAATTGTATTTATACTAACATATACAACATGTACATGTGTGTGTATTATTTGACATTTTGTGATGAAAAACGAATATTTACCGAAAAACTTATAGTCAGTTTTTCGACAGTTCCTACGAAATGTTAAATTAATATTTTATATTATTCCGTGAATATAGTTAGACAATAAATGCGATAGTTGTGCTTCTTTTCAATTTTACAGTTTTCTTAGAGTATTTTTCTAATTTTTTCCTTTCCATGCTTAAAATATGTTACAGTCATAAAAACTGAAGACAATACAGCTTGAAAAATTGAGATATTTCCGAAACCCATCGAGTAAACAGGAAGTCCACTTTTCCAATGACCATTTCTAATAAAACTCTAGCTATGTAAAGTTTGAAGATTGTGCAAAATAGGTTTGCGCTTCTTTTTAAACACATCTGGTGCACAGCCTGTTGACTTTCTCAATACCATTCCCTTGTATCGTAAATTTTTCTTTCGGAATGAACTCTCCATCGTTACACTGCCATATTTTAGACATTTTGAAGCAAGAGGTTAGAATAGTTTTGGAAGAACAGAATCATTTCGATAATCGACGAGCAACTTTCAAAGAAGTGAAAATATTAAGTTAGAATGTTATTTGGGTGTATTGGGTGTGCAATGCGCGTGATGCGAGAATTGTGCGTATAGTGGGTGTTGTATGCAATATAGCAATGCTTTTTACAAAATAAACCAACGATTGCGGGATACCGGTACGTTAAAATCTGCAAAATCTGGCGGACAAATTCAGCACGACGATCCGGATTTGGGAGATAAAATACTGCACCTTATTCAAGAAAATTCGAGTAGAAAAAATCTCTGCAAATGAATGAATCGGAAAATCTAACGCAATTCCAACTTCCCTGTGAGGATATTATTTACTGATGAAGCAGCATTTAGTAAATGTGAAACAACAAATATACGTAACGAACATTTCCAAGCACGTGAAAATCCACGCACATTAAGAGATGGTTCACGCAGGATGCCGCACCACACATTCTACCAGCGCAATGCAAAAGCATTTGAGCTGTTTTGGAAACAGGTAGGTCGAAGAGGACCTGTGCTTTGGCCTGCTCGGCCGCAGATTAAAATCCTCTCGACCTTTACAATTGGAGACGCATGAATACACAATATTTTTTTTTTATTTATTTATTTAATTTTACAATTTGTCCACAAGGACATTTGGTAAAATGTTATAACTTGAAAAATATAGCATGTGGATGGTTACCCCCAGCGGGGTTCCATCTTCCAGGTTGTTTATTGTCTTTCTATTGCGAGGTCTGCGGGATGCTTCTTCTTCAGTCTTCTTTCTATTACGGTTTCTTTTGTTTCTGCAACTAGCTGGTTTGGGTGTATTGCAAGTCTTTCTTTGTACTTTTTTGCGTATCTAGCGATTTCCTCTTTGACTGTTGGAATTTTTAGATCTTTTCGGATGTCCTCGTTTCCGACGTACCATGGAGCGTTAACTATCGTTCTTAAAATTTTTGCTTGTTCCGTCTCTATTTTATTTATGTGACTCATCGCTGCCGTCCCCCATAGTGGGACTCCGTATGTCCAGATTGGTTTGATTATTGTTTTGTATATATTTAGTTTATTCGTTGTGCTTAATTTAGATTTTTTATTGGTTAACCAGTACATCTTTTTCCTTATTTCACGTATTCTGTTTATTATAGATTTTATGTGATGCTTCCATGTAAGGTGTGTGTCTAAATGTATTCCTAGATATTCGACTTGCTTTGTATGTGCTATGTGGGCGCCGTTCAGTTGGATATCTGGTGTTGTTCCTTTTCTAAGTGCAAATGTTAGTATACACAATATGACAAAATTTTAAGAGAAGAGTCAGGCACTTTTTTTACAAGGAAGCGGAGGACATATCGAATATCTGTTGTAATTTGTTGTATTTTTTCTGGACACTCGCGGCCGGCACATTCGCAGTGCGTGTGTGATTTTGCTGTGGTCACTCGCAGCTTCAAAAAATTACAGGAAACATTAATCCTCCCTGCTCGGAAATCTCATAGGGCAGTTTTCGATATGCTCTTATGGATTTCCACGAGTCAGCAGGTTTAATGTTCAATCTACCATTTCCTTTGCAAAACATCGCGTGGGGTTGTTTACGTCTCTGGATAGTAATGGTATTCTTTCGGATTGATATCACTCCTTTCGTTCGTGTAATGTGGTTTACCCATGTGCGGGGATATTTTTACCGATTTTTAATTGCCAATAACTAAAAAACAAGGCCGAAAACGCAATTTTTTATGCTTGATTTTCGTCTTATTTTGCCTTTAAGAATCACCCCTTAAATTGTCGGGAACCTATAGCCGAACAACCTGTATATCGATTCTTCGAAACATTCTGCCTAACAAAGCATATATGCGTTAGATAAGTTGATTGAAACGATTTTTCCTAAGAATGAATAGGACGTTGTACCAATATGCACGAACGATGCCAAAAAGTGATAAGCCAATGAGAGGGCAAAGCCGAATTTATTGTTTCTCTTTGGAGGAACGCAGCATTCATCCGCCCTGTCTCCACAAAGGAAGTGCAAATTCGGTTTAATACTTGTTTCTAAACATACTACAGAAGCATTACTAAACACACGTGCTTATCATATACATCACAAACGAAATGTAAGTTCTCCGTAATTCAAATACTATGCAATTTCGTGGTTCATCTTGGATCATTACAATTGTTGAGATATGTGTAATTTTATATGCTAAATTAACTATGTGAGTATGTGAGTATGGGTATGTGTGTCCGCGGTGTCTCGAAAACAAAAGAATGTAAACTGTTCTGTCCTCAGTCGTGTATGGAAAGGCATCTGGTATGGAAGGTCGTGTAGACAAGAAAGTGCTGCGACACACGCAAGATTGTATCGTTTAATATTGTTGGAATCGTTCACTAAATAAATACCTTTATTTAGACGAAAAAGATCCATAATCATTAACAACAATGTTGGCGGATACTTTTCATTTAAAGTGTGACAAAACGGCGAAAAAGATCGCATATCCAATTTTTATAAGTCGTTGTAAGGAAAAGACTTTTCTTAAAAGTAAAAAGATAAAATTTCTATTAAAATCAACATTTATTTGTTCTTCATCTTTTAAACATAGTTTATCCTTTGATTTTTAACCGATAGAATGAAACAAAGTTAATGTGGCGAGAAGATAAATGGTTAAATTTCCAAGTTTGTTAACTGAAAATAAAGAGATGAAATTCCTGTATGTTCAGATATAAGATCATTCGCGTTATTCATGAATAATAAAATGTTACAGTTATCGTGACTGATACCAGGGACAAATGAGTTAAGTACATATATATGTTAATAATTGAATATTCGATTACAATATAATTAAATATATGAGTTATTTCATAATACTTGAAGTAAACAATAAAAGAGACAAAAGAAATGTTTCCTTTGCATTAAAAATGCCAAGACAAGGCATCGTACATCATCATCAATGTAAATTTGGAAAAGAAATTCGGATAATGTGGAAAATCAATGAGCAACATATCTTTAATTACAAACAGTGGGAATACAATATATATAATTACGCGACATAACAATAATTATCTGGATTTAGGAAACATGAATAAGAGGAAGGAGAGAGGAAGACAGATTGAACCAAACAGAATAAAAGAAGAAAATGTGGTAAGTTAAGATGAAGCGAAAATTGTAAACAAAAATGTTTAATCCATAGAGTATGGTGGCAAACAAGTTATGAAACAAGGTAATTCTTCTATGTTAATTATTCTGTGTTAATTATTCCTAAGTATACATATAACTACGCAGGATATAATATATCGTGGGCATTTAGGATTTGTTTTGAAGAATGTTGAAAATGACAACATGAGATCTCGCTCACCATCTATATGCTGACGGCCAGTTACAAAAAGAGTAACTAGAAGATATTATCAGACACGGTCGATAGACCTGATCGATAGTTTTAAGACTTCTTTTGATTTTCCGTTCGTTGTGTGTTCCTTTTCAAGTGTGCGATAAAGGTTTTTCGGCTCCGAGAAGTGTGGTGTTTTTATCTCAATAATATACAGTCTGTCACACAAGAGCGTGTCTGCGATATCTGCGAAACCTGACACCTAATCAGAATGAGATAAAAAGAATGTAAACAAACGAAAACTTCTCTAATACGCGTTGCTGAATACCTTTCAGTTTCATTTGAAACAGTGAAAGGAACAGAGCTTTTTAATATGAGTGCCGCGTACGCGAAACGTCGAAAATCGTCTGGCATGGGCGAATGAAAACAGAGATCGTGATTGGAGTAATATAATATTCACTGATGAATCTTCGTTTTGGGCATGGTGTCCTATTAGGCGTGCTTGGACTATCCATGGAAGAAGGATGATTCAAAGAAGTGTAAAACACCCTATAAAAGTGCATGTTTGGGGTTGCTTTAACGCACGCGGTTTTGGGACTTTGTGCGTCTTTACAGACAATCTGAATGCACAAAAGATGGTGAAATTGTACCAAAGAGGACTTCTCACATCCGTGAAACGTTGGTTCAACCAAACCGAGGACCAATGGATATTGCAAGAAGACAACGACCCTAAACATCGAAGTCGCATCTGCACCCAATGGAAAGCGAAAAACGCCATCACAGTACTTCCTTGGCCATCGCAGTCCCCTGATGCAAACCCTATCGAAAATGTGTGGTCCCTAATGAAATGCAAGCTGAGAGGAAGACGTATCACAAAAATAAGAACACTTGTACATCACATTCGAAAGATATGGAGGTCGTTACCAGAATCCTACGCTCAAAAATTAGTCGAGAGTATGCCGAAACGATGTCAAGCTATAATCGCTAATGGAGGAGATTGGACACCCTACTAAGTAATAGCGTATTAGTGTTTTAGATGTAGATTCAATTCATATAAATTTTTTTACAAATATATAAATATTTACAGAAATATCGCAGACACGCTCTTGTGTGACAGACTGTAATAGTGACTAACGCGATCCTACCTCTAACTATAAAAATAACAACAAAGAATTATGTTTATTAAATGTTAAAGAACGAAAATTGAACAAGAAACCTAATAACTCGATGTTTTACAATTTAGCACAACACAATTCAATACAACTTGTATTGTACAACGTCTACAACATAGCACGATATAAAACAACACGATTCTTGTTGTGACCTGACAATTCTTGATTTACAACTGATTGGCAAGCGATCCTGAATTTCTTAGAAAACGTCACACATACACTTGAATTTTCTGATACTAAATTCATATATATATATATATACGTATATAATTAATATATATAATTAAGATATATATATTATAATATAATTAAAATATATATATTTGTTTATTCATATAAATATATATATATATATATATACACTTAAATATTTGTGAATTCCAAATTAGCAAATGTACACACACACACGCATATATATGTATCTTCATTTTTTATTTCATGTGTATGTATGTGAATGAGATATTTGTGTGGAAAATATGTGTGATTCGTGCAAGACAGCGTTTGACCACATTTAGTAGCACGTCAAGAATGCTGAATCCATACGCGATTTTTCTGTGCACACCCGCGGACGGAACAATCGCGGTGCATGTGTGAAATTCGTATAAACATTGTTTATATGTGCTATCATTTATTAATTATTTATGGAGGCAAAGGAAAAGAGAAAAAATTAATCCTCTCTGCACAAAAATTCCATAAGGCGGTTTCCGATATGCTGTTATGGATTTTAATGAGTAAACAGGTATAATATTTAATCTACGATTTTTCTTACAAAACACCGCACAGAATGGTTTAAATCTTCGAATGTCATAATCTTCCTCTCTACTTGTATGAGGCAAGATGTTGACCATATATCGTTTGGTTTGAGAATCGCCGTTTCGGCTGCTTAGGCTGACCTACTTCCGATTGTGTAAGAAGGTTTGCTCGCGCATAGGGATATTTCCGCTAATTATAAATAATCAATAACTAAAAAACAAAACCGATAACACAATTGTTTCGTCCCTGATTTTAATCTTATTTTAACTTTAAAAATCGCCCCTTAAATTCTTTTACAAATGTAACCGAACACCTTGTATAGAATCTCCATGTGTAATTTGAGATTTCATGTTTTAATGCTAAACGTGTTATTATAGTGAAAATATTGTAGATGAAAACATTTATTTAAAAATACTTTGCATTTCAAATTTTTCTTCAATGTACTTCAAAGGTATATGTTATTTAAGAAGACTATTTTGAATATTATGAATCATGAAATAGGTTACAGACATACACACGTAGATATATGTATACATATAAAGCATAAAATGTTGTTTATGCTGGCAAAAGCTTATAGGTCAAGAAGATTAAAATTAGTATCATCATACAGAGTGAGCCATGAAACATAATCAATTTAGATCATTCTGTTGTTAGTGAATTAATCGAAAAAAATTGTTGTTTGATATAACATGATTCAAAGACATTTTTAAGATGATTATACTAAAGTCACCTCTTTTCCTTCAGAATTGTCAAGTCCAGTTTCAGTTTTATTATAGATGAACCTATAATTTTGTTCACATCTATCTTTTAGTTGATACTTAGACGAATTTGACGTGTGTCATAACAAATGTCCTTTTTCCACCTCAACCGAAGAAATATTACAAAGATATCCTGCTTCACGAACTTAGGTCGATATTTGTTAAATGTTTCCTCTGCTTAGATAGACAGAGAACATGATACTTACCGAATTCGTCTTAATATATCTTATACACGCTGAAAGGAAGTGCAAGAAAATTAAAAGTTTATTCATAAAAAATTGAAGACTTTGAAAATTCAAAAACAAGAAAATCTAAACAACAGAACAACAAATAACAAAAATGGAATTTATTATAATTACCTTAAAGGTCTCTTTGAACCATGTTATATCAGACAAAAAAACTTTCAATCAGTCCATTAACAACAAAACAATCTAAATTGATGATGTTTTGTGATTCATCCAGTAGGTATGGTATAATGTATCTATACCTATATAGAGAATTATCTACTTAACTTGGAACCCACGCTTACAAGATCATATGAAAATGGCAACAGTGTAACATGTACGCTTACTACTACAATCTAATGTCGTTCGCCATCTACGAGCTGTTACTAGAAGTATAATTAGGCGAGAACACAGAGCGATTTAGCTGTCAACGAAGGACTTTAAATTTGACGTCGCAATAAAGAGAAAACGATCGCTGAGAAAGTGAGCCTCGCGTTTTAGCCCGACGATTTCGAATTCCCCTGTGCTCCTGAGGTTTCGAAGTGAGCAAGCGCAGTTCTGATCCCAAATGTAGCTCAATTTTTTTTTCGTAACTGATATCTTGGGTTATGCTCACCTGAAATGTGATTATAACGTAATTTTTTTTTATTTAAAACTGCATTCAACTACCAAAATTATTAAAAAATTGAAATTATTCGCATTCATACAAACATCAAGGTCCTTTTTCTATTCCTCCGGTTAGTTTTCAATTTTAACATATAAAACTTTTTCGTCTATGTTGTACATGAAAATTTATTAACGATCACTTTCTACAAATTGTCCGGTATTATTTGATTTTAGATCACTCTGTTGTAAATACGTTCAATGTAAGAATATGGAACAAGGAAAGTAATTAAGACAGAATATTAATCTCATGTTTAATACAGCATTAACCTAGAATTCATATTTAAACAGTCCAGTTTACAAAAACAGAAATTAATTTAACCCTCGTACTGTAGTACTCGAATTCGTTCGGACTAGTCGACAAAGGATGGAAATTGTTTGTTCTTTGCTTGTTTCGAAGCTTCGGAAACGTAGAAGCACATAAAATCGTTGAACGAAAACATGAAGCTCGCTTTCTCAGCGATCATCATCTCCTTATTTTGACGGCAAATTTAATCCACCGGCGGCTACTAAACCGCTCTGTATTCTCGCCTAATTATACTTCTAGCAACAGCTCATAGATAGCGTGCATGTTACACTGTTGTCATTCTCATATATTCTCACGTGCGCGGATTCCAGCTTAAGTGGATAACTCTGTAGTAAACATTTCTTGTATCTTCGCATATGCACGTTGTGCACGGCGCTCGCCCGACCCTTATTTATAAACAGAAGATAAGCGGCCAGTGGTCCGCAACTAACACTAACTTATACGCCATCACAGACGCACAGCTATAAACAGAATTCACAGTTCTGTTACTAGTTGTTTTTCACGAATATCTCAGATACTACGCGAGTTCAGCCCTTATGTATATGGCGAAAAATTGTTTAAATTGTCGAGTTCTACAACATAGCCAAAGTAATCAAAATCGGAGTCTAGTCAGTCTTTCTACACATCTTTTTACAGAAAATCCAGTAGGATATTGTTTATCTGGAATCAATTTTCGGATGGTTTACTTTAGCGAGTTTACATACTTCTGAATCACAGTAGCTGGCACATCGACGCTACCATATAGCCGAATCACTCATTCCAACCACAGTCATATAGACTGGTTTGGACCACAGTCACATATCCGGATGTGGAAATTCTTTTGGAGAAGGTAAGGTTTTTCATAACCGTCAAATGTTGTTCAATTTATCCACAGTAAGACGCTTTAATCAAGTTGAAAGGTTGAATCGTTGTGTAACGTGATCATATGTTTCCCACCTGAAACTATTATGTAAATCATCTATCGGCAAATCCATACATACAAACGTAACATATGTTGAGTGTGCGGAGGCTCGCGGTCTTGCTCCCTACCCCGCTGTTTCACAGAACTCCGCGAAAGAACAGAAGAAGCCAACATAAAATGTTACTTTTTTATTTAATGGGTGGAAGCTTTAGGTTTTAGATCAACTTTTAGAATTTGGAACACCAAAAATCTACGTCTGAGAATATAAGTTGGAACAAAAACTTTATACCATAATCACAATTGTTTTAATATATTTTTATATCATATATCAAGTATATAATAATTTAGGTGAAATTGTAGAAACGTAACTACCCTACAGTTTCAATGATTTCTGAATATGTAATTCAACATTTTGGATAATTTTTTCTATATATATATAACTTGCTTTATTTTCAGGATATTCGCGAAAATGTGCCACCACAACTACAATGTATTTCTGTTCATCGATGTGAATCTGTGGCAGCGTATGCGTCGGCTTGGTTACAGGCCACAGGCGGCTTCTGTTTTATTTATAAAAAACGAAGACAGGGCAAGTTTAAAGAAATGTCTGTTATAACTCAATCAAAAGTAAATATCATCAATGCATTGAGTTTAGGTTTGGGTTAGATTTTTCAATCCGACCGCTGTGAGGTGAGCGGCAACGTTTGCGTGAAATAATAACGATTATTCTATTTCATAAAATAATATCAATTATTCATCTCCCTATTATTTTTATAATTAATTTATTATTCACGCAAGCGTTGTCGGCCGTCACGGGGCGGCCGCACTGAGAAATCGAACCCAAACATTGATGATATTCACTTTAAGTGAATTATAACAGACATTTCTTGCAACCTTACATATGCAATTATGCACGAGGCCTTTAAGCTCGCACAACCTTCGTTTACAAACAGAAAATAAGTGGTCGGCAAACAATACAGCATACGCTACCAAAACGCACAACTATAAGCAGAAATACACATGCAAGAAGTGGTATCGGTAGTACCAGCTTCCTTTGTCGCGAATATCTCGGAAATTAAACGAGGCCGACAATTATATATTAAGAGAGAGGTGTTCAAAATACTGATTTCTATAACATATTTATAAATCATCGAAATCGGAGAGAACGGAATGGTTCTATAAGATCACCTATTATTTTCATCATTTCATACCTAATCATTCAATATTTAACAAATGAAGTCTAGGTGTTTCTCGGTCTTTCTCTCTTTTTCTTTAACATAGTTGTTGGTAGTCGATTTAACGTGTTCCTCTATGAGAGTTTCTAGACTTGTGTATGCGATCGTGGTATGGACTACAGTCATATTAACAGGTCTCGACACTCATACACCGAAGTCTACACCGACCGGTAGTGACTAATTATGAAAAATCAACATGCAAGACGACAAATTCCGGGTTCTTGCGGGACCAACAGAGAGAGTAAAATATCTCCGTCTTTGTCTCAGACATTCATAGTATGTCACGCATATGCAGGACAAGAACTTTTTGTCTTTCATGTTAATTTTTCCCAACTAGACGCAATCGAATTTTCGGATCATTTCGGATCAGTGTGAGCATCGAGACCTGTCATATGATCATGGTCGTGATTAGTTGTAAAAATTCAACATGGAAGAGACAAGAAGGTTCCGTGCATGAGTGGTATACTATGAATGTTTCAGACAGAAATAGAAACTTTGTACTTATCTCTGTCTGTCTCGTAAGAATTTTCTCCTGTTTATTTTCCAAAATTAGTCACGACCTTAAGTCACGCAACTTAATTTTCGGACAATTTTCCTTAGACAGTATCTGTTACGTCACGTAAGACGGTCCGTGCGACGCCCCTCATGGTCTGGCCGCCGAGGTCCACACACCGTTACAGTGACCCTCGATAAACCTAAGGAACCACCATAAACCGAATCTTCTCAGTCTAATTTCTATTCACATAAGTATTTTCGGTTTATGGATGGTCCTTAAGACAGTCCTTAGGTTTATTACACGCTCTTATAACATACGGAGAAAGCGGTTGTTCGTCTATTAAAAATAGCAAGTATTTCCCATTAAAAAGGACACCCATACCGAGCTTTCCTCCGTAATTGTACGAGACGGGTCATCACTGTTCGACAAAACGTCGTGCAGTCGACACGACTGTTCCTATAAGTTTCGCGTAGTCAACTTAAAACATAGTCCTCGCTTCGATCAAAGTGATATTAACTTAATCTATTCTTTATTAATACTACTCATCTAGCAAGTGTATTATTATTCATCGCTTCTATCAATTATATCTTCCTAAACGACGGAATCTCAAGTGTAACGAGTTGTTAAAAATATAAATATTATAAGACTGTAGACTACAGTTTTATTCCCCAACAAATACCCCTATTGTCCCACAAGAAATAAGGGGATCGACCTGTACGTGGTGTCGATCGTTATGATCGTAACGGGAATTTACGACTCCCGTTGACGCGCTTCAACGCGATCGCGTCTCCCCGCGACTGGACGAAAGAACAGTATCGAAACCTGCTTACATGATCATTGTTTTGTCAATGCTTTTGGTATAGGAGCGCTCAGACTTGTTTACATAACCTTGATTAAGACATCTAATATTTCATATAAATTGAATGCTCTTCGCTGCTTATTTTATTATATATCTATTGTTTTATTCGCGCTATATGTATCTTATAATGTAAGATACTAAATACTAAAATTATAATTTAAGATTTTTTATTTTAGTTTTCCAGAAAATGTAATCAGAGTCCTAATACTTATGGGCGGCAATTTATATAAAAACTAATTTCTATTCTTGTCTATTTGAATCAAAAGCTGAATTAAGATCGAAATTGGCGCTTAGTATCTTATTTTCTTTCCTCTTTTCCTAAAATTCATATAGAAGAATTTTTCTAGAATCGATAAATGATGTATCATTACTTAATTATCAAGCTGAATCCTCTGTTGATTTGTACAAATAATAATTTGCATTTCTCTCGTATATTGCAATATACAATATGCGTATTTAGAATCTATCCGTTTTTTCTTTTTTTTTTTTTTTTTTTTTTTTTTTTGTCTTAATCATTGTCTGAACCTGGTAGTGGAAAAATCGGTTAGAGTCTTTGAAAATAAAAATAAAACACCGGTTAAATATTACCTTGATTTAGAATGTTTCTATTACTATAACTTAGTTAAAGATTAACTTGTGTTAAATATACCGATGTCATCACAATAAGATTTTCATTATAGTAACAATAATCTATAGGAAGACTATTACAATAAGAAGCAATTAAGAATTAGTAACCATGAACATTGTTCGGGATTTTGGGTGACCCTCAGTTAATGACTTGGACAGCACATCAGTCTTTTTTGGAAAAGTCTGAAGTTCGTACCTGCCAAGTTGAAAACTTTACGATGAGGACCTCATCATGAGGCTAACTAACAACCTAAGTGCTCGATGGCTCGAAAGTAAACATCTGGTATTATTCAGCAACACCAGAGAAAATTGAGAGGAATAGATTCCCATCCCATAAAAACTACGGTGAGGAGGAAAATCCCAGACGGAGAGCTAGTATATAAGGACCAGGTTAGGTTTCTTCCAGGAGTCTTCAAACAGTCTTCACCACACAGTCATACTCTTCATGTTATACTAAACAGCGCAAATAAATCAACTAAACACAACATTATTCTGCATCTTTAACCTACGTCCACCTTAAGCAACCTGATCAGTTGCAACCTGACCGACCAGTCGAAAGAAACATTACAATCTTCCTTGCATAAGCTTAGGCTCTGTCCTAATCGAATGTTGTACATTGACAAATTCGATAGTCAGTCCATGTCCATATACGTCAGACGCACGGATACTTAGAAAAGGATTGTGTGGAAGGAGCTGTGGAAGCAGAAAAGACAGTAAATGTTATTAATGGCTGTGATAACGCGATGTAGAAAAAGGAATATTCATAAGTCCAGCACTTGAGAGGACTACACAGTATGTGCGCACGATGGGGACACGTTTTCGCCTCCGTATCGACGGAGTAACATTAATGCAATAACGAAACTTTTTTTATTTTAAATCTTTTGTTAACATATTGATGAGATCTTCCTTATTAAAATAAGATCAAACACAACATTATTATAAAATTAGGCAGTGCAGCTATATTGATATACTTTTATATAAAATTTATTATAGAATTTTATAATAATATTGTGTTTGGTCTGATGTTACTCTTGAAAATCTTATCAACGTATTAATGACATTTTTATTAACAAAAGATTTAGAATAAAAAAGTTTCGTCGTTGCATCACTGTTGTTGTCTCGCCGATACAAAGGCGAAAGCAACACCACTACGCGGCCATCTTAAGCACCCGGAGTCAGGTCAATGATTATTTTCGCACGAAACGATCGCTACTAATGGTGGATAGTACCTTTTTCTACGTTGCCTTTTTATACGTTGCATTGTCGTACGACTTAATCCATCGATCTTGCACTAATCCTTTTCTATGTTATCGTATGCCTGACTTACAGTCTGTCACACAAGAGCGTGTCTGCGATATCTGCGAAACCTGACACCTAATCAGAATGAGATAAAAAGAATGTAAACAAACGAAAACTTCTCTAATACGCGTTGCTGAATACCTTTCAGTTTCATTTGAAACAGTGAAAGGAACAGAGCTTTTTAATATGAGTGCCGCGTACGCGAAACGTCGAAAATTGTCTGGCATGGGCGAATGAAAACAGAGATCGTGATTGGAGTAATATAATATTCACTGATGAATCTTCGTTTTGGGCATGGTGTCCTATTAGGCAAGCTGAGAGGAAGACGTATCACAAAAATAAGAACACTTGTACATCACATTCGAAAGATATGGAGGTCGTTACCAGAATCCTACGCTCAAAAATTAGTCGAGAGTATGCCGAAACGATGTCAAGCTATAATCGCTAATGGAGGAGATTGGACACCCTACTGTAATAGCGTATTAGTGTTTTAGATGTAGATTCAATTCATATAAATTTTTTTACAAATATATAAATATTTACAGAAATATCGCAGACACGCTCTTGTGTGACAGACTGTATATGGAAGCTGTCGTATTGTCGTAGGATTGAATGTTTATCGATCAGTCGGCCTTGTCGCTGTACTGCTGTGCGACATCCAGCTACGACCTAGGATAAGACACAGCTTAAGAGGAAGAAACGATACTTAACGCTGAATTTCAAAATTATGTTACTTTTTATCCGGATTTCGGGAAAGGAGAGAGGTGTCTCAATTTGATGAGTTTTTTAACGTATGTCCGCAGATTTCTCCGAAATAGCTTGACCAATCAGGATGATTCCTTTTGCATCCTATGAGGTACGTTTTCAGAAATATATTCAAAAGGGTATGTTCTCCCATTGGTCCCATTAAAGAATTTTTCACATTTATTTATCGTCAAGTACTGTTTACTATAAAAATCTAATTTTTAAGTATGTTTGTCTATTGTTCTGTACTAGAATAAGCTATCGAGGTAAAATCTTCTATTACTTGTAGGGGTACTTCACCGATTGGTCTTGTTCATATTTTTTCAATTCCTTCATTTTTAACTATTTTTATTGCAAATGACCTGTTATTATTCAGCGATTTCATTTCATTGCGTCATCCATTTCTGTTCATAGGCTTGGCTCTCAAAGTTGACTTGACCCGTGTCTTTTATTATCTCCTCGTTTTAAGCATACTTGGCCGTTTCTTTGCACATTGGTTGTAGGAAGCAAACTTCAGCTGTTTCTTTGTGAGAGAAATAATCTTTGCATTTCTTAAGCGCTCTTTCGTCATGCAGTTTATTGAGAATTTTGTTCGATGCTCAGTCAGATAAGGCTTGGCGGTCTAACTTTTCACGCGAATAAGAGCATCGTAAATTTGGCCCTTTGCAAAATTCTTTTTCCCAAGATCAATTACGGACCTATTCTGTAATTACGGTTTCCCCTGCGATCGTCCGTGCAGGCGGCACTCATGTAAATGAGTGCTGTGACGGTGCAGGGGTATAATCGGCTGTAAAGCCAACCTGCTGGGACCGAGCGCAAGCTGGCAGCTCCGCCTCCACGCAGCCCCCGCTGGTAACGACGCGGCAGGATGCTCGCATCCTGACGCGCCGGCTAAGCGAGCTGCTGCCCGAAAGGGTAGGTTCAACTTGTCCAATGAACCGAAAGGAGAGGGCAGGGTTTTTCCAAGTCGCGCACCGAACATCTGCGCGCCGCTCCCTGGGCGGCGACGCCTGAGAGTTTAGCGAACATCTATGAAAGCGAAGCCAGTGTGGGATCGTACCCGAGGTATGGCACGGCCGGCAATAGCCGATCCTTAACGCTCACAATACTTGTAATTACGGTTTTATATTAAATTAAAGGCTTCTTGTAATTGCGGTTACTACCCAGCTTAGGACAAACGGTAACATTTTTCGTTCGATATCTCCATCGCCTTTTGTCATCTGAAATGTTGCTACTATCGGAGATATCGGAATGTAGCCATCGGAATTTTGAATATTGAACGCGACACACCGCAATTACTTCTTCGTGTACTGCATTGAAAGCAGCAGCCTGGGCAAGCGCTGCTTCAATAATTCATTCCGTATGAACAAACCGTTCGACGGTAGCGTTTCTTAATATAGACTTTAACTCGTGTTTCCATCGCAGGAAACGTTGATTTGCTGATTCGTTTTCGGGTATAAATCTACTTTCACTGCGCGATAGTATGTAACGCACTATTAAGTTTTGAAATACACTCCTCTATCACTATTCAAAATACATGTAATATCGGTGCGGAGTACAACTGGTTTATTCCTTATCCGCATGCGGGGCTGGGGAGTCCACATAAATATATTCTCTAATAAGAATTAAAAATTGAAAGGAATAACAAATAGATACAAATAAGTGACATTTTTAGTGATAATGAAAATGATTTTTCGTTGGCTCTGTAATATTGATCGCTACACTAACAAATGTGAAATAAAATATTTTTCGCCCAAAAATATTACTGAATTCGAAATGCGCTAAAAAGTATGAAATAATTTCTGTTTCATTCCTATTTTATATAGATACGTATGCAACAACATTTAATATCACTCATTCACTTACTGAACAGCATATTAAATATTTTCTCTTCATTTTTAGTTTTTAACTTTCGAAAATCATTGTTTTAGTTAGGACACAACCCATAATAAAACGCATTTATAAAATACAGCATACTGTCACATGATTTTGCAAGAGCTGTATGTAATTTCTCTCTACCCATCAAATTATGAAGATAAATGAATAAGATTTTCATAATAGCTCGAAGAGTGCCTCTGCATTATTTTCATAATGACAATTCGGAAATCGCGTTTTTTGAGTTATATCGTTTCCAAGTGTGTGATATACATATATATACAAGGTGTGCAATTTTAATCTATAAATGCGAATTACTAGTAAGCTAGATGCTATATGAAAAAAATGTTCCGACAAGAATTGAGTCGCATCGAGGGGGACATAACTATTAAATCCAATTACTCTTTCTACAGATAAACGTTTTCTTAAATGGAATCATTTAATTTTTAATACACTAGATCCGGCTTGATATTGTCTATAAAAAATCATTATGCTTATTTATTTTAAAGAACTATTAGTTTAGTGGATATTTTAATTTCTATTTTATACAATCTATCGTATGAAATACAGGGGAAGACGTAAGGCAAGACTTTTCTATTTGTTTTTCTTGTCTTCAATTACACATTACTTGACAATAATGGTAATTTAAACCATCGATAAATCCAATTACACAAATAAAACAAATATTTATGAAAATATATTTCTCAAAGTTGAAAACACAAGGACGAATAACCAAACTAAGGGATGAATTGCAATCTAATTATTTTTCATATACAAAATATTTACATATGAGAGTAACCGAAAAGGAGGCGATTCCCCGTGTAAAAGATAGTCGAAAATATAGCACAACATTTTTTCATACTTTGGTGTGTTTTTTGAGAAAATCCAGTTCGCATTCAATTATCCGCAACAGCTCAATTTACCCACTCTAACTACTAGCTATCGTTACTTGTACTAATGTTTATAAACAATATCAATCAAGACCAAGTATAATTGTCAATAACGTTATTAGCTTCAATGATTTATTTATTTTAATTGTTTATGAATTTAACAAAAGCGCGAATATTTTATTGTACACATTTAAAGTTTTAAAAACTAATTTCTTAAGTATATATTGTAGTTTCAGTAATTTTAAAGTAAAATTTAACGGATTTAAACGATTACAAAATCTAATCTCAGTTTCAGAAATTAGTTTATTTAAATTGTTGTTACGGTTTGAAATATGTTACTACATTTTACTCTTCCACATCTAAAAATAATGAGATCAATATGTATAAGAAAAATATATTTTTTCTTATTAAAATAACGATCATAAATTTTCTATATTCCTTTATCACTACTTTACCCGCGAGAAACCGTGTGAACATATATACGCTACTTCGTGAAAAGATTTTTTAATTTCTCAATAATTCTTACACAAAAGTATATTTAAAGTTTTACTTTAATGTGTCACGTCTCGCGCTACGCACACGCCGTAACAAAGGCTAAAACCCACCAATAGCGCGAGACGGTGTTTCAATTCGAACGAATTTAACAAATTCGTTAGAAACCGAATTCTAGCTTCGCAAACCGCCACATGACGCCCCCCCCCCTCTCTTCTGCGATGGATCGGACTATAGATAAACGTAGCAAGTTGGAAGTACGATCGTTATTGTTCTTCAGTTCGTTATCATTTAGATTGTGATTCAAATTATTACTCATTGTTCATTATTCAGATAATTCCTTAGTTCTGTGTGATTAGTTGCTCAGTGCTTGGTGATTGATTCCTGGGTTCTTGGTGATCAGTTACCCAACTTTTGGCAAGTAATTTCTTGGTTTATAGCGATTAGATCTCAATTCCGCAATTCTTAACATTTCAGTAACTTTAATTTTTAATTCTTTAGTTCTTTAGTTCCTTAGCTCTTAGTTCCTAAGTTCTTTAATTCTTTAGTTCTTTAATTCCTTAGTTCTTAGTTCCTAAGTTCTTTAATTCTTTAGTTCTTTAATTCCTTAGCTCTTAGTTCCTAAGTTCTTTAATTCCTTAGCTCTTAGTTCCTAAGTTCTTTAATTCTTTAGTTCTTTAATTCCTTAGTTCTTAGTTCCTAAGTTCTTTAATTTTTTAGTTCTTTAATTCCTTAGCTCTTAGTTCCTAAGTTCTTTAATTCTTTAGTTCTTTAATTCTTTAGTTCTCTAGTTTTAATTCTCTGTTTCATTTAATTCTCAGTTCTTGTCAGTTTTTGTTAATCGACGTGCTTGTATTTGTCAATTTGTAAAACGTCGAATATCACTTAAATTCAAATCTTGTAATTAGTAAAGCGTATCGCGAACGATTGTAAATTCGTTTATTCTAAATAATTCTGTTAATAACCAATCGAAATCAGAATAAACTCTTGTTGTGGAAAATATTTGTTTTACGATATAATTATATTAAACGAGCATTCATTTTCGTCAACTTTGATCCTCTCCCGTGCCAGTACTCCTGCGCGTAGCGGGTTAGCAGAAACGTGGAGTTTAGTTGGTAATCGGGTTGAACATCGGTCGACGCTACTCACCGATATTTAATTGTCGACAAAATTACTAAGGGATACGACAATTTGGGATCATCGAGCAAGATAACGACAACGAAAAAATTCTAATTGAAGCAATCCTTAGATTGTTTCTGGTGGCAGCAACTACTATTTACCCGAATTTCAAAATTATCGGTAACGTAAACCGAACAACAATATCTAGAAACGTAACAAATGATATGTAATGATCATGTGAACAATCATGTAATCATGATCATAGTGACTAATATGGACGATTAAAATGAACAATCCATTGTTTTTCGCAGAAATTTTATAGACTTATAGCGATGTATTTTTGGAAATTTAAAAATCTGAATGATTTTTAGTCAAGTAGATGAATAAAGTTTTCTTTTTACTGCATGCATTTATATTTTTCATATAGCTTTCAGTTTCATTTCCTTGGTATATGCTTTCACCGGAACTTCTGATATGAACAAAAATTCAGAAGTAATTTATTAATCTTATTAAGCGTTAGTATAATTCTAGAAGATACTTTTGATCTGAAGATTAACTGATTCACTGGCCTTTTCAAAACTTCATTGTTTTAAATTTCATTCTGTTCTTATCAGAGAATTCTAAAATTAATTATTTTGAGCAGTGTATAATCTTTAATAAATTCGAAAATTTGATAAGGAAACGGCGAAGTCGTCTCGTTCTTTTCATTCATCACTCGAAGGAGTCTGTAAGATTCGGGAAGACAATTTTGATTTTACAAGCGTCGATTGCGACAGTAAGATAAACAGCAGTTCATTTGGTGGGAACGTTCGTAAAATTAGAAATTCGTGGTCGTCGATATTAAGATACGTCTAATTATAATTGACCGAGGGGTATATTAAAGTATAATGCTGTAATGATTTTCTAAAACAATTTATCACGCTCTATGCCAATTTTCATTTCGAATTATTAAAAAATTATACGCCAGAAATTGAGTGGCGTTAACGAGCATTAGTGTAACTTCAGACAAACTGGCTTGCTTACATGCAACAGACGTACTACAAAGATTCAAACAACAGATACATACCAATATTATACGAACGTGTTAGGAAAGATTATCAGAAAGATAAATTATTTACTGTCTATTTTGTTTTCGCCTTATTTAATTGCAAAACGATTTCAGTAAACTAAATAATATTGTTGTTGTACATATGAATGTATGTAAATATTTTATCTTGTTACATGTTTAACATATGAAACACGTAATGAAATGTTTAATAGCGATTTGATTTTTCTAAATTAAACCGTATTGATTTCTTTTGGGGATACCTAATATTATACATCATTAAAAACTTATTAATATCTTTAAGAATTATTATCTCATTATAATCTTAAAAGTATACAAAATCCATAGGTACATTCAATATTTTAGTGAAACATTTCATCACTTGTAATAAAATAACACACAACTTTTCCTTCTCTATATCACCTGCATCACTGGATTGCTACTTTAATCAATTATAATATTCGTATTATTAGATTTTCTATTATGTTTATTGTTTTTTGGTTCTAAGGGTGTCAAAAATTCCATAGAAAGATGAGTTTTCCATTTAATTTACTCGAAATTTTTTCAATAAGGTTTCATCAATAGTTTATAATATAGATAAGTATGATTTTAATTTATTACGTTCTGCTAACTCTCACTTTTTCAGATAGCTTTCACATGATTTTGCTGTACACCAGGATCATTATCTTAACTAATAATTTATTAGTAATAAAAATCTAAATATCTTGTGTATATATACAGATTGCTAAGGAATATCTAATATCTATGTATGGTGGTGTATATGTATATGCAAAGAGAGTGTTCCTACCTGAATTTAAATAGAAAATTAAATTGTATATTATTACATTTTACGTATGTATTGAGTTTCTTTGAAGTAGTTTCAGTGCATAACATAAGAATCATTTGATTAATAAATCACGAACAAATGAATAATCATGATTATTTCTTTATACTTTGATCTATAACAAATCTTAATGAAATATGTAATGCTATGCATCTATATATCCAACTTTATTTTTATACTCCGTGTCTTCAAAAAATAATTTAAATTTTGTATGACAATCGCATTATTATTATTGGTTATGAAGATCAAAGAAATATTTAATCCTGCTAACATTTCGTGTGAACAGATAGGCTTCAATATTTAACACATATAACCAACGAGTAATTACAAACATGCGTATCAAAAAAATACAGGATATGTGAATAGTTAAAGTTACATTAGCCAATTTTTAATTTGGGAATTCGCCATTCAACAATATCATACAAAATATTTTCGTAAAATCTCAAATCTACTACGTTTTAAACATGCAATAAATTATGCTCTGTTCTCATTAAATAATCTGGATTCTAAATCTTTGTGAATGGAATTAAAAAATATTTCTAAGAAATTAATGTCATATATAGTAACTAAGTAACAGAACCACTTTCGAAAAATTACTTTACGTTCTCCTAGATTCAGGTAACAAATGAAAAATTCAATAATATTACAGAATATTTTGATATGAAAACTACGTGAAAAAATTCCGTTTAAAAATATTATAAATCCTATCTTAAATTTATTGCAAAATTGCCTTCTAAAACACAGAAAAATTTCATATTCCGTGGTTATATAATTATACCTTTGTAACAATAATTACAATGCTAATACATACAAACGTATTTGTTAGACATCATATTTATTTTTTAATATACAATTTGTAATAATATAAAGCATTCTGTTAGTCTCACACGTTTCGTTTGCAACTTTACCTGGTGTTGCGGAAGAAGCTTTAAACGTGGGAGCGAACATAACGTTCTCTGAAAATACCAATAAGTACTTTAACAATCCAAACTCATAATTTTACTTGTTGTTTACTAAAAATACATAGGGTAATTCGCAATAATTTATTTGGAAAATTGTGAACCATAAAAGTATTTCATTTATACGAAAATTGTCGAAACTCTTTGATTAGAAATAATGACAAAATGAACGAAATTTAAAAAATTTTAGACTGTTTTACGTATAATAAACTGAACACAAGGCTGTCATTGCATATGGAGGATTGGCGTTTGCGTTTCTTAAATTATAAGTACTTAAATATTTGACTGCAGATGTTTATGTACATTCACATTTTTGAAAATATAATTAAGAAAATAGAACCTCGATCGAAAATTACGTTATCCAAGAAAGTACTATACTTTGGATACTTTATATTTTCTTTTATCTTTGCATCTTCGTCATTGCATTTTCAAATTTCCTGTAAATGCATAAAAATCCGCAGTCTACTAATTATCATCGCCTATAAAACTTGTAAAATATTTTCTAATAACGTAATATTTACAAAATAAGTACTCGAGTGACTGTCGCATTTTATGATGTATTATTTTATTTAATTATTAAACAAAATATATTTTCGTAATATTTATACTTTTAATTTAATATTACGCTTTCTTTAATTACTTGGACATTTTGATGCATTTGCTATTTTCCTGATCATTTATTTATCTTAATATTTGATTTTATGGATGAGGAACTCTTTAGACGTATCTGCTTTCTAACATATATGCTCATCAATCAGTTTGTTTATTTCAAATACACTATTTAAAGGTGATATCCGCATTGACAGACAATTTGACCCGGGAAGTATGACATTACTACTCTTGAAGGCGCAGCGTGAGTTACCAAACAAAAAACAGAGAAACTTTCCTCGAGCAAATTCTACAAATAATAGATACATAGGCATTATATACTTACTTTCTCCCCCCCCCCTTCCGGTCATGGGCTTTAAAAACTTAATTTCCTTTCTAACCGTACGCATACATAATCACATAATGTATGAGTAAGTACTAAGAGAATATAGGGACAGCGCTTAAATAACATTGACCTTAATCTTTATATTCACAATTAAACAAATATCTTAAACATGTAAGTTTTGGGTTGTATCATTCATAAACACATAGGTATATTTAGACAAAAATTTACTGTTCATAAGATATTTACTGCTCATAATTCGTGATTCATAATTTAGTCCATAATTCATACTTAAATCTTATTAAATTAAGATATTATATAATAGAAAGTATTTGTGTTAAAATAATCTCATTATGCATTATAAATTTTAAATATTTCGTACAACTAAAAAATATTTTTTTCATTCATCGATATGGATGAATCCTCTTGTTTTGTTGGATAATACATGTATAGAATAGATGCACTCTTATAATGAGAGCAGTCACTATTTTGTTACCTTAAATCGTGATAAGGAACGTACTAAAGAGGTCTTAAATTGCTTCTTTATAAGAACGATTCAGGTCATTAATACAGAAGCAAGCTTAATGAGCTTCGAAGCAAAAATAAAAGGAAAAAAGATAACAGGACGTACAAAGATGGAAAAGTTTATATGTAGAACATAAAGTATTCCTCAAAGTACGATACCTATGCAATGGATTTTTACATTTTAGAGTTCCCTTAATACCGAGTCATTAATTGAACATAATTAAAAAATTAACTGTCATTACACTATAAAAGAAACTTTTAAACTTTTTATTATCCATTGTAATTAAGAACTAAAATTTATCATAAACTTTTATTCGTAACTATTTTGCCATTTCAGTAGATGTACCTGTGTCCTCTTGATTTAGAAACTACGTAAAATAGTGAAACAGTATTAATATTCATATATCTAATATTAAATAGTATGTTTTAATTTAACTTAAAGAAAAAATAGCGAAGAATTCTCTTTTTCTGAAAAATATTTAGTCCTTTTTATAAATAGGGTATGAAATCTTTATCTTGCTGAAATAAAGTAAATTTCCATATTTATACGTCACAGATTGAAAATGAATATGCTAGAGAAATATTAGATAATTACTTAATTGCTGAAATTTTGGGTTATATAGATTTTTACTTAATCAACATACTCTAAAAGTAACATCTACAAGAATTTAAGTTAATATTGAATATAAGATCATTGAAAGTAAAAGAAAACAGTATAACAATAAACATTGTTATACGAATAGTTTCACAATATTAATTAAAAGTTTTTTAAAATAATATTTTTCGAATATGAAATAAACAAATTTATCTAACCAGAAACTTTTGCAGAGCGCTGTATTCAAATCGAATAAATAGAATCAATTGATTGGTAAAAAGTAGAAGCTTAATTATCGTCGTCCAAATTGAATTTCGCGACCGGAAGGAACCTCAGGAGCGGAAGACGCCAGTCCCTGACAAACGAAAATAGCACGCGCCTTCTGCCTTGAACACGCGTATATTGCAATTTCGTGCAATCTACAGAGCGGTAACGTGACACCTTTATGTAATCGAGGTCCGCCAACCAACAAGCTCTACTGCACATTTGCCTCTATGCGTTTGCTAAACACTATCAGGTATCACGAATTTCTAAGTTTTAACCACTGAACCAATTCTCGATGTTCTTAATAAATTCAATGTGCCGGTTAAGAGTTCATATTCGTGAAATGTATTATATAATAAATGTAATATATGTATGTAACATGTAAATATTTACGGACGCTTCTTAAAAATCCTTTTTCGATAAAGTAATGAGGGTTGAGTTTGTCTCTAATACGATATTGCGCTTTATAGAGTTTAAAATTTAACCGGTGCTTCGAATGGGAATGGCGATTAGCGCCACAAGTTAACGTTAGCAAGTGATGAAGAAATACGTTTCGATTGTCATTTTCTTTCCTTGATTTAAGCATTTAATGTTTGAAAAATCAATTATACTGGAGCTTCTTTTATTATAGAATTATTTCTACTCTGGACATCGAATTTATACAAAGTGTTCCAGTATTAATTGTACAGCCTAGAAGGGGTGATTATACATGAGAAAATAAGTCGAAAATATGGAATAAATTTTTTTTCCTTTGAGATTTTGTTTTCGAGAAAATCGACTTTGAATTTCCTCCGAATATGCATGCACTTGACTATGTCGGATTAAAATTTGAACGGATGACGCGGTACAAATCATATGCCGTAGATTTATGAGTAATAATAAAGCATGTAATTCTTAAGGTTCACTTTATTAATGCAAAAATTGTTGAAAATGCTGGCCACTGTACTGCAAATAAAGTAAATTTTAAGAATTACATACCTTGTTATTACTCATAAACCTACGGCATTTGTATCGTGATCTGTTTAACCACGACATAGTCAAGCGCATGCGTATTCGGATGAAATTCAAAGTCGATTTTCTCGAAAACAAAATCTCAAATGAAAAAATATATTCCATATTTTCGGATTGTTTATGTACAATCGCCTCCTTCAGGTTGTACCATCAATACTGGGACACCCTGTACATATTAAATAAAATATTTATATGAAATTAAATATGTATAGAAGTTCCCTAAATAAAGAATCTAAACTATACATTTATAGTATTTATAGTATTTATATAATCATATTTAAACTTCAATATTTGATTAAAACATTATTTAACGAAATTTTATGGTATAATTAAATAAATCTTTAATCAAAATTTTAATATTTAAGGCGATGTTTATACTACAATATTTAATATCCAAAAAAAAAATATATATATAAAAACAAACAAATAGATGGAATTGATATAGATAACACGTACATAAATACATTGTACATATTTACAAGTACGTATGTATTCGTCATTATAACTACAAGTATTTTCACTTATACTTTCCAATACAATTCCGAAACAATAAGTGATTTCTCCCACAATACTACTAAAACTTGTTGAAAAACCTACTTGTATTTGTACAAATTTAAAAATCACCTTAATCTTCATCCAAAATACAAAATGCAACATAGGAAGAATTAAAAGAAAAAGAAAGTTAACATTACAAGAAATTATTTTACTAATGCTTGTTTTTCACTTATAACTTTCATTATAATTTTCAATCAATAAACCAACTTTTTTACGAAATTATCAAATATTATCGAAAGTATGTCTCTACAAACAGAATTAAATTAACAAATGCTTTGATTTTCATCGAAAAGAAAATATTCATAGATTTGACGAATCATTTGCAACGGACAATAAAATGAACTGAAAAAAAAACAACTAATCTTGACGTGAAATATTCAATAAATAATTCAGTATTCTTGCAAAAATTATGCAGAACTGTTGGAAGCACATGTGTCTACACAAACATAGTCACTTTAAAAGATAAAGACGGAAATCCGTATAGCGCGCTGGAACGGAAACGTCGAGTGGTCGTTCGAACTTTAAAGCATCCCCCATTTTAAAGCGGCGTTCACAGGACAACCTGTTGAACGAGTCCTTGAGACGACGCGACGTCGTGACAAAAAGTCCTATCTCCACACACACCATATTTTTAAGCGATTGATCTCAAAATTTGTTTAATAACGTAGACACTCACTTTTTTCCAACATCGTATGCGCTTTGTTCTTCCGGTTAATCGGCGCAAATTCGCACCAGATAACGCGATTACGAACCAACTTCGAAGAATAACCGCGGACTGCGAAGCGTCACGATGCCTGATGGCAACGCCGCGCCGCGCCGCGCCGCGCCGCGCTACCGCCATCATCACCGCGCTCTTCGACTCGTTCGACTACGCAGAAGCCGGCAATTCAAAATAGTAGCGTGACGTGGCTCCTCGTAACGCACGAAAATTCGTATCGAACCACGATCCTTGGTCTCGGGTCAAACATAAATGTTACACCGCGTATAGTGGCTCGCAAAAGTATTTGAACCCTTACAATTCAAAAATCTATTTATCTAAATAGATGTTGTGTGTGTTACATGAAAAACACTTTGTAATAATTTCATCAGTGCTATAATAAGTAAAATTTAAAACAAATACGAAAATGTATATAAAAGCTACAAGATACTCGTTGCGAATTATATTTAGTAAAAAATTGGTATAAAGCATAAATTGCCATTTTGAGCATACAGTGATCGTGAAACATCACCCACCGAATATTTAGTCTTATTAATATAATAAATGTTTAAATACTACCATGATTTTTGCGAAATACATACATGCTTACACTAAATATCTTGTAACTTTTATGTACACTTTCAGATTTATTTCAAACTTTACAACATAGATATGATAGTTGAGTCTCATTCGTCTATAGAGTTAATATAATAAATAATAATAAACTCATAGGTTAATGAAATTGCAAAACGTTTCCTATAACAGAAATAATATATTGACCAAAAGATCTCTAAAGGTATTCGAATACTTTCTTGAGCAATTGTATATATTCTTTTTTTCCTCTTTATTTACCTTCGACGACACGGTATCTACGGACGGTGTGTAGAACTTTGTTTTTCTTAACTTCGGTTTAACGAACAGTGAGTATGGAGTAACGCACAGAATAAATGGAGCTGAACCGTATGCCAAACATCAAATTAATGATTACTTTTTAGGCAAAGTTTTGTATTTTATATAGGTTTGATGTAATAAAAATTAACGAATGCTTTTTAAATAAAATTTTGTGTTCTACGTTAGTTTCTTACAATAGAAACATATAATATAAATATATAAAGCCAGGCACCTTGTAAGTAAACTATAGAAAAAAAGTAGAATCGAATGTCAATTATCAGTGCTCCGATTAATGGAACGATTAATTACTCCCATATCGATTATGGGGAAATTAAAATGTTTTTCTTTCTGTCTAATATTACCATTTATAAAATAGTTTGAAACATAATCTTTCCTCAGAGGAAAACCAGTTATTCGATCAATAAACTTTCTTTCATTTTTCAAAAATCATAAATTAATGTAACATAATTAGTTCGAATAATTAAGATTCCACTTTAACTTAATCTAATGTTATCTAATGAAATTTGTTTCGATGTCATCTATACTGCAAAGTAGAGAACACTGTAGCTATTTTCAGGAATAAATATAAATTTGATTTTGTTATTAAAAAAAAAAAAACTAATTTTTGTTCATAATATTTTGTATCAAATTACGGAAAATGCCCAAAACATCGTGGCAATTGGAACACTAGGAATACCTATTTTTAGAGATTTTACGATGTACAACATATTTTTTATGTTTCAATTGGAAGCATAATACTCTTGAATCATAAAAAGGAATTACTATCGTTTCTGTATGAATGATAAATTGTTTTGATAGATGATAATTCCATTTGATTATATTATCGTCCAATTTATTCGATGATGTTCTGAAATTGCATTAATCTTATTCAATTTAAATCTATGTTACCAGCTTAAAACTGAGTGAGAAATTTATAGTATAGCATTAAATTATAAAATATTTGCAATTATATTAAATTCTTTATCTTGGATACTTTTTGGTTTTGCTTTTTTTCCAATTCCTCCTAATTGGTAAATAATACCAATAAATATGCTCCGGTTGTTTATGTATCTATGTTTAAAGTTTAAATGTACGAAAATACGCAAAACGTACAGAATACATAAGAATATACAAAATATCCAAAGTAAAATATTTGTCGTAATATTTAAAATATAATAATTTATATTTAATATAATTTCATTTTTTTGTGTTCATAAAATAATGAATCTACATAAAATATGTATAGTTTGTTGATGACAAATAACAATCTTTTATATATTTTACGTGTTCGTACTAAATAGTGTAGATCACCGTTGGCCTACATAGCACGGAATGCGTTAATTATATCTTTGAGTACAGTTTCACAAAAAACGTTGAACTCTATTCAATTACACGGGTGTAAATTAAAGTAATGTTCGTAAAAATTTTACATTTCCCAGGTTGATTCTGTTACCCTCATATTAATTTATTGGTTTTGTTAACATTTTATTATTTTATTTACTTTTATAATTATTTGTAAAATTTCTCATTATTCTATTATTTAAACATTAAATTGTTTCTGGTGGCTTTGTGTAGATAACATAAAAATTGTAGCATTTTCCCAAAATTGTACTGATTCTTTTATGTCATTATTTACTTTATATCATATATTCGATATTATACGATGCTTGAAAAAATAGCTAATTTCCGTTTCTCACGTATCATTGTAAAAATTAGTAAATAGGTGTTATTCGTTGCTGGAACAGATAAGTGTTTCAGAAATTCAAATGAAAGAACGACAGAAATCCATTATGGAGAACCAAGTTCCTTTAACTTTGATAAAAGAATAAATAATTGAACGGAAAAAATAGTTAATTAGAAGATGTAGAAATTATAATAATTACAAGATGTCAGATTAGGTATTTCATTAAATCTTTAAATAAGTTGTATGCATACCTGAAATCAAAAACTAAAATACATATTTATAAAGTAAATAAGTATTGTAAAAACTAATTTACTATCTATGTTATCTTCCCATAATATATTCTTATATTTTTCATTAATTTTTCAGTAAAACCCATGCTGTAATTAACTAAGCAAAATAATGAAACGCACCTTTCCCAAACAGAAATCCCTTGCCGAATTTCAAAGCATTGTCAATCTCGTGCAGAAGATCGTTCTCATTATCACTTTGCCTTGTGTCAAAATCATAACCATATCCTTAAAAAAAAACATGCCAAAGCGGCCCAAAAAAAAGAATAAGTAAAAAATAAAACATATTGTTACAATTTAATAACGTAAATTGTCATTCATTGATTTTTAAAAGCATTAGAAATTGTTCATGGAATATTTATTCTTCTCCTTGCCGACCTAGAAAAGTTAAAAGTGATCTCATAGTTACTAGACTCGAATAGTTCTTTATTTTTAACAGTGATCGAGTAAGATTAGCTTCCAGAAAGTCTGAATCTACATTTTCTGTGTCGCGATAAAACACTAAAACTAATAGTGCTTTATCCCGAAATTTTAACTTCTAATTAATTTATGTTCGAAGTTGTGTACACATAACATTATACTTTAACAAGTTATTAATTAATGAGGCAATAGATGTATTTGTTTTCAATGAAACAGTGAAATCTTAGTGTATTATATTTTCTTTACAAAAACAGTATATTTATACTATTAATAATCGAATTAGTGAAGAGAAAATATTACACACAGTTTAAGAAAAATTCAATCCTGAAGTGACTAAATAAGAGATAAAATTCTTAATATTTTATGATATTTATAAATGTCATATTAATATGTTTTATATACTGATATTTATTATAAATATTCCACTATTATTGCTATGTTAATGAATCAATAGAAGCCATGCTATATAGCCATGTTATAAAGCGAGAAAGGAAGACAGATAGTTATTTCAAACGATTAAAAGTGAAATAAATAAATATGTTGTGATAAAGCATGAAAGATGAACCTAAATATTTATGACCTGAAGCTTCATATGTACATACAGTCGGTCACATTAATATTCGGACACTTGACTTGAATTTTTTAGGGGGAAGTTAAAAGGATTAATTTACTAGGCAGCGGGTAAAAAATATTCTGTGGATTTATGTCAATTATGTACATGCTTACAATTTGATCGAAGTCTGCCAAAGTTGCTATGAGCTACAAACGGTTAGAAGTGACGATAATTGCAGTTTCTCACGACTTTCGAGTAAAAATAATAAATCTAAAGATTCTTACATCTTTCGATACCTGTTATTTGTTTCTGCGTTAACCGATTTCGACGAAATTCTTAGCATATATATAACTGATATGAATCTACAAAACGTATTGTTCAAATTTTCATTAGTGGCTCAGATAAAAAAGTTGTAAAAAATAATCTTTACTATTTTCCTCCACGATTGCGATCAATTGCAATTTTTTCAAACTTTCCCTTACAACTTTCTCTTACCATCTCGAGAAACTCAAGTCATTTAGCCTAGTTTTAAAAAAGGTATCCTGTTTTAAAGAGTGTCCCAATACGAAAGTAACCGATTCTACATCTAAAATGCTACATTTATGAGAGAGTACATTATTTTTCTCTTCTTTCTTATTCCTTTTTCGAACTTTCTATCTTATATTTTCAAATATAATTGTGCAAAACGATAAAAACAAGAAAAATTGTGTCAAGAAGAAAGTTTAAAATAATCCTTTTTCATACCTGACTTCTTTCAAACTATTTGTTTAAATCACAGTTTATTTAAAAAATTTGTACATAATTTACGAACGCGCTGCATATTTTAATAGTTCCAATTTCAATCTAGAATAATGGTATCTAAATTGAAATCATAAAAAGCCACTATGTACAACGTACAAAGAATTATACGAAGTACTGCTAATATCGATAACAAGAATTCTAAAGTACAGTTGCGAAAATAAATTTTAAACTTGTCATTAAGAAATTTCACCTCATATATCTAGACATATACAAACGAATTAAGTCATTTTATTCATAACAAACATATATAATATGCACTTCATTCTTATAGCTCCGGGCAAATGAGTTAAAGTTAATTGCTACATAAATCTTGGTTACGGACGAAACGTGAAATTTAGATAAATTGCTCTTTGGCCAACAAAAACTCGAACAAATCTAGTTTTTTCGAGAATATTTGAGACGCAATAGACCACAGATACACCATGAAATTAATTCTACAGCGATTCTCGAATTTTCATATTACAATCTCTTTTCTTAAATAACAAATTATTAATTATTAATTAACTAATAACTATTAATTACAAGGTTATTAATGACCGTATCACGGTAAGGAATAGTCAGTGGCATAAACATTTATGTACATATAGCAGGTAGTAAAAATTAATATCGTTCAGGAAAACTAGAAAAACTAAACTTCTTTTTTTGCTTGTTCAGTGAATTTGGTAAGTCACGTTGTGCTCTTTTCACACCGAATTTAGCAGGTGATAATTGATATAGTTTTATACGTTGCAAGTATCAAAAATATTTGGTTCGGTTTTAATCTTACTTTTATTTCAGCGATAAACAAGATTTTTAATGTTTTAAATAAATCTCTATAAAGTTCTATTTGTTTAGCTATATTTACAGAAAAATAAATTTGTATAAATAACTACAGTCAAACAATTACTTGCTACAACGAGGAAAAGAAGCATGACATTTTGAATCACAAAGCGTATTTTTTCATTTCTTTGAGATAATTCTATCAATTTAACCATTTATTATAAAAATTATAATAATTTGTAACAGAAATTTTATGTATTTATGGAAAATTTAAAAGTGTACGAATATATAGAATGCATACAAATAATATAAAAAAATATATAAAATATCCAATGTAAAATGTTATAATATTTAGTTCGAAGAAATTTTTATTTAGGGAACATTTCCTTATTTGCATTCATAAAAATATGGAATTGTATATTTAATGTTACAATTGCAATTATAAGTTTATTTTATTGTTTTATTACAACTTGCCTTTGCTTGCAATACAGCCAGTAACATTCACAAATTTTCATAATCTTAAACATTAACCACGATCAGATAACTAATCTGTTCCACATATCGACTTCTTCCCTTTTTCTTTCTTTTACGTAGAGGAAACCTTTATAGGCACCCCGTGTCCTCGGCGGAAGGACACAGGGTAGTGCCGGATTTCACATATCGATCTAGGAAATATTTATTTTGGCCATCTATTTCGGTGCCTGTCTATGTAAAACCGGAATTCGACGCTGATACGGCAACATAGTGAGTTGAAAAGGGTGAAGGTCTCGAGAAGGTTCGGCGACTACTCGGTGAGTATAACAGTCGGTGTCGCAATTTGACGGAAATAACTAAAATCGAGATGGTGATTCCGACGCGTCGTGGCGTAAAGCTGGACGCGTCCGAAGAAACGTTCCACGAGCTCTGACCTATTTTCTCGTCGAAGACTAAATTTAGATTCTCATTCTCGAATGAATCATAAACGCGTTACAACTGATCGATCAGTCACAACTGGTTCCCTTGATTCGACATAGAGAAAAAATAAATTGTAGGTTGTAAATATTGATCGCGGCGTCTCGAAGACAAAAGAACGTAAACTGTTCTGCAGTCAGTCGTGTATGGAAGGGCATCTGGTATGGAAGGTATAGTGTGAGAAGGAAGTGCTGAGACACGTGCAAGATTGTATCGTTCAATATGGTTGAAATCGTTTGCTAAATAAATGCATAATTACTTTATTGTGAATATTAAATGAATATTTATTGTTTCTATACCTTTATTTCGACGATAAAGATCCATAATCATTAACAGTTATATACATAATTATATACATTATGCGCTATTTACGATTAAAATTTGTTATCCGTTATTTATTATTTATTAAATTTGCTTTTTTCTGTTAATTGGAATATTGATTTAATAAATATAAGCTATTTTTCAGATGGTTGAATAAAAAACAAGAAAATGTTTTAGAAGTATTGAAAAACATAAATAATATCATAAAAATATTAACAAGCAAATATTTGTATCTTTTTATCGTTATGGTATTAAACATTTAACCTTAATTGTGTATTTATTGCTTATTCTTCGTTGTTATTCATTATTCGAATAAATTTTGGTTACTAATCGTAACAAGTTTATAAACAGACACAATTGGCAAGCCGAGATAGTAGCGTGACGATCAGCCGATGGTAGCATGGACTAGGTGTGCGGAGACAAAAAGATTGCCTGCTGGGCTTTTGCTAAGTCTCCGAAAAATTGATCATAAAGAAATCTCATACTAGTTCGAGTGAAATGGGTCCTCCAGACACTTGAACTTGACTTCGATGGAAATAGTTCCATACATTTTTATAGGATCGATTTTACAATAACTGGATCAGTTTAGTTTCAGAAATGCAAACCGTTCCATTTAAATGCATTGAAGCAAATGGCTTTCGATTGGCTTAGCTTGTTAATGGATTTCCAGCTTAAAACCGGGAACCCACTGGTGAGCTAATTCAATCCAAAGACATCTGTGCTTTAATGCATTCATACGAAACTGTTTCCATTGGCAAGCTAACGTGGCCGATAAAACTGGTCCTGTACGAATATATGAAACCGTTTCTATCCAGGTTCAAGTGTCTCGAAGACCCATTTATCTCGGGCAATCACGGTATTACATGGTGCGCAATTTTCCGAAGACCTCACACTAGGTCCACCAAGGGTGCCTTTTCCCACCTGCACTCCCAGCCCATGCCATCATCGGCTGATTGTCATTGCCACTGTTTCTGCTTGTCAGTTGGAAGTTTATGAAGTTGATATGATTAGCAACCAACATTTACTCGGAATACGAATAACAAAAAATAAGTAAACAATAAAAACAAAATTAACATTAAGCGCTTAATATTATAATAATGGAAAATTACAAGTATTTGCTTGTTAATATTTGACAAAAAGACCAAATTTAAACATCTCATTTATGTTTTTTCAACATTTTCAACATATTTTTTTATTTTTTGACTATTTCAATTATTCAACCATCTAAAGAACAGTAACAAAAATAATTTGGACCCATTTAATCAGCAAACATTCTAATTAAAAATAAACGAATTTAATAAATGTACGAATAATAAATAGCAGATAATTTAAATTTAAAATCGCAATTTTAATCGCAAATTATCAATAATTTATATAATTATGACTCATGAGTCATCCGTTGGGAAGCTCTTTCCATCTCACTCACTCACTCACTCACTCACACACACACTCTCTCACTCACTCACTCACTCACACACACACACACTCACTCACTCACTCACTCACTCACTCACTCACACACACACACACACACTCACTCACACACTCACTCACACACTCACTCACTCACACACACACACACACACACACACACACACACACACACACACACACACACGCACGCACACTCTCACTCACTCACTCACTCTCTCACTCACTCACTCACTCACTCACTCACACACACACTCACTCACTCACTCACTCACTCACTCACTCACTCACTCACTCACTCACTCACTCACACTCACACACGCGCGCACGCACGCACGCACACACACACATACATAGCCCTAAAAACGTACAGAAAGGATCCGTTCGCTGCGCTTTATTGTCTACGCTATACGTAACAAAAAATCGAACAGCACTGAATGTGTTATCATAGGTCTTCAATTCATTGGTATTGTTATTATCAGGAATGCCTATAAATTGATTCGGGTGTATCGTTGTTTATATTGAGTATTTGTTCTTCCGAAAAATGTCACGTCCTAGATAAATAACAGAATTATTTTATAATACCAAAATGAGTTATTTTTGGTATTTTATACGTATTGATGTTATACATAATATTTTTAAAACATTGTTAAAAATATTCTTCGATAATAAAAATATTAATAATAGTTTTAATAAGAAGCATTATTTCTGTGTGTATGTCATGATTTGCGTAATACATTGATGAAAACCTTCAGATATTTTTTGATACGTTAAGATCTTGATTTTACTCATAGGTAAATTATAAAGTAATATATACCTAATTACATCCATTACTATAAATAAGCTCGAAAACGAGATCGTCATAATTTAACAATCCAGTCTGTGTATTTTTATAGCTTGAAATGTCAAAGTACGTGTCGGTGAGAAAGATATAAACGCACTCAAAGTGACATCTGCCGGAAACAACACACAAAGTAATATGTAAAACTTGAAATCGTATAAGTTTCCATTCTCGAAAACTTTGTACTTCAAGCGAGAACATAAGAAAAACCGACTGTGTTATCAACCAAAAGTATATTTTTAATGTTAAATTAAATCCTTTCGTTTAACTGTTCAATCGTTTTATTGAGAACAAAATACACATATATGACAGTAATTTAATTAAGTGCATAATCTCATACTTCTATGTACAAAACGTATTGTTTTTGGTAGTACTGAATTAATTTTGGTTTGATGCTATGCATTTATGAGAAGGTTGTAAACTCCTGATCGACAAGATTAAATATTTTGAAATTTCAATCCTTCAAGCTTTTTAAAAATATACTACCTATAATGATACCTACAGAAAATTTGTGTTGTATAATCAAAAAATTGAAGAGTAAAAAAATAAATTTATATACATATTTAATAAAGATATTAAACCATTTGACCTATACTTTTGTATCCTTATTTAATTTAGGTATTTCAAACTTATAGAATGAGAAGAAAAAATATAACTTAAAAATTTATGTGGTACGAAAAAGATATAAAAATTTACGGCAGTAGAAATTCTAATAGCTTTAAGTTATTATTCTATTTTCTAATCGTAACGATACCCTACGACCTACGCGAAAGCCAACAAACTTATCTGTCAGTATTTCCACTTTATGGGCAAGAAATCAATCCGCTTCTCGTCTATCGGTTCAACATATAACGTTACGCAAACCGTATTTCCTGTTTCATTATGTTTTATGAGATTCCAGTGGTTTAAAATACCTTTTGTAATTATGTTCAGATCGATTTCTTATCGATGTCTGTGAAAATTAACTCACGTATACTTCGAATTACGTCTACTTTCTATCTCCCGCGAAAGATCTATGTTATACTAACGGTTGCTTACGACTTCGTTCACGTACGCTACTAATATACGGAACAACTTTTTAGCAAATAAATTTTTATTAATAAAATCCCTACAAATTTTTTATACCAACAGCTATTCTTCGTAGTAAAAAATATTAAATTAAAAAAGGCTCGACTTCGGAACAAACGCGACGTAAATAACAACCATCGTTGCTTGACCTCTACTCAACATGAGAATGCATACAATTCAGATCAGCCAGGCTACTATCTCAGCTTTTACAAAACGAATCGAGATGAAACATACTCTATTTTCTTTTCCAAACACGAATAAGTTATACAACAGAGAAAACACTATAAAAATCTCTTCGGTAGTTTATACGTAATGACAAAACATAAATTTCAACAATTCGATTTTTGGACTCCATAACTTATGAGCTGTTCTTAGATGACCGTTTCGTGTCTTTTTATTTAGTTTACAAATTTCATATTCTATTAAACAAAAAACTTTGTTAATCTCATATTAAATAGGACAAATTTAATATTTATATCATGTTTTATATTGAATTAAAAAAAACCTAAAATTGTAATCAAGATAAATGTAATAATTTAATAAAATATCTATTGAATAGAAATAAAATTATGTGCTTTCAGTTCCATACTTTATTTCATTATTTAAAATTGAAATATCTTACAGCTGTATTCGCAGTGATGATATTTAATTTTTAAGAGAACATCACATCTAGTATCGTTATAACACAACTCAAAAGATGATCGGATATAGAAATAGAATGACAGTTAATAAAATGCATGTTTAATAATTCTCTTTACATTCTAACTAAATAAAAGTTGCTGAAGCTTCCGAAGTAATTAATTCTACTCTTATAACAAACATTACGAACATTGTAACGACCGATGACGTCCACCATTGTGACATCTGATTTTCAACGGTTAGTCACATTTTATAAATTCTTAACAGAACTAGCCAGATCCTGATGAAAGTCACTTCATAAAGAAACCAGTCGTCATAATGTTACTGACAATACCACGATATAAGACAATATAAAGAATTCTTCAAAAGAGATGTTAACTCCAAAAATATCTTGAAACAACGTGAGTTACATATTGAAATGGCCAATGAATGGAAAAAATCAGTAGTATCAACATACTTAAAACGGTAAACACATAAAATACTTCCATGATTGGAAATAGATCTCAGTTTTAAAAATGCGTCGTTTGTATATTACTATGCAATATCTATTATATCATATATAATAAATTATATATTTAATTTATTCAATATACATATGTACATGTATCTTGTTTGTGTTTAACTTAATGAATTGTTAGTTCGAAGAAAATTTGTTGCGATTGAAGAAAAATACTTACATATGTACTACAGTATCATACGTATACGATATTACTTATAAACGTACGTACTTAAAAATAAAATTTTAAATTAAAAATATATATCATCTTTCAATTCATTGAACGTATATTTTCTAGATATTTCTACGTATTTTCTATATGTTTCCTACAATTTGTGTAAAATGCTAATATCATTTATAAGTTGCTGTTATGTACTCTATTCGCTTTTACCGCATGGTTTGTAATGCATATATCAGGCACAGCATTTCGGATATTGGCGTGGCTTATCAACCTCGATACGAGATACGAATCAAATATATGTGTTACGTCGGCCGACTCTCTACCTAAACCAGGCCACACACCGCGGGCAAGATGGTAGCCAGATGTCTACACATCCTTACTGCATACCCTCGATAGCCTTAAGGACCCATAAATCTTGGCATTCTTGGTCCTTCAGACTAAACAAGTATCTTTTATTTCAAGTGTTCCTTATATTTATTTTCTACTAGGGGAAGATACGGGAAAGTCGGTTTTTCTCGCGTTCGGTATCTTCCGTTAGCAACTTTCTCTCGAGGGCGGCTAAGACCCTTCCTAGTCCACCAACCCTCTTATTATCCAATCAGAAGCAATGTCTATTGCCCTCACTTTCCTAGCCAAAATTGTCATCAACAAATCCGATGGTCCTGTGCGCTAGACACACCCATCCTTAGCTTTCCTCCACCACACATCGTCACCGAACTTCACTGATTTTCCATCTTTCGAACAATCCACACCTTTGACCGGGTTTCCACCCTTAGATCAGTCACCTACTTAACTTATACAAACGTACCAGCGTAACTATCTTCATTACAAAGTTGTTGGAATAAACTGTAATTTATAACTTGTTATATCAGTGTCATATTTAATTTAACTATCTCTATTATCCTAACCGAAATAGAGGATCGATCATTTCGTGGCGTCGATGGTCTAATCGTAACGGGAATTTACGACTCCCGTTGACGTGCTTCCTCGCGATCGCATCTCTCCGCGTGTGATCGAAACATTATGTTACAAATTTTCAAAATCACGTACTTAGTTAAATACTTTCTGCAAATTGTATAAATATATGTCGGAGATGAAAGGACGTCAGAGCCTTCCTTTCGGAATGTTTGAGAAAGTCCCAAATACTTTAGTCCAGACTTTTTATTATGGCCGTGCTTAAACAATAAAACTGAGAAATAGCTGTTTATGAGATGAGTCAATAATGATTGTCCGAGATTTATGACAGTGGGCTTGGGCTCCAAGTGACATAATGGGTCACTGAACGTAGCCACGGTCACGGGAGAGACGTGTACCTAACAGAGGTACGAAGTAATTAAATTACTCTCCTTAAAAAACAGGGATTGACCTGAGGGATACAGAGAGATACGAAGAGGAGTATATAAGGGCAGTTCCACTTGCACTGAGAAGCAATCCGATAAGTTCGACTAGTACAGGGAACACGTGTGTCAAGTTCATTATCGCATTTGTCTTCCCGCTGACCGTGGATTCGTTATCGAGTCTAAGATCATTGTCATTCACATTCCCAGTATCTGATTACCATGGTTACTTGTCAAATTCCGTCACAGCCATAATTGGACTAGTAAATATCTTCGCTCGTGCATAACAACAATGTCTAATCCAAAGAAAGATTCGTTACGCGCCCCTAACTCTAATGAAAACCCGACATATATATGCATGTAATATTATTCTGTGAGTGTTAGTTGTCGCTTCTTTTTATTATTAAATACAGACCATAAATATTGTCGATTAAACATAATTATTCCTAAATTACTAAAAACTGAGGATACAGTCCAGGAAAAGATCACTAATTTGATCCAAGAGTAATTATAAATGTAATATTATGTTTTATAAAAGACAGCTTTTAATCCTATCAAAAACAAAAATTGGAGATCTCATTCTCAGGAAAACACAGCTTTAATAATATACTAGAACTTATTTACTTGAAATTAGTTAAATTCCAAATATAATATTATAAAACATGATGCGTATGTACATAGTTGACATCATTTATTTGTATATATTATTAAAAATTATAATAATAATATAATGGTAATAATAAAAGATGTAGAAATTAATTTAAAAGTTTTTAATTTTACATCTTTTATAATAATATAACAAAATTTTTATTACAACTTTTATAATAATATAAAATTGATATGAAAATATTCATCAAACATGAAATTTGAAATATTATTCTTACAAATTCTGCTTGTCTAGATGAATTCACCTAACTCAAAGTTAAACTAAGCACACAAAATTTTATGTGAATAAAGATTGCTGGTAACCAAACAGGTACGACCGTTTAAAGCAATAATTATTTTGATCTTATTAATTCATAGTTGAAAAATGCACGTCAAAAACATGAATCATTAACAAAAACCTGTCGATATTAGAACGTCATTATCTTATAATATTTTCTATTAATGATGATTTCAAACAAACTACGGACAACATATTTTTTCGCTATGTTTACCTGCAATCTGACCGAAACAACAGATTTTTACTACCATCTTATAAGTTGTTGGAAACATCACTTTCATCTAAGTAATATCAATCCGAGTTCAACGTTCCAACAAGATATGAAAATATGAAAAATATATTTTAATATTTAATTTATCAAATATTTTGATTTTCGTTAAACAAAAATCTCTGGCAAAGCTGTAGAAAAGCTACTTCCACTCCAACTTTGATGTTTTTTTTATATATGTTTAGAAATCAGTACTTTGAACAACTTTCTCCTGTGTATGTAACTGTCGCTCGACCATAGTTTCTGCAAATTATTTATATATTATTATATTATAAACAAAAGATAGACAACTAATACGAACACGTACGCTGTTACGGCTACACAATTATAGGCAGAATTCACTGTTGTCTGGTATCGGTAGTTTTTTTAGGAATATCTCAAATATTATGGTCGAGCGACGGGTGCATACAGAGAAAAATGTTGTTCACAACGTTGATTTCTACAACATATGCAAAAATCATCGAAATCAAAGAAAAAAATACCTTTTTTACAGTTTTACCCTATGTCAATACGTCACTATCTAAAATACACTTTTAATCTGCAGTCATTTAAATAATGTAATACTTCAAAAGCTTGACAAAATTCCTACAATATTATCGTTAATCTTAATAAATGTACAAAAGAAATCGAAAAAGTTGCAGAAAATATAAATGCAGAATAAACTTAATATTTTGGAAAAATATTAACTCTGCTCTTTTAACTTATTATTATTAACCTATTATTGCATAAGGAACCGCTTGCCGAATTTATAATATCCTGTCTAATAAATCTTCTATAGAACGCGGATATAAAATAACCAAAGAGAGAAATAGTTGCTAACCAAAAATACAACCAATATGTAAACGGTTGTCAACTAAAAAGATGAGCAAAGAAAGAAAAAAAAAAAAATAATTCGTTGACCATGAATATCGTTAGTGACGAGCAATATGCCAAGCAACCTACGACAATGCAATTCACCACAAGGCTACGAACGTGCGTTAGTCACTGTTATGTATCCAATTTCCGACACGTCATTCGTATCTTCCAAAATTCAAAAATCGGGCGATCAACACTCGAGCACGATATTGCAACCGTAGCAATCGAAAACAACGCTGAAATAACACTGCAATCCTTGATTCGGTGAGACTCACCATCGTCGAACGTGGCGGACATTGTAAGGAATTCTTGTAGATGCTTCGGTAATTTTTTCGCGTCTTCGAACTCCTTCCCGTCGATCAAACATTTCACCTTGACGATATTCTCCTCCTCGTTGCATTCTTCTTTCGTCTCATTCGTCTTTTTGTCACGTTTGCCTTTACTACAGCTTTTGTCACTTTCAGATTCGCTTTCGTCCAAATTAATCCCAAATTTATTTAACCTGTTCCTCGCTTTTTCGATAAATTCTTTTTCAACGGTGCTCATGTCACTCTTTCCCAAATTATTCTTCAATTTCTGAATGTTCTCGTGAGTGCTGATTTTCACCACTTTATGATGTTTCCGTTCCTCTCGCTCCAGGACCTTGTGCACATACTCGTCGTACATTCTCTGTCGAAACGTTTCGCTGTTCTCCACTGCCGCCGGCACACTTGGTTTTTCGACTTTGACGGTTTTCTGTAAGTTAGACATCTGGGACGACGTATTTTCTTTGCCAAAACGACGCTCGTCCTTCGTCGTTTCTTTTTTCGTAGCTGCTTTTTTACAAGCGCTGCTCGCTTGCCCAGCTCGATCCGCTTTCATCTTTTCAGGAACTTTGTCACCCTTCTTGGTCATCACGGAATGCTGTTCCACGTGCTCGATTCGCTTTTCACATTCCTCCTCGTGGAAACCGTTCTCGCGACGCACCTTCTTCAAAAAATCCTTCTGACCATGTTTATTAATCGTCTCCGAATAATTTTCCTTCACTTCCTCGGACTTCTCTTGCCAGCTTTGGCTCTCTACCCAAGATTTATCATTGGAAGTGTCTCGAGAGGCTTTTTCTTTAATCTCAGGGGTATTTACTCGATCAAAAAAATTGCCTGAAGAAGGAAGTCTCTTCGGTACATCCTTCGTTACGCCTTTCTCCTGCGCCTGTTGCCTCGCATGTGTTTGGAATGTCTCAAAGGCTTCCTTCTCCTCCTCCTCGGCTAATATTACATTTTTCAACTGATTCTCCAGCAGTTCTATGTATTTTAACTGCTGTACGAAATACTCTTGGGGTAGAGAATACTTTCGATGACCTTCCAATTGAGTTTCTGCCTCGGTTTGAAGCTTTTTCAGATTTTGCATGATTTCCGTAGCTGCCACCTGTTTCACATTTTCTTCTTCTTCGCTCGTGTATCGTCGTGGTTCCAGATGACTTCTAGGTGGATTTTGATCGAAAATACTCGTCGTGTCGATACACGATTTGTCTACGTTGATCACACGTTTCAGACGCGGTGGCACTTCCACTTTATTGTCGATCAACGCTGGATTCACGTTGTAACGCGGATCGATAGTCCTTCGTGGCGGTGTCCTCCTGTCCGCAGTGTCTGGCATCGCGGCTGATTTGTCGATGATAGCGCTGTTCAGTGTAATGGGACTCTTGTTGAAAGGCGTCGGACTTCTGACGGGCGGCTCCGGTTTTTCGAGTGAATTCGCGACGGAAGCGGTGTTGATGAAATGAGCTGGCGTCGATCGTTTACCAGTAACATGTTCCTTGATTCTATCTGACCCTGATTCTTTTGCAATCTCCGACTGATTGCCATGAATTCGTTCGCTGAATCGACTCTTATCACGCTCTTTTCCCTCACCCGACGATTCTATTAATAAATCATCGGAGAGCGATGTCGCGTGCCGCGCATTACTGACGGGTTCGCGTCTTGCTAAGTTCAACCAGTCGCATAGGCGAGAGACTTTGAGACGCTCCTGACCATTGTCAAGAGTACTCGACTTTGAATAAGACGACTTTGTGTCAGAGTGCCTCGATTCATCAAATTTTACCTTTGATTCGTTTCTCCACTTTGGTTTTGTGCTATATGCATGCTTACAATTGTCAGAATTTTCTTTGATAATGTCTAACAGCCTGTTTGTAGTTAATTTTTTATCGTATTCAGTGCGAACGTCATGAGCAGTCGATTTGGAGAATTCGATTTTTACTTCGCGTTTAACGCTTTCTTTGTTACTTTCGTCGATGGGTAGCAGATCGACTTGATATTTAGGAACAGGGATTCGTGGAGGCGGTTCCTCGTCGAAATAACTGTGTCTATTTAGGAATTTTCTATGCAGATCCAGTAAGTTGTCCGCGCTCGTTTTTATTGCGGTTTTCTGCTGAGACGGTGATAAGCAGACGAGTAACCTGGGATCTTTAGTCGTCGATAAACCTACCCACGTTCCCAAACTATCTTTGGCCATGGTCATTTGCCGCGACTTGGGTAACTCGACGCCGCGATTCGAATCGAGCAGTTCTTTCGGTTTTAATTGCTCTGATATAGTCTGGTCTGAAACAGTGGTTTTACATGGATCAGAACGCTTTGATTCTGACGAAGTTGTCGTTAGTTTAGCTTTTTCGGTTTGCTGCTCACTCACTCCATGCATATTTAATGGAATTTCTCTAATCTCACCACTCGTTACGTTATTAGTAAACTTCGGGATAGATTGTAGACTTTTAAAGATGTTAAATTTAGGCATCGTGATCTCGTTGATTACGTGAAAACCGTACGGCATCGACAAGATTTTCTTAATGCTAAGATCTTTTAAAGACTCTGGTCTACTAGTAGTCTCGTTTTTCTGCGACTGACTCTTCACACAATTCGCATCACTGTCAGTGATCGCGTAACACAGATCTTCGACAGGTGAATAGGGTATAGGTTCAGGTGTCACTGGAACTTCGTGACAGTCCGTTGAGTTATAAAACGATTCGTCCCTTTTCAGCAAAGGAAGTTTGTTTTTCAAACTGGATGACTCGACTTTTTCCTCTGCCTCTCGCTTAAGCTTGCTTTTCCTTGCTTCTTCTACTATTATCGAATAAATATCAGCTTGCCAGGCATCTGCCGGGTTATACTTCACCGTACTCAAAGTAGTTGCACTGCTAGACGAGTCGTGCCCTTGATAATCCACTGCCTCCAACTTCTCTTTATCCATGAAATGCTCAGGGTGGATTTTTATAATAGGGTCTAGTATTTCTGATGGGCTATCAAATTTTTCACGTTCCTTCTGATCATGATTATCGTGCTTGCTAATTTTACGAACGTAAGACTGCATCTCGTCATTGTCTTTTGAAGTGGAATATTTGTATATTTCTTCAAACTCTTCCTCGCTAGTAGTTAACTCTTTGGTATCTTTTGAATTTTCAACTTTATTATTACGCGATCTGAAGTCACGCGTGGTTGATGTGTTTTTTTGCGTTACAATCGTCTTCGTGCTCGACATTTCACTCTTGATAACCTCCTTTTTAACATGATGACGCGATGGCTGTTCCGATTCAGTTTTGTTTCCCTGATTTTCATTCGTTAATGTTCCCATTTTACTCTCGGATTGCTTCTGATTGGATTTATCAGAAACTGTTGCTCGATCAGGCTCGTCCTTAGACGATTCTATGACCATTTTCACTATTCGTTCGACCGGCTCGTGCGCGTCAGATTTCGCCGACGACTTGGACGCCGACGATTTTTCGTGTACGTTACGATTCAAGTAGTCATGCGTTATTTCAGGCGTTGCTCCATTGCCAAGCTCGGCGCCGTTCTCAAGGTAATTGTGCAATTCGGTAATGTCATTCCCGAGACAAGCCCTCCTCCCGCTTGTTCTTAGATCATCGATTATCTTGCGTACGTTCTCAGGCAGAGCCAACGAATCCACGGTGCTTAAAGTGTCGCGAATATTTCTGACGGACGCGTCACTGCGGGATATTATTGTCAATAAAGTTCCCAGGCTGCCAACATTCGTATACATCGTTGGAGTCTCCAAAGAATGTGGTTGTCTGAAAAATGCATCGAATATACTGAGGTTTTCTTTCGGAAGAGGTGGACGACTGGGAGGATCGTCAACGTCTATGAACTTTTTGACTTCCCTTTTTCGACGAAGCGGAGGTGTTGGAGGATTACGATCGTAAATACCGGAATACGTTGTTTTCTCTTGGAAATCGATGTCTGACAGGCTGGAAGATCTTTTTGGTGGCGTTAAGGTACAAGGTTTTGTCTCTATCGCTGATATAACGTTTACTGGAGTCTGAATTTCTGAGTATTTCCTTTCTATGCAACAGGATTGTTCTTTTAATAACTCATCGCTTACGCTTTTCATTATGCTTGATTCGGAAATATTAATGTTTTTTGGATTGGCATATCTTTCATTTTGCGTTTTTTCTACAGATGAATATTTCGATTGTGACGATTCGTTATTAATTTCTATAGATTTTGTTTCAGTTTCTTTCGATGATGCTTTATCGACGTGTCTATGTTTTGTTTCATATTGTGACGATTTTTCATTGATTTCTGCAGATGTTATTTCGTATGATGCTTCTTCGTTGACTTTTGCGGACTTTATCTCACTTTCATGAGATGATTCTCCATTCTTTTTTGTTCCACTTTCAATCGCTTCAGTCGTTTGATTTTCAGGCAACGTATTTACTTTAGAATCTTTCGTAACATCATCTTTCATACATGATTCCTTCTCTTTTATCAATTTTTCACACACTGCTTCGTTTTTGGAACCATTATCGTCACCAATTGATTTTGATTCTTCAGTTTCCTCTGACAATATATTTGCTTCAGAATTTTGTATATTATTTTCTAAGTCCAATTTTTCTTCTCCAACAGGCTTTTCAATTAATGCTTCACGTTTCAAACGAGTGCAATTACCATCCATTTTTAACTGTTTGATCTTTGATTCTTCTGATATTTCATTTGAAGTATCTTGATTTTTATCCAGTTCTAATTCTTCATTTTTGTTTTCTTGAACCTGTATTGTTGTACAACGTGCATTGATATTTAAATCATCAGAAATTTCTGATTGCTTTTCTGACGTCTGTTCCGTCGATATACCTTCTTCAACAAATGATACTTTCTCCACTTCTTTTATTCTAACATCATTAGTTAATGTTTCACATTTTTCGTTTAATTGGGTACTATTCAAAACTTTAAATTCATTATTTTCACCATTAAATAACATTTGACCACTAGTTTCATCTTCAACATTCAACTTAGAATCACTTTGACTTATACTGTCATTACTCAATGGTTCGCTTACCACTTCCTCCATCTTTTCATCATTATCGTCCTTTTTCTCTAACATTCCTTCATCTTCTTCTATACTTTGCTCCAATTCCGCCATTTTAAATGACTCACTTCCTACAGACTCGTCTTCAACATTAACATTTTTCCCTTCTAACACTTCCGTATCATTATCTTGTTTCAGCTTTAAGTTCTTCTTCTTTAAACCCTTCTGCGATTCATCATCTTCGTCAATCGGCTTCCTCGTTTCTCTAATATCAAGCTCCGTTTCCACTGTATCCAATTTTACAGTTCTTCCTATATCAACACCTTCCTGTTTATCAGCATCTTTCTTTTTATCAGCATCTTTCTTTTTATCAGCATCTTCCTTTTTCTCAGACATTTCTTCGTCCACGTTGATCACATTTATCTTCACACTGTGCTCCTCTTTTATTTCTTGCATCAATTCCTCTTTTTGTTCTACACGTTCTGAACAGCGTTCTCTCCTCCGGTATTTCCCAATCTCCTCGTTAATAAAATCTCTTATATGCTGCTCTTCGTCTTCGGACAGTTTCTCGCCCTCCTCTTGAATGATGTCCAAAAACCTGTTAGCCGCCTGTAAGTGCGCGTGTTGCGTTTCGAAAGTGGCGCGTTTCCTCGCCTTCTTGTGCGTCGAGCCACTGATCCGCTCGTGGTCCGTCGGCTTCGTTGGTTCTACGACGTCCTCCACGTAAGTCGGCAATTTTAGACTCTCGATGAAGCTCCTCAATTTCCTCTCTACGTCGTGCGGCATCACGCTGTCCCAGACACGCCTCGGTTCCACAAAATCTTGCTTCGACGCATCAGAGTCGTCGAAATCCGCTTCCAACCGCGTAGCTAGCTCCGTTGGCTCCCTTTCCACGTCCGATTCCATTTCAACGATAACTGGTTTAACGTTATCGGTCTCTACCGTGTCGCAATCGCTGACATCACGAATCTGCAGCTTGTTGTCAGTCAATATCGAATCTTGATTCAGATCGTTCTTCCTGTCCACTTTCGTCGTAGAAGAAGAGAAAGAGTCTACAGGTTCGGAAATTGTCACAATACCCTCGTTATCCGGCATCTTATCTTTACTACCAGTCTCTACGATACCGACACCAGGAATATGATCGATTTTTGCTTCCAGAGGTGAACTACTGATCGTTGTGATCTTCATAACTTTGATGCCAGGTTGCACTGTACCTATCTCGATTCGACACTTTTCTTCTTTCGCGTATCTATGAGACTTCGATATAACTCCCTTTGAGGTGATTTCGTTATCTGAATTCTTTGTCACGTTTACATCATCGTCTTCGACCTTCTTCTGTTGAATTTTGCCACTGTGTACGGTATTCTCCGAGTCGGAGTCGTTCGTCTTCGTATCTGCGCTCGTCTTAGGTTCGTGAATATTCTCTTCGTGTTCCTTGATGCTCTTTGGATTTTCTATGGTGGCGTTGTTATCTTTCGTAGCTTTATCCAGAGTTTGATGCCTTTGAAAGGGTCTTCTGTTGTTGCGACCTTTGCGATTTCTGCGGTTTCGCGCACTGTGTGGCATGTTAATCTCTTCCTTGTCGGTAGCGTACTCCAAGAATTTGCAAACTCCTATGGAATCGTAAAATCGGCCAGTTTCGACTTTTTCTCTGTTTTCTATTTTTCTGTTTTATGCTTCATTTTTTTTTTTTTTTTTTCTTTTTTTCACTGCTTTTGCTGTTTAATGCCTGGTGAAATGCAATCTTGTCCGTAGTTTATAAATAAGTATAGTTAAGTAACGAAAGGGATTGTTAAACCGTTCCGCCGGAATTGTTCTTAAGAAAATGCTCTACTTGTCGCATAATTTTCTTCAGGGGAATCAACGTGTATTGACATAAGACGATGAAACATAAAGAAAAAGATGTTCGTTCCTTTCTATCAGAGAAATGCCACTCTAACGAGAATCGTTTAATCGTTCGATAGTGCGATAATGTCAACAAAGCTCGCGAGATAAGGAAAACAAAATGATGTGTCTATGCTATAATTGTTAGCTTGGCTCGATCATATTGAGAAGAAAAATTTAGAAAAAGATGAAATCTCTATGCCGAAAATTCTCTAACCAAACTGAAGTCTCTTTCGATAATTAGATTAATTATAGTGCTCTACTACTATCATGGAATTATCGAGATATAAAAAAACGATATGAAAAATAATCCTATTATCGGTGGAGGAATATTTAAAGGACAGCTTATGAATTGCTATTATATTTTATTTACTATACGCTTTAATTTATATTTCCGAATTTTGGGATGATGTTACGAAGACTATAGTTAATAGTTGGAACGTATTTAATAATCTTATTTGCGCAAGAAAGTAATATTAATACGTAGCATTTACATCTTCCCACGAATGAAACGAGAATGACGAATGCAAATGAGCACGGTAAATAAGGAAAAGAAGTTGATGTTGTCTTACGACAGTGCAAAAAGCATGATTCACCGCAAGGACAGCATTCCAAAGTAATATCGGTTATCAATTAAAGGGAAAAAGAAATATAATCGATTCTTACTTTTCTCGGTTTCGTTTCGTTGGTGGATCAAGGAACTCTTCGGTTTACCGTTCTGATTGGCGTAGCTTTGGTCAGATTTTGTATCATCTGAAAAGTAAATACGACAACGGTAAAACATCAGCTGATGCGATGTCAAAATGCTTTTAATTTTTATAATTCAATTATATACGTTCTCCTTATATGTCTGGTAAACAAATCTGCAAAATACCAAATACATTTACGATGGTTTTCATACTCATTTAGTTTCTATTTTATTCTATTTATTTCATTCGTATTTAGTTTCTATTTCATTTGATGTCTTCTTATTTCAGATATTTTCATTTAAAATATAAATAGCAAAGACGATTAACATATATAATTAATTCATTAATTGGGATAATTAACACAATAAAAACTCTAGAAAAGTAATTGTCGCGAGATAGGAAGAAATTATAAAACAAGTAATCAAATTCTAATAATGTTGTTGTTTATATTGCATAGATTGTCATTCAGCACTATGAAAAACCGAATGTCACAACCACCCGATGCAAGTTTAGAATTAGCCTGTTAATTCAGATTGTTTCTAAATCAGATCTTTCCTCGCAAACAGAATTGAAAATCAATAAAGCCACTTTTCTATTGCTAGCAACCAATTTTAATTAAGCAATGCACAAATCATTATATAAAAATTATTTTCAGAATACAGGTGAAACAGTAAAGTAAATAGAAATTAAGTACAAATAAATATATCGGTACATTACCATAAAACAAATCGTATGAAATAAATTCAAAGCATTGACAATCCGAATGGCAAGTTAACTCATCGTTTCTGATTAACAGGTCTTTATTAACAGGACTGTCGAAACGTTACTCAAAGATATACGAAATTATAACGTAGGAAAGATCTGTAAAATTATTAAAATAGTTTCGATGATGCTGTCCACGGACCTGGTGCTTGCAAAATCCATGAACAATCGAGCTAAATTTGCGCGTTTCGACGCCACTGACGGTCGCTTATGAATTCCGAATTAAACGTCAACGGGCCACAAATCAGCGGCATGGCCGGTAGGATCCATGAATCGCAGGAATAGACTGAGCGCGAGCAGATCCGCCACCCGTAAAACACGCTCGTGTCCCCACCCACGCGTGCGATTCTCTGTTCGCGCGGGTATCGCCAACATGTATTGTTTATATAATACATGCTTACGAATACCAGGGTTTCTCAAACTGTTCATTACCCGTTTACACGTTCGATCAAATTTCAGGCTATCTCTTTCTTTATTTAGTAAATGAAAATAAACTTTCATTTTAAACAAGATATTTTCAAGTTGTTTGAATATTTTTGTGAGAAGTTTGTTTGAGAAAATATTGAGGAATATGTTACTATTTGTTTGGAGTAGACCTTGTGAACCGCTTCGATTAAATGACTTATTCTGATTAAACAGAATTTTGATAAATAACGTGTTCTAAACTGGAGATTTTATCGGTAACACTGAAAGATTTCAAGCTGATGTGTGTAATTTATTGTCAACTATCTATGATACTATCTATGATACTATCTATGATACTATCTATGATACTATCTATATTTCTGTATAATATATAATAGCTATATTTCTTCTTTTCCAAATTTAAATGTTTGCGAGTTCGTTCAAAAAATTGTCCATTATAGAGTACATAAATATATAATGCTTTATTTACTTGATCCTGTTATCAATTTACTATTTGTAAATATATATTACGTTATCCTGAAAGCTTCTTTCGTTTTATAAAGAAATAATAGATGCACAACATTTTTTGTTTTATATTACTTTATTGAATCATGTATGACCTATTCTGTAGTAATAGAACGAAATGTCTCTACTGGATCTATTACCTCCTTATGAAGCGAAAGAAGCTTTTGGGACAACCTAATACATACCTAATAATAATTCAGAAAGTGGTATGTTTGGTAAACTATAAAAATTTAACTTCGTCGAAGAAAGATAAAATGTGATTTGAAGTTGTCCAAGTTCTTACCGAAAAACTTATACAAAATTATAAAAAGACTCTCATTTTGACAAACTACTTCAGCATTAGCATTATATAATAATAAATAACAATATGAAAGGATACAATGTTAATACTAATATTAATATTATTGTTTATATCGTTACTCATTTTTATTTTCTGCTATATTACTATATAATATTGCTTACATTTACTAGTCAATTTTTTAGATTTTGAAAGTAAAAATAACAACTAGTCTATACAATAACAAATCAAATTAGCTTCAGCTTTCACGCGGGCTTAAATGCATTAAATTTAAATTATAGTTAATTTCTGGCGTGGTCACCAACTTTATAATCCTTCGTAAAGCTTGTCGCATTTCCATGTTCAACTGGTTATGAGGTATTTGCATAATGCTCCATTTTTTGCTTTCTACAATGTTAATTTTGTGTGTTGAAAAATAAAATTGTACGTTACGCTCGGATAAATTTTAATTGCTGATGTGTATTGTAAAATTAATCCGTTCCCAAAAGAGTATATATTCTACTGTATGTATTCTACGGGAAATATAATCGTTAAGGAAGAAAACATATCGTTGGTAAAAATTAATTTATTCGCAAAATAAATACTGTAACGTTGCATTGATATATATCGAATATGGAAATACTGCAAAACAAGTGTAACATCAAAATTCTGTTAGATAAAATAGTGCAAGTACTTCTTGTTTGTAAAGTTTATGAAACGTTATAAACCTGTCTTGAATGCTTGATACAATATTATCTGATATATTGCAATTTAGTATTAAAATATTTGAAGTTTGCAATGAATTATATGTAAACCAAGTTAACGTCTTTACTAGTTGCCAAAATTGAAAAATTATTATTTACATGACATAAACAAAACAATCTCAAAAAATCTATTTATAAGGAACAAAATATTTCGTGCTACTTAATAATCAAATATTGTTCAGGACAAAAAACGCATCTGTCGAAAAATCATTGTTCATACGCTACAAAGAAAAAGATCGTTATTTTCACGATTATCTGTGGAAAGTAAAAAATTTGGATAGATAATAATTAAATACTATTATTTTTTTCTGTGCATAATCCATTTCTAGGCACAGAAAAGATATTGTATTAATATTGATTTTAATAAGCATACATCAATATTTACTTCTCCCATTAAAAAAAACATAGAAGAAATATGTTAATATTTATATATAAAACAATTACTCTATGAACACAAATCATTTAAAATTGAACACTTTAGTAGATATGAATAACAATATACTCTCACTTCCAATTATTCCTTATTATATTATTATTTCTTGCGGCAATCACAGACGTTACAAATCATTTTTTGCTTTAAGAACGTACATAAAAAGTGCTTTGAAAAATACAAAAAATGAATTAAAAAAATTCCAATAATATTTAGCAATAAGCAGTAAATTAAAGCAATACGCTGAATAGAAGTAATAATTCAATGATAATCCATGCATTGCAAGATTAATTGATAAGTTGACGAGTTACAAATCAAAAGTTACAAACTTCTATTTTGAAATTGTACAACTTTATGTGAAATAAGATTACCAGCCGACTTGTAATGTGTAAAAGTTACTCAACGCCTTCACTTGTCTCATTATCAAATCTGATGCTGCTGTACAAGAAAATTTATTAGATTGCAATTTTTTAAAAAGTTAAATATTTGAGCAAGCCAATATACTTATATGAACGATTCATTTATCTAAAACATAGAACAAAATCTACCTATTACTTGCACAAATATTCTACTCTACTCTAGTTACTTTAGTTACATGTACGCTTGTGTCATATATGTACTCCTTGTCGTACAAACATTGTACCTACTCTAAACTGGTTATGTGATTTTTATTTATCAAGTATGAGATTTCAAGTATTTCATTAAAAAAAAAAAAAACAGATAATTTTTCAGTTTTAATAACTCGTAACTCGTAGAAAGGATTGAGAAACGCTGTTGTAGATCAGCCGACACTGATCTGTGTACAGAATTTCAAGTTACGCTTGCGCAGCCAGCCCCTTGAATGACGTTTTTACGTCAAACATATACGCATACGTATACATGTTGCATTAAATACACCGCGCCTCATCTGTGAAACGTGCACTTACACATTAAATAATCTCTGTAGAGATTCTGACACACGCCAACACACGAGGTGCGTGTATATACGCCGCTCTGCCCCTCGTATGAGATTCATGAATAGTGCCACTTCCGAGTTGAACTTCCTTCCGAGTAAACAATGCCGGCAGAACGACTACGATTCCGAGCACACCCATCCATTTTCCACACTTTTCGTTACATCACGCATGACACACGACGAATTCAATCCGGAATAATTTGAATGGAAATCGAATGGCCGTTCGATTTTTAGAACATTGCTCTCTTTAGTAACTAGTCATATTATTCGATCGCGCTCCGTTATGGGTAAGATAACTGGCCTGCGAGGGGACAATAAAAATGTGGAGGTATGTCACAAATTGGAAATGTTATAATCACGATGTAGAAAAATTATACGGTCAGATTTGTTAGTAGTCACGTTAGTAATCATGTTTCGGATCTAAACAATCAAATCGATGTTTCTCTTTTTTTTTCAGGAAAACGGACAAAGAGTCTAAGACTTCTCATTTATGTCCGAAAAATTTAAACCTTTTTTTTATAAAACATTCATTATGTTACTCAGTTACTGTTGATGATATCTATAATTTTATTGCAGCAGAATTGTCTTCAGCTAAATCATTGAGTGGTACATCTCATGATCCACATTAAATTATTGTAGTGAACAACGCATTTACTTACCAGGGCCATTAGTTGTAATGTTCTTCTAGAACAAAATGTAATGTACAAGTTTAATGTTAGTAAATGACCATGACTAAATCAAAGCTTAAATATCTCGGGTACCGATGACAAGTGATAATTCATGACACAGTAAAGATGAAAGATATGAAATAGTAGATTGATTTTATCACTTTCTGTATTTATCAGATTTTCTTCATAGTACACTTGTAAAAGTTTAGAACAGATCTATCATTGATAATATATTTACATAACATTTACCAATGAAGATTTACAAAAACCCAAAATACCTCTCCCTCCCTATATTTTTTAAATTTTTCTTCTTCCTCTCAAAAAATGTAATGTAACGTAGAGAAATTTCTCTCTCTCTCTCTCTCTCTCTCTCTCTCTCTCATGTTGGTGTAATACAAGGTGTCTCACCTTAACTCATCCATGTAATTATTTCTCGAATTATTCATTTCATTACTCATTTATTTCAATATTGATTTCAAATAGAAATTATTTTGTTTCAAGGCAGCAGGGAGATTGTTATGGTAAATACAAATTTTATCTAAGCGAAGGTGCCTCCGAAATCTCAAGGTGACCTCCGTTCAGCCAAGTGTGTAGACCATTTCAAGATGAATTCACTGACGTATAATATAAAGGTCTTTGAAGGTCATTAGAGGTCAGTTATTACCGTTCAAAACTTTTCATTAAACGTTCTTGAAATTGTCCGTTATCTCCTGTAGTCGAAGGTAACCTCGGGCATCGATATATAGTGATTTATTCTGTCCCTAAATAATAGTTCCACTCCTTCGAAACTTGCATATTTAATTTGTTGACAAGCATCCCTAATGCAGTCCTTCATATTGTCAGGAGATTTGGGTTCTTCTCTTCTTTCTCTTTTATAAAGCCCCCCAAGGAAAACAAGAAAAAGTCTAATTAAAACTAAAAATGTTAAGACTGGAGGGACTCGGTAGGAAGAGAATTCTATTTCCTCTCCTTATACAGTGGGAATATGAAAAACTATTTCGAATATAAGATACAGGGAACAATTCCAAGAATGTTTAACGAATATAAATTTTAAACATCAATAAATGACGGATCGACGTACAAAAACCAACATATCATGCAGGATATCTCCGAAATGATAGTACAAGCGGTCGCATGGTGGTTCTACATGCAAAAATAAACTGAAAAGTAAGTACAACATTTTTTCGTTTAAGGCTTCATTTTCGAGAAAAATGAGTTGAAAATCCATCGGGTATCCGTGTATTAACAGAAAGCTGCGAATTATGAAACTTACAGTCTGTCACACAAGAGCGTGTCTGCGATATCTGCGAAACCTGACACCTAATCAGAATGAGATAAAAAGAATGTAAACAAACGAAAACTTCTCTAATACGCGTTGCTGAATACCTTTCAGTTTCATTTGAAACAGTGAAAGGAACAGAGCTTTTTAATATGAGTGCCGCGTACGCGAAACGATTTGAAGCAGTATTCTTGTGTTGCCACCCAAAAGGGCCAAAATTGAGTTTCCCGAGTGCTGCTAAATATATGCACAAGTCGGTACAGTTTGTTAAGAAGTGGGTAGACCGATATAAGGAGACAAAAAATGTCGACGACTTCCAAAATCGGGGGTTAAAGAGGAAGACCGATATCCGACGAGACAAAATGATTCTCCGGCTTTTCGAGAAGAATCCGACTCTCTCATTACGGAAAGGTCAAGTATTTTTGGCTAAAAAGGGTATAAATATCAGTATAATGACACTGAAACGGCGTTTAGACGAATTTGGTGTTAAGTGGCAAAGTACATTGTTAAAACCGATGCTTTCAAAAAAGCACGTCGAAAATCGTCTGGCATGGGCGAATGAAAACAGAGATCGTGATTGTACTTCCTTGGCCATCGCAGTCCCCTGATGCAAACCCTATCGAAAATGTGTGGTCCCTAATGAAATGCAAGCTGAGAGGAAGACGTATCACAAAAATAAGAACACTTGTACATCACATTCGAAAGATATGGAGGTCGTTACCAGAATCCTACGCTCAAAAATTAGTCGAGAGTATGCCGAAACGATGTCAAGCTATAATCGCTAATGGAGGAGATTGGACACCCTACTAAGTAATAGCGTATTAGTGTTTTAGATGTAGATTCAATTCATATAAATTTTTTTACAAATATATAAATATTTACAGAAATATCGCAGACACGCTCTTGTGTGACAGACTGTATCTTCTAAACTGTACTCATATTATTCGAAAAAGTGTTTCGAATGAAATTTACTTTGTTTGGGAGCGGTCATCTGCTGGTCATAAATCTTATCTAGGTGAACCTGCCTCCGCGATTACAACGTGACCTTCGGCTTCTTTTTTCTATACGTCGTTCGATACGTTTGTTAATTCTTTATAAAAAGGTACGGAGATAGGTACTTGTAACTACCTATGAAAATGTCTTGTTAAATGCTTAGTTTAAAAGATATTGCAATATTAATTTCATCGAATTAAGTGTATGAACGACAAAGAGAACCTAAACGTAAAATCATTGCATCATCTTATTTTGTCTTTCGTACCACAAGTCTGACAAGATGAAAGTTAAAATATTTTGCAAACTAATAATCTTTTGACCCAATACTTTTTTGTAGAGAATTAGAAATGCATCGAATGATGTATAAAAAAATGCATAGTTCCATTTACGAAAACCTAAGGTCACCTTGAAGTCCCAGAAGTACGTCTGCCTAGATAAGATTTGTGACTGTTATAAAATCATCCTCGAAACAAAATAAGTTTTATTTAAAACACTTTTTCGAATAATGTACCTCCAGTTTAGGGGATATTACGTGGATTCAATATAATGAGACACCTCGTAGAAATCTAAATTATTATTATTGTTCAGTATTTGTTATTCTTCCTCTGATAAAATATTGCTTTTAGTTTTATACTATCGAAGCTTTCAAATATAATTGTTCATTTAACTTATATAAAGTTAAAACTTTCCATTCTGTTTGCTTAACGTTACCTGAAAAGTGGCTGTCAGGCAGCGATAACTATTGTATAACGCTTCTTAATTATGTAATCGACTTGATGACGAGACTCGACTAACGTGAAATTATTGAAGAGTGAAGGACAACTGCAACAATTATAAAAGTAGGAGCGCCTGTTGTTAACCACAAAGGAAACGCTATTAGTTCATCATCTGAATTGCTAACAATACAAAACATATACATACATACCCTGTATCTTTAAGAATTATTTTGAAACAAATTTAGGACAATATAGCATTATGCATTAGTGAAGGTATCTTTTTACAATTTGTTTATTCGAGCCTATAATGAGAACTTAAACAATGAACTTTATGGACTTATTTAGTTATATACAAAATGAAAATCTCATCGGTATCGGTTAAGGTTTCTATGTGTTACACAGGCTAATGGTGAAAATAATATATTTTCACAACTTCCGACATAATTCTAAATGTAAAACTCTAAAGATTCTTACATTTTTCGATGCCTTTATGTATGTGTATATACATATGCTGAAAGTTGTGTTCAAATCGGTTAATGCGGAAACAAGCGATAGGCATCGAAAAATGTAAGAATCTAATTTTATGCCGGAAATTATAAAAATATACTATTTTGACCATTGACATATTACGTCAATTATATATGTGTGTGTGTGTGTATATATATATACAAATATAATTGACATAAATGTTTAAAACGTGCTTTTAAGTTTTCAGTGCAGATCTAGATAATAAGGTTGTAAAAGGCGACCTTTATCTTTTCCTCCTCAATTCCGATCGTCTGCAATTTTTTTTTTTTAATTTCTTTCACCTCATCACGTCATAAACTACTGCTTTTAACTACTAAAAAAGAAAGAAACTCAAGTTTTTTAGTCCATTTTTTAAAAAGTCATTCTATTTTAAAGGGTGTTTAATCAGTTATGTCAGTATAGCTGTATATTTTATATTATCCTACATTCAATTGACTTATGTTAATATTAAATTTATTTTATATTTTATTTTTGCCTCGTATTATTACCTTGAATAAATATAGACGAGATCATGAATCAAGTAAAGTCATTCAAGAGTAAAAGGCATGGAAAACAGGAATTTGAAATATGCCACGTACAAAAAAATTGAATTTTGTCCAGATTGATTTTTCTGCCTATATTGAAAATTAGGTCAGCAAGACTATGGTTCTGCACGCGTCCTTTTGACGTTCATCAATATATCAGATATCGTAGCGAACATTGCTTTTGTTTCTCTTTACTCTTATCAAGTAAAAGTTAAGAAAATGATTGTAGAAAATTAAAAAAATTAAAAACTAAAAAATTTTTTAAACTTCATATAGCATGTACGATGTTCATTTTTACAAAACAAACGGCATGGCAGGTATATTTTTTAGAACATATACATTTTGTTTAATTAATTGTTTACAGTCACACCAAACCATATAATTGTAGATTAAGGTATAGGATGGATTTTACAGTTTTTGAGAAAAGTTGGTTGGTTGTAAAAATTTTAGTAGATGTAATGTTAAAGATACGATCTAGCCGCTCGTTTCTTCCCATTTTAAGCTTTGCATTATCTTACATAAATATTATTTCTATAAAAACTTGCACCTCGCTATACTATATTATATTTACTCTTTTTCCATATTTCATTACGTTATTAATAAATTACTGATTTATCTGCAACGTAAAATAGTTTTATAAAACATTACAATTTATAAAAAAAAAGGCACCCTTTACTTTATTTTAAAAGCTTTGTTTCAAAAACTTCAAAGTTTAAAACCATTATATTCATCCTAAATTGACATAAGCTGTATTGTTAAACAACAACGATAAATTGAACAAAAGAGCAAAGCATAAAATAGAGGGACAATGGTTGATGGTATATATCGGTAACAATTACATAAGCTATTATGTGACAAGCGACAAAAGACATCGAGCCGATTAATGACGTAACCGAAATACTGAAATGATCGTAGGAATTCCTCGTGAGGATTCGGCTTCTGAACACCTAGAACGCAAAGAACGAAAGATGCAAGATAGGGCTGCGGAAATGCGGGCTTGGCCCCTTTGGGCCATGACGCCGCTCCCATGTAACTGGCGTTAATACATCTCCGTCGAATTTACTCGACACATTCATCACTGCACACCTATTGTTAGTGGTCACCTAATATATCTAGAACTTTGTAACATGTAGATTTTGGATATGGGCAAAGGAGGAAAATGCTTCTTCAGATATTACGTACATAACAGCCTATTTAAGATAGAACATCGTAATTTTTAGAAATATTAGATTGTTTCATAGATTCCATCATTTTTTACTTATTTGTTTTCATTAAAATATTTTTCACTAATTATTATATTATATCAAAATACGTGCCAAGGATAATTTTGGTCTACCGAACCGGTGCAGAGATATTTGGTTGTAGCATCGAAGGGCCCTAATGACCGATCGAGATGAAATTTGAGAGAGATAATAAAGAAATAGGAACCTCAGATATGAAATTTTAACTCCGAGTATTTGTTTAGTTTCCGAGATATTAATAAACAGTTTTCTATATTATACACTGAATGCTGCCTATACAGATATTACTAACAATAGCGAAATCGGCCTCAGTATCTACAGCGTGTTCCATTTACAATCCGACCACCTCTTTTTAAGCTACATTACGTTTTAATTTCCGTGGCCGCAAAATGTTGCATTGTGTAATAGTATATAACTGTACATATATTTAATTATATATAATTTATATAATTAAATACAATTATATGTATATATTTAATATATATTATTACTGTATTTAATAATAATTATTATTATTAATAAATAGCCGGCGATTGACCTTAGTTTCCATTTTTCAAGCTGGCTTCGATTAGTAAGAATATTAATCCTAATTCTGGCCAGCATTTGATTGCTTAGTCACTTTTAAAAAATAATTAGGTAGAATACAAAACATCCTTTGAGCGACCAAAGTTACAATAACCTGGTTGACACTGAGCTACTGTATCATTGTTACGTCGCGTAAGACGGTCCCTGCGACGGCCCTCATGGTATGACCGCCGGGACTGTCATACCGTTATACTGACCTTCGATAAACCTAAGGAACCACCATAAACCGAATCTTTTTAGCCTAACTTCTATTTACATAAGTATTTTCGGTTTATGGATGGTCCTTAAGACAGTCCTTAGGTTTATCGCACGCTCTTATAACTTACGGAGAAAGCGGTTGTTTGTCCATTAAAAATAACAGGTATTTCCCATTAAAAAGGACACCCATACCGAGCTTTCCTCCGTAATTGAACGAGACGAGTCAGTACTGTTCTACTAAACGTCGTGCAGGCAACACGACTATTCCACAAGCTTCGCGTACTTCTCACTTCGATCAAATTGATATTATATTAGTCTACTCGGTGCCAATACTATTCATATATCAAGTGTATTGTTATTCAACATTTATATCAATTATTTCTTCCTATACGACGAAAGCTCCAGTGTAATAAGTTGTTAAAATATAAACATTATAAGACTGTAGACTACAGTTTTATTCCCCAACAAATACCCTTATTATCCCACAAGAAATAAGGGGGTCGACCTGTTCGTGGTGTCGATCGTTATAATCGTAACGGGAATTTACGACTCCCGTTGACGCGCTTCATCCCGATCGCGTCTCCCCGCGACTGGACGAATTAACAATCATCGTCTATTCAACAGTCAACGATGGCAACTACTACAGCAGTTTGATAATGCCTGTATAGGTAGAAATAAATGTATAATACTGGAAAGTTTTCTTGTTAATATCTCGGAAACTAATAAATATCTGAAAATTTTACACTTGCGGTCCATCCCCCTCTCCTTTCCGCGACACCTCCAAATTTCGTGTCGTTCGGCTAGCGAGACCTTTCGTAACTTTATCCAAAAGTATTTATTTAAAAATTTGAATAAAAATTTAAGTAACAAAACATGTACAGATTAGTTAATACTAGATAAAGGAGTAATTTCCAAATGGAAAAAAATAACAGAAAACTGGAAAAGATACGTTCACTATTGATCTTGTATGCTTTTTCGGTAATTTTATGTCAAACTTTTGTTAAGAAAGCCGATATCTATAGGGGATGATATAAAACAATCTAATACAAGCTATTTAACTCTTAACTAATGTCGTTGAATCATAATTGCGCATGTTTATACATATAAAATATGCAAGGAGCATATAAGATTTATGCATGTTAAGTATGCATCAAACATATACGTATATGCATGATAAATACAGATATGCAAACGGAAAGTGTGTACAATTTATGAATAACGTTCAACATAAATTACAACATTATTTGATCCGTTACACCTGTATTTGATCTGTTTAGCAATTTTGTTTTAATTAGCAATTTATTTATAGCGGAGCGTCAAAATTGGCATTAAGACAAATCATAAGTAACTTTTCCATATTTGTAGCACCGGAAATACGGAACAGAATGTAACGGATGCATTTTTGTAATTGGCCCAATACTGCTGTGATAAATATATCATTTGGCTTTATCACCTAATATGTTTGAGAATTTTACATATTTCGGACAAACCAGGATTTCTTTTTAAAACTGCGTTTATTTTTATGTGAACTTGTTCACCATAATTACTTACATAAATAGAGTCCATGAATATTTACAACGAGTATCTGTAATATTTTTATTTATGATAATATATTATACATTGTCATCTATGATCACAGAATGTGCTCAATGCGCATTAATATGCTCATATAATGTTAGAGACTTCTAAAATTTACAACAGTAATTTGTAATTTGTTCAGTTGTTTAAAAAAAAAATGTAACCTACCAATTTAAAAAAGTAATATAACTATAATTCGTAATTTGTTTTGTAACGAAGAATCTATGATGTACCTTAAAATAATCTCTTCATGGAGATAACTGGACTAATTTTAATTAAAATTGAATTAAGAGTATCTGATAAAATGTCTCGCATATCTTCGTAAAATAATAATATAACCTATAAACTATTATAACATATGTTGCGGTTGAACTCGCATAATTTCTAAGATATTCGTGAAAAACTGCCTGTACGATTAGAATGTATTCTGCTTATCGTTGTGCCTCTGTCGCAGAATATGCGTGAGTGTTGGTTGCCGGTCGCCAGTCTCTTATCTTCTGTTTACAAACGAGGGTCGGGTGAGCAGAAAGGACCCGTGCATAACGTGCACATGCAAGCACGCAGGGAATGTCCATTATAATTCGCTTAAAAATTAATATCGTATGTTTTGTTAGTTTAATGGTTTTGGGTTAATTTTTTTAATCCGCAACGTTAGCATAAAATGACAATAATTCTATTTCCTAAAATAATATCAATTATATTTATTCATCCATTATTTTTATAATTAATTTGTTATTATTTTACGCAAGCGTTGCTGGCCTCTGAGAAGCGATCAGATTAAAAAATTAAACATTAAATACATTGATGATATTCGACGATATCGCATATGCATATGGTGTACGCGGCCTTTAAGCTTGCTGACTCTCTTTTATAAACAGAAGACAAGCGACTCGTGCCCGCGAATCACTGCTAACGCATACGCTGTCACAGATACACAATTATAGGCCGAATTCAATGTCGAATGCCGGCAGTTCTTCACGAATATCTCGAAAACTAGGAGAATTCAGCCTCTATATGCATAGAAATTAGTTATTCAAAATATTGAGTTTTACAACATATGCAAAAATCATCCAAATTAGAGCCTAGTCAGTCTCTCTGCAGTTTCACCATTTTCTAATAAAAACGATACCAAAATATATGAAATGAATCATGGATAATCATGGTAACAAACTGATTGTGGATAATAAAAGTTATATGAAAGAAGTCTGAATAATGAAAGCTATACCGAATAGAGATAATATACAGTGCTGGACAAAAGTATTGGCACAGCATGATTGTTATGATAGAAATGCTTATAACTACTAAACAAATTGATTTAAACAAAAAACTTTTTGACGTATTTATTTATTATCTATTCTAGTTTATTACATAACAAGAGCAACAATATAAATAAAATAATACGCAAAATAATAACAAAAATATATTTTTTGAACATTTTATGGGTGGACAAAACTATTGGCACAGTAGAATATTTACGCTTATAACTAATTACATAATAAACTTCTAATATTTTGTTGGCAGTCCTTTTCTTTTAAGGACTTCCTTTAATCTTCTGGGCATCGAGTGGACTAATTTTTTAGTGAATTCAGGTACAATATTGCTCCATTCCTGCAGAAGAACTTTCTTCAGTTCAGACTTGCTTGTGATATTATGTTTCCTAATTCTTTTTTCCAATTCGTTCCACACGTGCTCAATGGGATTCATATCGGGACTTTGAGGTGGTGTGTTTAATGTGTGGGCAGTATTATATATTATCCACTGACGAACAATATACGCCATATGTTTAGGATCTCGATCCTGCTGAAAATAGAAATCCCTGGGGAGGTTTAATTTTTGAGTACTTTTCAAAAGATTTTGCTTGAGTATATTTAAATATACATATTCATCCATTATCTCATCAATGAATATAAGTTCTCCTACACCCGATGATGCCATACATCCCCACACCATTAAACCACCACCCCCATGTTTCATGGTGGCTTGCAGATTCAGTTCGTCCATCTCTGTGTTGGGTTTTCGCCATACTAATATTCTGCCGTCAGATTTAAAAATATTAAACTTACTTTCATCTGAAAACATGATCTTTTCCCAAAAATCAGTATCTTTCGTAACAAACTCTTTCGCGAATTCCACTCTTTTCTTTTGGTTTATTTTACTGATGTAGGGCTTTCTTCGTGCTGCACGGGCAGAATAACCGGCATCCTTCAATACCCTACGTACAGTTTTGGTACTTACTTCTTTTTCACACTCAGCTTTTAACATCGAAGCAATTTCAGTCGAATTAGTTTTTGGATCCTTCTTTACAATATTTACGATTTTCCTTTTTTCTCGAATTGTTACCTTAGAAGGGCGACCACTCCTAATTTGATTCTCTAGATTTTCTTCACTTTTAAAGCGTTTTATGACTGAACGCACAGTAAAACGACTTCTGTTTATGATTTGTGCAATTTCGTTGTAAGATTTATTCATCTTATATAAATTTAATATTATTTTTCTTTCTTCAATTGTGGTTTCTTTCGTTTTTCTAGACATTATTACTCTTTCTTGGTTTTTTGTTGTTTAATAACTGAAGTCTCCAGTTTCACTGATCGAGTGTTATAATAAAAGACTAACGGGGGATTTCCCTTCGCTACTTCCAAATGACGATCGGAAATCGTTGAAAACGGCGACGATACATTGTTTGTTCCATGCTGTGCCAATACTTTTGTCCACCCATAAAATGTTCAAAAAATATATTTTTGTTATTATTTTGCGTATTATTTTATTTATATTGTTGCTCTTGTTATGTAATAAACTAGGATAGATAATAAATAAATACGTCAAAAAGTTTTTTGTTTAAATCAATTTGTTTAATAGTTATAAGCATTTGTATCATAACAATCTTGCTGTGCCAATACTTTTGTCCAGCACTGTATGTCGGATGAACATTATGATTTGGGTTAGGGGCGTGTAATGAATATTCTCTCGAATCAGCCATCGTGGCTACGCAATAGAGAAAGCATCTACTCGTACGGATATGACCGCTACAGCATTTGACAAGCAGCTGTGGCAACTAGACACTCGAGATACTAATGACAATGATCCTAAGTTCAATAACGAATCCGCCAGCAACGGGATAGCAGTCACGTCTCTCCAGAATCCAAGTTAGACTTTTCGTCAATTAAGGTATTCGCTGATGGCAAACGTTATACTCGCTTGACGATATCGCACGATAATGCGTCTCTCCGTCATCGTGATGCTGCCGAAGAAAACTATGATGGGATGTGTCCCAGGACACGAGATCATCGGATTCGTCGAGGACAATCCTCGTTCAAAAAGTGAGGGAAATGAACGCCGCCGTTAATTGGCCAATCTCTATTTTGGTGGTTAGAAAAGGATGCTAGCCGCCATTGAGAGAAAGCCGCTAGCGGGAAGCATCGCGCGTGCCAAGGACACCCACTGTATCTTCCCGACAAGGGCTGTTTATAAATTTGAAGGACCTTGTTTGACTAAGTATTGAGATCTGTGGCGGGACCACCAAGCCATCCCAACATATACCGTGAATAATGCATCGGCATCAGGTTATCGTCTTACCAGACAAAGACTAGGGTCGGCGCGTGTGACAAGCCACGCGACAGAGTCCGTTGGACTGTTTACTATTGGGTGTCGGTACCGATATCTCTTCTTAAGGAGAACTATGTAATTCTATACTTCCGTTAGGCAAAACGTCCGTCCCGTGACCGCGGCTACGTTCGGCGACTAGTTGTCGCCTTGAACCCAAGCTCATTATCGCAACTACAATCGGTTTAACTCACAATGATTTATAACGACTAAAGATTTATGAAGATGGCTTTAATTTATAAAGATTTATACGCGCTAAAAGTTTACACAGACAGTGCTTGACACTTTTCTAAGAATTCCAAAGGGGAGGGCCCGGTATCCTTTCATCTCCCACATGTATATTAACGTATCCATAGCCAGCAGTTTAATAAAAAATATATAGTGTCTAAGAAAATAATGTTACAAATAAAAAGGAAAGTTTTGTGGTTTCTTCAAAGAATACTTCTTTATCGGAATAGTTCTTTAACAGAAGAAAATTCTGTTTCTTGGTAAAAAGTTATTTTACTCTTATGATATTTAAATTTTGCATTTTTCATGTTACAATTACATTAAAAGGATGTCTTTATAACAAGTGTATTGAAATAACGAAACCAATTGCTACGGCGAGTTTGCATATGCTCTATTCATATTTCTATTAATGTAATTTGTTATAATTATTAACTTCTAAAATAAAAAAAACATAATCAACACAACAGTGATAGAATTGTAACTGTGTTTTGCAGCTGAAAATGCTAATTTCCGCATACTTATAAATCATATATGTATAGAAAACCCTAAAACGTAAAGCTTCGAAGCTCATCTTCGGTTCTAGAAAGAAAAAGCGAAGACGCTTAAAGGTGCTGTAAATTAAGTCCTCTCGATGGAAACTAATGAGTCGAGTCGATTAAACTCGTTATCGCGTCTCACTATCAATAATTTGTACGTAGTTTAAAAATTCTTAACCCGTAGTTAGGATCTTTTCAAAAACTACAATAGTGTAGCACGGTTTAAATTACGGAACCGCGTTCTAACAAACACCTTTCAACGAAAAAATTTATAAAGTATGTTAACAAGGAATAGACAAAATTCACTATTTGCAACATAAGAACGTTTAACCATTATCTTAACCGTCAATTAGTATTGTTAGATTATAGATAATCCATAATATAATACAGTTATTCGTATTAATATGCGGACACAGCTCTATTTCTGTGTCATTTAAATATTGTATTGTTCATATAACGTTTCATTGTACAAGGTGTTCGAAAATGGTTTATGGCGACTAATGACTTTCGCAACGGTAGCTAAAAGAATAATACAATGAATTTTATTTTGTTTTTTATTCAAACTAAAAATAATTTTGTATCAAGTCTACTTACACCAAGAGCGGTCAAAATGACCGATACTTGTCAAAGTGTAAAAGGGTCCTGCAATCTGTTCATCGAGCCCCAATTAGCCAGTTTCCTCGTTTCCTACAGTTTGCCACACGTTTTTCAAATATTTACCGCCTATCATTCGATACGATGATATCAGATATCAGAAAAATTCCGGATCGATCGTTAGATCGCTAGATGCTAACGCTAGAAATACCATGCCAATTAAAATGACTGGTTCTACAATTTTATAAATGTGTCGACCCTATTTTATATATGTGTTTAGGAATCATGTTCCCAGATGGATTAATAATACCAAAAATGTACTATATAACATGAAATTCCTTCTGTAAGAAAGTAATAAATCAATAAATATAAAAATATTCTATCACTAGGTATTTTTTAAAGACTAATAATTTTCACTGGTTTTGGTAGAAATAGTTTCGCGTTAACTATCGGTAGTTCTAACGTTAAAGATCAAGAAGTAGCAATACGTCATATTACTGGACATCCGGAAGCTGACCGATCTCATGTTCATTGGCAAGTGAAAGAAGTGACCGCTCTTGCTAGGCTTACTCACAGTGGGTTTATACATTATAGCACGACGAGTAGGAATCATCTTCTCAACAGTGCTACATATCATTCGCGAAGGAGATCTCCGATCTTATAAAATTCAACACTTTTCTACGCATGTTCAAACTCTGTGTTTAAACGATCATGCCGTTCGACGAACTTCCGTTGCATGTTAGTAAACTGTAGGGCGAATCATTTCGAACGTGTGCTCTTTTTGCAAGTGGTAACACCCTGAAACAAAATACCAGAATTTGGGTTTACAGAAATCCCCGTACGATAATTGAAAGATTTAACACCAAGGATACTTTGTCGTCCATGTTTAAGCAGGAATCGTCGGGAACCATGTTATCGGCTCCATTTATTTACCTTTAGACGATTAACAAGTGCAACATATTTGTAATTTTTACGTCCTTGTCTACTAATAAGGGAGCCCTGATGATTCATTTTGCGCGTAGATCTGTCGATTTCAAGTCACGGTACAGCATTCATTTCAAAGATTTTTTGATATCTTTCGTCGTTTACGATTTATAACCACTTACATAGAACGAACAGCTCGAATGAAAGGACTGATTTCCTGAGAAGTATATTTAAATGAATATTTGTGCGAAGTTTCATCAAAATCAGTGTGTATCGGTCACAGGATTCTCTTGTAAGTAAACTGCTTCGAGTTGTACCACGACGCTGTAACCCCAAAACTCTCAAGGCTGACGTCACCTTGAAGGGCCACCACTAGACACTCTCAAGACATTTAACGCATTGCCTCCCTGATAAGGAACTTCCAAGAAAATATGTCCCCACCAACATTTTCATCGCTTTCCCACAGTATATAACCCTCGACTATTGACAGGCCAACTAGTCTAAGTTTTGAAACCGATAGTAAGTGGTATTCGAGAGTCATTCACTCTCTAGAAATAAAGTTTTTTTTCGCAAGTTTTTCCTTTTTTTTACGTGACAACACAGACGTCACTATGTATACTTTATGCACGATGGTACTTCATATAATGCTAATCAAACGGTTTGTTAATGTTTGAATCAAATGTTTGAATTACGGTTAATCGGGTGCAAATCTGCTTCTCATTTGTGGAATCCCCATTCACTATAGTTGACACTAGCTATTCAAGAAAGTAAGAAAGAAAGGAAAAAAGAAGAAAGATATAGAATGTATAATGATGGTTCTATGACATCTACATACGACAATAGATGCAATCTTTCGTGCGAAATACAAATACATTGCAAATAATGCGAGTTCGAAAACTAATGGAACTTTAACATTTTTTCTCAACAGCACGATTGAGTTCCGACTCAGACCTTTTTTTCTCATGATGAGTAGAATAACGATGCCATAAATAAATTTGATCTTAAATTTCCAAGTTCAGATCAATTTAGTGGCAACCTCTTTTATAGATCTTCACCGACTTAGAAGTATAGAATGACACTATGGTGACAAATCCTTTTCGAATGCCCGGTATACTAGATCTTTAACAAATTTTGCATTTTATTTATTGTATATTTGATTTACTATTCAATAAATTGCAGAAGATTCTTCAAATTATAAAGAATAAACTCTACTCGCAATTTTCCCGATATATTTTTTCAGATAGCACAATCTGTATTCCTTGTTCTGTAGATTACAATATTATATCATACACATAAAATGAATAAAAGAACTTATAACTATGTGAAAAATAAGATAAACCCCTTCCCACGAATAATCAATTGAAACCATACCGTTCGTTACAGCGACATCAGATAGAGTATCCAAGTTTTCATCAAAACAGACATCTTCCTCCGTCCATCTGTCGTTCAGCGAAGTGTCACCTCCGACAATTTCTTTAACTACATCAGTTCCCTCAAGTATCATGCAACGTTCCATCTCCTTCGATGTTTTCCTCAAACTTATGTTGTCTTGCTCGTCCTCGATATTCATATTTCTGTCTATAAACTTTTGTTCATCTAGCATTTCTCTGTCGTCATGTTCGTCCTTGAAACGAACAGTTTTACTGTCATTGGTATTGAAGAGGATACCACGAACAGCCTCGACATTTTTGTTCTTCAAAATAGGCGCTCGATCGAACAGATGGGTCATACTCCTCTCGATATTCGATCGCGTATCGTCTATCGCGTCAGAGTAGAATTTTTTAAAATTTGATTTTTTTATTCGAAGTGTTCCAGCGTTGCTATGGGGCACAGAATTTTTCATTCGCCTGTAACCCCAGCTACGTAAAACTGCAGTGGATTCGGAAAATTCACCGGTCGGAATGGCAACGGTATTCATCCTCCTGAAATCCAACGTGTTTAGTTTGTTTTCGAAGTTCTGCTTGGTTTCGTCGGTCCTGAAGCAAGCTGGCGGCTCGATGAGAAACTTCAGCGCTTCCAGTTGTTCGTAGTATTCACGTTCGAACTCCTCCCGGTTGAGTTCGCTATTTCCCTTTCCATCTTTTTCTTTCCCGTTAGTTAATCCGGCTTCGACATTTGCCGTAAGAATCGTCGACTTTGAATCGACTTTTTTGGCCACAGGTCTCGCAAAAGTCACGCCTTTGCCTCGTTTCGACTTACAACTAACGTCAAATCTATTTCTCTCGCCACTTTTCTTCGTCTGCCGTTTTCTAGATTTTCGATGACTCTCTAACCTCGTTCCCGGTCTGGAGCTGCTGTTTCGTTTCCACGAAGCGCGTAACGAACGAATCATTGCTACAAATCGTGATCCGGGACTGGCACATGGGACTTTTCTCTTGGATTTCGAACGTGGCACACGTTTCGACAGCTGTTTGTCGCTGACCAAAGGGTCCGTTGTCTTGAATGACAAGATTTGCGAGGAACTTGTTTCCTCCACGCCGGTCAAGCATTGCGAACAATTGAAAAATCTCATCTTCGAAACGGGATTGCCAATTCGTCACTATCGCGTCAATTCATTAATTTTTTTATTTATTTTATAATAAGTTTAACGTCACATCAATTTCAGGCTCAGTTTGTCTATAGTTATTAGTGGTTATCTATGGTATATTATAGTATCTGATTATGGAAGATTGAAAATATTACGGAGATATTGAATTCTGTTATCTAACGTCGTGTTTTTTAAACATTTGTTTACTATCACTAAGAGTTTCATTCAGAGTATTGTTAGAAGAGACTCTCTATATTTAAGGCAATTTAAGATGTGTTTAACTGCTGTATAATATAAGTTTCACAAATATTGCGTTATCAGGATTGTTGTTTTATCATATCATATATTATACAGAACAAAAGTTCACAGATAGCTCACGATTATCGCGTTCCATTTCTTTCAGTGTTTAATACACATAGGAAAGACATATTACACTATACAAATATTGCTCTTTTTTAGATATACAGTGGCTCACGAAAGTATTTGAACACTTAGCATAACAAGCTTTCATGTACAGTCTGTCACACAAGAGCGTGTCTGCGATATCTGCGAAACCTGACACCTAATCAGAATGAGATAAAAAGAATGTAAACAAACGAAAACTTCTCTAATACGCGTTGCTGAATACCTTTCAGTTTCATTTGAAACAGTGAAAGGAACAGAGCTTTTTAATATGAGTGCCGCGTACGCGAAACGATTTGAAGCAGTATTCTTGTGTTGCCACCCAAAAGGGCCAAAATTGAGTTTCCCGAGTGCTGCTAAATATATGCACAAGTCGGTACAGTTTGTTAAGAAGTGGGTAGACCGATATAAGGAGACAAAAAATGTCGACGACTTCCAAAATCGGGGGTTAAAGAGGAAGACCGATATCCGACGAGACAAAATGATTCTCCGGCTTTTCGAGAAGAATCCGACTCTCTCATTACGGAAAGGTCAAGTATTTTTGGCTAAAAAGGGTATAAATATCAGTATAATGACACTGGAACGGCGTTTAGACGAATTTGGTGTTAAGTGGCAAAGTACATTGTTAAAACCGATGCTTTCAAAAAAGCACGTCGAAAATCGTCTGGCATGGGCGAATGAAAACAGAGATCGTGATTGTACTTCCTTGGCCATCGCAGTCCCCTGATGCAAACCCTATCGAAAATGTGTGGTCCCTAATGAAATGCAAGCTGAGAGGAAGACGTATCACAAAAATAAGAACACTTGTACATCACATTCGAAAGATATGGAGGTCGTTACCAGAATCCTACGCTCAAAAATTAGTCGAGAGTATGCCGAAACGATGTCAAGCTATAATCGCTAATGGAGGAGATTGGACACCCTACTAAGTAATAGCGTATTAGTGTTTTAGATGTAGATTCAATTCATATAAATTTTTTTACAAATATATAAATATTTACAGAAATATCGCAGACACGCTCTTGTGTGACAAACTGCTAGCTGTTGTTCGCGACTTCGTCCATGTAGAACTAGAAAAACTGATATTTTTCTCTATTTATTTTTTGACATTATGCATTGTTAAAGTAACTACTTCAAGAAAAACTCCACATCTTTATTTATATCCGTGACCTGGAGACTGCTATTACGCAGAAATATCCTAAATAAGGAGCGGCGCATATCACTGGTACCCTTGAGTATACATTAAGTTTCAGGTTGAAAGATCTAGCAACAAAGGAACTAATAAACAGATTTCTATTTATGTTTTCTGTAGCCTCTAGCCAAAGCTATAAGGTTAACTTTTCTGGTAATGTCCTTTTGTTATAAATATGTGCTCCCTATCATTCCGTTGTCTAGTAACACTAAGAGAGTAAGGATCTGAATCAGCATAAACCTATATATTATACTTACACCTTTAATTATTTCAATATACTTTTCTATTACAAATTCATCCACTTCAATCAGTCAACCTCAACCTCAACACGTATAATGTAAGAGTCGATAGTGTTAGAGTCATCTTTAGTACAACGTAAAGCAACTTTGTAGCGTCGCAACCATAGAGTTATAATGATAGAATACGCGGTGTTACGTCGCGTAAGACGGTCCGTGCGACGGCCCTCATGGTATGACCGCTGAGGTCTACATACCGTTATACTGACCTTCGATACACAAGTATTTTCGGTTTATGGGTGGTCCTTAAAACAGTCCTTAGGTTTATCGCTCGCTCTTATAACATACGGAGAAAGCGGTTGTTTGTCTATTAAAAATAGCAAGTATTTCCCATTAAAAAGGACACCCATACCGAGCTTTCCTCCGTAATCGAACGAGACGGGTCAGCACTGTTCGACAAAACGTCGTGCAGTCGACACGACTGTTCCTATCAGCTTCGCGTAGTCCTCGCTTCGATCAAAGTGATATTAACTTAGTCTATTCTTTATTATTATTACTCATCTAGCAAGTGTATTATTATTCATCACTTATATCAATTATATCTTCCTATACGACGGAATCTCCCGTGTAATAAGTTGTTAAAATACAAATATTATAAGACTGTAGACTACAGTTTTATTCGCCAACAAATACCCCTATTATCCCAGAAGAAATAAGGGGATCGACCTGTTCGTGGTGTCGATCGTTATAATCGTAACGGGAATTTACGACTCCCGTTGACGCGCTTCATCGCGATCGCGTCTCCCCGCGACTGGACGACATAACACGCGGGTTACGGTCCATATGTGTTTACCTGTAAGTGAACGCGATATCGAAATAGAATACAGCGCTAGGATAATCACATTCTTTGCATACCATAGTCATCAAAAATTGTAACTAAGCAGTAGCAGCATACCTATGCGACCGGCTTCCAGCGATCACCCCACCACAGAAACTAAACAGTTGATATAAAAAACCCTCCCAAATCAGTACTAGAGTTCTTTTCTGTTCATTTTTTGTTGTAACACTTTGAACCGTCACTCTGTTGGATTCACATAATAAAAGTCCATTTTCATATACGAAGTTTAATTTTCTTCACCCTATTCGTGAAAGAATTATTTCGTTCGAACTGGGACGCGAGGAAATTACCGGCGATCTGTTAATTTCGCGATTTCTTGTGTCTCCGACGTGACAAGAACGTTGCATAGGAGCGTCTTCTGTCCTTGTCTAATCAGGCATGCACACTAATGCACGCCTCTCGTTCATCGGTGTTATAGTTACATGTGTATTTACTATACGAATATGCATACGTTATTAGACAAGAATACAAGAGGTCTATGCAGCGTTCTCTTTCTATTCAGCTCTATTCTTTTCTATCTATTTATTATCTATGGTCACAATATTGCTCCATCCCCTCTTTCAATGAGGTGTCTGCCGGAACGTGCGCGATTCAAAATTTACTGTCACTTCTCACAGAGTCCTGCTCGGGCAACCGAGGAGAACAGATGTGCGTAAGCAAACGTGTGCTCCAGTCAAGTGAAACGGTTTAGTGTTAAGAACAGTGAAAGTGCCAAACAATGCAGCAGCAGATACCAACAATTAAGATTGCAACTAAAGGTGAAAAATACTATATCAATGGGTCGTTAGATTTACCAGGTGTGAAACAACAACAGCAAAATAGCAACAACCAAAACGACATGGAAACAGAAGAAACGGAAGAGCAATGGAGACAAGAGGAGTGCAGATATGACAACGAAAGGAGTTACCAGGACGAAACCTGGAAACTAGCAAAGACAAGCAAAAAACGAAAAATAATTCTAGGCGCAAGTTCTACAGCAAACGCAGACACAGAAAAGCAGCGATGGCTGCAAGAATTACCCTTAAGAAACTCCTTTAGCTCATTAACTGAAGAAATAGACAATGACCCGACAAGCAAAAACACAACCAAATCAACTTACACATCAAAACCACCACCAATATTTGTTGAGGCCCAAATAATAGACCCGCTTATAGAACTACTAAACAATACAGTCGGAAAGGAGAACTATACAATAAAACAAACAAAACTAGAACAAGTAAAAATCCAAACAGATACCCCCGAAGTATATAGGAAAGTGATAAAAGAACTAAAGGATAAAAATGCTATATACCACACATACCAGCTCAAAACGGAAAGGAGCTACAAAATAGTCATAAGAGGATTACATCCAAAAACCAACACAAAAAAACTAAGCGACGAATTAGCAAAAATTGGCCACCAAACAAGAACAATAAACAATATGACAAGATATGACACGAAACAACCCTTACCATTATTCTTAATAGAACTCGAACCCAGACCCAATAACAAAGAAATTTACGAAATAAAAAAGATACTAAATACAATTGTAACAGTAGAACCACCACGATACAAAAAAGATATACCACAATGCATGCGGTGCCAACAATACGGCCACACAAAAAATTATTGTAACAGAAGCCCGGCATGTGTCAAATGTGCAAAAAATCACCTAACAATACACTGCCCACACACAGGAAAAATAGAAGAAGTTAGATGCTATAATTGCAACGGAAACCACCCAGCCAGCTATAAAGGATGTGAAATCAGGAAAGAACTACAACGTAAACTTTTTCCACCACTTCGCAACAGATCACTCAATAACTACCAACCACAACAAAGTACAACGGAAAACGAAACGACATTGAAAGCACAATATGAACCGAGCGCCATAATCGGAAACATAGATCCCCAAAGTAACCGAAGCTACGCACAAGTAACCAAAAACATTAGCCAAGCAACGCTTACAAGCAATCAGAACCAAAGCAATAACATCGAAGACGCTACAGAAATCAAAGAAATGCTCAAACAATCCACCAAAAGCATGGAAATGCTGGGAAAAATGATGAGCGAGCTAAACACAGTATTAAGACAACAAGTACAACAAACCACAATCATGCTACAACTACTCACAAACTTGCTAAGTAAAAAATAGAGATGGACAAGTTGAAAATAGCAGCCTGGAACTCCAATGGCTTGCAACAGCGAGTCCACGAAACAAAAACATTTTTGTATCAAAACAATATTGATATACTACTTGTCTCAGAAACACATTTCACTCTAAAAAGTTACATGAAAATTCCGTACTACACCATCTACGACACAAAACATCCCTCAGGTAAAGCACATGGAGGAACTGCAGTAATAATAAAAAATGATATCAAGCATCACCTACATAGTCAAACAAATCAAGAACACTTACAAGCAACCACTGTCACAATACCAACCAATGACAATTACTTCCAGATATCAGCAGTATATGTACCTCCGAGACACAAAATGACATTAAAAAAATGGGAAGATTACTTTCAATCTTTAGGCGACAAATACATAGCGGCGGGAGACTTTAACGCAAAGCACACATTATGGGGTTCGAGAATTAATACGCCGAGAGGGAGGACATTAGAAAAATATATCAGAAGCAACAACCTCAATGTACTATCTACAGGAAAACCAACGTACTGGCCGACAGACCTCAACAAAATACCTGACCTGTTGGATTTTGCAATAACAAAAGGACTAAATGCAAGCAAATTAAAAACAACAACCAGCCTTGAGCTTAACTCCGACCATACACCAATTATAATAGAATACGTAAGCAAACCACTACTTTACAGCAGGACAGATTCACTATGCAATAAGACCACCAATTGGCAATCTTTCAAAGAATTAATCGAAAACAAAATCAATTGCAATATCCCGTTGAAAACACCTGAACACATTGAACAGGCAGTATCAACTTTGACAGAAATAATACAGGAAGCAGCGCGGGCAACCACTACCCATGAATCAAATAGCAGGCAAACAAAAATTATTCCGCAGGACATCCTAGACAAAATCAGGGAAAAAAGAAAAGCGAAAGCAAAATGGCAAAAACAGAGAACACGAGAAAACAAGAAAAACCTAAATAAACTTGCAAAGGAATTAAAAAATAAAATATGGGAACATTATAATAACGAATTTACAAAATTCATCGAATCACTATCCACGCATGAGAACACCAACTACTCCCTATGGAAAGTCACTAACAAAGCGAAGAAAACAGTAAAATCAATCCCAGCAATCAGAAAAATAGACAACACATGGGCCAGAAGCAACGAAGAGCAGGCAGAAGAATTCTCAAAGCACCTACAAAATATATTCTCGCCGTACGAAATTAATAACAGCATCCCCGGATGGCAAACAAATGAAGAAGTTGAAAATGCCAGCAACACAACTGATAAACGCTGCACCATACTCAGCACAACAGCGCAAGAAGTTACAAATTTAATTAAGGCAACAAATACAAGCAAAGCACCAGGATTTGACTTGATCAATGGAAAAATCTTAAAAAACCTTCCCCCAAAGGCAATAAGACTAACAACACTAATATTCAACGCAATTCTAAGAATACAGTACTTTCCTAAACTATGGAAAATAGCACTGATCGTAATGTTACCCAAACCAAACAAAAACCCACACCTAACTGCATCTTACAGGCCAATATCGTTACTACCTGCGTTCTCCAAACTGCTGGAAAAAGTAATATATAACCGCCTAAAACCAATTATAGAAAAAGAAAAACTAATACCGGACCATCAATTTGGATTCAGAAATAAACACTCCACAATAGAACAAATGCACAGACTCGTGAATGAAATCTTACAGGCACTGGAAACAAAACAATATTGCACGGCACTCTTTATGGACATCGAAAAAGCATTCGACAAAGTTAACCATGAAAAACTCCTTCGAACAATCAAAAACCAATTTCCAAAACAAATCTATAAATTACTCGGATCCTACTTAAATAATAGAACCTTTATAGTAAAAATAAAGGATACATATTCAGAAATCAGGAATATCAAGGCAGGAGTACCGCAGGGAAGCGTACTAGGACCAATACTGTACACATTATACACGGCAGACATACCAACAACTGTTAACAGCAAAATACTTACGTTCGCGGACGATACGGCCATACTAGTGAGACACACAAATCCAGAAACAGCAGCAGCACTACTACAAGAACACATTACAAAAATAGAAAAGTGGCTGCAAAGAAAACAAATAAAAGCGAACACCAGTAAGTGCAACCACATAACATTTGCACTTAGAAAAGGAACAACACCAGATATCCAACTGAACGGCGCCCACATAGCACGTACAAAGCAAGTCAAATATCTAGGAATACATTTAGACACACACCTTACATGGAAGCATCACATAAAATCTATAATAAACAGAATACGTGAAATAAGGAAAAAGATGTACTGGTTAACCAATAGAAAATCTAAATTAAGCACAACGAATAAACTAAATATATACAAAACAATAATCAAACCAATCTGGACGTACGGAGTCCCACTATGGGGGACGGCAGCGATGAGTCACATAAATAAAATAGAGACGGAACAAGCAAAAATTTTAAGAACAATAGTTAACGCTCCATGGTACGTCAGAAATGAGGACATCCGAAAAGATCTAAAAATTCCAACAGTTAAAGAGGAAATCGCTAGATACGCAAAAAAGTACAAAGAAAGACTTGCAATACACCCAAACCAGCTAGTTGCAGAAACAAATGAAACCGTAATAGAAAGAAGACTGAAGAAGAAGCATCCCGCAGACCTCGCAATAGAAAAACAATAAACAACCTGGAAGATGGAACCCCGCTGGGGGTAACCATCCACATGCTATATTTTTCAAGTTATAACATTTTACCAAATGTCCTTCTGGACAAATTGTAAAATTAAATAAAAAAAAAAAAAAAAAAAAAAAAAAAAAAAAAAAAAAAAACTTCTCACAGAAATCGATATAACCAGGCGGTGGAAACCAAACTTCGTTAATCCGACTCGTGTCGCATTTATGCTCACTGCTGTGTTTTCTGATGAGTAAGCGTAGTAAAATAAGTTTTATTTTATTTACGCTATAGCCCAGGTCCATCTGGAGGAAATGTAATTTCCAACGGTGAAAGAATTATACAAATCGATAGAATAATTTCTAAAGTAGACTCGAAAAAACAGTTTCCCTCTTTATAATAATGTGCATTAGTATTGCAATATAGCACAACTGTCATGATTACGTTGTTGAAATGTGAAAGCAATCTGAAAATCTATATACATTAGGTCGTCCGAAAAGTTGTTTTCGTTTTATAAGGAAATAATGAATGCATAACATTTTCCGTTTTATATTATTTTATCGAATTACGTATGATTCATTTTGTTCTATCAAGATAAAGATTACAACGTTCGACAGATTAGGTTTGTATAAAGATGCGTTGTTGTAAAAGAAAGACACTCTTCGGACAACCTAATATATACCCACCTTGACGCTAAAACATTATAATTGTTGGGAAGCAAAATTCTAGAGGAGCCCCAAATGTGCTTGTCAAAAAAGTTAGTAAACGGTTATCAGAATTACGTAAATTACATTTGTTAGTATGCAAAGAGTGGGATAAAAGTTTTAATCTAACTAAAACAATGTTTGCTGAATCAACACGTAGATTCGATCGAATGTTCCAGACGCTCTTACTAGACATTCGATGGACCCATTCTAAAACGTTCTGGAGAATTTTTGCTTGGGTTTTCTAGAATATGTAAAAAATAATTGAATCGGTTGAAATCACAATTGCGTGTGCGCGTGCGTATCTTAATTACTACGCATGAAAATAATATTCACCATCTAAGTAAATATGATATTGTGATAGATTAATCAAACAACCTCTAAACGTAAATATTAATTTTCCATTGGTTTAGCAAACATCGACTTAGCCTGGCTAAACTCCTAATTCCGGTTTTTGTAAGTCGCCAATTATGCTCCTTATAGATTTGGCAGCAGTTTTGTTAGTCGTCATTACCTAGTTTGTTCGTTGGTATGTGTGGATTTTAAGTAATATAAACATGTGTTTAATTGTCTCATAATTTCAATTTTTATACTCGTCAATTTGTAAGATTTTGTTACGCACAAGATTTTGTTTGTTTGTTGTTTTTTTAATGAATTTTTTTTTTTTTGTTTTAACATAAACCTAATTAATTTAATAAACCTACTAAACCTACTAAAAATAAATCAGTTATTTTATTATATTGAATTATACTGAATAATAAGTAAGATTTCTAATCCCAAAAATTGCAACTTATCTTTCATTCCTTACGTCTTTAGATTATTTAAACAAATTAGTGTTTTGCAAACACTCTAACAAAAAAATAAGACGCGAAAAATTTAAAAAGAAAAAAACGAATATGGGAAATACAAACTGAATATTTGAGTCAACCAGGTACAGATATACATATTTCTATTTAATTCTCTTTGCGTATGTTGTTGAGTTTTATTCGAACACAGTAATAATTCATAAATTCAACAATTCTATAATGCAATAATAATTTTAGTTTATCCAAAATGAGACAACGGAAATACCTCAGTGGAAACTGAAAAAGAAAACTGAGAGAAAAGAGCGAAACGAATTTATCGAAATGCCAAAATATTTTATGGGACTAATCGAATTAATACCTGAACTTGATCCCTCTTTAAATGAATATATCTCTTTAAATGACAGAATTCAAATGTGTCGTATCTAACGAAATGAATATACAGAGAGATAATAGAAATAATAGAAAAAAGAAATAATTAAATATATAAATAGCGAAGGTAGTAGATGTTATTCGATAGTACCTGACTCAATCCCGGACTTAATACATACACATCAGATGGCAATAGTTGTTAGATACTAAAATAATTGTCGGATTTACGAAAGATTTTTAACATTTTGTAAAATTGAAAACTATTTTGCACAAATGCTATTTTCAAACCTTAAAAAGTTTCTAGGCGTTTACAATTTACTATTAGAAAATATTCGTTGACAATGTTTTGACGACCCAACAAATATGCGTGGAAAAGGTCAGGGATTAGAAACACTTATAAAAATTAAAAATAAATATGCGGTTTTTCTGCCGTGTGCTGCTCGTTCTCTCGACTTAGTAGGCCCATAGAAGCAGTAGATTAATTATTTAGACGTAGTTCAGAAACTATTTGCATTTTTTTTAGTTCATCCCGCAGCGGATGCAGTGGACTGGCGAACTGTTTTTTTTTTTTTTTTTTTTTTTTTTTTTTTTTTTTTTTTTTTTTTTTTTTTTTAACCAAAATGATAAACGTCATCACTTCTATCCTTTTCGATAAAATATATTTAACAAATGTTATAGTAATTCATAATGAGATTAAGAATAACCAATATAATGAAATTTAATTGTTAATAAGCAATATAATAAAAGGTGATATAATATATATACATTTATTATAATTATATTTAATAATTTATTAATCTGATCCTAATTCCAAATTGTCCAAGCAATCAAATATAGTTATTCAGATCCTTTTCACCGAGCTATATATTGTAAAGACCTTTGGTTTTTGAAGGGCTTATCTCCAAAAATAAAAATATTTAATTCATAAACATTTCCGGATAAAATAGTCTCGTGCAAAGAACTCGGACATTATTGTATAAAATTATTCGAGACAATTATAGTAAATTTTACTACAAACTAACTAGGCACCTCCTATAAATATACTACATACAGAGTATGGAATCATGAACAAATATGTATAATTCGAATTAAGCGCACTGATACACAGTCGGAATATGTGTTTTTGATGAACGCGAATAGCGAAAGCTAACTAAAATTGCGTAAAACTGATCGAAAATGAGAAACAGCAACGTACGATATTTCGACGCTTGTTTATACGTATGTTTGTCCTCTTTTCAATAGAATAGAAATACAAAACGTATAAGCAAAGTCAAACATTATTTTCCTGCAGACTAAGTCGAGTATTCGATTACAAGCAAACAGTCAATACCTAACGATGTGTCACACACTTAAGAAGACCATCCGCTTAGTAACCAGCTCGACCGAACACTCCGCATGCCACATCTGTCAAAACAATAACAAAGCCCCCTCCAAAGGGACTAGACCCTCGGTAGAAGGAGCTTCCAAAAACCAGCGCTAAGACAGTTCGTTGTAACACCTCGAGTCAGTCTGTTCTGATATTCCAAACCACAATATTGTAACCGTCACTCAGTGGGATTTCTGCAATAAACGTCATTGTCGCATACGAAATTCTAGTTTCTTTATCCTATGCGTGAAAGAATCATTTCGTTCGAACCGCGACGCGAGGAAATCACCGCCGATCCGTTAATTTCGCGATCTGTTGTGTCTCCGACGTGACACAATACAGGCGTTCCGAACGCGTCCAGACGTCAAAATACTGCGCACTCCTATTAATTTACATACATATAAATTTAAAATTTCGATTAAAAGCGGTTGCACTTAGCATTTATATGATTCTATAATAATAACTGTCTAAATTTCACGCTAAAAAATTTCATAATTTAAGCCTAATACTCACTAACATTTTTAAAACTCTACTCAAAGTTTAAACTGTTATAAACATTGGATCGTCAATGTGCGAATGAAAACATGCTTACGACACGATTAAATAATTAAAATACATGTATTGATACGTATAAAATTGTAATTAGAAGTCCCTACTTCATGTTCTATGATCAGTAATTAGAACATTTAGTTTCACTTCAAATTTCACAATTTTTATTTTAGGGCATTATCTTCGATTACAGAATTATCTAAAATGAATAATATTTTGGATTTTTAAACTCTGAACAGTTGCCACTTCATAGGAAAAAAAAATTTTTAATTTTAAATTTGAAATGTTAAACTTTTGATCACGGAAAGTCGGATTTCAGCTTACTGCGCGTGGTAGACATATATTAAACATAAATAAATTTCAATTCACGTTGGAAAATTTGAATGAAGTGTCATGTATTGAATGAGGTGTGAAATAAATGTCAAAATGATGTTATGATCCTATGAAATCATCAAAATTTGGATATGGCGATATTGTGAAAACTTTAAAATTTATTTTTGAGAAATCGGAAGAAAAAATTGATTTTAAACTAATAGGTAAATATTTATTTAAGAAATTTGTAAAGTTAGAATATGTTATATTAACTCCGATATGGAAGATATTTTAGAACGCCCCTAATAAAGCTAACAAAAAATTACAGACTCCTGGCTTAATTTCATTAATTTTGTTTGCAAACGATCTTAGAACAAATGTTAATAAAAAATTCCTTGAATACGAAAAAGAAGCACGGAATATACGCGATGAAATAAATGTCAAAATGATGATAAACGTGTAACGATTAAAAAATATTCTTGTCGAAGTGGTCAGCATTTCTAAGAAAACTCTACATCTAGTCTTTTTAGTTTTCTCAAGCACTGAAGCAATCGACAGCGTATAGACAATAGACTGGGACGAAGGCAAACCATAGACAGTAGACAGGCGACGATGGTTTCGGGGCTTTCAGTCATAGAGTAACGCTGCTAGTGTCACGTAATAAATAACGAGGGATTGTACGAAAAAGGCGAACACTTTATTAGCACGACAATCTTACAGATTAATTGTAGAGCTCAGATTGACTTACGGGCTAAAGGACAGGGGTTTTTATATCTTCATTGTGGTTACGGGTGGGAGCTCGGTTATTGTTTTAGTCCAGAGGTCGCCAGATGACCAGAGGTCGCCAGATGACTATCGTTATCGCTTTGTTTGTGACACTAGCGTGTGCATCAGGACCAGCTCAAATTATATTCCTACTTCTACTTACACTTCTGTACTAAAATATATTTTCTACTTTACAATTTATCCACGCGCTCCTTTGTTCATACATCTAATAACCCCAACAATTCTGATAATGAAAAAAGATCCGAATAATCTAAGAGCAAAAACGAATTTCACATAGAAGTAGTTAATCAATTTGTGAGCATTTTCTTTTAGGAATTAAATAAAAGAAGTAAAATGTATGCGCAATATGCAAACAGATTTTAATTTCTTTTTGATTTGGGAAATAACAGTATTAATGAAAAGAGTATTAATAACACTGTCATCTTACAATGCAGATCTTGCTAACAAGTTAAAATCCGAATGTAGTCAATTTAATAAATATCTTAAACTCACAAAAGCTGAAAGTAACCAAAAGGAAAATAATTCGCTAATATGTACAACAATGTAAAATTAATTTCTGAAAAAGCAATTATTAGATGTCTTCTCAAATTTGACTGTTGTATTAAACATTTTTTAACAATACCTATCTATTAATACTTGGAAATCAGAGAGAGCCTTCTCTAAATTATCAATAATAAAAAATAAATATAGAATAGCTACGGTCAAAAAAATGATTGAACTTTTTAATTAATCTGTCAACTGAAAAGTAAGAAGTAGATCGTTGCAATATGATGAAACAATAAAGCAATTTACACATAGAAAAGTTAGAAATTTTAAAGTAATACTTATTTACGCTATTAGAATTCATGAATTCATTGTTTTATTATTATGTTCGTTATATTATATGTAAAACTTTGCAATAAAGATATCGTCAAATTTTAGTTGTTATTTGCTTGAAGTTTAGACGTTAGAGAATGATTATTAGCTCCAGAGCTAAAGCTTAAATTTACCAATATTAATGTATCAATAAAACCGTGGCAGATGGACATCGTTACAGTGTTAATGAAATTCCAAAATGTTTTGTATAATATACATAATATATTCAGGTTTCTATAAGTATTCTAGATATTTTCGTGAGTCACTATATTGTTACTATACTTAAGTTATAACTAGAAATATGAATCTTTTCTTAATCAGAAATGTAAAAAGAAACTTCTTTATATTTAGCTTAAAAGCATGTGTTTATGTCTACTTGACCCTTGTAAATATCACACATTTTTTTGACGATTACGGAAAAGCTATTGACACCTGTTTCCTAGAGCGATCGTTAGAAGTTAGAATTGTTTTGGCATTGTGTTGGAAGAAGCATATCCGTTTTCAATCATCGATGAATTCAATAGCTCCGACCTGAATTACGTAATTCAACGCGCGATGCGTTTAATTGTAAAGCGAAGCGCGAGAGTTATGCGAGTAGATTGCAATGCGAGAATTCGATCACGATAATCATACCGATCGAGATAAATCAATTTCTTGTTTTATCTTTAACGTTAATTATCGAAAGTATCACAATAAACACCATTCATACGGAATAAAACATTGTTCCAATTTTCTTCTTTTTGCTCTTTCGCTGCAGAAAGTATTGAAACAATTCCGAAAGTCATACTATTCTTGTAAATGCACTATTCGCTCAAACATATTCGGACATTGGATTATTTTTTATGAAATTTAATCTAATCACAAAATGACTTTTATAGATCTTAGATTTTATAATTGTTATAGCTATTCATCGTAGAATATTCTGCTGTTTTAAAATTAACTTTTAACGCCATGTTCTTATTATGTAAATTATATGTATACTTATACCATATATACATTTTTATAGATATACATAATAATAATCTTATAATTGTAATATAGTTAACCTTATTTTATTTAGTACATCGTTATATTAACCATACACGGTTTATTCGTGACAATTATTGATCCCCGATTTTCAAATTAAACTAAAAAGTTATTGATTATCTTATTTCTATATTTTTCCTTTTTAACACGTTCGTCGCCCAGCGGGATTCGACTAAGTTTCCTGCGGGGCCCAAATCCCACCGCGGGTACACAGAATGTAAATAGAGCGACAAGCAGGAATTCATCGTATATCGCCTTCGATTCAATGTTTATCGCCTTCGATTCAATGTTTATCGCCTTCGATTCATTGTTTATCCCCTTCGATTCATTGTAAAGAAAAGATTATTTATTTCTGAAATGGAGAAAGCGATAAGCTATCCAGCTAGAGTATTCCGAGGGATCTCATAGCAGATATCTCGGATCTTTCATTTAGTCGAGAGGCATACTTGTGAGACGTACATCGGTGATTTTTCCTCCTCAAAATGTTCAGTAAACAGCGTGAAAATATATTTGAAAGTGAGGAGAGTAGCGATGACGGAGTCTATAACTATTTTTCCATGTGCCCAAAATCACCCCAAATGTGTTTGGGATGTTTTAACGAATACCATACGATATAGAATAATGTGTTACGTCTCGCGCTACGCACACGCCGTAACAAAGGCTAAAACCCACCAATAGCGCGAGACGGTGTTTCAATTCGAACAAATTTAACAAATTCCTTAGAAACCGAATTCTAGCTTCGCAAACCGCCACATCACGCCCCCTCCCCCTCTTCTGCGATGGATCGGACTATAAATAAACGTAGCAAGTTGGAAGTACGATCGTTATTGTTCTTCAGTTCGTTATCATTTAGATTGTGATTCAGATTATTACTCATTGTTCATTATTCAGATAATTCCTTAGTTCTGTGTGATTAGTTGCTCAGTGCTTGGTGATTGATTCCTGGGTTCTTGGTGATCAGTTACCCAACTTTTGGCAAGTAATTTCTTGGTTTATAGCGATTAGATCTCAATTCCGCAATTCTTAACATTTCAGTAACTTTACATTTTAATTCTTTAGTTCTTTAGTTCCTTAGCTCTTAGTTCCTAAGTTCTTTAATTCTTTAGTTCTTTAGTTCCTTAGCTCTTAGTTCCTAAGTTCCTTAATTCTTTAGTTCTTTAGTTTTAATTCTTTGTTTCATTTAATTCTCAGTTCTTGTCATTTTTTTTTAATCGACGTGCTTGTATTTGTCAATTTGTAAAACGTCGAATATCACTTAAATTCAAATCTTGTAATTAGTAAAGCGTATCGCGAACGATTGTAAATTCGATTATTCTAAATAATTCTGTTAATAACCAATCGAAATCAGAATAAACTCTTGTTGTGGAAAATATTTGTTAGATTAAACGAGCATTCATTTTCGTCAATTTTGATCCTCTCCAGTGCCAGTACTCCTGCGCGTAGCGGGTTAGCAGAAACGTGGAGTTTAGTTGGTAATCGCGTTGAACGTCGGTCGACGCTACTCATCGATATTTAATTGTCGACAAAATTACTAAAGGATACGACAATTCGGGATCATCGAGCAAGATAACGACAACGAAAAAATTCTAATTGAAGCAATCCTTAGATTGTTTCTGGTGGCAGCAACTACTATTTACCCGAATTTCAAAATTAACGGTAAAAGAAAACCGAACAATAAGATATAGAAACGTAACAAATGTAATATATTATCCAGAATATTAATTAATAAAAAGTATGGTAAAAAGTGTTTTTAATATTTTTATGTTGTATATCCTATATATAAAATATTATATTTAATTAACTCGAACAAGAAGAGCGTCACCATCCTTTGGTGACGGGGCCCCCATGAAGGTATAACCGTCGCATAGATATGTGCGACGTGGCGACGAACGTGTTAAGCTGGTCAATTTGTAAAATGTGAATGACTGCCCTGGGCCATGAATTTTATACTAAGATTAAAAAGTTTGTTTGAAATAAATGAAAAAAATCATCGACGTTAATTCAAGCGATGATATTTAAAATCGACATGTATTTCATTGCAAAATACTATTCGTAAATTTATGACAGATAAATCCATACTTTAATTCAATGGTTTTATACGAATCTAATAGTAATATTTTTTGCATTCTGTTGTTTTCTAGTAACAGATTGCCCAAAATGCCCGAATATATAGGAGCTATAATATTTTTACAAAGAATTTAATTTCTTTATGATGTTAATTGCACGAACTTTAGAGTGTCTGTAAGTAAAGCTTTTGAACATTTTAAAGAATTATAGTTTTAAATCCCCATCCATACAGAATAAACAATTTTTGACAAACTTGTCGAAAAGCTACTTCATCGTAAATTTGCATTTTTAATCACTTTGTCGTGATGCATATATAACAGAAAAATAATAAAAATGGGCGGTCGTCCCGCTATAACTTTGAAAAAAATAAAATACCTCGGGTTTAAGCGGGATATTTTTTTAATCGCTCTGTTATAATGTACGAATAACAGAAAGAATAATTGAATAAATTCTTAGCATACTCGTGAGTCATTAATATACAAATGCATTCAGAAAGTAAAGAATAACCCAAATCTAATCTAATACTCACGAGTCAAGTTATATACGCACGCGCGATCCGACTGACGCCCTTAATGTCGACAGAATTTCATTTTTTTCAAAATCACTGGGATCCGACCACCGTTTTTTATTATCTCTCTTGTTATATGTGCATCGCGAGAAAGTGATTAAGTAACCGCCAAATTTCAACTACGAGTCACCCTTCTATGTCTACCTTTCGAAGTCGCTCAGTTTCGTTCGAAGTTCATCGAGTACACGCGTGACGATCGGTCAAAAGTCACAGTCACAGTTTCCCACAGTATATCGCGAACACGTGTGCCCTTACAACCACTTGCTCACCAATCCTGTACACCATCGTATTCAAAAACTGAAGCAAACGACACGGTCTAGCCTCTAACTTTCCCACCTTCACAGTACCACTTGATGGCCGAACTTTTGTTTCAGATGCAGAAAGTATCGATTCAAACGATTCTTCAATCGGTTTTCAGACGTTTCATCAGAACTGAGAAAGCACGCTGGTCAAAGCGCATTCGAACACTGGCAGGGAGGTGGATTGTACAGCGATTCGAAAAGAAGGAAGAGGGTCTCACCTTCTAGGGCGTCTTCTAAGTGAAGGAGGGCGCGGCATCGTCGTGGAAACACAAACAAAACTTATAAATGTAATGGCAGGTGTATCTCGCATTGTTGATCGTCCGTGTGACCGGTTAACAGGTGTGGGTTAGGTTTGGCAGTGTTTGAGAACGTGCATGGACGCAGGCTATAAGTGAACCGTGGTACACGTTGCTCATCTGCCCATCGTCGCGTGACGACACGCCGATTCGCAGGAAACAGTCCCACAATCGTCAATCCAAACGAAAATATATACTGCCGCTCATAAGTATCGGGATAATTTGACTGATTTTTAGTAACAGTAATTTTACCAAAATATGCCAATTAGTGACAAATAATGGACAATTAATATGTTATAATTACAGTCGTTGATCAACGAATTCAAGGATCACTCGAGATTTTCAAAATTATTCACTCTTTTAGCAAAATCGATAGGTAGAATTCTATATGCTACAATAGCAAAACTTATTAATTATTAACATATCGTATAACGTACATATTAATAATCTATATTTCGCCATTTTGAAGATGTTTCATATTGTTTAATCGTAAAGTGACATTAAAATCACAAAATCAACAAGAATTTATTTATCTGTTTTTCTCCTTCGATTTTCAACTATAATAATTGTGTATATTTAAAACTTGTATTGTAAGCGACTTAATATATTCCATTTTTTATGATATAAAGTTTTCCAATAAGCAAATAAATCTAGCGAGTAAATGCCGAAATACTGATGATTCTATAGGCTCACCAATGTTGTACCTTTTGTTCATAATGTTTTGTCGACACGTTAATTTAAGAAGACCCGTTGTTTCGAATTCGAAATCGGAGTTGTTCGGGACATCTTTTTCTACGAGTTTCTATATCAACGAGTTATCAGTGAAATTGGTCTTAATCGCCAATGATCATCAGGAAAAAAAAATGATGAGAAAGGCGCCACTTAGGTATTGAAAATCGTACGATTGAAACGTTTACTTGATTTGTGGTTACGGTAAATGTAATTTCTTATGTAAAGTTTATTATTAAAGGTGCATTAACTTTTATTCGTAATAGTAATTTTCTTTTTCTATCAGTTACGACAATATAATTCTTTGGATGACTTGATACAATTCTTTTTTAATTGTCGACATTAATAATGCCTAAATATGTATTATAATAGTGAATTTTGTGGTCGAAGAAAATAATTATTTATGAATTTCTGTCTAATTAATAAAATTATTTTTTCCTGTGCTCGGAACACATCTAGTGGGGCAAAGTTACACGAAGGCATGCATTGTTTCAGTATAATTCTTGAGTAAACGAATTTTACTGAAACCTTTTTGAACACATTATAAATACGATAAAATTCAATGTTTGCCCTTCGAAATACTCCGCTAACTTCTTAATTTTGCAAAAAATTAGAAAGAGCTTTTATATATTGCAAAATTAATCAAAAACATAAAAATGCTTGTGAAAATAGTAAATCTAAGGGGTTTCGAGGTCAAGGATTTAGAAATTTAAAATGGCAGATTCAGTGAAACTAATCGACTCACAAAAATTTTAATAAATTAATGAAATAATGTAAAAATGTTTATAATAACGGTAACTTCAAAATTTTTTGAACTCTGATTATAATATGACGTTGGACTTTCGGTTTGGTTCGGTGTGAGGGTAACACGTGGACGGAGAGCTCTGTGGAAAAAGCGAAGTGTGAAGGGAAAAAGGAAAAGAAAGCGCAGTGACACGAAGAAAGGAAAATAGAGTGTGAGCATACGAGGAGGAAGCAAAGAAAGCGAAAAAATAGACAAAACGAGGGAGAAATACGAGTAAGAAAAACCAAAAAGAAGAGGTTAGGTAGTCATAAGCGCGGCAGAAAGTAAGGTAAGCAAACAACAGATGGCGACAAACAGAGGAAGACCAAGAAACACAGGTAAGGCGGGAAATAAAGAAGATTTCAAAAACACGATGGGCAGATACAGCCTGACTGGAAAAGAGTCACCATCCAGGGAGAAAGGAAGAGAGGTAATGACGGAAAATGTGGAGAAAATGGAAAGGGGACTCGAGACAATGATGAAGGAAATAAAAGGAGTAATGGAGGAGATAAAGGGGGAAATGAAAGAGGAAAGGGAAAGAAGTGAAAGAGAGAGAGCCAGAGAGAGAAAAAGTGGGAAAGGGAAAAGAAAGAATTATTGAGCAGAATCAGAAGAATCGAGGAGGAGAAGGAAAGGGAAGAGAGGGAGAAAAGGAGAAGGAATATAGTAATCAAAGGAGTGGACTGGAAAGAAGGAAGCAACGAAGAGACAATAAAGGAGTTCATAAGCAAAAAAAATGAGAATGGGGCAGAAGTAGAAAGAGTACATATGATAAGGGTGGGGGACAGGAACACAATAATGGTGGCAACGATGAAGTCGAGGCAGGAGAAAATAAGGATAATGAAGGAGAAAAGCAAATTGGAAAAGGGGATATACATACATAGACGACGACCTGACGGGGAAAGAAAGGGAGATACAGCAAAAAATAAGAAGGGTAGCCGGAGAAAGAAGGGAAAAGGGCGAATATGTAAAGATAGGATACAAGAAACTAAAGATAAAAAACAAATGGCACAGGTGGAACGAAAACGAAAAGAGGTTGGAGGAAAGAAAGAGAGGGGAAGAAAAGTGAAAAAAGGGGGAAAGGGGGGAATACAAAGGGGATGAAAATGTGCTTTTGGAACGTAGCAGGTCTAATAAGTAAAGACAAGGAAGTGTGGGAATATTTGAGGGCATTCGACGCGATAGGACTCACAGAAACATGGATAGAGGAAGACAATTGGGAAAAAGTAAAAAATAGACTACTCAAAGAATTTGACTGGGAATGTAGGGCAGCAAGGAGAACAAGGAAGAAAGGAAGGGCAAAGGGAGGGAATAATAACCGATGTAAAAAAGGAACTGAGAGAACTAGAATACAAAGTAATAAGTGACAATATAGTGGAAAGAAGAATAACATACAATGACAAGACATTCAGGATAATGGTGGTCTATAATCAAGACACAAAAGGGACATGGAAAGAAATAGAGGAAAGAGTAGACGGAAGAGAAGAGAAAGTGATGATCATTGGCGGAGACTGGAACGCAAGAACGGGAGAAGAGGGAGGGCCGATAAACGAGGACATAGGGAAAGAAAGAAGCAGGCGTTCAAAAGACAAGACAATAAACGCGGAAGGAAGAATACTGCTAAAGTACCTGGAAGGGAGAGGCTGGACGATAATCAATGGCAGGGATAAAGAAGGAGAGGAGTGGACCTATGTTGGGGAAAGAGGAAGCTCGGTAATAGACTATGTGATTGGCAACCAGGAGGCGACAGAGGAAATAATCGACCTGAAAGTCGGAAAGAGAACGGAGTCGGACCACATGCCGTTAGAAATAGAAATAGGGGGGCCGGAACTACAAGAAAAAAAAAAAAAACGAGGAAAAGAAAGAAGAAGAGAAGGAGAAAAGGGAATGGACAAACGAAAGCGTGGAGAAATATTTGGAGGAACGTAAAGACTGGACCTACAAGGGAGTTACAGTAGAGGAATTGTGAACAGAAATCAAAAACAAGATAAACGAAGCAATGCCAAAAAAGAAAGTGAAGATAAGGAAATGGCGCATGGGAGAGAAAGCGTGGTAGGACAAGGAGTGGAAAGAGAGGAAAAGAGGGGTGAGAAGGAAGATGACAAAATTTAGGAAAGGAAAATGCAATAGAGAAGAGTTCATAGAGGAGGAGAAGAAGGCATTTAAACAATGGTGTAAACAAAGAAAGGAGAAACAGGAAGAAGAAGAAATGGAGAAAATCAACAAGATCAAAACAGAACAAGAAGCATGGAAATATATAAATAAATATAGAAGAAGAAGAGAAGTTACAGACGAAAAAATATGCGAAGAAGAGTGGAGAAATTGCCTTATGGAAATGTTAAAAGGTACAGAAAACAAAGGGGACAGAAGAACAGAAGGGCAGAGAGTGGTGGAGGGATTAAAGGAGGAGAGAGAAGATAATATAGAGAAGGAAGAGGTGATATTCCAAATAAGAAACTTGAAGGAGAAAAAAGCAACGGGGGAAGATGATTTGGAAAACGAGGTATGGAAGTACGCACCGAAGGAAGTGGGGGAGGCGTTATGGGAGATGTTAAGGAAAATGTGGAATGGAGAGGGGATACCTGAAGACTGGAGAAAAGACGTAATATGTCCGATTTACAAGAGGGGAGAAAAGAGAGCAGTGAAGAGCTACAGAGGAGTTACGTTAATGGAGTGATAGACGCAGTGTATGTGTTGAACCACATAAAAGACAAACAATTGAACAGAGAAAGAGGGAAGCTATATGCATGCTTCGTGGATTTAAAGGCAGCGTTTGATAGGGTAAGCAGGAAAGAGTTGGAGGAGAGAATGAGGAGAATGGGGGTTAACGAGAAGTTAATCAGAAGGATAAAAGAGATATACGAGGAAACAAGGAACGTAGTGAGGATCAGGAACCATAACACAAAAGAATTTTGGACAGTGAGGGGAATAAGACAAGGGTGCCCGTTGAGCCCGACACCATTTAACATCTATGTGGCAGGGCTGGAAGAGGAATTAAGAAAAGGTCAAGTAGGAGGCATAGTGGTAGGAGACAGAAAGGTATGGCCACTATCGTATGCAGATGACATTGTGTCGATGGCGGACAGAGAAGAGGAGTTAAAGGAAATGTTTAAGAGATTTAAAACATTTCTAAAGGAAGCGGAACTGGAATAAAATAGTAGTTTTCAAAAAAAGAAGGAGCAATAGGAGACAAAGAAAATGGAGATGGGGTGAACAAGAACTAGAAGAAGAGGATGAAATAAGATATTTAGGGTACATACTGCAGAAAAATGGTAATGAAAATCATATCCAAGACAGAAAGAAGAGGGCAACAATAGCGATGAAGAAGACATGGAGCATAGGAGAAAGAATATTTAAGTTGGAATACAAGAGGAGATTGAAGATATTTGGAGCACTGGCAAAGAGTGTGGCGCTGTTTGGAGCGGAGGTGTGAGGATGGAGCAGGAAGAAAGATTAGACAGAATAAAAAGGAGGTATGAGAATGGATTCAACGCCGAATTACATTTTGATAAAGGAGTGCAAGATAATGGAAATAAGAGAAAAGGCACTGAAAAGAGCAGTAAGGCATGAGGAGAGAGCCTTAGAATCGAAGAAGGAATTAGTAAAGGAGTGTATAAAGGAGACATAAAGGAATTGAGAAAAGGGTCAAGAAGGGAAAAGAGCAAGAAAAAGAAAGAAGAGATTAGAGGAGGCGAGAAAGGGAAGGGCACAGGTGGAAGCAGAAGATGGACAAGAAAGGATGACAGCAGACCAAATCATAGAAGAAAGAAGGAAAAGAGAAACAGAGGAGAGGGAGAAAAGGATAAGGGAATCTAAGTATAACAGATATTACAGTAACATAGCCAAAGAAGAGTTACCAAAGTATTTAGAAGGGAAGATGAAATGGAAGGAAAGAAGTACGTTAGCAAGATTTAGATGTGGTAACGAAATTAAGGCAAGGGAACACTGGAAAGAGGAGGGAGAAAGAGGATGCAGATTATGCAAAAAAGGAGAGGAAGACTTGAGACATATATTAGAGGAATGCGAGGTAACAGGAGGAGCAAAGAACATGGAAGAAACGCTAAATAAGATTGGGGAAGGACTGGCAGAATTGAAAGCGATAATAGAGAAGAAAAGGGCAAGGGCAACACAAGACGGGGAGGAATGACAAGAAGGCGGCGCAGCAAGGAGACAAAAAACAAAGTGGCAATGATGTGTAGTTATAAGTTGCAATAGTGTAGTCATTAGTTTTGCTGTTAGAGATAAGAGTAAGCTAAGGAGTGCAATACAATAGAGTAGAGAAGAGGGGAGGTAGATACATAAGGAGCAAATAAATGTAAGAAATGTAAATCGAAAGTTCGTCCAAAGCCGAAAGGCACGGACTAAAATAAATAATAATAATAATAATAATAATAATATAATATGAAGTTTAATGATTGTAGATAATAATAAGCTTAAAATACGCAAAAAATGCATCTATTACTAAATTTAAGTGTACGTATACATACAATGTCTTAAAATATTAAATTATGACGAAATTTTCGACCAAATCTTTTCCAAAATTTTTTCAGAAAATCTTTCCCAAAATTATCAATGTTACTTTCTTTGAGACCCATGACACTGTCGACAGCAATCCGCCTGGCCTCGTATCGAAGAATCTTAGAATATCCAGGGTTTATGATACCAGCAATCTACTATTGAAGGTATCAACGGTGTAGCGGCTCATGAGCATAGAAAAAGTTTCAAGTTGAAACGGAAAATTCAAATCTGAAAGAGACCTATATTATTGCACCTTTGAATGCTAGCGTTGTTTTACAATTGGGTTACAATTCTAGAAGCAAAAGAACTATGAATAGATCGTTATTGCTGTTTCTTGCAACCTTCAGCCAAAGTTATACAAGAAAATCAACTTTTTTGTGGTAACGTCCGTTATTTAAATGTATGAACATGCTCCCTATGACATTAGTATTATCCTTTCTTCGATTGGTATAGTAACATTGAGTGGACGACGATTAAAACGACATGCACTATCTCTGTACTTGTACTTATTTTAATACATCTGACTATTATAAGTTTATCAACTCGTTACATTACTAAATACACCTACACGTTTAATCCACCTCAACGGAAACTTCGAACAAAATATATGTCGGCGATGAAAGGACGTCAGAGCCTTCCTTTCGGAATATTTGAGAAAGTCCCAAATACTTTAGTCCAGACTTTTTATTATAGCCGTACTTAAACGATAAAACTGAGAAATAGCTGTTTATGAGACGAGTCAATTATGATTATCCGAGATTTATGACAGTGGGCTTGGGTTCCAAGTGACATAATGGGTCACTGAACGTAGCCACGGTCACGGGAGAGACGTGTACCTAACAGAGGTACGAAGTAATTAAATTACTCTCCTTAAAAAACAGGGATTGACCTGAGGGATACAGAGAGATACGAAGAGGAGTATATAAGAGCAGTTCCACTTGCACTGAGAAGCAATCCGATAAGTTCGACTAGTACAGGAAACACGTGTGTCAAGTTCATTATCGCATTTGTCATCCCGCTGACCGTGGATTCGTTATCGAGTCTAAGATCATTGCCATTCACATTCCCAGTATCTGATTACCATGGTTACTTGCCAAATTCCGTCACAATCATAATTGGACTAGTAAATATCTTCGCTCGTGCATAACAACAATGTCTAATCCAAAGAAAGATTCGTTACGCGCCCCTAACTCTAATGAAAACCCGACATATATATTGTTCGCATCTAATTCAAAAAATGATTTTCTTAAAAGAAGATTCGTTGTCCTGTGTGTCGTAAACCATTTTTAACCATGTGCTTATATGCCAAATGTTTTTTACAAACGTGTAGCTGTGGTATTTACAGGCCTCAATATACTACATAATTAAAAAATTAAAACATTTTTTTATATACTTATATTCTTTTTACAGCTGCCTCACCGAAAGCGCACCCTAACGGTTGCCAAAGCATGCCAAAGCATGTTTTGGTCTTTTTCTACGTGCTATTTATACAATGTTCTCATATTAGATGCTATTCTATACATATATTTTTTAAACAGTATGCATGTGTCCGTTAAGGATTTCAATTCTATTATGTAATATTTTTGTTACGATTCCTTTTGTGGACACTCGTGGACGTGTATGGTTTTTCTGTGGATATTTACGGACGGGACAATCGCAATGTGAATTTTGTATAAATATTGTTACTATATGCTTTTATTTATTACTTATTTATAGAGACAAAAGATTGGAGGAAATATTAGCCCCTCTTGGAAATTTCATGCAATTTTCGATATTCCGTTATGGGTTTTAATGAATAAATAGGTTTAATATTTAATCTACAATTTTTCTTACAAAATATCGCATAGGGCAGTTTTCGTCTTCGAATGCCATAATCCTTTTCTCTACTACTTTTACGAGATACATTGCTGTCCATGTATCGTTTGATTTGAGAATCACTGTGTACTACGCTGCTTGAGCTGACCTACTTTCATTCATGTAAGAAGGTTTGCTCGCACACAGCAATATTTCGGTCGATTCTTAATTGTTAATAACTAAAAAACACAATTTCTTTTTTTATTCTTGATTTTCATTTCAAGAATTTTGGTTTCTAGAATCATCCCTTAAAATTTCTTACAGTTACAGTCGAGCCCTGTGTTACGACGGCCGACTCTGTTCCTAGACCAGGCCACACGCCGTGGGCAAGCTGGCAGCCAGATGTCTTCACGTCCTTACCGCGTACCCTCAATAGTCTCAAGTACCCTTCATAAACCTCAGGAATTTCCAGCTAAAGGTCCTTCATAACGAACAAACATTCTGTCATTGATTTATTTCCTAAACTTATTGTGCATCACGGGTTGACACGACAAAGTTAGTTCTTCTCACGTATGCAGCCTCCCACCAGCAACTTCATCTCGAGGGCGGCTAGTACCCTTCCTCACCTACGAATCCAACAAACAGCCAATTGACAACGAAGCCTATTTCCCTCTCCTCTAACGAAATCCATTCCTTAACGAATCAGCTCATCTCATGTCCTCGGGCCCACCCATCGCTAGCTTTCCTCCGCCACCGCATCATTGCCAAACGGCACTGATTTTCCATCTCCCGAACGGTCAACACCTTTGACCTAGTTTCTACCATTAGATCAGTCACATATTCAACTTGTACATAAGCAACAGCGTAACTATTCACTACAATATTGTTGGAATAAACTGTTAATTATATATTGTTATATCCGTGTAACAATCACTTCAATTACCCCTGTTATCCTAAACGAAATAGGGGATCGATCATTTCGCGGCGTCGATTATCAAATCGTAACGGGAATTTACGACTCCCGTTGACGTGCTTCTTCGCGATCGCGTCTCTCCGCGAGTGAACGAAACACCCTGTTTACTCCAATGGTCGATAATGCGCGATAAGGCTCCGTGCATAATACCATATGCGAGGTAGCAAGAAATGTCTATTGTAACTCAATTAAAAATGAGTATCGTCAATATATTGGGTTTAGGTGTGAATTAGCCTTCTCCATCCGGTTGCGCGTGATAAAGCGGTCGTCATTATTTGCTGGAGATAATGACATAAAGATATGAGTTAATCATAAAAATAGTTGACGAATGAATAATCAATATTATTTTACGAGAAAAATAAGTATTGTTATTTTACGCAAGTGTTTGGTCTGCCTCAAGGCAGCCGAGTAGAACCCAAACCCAAACGTAATACATTGACGATATTCATTTTTAATTATTGAGTTATAAGTCATAATTTATAACAGACATTTCTCACAACCTCACATACATATGCAGGGCCTCTAAGCTCGCTCAATTGTCACCTAGCCATAAATTAGCGTGTAGCGGCACATAAGCAAGAGGAAAATTCGAGCCACGCTGTTGTTTTGCCTCGGAGTACCAACATCGTTAGGATAGACATAATGTAATAATAAACCAACTCCGGGCAAAACAATGTCGCAGCTACGTGTAACCATCAAACAAAGGCGAATGGAAACTTTCCGGTACCCCCCTCGATCAGTATAAATAAACGAACACGATCGTAAGGTGACCAGTTTTTCAGTCTCAGACTCGAGCAATTTTATTAGCGACCAACACACAGTCTTTAGCGAATCAGTTAGTACCGAGCGTCTTAGCGAACATTCTTTTAATACGTTCGTCGCCATCCGTGGGACCCCGTCACCAAAGGATGGTGACGCTCTTCTTGTTCGAGTTAATTAAATATACGATATTATATATAGGACATACAACATAAAAATATTAAAAACACATTTTACCATACTTTTAATTAATTTATATTCTGGATAATATATTACATTATCCTATATCGCATGGTATTTGTTAAAACATTCCAAACACATTTGCGGTGATTTTGGGCACTTCGAACAATAGTTGTAAACTCCGTCATCGCTACTCTCCTCACTTTCAAATATATTTTCACGCTGTTTACTGAACATTTTGAGGAGGAAAAAATCTCTGATGTACGTCTCACAAGTATGCTTTTCGACTAAACGAAAGATCCGAGATATCTGTCATGAGATCCCTCGGAATACTCTAGCTGGATAGCTTATCGCTTTATCCATTTCAGAAATAAATAATCTTTTCTTTACAATGAATCGAAGGGGATAAACAATGAATCGAAAGCGATAAACATTGAATCGAAGGCGATAAACGATGAATTCCTGCTTGTCGCTCTATTTAGGTTCTGCGTACCGGCGGTGAGATTTGGGCCCCGCAGGAAACTTAGCCGAATCACGCTAGGCGACGAACGTGTTAATGATCTGTATCGAGCAATCTACGGTCGACTCTGTATTTATAATTATTTTAAAATATATTTGGCGGCTTCAACATCGAGCAATCTCGTCATTTAAACTACCACACGACCAACCATCCCCTACAAGCGATAGGAAAACCAAGGTGGTCTAACGAACATTCCGCAGACCATCGAGACGACAACGCAGAGAGTGTTCCAATGTCAGAAAACAGTAAACGACACATCGTGGATAAATCCAAACAACTTAAATCAAAATTTAAAAAATTTTACTGGCTCATTGACAGACGTTCCAACTTAAGCGTGCAGAGTAAAATAATGCTATATAAGGCCATATTAAAACCTGTTTGGACCTATGGGATCTAACTATGGGTAACAGCGAGTATTTGCAACATAAACATTTTTCAACCATTCCAATCGAAAACTCTAAGATTCTTAATAGATGCACTTTGGTATGCTACCAACGAAACAATACATCGCGACCTTAAGATACACAAAGTTAAAGAAGAAATATCCAAATTAGGTAACAGATATAACATAAGAGTTAACAACCACCAAAACCTATTAGTTACTCAATTACTTGACACGACGGATCAAATTCGCAGGCTAAAAAGACATTACCCTCTAAATTTACTCATTAGATTCAGCTAGAACCAAACATACGATAATCATTTATTATTCACATTATAGCACCAAGTCAGAATAATTTACATATAATTCTCAATGTGAATTGATTGTAAAATTCTTCCAAATAAAAACAAAATAATATAAAGTCATATTAAAACCTGTTTGGACCTATGGGATTCAATTATGGGGAACAGCAAGTATTTCCAACATAGAAATTCTTCAACGATTCCAATCAAAACCTTTAAGATCCTTAATAGATGCACCTTGCTATGTTACCAACGAAACGATGCATAGCAACCTTAGGAAAGCTGCATTTAAAGAAGAAATATCCAAATTCAGTAATAGATATAACATAAGAATTAACAATCACCAAAACCCACTAGTTACTCGATTACTTGACACGACGAAGCAAATCCGCAGGCTAAAAAGACATTACCCTCTAGATTTAAACATTAGATTCAGCTAAAATTTTATTATACACGATGTAGTACCACGCCAGAATAATTTACTTATAATTCTGAATGAGAATTTATTGTAAAATTCTTCTAAATAAAAAAAAAAAAAGAGAAGAGAACAGTAACATCATGGCCATCTCTGACCCGGGTCCCGGTGACACCCCCTCCATAGAACCCAAACCCATAGTATATAAATCTTCCTAAAATCAACCCTCGACAGTCTCAGTCACAGTCTCAGTATCTGTTACAACTCTGAACCGTCACTCTGTTGGATTCATACAATAAATTTTACAATAATTTTTAATATCTAAAGCTCAATTCTTTACCCTATTTGTGAAACGTTCGAATTGCGATGCGAGGAAACGACCAGTGATTTTCTTAATTTCACTACTTCCCATGTCTCCGACGTAACACAATCCTCGTTTATAAACAGAAGATAAACAGCCGGCTTGTGTTCGGTAACGATTACTGGCACATACGTTGCAATAAACCTACAACTGTAAACAGGAATACATTGAGTGGTAGCGGTAGTTTTGTGCGAATATCTTGGAAACTAAGACCGGCCGTCAGTTATATGTATGGGACAAGTTGTTCAAAATGTTGAGCTTTATAAGACATTCGAAAATTATCGTAATCGGAGAGGAAGTAGCTTTTCGACAGGTTGATCAATATCTGTTTCAAGTTTGAGATTCATGGAAAAAACTGACTGCTTTAAGACTGACTTTCGAAGCCCTGTATCTTAAAACAAAAAATTTTTAACTTGTTTCATCTCATACGTCGTAAAAGATACTATTTCAAGAGTGTAATCCCACAGTATTAAATGAATTTTGAAGGTATAAATGAAATGGCAGCTAAAACAACCCAAATTGCGCTTGTTACGTCGCGTAAGACGGTCCGTGCGACAGCCCTCATAGTCTGACCGCCGAGGTCTACATACCGTTATACTGACCTTCGATAAACCTAAAGAACCACCATAAACCGAATCTTTTTAGCTTAATTTCTATTCACATAAGTATTTTCGATTTATGGATGGTCCTTAAAACAGTCCTTAGGTTTATTACACGCTCTTATAACTTACGGAGAAAGCGGTTGTTTGTCTATTAAAAGTAGCAAGTATTTCCCATTAAAAAGGACACCCATACCGAGCTTTCCTCCGTAATCGAACGACACGGGTCAACACTGTTCGACAAAACGTCGCGCAGTCCACACGACTGTTCCTATCAGCTTCGCGTAGTCCTCGCTTCGATCAAAGTGATATTAACTTAGTCTATTCTTTATTATTATTACTCATCTAGCAAGTGTATTATTATTCATCACTTCTATCAATTACAGTCTGTCACACAAGAGCGTGTCTGCGATATCTGCGAAACCTGACACCTAATCAGAATGAGATAAAAAGAATGTAAACAAACGAAAACTTCTCTAATACGCGTTGCTGAATACCTTTCAGTTTCATTTGAAACAGTGAAAGGAACAGAGCTTTTTAATATGAGTGCCGCGTACGCGAAACGTCGAAAATCGTCTGGCATGGGCGAATGAAAACAGAGATCGTGATTGGAGTAATATAATATTCACTGATGAATCTTCGTTTTGGGCATGGTGTCCTATTAGGCAAGCTGAGAGGAAGACGTATCACAAAAATAATAACACTTGTACATCACATTCGAAAGATATGGAGGTCGTTACCAGAATCCTACGCTCAAAAATTAGTCGAGAGTATGCCGAAACGATGTCAAGCTATAATCGCTAATGGAGGAGATTGGACACCCAACTGTAATAGCGTATTAGTGTTTTAGATGTAGATTCAATTCATATAAATTTTTTTACAAATATATAAATATTTACAGAAATATCGCAGACACGCTCTTGTGTGACAGACTGTATATCTTCCCATACGACGGAACCTCCCGTGTAATAAGTTGTTAAAATATAAATATTATAAGACTGTAGACTACAGTTTTATTCCCCAAGAAATACCCTTATTATCCCACAAGAAATAAGGGAATCAACCTGTTCGTGGTGTCGATCGTTATAATCGTAACGGGAATTTACGACTCCCGTTGACGCGCTTCATCGCGATCGCGTCTGCCCGCGACTGGACGACAGAACAGCGCTACATAATATGTGTAAAACAGTAATCATACGAGCAAATGTTGACTAAAGATTTAGCCTTTAGTGTCCATTTGGATTTTTTATATTTAGATTCGTTGATCAAAAGATATTGTAACTTCTGTATGGCGAATACGCTCTCGCACTTACAAAACACACTGAAGTAAAAGATAACGCTTCGAAATTCATGTGTTAATTAAAGAATTTAGTCTAGACAGCTTCCATAGATAAAAAGCATCCTTATTTCCCGTTTTATTATTTAAAATTTCGTTTGGCGAAGTCAGTTTCTGAAAACAAAACCGAAACTAACAAACTTATTTCGAAAAAGCTGTATTTTAGTACTTAACTTGTTTCATACAAAATTTATCTCATATTTACATAGAATCTACTATTGACTATTGTATAAAGAAGTTGAAGGGATCGTCAGATGTCAACCCACGGTGTTCAGTTTCTCAATATTTTATTTTTACACTGAAGTGTCAATATTCTGTATTCGTCGGAGGCTGTCTAAGCTATTTAAGTTGCTTTGTTTCTACTTTCTTGTGGAAAACTTTCTGCATTTTGGCAGTACTTTTAATTAGCTACCACTAAGGAAAAAATTAGCTAATCAATACTTGCTCTCGACCGCGCGCCGAATCATGCTGCCCGCGCCTGTGCCTTTACCACGATTTTGTTTGTTTGTTTTTGTTTTTAGATACGATTTGGTAAGAGTAGCGTTACCGGGGGAGAGTTGACAACGTAACGGGATTTCTTTCGGGCTCGAAAGTTGTGACAGCAGATCGTGGTCGACTGGCGAAAACCTAGGGTTTTGCTAGCTACACAAGCAATTTAATATTGCGATCGTCGAAAAATTCGAGTACATTAAAGAAACGATACATTAAGAGAAGCTATTGGAAGAAAATTGGTTTGTTCAAAACTAGCTTTAGTATTTTCGTATCATAGACCGTGCTAGCCGCTTGCAAATACTTCTTTTGTTTATGCAACTAGTCACTGCAAAGTTATTTCAAGTAATAAGTTTAAAGAATTTATCGATTGTTGTAAAACAAAAAATAAAGAAAAGGTGTAGTGACATATCTTGATACTACTTTACAAAATTTTCATCAATTTGAGTACAAGAATGTATTCATTATTAACAAAATTTATTATGAACATTACAATTCTGAATATTTATTTATTCTAAAATTATTCATTTTCAAGATAAATTCATTTAGAGATTAAAATGGAATGTACTCTACCTTTACTTTAATTCTTTAGTTATTTGGAATAATTGGAGCAAAATAGATAAATAATTTTTCCTTTGTACGTTTATCATGTGTGTATATATATACTTTATACACACATGTATGATAAACATACAAAGAAACATGTATATGAGTTGTTTTTTATAATCATTATACATAATCATTGTAATAATGAGTACATATCATACTCAACGATTTATAATCATAGACCGTGAAACAAAGAATCGCGTGTCGCAATGCTTCATTAACAGACAGATATATTCTACTATCTAAACGTGTACTCCAAATCTATGCAATCAGCTTAAAATCAAATTTCTGTTAACCCTATCAACATTAATTGTATATTCGTTCAATCATGTATGGTAATTCTACGATAAACTGAGAATGAGTTGAACAATGGTTACAACAAATTTAAAAATTATTTTACATACGTGTTTTCCCATGTAAATATACTCAAAACATTTCCAGCATGATGATTTTATAGCTAAAGTGGGTTAGATAAATGTAGTAACTTAGGTGATGTGGTGTTTGTTTTAGTTTCTAGAGCAAGGACAAGGAATGATGGTTATTGAGAGTTAAGTTCGTTTATTCGTGTAAGCAATACTCAACATATAGCTGACTATAATCGTCGTGCGTCTTCTACTCGGCTTCCAGCTTCTCAACTGACTTAACTCAACTGCTTAGCGTCTTCTGTTGAACTCTACAACTTCACGTCTTCACGTCTTCTCCTCGACTTTCCAACTGCAACTCCACGTCTTCACGTCTTCTCTTCGACTTCCCAACTGCAACTCTACGTCTTCACGTCTTCTCTTCGACTTCCCAACTGCAACTCCACGTCTTCACGTCTTCTCTTCGACTTCCCAACTGCAACTCTACGTCTTCACGTCTTCTCTTCGACTTCCCAACTGCAACTCCACGTCTTCACGTCTTCTCTTCGACTTCCCAACTGCAACCGCTCGACTCCTTAATGTACTCTCCTTTTACCCCCAGATGTGCCTGACCCATTTCCAGGTAGATCCCCTTTAATTACCCCGATGTTGTAAAGGGCCGCAAGTATGGCCCATTGTCAGGCAAGTCCCTTTTCCCGATACTACATAAATGGTAATTTATTTTCAAAAATTCTATTATGGTCTTTTGCAGAACAAAAATGAATTCGATAATTGTCAGCTAATTACACAATAATATAGTTTGAAGTTCCAATGCAAGCAAATGGTACACGAATAAACTTCCCTTAAATCATAAAATATCTAATGGGTAAAAAAGTCTGCATTCCTTCAAACTGGCACTGAGGCAGTACGTCACTGCCACCACGTCCTTGTCAGAAACTAGAAAAAACCTCTTCTCGCCAAACTTTTTCTTCCCTGTACATTCTTATCCTATTCGTCCTCTGATTCCTTTCTCAGGATTTTCTCGTGGTTGATTATCCTCGATCTTGCGCATTCGACGACCAGACCCAGTGGACCAACTACGAACCTTTTCAATACCCAATTTCTCCTTCGTGTTCTTTCCTACCGTTTCTCTATCATTCTTTATTGATCCTCTTTTTCTTTCTTTATCGTATCGTTTATTTTGCGTTTAATTACTGTACAAAGATTTCTACATTTTTTAAATATGCTTTTACTGTTATAATGTCTTGATTGAGCTTATTTACTAGTTGTATGCGATCTCGTCTTTTTGTTTTCTTCAGTTCAGCGACCTGCAGCGGTAGGATGGTAGTTGTCCAAAGAATGTTTTATCTTAATTCTTCTTATCTGCGAGAGTTCCTGAAAACAGTCTGAGACAGTAGGATTTGGATAGTTTTCAAGCCTTGTACAATAGCGACTTCCCCTACTGACTTAAGCTCAAGGGCCTTTTCCATATTATCTCTTTTTACGCATAACTGAACGTTTAGTATTTTTCTCACTGCTCTTAACTTAGGTGGGATAGCTGCCACAGTCCGCGATACAAGTGCATAAGTCTTAGTGACTTAATCATGGCTTTGTACAGTAATGTACGAGATATAAAGTTAAATTGTGATGCTCCTTCGAGGAGCCACCAGAATTTAACCAGTATATCATTTGCTTTTTGTCTGATTCCATGTATATTGTTACGTTTTTATTTCTATTGTTCGGTTTACGTTACCGTTAATTTTGAAATTCGGGTAAATAGTAGTTGCTGCCACCAGAAACAATCTAAGGATTGCTTCAATTAGAATTTTTGTTGTCGTTATCTTTATCGATGATCCCGAATTGTCGCATTCCTTAGTAATTTTGTCGACAATTAAATATCGGTGGGTAGCGTTGGCCGATGTTTAACGCGATTACCAACTAAACTCCACGTTTCGGCTAACCCGCTACGCGCAGGAGTACTGGCACGGGAGAGGATCAAAGTTGGCGAAAATAAACGCTCGTTTGATCTAATTATATTGTAAAACAAATATTTTCCACAACAAGAGTTTATTCTGATTTTGATTGGTTATTAACAGAATTATTTAGAATATTCGAATTTACAATCGTTCGCGATACGCTTTACTAATTACAAGATTTGAATTTAAGTGATTTTCGGTAATTTACAAATTGACAAATACAAGCACGTCGATTAACAAAAACTGACAAGAACCGAGAATTAAATGAAACAGAGAATTAAAAACTAAAGAACTAAAGGATTAAAGAACTTAAGAACTAAGAGCTGAGAAAACTAAGAGATAAAGGAACTAAGAGCTAAGGAACTAAAAGAACTAAAGAGTTAAAAGCCAAAGAAAGTGAAATATTAAGAGCCTAAGGAATTGAGAGCTAATCGCTATGAACCAAGAAATTACTTGCCAAAACTGAGGAACTGATCACCAAGAACCAAGGAATCAATCACCAAGAACTGAGGAACTAATCACACAGAACTAAGAAATTACTTAGTCTGAGCTAAGGAATTATCTGAATAATCTGAATAAATCTTCCATGTTGCTGCGCTTATTTATAGTTTACTCTATCGTAGAAGGGGGGGGGGTGTCATGTGGCGGTTTGCGAAGCTCGAATTCGGTTTCTAACAAAATTGTTAAATTTATTTTGAACTGAAACGCCGTCTCGCGCTATTGGTAGGTTTTAGCCTTTGCTACGTCGCGTGCGCAGCGCGAGACGTGACAATATGCTGTTTCCATGTGAGGTCGATGATGATTTCCAACGTTTGTTATAATTTCTTAGCCTGTGATCTGTCCTAGAGTAGGTAAGTATGATGTCATCAACGAAGATAAGATTATTCTATATTTTTTACATGGATTTGATGTGTATATTAAAATTGATGTTGAAACGAGTGATTCATAGTACTACCTCGAAATACGTCGGATTTGTATTCGCCGATTTCAGAAATTTCGTTTAAAATTTTAACGAAGAAGTCAGGCAGTTGATTAAAATTGATGAGATGTCTGCTGCCAATTTTTCTTTTAGAGTTTATCATATGGTATTTTATTGAAAGCTTTCTACATATCTAAGAATATTCAGTTGTAGCATTTTTGTCTTGGAAGACCTTCAGCACTTTCATCGCTAGTTTTCAAACTTGCTGTATCATTCAGTGATGCTTTTTGAAACCCCATTGGAAGTGGGGTATGATTTCCTGACATTCTGGCAGCATTTTTGCGTGTACTATTCTTTCGAGGAATTTAGACATGATTGAGTGGAATATGATTAATTTGTAATTTATTGGTATGGCGAAAGGTTCTCCTGGTTTGGGAATTAGCATTATTCGAACACATCTTCAGGGCATAGGGAAGTATCCCTCCGTAGTATTGAGCAGTATTGTTATAAAGACTTATATGTACTTGTTATAAGGATCAGATGATTGCTTTAACTGGTAGATGTTACAACAAGGCTCTTGAAATTAAATTGTAACCTGATGATTTCTTTACATTTATTGATTTAATAATTCTTTTCATTTTTTCTACCGCATTTTGTAGTTCCGCAGTTTGTATGGAAGCATCACATAAAATCTATAATAAACAGAATACGTGAAATAAGGAAAAAGATGTACTGGTTAACCAATAAAAAATCTAAATTAAGCACAACGAATAAACTAAATATATACAAAACAATAATCAAACCAATCTGGACATACGGAGTCCCACTATGGGGGACGACAGCGATGAGTCACATAAATAAAATAGAGACGGAACAAGCAAAAATTTTAACAACGATAGTTAACGCTTCATGGTACGTCGGAAACGAGGACATCCGAAAAGATCTAAAAATTCCAACAGTTAAAGAGGAAATCGCTAGATACGCAAAAAAGTACAAAGAAAGACTTGCAATACACCCAAACCAGCTAGTTGCAGAAACAAAAGCAACCGTAATAGAAAGAAGACTGAAGAAGAAGCATCCCGCAGACCTCGCAATAGAAAGACAATAAACAACCTGGAAGATGGAACCCCGCTGGGGGTAACCATCCACATGCTATATTTTTCAAGTTATAACATTTTACCAAATGTCCTTCTGGACAAATTGTAAAATTAAATAAATAAAAAAAAAAGAAAATTTTGTTGTTTAGTCGCCTGAGTCTTTATACGATAGATGTAATTGCGATTTCCGTTGTCACGTTCAGCGACCCGCGCGATCCGTGGCGCGAAAGTAAAATTGATAAATTCCTTCAAATCGAAATAATTAAAACGTTTATTCGAAACCGTGTTTAGAATATTTGAAGTGAAAGGCAGTTAAAGTCGCTAAAAGCCATATCTTGCGAAAACTCATCTAATTACGTTCTTATACTATGTTTTTATAATGATATTATTTAAATTGTAAACAAAGTCGGCGGTTGAACAAACGTTGGGATCTTCCCAAACATTTTCAAAAGAAAGAATCTGACGTTTTTTTTTTTTTTTTCATCCCCGACGGATATAAATGTAGCGACTCAGAGAAGTCAGTAACAGTAATTTTGGAACAGTAATTGTGAAACAGTAGTTTTGAAACAGTAATTTTGGAGTAGTAGTTTTGGAGTTCGAGTTTGAGTTTGAGAGTATTTACCGTTTAGTTATCGAGTAAATTAATTAGCGTTCGTCTATTGAAGAATCAGCTATCATCTGTCTACCGAAGAAACATCACTTGTCGATCGAAGAATTTCACGCTCGTCAGCCGAGTCGATCGAGTAAGATTTAAACAAAACATTTCGATCAAATCGAAACAAATCGATAATCTACTTTCGAACAACTTTAATCCTCTCCCGTGCTGGTATTCCCGCACATAGCAGGTTAGCCGAAAGTGGAGCTATTGCCAGTTGCATCAAACGTCAGTTGATGCTACCTGCTCGTTCGGCTACTAAACAGAACGTAACATTATATATAGATATAAAATTTCGGTGGCAGCGGTGGGATACGCTCCACGAAGGATTAAAGTCTTAAGAGTATTAATAGAGTATAAACAGAAAAGATGTCGACCACGCGAGACTCATTGAACGAGGACACGCTTCTAACATTGTTAGAAAAGGTGAAAGCGTGGGACGAAAATTTTCGCGTATTAACCGATATGAGCAGAAGGATTGCCAAACTAGAGGAAAACACGCGTACAAGTAAGGTAACGAATGAAACTGATACGCCCACATCATCACCGATAACACCACGAGCGACCAGAGCGATCGAGGGTAATTCCCAACCGATTAAATTGAAAGACGCGATCGAGGGTAATTCCCAACCGATTAAATTGAAAGACGCGATCGAATCGGTACCAGTGTTTGACGGCCACCAACCGTCTGTATTTCAGTTTTTAAGGGCGTGTGAGCGCGCGCGAAGTATGGTTCCAGGGCATCAAGAGCCTCAATTGGTGAAATTATTAATGAACAAACTTCGCGGACACGCATTTCTTGCCGTAGAAGACTGTCGGGTAACAAATTTAAATGATTTTGGGAACAAGTTGAAAGACATGTTCGGCCCAGGAAAAACGGTCACCGAATACAAAGCAGAACTAGTTACGGTATTCCAAAGACCGAGAGAAGATATTTTGGACTACATAGATCGCGTCAGGGATCTCAGGATGGCCATAATGGATGGGGAAAGATGCAAATATGGCACCATATCCCAAGACGTTCAAGATAGGATAGATCGGGACACGAGGGAAGCTTTCGTTAAGGGACTCCCAAACAAGGTATACTTGCTAGTAAAGGTAGCAGGATACCAATCCTTGGACGACGCATACCACCAAGCTGTGAGAGCAACACGGGAATTGAAACAGGCAAGCTATAGGACGCGATACCAACGTCCGATACCTCCGAACAATAATAGCAACATCGGGAACAAACGCCAAGATCGGAGATTTGTATCGCCGTCGCAGAATCGTCCAAACGACCCGAGACAAAACTCCATAACGTATAGAAACTCGAAGGGACAGAAGCAGAACAAAGGAATACTTTACGACGATCACAGCCTGTATGAAATTGACGATTCACTTTCCTATTCGAATACATTGGACTGTCAATGTAGATTACACGCTAAGGATCAAGAAAGCAACCCAGAATTACCCGAAAGAGCTCGCAGAGTGTTCAAGAAATCCGATGCGGTCGTAGAAGTTACAGAGACGAATCAGGGTAAACGCGAAACGGAGAGAACTTTAAGAATAACGCTTAAGGAAAATAGGAGAGTTTCGCTAGAGACAAGCGAGGAAGTTAACCCTATCGTTTCTAAGGAAACATGCGATTTAATTTCAGATAATCAGTCTTTTAGCAAATCTTCGCGCAACAATGTATTCCGTAAAGATATATCGAAAGCCGAGATAATCGAGGATATTAGTTACGCTATTGATCACATGGATATAATTAAGTCAAATAGTGCAATATCACATACTGCTCCAGTCGATGCAAATAATAAAGTCAGAGGAAAGAATAAGTTGGAAGACGATAAGGAAGATAATTTTATATGCGAAGATGATGATCAATTGGCAAGGTTACTGTTCCGTCTGGCGACTCTCTACCTAGACCAGGCCACACGCCGTGGGCAAGCTGGCAATAGTCTCAAGCACCTCCCATAAACCTCAGGAATTTCTAGCTAAAGGTCCTTCAGACCGAACAAACATTTTTTCACTAGATTATTTTTCTCTTAAATTATTGTCTATCACGGGTTGACACGGGAAAGTTGGCTCTTCTCACGTATGAGGCCTCCCACTAGCAACTTCATTTCGAGGGCGGTTATTACCCTTCTTCACCTACCAATCCAGCAAACAACCAATTGACAACGAAGCCTATTTCCCTCTCTTTTAACGAAATCTATTCCTTAACGAATCAGCTCATCTCATGTCCTCGGGCCCACCCATCACTAGTTTTCCTCCGTAGCCTCATTTCGATAGAGAGTCAGTCGCTTTTCCGTTTTCGACCTTTCACAATTGGCATTTACGTTATATACTCTACTCGTTTTCGAACTCACAATTATCTTCTACTAATTTGAACTTAGTTTGTACATCAGTTGCCATAATAAACTGTAAATTAAATATTGTTATATCCGTGTCATATTTAATTTAACTACCTCTATTATCCTAACCGAAATAGAGGATCGATCATTTCGTGTCGTCGATGGTCTAATCGTAACGAGAATTCACGACTCCCGTTGACGCGCTTCCTCGCGATTGGAGCGTGTTATTTTACGAGGTTGGAACGTGTAGTAGCTCTTCTTTTGCATCTTTTCTTTTGAGAACACTGATTATATTGTAGTACGATACGTATCTGGATAAAATGTCTGAATTTTTGTTCGGTTTTCAATTGTTTTTAATGTATACGAGCCCTCCATCACTCGTATTAATATGTAGATCCGTTAACGATGATATGTGATCGCCTATGAAAATAGGTGGGGGGAGTTTGTTTTTGTTAGCAACTACTTGAATATTCTTTCCTGAGGCACATTTGTACGAAATTCTTCTGTCCTGAGATATTCTGTAATACTTCAAATTTATCTGGAGTTGTGAACTTATCGTTTATTAACCATTTTATAGTTGATGTATTTCCCAACATCTCATATGTTGATATTATTTATGTTTGGAGTGAGTGTACATTTTTCTTGATTGAAGGTCAAAATCGTTTGACTAGTATTCTTTTTCTCGATGTTTCTGCATCTGTTGTTAGATCCTGATCGTCTTCTTCATTGTTGCTAGACATGTTGACGTCATTGTCTTTTGTGTTATATTTTATGCCTTCCATTTGGCTGTTTAGATTTTTAATCCTTTTTTCCTCTTTCAATTATTTTAAATTCTATGCACAGTTTCTAATTAGCCCCAGCTTTTGGCGCTTCCGAATTGGAAGGCTCGGTTGAGCCCATGTGAATGTTGAACGTATCGAATTTCCCATTTCCGTAACGATTACTTCCAATATAAACACTCGCGTTCTTTCAGCAGAGTTCGTTGCGTACGAAACAGAATTTGTATGTACCTCTCCCGCGCAGTAACGTAATAAGAAAATTTTCCGGCTCGAGACCAGTCGTTAACACGTTGAATGCCATGGGGTCACCTATGATCGTGTCACGTAAAATAATAAAAGAGATTTATGAAAAAGAAAAGATATTTTATTTTCTTGTTTGCGATACACTTTCGAGCTCTAGGCGTGATTGTTCAAGACTGACTGGAATGCTTTTAGGGGGGGAGTACTTAAATTCTTTTATTCGTGAGAGTGGGAAAAGTTTAGATCATACATTTCTGAGAACGGATAGGGTGACCGGATGTCGCGCATGCTGAGGCGCTTGGAATTTCGATATCTTGTCGTTTTGCTTAGGTCGGACACTTCGTCTGTGACAACCGGCACTCAACTTGGTCGTGGCGTCGTAGAGGTCATCCAATGACCGGCACTCAACTTGATCGTGGCGTCGTAGAGGTTGTCACGTAAAAAAAAGGAAAAACTTCCGTAAAAAAAAAACTATTTCCAGAGAGTGAATGGCTCTCGAATACCACTTACAATCTCGTCACAACGTACAGCTATCGGTTTCAAAACTTAGACTAGTTGGCCTGCTAATAGTCGAGGGTTATATACCGTGGGAAAGCGATGAAAATGTTGGTGTGGACATATTTTCTTGGAAGTTCCCTATCAGGGAGGCAATGCGTCAAATGTCTGGAGAGTGTCTAGTGGTGGCCCTTCAAGGTGACGTCAGCCTTGAGAGTTTTGGGGTTACAAGGTCATCAATGACCGGCACTCAACTTGGCCGTGACGCCGTGGAGGTCACCGGTGACCGGCGCACCAAGATTAGTAGAAATACATAATTTTAACAAATATCAAGTTATAAATTTTTTATTATTAGCATCGCTACTACAATAGTGTGACGAAATTAATGCAGCATAAAACATATATAAACAGTTTTATTTATACATGAAATACAGTTCTATTATGTGCACCACCACCCGTGGCTCTCAAACATGAGAAAACCTCGTTTTTTCTAAGTTTTACTTTAATAAACAACCCAAAGGAACGTTTCGACTTGAAAGATGTTTGATGGCAATTAAGGGCCTTGACAGAATAAGTATGACCGACGGATAGATTATGGTTTATGGTAGGTCCCAGAACGTAACAACATAGAGAAACTATTTCGCAACGCGAAGCAATATGAGATAATTGATAATCGCAAAAAATAAGCGAATCGAGCAACATTGTACTGCAGCGCCATGGGGGTCATCGGTGACCTCTGTGAAATAAATTCATTAATGATAATTTTACACCTTAACATATCTCTTGTAGGTAATATTTCAACATTATATGTATCCCATAATAAAAAATTCATCGTGGCGCCACGGCTAAACCTTGAAAAACTAGCGTGGCATTCAACGTGTTAGCCGTAACACTAACCGTTTAGTCTATTATCATCTATATTATTATATATGAGTACTATTAGTTTATAAATATTTCGAGTACTGTTCAATAAAAATTACTGAGAAGATAACAATGAAATATTGTACGAAACACGTACAGTCAAACGGCTAGTACCATCGCGCCATGTCGCGCCGCGCATTGACTTATTGTTAAAACTTTCATTTGTTAATAAATTAAACACGCAACTGAATCGACCGGATCAAATTCTTACCCACGCCCAAAACATTACTCAAAAATTTTCATTATTTATGAAAATTTTGAATTTTAGATACGATTGTAAAAAGTTTTATGTTATCTGAATATAAACATTTAAAGACAAGTGTAAAAATATAAAAGTGTAGATTCAATTTTTCAATCAGCACTATGTACAATACGTATTTTTATATTTACATGTTTATATATTATTCAAAAAGCCGAATATTCTCAATGTAAAAGTGAAAAGCTCACGATCGTGTATAAAAATTGGCATAACAATATGAAAATACTTACTTGTTTCGTTCTTCTTTGTATCGGTCGTTATAATCTGGGTATTCGATGTAGTCGTAGTTTTCGTTGTCGTTGTTTCTGTAACAAAATAAATCCAACGTATTATGTATGTTAAATTTGTTATCCATAAAGGAAATACTTTTCATTTAAGATAGTACACTTAATATTTACCTATTCTAACAATACTTCAATATACATATAAGTGTATTTCTTATGCACACATTCAATTTAATTGCAAAATTTATTTCAATGTTGAGGACAACGATATATGTTTGTTAGTTCAGTATTCTAATTGTAATGGTCATTATATGAAAAATCAGGGACACTTACTGCTGAGAATTTCACTAGTAGTATTTTCTTGTAAGCTACTTCTATAAATTCGTCGTTTTGGAGAGCCAATATTTTCCCTGCAAAAGAAGATATATAATTTTTATGCGATTTACATTATTCTAAAGCTTTTATCTCGATTTAAATATGACAATACAGTTTTAATATATTTATATGCCCGAGATGAATGGGCATCGGGGCATTTCTTTTGGAATTTTTGGGAAGATCCCCAATACTTTAGCCTAGACTTTTTACCATAGCTGCACTTAAATAATGAAACTTAGAAATACTTGTTTATGATTTAATCCGATTATGTTTGCACGAGATTTATGACAGTAGGCTTGGGTTCGAAGTGACACAACTGGTGGCTAAACGTAACCACGGTCACGGGATGGACGTTTTTACCTAACAGAGGTATGGAGTAATTGTATAGCTCTCCCTAAAAATACAGTTGACCGAAGGGGTACAGAGAGGTGCGGAGAAGAGTATATAAGTGCAGTTCCACTTGTACTGAGACGAGTAAGTTGAGTTTGTGGGGGCACTCGACAGTCAAAACACCACCACTCGACGCTAACTAGTGTCGGACGACGGCAGCGCAGTGGTTAGCGCCTTAGGTTACGAACGTTCGGAACTCGGGTTCAGATCCCGGCGACCGGAGTCCGATATTTTCTTCCGCGATACAAAATGAGAAGAAAAGCGACTCTACCCCCGCAGCGACCTCTACTACCAGCAGCTGCAACATACCACGGTCTATACGACGCCTTTAAGTTCTACTTGTACTGTGGACAAGTAAGTTTAGTTACACTTGAATTGTGAACAAGTTGAGTTCGACTTAGACTTTGGAAGAAAGCGCGTTTGCTATTCCGCCGACCGTGGATTCGTTATTGAACCTAAGATGATTGTTATTAGCATCTCGAGTATCTAATCGCCAATCATATTTGTACCAGTATAAATATCATCCATATTGTATAACAATAATGGCTAATCCAAATGAAGACTCGTTAAACGCCACAAACCCCAATGAGAACTCGACATATACATATATGTTACAAACGAAGTCGGCAGAATATATAAATTCGGCTTTGCGCGGACAACTATTGTGAGCATTAACGGTCGGCTATTGCCGGCCGTGCCATACCTCGGGTTTGAAACCCATACTGGCTACGCTTTTAATATACTCTCAGGCGTCGCCGCCCAGGGAACGGCGCGCATAGATGTTCAGCGCGCGACTTGGAAAAACCCTGCCCTCACTTTTCTGCTCATCGGACAAGCTGAACCTACCCTTTCGGGCAGCAGCTCACTTAGCCGGCGCGTCAGAATGCGAGCATCCTGCCGCGTCGTTACCAGCGGAGGCCGCGTGGAGGCGGAGCTGCCAGCTTGCGCTCGGTCCCAGCAGGTTGGCTTAACAGCCGATTATACCCCTGCACCGTCACAGCACCCATTTGCATGAGTGCCGCCTGCACGGACGATCGCAGGGAATCTTTGCGTGGACAGTGGAATGTCAGCATTACACACCGCTCGCTACTTGGCAAAGTAAAAAAAAAAAAAAAAAAAAAAAAAAAAATATAGTTGAATGGTGAACATGGACCGCTGTAATGCGAACAAAATTGGCATTGCCCACCACTGAGTGAGCAGTCTCAGGAACTATTTCTTTTTTTTTTTTTTTTCGAACTTTGCCAGGTTTGAAGTGGTCATTGTATGTGCAGCGCAGTGCTAAGTTGTTTTATTCATCTCAATCATATTATTTCTTTTGAAACGAAGTATTGTTATTGGATTATATGTACAACAATCCCCGATCGCCGGCAGCTAACCGACAACTCTTTCGGCGATGGAAGCTGGATGCCAACGCATGGAAAACACTCGGAATAATAGTTTTCAGCCACAACTGTGGCCTCGTGTACGATTTGCCGATATTATTGGCGTGAATCCCTATCGACCATAAATTTTTGTATGTATATCTAACCCAGTACCGATACATATTTCGTTTTAAATGGAACGGTTTGACCAAAGAAAATGAAATAGAACCAGCTCAGCGCGCTGTAGCCCACATGGATCTATAACTATATACAATATCCACTTCAGGTTGATAAAGTTTGCAAGGAAATAATAGTTCTCGACTCTGCTCACCCAGTGGCAGGCAACGTCAATTTTGCTCGTGTTACATTGAACCATGTATTTTTTATACAATATGGTTCGGGAGGTCATTAGGAATGAAACGTATATATTTGGAACTGGCAAAAGGTTGGGCGTCATTATTAAAAAAAGAAGGCATAAAGGTGCGAAAAACGGGTTCTGTTAAAGCACTGAGGTAAGTGTCCTGTAGTTGGATTTGTAACGAATGACAGCACACGAATAAAAATTTTAAAGACTATTTAGGAACGATCCTATAATAGCGAGTGGTATAACATGATTTATTCTTCGATACTTCGACTTAGCAAGCTAATGCACGCGTTACTATGATACGTGTATGACGCGATTTAATAATTATTGTTGACGTGGTCACAACTTGTAAGAAAACTCTACATCTGGTTTTAGTTTTCTTAAGCATTGAAGCCATCGACAGCGACAGACAAAAGATTGGGACGAAGGCAAAACCATAAACAGTAGACAGGCGACGTTGGCTTCAGGTTTCTTTTTTCAGTTATAGAGTAACACTGCCTAGTGTCACGTAAAAAATAACTCGCGCGATGATATGTATAAAAACTTTATTTCTCAGGAGTACTCCAGTACCAATATCACAATGTTCCAGTGGCGTTTTGCAATTCAGACTAACTTGACTGTCATTATTCGGAGTCTAAATACTAGGTGAGAACAATGGTAATGATGGAGGGGATATTATTCTTGGAAGTTCCTTATCAGGGTGGGAAGGTATCCTATGTCCAGTGGATATCTTAGAGGTGGTCGGCTAAGGTGACGTAAAAGAATTTGGGGTTACACTAGCGTGCGGATATAGACCAGCTCATATATTGTATTCCTTCTTTGTATTCACACTTCAGCTTAAAATATATATATATCGGATTAACATTATGATTAGGGTTAGGGGCGCGGAATGAATCTTCTCTTGAATTAGCCACCGAGGTTACATAATAGAGAAAGTATATACCGGTACGGATATGATCAGTACAGAATTTGACAAGTAGCCGTGGTAACTAGATACACGAGATACTAATGACAATGATCCTAAGTTCGATAACGAATCCGCGGCCAACGGGACAACGACTACCCTCCCTTCTGAAAAAGTCTAAGTCGAACCCCGTGAAAATCCACCGATCGCGAAGACGCCGTCCCACTCGCGAACGAGATCATAAAAATGTCTCCCCGTCATCGTGATGCTGCAGAGGTAAACTGTGACGGGGTGTATCTCAGGGCACGAGATCGTCGGATTCGTCGAGGGCAACCCTCGCCCAGAAAGTGAGGGAAATGGACGTTGCTGTTAATTGGTTAATCTCTATGTTGGTGGTTAGAAAAGGATGCTAGCCGCCCTTGAGGGAAAGTTGGTAACGGGGAGCGTCGTTCGTGAGGAAAAACAGATCTCCCATATCTTCCCGTAACGGGTGATAGATTTGGGGACTGTTAGGATAAAGACTGTTTGTTCGTTTGGAGGACCTTAGTTAACTAAATGTCCTGTGAAGATGCATCGACATCTGGCAATCGTCTTGCCCGAAGAATAGGGTCTGCGCGTGGCAAGCCACGTGGCAGAGGCCGTTGGAATGCGCACTGTAGAGCATTGGTACTATTATCTTTTCTTAAGGAGGGCTAAGTAATTCTATACTTCCACTAGACAAAATATCCATCCCGTGACCGCGGCTACGCTCGGCGTTTTGTTTGGCGCCTCGAACTCAAGCTCATTGTCTCGGCTTTTCCTAAGAATTCCAACGGGGAGGCCCGATGTCTTTTCATCTCCGACATATATTTTCTATCTTACAATTTATCCACGCGTCTCTTTGCATTCATATATACCTAATAACCTCAACAATTATCAATTGAATAATATTTCAGGACGTTCTCTTAGTGACACAATATCTACTGCTATACAATTTATAATTAATTTCGTACTAGAAAATGCTGAAGAATGTCGATTTTCTTTGAGGTTTTGTTATGCAATATACACGCAAAGAGAAGTTTGATCTGTGATACATAAAAAATAAACTGTTCGAATATTTTGGCTAATAATGTGAAGATTGATTTTATTGCGTTGGCAACTAAGTGATTGCGGATTTTATCATCAGCACCCAATGACACACTCCGCAACCATTTAATTGCCAACCCAACATAATCCGTTTTCTTATCGTTAGAGACAAAATTCTATCCAACGACTGATAAGAGCTGTTGCAAAATGAAGAAACGGAATGTCGCAGTTTAGCTAGACTAAAAGACTATTCAGTCGAAGTTCTTGTATAATTTTTCAAGACATTCGATGTTCAAAATTATCTGAATTGCTTTTTCCATCTTTATCATTTAATATATTATCTAATTTCAAATTGTTTCTTGACATCCTCATAAAAAGTAATAACGCATCTAAGAATGACAAAAATAACAGGTAAAAACAGTAGGATCATCACGCATGCTAGTTGCATAATATCAGTAAGGCCGTGGTCATTCATATTGGCGATTTTGTTATGCTTGTCTTTTTTGATGCACTAAAAATATGCAACAAATTACAATACCTTATCGATTTGTTATCGAATAACGGGTTTTGTTTTTTATATGAAGAAACTTTACTTTTCGAGACATATCGATGATGCATGAATCTTATTAATATAATTTAAAAACTCTTAATCAATAATTTTAACTGCAATTTTTAATCAATAATGCGGATCATAATACGAATGCCATATGAAAAATGGTATAATGTGTTACCTCCCGGTTCATTATTATACATATTATACACATTCACGTGTAAGAGAAGTTACAAGATTAAAAAAAAACTCTCATTCACTATCGAACAATTTGGTGTCTTATTTTTTGTCCTCAAATAATATGAAAAAAGGCACTCTTTAGGTCCCAACAATGTTGCTATCAAAAATCTACATTCCGCTTGTTGAGATATGTGTAATTTTATATGCTAAATTAACTATGTGAGTATGTGAGTATGTGTACGTGTGTCCGCGGTGTCTCGAAAACAAAAGAATGTAAACTGTTCTGTCCTCAGTCGTGTATGGAAAGGCATCTGGCATGGAAGGTCGTGTAGACAAGAAAGTGCTGAGACACGCGCAAGATTGTATCGTTTAATATTGTTGGAATCGTTCACTAAATAAATACCTTTATTTTAACGATAAAGATCCATAATTATTAACACCGCTAATCAAATTTCAAAAAATTTTTATGCATCTTTGTTAAGGTATAGAGAGGATTTGGAAAAACAAATAGTTTAAAATTGATTTACAAATTATTCCACTCTACGCGTGCGTTACTCTCTAAAGGACTCGATAACTTACTCGCTTGGTTGTTTGTTTACTTCTGATGATTCTAATCATTTCTAACGGCTTTTAATCGCTTTTGTCTCAACTGAGACCTGAATGTCCTTCGACGCTCACATACACTTACACACGTACAGTATAAATGTATCTGCTTAACAATCTTCTACAAATTTTTTATGGTTTTACGGAACACGTTCAAATACACAAGAAATTGCATAGAAGCATGTTCAAACATTCGCAAGTTTAATAGTGTATCAAAAATGATTCCATTACCATTTATTGATGCATCGTTTGGAGGTTACAGTATTATTTTAATAGTATGGATTGAAGCATATGAAAGATGTAAAGCCAATAATCAGCGGCACAAGTTTGTTACATTTGATCAGTCATTTTATCTAAAAGCTCGAGAGATCATAGTTTGTTCCAAAGTAACTGCAAATGAAAATAATTTGATTCGGTAATTATTAGGCTTGGTAAGTTTCATGCGCTATCATTCCTCGGCTCGGTCGAATTCGTTGGGAAAGGGGCGGACTAAAGCAAGCTTTTTGTTAATTATACGCCGAAGCCTCAGCTGAAAAAGATTTTTCAAAGGCTGTTAGAAGTCACATTCTCGCTCAAAATTCTCAAGCAGATGCAGATACAATTTTGTCTTTCCTGAATTTGTCCGAAACTGACTAAAAGATCGTAAATGGTGAAATAGACTAAGCCAAACCGGTTATGAGATTTTTGCGGGAAAAGATGATTTTAAACAAGTTAAATCTAAGTTTATGTTTCATTTAGATTCACTTAAAAATAATGGATCCACGACTCAACTGTGAGTTCGATATTTTATAATGGTAGAGATCTGCAAAACAGTTCGTACAAGTAAAAACGGGAAATTGGTCGTTGCAGTTCGAATATATGCAACAAATGTAGCCATATTTTCAGGCAAGCGCACATAATTTCTATGCGAAATTGACCCACGTATATTTACAAGACACGCTTGAATTTGAAAAAGTGGATTCTTTTGAATTTAATAAGTTTAATGATATAAGTTACTTGACAATTAAACGTATTGAAAGATGTCGGTCGGTCATTTGGTCAGATACGATTATTGAACAAATGCTCACGAAGCCAACAAAATACAGAATTAACAAATAGTCGTGGCATAACAAGGAGCTATTTACGTAAATAGACTTTGTCCATGTTTGTTGTAATAGAAGTTGTCACAGGCATCTCGGAATACAGCGCTAGGATAATCACATTCTTTGCATACCATAGTCATCAAAAATTGTAACTAAGCAGTAGCAGCATACCTATGCGACCGGCTTCCAGCGATCACCCCACCACAGGAACTAAACAGTTGATATAAAAAACCCTCCCAAGTCAGTACTAGAGTTCTTTTCTGTTCATTTTTTGTTGTAACACTTTGAACCGTCACTCTGTTGGATTCATATAATAAAAGTCCATTTTCATATACGAAGTTTAATTTTCTTCACCCTATTCGTGAAAGAATTATTTCGTTCGAACTGGGACGCGAGGAAATTACCGGCGATCTGTTACTTTCGCGATTTCTTGTGTCTCCGACGTGACAAAGTCGTAGATGTTTGAAAAATTTTTGTGATTTATCGTGTTCGATTTCCGAGCAATATGCAGACACTGTAAGAATATCCGTAAACACTGCGGGTTCGAAAAAATTATTTGAGTTTTTTAAAATGTATAATCCATTCCTTGTAATAAATAGAATCAGTCAGTGTCTTGTGTCGGTATTTATTTTAGAAATTTAAATAATAAGATATGTCTTATATGACGTCTATTTGTTAACTAGGTATATACATGACACTGAAATATCATTTATTAATAGCAAACAAGAGATATACAAAATCAGAAATCAAAAAATTAAACACTTTGGGCTTAGATATAATTTTTAAAAGAGTCGATTATAGATTTGTTAATATGGTTGCTGAAGTAATGTAAGTTCCAGCAATTTCAAAGTGCAAATTCAATTTCAGGTGCGCTTGCAGCCGAACCACCACTTCGCAGCTGCATGCTATCTCGATTATATACCAGAACTTTGTAACTTTTATTAAAGCGCGCAAACGATTAGTTCGAAAATTTAACAACAGTTGATCCAATTCTTCCCCTACACTTTATAAAATTTTCAGCTTTTAATATTATTTAGAGCTACGGTGACTTCTTGAAAAAAGAATTTTTCTCGGTTCCAGATTAATATAGAGCAAGAAACTACTTTTGTAAATTCGTAAAAATATAGCAGTTATTAATTACTCTTTATACCAATTCGCTACGATAAAAATTAAAAAGGTTATTCCATTTTTCAGAGGTTTTAAACGGTTTAATTTAAAAAAATCACTTCAAAATATCGAACCATTTTGCGCAAAAAAATTACTCTGTACAATTTTCCCCGATTTAAAATCTAATTCGACTGGATTACCAGGCAGCTCAGCGGTGTGGAATGCTAACATTGCACGGGCAAAGCAGACTCTGCACACCATGCGCATTTCAACCGTAGCACATAGATACATATATATGCATACATGTACATATAGACAGGGTGAGTTATCTAAGAGTTGAAGTTGAAATATTTTTGATACTAGTAATTACATTGAAAAAGGCTTCAGATAAATTTTTTCTATAGGTAGGCGTGTAAAAATCATCTGAAGGTCAACTTTGTTTCTTTAATAGAATCATATATTTTTCAATACTTTAATCGATGCAGTTCGAGATTTTTTATAAAAAATTATTAATCTACTTATGTCGAAAAGCTATTAGTTTAATAGATAGTTTAATTTTTCTTCGTAAAACTTATGAAGGACAAGGAAGACAAATACAGAAGTCCTTATGTCTTTTCTTGTCTTTTGGATGTTAAATTTGACATTAAAGTTAATATATCTGTTAAATTATAGTTAAAATATAGTTTTTCGATATAAATAGATTAATACTTTTTTTTATAAGGTGTTACGTCGCGTAAGACGATCCGTGCGACGGCCCTCATGGTATGACCGCCGGGACTGACATACCGTTATACTGACCTTCAATAAACCTAAGGAACCACCATAAACCGAATCTTTTTAGCCTAACTTCTATTTACATAAGTATTTTCGGTTTATGGATGGTCCTTAAGACAGTCCTTAGGTTTATCGCACGCTCTTATAACTTACGGAGAAAGCGGTTGTTTGTCCATTAAAAATAACAGGTATTTCCCATTAAAAAGGACACCCATACCGAGCTTTCCTCCGTAATTGAACGAGACGAGTCAGTACTGTTCTACTAAACGTCGTGCAGGCAACACGACTATTCCACAAGCTTCGCGTACTTCTCACTTCGATCAAATTGATATTACATTAGTCTACTCGGTGTCAATACTACTCATATATCAAGTGTATTGTTATTCAACATTTATATCAATTATTTCTTCCTATACGACGAAAGCTCCAGTGTAAAAGTTGTTAAAATATAAACATTATAAGACTGTAGACTACAGTTTTATTCCCCAACAAATACCCTTATTATCCCAGAAGAAATAAGGGAATCGACCTGTTCGTGGTGTCGATCGTTATAATCGTAACGGGAATTCACGACTCCCGTTGACGCGCTTCATCGCGATCGCGTCTCCCCGCGACTGGACGAATTAACATAAGGAATGCCGAGATGGTTCGATTAGTACATTAAAAAATATGTAGTTTCATTCAAAAAATGAAGTTCCATAAACTCTTCCTCATTACTTAACCCATATAGAAATAAATTGCACTGTATGGTATTCTTTTTCGAACCAAACAATTTTGTTAAAACATCCTTTGATAATTGTTGAAAATGACAACGTGAGTTCTCGCTCGCCATCTATATGCTGACAGCCAGTTACAAAAAGAGTAACTAGATTATATTACCAAACACGGTCGATAGACCTGATCGATAGTTTTAAGACTTCTTTTGTTTTTTCGTTCGTTGTGTGTTCCTTTTCAAGTGTGCGATAAAGGTTTTTCGGCTCCGAGAAGTCTGGTGTTTTTATCTCAATAATACAGTCTGTCACACAAGAGCGTGTCTGCGATATTTCTGTAAATATTTATATATTTGTAAAAAAATTTATATGAATTGAATCTACATCTAAAACACTAATACGCTATTACTTAGTAGGGTGTCCAATCTCCTCCATTAGCGATTATAGCTTGACATCGTTTCGGCATACTCTCGACTAATTTTTGAGCGTAGGATTCTGGTAACGACCTCCATATCTTTCGAATGTGATGTACAAGTGTTCTTATTTTTGTGATACGTCTTCCTCTCAGCTTGCCTAATAGGACACCATGCCCAAAACGAAGATTCATCAGTGAATATTATATTACTCCAATCACGATCTCTGTTTTCATTCGCCCATGCCAGACGATTTTCGACGTTTCGCGTACGCGGCACTCATATTAAAAAGCTCTGTTCCTTTCACTGTTTCAAATGAAACTGAAAGGTATTCAGCAACGCGTATTAGAGAAGTTTTCGTTTGTTTACATTCTTTTTATCTCATTCTGATTAGGTGTCAGGTTTCGCAGATATCGCAGACACGCTCTTGTGTGACAGACTGTATAATAGTGACTAACGCGATCCTACCTCTAAATATAAAAATAACAACAATAATTTTAATGTATCGCGATATTTCATCGTTTCCAGTTAAACAAAACAGTCTACACATTGCATATAGAAAAATATGAGTATAAAATAATTACTTTTATTACTTTTATCATTATTGTTTAGTTATATTGTAGTTTAGGCTCAGAGTATATCACAAGAAGGTTGTTGCATTCTTCTTAGTTCCTTACATTATATTAGAGTCTTACATCGAGTTCTTAATCCCTATATAGATTAAAATATTAATAAATAATACAAATATGAAATATAAATATAAACATAATTGATATTTTAACCCTGCTGTGTTCTTTGAATAAGTTTTGAATTAATACATTTCATTTTTTTGTTCACACATTTCTTAGGTTCCTAGAAGGATATGAAAGAATTGTTGAAATTTTATTTCAATTTGTTGTTAAAGTTTATTTAAAAATATTCTAGGCCGCTTTACTTGGAAATAATTGTTGTTATACATAACCAATACAATGCCTCGAAATACATGCCCTCATTGAAACAATCAGAGCTACTGCACTGTCATTTCAGGATTTAAAATTAATATATTTATAAAACGTAACTGGTTAACAAATATCGGGAAAATAACGTAAAACGACTTACTGATTTAAACCGAGTTTCAAGTGTTCTCCAGCGTTTCGTAAGAGTGCATGTGCTTCGCTGTTCGTTAAATCCCGGGTAGTTCTTCCATTTATGCTACTAATCAAATCACCCTCTCTCACCCCCTGTTGAGCCGCTTTGCTGCCTGGATTAACCTGTAACGAAAATTCATATTAGTACCTTAATTAGATAAATAACATTTGTGAACCGCTTTTCATGTACTTCAATTTGTTTATTAATTTAAATAAATGTAATATGAAATTCAGACCCCTTTCCTTTTTCTTGGAAAAAAATTATAAAACACTGTTCGCGGTTAAATAATTTATGCCATTAGATTTTGTAATAGCATTATATTGTATTTCACAATATTAGATCAAAAAGTTCATCTACTTTTTGTGTCAAAAATAAATTCAAATTGAAGTTCTTGTAGCATTTCACAAAAATTATGACATAAAAATTATGTCGCTAAAAAATATCCATATATTTATCACGTAATACTGGATGTTAACGAAATTTAAATTCAAAAACACTATCGAAAATTTCGATTCGAAATTAGATTTTCATCGAATGAAAATTTTGATATAGGTATTTTCAAATTTCAGTCAACTCATAATTTCAGAATATTATATGTGATAACATTTCGGAAATGGAAAGTAAAATACAAATTGTAAAATTTTGAAAAAATATTTCACAATAATTAAAAATACATTAAAGTAATGTATATGTGAAGTTTTACGAAACAGAGATAAATTTTTTACGATGTTAGCTAATATAAATAACAGTGTGAGTGTGTGTAGGTGGGGGGGGTCATAATTGTCAAATCCCCCCCCCCCATAATCAAGATATCACTACAGATATTTATTATACAAAAATTGACGAATCCCATTCCCAACTGGTGAGGGTCCTTTTTGGAATGTCATTTAACCATAATTAAAGGTGATATTTTTACGTGTGTAGAAACGATTTTATCAATGTGAACGCTGTTGTTAAAATAAATGATAAATATACGTTTCCTATCAAATTGGCAGCCAAACTGTATATAAAATTTATCAGTATAAGCTTTGTTGCTAGTTGAAAATGCGAAATTATTTATTATGAAAGTCAGACAAATGCATGTGCTATATTCTCTCAGCTGACTAGTGAAGTTCTTCCATTTTCAATAACGTAGAAATAATTATTCATTTGTTTTATAAGCTATGGGTATCACGCGTAAATCGATAATTTTAATAAGTATTTAAGTATTCTATTACTGTCGAAGATATCGTTTTTTGAAAGTGAAACTCTACTTTTGTTATAAAAAATTAATTAGTTCAGCTAACGAAAGTGAAATTGTTTATCAATAGATAACTTCATGTTGACATTAGATAGTGGTATAGGTTATTAATATAAGTAACAATTCTATATTTAGAATTAGTTCTAAAGTTGATACTATTTTATATTTTAGAAACACAGCCTATTGATATGAATACATGAAAACTCTTATTAGAATCGAAAGATACAAGCAAAATAGATGTTAACTAAAGTGAAAAGAAAAAAGAATTACAGAAACAAATTCATCACCAGACGAGAATGACATTTTAAGCGACACTAGCTTGAGGTTTATGATGCAAAATAATACTGAGAAAAATATCTCAAAAATAAGAAAATTATTTAAGATTTTCACAATACATTAATTCAGCAGCAACTTCATTCAGTGTACATAAAAACACATTCTTTCTCTGTATCTGTACAAAAATCAGTGTACAATAAATTTAAATGTTTTAAAGGTCTATAAAATAGAACCAAAACTTTCAGCATTTGTCTATATTTTTTAATTATATAACACGCGAAATTCTCATACTAAACGGTTCAATTGACAAACTCTTTCATGATGTATTAGGTTGCACCAAAAGTTTCTTTCCTTTTATAAGGAAATAATAGATGCACAACATTTTTTTGTTTTACATTATTTTATTGAATTACTTATGATCCATTTTTTAAAACAAAAAATGTTGTGCATCTATTATTTCCTCATAAAACGAAACAAACTTTTGGGACAACCTAATGCATAAAAGATTAGTAATAAGTATATTATGTCACAGCGTAGAAGTGCGGACATCAAATATTTTCCATTAGCGAGTTAACGTGTCATCCTCGGCCAACAAATTAATCAATCATTCATTGTGCCAATATTTAGTATTAAATTTGTAATATTTATGCTGTTCTGTTAACATATACATAGTTATACATTTTATGGTATTATGGTTTTATTTTAAGATTAACTTAATATTAATTTAAGAAATTTTCAGTTTTAATGCTAAAAATCAATAATTATAATATTACTATTACATCAATAACATTATCTAAAAATAAAATATTCAGTACTCTGTTTAACGATATTGTGTATCTTCTATAAAACATAGGAAACAGAAACTCAAAAGATTTAAAAGTACGATGTTTTGGACGCTGTATATATCTGAACATAATCATTAAATGACAGCTTTAAGTAACAAAATTCTTTCATTGACCATAAATAAGTAACTTGTCAGAAATCTAGTAAAACTTATTATTACTAATATCAGTAATAATAAAATATATATAACTTATGATGTTAATTTACGGTACATACCTTCACAGCCTAAACAAACGTGTCAAATACTGACAACGACTCCCGAAAATATTTGAATATTTAGAATCGAAAACTTTTAGAAAGAGATAGAGAGAAATATATTATAATGCTACACAAAATTTTTCGAAATTTTATTAAACATATAATAGTTACGATATATTTATTGCAAACATATGTATATTTCATCGAAGTGAGGAAAATATTCGATATAATGCGAATAATCGTGTTAAACGTATAATTTAGTACTAAATTATAGTCTCACTTTAACTTAATAATACAGTGCATAATCGACTGCTCAAATAAATTTATGATCCTCACAAAATGTATGTTTGTAGTAAAAAGAACTTGTAATATCTACAATGGTTTGCAAAATTGTATTTGAACACTTAACATAATGTAGTATCTCGTAAATAATTATGTGATTTATTTACAATGAATATATAGATTGATACAGATGTTGATTAGACAGAAGACGATAGTTATCTAACACAACTAATCACAACAACGTACTGTACTCTAGACAACTCGATAGTTAATTTCCAATTCTCATCACAACGGATCCAACGCTCTCTCTCTCTCTCTCACACACACACACACACACGCGCGCGCGCGGATCATACTCTCTCGCAACGCAACTCGCACTCTCTACCTTCTCGATTCACACTCTTTGACTTCTCCACCGACACTGACCGTGAATTTGTCTCTCTGCCTTAGCATCCCTTTTGTCCCATTGCCTCAGTCTGGCCACGCATGTGTTACGCAGCCGCTCGTGGCCAGAGTTACGCAGGCCTTTTTTCCTACGAAACTCTTTAGGTAAAAGACCGACGATACATCGATGGGCCTGTCGGCACCTCGGCTCGCGACAATGTTTATGTCCAACCCGATATTTTTAGGGCTTTTTGCCCACGATACTACATTAGAAAACGTATTACATATATATCGTATATGTTATATACGTCGCGTTAGCCGTAGGAATTGGGCTAGGGGCACATGGGGATTCTTCGCGGGTATTGGCCATCGTTGATGCACAATCGCGACGACGTTTATTCGCGCAAGTTCGAATGTCACGGGCACGAACGGGTTGATAAGTAAACGCGGTAGTTGGACGTTAAGGACAATGGCCTTCGGTTCAACAACGAATCTGCGGTCAACGGGATAGCAATCACGTCTCTCCAGAATCTAAGTTAGACTCTTCGTCAATTAAGGTATTCGCTGATCGCAAACGTTATACTCGCTTAATGACATCGCACAAGAATGTGTCTCTCCGTCATCGTGATGCTGCCGAAGAAAACTATGATGGGGTGTGTCCCAGGACACGAGATCATCGGATTCGTCGAGGACAATCCTCGTTCAAAAAGTGAGGGAAATGAACGCCGCCGTTAATTGGCAAATCTCTATGTTGGTGGTGAGAAAAGGATGCTAGCCGCCCTTGAGAGAAAGCCGCTAGCGGGAAGCATCGCGCGTGCGAAGGACACCTGCTGTATCTTTCCGACAAGGGCTGTTTATAAATTTGAAGGACCTTGTTTGACTAAGTATTGAGATTTGTGGCGGGACCACCAAGCCATCCCAACATATACCGTGAATAATGCATCGGCATCAGGTTATCGTCTTGCCAGACAAAGACTAGGGTCGGCGCGTGTGACAAGCCACGCGACTGAGACCGTTGGACTGTTTACTATTGGGTGTCGGCAACGATATCTCTTCTTAAGGAGAACTATGTAATTCTATACTTCCGTTAGGCAAAACGTCCGTCCCGTGACCGCGGCTACGTTCGGCGACTAGTTGTCGTTTTGAACCCAAGCTCATTATCGCAACTACAATCGGTTTAACTCACAATGATTTATAACGACTAAAGATTTATGAAGATGGCTTTAATTTATAAAGATTTATAAACGCTAAAAGTTTACACAGACAGTGCTTGACACTTTTCTAAGAATTCCAACGAGGAAGCCCGATGTCCTTTCATCTCCGACATATGAAACATCTTAACATTGTATTAGCACTATAATAAGATACGAATGTCATGATTATACACTCCTCCATTTGCTCGCTTATCACGATCAGATAACGATGACGGCCGATCAATACTTTTCTTTTTGCCATAATCTTCAACATTTTTTAAGAAATTGTGTGTGGGGGCACTCGACAGCAAAAATACCACCACTCGACACTAACTAGTCTCGGACGACGACAGCGCAGTGGTTAGCGCCTTAAGTTACGAACGTTCGGAACTCGGGTTCAAATCCCGGCGACCGGAGTTCGATATTTTCTTCTGCGATACAAAAAGAAAAGGAAAGCGGCACTACCCCCCGCAGCGACCGCCACTACCAGCAGCTACATCATCCTATCACGGTCCACACAATGTAGAGGTGTGTGGATACCGTCGGTACGGGGCGGGAGCGTTTCGCGTACGGTCGTAGGCCGCTGTTCCTCTTCGGTATGTCGTGTAGAGCGGAGGTGATGCCCATGGTCTTTTCGCACTGGCGACGTCACACTCCTGGCTCGGTCGTCGTCTCGTTTTCCGTCACCAGTTTTTTGCGCGTCGATCGGAGGTGAGGTGTCGAGGTTCGCTGAAGATGGAAGGGCCGTTCCGTGTTCGTCGTGGCGGTGTACACGTCCAGCTCGCCACAGTCGTAGATTCGCGACGATGGAAGTAAGAGTCTGTAGCGATATCACGGTCACACGTACCTCTTTTGCTGTCGATCACGTCGGGCTCACCAATTTGACGTGATTATGGGTGCAATGTATAAGTTATACGGTTATAACTCAACGAAGTTTATTCTCTGAAATCGTGCGTACAAGCGGTTCGTCGAACTGTTCGGCGTGCCGGTCGGAAGCATTCTGTCTTCTTTACAATTGTCGAAAACGTTCGGTGGACCGTCCGCTAGTCGTTCGCTTCGGTCTCTTATCTTGAGTGTTTTGTTTTTCTTCCCGTCGCCTCGCTGTCACCCGAGACGACGGTTTTGCATAGTATCTGTCGCCACATGTGTATTACTCTACGACTTCTTCTTATTACTTTCGATATTTTTGCTACTGATAACCGTTGCTGTTTTAGTTCAAGAATTTGCTTTTTTCAGACTCGTTTAATTTTTTTCCGCGTCACATGCTTACAAATTTGTATAATATTGTACTATAATCTTTACTCGTTGATAGATCATGAACTACCAAGCAATTTCTACACATATAAAGAGAGTGTGTTATCATTTCGACTTCAGTATGCAACAGTTCTTCTTTGTCGTATACAAACATCTACGACATTGTGACTTATTTTCAACGAACCGCATATTCTGAGCTCATAATGTTTTGATATACGTTACAAACGAAAAACCTTACACGCGTCATTGAGAAATCAAAGATAGCACACCTGAGTTATCTTTTTGACGAGGAGTGTAGTAGTAAAGTTTGAAATCAACCTGAAAATCTATTTAAAAGTTATAAGATATTTGCTGCAGACATTTAGTAAAAAAAAAAAGAAGATAATATACGGAACAGAACAGTGAATCTTGACATCCCTATATGAAATATCTCGTTATGAAAGGGTTCAAGATAGTTTCACAGAACCCCACTGAATATTGAAGCTCATTAATGTCATAGATAATTTTTATAAGTTTTTATAATAAACGTTCAGATTGCGGACTTATTTTCCTGAGTTATTGCAAATTTCTGTCCTATCAAAAATTCTACGTTCGTCAAAATATACCTGTCCCTAAACTGTTCGAAAGGCATGCGAAAAAAAGAAGTCCACTTCACGAAAATTTACTCATTAAACTCTACTTTGGCGTTTAAGATTCTCACCGTGTAGCTGCACTTTCGTTGTCCCGACGCTCGAAACTTCAGCATGTTGTAAACTTTCTTCACTACCGGATCCTGTCAATATATCACCGAGCAATTGACACCGCCTTGTATCTTTAGTTCCTTTTTTCGAAGGTTAGCAAAGTTTCAACGGACGTTAATTGGAAAAGTAGTTGTGTTGGGTAAAAAGATAGTCTTCTACCATCGAATCTATAATATCACGAGACGTGATTATTTCAATGCCGAAGTAGAAATATTCCAGTTTCATAGCTGTATTCAATTTCAGAAACATTTTTTTGATTATTTTTCATTATTTTTGATTATTTTGATTATTTTTGATTATTTTGATTATTTTTGATTATTTTGATTATTTTTTTGACTGAACTGTTATTATTCTTCTATTAATATTTATTGTATGTATTACTGTTGCTATTATTTCTATTATTACGTATTGAATACATCATTATATGTATTATTATAATATTATATAATTTTATATACATAATATATAATCTTATTAACTCAAATAGAATTCGTATATTTATGCACGTGAAACGTACAAATATATAAAATACACGAAAAATATATAAGACATATTATCAATGTTTTCGGTATACATACATAACTTTGACATATGAAATATTCTCTACAATACAATATTTAATAATAGATATTCAACAATACTTTTGCAATTATGATATATTATAGTTTGCGTTACGATAAGTTTATAAGCACTGTCATCAAGTTTGCAGATCACTGATAACATTTGCATATAATACTTGCCTATCTTTTCAAATAATAAAAAAAACTTTTTGTGCGTTGCCTTTTGCTACATAGTGCATATATCATCGTCTACTGTTTCTTACTATACAAGGTGGATGTAATAACTTTGATCACCTTCTAGAGAAATGGGAAAACCTTGTTGTCAAAAGACGTACAGTATGGCAGTAATAATTTTCTCGCAAGGTGACCTCCGTTCTTTTTTCGTTGTTTGCCGTATCTTTTTGTTCCTAGTAGAATGGAGGATGTTTAGACGATTGTGTTTAGACGAGGTCATTTTGCAATAAATAAAACATATTCGTTTGCATCAATGCAACTTTGCAATCGTCGGATTGCCGAAGTCCGTGCACTTATCCGGAAGTATCGGGTCGTACGGTGCAATGAGTTTTTGACTCACATCTTGTAATACTCTCCCTGCATTGGTCATTGCACATAGTTACACGTAGATATTTGTATCACGAAGCGAAACATAACAGAAACGTAAGAGAGCTCTCCGAATATAAATTCGGTAGAACCTTCCCGAATCGATAAATGGGACATAGCCAATTTCGTAGCCAGCTCGTTCTTTTGATATAACACCACTGGATTTCTTTTTGTGGAGAATATTAAGAAATACCAAATAATATGTGGAGAAGCTAACACCACTAAATATAGGACAAATATTCATTGCAACATGTACCATAAAGAAGCCAGAAATGACAAGTGGTTTCGGCAATCTTACGATTTCAACGTTGCATCGATGCAAACAGGCATCATTTCGAACGTTTATTATGATGTAAGATTTGTTGTTCTTCTATGTATTGTCGAATGTGCTTCTATTAGGGATCGTAGAAATCGTCTAAACATTTTCTACTCTATAAGATATAAAAAAAGTATATAAAGTGGAATGGGTAGGAATAAAAAAGTAAGCAAGCAAAATTTAAATTTAAAAATATGGAGGATCCTTGAAATTCCTGAAAGCCTTTCCACATATAAAAAATTATTATTACTATATTTGTACCGCCATCTTTGTACCGTACAACTTTTATAAGCAAAGTTTTTCTATACTTCTAAAAAGAACAGAGATATTTAAGGTGATCAAGGTTATTGCTCCACCATGCATTAATATATTAGTTCATATTATAAGCTACTACACTTAACGTTTAATCAACAATTGAAAGTTTTAAATTTTCCTGTGATCCATGGTTGACAATTTAATGAGACAAATGTGTCACATAGGTACAAGATATGGAATATATTCTTGCATATGTTTTTAAATATAAATTCAAAAAAAGGAACGAAAAATTCAAAATAAGGAACATATTCTTATAATCTTATAATCATATTCTACGATGATATTACAAACATCTAAGTCTCTATCTAGGTTTGCATTCTATAAAAATATATATTTACATAAATATCTGCAATTTACATCAGAAAAATTATTTAAAATATTCAGAATTATTTTTAAAAATGTATTGCTTTAGGAATTATATAAAATTATATTCGTTTAAAAAATTGGAAAGCTTTAATTATTTAAGAACTGTAATATATTTATAGTAATTCCGTATTTCCTGGTATTTTTAAATAAAAGATATTTCACCAGTGATTAATCTTCAACAAATAAGAAATACGAAGAAAATATGCTAAGAAAGTTCTTTAGGATGCTATGCTATTTCTTAACCGAACTTTCGATTATCCGATATTAGCTGTACAATTCGAATTCAATTAATCAATATTCCACCCCTAAACCTTTTTCTTCAATTTTTGTCTTATTCTTATCTTGATTCTATCGAAAACAGATTGAAAACAAAACTTTCATCTTTGTAACGGTTGTTAATTATTGGAATAACTAATATATTAGCCAAAAGCATCTTAAGAAGATAGTAACTTTTCAACAAAAAGTAACTACAGCATTCAACACTTACGATGCTTACAATATTTACAAATTCAAGGTTTCGTGTAACATATCAATCGTAACTGATTATAAGTTATTTGTCTCTTTAACTTAATCTCATGAATATATTAGAGATTTTAGCTCTCCAAATTCTAATAACTTATATCCATTAAATAATTGATTTATTTAATTCTTTAAATGTAATACTAAATGTACTACTTTACTATAAGGAGCTAAAATATCAAAATTCATTAAGAATATTCACCATAATTTTTGTATTTAATACTCGTAAATGGTCCTATGTAGAAAAATGTATACAATTTCCTAAATATGCAATCTCCGGAATTTCTATTTAATATAACGAATTAAAATTCTTCGCGTCTCACCAAAAACAACAATTCTTGTAACATATTATCGTAGAATTCCTCCGATATTCATCAGATTACACTACGATTAACATTTATCAGCTACACAGAAACCAATATTACGAGCGAATAAATAAATCAAGATAAACTTCTTATCTCATCAAATTCGTCCCATAGAAGCACGTAATTTCTTTTTTGTATCCCAGAGTCTACAATTTGTCCAAACAGGACATTCGATAAATTCAAGCAAAGTGCCATAACAGGCTGGGAACGTGTATCACGAAGACGTGTCACGTCGGAGACACAAGAAATCGCGAAATTAACAGATCGCCGGTAATTTCCTCGCGTCCCAGTTCGAACGAAATAATTCTTTCACGAATAGGGTGAAGAAAATTAAACTTCGTATATGAAAATGGACTTTTATTATATGAATCCAACAGAGTGACGGTTCAAAGTGTTACAACAAAAAATGAAGAGAAAAGAACTCTAGTACTGACTTGGGAGGGTTTTTTATATCAACTGTTTAGTTTCTGTGGTGGGGTGATCGCTGGAAGCCGGTCGCATAGGTATGCTGCTACTGCTTAGTTACAATTTTTGATGACTATGGTATGCAAAGAATGTGATTATCCTAGCGCTGTATTCCGAGACGCCTGTGACAGACGCTATCTTCCCTTTAAATGGCGCCTGTACAAGGTTACGTTTATACACAAGTATATTTCATTGATGAATGTTGAACTTATCGTTGATGTAGGGTGTTTTTTCCGACGTCTACAGAATTAACACGTTGGTCGTCACGTCACCCATATCTATGTGACGGGTATACTTCCGTGCGGGCCCCGTCAGCCAAGTATGTATAACGTTCTTCTTGTTCGAGTTAATTAAATAGAGAAACATAAATTATATATAGGACATACAACATAAAAATATTAAAAACACATTTTACCATACTTTTTATTAATTTATATTCTGGATAATATATTACATTATCCTATATCGCATGGTATTTGTTAAAACATTCCAAACACATTTGCGGTGATTTTGGGCACTTCGAACAATAGTTGTAAACTTCGTCGTCACTACTCTCCTCACTTTCAAATATATTTTCACGCCGTTTAATGAACATTTTGAGGAGGAAAAAATCACCGATGTACGTCTCACAAGTATGCTTCTCGACTAAACGAAAGATCTGAGATATCTGCCATGAGATTCCTCGGAATACTCTAGCTAGAAAGCTTATCGCTTTCTCCATTTCAGAACTAAATAATCTTTTCTTTACAATGAATCGAAGGCGATAAACAATGAATTCCCGCTTGCCGCTTTATTTACGTTCTGCGTACCGGCGGTTGGATTTGGACCCCGCAGGAAACTTAACCGGATCACGCTGAGCGACCAACGTGTTAATCCGATCAACCTCTGGCTAGTGCGTTGAGATAATCATTTAGCCTTAAATTATATTGGCTGCATAATCGTATTATTTCCTCTATAATAGAGTTTATCTGAAGACCTTTACTTATCTGAAGACCTTATCATGGTGCATCTACTATCGTTTTGATTATATTTTTGACTATACAGTTGTAAGCTTTACCATTGTCACGTCCCGCGCTCCGCACGACCCGTAACGTGAGACAAAATTGGAACGCGCGACCCGCGACTCGGAGAAAAGCTATACCTTGTGATAAATTTACCTAAAGATATTAAGAAAATTTAAAATTGTAAACAATGTCGATAGTTTAAACAAACATTGGGGATCTTGCCAAACATTTCGAAAGAAAGGCCCGATGTCCTTTCATCTCCAACAGATATAAATAAACGTAGCGACTTAGAGCAGTTAGTTATCATCATTTTGTCAACCGAAGAGTTTTACATCCGTCAGTCTGTCAGTCAATTGACAATATCGAAATCGAGTAAGATTTGAATGAATCGTTACGCAGGTGCTCGCAGGATATGGAGTATTCGGGAAATACCTGCAGAAAATCGGAAGAGAGGTGACGAACACCTGTCACCACTGCGGAGAGTGCAAGGACACGGCCCAGCACACGCTGGAATTTTGTCCGGCGTGGGAGGCCCTCCGACGTATTCTGCGACCCCACGTCAGTTATGAAAACGATGCTGAGGGCGCAACAAGAGTTGTTCCTCGCAGTCCGCTCCGATTTCGAAGGAGTGATGCTCGTAAAGGAGCGAACAGAGCGGGAGAGGATGAGAAGATTCCACCCTTAAAGGGTTCCGCGCAGAAGGGCGGCCCTGCGCCGCCCTAGGTAGTCATAGGGGCCGACACGCCGAGGAGGATCTGGGATCTCCTCAGACTTGCACGACGGCTCAGGAGATAGCGTTGAGAGGTGTGGTCCCTCGCAATGCCCAAACTAGACCTGAGGTGTGACCCCCTCAGAATGGAAGAAGACGTAGAAGTGCTGCGGCAGCAATTCAAAAGAGATCCCGAGGCACTCCTTAAGTAGGCCACCGTGAGATTTTAATCGCCTCTCAGAAGAGCGGCGGGGTGTCCATGGGGATTTCCCCACGTATAAAAAAATAGAAAGAGTCTTAAGTTATACGTAGGTTTACGTAGGTGGTGCCGCGCCGCGTGCTACGTCTCGCCATAGGCGACAGGTTGGCCCCTGAGGCGCTCGTGGAGGCGACGATGAGGAGCTCACAGGAGTACGCAGCCGTCCGCGCCTTCTGCGAGCAGGTCATGCTGGCGAAGGAGCGGGCGGAGCGGAGCAGGGAGAAGAACCGCGACCCCTGCCGGGTCGTGCGCGGACGAAGAAGAAGACGAGGAGCAACGTCGACGACGCGACGCCGCGCGACCGCGGCACCACCACCGACGCCGCCGTCGTAGAAGAGCGCGCGCGCGTGCGTCCGAAGGAAAAAACAGGCCGTCAAGCCGGGGAGGGTCTGGGTCCCTCCCCGGAATTGCACGACGGCCCAAGGAACGCCGGCGCCGGGGGGCTGGTGGTCACCCCCCGGCTGCCAACAAGATGAAGAGGATGTCTCCTGCGAAAAATCTCGCGGGGGAGCGACGAGGGAGCGCCCTGGACCGAGAGCTTCGAGACAGGAAACGGGACGCTCCCGAGAACCGTCACGGCGACCATCGTGGGGTTTTAGTCGGTAAGAGTCCGACACTACCCGCCGCCGCCTCCCAGAGGGCGGCCGGGTGTCCATGAGGATTTCCCCACGTATAAAAAAAAAAAAAAAAAAAAAAAAAAAAGTTTACGTAGGTAAGTTATAAAGGTATTTAATTTAGCATCATAACAATATTAATATAGACTTCTTTCTTTTCCTTACTCGTAGCATACCACAGCCGGATCATTTAATTCCCGTATCATATTGCACAACCGAGCGTTCTCACAGCTAAAGTAAAATAAACTTAGTTAAAGTATTAGAAGTAGCAATAAGTGCAATAGAAACACATGTATTATATATCGAGTTAAGACAATTCTTGCTTCAGTGTTCCAGCATTCTGTCTAGTTTATAAGGTTTCTGTTTGTAACTTTTGGATAGACTTTAATATCATACTATCAAATCAGATTTAGGCGCACGAGGATAACGTTGTCGATACTATTCTAACATTGGCAAAATATATTGGTTACTCTTTCTTCGTTAGTAATTAATAAACTTTTTAAGTTTACCATTAGCTTTTTACGTCTCGCTTTGTAGTATCATCTATTATTTTCAAATTAGTTACTTTTATCCCTGCTATGTATACTTAATTTTTCCGGATCGATAGATCATTTTCTAGAAAAACTGTAGATACTTACAGTTGCTCCGGAAAATAAGTCAATGGTTTTATATTTAAACTTTTAGCTGGAGTATTAATTTTCAAGACATTAAATGGTATACGAATATCCTTCATCTAATCGTTCTAAAATTTTGCAGATATTTTCTCATCAAATGTTGTTATTTTAACAGGTGTGGCAAAAAATTGAAAATCAGAGAACAAGGTCTAACTAATTGGCATCCTATTTGTTGTATTGTTTTTTTTTTTTTTTTTTCACATGTCTGTGGCGACAGATACTATGCAAAACCGTCGTCTCGGGTGACATTGAGGCGACGGGAAGAAAAACAAAACACTTAAGATAAGAGACCGAAGCGAACGACTAGCGGACGGTCCACCGAACGTTTTCGACAATTGAAAAGAAGACAGAATGCTTCCGACCGGCACGCCGAACAGTTCGACGAACCGCTTGTGCGCACGATTTCAGAGAATAAATTTCGTTGAGTTATAACCGCATAATTTATACATTGCACCCATAATCACCTCATGTTCTTACATGTAATACTAGTTAAGCTTCTTTCAGATATTGCTTTTGAAATCTAAAGCGATAAATCTATCTGGCCAGAAGTTGTTGTACAACATTATACGTTAAAAATGATGCTGTATATTATAAATTTGTGTAATTACTAGACTCCAGTTATTTATACATTTAAGGCGAGTTTAACTGTACAAAAATGTACAAAATGTATATTATATGCAACATTGTATAAGATTATCTAGAGAAAATTGCACAAAATTTAAGTTATAGTATTTAGAAAATGAAACAAATCTCTACTTAGGTTCATTTCTTCCATTGTAACTTCATAAACATATAAATTTACATAAAAATTTGCAATCCAATAATTACTGTAGCACAGCTAATGTAGATATATGTATAATTATCATATATTAGAGCAGCGTTGGCTACTTTGTACTGTAATTTCTGCAATTTAAAGTTTCATTTTCTTTTTAATATTTATTTTAATTGTTGTGAATAATGTGTACTCACACGTGTTATTATTATAATATATAAGTATATATATAGTTATTATGTGTTAAAGCATATTTGTTCTATAAATATCGATTAAAAATAATATTGCTATTTTATTCCAATTTTTTAATTAAGTAACATAAATGGTAACAAATTATAATAGTAAAGAATTTGAGTTTTAGTTTCTTCAACTAAAAATATAAAATCAATAGAATGTCGAGAACAGATCAAGATGTGAAATTATATCTAAAAATGTTTCCCCTATCGACTTCTCCTAACGTGATTTTCTGCTTCTCTTTTTTGAAGAGCAAAATTAACTAGAAAATATATAATATACTTCTATCCTAATATATGTTTCCAAATTTGTTAAACGCTTTCTAAATACTTTCAACAATATTTATAAGCAAGCGTTAAAACACTCTTTAATGTGAAGTTAATATTCATTCGGGTTATACTTTCTCAATGTGCAACCTTTTTCAACTTCAAATTTGGTATTTGAGCTAACCAAAACAGTTTTTCTGTCAATGTTACTCTTAATGTTACCAATTTTCAAAATAAGCTGCTTTGTATATGTTTAATAGAAATAAAAACATTGATATAAATATAAAATATTGTTATGAAAAAATAGAAGAAAGCCTTTTTACAGACAAACTGCAGAAGTTTTGTTTCACTTTACTTGCAATTATTATAACTAATAGATACGTATCCAACTTTCCTCTTTCATATAATTTTTAAATTTTTGAGCACTTGAATTTACGTTTAACCCTTTTATTAAAATTGTCGAATATTTGTATACCTAACGTAGAAAATTATACAATATTTTTGTGACTAAGTCGGTTACCATCGATATTAGTAAACGAACTGACTTACCGACTAAAATGAACGCATAGCATAGCACGCTGTTATCGAAGAATGCGGACCATCACTGAACTAGAGTTGGAAAACTTACCGATTCAGAAAGGCTCGTGATAGAGGAAATATGAGATCACAATGAAGTTTATTCATATTTCATGAAATTAACTGTATTTTTCATCTATTTCATAACTGACTAATTTTATGAACTTAAAAATTCGTGATATTAGATGTTGAAAATGACAATGTGAGTTCTCGCTCGCCATCCATATGCAGATGCGCTAGTTACAATAAATAATAACTAGAAGATAGTTCTAGATATAATCGATAGATTTAATCGATAGGTTTAAGATGTTCTTTTGTTTTTATCCCTAGTCCGTGTAAGAAAGTGCTATAAAGGTTTTTTGGCTCAGAACGGTGTGATAGATTTATCCAAAGAATAAAATAATAACTATTATGATCCTACCTCTGAATACAGAAATTACAACATTAGATTTATAAAACAGATCTATAAAAAGTGATTAAAGATATTTTTCTGAACTATATTAATTTGTGACATTCATTGAAAATGTACCAACGAAATTTTTATACAGTTTGAATTATGATTCAATTTGTATTCAATACTCAGAAAAAATTATCCTCAGCTTATAGGTATCTATTTATTAATATCTTCATGAGTTTTAAAATTCATGAAATTACGGAATTCATAAAAAATTGTCAAGAATATTTTTTCTGATATACTTTAATTCATGTATTCATTAAATATGCGCAATATAATAATTTATAAAATATAATATTGAGCATAAATAATTCATAAAAGTATAGTAATAAAATTTCTGGGGCAATTGGATCTCAATTTTCATATAATATACAAGGTGCTGTAACAATATTGCCCAACTCAAGTATATAAATATAAGTGTAATAAATTTAAACATTATTATTAGAAATATAAAATTTGCTAGAATAGCCATTTTTGATCTGTATTGAATTTTTCATATTTTCTCCGTAAATAGAAAGCATATTGTCACGTCTCGTGGTACGCACGCGTCGTAACAAAGGCTAAAACCTACCAATAGCACGAGACGGTGTTTCAATTCGAATAAATTTAACAAATTGGTTAGAAACCGAATTCGAGCTTCGCAAACCGCCACATGGCGCCCCCCCCCTCTTCTGTGATGGAGCGGACTATAAATAAACGTAGCAAGTTGGAAGTACGATCGTTATTGTTCTTCAGTTCGTTATCATTTAGATTGTGATTCAGATTATTACTCATTGTTCATTATTCAGATAATTCCTTAGTTCTGTGTGATTAGTTCCTCAGTACTTGGTGATTGATTCCTGGGTTCTTGGTGATCAGTTACCCAACTTTTGGCAAGTAATTTCTTGGTTTATAGCGATTAGATCTCAATTCCGCAATTCTTAACATTTCAGTAACTTTAATTTTTAATTCTTTAGTTCTTTAGTTCCTTAGCTCTTAGTTCCTAAATTCTTTAATTCTTTAGTTCTTTAATTCCTTAGTTCTTAGTTCCTAAGTTCCTTAATTCTTTAGTTCTCTAGTTTTAATTCTCTGTTTCATTTAATTCTCAGTTCTTGTCAGTTTTTGTTAATCGACGTGCTTGTATTTGTCAATTTGTAAAACGTCGAATATCACTTAAATTCAAATCTTGTAATTAGTAAAGCGTATCGCGAACGATTGTAAATTCGATTATTCTAAATAATTCTGTTAATAACCAATCGAAATCAGAATAAACTCTTGTTGTGGAAAATATTTGTTAGATTAAACGAGCATTCATTTTCGTCAATTTTAATCCTCTCCCGTGCCAGTACTCCTGCGCGTAGCGGGTTAGCAGAAACGTGGAGTTTAGTTGGTAATCGCGTTGAACATCGGTCGACGCTACTCATCGATATTTAATTGTCGACAAAATTACTAAGGGATACGACAATTCGGGATCATCGAGCAAGATAACGACAACGAAAAAATTCTAATTGAAGCAATCCTTAGATTGTTTCTGGTGGCAGCAACTACTATTTACCCGAATTTCAAAATTAACGGTACAGTAAACCGAACAACAATATCTAGAAACGTAACAATATATACTTATTTTTGGAATGAAAATGTCACATCGACAATGTTATCACGGAAGAAGTTATTAATATGAAATTTCTTTCTGTTGAGAATTAATATGAATCTCTCTCTAAAAAATTTATCGGCGCCATTGTTTCTCGTCATTATATTTTTATAGCAAAATAACTTTTGTAAATAACATTCGTAATTATTTAAATATTTACATATACATAAAAACATTATTTAAATATTACTTAAACATTAATTAAATATTTAATTAATTTAACATTTAAATATTACTAAACAGTATTTAAATAAACATAAAATATTTAATAAAACGCTCTGTACAAGAGCAAAGTTAAGAGATTTGTTAATTATTTCATTCATGGTGAAAACAGACATATATATATAATAAAATAATTGATAAGTAAATATGATTGAATCACAGAACCGTTAGATAAATTCGAACTATCTACACAACTTTGGTTTAAATACATTATATATATGCATACTTGCGCTTCCTCGAATAAATAAATTTATCGTTGGAAGACGTCGTTATCATTAAAATTGTTATATAAGTCGCAAACAAATCTGCATTATCAATTATTATAAATTACGCACAAAAAATTTGTTATTCTGTATTGTATTTAATTGGAATAAGCAAAACAACAATTGATAACAAAAACAAGATTGATAAATTGAAAATTAAATTTGAATTACTGATGTAGAAATTAATTAAACGTTTGGATCGTTCAGTGTTTATTTTAATGAAACTGCAGGAAAATTAATTTTACTTCTAATTGTGCATCCATGGCAGCGTATACGTCAGTATCGGTTGCCGGTGTCACACACTTAAGAAGACCACCCGCTCAGTAACCAGCTCGACCGAACACCCCGCATGCCACATCTGTTAAAACAATAACAAAGCCCCCTCCAAAGGGACTAGACCCTCGGTAGAAGGAGCTTCCAAAAACCAGCGCTAAGACAGTTCGTTGTAACACCTCGAGTCAGTCTGTTCTGATATTCCAAACCACAATATTGTAACCGTCACTCAGTTGGATTTCTGCAATAAACGTCATTGTCGCATACGAAATTCTAGTTTCTTTGTCCTATTCGTGAAAGAATCATTTCGTTCGAACCGCGACGCGAGGAAATCACCGCCGATCCGTTAATTTCGCGATCTGTTGTGTCTCTGACGTGACATAGCCGCGGTCACGGGAGAAACGTGTACCTAACAGAGGTATGAAGTAATTAAATAACTCTCCTTACAACAGGGATCGACCCGAGGAATATGGAGAGAGGTATGTAAGGGCAGTTCCACTTTGACTGAAGTTCAGTGCAGTTCAATTCAGTTCAGTCCAGTTTAGTTCAGTTCAATTCGATAAGTTCTACTAGTACAGGGAACACGTGTGTCGGGTTCAGTGTCGCATTTGTCATCCCTTTGACCGTGGATTCGTTATTGAGTTTAAGATCATTGCCATTCACATTCGCAGTATCTGATTACCATGGTTACTTGTCAAATTCCGTCACAATCATAATTGGACTAGTAAATACCTTCGCAAGTGCCTAACAACAATGTCTAATCCAAAGAAAGATTCGTTACGCGCCCCTAACTCCAATGATAACCCGACATATACATGTTACGTTTATAATGCAGTATCGTGGACGAGGGGCCTGGGAGGTGTCGTGCGAATTATGTATAAAACAAGCGGTTGCTGAACATGTACGTGGTGGCGCTAAGACAAAAGACAAGGGTTTGCTAGGGGACGATAAACGAATTAATAGGAGTATGAGTTGAGAAGTCAGAGAGTGCGGATTGCATTGTCGAGATAGTGTTGTTAGCGTTGTTTAGAGAGAGTTGAATTTGTGTTGACGAGAGTTGTTAATTAATTATCTAGTTGTTTTAATTATTATACGTTGTTGCAATTAGCTCATGTTAAATAACCATTGTTTTCTATTTAATTAACATCTGTTTAACAACTCGTCGTTAATAAACTAGTTATAATAGTTTAAGATACTACAATAATAATATAATTATAAGTATATGTCGGAGATGAAAGGACGTCAGAGCCTTCCTTTCGGAATGTTTGAGAAAGTCCCAAATACTTTAGTCCAGACTTTTTATTATAGCCGTACTTAAACGATAAAACTGAGAAATAGCTGTTCACGAGCTAAGTCAATTATGATTATACGAGATTGATGACAGTGGGCTTGGGCTCCAAGTGACATAATGGGTCACTGAACGTAGCCACGGTCACGGGAGGGACGTGTACCTAACAGAGGTACGAAGTAATTAAATTACTCTCCTTAAAAAACAGGGATTGACCTGAGGGATACAGAGAGATACGAAGAGGAGTGTATAAGGGCAGTTCCACTTGGACTGAGAAGCAATCCGATAAGTTCGACTAGTACAGGGAACACGTGTGTCAAGTTCATTATCGCATTTGTCATCCCGCTGACCGTGGATTCGTTATCGAGTCTAAGATCATTGCCATTCACATTCCCAGTATCTGATTACCATGGCTACTTGTCAAATTCCGTCACAATCATAATTGGACTAGTAAATATCTTCGCTCGTGCATAACAACAATGTCTAATCCGAAGAAAGATTCGTTATGTGCCCCAAACTCTAATGAAAACCCGACATATATAACATAATAAATAAGTACCGTAGTAACCTTACGCAGTGACGCACTTTCATTTCCGCCCTTTTCGTATATTATTCTTTTGTTATAATTCTTTAATAATGCTTGTAATGACATGTTTATATAACTTCTTTTTTTTTATCTCGTCCTATAGGATATATTAGGTTGTCCGATAAGGTGATAATAGATGAACAACAATTTCTGTTTTATATTATTTTATTGAATTAGGTATGATCCATTTCAAAAACATGAATGCTTTCGATTATAGAAGCGCGCAGTTAAATAAATCGGCGAAAGCAGTGAGAGAAAATGTATCTCTATCGTATGCGACTCTTCCGCAGGGCATCCTAAACCCGACTAAGGAATAATCAACAGTTACGTCTACAATCGATAGCGTTTTTTGACACCTACTGTATAATTAATGTACATATTGAACTATGTGTTTTTTGTATTCTGTCTTTAAGAGAATTTTGTAAAGCGAACACGTGCGTAGTACAGGCGAGCGTCCAATTGTGTATAGTATAGTATGTTACCAACGAAACAATACATCGCGACCTCAAGGTACCCACAGTTAAAAAAGAAATACCCAAATTCAGTAATAGATATGACATAGGAGTTAACAACCACCAAAACTCACTAGTTGCCCAATTACTTGACACGATGGATCAGATCCGCAGGCTAAAAAGACATTATCCTCTAGATTTAAACATTAGATTCAGCTAGAATCAAACATACGATAATCATTTATTATTCACGATATTATTCACGCCAGAATAATTTATGTATAATTCTCAATGAGAATTCATTGTAAACTACTTGCAAATAAAAAAAAATTTATACGATCCTGATATAAAAGACCTGTTTTATTTATAATTGTCTTAATTTTTTCGCTAATTATATAATTATAAATTCGAAATGATGTATTATCCAAACTATGTGCAACCATACTGTATTTGATATATAAAGCATATCTGGTTTAAAGCAACTAATAAATAAATAAATGAATTAATACATAATTAAATGTGGATATATAACTTTACATATATTGATGTTACTATGTACCTTTAAAGATGAAATATGCCAGGCAGCGTATATCTGAATAAATTAGTAACCAAATCATGGACTTTAACCTGACTTAACTTTATGATCCAAGAGTCAATTGCCAATTTGATAGATATGAATTACGTTTAAAGTTTAATAGTCACTAATCTCTCATTAAACGAGAGATGTTCAACATTAGATATAGATTGTATCCGTTTTAGACGTTCTTAATGAAACACTATTGAAAGATTAATCTTGTCTCCATTCACTTAATTTTGTTATTAGTTTTATGCTTAATATTTCTATATTTTTCTAATCTAATTAGTAATTATTCTATATTCTTTAAATCCCTATATTTTTCTTATTTATGGTCAATTAATTGTCAATTTTTTTCAATTTGAACGAATTAAATTCTTGTACTCAAATTAGTTGTAAAAATAGTTCTGTACTTAAAGTACATAAATCTAAAAACTTTAACGCAGCTATAGCTTTGTCAATAATGTCAATTTTAATAAGAATTTTAACAAATTGCATAATTACAATTTAATATGCACTGCGATGGAATGAATGAAATAGTATAAAAAATTCATGTAAGCATAAAAAGCTGAATTTGTAATCCACGAAAGAGAATGTACAGTTTCGAATTACTCCAACAGTTAATAATATTATCTTGTTTGTATTTCATAAAAAAATGTTGCTAATTACTGTTATTATTAGCGCGTGTTGGATTCGCCTGTTGCGTTGTGTCATAGCCGATACAGATATCTTATTTTTATTCAGAACTGTATGAATCAGAATTGTATTAACAAATATGTTATTGCTGCGACATCTACATCTAAACGCAGTTTCCACTCATTTAGGCGAAGACCTTTTATTTTTAGCGCAGTCAGAAGATAATAACAAATAGATTTAGCTTGTTTAAGCCAATTAAGGGCCGAGGGTATTGTATGTGTCGGAGAAGCAGTAGAATCAGGGTTAGGGGCGCGTAACGGATCTTCGCCGGGATTACTCATCGTGGCCACACAATTCGAGGTATCGTTTATTGACACGAGCAAAGATGTTACAATATTAACAAGCGACCGAGATAATTATGCAACGACGACAATGATCTCAGATTCGGCAGCGAATCCGCGATCAACGGGATAACAGCTATACTTTCTCACAAGTATGAATCACAATCGACTAACTCTTTATGCGCGGGTCGTAGAGACTGGAAAACTCGCTAAGGAGAGTTCTCGAAAAAGAATGCATTTTCCGTCGCGATGATGCCGCGGAGGAAAACTATGATGGGGTGTGTCTAAGGGCACGAGATCATCGGATTCGTCGAGGACGACCTTCGTCCAGAAAGTGAGGGAAACGGACGTTGCCGTTAATTGGCCAATTTCTGTATTGGTGGTCCGAGAGAGATGCCGGCCGTTCTTGAGAGAAAGTTGCTGGCGGGATGCGTCCCACGTGTGAAAACCCGATCTCCGGCATCCTCGCGTCCAAAGTGGCAGAAAAGACTGTTTGTTCGTTTTAAGGACCTTGGTACCCAAATCCTCTGATTTATAGCGAGTCGTCGAACTAGCTGCAGAGATGCGTTGACGTCTGGTAACCATCGTGCCCGAAGGATAGAGTCTCTGTCTGGACGAAGTGTTTATCCCGTGACCGCGGCTACGCTCGGCGTTTTCCGTCTGGCGCCTCGAACCCAAGCTCATTGTCTCGTCTTTTCCTAAGAATTCTAACGGGGAGGCCCGATGTCCTTTCATCTCCGACATATTAATGAGCTATCTTCATGCTTGGTACTGCACGCACCTGAGTAAAAACTGTTCTTTGGTTTCGAGTTCGAGATCGTTACGTTCGATCAAACGTACGATTTGATTATATTAGATTTTCAGATCAAACATTATTTTGTTTTCTTAAAAACATATTTTTGTTCGTAAAAAGACAAATTTATTTTGTTTCTTAGTACCAGTTTTTCTCTTGCTGATATATTTATTATCTTGTTGAATTACATATAATTAGACTATATATATTATGACATGTAACGATATTCTAATGACATGTAACGTTGGCCATATATAATTTTCGTATTCATATACATTTAGATTTCTAATATATTTATAAATCTTATCTGCTTGGATTTTTGACTCCAGAATTCTTAGTAGTTCCTTTATTGACTCTGGTGTGAAATTTCTTAATAAACAGTCATGTCCACTTTCATGTAGTACCTTCTTTTTTATATATGAAATATCAGTTCTGTCGTTTCCTCCTGCATTTTTAACACGTAGTTCGTAGAGTACCTCGATCTATTGCCTGGGAAATGCATGTGTCGGTTTTACTCTGTCTGTTTTACTCTGTTGCATACATTGGCAGTCAAAGCATCCTCTTAGAGAATATATTTTGGATACTTTGCAGCTTGTCAAATATATCGTAACCCTCATATGTTGAGCGCATATAACAGCGAGGTTGATACATTTTCCCTAGTTACGAGACATTCCTATAATAAATGATCTCCAAATTGTTTGAAGTAAAATTTCTGGCTTTTGTTACAAAGTATTATAACTAGCTTTCCCAAAGGTTCCCCACGAGGAAAAAAGAACTCCCAAATAAAGCTGTTACTAAACTCCTTCTCACGCTTTTCCATTGATTTTCATATGCCCGCTACTTATATAGTCCTATTACATGATCCCCCTTTTTGGGTCTGGATGTCCAGAACCCACGTTATTATATCATCGGTAAATATTAGAATAGTTTCCATTCTATTTTCCATATCTTCTATTGTTTAATTCCATCTGTATTATACATATATTAAGACTAATATGTCTTGTCTTTATAAAAAATTCATTGTTTTTGAAAGTACGATAAGAATTAAGATCACAAATCTTGAAAAGGGCAAACCCTAGTACAACAAAATATACAAACAGTCAAAAAGATTGGTAAGATATTGGTACTGAGAGCAAAGAAAGTGTAATAACCCAATAATAAGAGAAAACTTCCTAGAAACTAAAAGAAAGTACTCGAAAAAATTGGAAAGGTCTACGCCAATGTTCAAACTACGAAGCACACAGTAAGTACATACTACAATTTGTCTCGTTGTTAAAATGTCGCGCAATGTGGAAGAGGGCTTTCATACTACGTCACTAAATTCCTTTGTATCTACGTCTCGCTATGGACAATGTTAACGCCAATCGTCATGACGAAAATGGCTCGCTGCTGTTTCGTGGACAGATGCACATTACTTTACAATGACTGCTGCGTGCGTATTTTTAGCATCAAAGTATCTAATACGCATTTATAAGGTGACGCCTTATGTATAATGGGCTGAAGAGTTCATAGAACGTCTGGATAACTATAAAGAAAACTCGATGCTAACAAAATAGGATCTCACTCACCAGTAAGGAGGATTGGCAATTATGTACTGGGAAATGTAAGGTGAGAAAGATTAGGTACAGATTAGTGCCCAAAAATAGAAAAATGGCTACAAGATGAACAAATAAAAGCAGACTCGAGTAAGTGCAACCATATTACATTTGCAAAAAAAAAAAAAAAAAAAAAAAAAAAAAAAAACCAGAAACCACCAAATATCCAATTGAATGGCACACACATGACACAAACAAGGCAAGTTTAAAGTCCTAGGACTCCACTTAGCACACCACAACTTACATGGAAACAATATACTAAATCAATTATAGACAAAATAATACGAATAAAAAGAAGACAGATGTACTGGCTAACTAGTCGAAACTCTAAACTCAGCATAGAAAATAAATTAAAAATCTACAAAACGATAATAAAGCCAATTTGGACGTACGGAATACCACTATTCCGGGGACAGCAGCGATGAGCCATATAAGTAAACTAGAGTCGCTACAATCAAAGTTACTGAGAACAATAGTATGTCAGAAACGAGGATATACGTAAAGACTTAAAAATACCAACGAACAAAAAGGAAATCGGCAAGTATGCAGAAAAATACAAGGAAAGTGCGACAACACATCCAAACCAGCTGGCTGCCGAAGCGAGCAAAACTCTCATAGAAAGAAGGCTGAAAAGAAAATACCCCACTGACCTCACTAAAGAAATAAAATAGACAAATTGGAAGATGGTATCCCGGTGGGAGTAGCCATCCACATTTTATTTAGCAATTAAGCTAGAAAAATTTACCAAATGTCCAGCTGGACAAATTGTAGAGTACAAATTAAATAATTAAAAAAAATGTTCTTACATGGAACTATACACATATATTTCAGTATATTGATCGATCTATGTCGATATTTTTAACATTTTGTGAAATTAAATATATGAAAGACAAGGAAAGACACGAAACAGTATTCTTCGTTTGCACTGTTTACATTATTCTTGTCTTTCATACGTTAAATCTGATAATTTAAAGTTAAAATTAAACTAGTTACTAATTACAAATTAAAGCTAAATTAATAAAAACTAAACGATTTTTGTTCAAACATTTTTTCGATGACTGTAATCCCTCGTAAGATGAATATTAGAATTACTGTTTTCAGTTAAACGAAACATCTATCAGAACTTGACCAAAGAAGAATTAAAAAAAAAAAAAAAGGTAGTGAAAGTAGGATTCAAAAAACTACTCGTTAATCTACACTTACATTTAATGAAATTAATAGATAATGGGTTATTTCTGTATATACATATGTACATTACTTCCTTTCAGTTCTCCTTTATTTATCATAATCTTTTTTCTCATCCCAATTGACTGCTTTTACTAAAAACAACTTGCTCGTATCCTTAGCTTTTACCTTATAAGCGCTGGTAATTTTTCCATCTATTTCCTTGCAACTTTTTCTGTTTTAGAAATATAAATAAATAAAGGAAGTAAAAGAATTAAAGCATAAAATCACTTAAATTAACCCATTATACCACTTGTAGAAAATCTTGTTTCTAAAAAATTAATTTAAAAATTACTGGAATATCTATACGTAATACGTATAATTTAATGTGAATCTTCATTATACATATTCAATACCTATCGTCTCTATGCATAATAAACAAAAAAACTAGTTTTCCTGGTAAAAGAAATAAAAGCTTCTAATTAAAATAAAGATACATGTTGAATTATGAAAACTTCGGAAACGAAATTGTGACCAAAAATTTGCTAAATTAAAATCTGTAAATAATTAAAAAGCTTAACAGCCACAAATAATATTTCTATTACAATCATCCTTTCGTTCTATCCTCTCTGCTCGAATAATCAAAAGTTCGATTAGCCATAAGTATAATATAATAACGGACAAGAAAATGTTTAAAACTGATACTTCCATAAATGTATATTGGTAACTTTTATGCTAAATATGTTGTATCCTATTGACAATAGTTGTTTATTCTATGATATACATATAACTTACCTAGATCTCTTCATTTCTCTTATCAAATATAATTCCGTTTTATAATTAAGTTTCCTTTTGTACAACATTCTTCATATATGTAATAATTATATTGCGGATGTTTATGCTTTTAAAAGAATTTAAAAATGCAATTATATAAAAATTGATGAAATATCAAGAAAATATGATTATTTTACTCATTAACCATTTTGGAAAGGAAAGATCAAATTGAAAATACATCATTAAATAAAATTAGAAAAATAAAAGGGTAATTATTCGAAATAGGGACCTCGTCAATTACAGTGACCTTAAAATGTGTTGTCAAGCTCAACATTTCAATTTAGTTGAAGTTTCTAACGAATGTCTTAGAAATTAAGGCCATCTCCAGCTGGACAAATTGTAAAGTGCAAATTAAATAATAATAATAATAACAACAATAACAACAACAACAACAACAACAATAATAATAATAATGATAATGATAATAAAACTAAGGCCAAGCAACAGTTATATAGGAAACGGTACGTATAGGGATAAATTCTTCAGATTGTTGATTTTGACAACACATTTCAAGATTATTGAAATTGGCCAGGTTGCTTCTATTTCGAATAATCATTAATTACCAATAAAAGGAAATAAACCAAACATGATTCACTAATTCAAGTTAAATTGCTACTAAAATTACAATGCAAAAATGTACAAGATGTACATAACATGCAAAAATATATAAAATATCCAGAAATTATGATTACAGTAATATTTAATGTTTATATTACATGTTTTTAATCATCAATAGATTATTGTAATTATTTAATCTCAAATACATTTTTTTTAATCCTATGCACTAAAGTATATTAAATCTCTACAATAAGATATATTTTTTATAATATTTAATAGTTAAAATCTCTACATGGATTTTATAAAACTAAATTTCCATAAAACTAAAATTGCATAAACATTAGTTCAAGAGTAACAATTAACGACAAATATCGACAAGCATATTGGAGCAGAAACATGTATGCAATACAATAGCAGTGCAACTACAATTAGACGCATGTTAATCTCGAATGATTTGAGGCTCGGTAAGAGTAAGACGTCAATCAGGATAAGCGAGTCTGCAATACGCAGCGAGCAATGCGGACTGCTTGTTGTAAAGGCTGGTTCAGACGCGGCCAGTACATTAACCAAGTAGTAGTAAGTAAAGTCGAATTTACACTGTTTCATTGCGGGTGATCATTGCGGATGATTCATGAAAAAAAGTCGTTCTCATGCTCGTTTTATTCGCAATAATCCTCTACAGTGAACGAGTTAAACTCAACTTTACTGGCAACTCTCTACAGTTTGACTAAACTACTGTCCGTGTGTGAACCAGCCTTAAGACGAACGTCTCGAAGGTTAAATGGGATCAACGCCGCGTTGTTCCTACTTGCCGTTAATTACACTATGCCCTCACGTCCTTTCAATTGTACACACGAATCATCGATGTCACTGTACGTTAATTCAATTTGGATGGAATAAAAGAAAGAACAAGCCACGGCACTAACCGCACGATTCACTGTCCAACTAACAACTCGTACCGCGCATAACTCGATCATGAAACAACTGGGTTAGCAATTTGGCGGCATGGATCGTTGATTGTCGACACAGGCAAGAGACGCCCACCGTGCATTATCAGAGGGAAAAATATGGATTTGACGAGAAGCAGATGTTACTTTTCACCGATAATCAGCACTCACGCCTAAAAGCTTACGCCGTTACGCTTTTAGTCGTTTTAAATGCGGCTGCATTGCATCATGAAACCAAGTAACCAAGTGGGAGAAAAATCTGATCGTCGATATTCAATGAAATCGATGTAAACAATCTCGATGTTCCCCGTCACGGTTTTCATTTCTACGAGGAATTACGCCCACGCTTATCCTGTTTTTTACAGAGGCTGACCATGAAGTTATTTTAATAGCTGAAAATGTTACTCTTGCGGCTAACATGCCCTTCTCTGGGTGTATCTCTTGTTAATATTTACAGTTTAAGGCACAGACTGGTAAGATTCCGAGGATTTTATAAGAGTTTTTCCAGTTTATTAAATATTTATTTTAAATACTGTAATATATCATTTTCGGTATATTTCTTGTTGCCATTTTAATTTTAGTTGGAGGATGAGAAAGAATTAAAGAGCATAGACACTTGGAAGTTGCGACAGTCTTTGCAAGTATTTTTCATATTTTAATATGGTTCCAATATCGTATCTTTTGTGTCGCTTATATGTTAATTCCAACACGAGAAGATAAAGAGGAGTACATAGATTTTCCAACTATTTTACATTTATTTTTAATATTTTAATATTGATTTTTTATACGGATTCCTTCCAATATATATGTTGCTTTTTTGTATTATACTTTAATCTTAACGCGAGAAGAGAAAAGAATTGGGAAGTGTAAATACTTGTAGATCATGCGAAGGATATCTTAAATATTTTAAATCTTTATATCGGCACCTAATTAAATAATTAAAACTAATTATATAACTATATATATAAACTATAATAATTAAAATTTTTTCAATCGTAGAAATATTTATCCATATTTCTAAATGCCAAAATGTTTATAGGAATCTCTTATTTGTTAAATAATAGGTAGAAAAATTATAATCAAATCTTTCGATAGAATAAGTCTTACTTATATCGAAAGGGTCAAGTATTTTGCTCTGTTTCCCGTTTATCAATTTTTTAATAATAATTGTGCAAGTATTACTGCAAAGAAATAAAAATATAAACAAACAATAACATTAATGGAATGATGTGTATTCAACATTATAATATGACTATTTAAAATAGTTTATTCTAGAGAAAAATATATATAGGTGAATAAATGAATCCATGAAGAAGAAAGTGGGGGAATCCCTATATCGTGGAGATCATCTTCATTATCCGCTTATCCAGAAAATTACATATCATTTTTTATCAGTAACGAACGTATGAAGCTGCGTTTGGAACAGAAAGATATAAAATTAATTAATTTTAGCAGTTGTATTCATGAAACAACTTCATTGTATTGAAAAGTTGTATTTTTCAATTTAATTTGTACTTTTGTTTTTGAATACTATTGTAGTAATTATACATATTTCGTCCGCTACAACTTTTATTCAATGGTAAATTTCTTTTGCAATAGTTGTCGATAATCATTTGATTAAATAAGTTATATGTACACATAAAACTAATTATTATATATTAACAATCAAAATTAACATATGGCAATAGAATGATAGCAGATAACTTGTCTGAGATAAGAAATATTATACATACTATAATTCATTTAGTTTATTATACTTTCTACTATAAAATACGAGTACATCTTGCATAAGCAATATCTGTATCTATGTATGATACCTAATCAATAACCTACGATGCTAGTATATTAATCAAATTATAGCAAAAACAGAAATAATTGTATCACAATATGGCATTATATCTTTGTAACTGCGTAATATAAGTGAAGACGAGCAGAAAAATATGAATCGACTCCATGAGAGATCGTGTCAGAGCATTACCATCAGGTTCAACGCTGCAATTGCAATCGTGTGTGTAAGATGCTCTGGCTGGTCGATGAAAGCTCGTCAGTGGTAAATTGGACGTATCAAGCCACGTACTTTAACTAGTAGTCCTACTTAAGCTATAGTAGAAAAAGGTATGAAACGGTACACTCGGAGCTTTCATCAAAACATCAGATTTTCTCTATCAATGGAATCAATAGTGTTTTATGTTATATTTTAATCACAAGCATATAATTAAATAATAAATCAGATGATGAATTTAGAACATCACATAATACACATCGATCTATGTAAATCTATATATATCACATGCATCATATAAAATACATGCAATTTAAGGATTAAATAATTTAAATAAAATATTGATGTTCGTGAAATATTATAAAATATATTTTTTATTTGGCTATTTTAACGTAGTCACCAGACATTAAGCAAGTCATCTTAAATTAAAAGGAACGGCTTATTTCATTTTTATGATCCTACTCATATATTTTTGTAATATTATTAGTTTCTTACTTATATTTATGATACGCCTATTACCTAAGCTTGTAATGGACGAAAACCTAACACAAAAATAATAATAATAATAATAATAATAATAGAAAAAAATATATTTCGTTTTAATTAATACGGAAAGAAAATTACTGCAGACCTTAACATTTCATTTTCGAATTAAATTAACAGTTTAATACCTATAAAATATATTTTATAGTGTTAGTTCGTTCGAAAATGAGTTCTCTGAATTAGAAGTATAATTCATGTAAAACTTGTGTTTAGAAGCGATAGATACAAAATAGAAGAGCAACCGATGAGGTAATTGGTTTAAAAATATATCGTCGGCAACTGTGGCCAATTTTACTTAATGCTTCTGTATTTCGAAAATGATTTCCGTCTTTCTGAATATCGTGATATACGTCACCTACGTTCATATATTACACCATCTGTATTTGTAGCATAACGTTTCATACATATTGTTGTGACTTTAGAGTATTATTTTCATTAATTTTTTAAATATTGCTACCAAATTACAACTCTAAAACCTTTTAATTTTTTTTAACTTTTTTCTTTCAGACAAATTTTAATCAACTTTTTCGTATTGTAATAGTTTATTTATCCTCCGCTTTTCATTTTTAATTTATTCTTCATTTTTTATTTTTTATTTATTCTTCGTTCGCTTTCAAATATTACAAAATTTATAAGAAAATATTTTTTATCCACCTTATCCAGCATATGTTTTTAGCAATTCTTGTGTAAAGTTCCTTATCAGTTGTAATTTTCATTTTACCAGGTTCGTGCAAAATATTCTAATAGATTTAAATAAATAAATAAATTTAGAACAATATGTAATTTATATAAATGCGTAAAGAGTTATTAAACGTTTCTTCACAAATTTTAATATTTATCGTAAAACATCAAAGAATAAAGAATTAATGCAAGTGATACGTTATTCTACTATTGATTATATTATGATTATATTTATCTTATCATGCCGTCAATATATTATTGATTTTTTTTTTCTTTTATAAATCTCAATTATTTCCTACTTTTATATTGAAGCGCTCTTATTTTTGTTAATTAAATATATATTAGTACTTTATCTTCGTCTCTTCTTCTAATGTTAATCATTATTTTCTTACCAATTTTTATGTTTCCTTCCTTCAAAATTTATTTTTTTCTTTTGTTCACACATTGTAGAATCTTATCAAATTTTTTATCATTTATTACAAGCATTAATTATATTTTTTCTTTATTGCAATTTGTGCGTTTGTTACAGTAGCTTACTATAAATTCCACCGTAAAATTAGTTTACTTTTCAATTTATTTTGTTACAATTTCCCATCATCTACAAATACATTCTATCTAGTAGTACAAGAACTTAAAGAAAACATACAGACGTGAATTTATAAAATATACAAATACTCGCATTATACGCACGATCGTTTCAAAACCAATTGAAAACAAAAATTAGCTTTTACACGGCTTCATTGTTTCTTCGCCCATATCAGTCGCAATTCGGACATTTTGCATCACTTCGTTCCAGCGCTTTTCACAATTCAATTACCCCTACCCTTCTCCTACATAAACATTTCGTATCCATTCGCAATTATTGTTTCATCCTGGACTATGTGCAGTTTCTTCTTCGCTTCTGTCTTTTTATTTCTCGTCGAGAGTGACCTTCGACTGATGAGCTCGCAGCGAGATTTGTCTGTTTTAAAATAGCTCGTTTGGTCGCCGCATCTCAAATTTCACGCGAATTCTGACGGAAGCCGATACGCGTGGCGCATGCCTTTCGTCTGCCTCCATCGCGCGTTCCTCTTCTTGTACCATATGCCATTCAATCGGCTTCGAATTTAGATGCGAAATGAAGGTGCGCACGCATTTGGAAAGTATTGATATGCGAACAGCATATATCCAACACGACACGCGCGCATAGTACACGCACGTTGAAATATATCAGCAATTGTTTAAACGTTGAACACACGCTCCGATTTCGACCGAACATAATGGTTATCCAATAAACAGGAAGTCAGCTTCAGGTATTTGTAGCGTAGATTGATTTTCTAGTAATTTCTTTGAAATATGGGCGATACGTTATTTGCTATATTAACTATAAGTGATTCAATTTCTAGAAAGTTTAGCTTTACCGAAGTGTAGATGTTGAAAGTTGAAAGTTATAACATTTAACCCTTACAGTAAGCCGCTGCAAAAATCAGTTTAATTAATTCCGGAATAGCCGGTCTTACGAAGTTGTTAAAGAATTAATCGGTTGTGTAAAATTCGTAGAACAATCCTCTTTAAAAAAAAATTTCAGTTCCGACTTCATCACTTTTTAATGAAAGTAATGTGAAATAATAACATCGGTAATTTCGGCGTCTAAATTGTTGCATACGTTACAATGTGAATTTGCCGTCCTCTTCATTTCTGAATTGTTTGTTAGCATGCGCGCGTAGAAACTAGTCAAGAAATTTCTTCCTAAAGAGAGAATATCGGGCATGAAAAATATGGCTTTCGAATTTCGGTGTTTTTTATTTTGTGCGATATTGTCGTGTGTTACAAATACCTTGAGCAATTTATGTAGAAGTTATAATTGTCCAGTCATATATATTGTAATACAATTTGTTGGAGATAGAATTGATCACTTAGATTCATCATTTAATAAAATAAAAAGGCTTATTAATACTAAGACATCAAATAATATATTATTTTTCATTCAAAGTTGCAAGACTGTTTTATATTTATTGATGCTTGTTCGGAATTACCACTTTATAGAAAACTACAAGGAACAGCTATGGAATTACTTATATTGCCAAATTGAAATTAAATAATTAGTATGAAAAATTCTAGATAAATGTATAAATATAAAAAATGAGAAAAAATAACTGAATATATAATAATTATTTAACCATATATTTGTAGGATTACAAAAAGATTCTATTTTATGTAATATATTTGTTCACGTTTCTTTTTTAGTAAAACAATAAAAAGAATAACGTGGGATATTTGATAGATAATTTTATAAAACTCATTACAACGATAAATTTTGTAATTTTTCAATATGGAATAATTTTTGCCAAATTTCTAGCCAGACGCACTACGAAATAGGATAATTCCAAAAGATAAAATGAAAATTATTAATCTTTTAGAAGATGAATTTCGACTCGGAGAAAATGGGAAGGAAAGTAATTGGAAAAAATAAAATGAACTTTTTAGTCAACGATGAAAATATTATTTTTAGGAAATATTTGATATAGACTAGCTGAAATAATTGCAACAGTGTGAACAGCTTTTCCGAATATTTGAAATGATATAAATAGTTTGTAAGTGAGTCAAGTGGCATGCAAGTGTCTTCCGCAGTCTGAAGAAAGGGAAATGACAAACATCCGACGAATTGGCACTGCTGTTTTAATTCAACACCGACTCAAGTACATACTTACAGTAGTATTCCCAACTATTTATATCTTACTATAATATCATTTTTATCGCATACCATAGATTCAAGCTTCCTCCAAATAACTGAATAAAATGTCTAAGCAAAGCAAAAATAATTGTTTTACTCCGAAGTTATTTAAATACTCTGGATTGAATTAAAATATTTCTGCTCTTTATATTATAGTATTTATAATTAATGAGAGAATCAATCTATTATATTAAAAAATAATTTAATAAATATTCCTTAAGGATTGATGTTAATTAAATCGTAAGTGTATTTTTAATTGTTTAAAATTTATAGATAAGAGGACTTTATTGTTAAAACGATCTTCTAAACATTAAATAATTTATATTGATCTACACAACCAATGCCCATTTATCACTCAAGTGTTCATTATTAAAGTAGAACAAAATGAATATGCTCTATTGAAAGAATGAATTGAAATAATGATTCTAGAGATAATAAAGCAATTAAGGAATACTGATTCTTTGATCAATTATGTATTTACAATCACAAACTTTTTTTAATGTATCTTAAATTTTAAAAATTACAATTAAATACTGCCTTCATGCGAATATTGAAACAGGTAACTATAATTTTCTCATTTTCAAAATTGTCTCACAAATTTTATCGCATCAAAACTCAAAGTGATTGCATTCCAATTACTTCTAAGCCAATATATTTTATATACAATAATTATTTCTTTTATAATATACAAATTAGTCTGACATCTCTTCAAGACCACATCATATATACTCCACGCTTATCATTTACCAATCTATTCATCACCAAACAGCTTCAAAGAGACCATCCATTAAAAATGCACTCTTCTCAAAATTTCTCATCTCAACATAAAAATTTATCCTCAACTGCCATCATGGAACCACCACAAGTTGACAATTTATTAACAGCACCAAAACATCTCTCGTACCACGCTTACCGATTATTCTCTCCCGTACACCAAGAAGAGCTTCCAAGCACTTGGATCGGCTCACTAGTATCCTCGTGTGTCACTGCTCAGATCCAATCAGCTGAGATTTTCGCGGTCACTCGCATGATTTTCACCAGGATTTTCATGAAGACGAACGACAACGATGTTCTTGATGTCGATGGCGCCGAGACTATTAGTTCACTGCGACCGGCTTGTCGCGAGCCACCGGCTAGTGCCTAGGACAATATTAGAATCGTCAATCTACAAGCGTCTCCCTCTCCTTCTTGATTCGTCGTTGCCCATGTTCTGACGTGCTTCGTCTAATCATCTCTTTTCTACTTTACAGCTTCGCTCTCGCTCGTCTTCCTTCAGACGACTGTCCTCTTTTCGGCACCGTTTCATCGTCGACGCCATTTCACTTAATTTTGTATCTGATTTTATCGCAGTTGGTTCATCAGTTGGTTAAGGGGATGTCTTGAATTAGAATGATCTAAAACAGCGTCTTTTTGTGATTTTTTTTTAGAAGGGAAGGAAAAAAAATGAAGTTATTGAATTTTGAGGTATAGTTTTATTATATTTAACGAATACAAAAAAATTTTTTCAGGTTTCTTATTTGGTATATCATTGAGGTCGTTTATTTAAATTACTACGATAATGGTTGGAAATGACAGTAAATGATGTTCTATGTACAGTGATTGAGTTGGTACCGTTGATACGCTCATTATGATCTAATTTATCTGATTTAATTATGAAGCAGGCATTTTAGGTAATTAAATTAAAACATAATTGAACCACATATGTAATTGTTTTCACAAAACATTCTAATGAAACAAAAAGAGTAGTTTAATGTATTTGCTTTGATTATTAATGACAATAATATTACGATTCTTAAACAATACTTGAAAAAGTAGTTAATATAAGAAAAGCTGCTTTTCATTGTAATATTAGCAATTATTGTATATTATAATCTCCATCGTTCATTTTAAACTGCTACAAGTATAATACACTTTGCTAAAAGCATAAACTAATGTTCACAAAGATAGAAGCAAAATGAAGACAAGATAAAGGCAAGATAAAGGCAAAATAAAGGCAGAAATACCTGTTTCGTAAACAAAAAATGCATAAAAGAGATAAAATGGAAAAATTATTTCATAAGAAAGTAACGAGCGTAACTACAGTACAATATTTTTAAAAAAGGAGAAAATGGTAGTTTTGAATTACTTAAACTTTAAATATTTTTAGAATTAAATCACTATTTAATATAAATTTTTTTAATTCATTAAAAATGTGAAAGAAAAAATATTAAATAAATACTTATATACCGTATATCTGTATTAGATTTGAAAGATTTAGATAACTTTTTAAACAAAACATCTTACATTCTTTAAAGAGGTTCGGCAGCTTTTACAATGTCCCTCGTGTGCGTAAGTATAATTATTTATTTAAGAAAAAATTCTATGAATAAATAGATCCAAATATTTTATATATTTGTTCATATTATATGCAATCTGTAAATATATACAGATTTAACAGATTAATTATTCGTATAAGTACTATAATTTTCTATTACTATTTAAATAAATTTTATTAATGGCAAAAATCCGTATCTTCTACTGAATTAAATTTTTAATTATTTATTTTAAGAAGCATGTGTGAACTTATTATTTTAGTCCACATAATTATTGAATATTTATTACAATTTCTCTACAGTTTCAATGAAAATGGACACTGAATGGAAAATTTCAGTGGCATTTCCGTATAATCTTTAAACTATTAAAGATATTGGAACAAGATTTAGAAACTATTATGATATATTCTCCTTCTAATAATTTATATATAATATATTTTCTATTTATTTAGTTAATTTTTTAAATGTCTTAAACTCAATTGTTTAAAACAAATATAACAAAATAAACAAAACTGTTTCTTTGATAGTTTAGAGTCTTTATTTTTTAGGTAATTTAAATTGCAAGTTGAGAACATATTTACTTCACAGATTATAAATGATAGGACACAGGAATCTGACCATTTTTCAAATGAAATAGAGTTTTAAGATTTTAATTTCTTATTAAGTTTTTATGTTAATACAAAGATGCTACCATGCCATTTTATTTTTTGAAAAAGACCAATAAAATATGTCCCACTACTCCCCCAAATATTATTCTAGTTTATTTCAAAGATTTCCTATTACCTTTTGATCATTTCATTATAGAATTGCTGCAACCTTATCTTTTCTTTCAATTCTTAAATATTGGCAAATGGAGGAGTACACTTTGATTTTTTGGTTTTAAGGTAACCAATACCAATAACCAAGGCGATTGGTTGCGTTGAATCAGATTGTTCAGATAATGATGACGTGAACTTGGTTGTCGTCAGGTCGCATGTAGGTGACGAGCTGCTGATGTGAGAGGTTTTCTGATTCAAGGCAATTGATGGCGGCGGTAGATTCGACACGATGTTTTCCGTCGGCAAAGTATGATCATTGGTACTGTTGTTAAAATTATTCTTACGTCCCTGGAAATGGTCGGACGTGTTGCTGCTGATCCTGGATATCGACGGGATTGCTGCTCGTGCGCTTGTTAGCAAATGGTTTATTCGTTGTTTTAAGTGGTGATACTGTTGCGTCATCTCGATACCGCGTGCGTGTTCCTCTCTTCGTTCAATTTTGCCAGATCGAGTTGGACGGCGTTCCAAGCATATCCGCATCGATCCAATTCTTTTTCGATGAATTCTAACTCAGCGTCACCGTGACGATCGGACTGTTCGTATTCATCCATTTGTTGCGATAGGAACGTGATTTAACGGCTATAATAGCCTCGTCTCCGACGCAAGGAGGTAATTTTGTTTACGGCGGCCATTGTTACAGCGGATAGCGAATCGACGATACAAGGAACAAACTTACCTTGTTGTTGTAATCAGTGAATGATTTGACGATTGCTTAACTGCGGCGGGAGGCTGCGTGGTTGCGTTCTTCAACCACCGGGTTTTGCCTCTTCAAAATTGATAGACCCTGGCGTTACTGATTTCGCTGGAGTGGCAACGCTTCTGCTGCTGGTTACGTTGGATTCACGAGGCACTGTATGGTAGTGGGTGTCACTGGTGTCCATTTTTCACTCGCCACTGAATCCGGCTCGAAGGACTAAAATGTTACGACCGTTCGCGGAGAGACGCGGTCGCGAGAAAACGCGTCAACGATAGGCGTAAATTCTCGCTACGATTCGTATAATCGACGCCGCGAATTAATCGTTCCCCTGTTTCGGTTAAGATAACAGAGGTAGTTCAATGAATTTAACACTGTGTTAACAGGTTAATATAGCTATATTTAACAACAAATGATGTAATAATAAAGACGTCACAAATTGTTTAGCGACGAATACAGTTAATGCGTTACAGAAATTCGACCCGACTTTACGATATCTTTCGATATTCGTTAGACCTCTCGATACGTGCAGTTAGAATTCTCAAAAGAGACTGATCGCCCTTAGATCGTTTCTTTGTTTTCTCGGGGAGACGACCCCCACTACGCTCGGATCACGCCACCGTTTGCCCTATGATCACGTGTGCCACCTTTATGTGTATGAAATAACGGTCGAAAATCGACGTTTCTAGAACTCGCTGTTTGGTTACAACTATGCGTTCATCGATACATTGTATGCCCCTCGTCGGACAGATAAGACGATCTGTCTGCGACGCTATTGGACCGCGAGCGACGGCTAGAAATACGATCTATACTAAGCCTCGCGGCGTAACACCTTAAAAAAGGATAGAAACTTTTCGGACGACCTACTACCCTAATGGAACCATAGAATGTTCAAGTCGATACAATTGTGGTTCCAAAGAATTGCGCAGAATTTTCACATAGCGGTTTTATGTCATTGTAACAGCATAGTCTGTCCTCAAAGAAGAGGCAACGATACCAAACAATGCTGTTCCATATCATACAGTAATATTCTGAGTGTGAAAACCTGAACTTCATGAAGATTTTCAGAAAAATTTTATTTATTGATACAATCAGATAATACAAAATGAGCCTGGTCTGACATAAACAGAAAGTTCAGCGCTCTCTCTACAGTCAAAATTTCAAGTAACTTATGAGAAAAATTTAGCTGTTGGACAACTATGTATATTGTATGGATGAAAGTTAGAGTCCTTGTGCAAAATTCTACGAAGACTTAGACTTGAAAGTAAAGCGCTTGCGTGTCTCCTGGTTGAACAGCGTTGATTTTGTTGCATTGCTATTCTCGCATTTTCAATGTCCTCTACAATTCGTATTGCACGAGCAACGACGAGTAGCTTCGTCTTGAATGCAGAAGCACTCTGCCAAAAATTCCGAACCTGTAACTTTATGGAGTTACGGCAATGAACAATGTCGTGGCGCGGAATTTAAAAATGTATGCGAAATAATCGTTTTGTTTTAATAACTGATTCACTATTTCTAAAAAGCTTTTCTGATACAAATGCACGATACTTTCGGTTCATTGTGCCATCATTACTGACATCGGCAGGTACGCAAAAATATACAAGGAGAAGACTAAGGAGAGAACACCCCACTGACTTTCTAAAGAAATAAAATGGACAAATTGGAAGATGGGCGTAGCCATCCACATATTATTTAGCAATAAAGCTAGAAAAATTTACCGAATGCCCAGCTGGACAAATTGTAAAGTGCAAATTAAATAATAAAAAAAAAATTACTGAAATGACATTATATAAACTATTCTTTCTCTTAAACTCCACAGCATGATCGTATATACATGTATGGACATTCCCGTGGTGGGGATAAGGCTCTTAGCGACAGAAAATGTTTCAAGCAAGGCACGTCAATCGATTTGTTAGGCTTCGTCGTGCAGTCTCCCTTGTATCTGGAATCTACAACACGATCATGCCTGTAACTGAATTCTACTTTAACATATAAATCTACATTTATTCAAACAACATTTTTTACTCTATATTTACTTTAGATAAATTAAGAAGGATTATGAAAAGTAGTATGGTTTATATCCCTTTACCTTCTAAAGAAAGTAAAGATGGCGAAGGTGACATTAAATTCAACAAATCGATTGCAGCGCTATGATTAGCGGCCGCTTTGTAAAGCACACTTATCCATATTTCGGAGTAAAATCATCAAATTCCTAGGCATGACGCTCTGTAATATTCGTAAACTATAAACGTCTTACAGTGCATTATTTTCACAAGCACTTTTACATTTAACTTTAGTTATTCATATGACATGTGCTTATAATCGGCTATGGACGAGCGTACGTAAAATGGCATAACGCTGATAGGTTTAAATATCAATACTTTGCATAGTAAGATGAAGTAGGAAATGATTTTTTACGTAATTATATAAAGAAAAGTGTTCTGAAAGCATTCTAATTTGTTTCAATATACGACTATTAGGTTGTCTGAAAAGTTTCTTTCGTTTTATAAGAAAAGAATAGACGCACAATGTTTTTTGTTTTATATTAGTTTATTGAATTTTGCACGAATAATAGAAATAGAACGAAATTCAATAAAATAATACAAAACAGAAATTGCTGTTCATCAATAGATGAACATAATAATCACCTTATGAAATGAAAAAAACTTTTCGGGCAACCTAATATTTAGGACTCGAAAGAGATGCCTTGGCAATTGTAAAGAACTTTAATAATTTTCTGTGCTTCATTAAGCTTTATATTTTTAATCCATTACGCACAATGATTTTAGTTGAAATTATCGCTCCTTAACGAAAAACAATATTTTTTATTGTATTATTTTCGAAGAAAATATTATCTCTTAAGACAGTAATTATCTTTCATAAGGCTAAGAATATTATAGTTTCTGCGAAAAAAATATTAAAAATATGTTTAACAAAGTTACGATAAATTTTCTTTATTAACTCGGGAAAACGAATTTACTTTTCGGCACTAAACTGCTTCGGGGCTAAAGTTACTTTAAACATCCATCTACCGACATTGTCTTCTGGCATTTTGCCACTATTTCAAAGCTCTATCGAGTATCACGCTTGCTTCAAACGAGATACAAGGAAATAAGGCAAATATTTTAAGCCAAGTCCTATGTATTGAAAACACTAAGCGTACGCTTTATCTTTATTGAAAAGGGCGGTCGAAACTTTTGCCAATAAGTTTTCACTTGTTTAAACATGCAACTTTATGACTTACGTCTGGTTGATTTAGTATGAATTAACTGTTCTATTTTATGAAACTTAATACAGATCTTTATACAGTGCTGGACAAAAGTATTGGCACAGCATGATTGTTATGATAGAAATGCTTATAACTACTAAACAAATTGATTTAAACAAAAAACTTTTTGACGTATTTATTTATTATCTATTCTAGTTTATTACATAACAAGAGCAACAATATAAATAAAATAATACGCAAAATAATAACAAAAATATATTTTTTGAACATTTTATGGGTGGACAAAACTATTGGCACAGTAGAATATTTACGCTTATAACTAATTACATAATAAACTTCTAATATTTTGTTGGCAGTCCTTTTCTTTTAAGGACTTCCTTTAATCTTCTGGGCATCGAGTGGACTAATTTTTTAGTGAATTCAGGTACAATATTGCTCCATTCCTGCAGAAGAACTTTCTTCAGTTCAGACTTGCTTGTGATATTATGTTTCCTAATTCTTTTTTCCAATTCGTTCCACACGTGCTCAATGGGATTCATATCGGGACTTTGAGGTGGTGTGTTTAATGTGTGGGCAGTATTATATATTATCCACTGACGAACAATATACGCCATATGTTTAGGATCTCGATCCTGCTGAAAATAGAAATCCCTGGGGAGGTTTAATTTTTGAGTACTTTTCAAAAGATTTTGCTTGAGTATATTTAAATATACATATTCATCCATTATCTCATCAATGAATATAAGTTCTCCTACACCCGATGATGCCATACATCCCCACACCATTAAACCACCACCCCCATGTTTCATGGTGGCTTGCAGATTCAGTTCGTCCATCTCTGTGTTGGGTTTTCGCCATACTAATATTCTGCCGTCAGATTTAAAAATATTAAACTTACTTTCATCTGAAAACATGATCTTTTCCCAAAAATCAGTATCTTTCGTAACAAACTCTTTCGCGAATTCCACTCTTTTCTTTTGGTTTATTTTACTGATGTAGGGCTTTCTTCGTGCTGCACGGGCAGAATAACCGGCATCCTTCAATACCCTACGTACAGTTTTGGTACTTACTTCTTTTTCACACTCAGCTTTTAACATCGAAGCAATTTCAGTCGAATTAGTTTTTGGATCCTTCTTTACAATATTTACGATTTTCCTTTTTTCTCGAATTGTTACCTTAGAAGGGCGACCACTCCTAATTTGATTCTCTAGATTTTCTTCACTTTTAAAGCGTTTTATGACTGAACGCACAGTAAAACGACTTCTGTTTATGATTTGTGCAATTTCGTTGTAAGATTTATTCATCTTATATAAATTTAATATTATTTTTCTTTCTTCAATTGTGGTTTCTTTCGTTTTTCTAGACATTATTACTCTTTCTTGGTTTTTTGTTGTTTAATAACTGAAGTCTCCAGTTTCACTGATCGAGTGTTATAATAAAAGACTAACGGGGGATTTCCCTTCGCTACTTCCAAATGACGATCGGAAATCGTTGAAAACGGCGACGATACATTGTTTGTTCCATGCTGTGCCAATACTTTTGTCCACCCATAAAATGTTCAAAAAATATATTTTTGTTATTATTTTGCGTATTATTTTATTTATATTGTTGCTCTTGTTATGTAATAAACTAGGATAGATAATAAATAAATACGTCAAAAAGTTTTTTGTTTAAATCAATTTGTTTAATAGTTATAAGCATTTGTATCATAACAATCTTGCTGTGCCAATACTTTTGTCCAGCACTGTATGTAACGCATGCTCGGAAACACTGGAATTAATAAATATTTAGAAGGTTAAATCGAAATTCTTTCTTTCTTATTAATATGTTGTAGTCGTATCTAGTAGTAAATAATTAACTAAAATGTAAATATTAAATATTTCCTGTTCAGAAATACCTTTATATCACTAAATATATGGTAAAAATAGATTAATAAAATTTAAATATTAAATAATTCCTTTCCAAATATTCGTTTTTATCGCTACGTACATATGATAATTACAATCATATAATTGTTGATATGCGTACAAGGAAACATAAATAGTAAACATTGCAACTGCTTTAAAATTACTTTATTTTGTACAAATGTAATTACAATTTGGAAAAAGGTAATAGTCTCTCAACCAGTTTTATCATATTTTAATCCGGTATAAGTTTATATCGTATATTAGAACAAACTTATTTGTGCAATAAAAGTATTTCAAGCAACTTAATTAATTACATTATTCCATAAATATAATATTCATAACGTTTAGTTGGATAGATATAAGGAAGGAGGCAATAAGGTGATACCGCCATAAAACTGAGAAAATGTAAAAAGCGTGATAGGTAAACGAGATATAAAATCGAAAACTCGTCCAAAGCCGAAAGGCACGTAACTAAGTTAAAAAAAAAAAAAAAATATATATTCATAACACAAACATTAAAAGATACACCGTAGACACGTAGTTATTTCGTAATTATACTATCTTCTAATAATAAAAACAAAATTATATCAATATAATTACTAACGTGATTAGAAATAGATGTAATTAATACTAATAATACGTTACGAAATGAGGGTTCGAGCAATTAGAAGAATGCAGGTGGAAACAGGATGTTCCGCATCCGTAACAAATAATTCAATTTAAATCATATGTAATGCAAACGCAATATGAAAACTAAAATACAGAAAATTTGAATATATTATTGCTTAACGATTGTAATATAAGAAGTCCGCGGAGAAAGGGGGGAATGGCCTATAATTAGCATTTCTCAGAAAATGAAAATTTATTTTTCAATATACAGGATGTTCGGCTACAGATATAAAAATATTTAAGAAGTTTTCTTGAGGCTAAAATAAGATGGACATCGAGAATTAAAAAAATGCATTTTCTGTGCGAATAAATCTTCTTACACGAAGGAAAATAGGTCAGCGTAAACAACGGGGTGCACTGCGATCCTCAAATCGAACGATAAATGGGCAGCAGCGTTCTTGTTCGTTCTTGTAATAAAGTCTGCTGGCATACAGGCATATAACCCAATAAGCTGTAAAAATGAAGAGTGCGCTCTACACCTCAATTTCGTATAACTATCTTAAAATTCAAGAAATTTTATTCAAATTAATGCGACATAACCAGCGATAAAGAGCACACGCAAGGTGTATGAAATTAAGAATCAACGTTGAACTCAAAGTCGTTGAAATCGTCATTCTTCCCTTTCTTATGAATCTTTCATGTAATGTACTGATAATAATATTTATAATATTTATAAAAACAGAAATGGTCTGTGCATAGGTATGTATGTGCTTGTGTCCGAGGTAATCTGGAAAACTAATTAAATGATTTGATAATAATTCTTTCACATTGAGAAATACATTTTCTGCAGGAAATAGGATATATTTTATTACGCTTACTTCTCAGAAAACCGAACAACGAGTATAGATATGACCAAGCAGGCCTCTATTGCATGGTTGTGTTTCGCTTGACTATCAGTTTATAGTCACTTCCTAGAAATATCTCTCGAATACCATAGTAAATAACTATGTTGATTTTTATAACAAATAATAGTGAGTCTTAAATCATGAAACTAATTGTGGGGAGTAAGCACGAAACATTCAGTTGGCTCAGTGGAAACGGTCGCACATTGAAATAGAGAGGGAGAGGCAATGTTGCCAAATGGTTACGACGCTGTAAAGTTGCTTTGCGTCGCACTGAAGATGCTTTCGAGATGTCTCGAGTTATAGCGATTACCAGATCGTGCAATAGTTCTAACGACCGTGAATATTTAACACATTGGTCGCCACGCCACCCATATCTATGTGACGGGTATACTTTCGTGGGGGCCCCGTTACCAAAGTATGGCGACGCTCTTCTTGTTCGAGTTAATTAAATATACGATATTATATATAGGATATACAACATGAAAATATTAAAAACACATTATACCATATTTTTTATTATATTCTGGATAAAATATTACATTATGTTATATCGCATGGTATTTGTTAAAACATTCCAAACAGATTTGGGGTGATTTTGGGTACTTCGAACAATATATTGCAGTTTCTTTTATGTTTCTTCTCGCTTTTTCGCGTGCGACAGTTTGCCTCTTCTCGTAACATAGAGTGCACATCCATCTTATAGGCTTGCCCTCCTGATTCTTATGAATCTTCAAATGGTGGGGCACCTTTGTTTTCTTTCGATGATTGTCGGACGCAGTATTTTCTGAGGGCACATTGGACCATTCGGAAACGAAAATTTCCCGAAATTCTCTTATCGGTATTTTTTTGTTTGTGGCTGTTTGGTACACAATATGAGCATTTACTATAGTTGCTCCTAAGAGTGAATGTAGTGCTAATTTCCGATACTGCTGATGTTTTTCCGTATCGTAGTGGCATATGAGACCATCTGGTCACTTCTGTCGATATCAGCTTTTCCATTATTGTATACTTCTCTCCCCACTTTCAAATATATTTTCACGCTGTCTACTGAACATTTTGAGGATAAAAGAATCACCGATGTGCGTCTCACAAGAAGTATGCTTGTCGACTAAATGAAAAATCTGGGATATCTGCCATGAGATCTCTCGGAATACTCTAACCGGAAAACATACCGACGGACGGATTTGGGCCCCGCAGGAAACTTAACCGAATTACGCTGGGCGACCACTCTCCGACCACTGGCAAGTGGGGACCCGACACTAAGAGATAGTCTCAATTATCATTTTGGGTGAAGGTAACAAAGCATTCTCGGGTTTAATGAAGCAGAAGGAAAAGGGAGAAATTGTTTACGAAAAGACAATAGATTGATAGTAGTTTCAGCTAGAGAAACTAATGATAGACACTCTAAACGATTTACCGACGATAGAGTTCCAACTTCTCAGACTTGAAATAGAGAAATCAGCGCTAAACGGAAGTACTCAAAGAATTAACGAACAACGAGTACGTACTACTACAATTAGTCCTAATACAAATAGACTGCGCAATTAAGAAATACAGCGCCGCTCCGCAGTAACAGTAGATTAGCATTCAACCGTTACGAGCAAAGTATCAACAATTATTTTATCTGAATGGTATTCAAATAGGTAAAATGCATAAAATAGGCAATAAATGTATGATTCTCTCATTGGTATATATATAAATTTAATAGAATATAAAACACCAACCGACGGTTTGACTTTCCCTGTGTTTACTGGGAGTAGGTCGAATATATATAGAGAAAGACGGGGACTTAGCAGAGGGAATAGAGCAGGATTTCAAGAAGCGAAGATTAAACAAAGAAGAAAAGCAAGTTAAAAGTTAGAAAGAGAAGAGAGATCTAAAATATTACACTATTACATATATATAATATATATATATATAATATATATATAATATATATAATATATATATATAATATATTTTATATATTTATATTTATTTATATATTTATATGTCGGAGATGAAAGGACATCGGGCCTCCCCGTTGGAATTCTTAGAAAAGTGTCAAGCACTGTCTGTGTAAACTTTTAGCGTTTATAAATCTTATAAATCTTTCCGAGTTAAACCGATTGTAGTTGCGATAATGAGCTTGGGTTCAAGGCGACAACTAGTCGCCGAACGTAGCCGCGGTCATGGGACGGACGTTTTGCCTAACGGGAGTATAGAATTACATAGTTCTCCTTAAGAAGAGATATCGGTACCGACACCCAATAGTAAACAGTCCAACGGACTCTGCCCCGTGGCTTGTCACACGCGCCGACCCTAGTCTTTGTCTGGCAGGACGATAACCAGATGCCGATGCATTATTCACAGTATATGTTGGGATGGCTTGGTGGTCCCGCCACAGATCTCAATACTTAGTCAAACAAGGTCCTTCAAATTTATAAACAGCCCTCGTCGGGAAGATACCCAAGGTGTCCTTGGCACGCGCGATGCTTCCCGCTAGCGGCTTTCTCTCAATGGCGGCTAGTATCCTTTTCTAACCACCAACATAGAGATTGGCCAATTAACGGCGGCGTTCATTTCCCTCACTTTTTGAACGAGGATTGTCCTCGACGAATCCGATGATCTCGTGTCCTGGGACACACCCCATCATAGTTTTCTTCGGCAGCATCACGATGACGGAGAGACACATTCTCGTGCGATATCGTCAAGCGAGTATAACGTTTGCGATCAGCGAATACCTTAATTGACGTAAAGTCTAATTTGGATTCTGGAGAGACGCGACTGCTATACCGTTGACCGCGGATTCGTTATTGAACTTAGGATCATTGTCATTAGCATCTCGTGTGTTTAGTTACCACGGCTACTTGTCAAATTCTGTACTGATCATATCCGTACCAGTAGATATTTTCTCTATTACGTAACCTCGGTGGCTAATTCCAGAGGATATTTGTTACACACCTCTAACCCTAATCATAATGTTAATCCGACATATATTTACAAAATGTTTCGCGTATTTTTCTAAATTACGGTCCTGAATTATAAATAATTAGCTGTAAATTCAAATCCAAGTCTAAAATACCTATCTGGGACGTTTTTCTTCAAACTGTCTCTTCCCCAAATCTTATTTGTAACACCATTTTACTTATAATAATTTTCCTGGCTTATTCAAGCTATCATGGATTTTTTTATTAATTCTACTTTCAAACGAATAACTTTAATATGTCACATACTTTTGTTATAACATACGAAATAATTATAATTTATCAACAGACATCATTATAGATATCATTCTAATCATAAGAAATCATTATAAACATCAGTTCTTTTTATAGGTATAATTATGAACTACATATAAGTTTTGGGTCATTCTGTATATTACTATATTTTATATGTAGAAAACCGAAAAGTTTATCTTTTAAATATATGTATATAAAAATAAATACTATTTAGAATAATATTTACTCGTATAGAGTAGTAGTTAAGCTAATCGTTTTATAAGACGTCTATGTTCGTTTCATGTACATTAAGCAACAAGCGCAATCTACCTACGCAATCTACCTGAGCGATAAAATGTGTGTATATTCACGTATTTGGAAGTTCTGCAATAAAATGAGAAGCTATAAATTCAAGAAGTAAAGAGAAAAATGTAATGATAAGAGATTGAGGAGATAAGAAAAATAACATGTGTAGTTATCTAAATAATCTACGATATAATACTGTGTTGATTGATCTCTTTAACATTATTTTTAACATTATATCATACAAATATTAAAACATCTCTGCAAGATATACCCAAGTCAGCTCTCCTCTGGAACTCTCTTCAGATCACTCACTTGTAGCAACAAGTAATTCAACAATTATTGAAAACCGTCCAAATAGAACTACTCACAACGAACTCACAAATTGTCAGTGCTTTCGGGAAGCTTTAAACACCTCAAGATTGACTTCAGTACCGCTAAGAACAAACGAATATCTTAAAATTACAGAAAGACATAAGCTCAGAAGAATATCGCAAAGCAATAGAAAAGCAAGAGAAAACGTAGGTTAAACAAAGCAACGAGAAATCCTTCAGAAATTCAAAAACAACTGTTTTCAGAAATATTTAAGGAAATTGTCTCTTACAGGACACGAAACCCCACACAGATAAGGCTAACTTATTTGCGCATTAGCCGAAGTATTTAAGTCACTTTCTTCCATCGAAGTCGGCAGGTACGCAGAAAAATACAAGGAAAGAACACATCTAAACCAGCTGCCTGCCGAAGCGAGCAAAACTCTCATAGAAAGGAGACTAAAAAGAAAACATCCCACTGACCTTACTAAAGAAATAAAATGGTCAAACTCGAAGATAGTATCCCACTGGGGGTAGCCATCCACATGTTATTTAGCAATTAAGCAAGAAAAATTTACCAAATGTCCAACTGGACAAATTGTAAAGAACAAATTAAATAATAATAAAAAAAACTTTCTGTGGCGGCACTCGACCACGGAACTTTCCAACGACTTCGCGACACAAAGCGCTATACCTTCAAAGGGTAGGGCCGACATGCATAATGTACCATCGATATCCCTACGGTTCTTTCGCCGAATATTCGGAAGAATGCATATGCAGAAATAGTCGCGGATGCCACGTAAAATCACAAGTTACAACTCGGAATAAAAGAAGACAAGAAGGTTGAGTCGAAACACAACTATTAACTTTCTTTTTTATTGCACTTTGTTATGCACTTAATAATCATAATTGAGTATACACTGAATTGGCACGTATAAATTACACTTTAACAACTTTATATAAATTAAGTAGGCAACTGATTTAAGGGTAGAAACGCGGTAAAAAGATGTTGACTGTTCGAAAGTTGGAAAATCAGTAAAGTTTAGTGACGATGTTGTGACGGAGGAAAGCTAGTGATGGGTGGGTCTAAGGACACGAAAAGAGCTGATTTGTTAAGGACAAGTTTTCATTAGGAGAGTGAGGGAAATAGACTTCGCTGTCAATTGCCTAATTTTCTAGGTTGGTAGGTGAGCAAGGGTGCTAACCGCCCTTGAGAGAAGATTGCTAGCGGAAGATACCGAAGGTGAGAAAACCAACTTTCCCGTATCTTCCCGTAATAGGCAAAAGTGTAAAGAACACTCGAAATAAAAGATGCTTGTTTTCGGTCTGAAGGACCTTAACTATGAAAATTTTTATTTATTTATTTATTTATTTAATTTTACAATTTGTCCAGAAGGACATTTGGTAAAATGTTATAACTTGAAAAATATAGCATGTGGATGGTTACCCCCAGCGGGGTTCCATCTTCCAGGTTGTTTATTGTATTTCTATTGCGAGGTTTGAGGGATGCTTCTTCTTCAGTCTTATTTCTATTACGGTTTCTTTTGTTTCTGCAACTAGCTGGTTTGGGTGTGTAGCAAGTCTTTCTTTGTACTTTTTTGCGTATCTAGCGATTTCCTCTTTAACTGTTGGAATTTTTAGATCTTTTCGGATGTCCTCGTTTCCGACGTACCATGGAGCGTTAACTATCGTTCTTAAAATTTTTGCTTGTTCCGTCTCTATTTTATTTATGTGACTCATTGCTGCCGTCCCCCATAGTGGGACTCCGTACGTCCAGATTGGTTTGATTATTGTTTTGTATATATTTAGTTTATTCGTTGTGCTTAATTCAGATTTTTTATTGGTTAACCAGTACATCTTTTTCCTTATTTCACATATTCTATTTATTATAGATTTTATGTGATGAAAATGCCAATATTTCTGGTAGGTCCTTAAGAATATTGAGGGTACGCGACAAGGATGTGTAGACATCTGGATCCCATTTTGCCCTCGGCATGCGGCCTGGTTTCTGATGTAGATTGAGATGTGGTTGACGTTACACGGACATCTAATAAACGCGTGCGTAGCGGGAATATCGAGGAGCATCAAGGAAAAGAATCCGTTTGGTTTCGAACAAAAGATTCATTCTGCCCCAAGCTGCGAAGTGCGAAAGGTTTAGCGTCATAGCGAAGTAAACTGTCACGTCTCGCGCTACGCACACGCCGTAACAAAGGCTAAAACCCACCAATAGCGCGAGACGGTGTTTCAATTCGAACGAATTTAACAAATTCGTTAGAAACCGAATTCTAGCTTCGCAAACCGCCACATGGCGCCCCCTCCCTCTCTTCTGCGATGGATCGGACTATAAATAAACGTAGCAAGTTGGAAGTACGATCGTTATTGTTCTTCAGTTCGTTATCATTTAGATTGTGATTCAGATTATTACTCATTGTTTATTATTCAGATAATTCCTTAGTTCTGTGTGATTAGTTGCTCAGTGCTTGGTGATTGATTCCTGGGTTCTTGGTGATCAGTTACCCAACTTTTGGCAAGTAATTTCTTGGTTTATAGCGATTAGATCTCAATTCCGCAATTCTTAACATTTCAGTAACTTTAAATTTTAATTCTTAGTTCTTTAGTTCCTTAGCTCTTAGTTCCTAAGTTCTTTAATTCTTTAGTTCTTTAATTCCTTAGTTCTTAGTTCCTAAGTTCCTTAATTCTTTAGTTCTCTAGTTTTAATTCTCTGTTTCATTTAATTCTCAGTTCTTGTCAGTTTTCGTTAATCGACGTGCTTGTATTTGTCAATTTGTAAAACGTCGAATATCACTTAAATTCAAATCTTGTAATTAGTAAAGCGTATCGCGAACGATTGTAAATTCGATTATTCTAAATAATTCTGTTAATAACCAATCGAAATCAGAATAAACTCTTGTTGTGGAAAATATTTGTTAGATTAAACGAGCATTCATTTTCGTCAATTTTAATCCTCTCCAGTGCCAGTACTCCTGCGCGTAGCGGGTTAGCAGAAACGTGGAGTTTAGTTGGTAATCGCGTTGAACATCGGTCGACGCTACTCACCGATATTTAATTGTCGACAAAATTACTAAAGGATACGACAATTCGGGATCATCGAGCAAGATAACGACAACGAAAAATTTCTAATTGAAGCAATCCTTAGATTGTTTCTGGTGGCAGCAACTACTATTTACCCGAATTTCAAAATTAACAGTAAAGTAAACCGAACAACAATATCTAGAAACGTAACAAGACGAATTTTAATAGAATATGTAGATTTCTAATATAATATTATAATGCTTATTATATATTTCATTAAATTTCTTCTATCAAGTCGAACAAATTTCATGTGAAAAATTTCTTAGCGCTTTCAATAATAGCACATACTCTGCCAAACATAACTATTAAGATAGTTGTTAATATTTAATACAAATACTTTTTTATTGTTAATACGAATAATTTTATAGTTTAGGTCGATAACTATGTATTGTAGATTATTGTAATTTGATCTTAGTACTTCCGCGAAGTATTGAGATGAATTGTGGCGAATTTTAGTAAAATATTGTTAAAGAATACATGCTACTTTATCGGTTACAAATAGTGTTAAAACACATGTTTTAGTAGAAATTGAATGCTTTTTACTGTCCTTATTTTCTAGTTATTTTATTGAGTTGGTAACTAAGCGATTGTATTATCATCTAATGAATCTATTATTTTATTCGTATTATACATTTAATATAAAATACTATATAAAGAGACATTTGTTAAAGTTTTCGCGATAAATGTAACAAATAGTTCTGGTGGCAGCAACTACTATTTACCCGAATTTCAAAATTAACGGTAAAAGAAAACCGAACAATAACATATAGAAACGTAACAAAACACAATTCGAGATACGTGATTATTAATTCTTGATTGTTAATCATTGATCGTTGATAGTTAATCGTTAATTGTTGATCGTAAATTGTTGACTGTTGATTGTTGATTATTGATAATTTAATAAAACTTTTTTGTTGAACATCAAGAGTATTTATTGTGGGAACCTTCACCACAACCACCTCATTTCTTCTACTGACGAAGCAGAAACATTTGTATATCTATAAATCATATTTGTGATAATACAATGAAATGTTTGTAAATCGTCTTTCTAGATATCCTTTCCTAAAAAACCATTTGCAACCTTAGAAGTCAAAGAAATGATCCATTACAATTTTAACCCCCAAAGAGCACCGGGACACGATATGATAAGTAAACAAAACGATTAAGGAGGTTACTAAGAAAGGGATAAGACTTATCATATTTATTATCCTATTTAACGCAATCCTTTGCCTCGGATATTACTCAAAGCTTTAGAAATTGTCACTCATTACTCTTACTCTTAAGTCAAGGAAGCCAATCCGCCAAGCAAATTCAAATTGACCAATCAGTCTTCCGCCAAATTTATCCAAACTCTTTCAGAATATGCTAATCGGACGACTTCATTTTTTTTTCTTTTTCTTTTTCGAGGATTTGAAAATAAAGTCAGATCATCAATTCGGCTTTCGGAAGCGACATTCAACAGAACAAATTCATCGAATAGTACACAAAATCAGCCAAGACCTAGAGAAGAAAAATTTCTGCCCTGCAGTAGTGTTCCTGGGTATTAAAAAAAAAAAAAAAAAAAAAAAAAAAAAAAAAAGAAAAAGATATGGCACACTGTATATGTGTATAATGTATAATACAAACGAAGAGCATCGTACTTCAGCCCTACTTCTCTATATTATAGTTATACTTAATCAATAGATTTTTTACAGTAAAATATTCAGGAGATGCTACTAACTTCTTTTATTACATATATTTTTCTTTCTATATTTCTCTATTATTATTATCTATATTTATTTTACTATAATTTTAGTTGGTAATTGAATTGAAAACAATTTCATATTCGATATCATTGCTATAATTTAAGAAGTATTGCTATTTGGTCTTAAATATCGAATGAAATAAATTTCTTAATTATTACTTCCACATAATTAACGATTACTGCTGCGGAACATTTTAACTGTGCACTATGTTCGTAATTTTAAACTTTTTGTATTTTGCCTTTAGCGTTTCTATAATATTTATAAATCAAACATCCTATTATTGTAATAAAATTAATGATATAATAATGAATAAACGTACTAATAACGACAGTACCTTTAGTTATGTCTTAGTTATTTCAATCCGACGTGACCAACGATGTCCATAACAATTTTCAATGTTACTCACCTGAAACAACAAATACAATAATTATATTATTAATGTGACATATTTTACATATGAATTAAAATTAATTTTGTTCTGTTAGAACTTACATCATTCATGCATAATTCAATAAATAAATATAAAACAAAAAATGTTGTGCATCTATTATTTCCTTATAAAACGAAAGAAACTTTTGGGATGATGTAATACTTATAATTATGCAATATAATATAAAAAACCTTATAACTCTTGTTATATATTTTGTGTTTATGTTCTACATAGTTTAATTGCCAAAAAAGTGATCAGAAATTGTATAACGTGTCCAAGGTGCAATAAATAAATTGAAATAATGCAAAACAAATCACTCATAATCCACTGTACTAATATTTATTTCATATAAGGAACAACACCAGATATCCAACTGAACGGCGCCCACATAGCACATACAAAGCAAGTCAAATATCTAGGAATACATATAGACACACACCTTACATGGAAGCATCACATAAAATCTATAATAAACAGAATACGTGAAATAAGGAAAAAGATGTACTGGTTAACCAATAGAAAATCTAAATTAAGCACAACGAATAAACTAAATATATACAAAACAATAATCAAACCAATCTGGACGTACGGAGTCCCACTATGGGGGACGGCAGCGATGAGTCACATAAATAAAATAGAGACGGAAAAAGCAAAAATTTTAAGAATAATAGTTAACGCTCCATGGTACGTCGGAAACGAGGACATCCGAAAAGATCTAAAAATTCCAACAGTCAAAGAGGAAATCGCTAGATACGCAAAAAAGTACAAAGAAAGACTTGCAACACACCCAAACCAGCTAGTTGCAGAAACAAAAGAAACCGTAATAGAAAGAAGACTGAAGAAGAAGCATCCCGCAGACCTCGCAATAGAAAAACAATAAACAACCTGGAAGATGGAACCCCGCTGGGGGTAACCATCCACATGCTATATTTTTCAAGTTATAACATTTTACCAAATGTCCTTCTGGACAAATTGTAAAATTAAATAAATAAATAAATAAATAAAAAACTAAAGAAATAAAATAGTCAAACTCGAAGATGGTATCCCGCTGGGGGTAGCCAACCACATGTTATTTATTAATTAAGTTAGAAAAATTTACCAAATGTCCAGTTGGACAAATTGTAAAGTACAAATTAAATAATAAAAAAAAATTTAAGAAATGGGGGACCAACTCCATATAGGCGAACAACTAACAAGGGACTCTGAGGAAACAGGAGGAGATGACGAGCTGGGAAACGTAATAAGCAGAAGATAGGATAGAAAGATTGTTAAGTAACTCGAGAAGCTGAAAAAAAAGAAAAGAAAAAGCCAGGGTATAAACAGACAGAAGAGAGCTTTAATAAGCAAGAAAGTGTGCAGTAAGTAGGATAATTATTAATCATGGTAAGTCGGAGTGTGAATGGAAGAAAAAGAGAAAGAATGAATGATTGGAAGTGCGTGAATAAAGTAGCTTTGTAAATATATGTATGTAGCTATTTGTAAACCAAATCCAATTCTCGGCTGTAAGACCGAAGAAACATATGTATTATATAAATAAAAAAAAAAAAAAAAATAAATCAATAGGGTGGCCCAGATTAAAATCCGGCCGTCGCGTCTGCGCCGCGAAACGCTGCCGGTTACACTAGCATGACTTAATTTTTATTTCATGTGATTTTGTAAGTGTATCGTAAATTCGACTATTCTTTATTATTACTTATATTTATATACTGCTATGGACATACTTTCGTGTATAACTCAAAAGGTCTAAGGTCCTGTGTGATTATCATTAGATTACTTGTGTGGAATATGTATATGTATTTGTTGACTCTAATTATTAATATGTAGTAATTACATTATACTACTAATATTATAGTAGTTTTATTTACTAACATTATATTTATTCATATTTATATTATATTTATATTAGTATTACTAACATTATAATTACACTACTAATTATTATACGTAATATATAACGAAGAGACAAAAAGACATAGCGCAGCATTTCATATATCGATAAACTTATTGAAAATTATTTCCCATTAGCATTGCCATCTGACATTGTTTAGTGCAATCCATAATTCATTTATTTTTCTTCTTTATTTAGATAATATTAAAAATGGTTATCCCTCCTACCAATGAGTTAGGCTTAGTAAGTTAAATTTAGTTGGACTATATAAAAATGCAGAATGAAGTATAATCGTAACACAAATTGTATCGAAGCTTTTTGCGAATATCTGGGAAGCTATCATAAGGACGAGCTGCAGTAACATCTGTAGGAAAAAGTTATTCAGAATGTTGACTTTGACAATATATTTCAAGTTCATGAAATTTGGTGAAGTACGCACTTTTTATATAATTCTACATAATATAATTTATATATAATTCCAAATAATATAATTTTTATATAATTTTCTATAAAATTCCATATTATATCAATCATACCATAACTCGCACGTCTATTAGTCAATCTTTAAAATTGGATGTCGTTCCATATAACGAACGAAACCATATTTCATTCTCGAATTTTCTCCCCTGGCTTCTTATTTTTATCGAAGAATACTTCAAACATTTGACTCGACAAACAGTTTTGTAACATAGTAAAACTGTAATTATGTAAGTATCCTAAAAGTCTTCATATTTTTTATAAGTCACGTAACAATAAAACAACCTGAGTTTGGACATACTTAAATAATCCAATTGAATCTTTAGAAATAGTTCGTTTTTATTTAAAACTATAAATAGTCAAATCTCTCCTTCTGTGATAATACAACTTATTTATTTGTACGTTTCTTCAAAAACTTTTATCAACTAATACATGCTGCAGCGCAACAAGACGATTGTAAAGCCTTCGAATCTTTAGAAATAGTTTAAGAAAACGACACCTGTTTATAGCTAAGAACATCCGGCTAAGACCAATCGCATAACTTAATTCTCAAGTTATTCAGCCGAGATACAAATCGCAACCTGTAGAGCAGATAATCGATGATTCTTGTTGACAACAATAACGACACGATTGTGTCGCTCGATTTTAATAATTAAAGTTACGAGGCCTGCGTTAACATTTCCCGCAATTCCTTGATTTCGTATCAGATCCGTTCGCACGTTCCAAAATCCAAAAGATACCTTTCCAATCTCATGGCTCCTCGATTTCGCGCCGAATTCGACCATGAAATTTCAACCTCCTGCGGCTCTGATCTTGCGTCAGATTCATCCGCACGTGTCTTCATCCTAAAGGGTTGCTGATCTCTCATCATGTTCGCCTTCGTAAACAATAGTCCCAGCGGCTCCCTAAACTCGTATCAGGCTCGTCCGCATATCTACAACCGCACATACATTGCAACAGTATTCCAGAAAATACCCTCGCTGGTCTCTCACGCTGTTCGAAGCTCTGACTAGTAATAACATACATGGGACAACAATAGTGAGGGTTGATAGAAAAAAGATAGGTATAAAAAAATAACTTCAATGGTTTAACCAATTAAAATACGTGACAGGTTAACAAAAGAGGGTGAGCAAGGTAGAGGGTGCGAGAAAACCATTAAGGGGCCTAGCAACGGAAACTGGGAAATCTCGAAGCAGACAGAAGTTAAGAGGACAATTAAAGAGAGAAGAGAAAAAATGTGGGAAGCATTTGCCTTAAATCAATCATCAAACAAAAGGGATAGATCTGTGGGATAAAATAAACAGATTGCATATTTTAACAATACATGGACAGCAAAATTACGAGTAGATGAGAAGGTCTGTTGAGAATTATGGATCTTAATTACCGAAATAACAGTAAAGGAACACTAAGGTTACATTAGAATTCATATTAAAATAGTTTTAGATTTATTTAATAAACCATTTCCAGGATCTTCGTCGATAGGGAGCGTGAGGCGAGTATGGGTTCTCAGGGCGTAAGACCAAGGCCTGGGAAACCCCGATGGATCTGATATTCTCCTATAGTTGAGTGGCGGCTGGTCGGTGCCTTTGGCACCCGTCAGTTCGCTGATTCGATGCGAAGAATTTCGGAGAAGTGGTGGGCCCATACCCGTTAAGACCACACGCTTCACCTTCTCGTGGGGCTCTCTGTCACCCTGCACCGGCCTCGACCGGGGTAGGGTGCAAAAGAGTGTGTGGCACCAGGATGGAGACTTTTGTTGACGACCAGTTCCAAATAATGATAATTAAGGGAATTATTTACCTTTACCCCTTGTATTTTGAGAGGACTATGAAAAATGTACGTCTTCCTTCTAATTAGAATACTTACTATGATATACAGTGTCACATTAAGAATCAAATACTTTCCAATTAACTCGAAGCTTGGCGGGACAGCCAGCTACCCTCGTTAAGGTCCTGAACTGAAGACGACGCGTCGCGAGTTCGAATCCTCGCTCTGGAAGATACATTTTGCAAAGGATGGAAACCAAAATTTCTCTTAACAGTTAATATACAACAGGCGCAAGCAGGGCCGCCTTTTGCGTGTGTATGTGTGTCTGTGGTGTACTTTCTGTGAGTGCTTGGTATTAGATGTGCTTGGTGAGCAAAGCACTCCCAGGGTCGACGATTTCTGGTACTTGACTTTTTTACCGTCCCGCCCATGGAGGTTTTAGCCGGTAAGAATCCGGCACTACCTTCTGCCGCCCTGTGTGCCACCGCTCCTCCCTCCCACTGGATGGTGTAAGGTGTCTATGAAGATTTCCTCCACGTAAGAAAAAAAAAAATTTTTTTGTAATATGAAAGAGGAGATGTTTAGCACTCCTCTAGACAAGGATGGAACACATATATAAATAGTAAGGCACTGACGCCTTTCGGCGGCACTTACCAGATTTTTTTGGTGGGATTTTAATCGCCTACCAGAAGAGCGGCGGGGTATCCATGAGGATTTTCCGACGTATATAGACAAAAAAAGTTACTTGTAAAGATCAGGAACTAGGGATTTATCCTTGTTTAGCTTTCTTATTTCAGTATGTATTAGTCGAGTCAGAGCGTTTCATGAGAGTTTATTTATTGTTACGGACATTTGGTAAAATGCGGAATTTTCGTGCAGACGATTCACAGGTCGCAACGTCCCCTCCTCTGCCAATAGCAAAGGAGGTTCTGACTTGCAGAAGAAGAATTACCAATCACATTAAATCGATCACCATCCTTATAAATTCGGGAATATTTAGATAACTAATCCGCGTATCTTATCTCCGCTAATATGTCTTGTCCGATGTATCGCCAAACCTTTCCCTTGAACGAATCGACGCTGTTCATGGAGACATACCAAGCTACTTTCAAACTTATTTTTCGAACTTACACTCAAACTGAAATATTAGAAACATCTTACATCAAACACATCACATATACGTCATATAACAAGTTTATATACAAGCCACTGTAAGTACAGTAACATAAAGTACATAAAGTAACTAACAATTTTTTCTTACTGGTGAATAATCTTTATCAACCTTTTCTTGTGGCAAATCATCTTTACTGCGCTACATCCTTTTGAGCATTGGATTTCGAACAATATATTTAAATACGAATCTAGATGTTTGATCCATTGACATCGTGTAATCAAAAACGAAATAGATAAAAAAATTGTATATACAACACAGAATTACCGAGTAAATTTACACTATTAATTACCAAATTCCAGACTTGAACAATATGATCATAGGCAAAACTTGGATACATACTGGTGGTTAGGAAGGGGCATTTTGAATTAATTTCAATAAACATATTTCTTTCAATGATGAAATTAAAAATGTTATACGAGTAACGATAATACCGTAAACAGTTTAAAATGTAATTAGACATAATGTTACTTATAAGCTTGTAAAAAGTTTCTATTTGTAAATTGGTTAGTTAATTATTTTGTTCTATTTTATTAATATTATCATATATTACTTTAGTCTCTTTTATTTCATTTTATATTTTTTTATTTCATTTATTTATTTTATTTCATCAACATAATTTTCGTATGCCCTAAGAAAGCATAAAATAATCAACACAAATATTGTAATTAAATATAAGAAATTATAATCTGTGAGTACTCTAATTTGAAAGCCATTGGATTGAATTCATTATAACTAATATTTTATTGAACTGCGGCATTTCAGTTGATATCACACGGTTATGTTATTATATTATATTATTATTATATTATTTATTATTATTATTATATTATTATTATATTATTTATTATTATTATTATATTATTATTATATTATTTATTATTATTATTATATTATTATTATATTATTTATATTATATTATTTATATTACAGTTAATTTATTTATATTAATTAATTATTTATATTACAGTTAATTTATTTATATTAATAAATTGTTTATATTATAGTTAATTTATTTATATTAATCAATTGTTTATATTATAGTTAATTTATTTATATTAATCAATTATTTATATTATAGTTAATTCATTTATATTAAATCAATTATTTATATTATAGTCAATTCATTTATATTAATCAATTATTTATATTGCAGTTAATTTATTTATATTAATTATTTATTTATATTACAGTTAATTTATTTATATTAATTATTTATTTATATTACAGTTAATTTATTTATATTAATTATTTATTTATATTACAGTTAATTTATTTATATTAATCAATTATTTATATTGATTAATTAATCTTATTAATAATATTAATTAATTAATTATATTAATCAATTATATTATAGTTAATTTATATTATAGTTAATATATTATATTAAAACCGTTTTGTGAATAAACGCTAAAAAAAAGGTACACATTATACAGCTGTTTATCGAAATCATTACAAAGTATCACGTAGTATCTAAACACCCGACGCAGCACTTGTTGAAAAATAGGAGCATTGCTGTCAATGATGTTAGCATAGTCGTCTGTGCTACATGTATCAACACAAGCGTCGGGCGCGTATATCAGCTGGTGTTGCTATGTGAGTGGTGCAGACAGGCGATGAATGTTACCCATACAATTCGGATTTAAGATTCGGTCTCCGGATTTCAGACGCAACGGCGTAAGGCGCGGCAGTACGGCTAAGGAAATTCCATCTTTAGACAATAGGGCCTTGTCTAGTCTCTTTCCAGGAAAAACGTGCTCAGATTGCAAAGCACCTCACAACAAAAAAGACCAGTAAAGTAAGTTAAATATAAAGGGGCATTCCAAGCGTTAAATGAGATTGTTTTCAATCAAAAATGAATTTTTAATCAATATCCAAACGCGTTACTTTGTATATCAATTGTATAATATAAATAAAAAGAAAGGATTAATATATCCTTTCAAACTTTGTACACTGCACAAAAATACATAACACATTTACTCGCAACATATTCTAGTAAAGTTTCGTTTGCTTGAAAAGAAACAAAAGATTTTGTCGACATTTCTAAAACATGATCGAAATTGATTGCAATATAATTGCGTCTGCAGTTTGTTATTGAAACAGATGATTATCAGATAATTACATAGTTTAAGGCGGACTCAATATGTGAAAATTTGTGAAAATCGGTTAGAAGTAAAATTATCAAAATTAAAAGGCAGACATGTGTTTATGATTTCGAACACCACAGAATATTGATTTTTTAATGCGAACAAAATTTTATTTAAATATGTTAAACCTTACACATTAAAACTCAAAAGGAGCAACTCGGTTACAAAAATAGTTTCTGAATTCTATTTTCATGAAAATGAGCAATTCACGTAAATTACTGAAAAAAATCTCACTGAAAAAAAATTCCTAACTTCGACGTCAAGAAAGTGATCGATTTGATGTGGAACGACCCTTATTGGAAAACAGAAGCGTGTTTCTTCATTGTTTCGGTATATGCAAATGAATCTGAGCCATACATCAGACGCCACCATCTGATGCTTAATACTGTCTTTCCTATTGTTACTTAGTATTCTATCTGGCACTTCGAGACTGAAAAAGCTGAGGTTTTACATTTTCTTCCTGTGATCCTTGCTTTTCTTTATTCAATTTAATTTAGTCAGCTTTTCGTAACATCCTATACCTACAATTATAAATAAGTATACAAGTAAATAATACATAGATAATAACAATGGATAATGAAAAATAAATAATAAATAAATAGATAATAATGTATTAATTAATTAAATGCTTCAGATAGAAAATTGGAATTTTATAAAAGAAGTGAAATAGGACATTTTTATCTAGAAACGACTTGAAATCATATTTAATTAATATTTTTAAATATACGTACAATTTATATGTAAACACAATCATAGTAAGGAGAAAGTAAAGAATAGAAGTGAAAGCTAGAAAAAGTTGTTAAGAAATTAGTGTTTTCGTAACAACATATGTACGTGGTTTTACAATAAAATGTCCTATTCATATTTAAAGGTAGGACTATCTAATTTACGATACTCGGTAATAGAACATTGTACTTTGGTAAAGACATTTAAAAAACAATTAGAATAAATAAAGTAGGCTGTTTCTAGATCCCTCTATGCTACATAGGATTTTCTGACTTTGTTTAAAAGGAAAAAAAAAATATGGAGAACTTTGAATATTTCAACCAGTGAAAAAAAAAAAAATAACAATTACTCCCAAAATTCTTACGAGAGAAATTATTTAAAAAAAAGTTAACTCTCCTTGGCAACAGAAAAACCTACTAAATTATGTAAAGATGTTTTGAAAAAATTAATTCATTAAAAAATATTAATTTTTGAGTGTTCCGATTACGAATAATCATTACAAATGATCCATCATCTCTACGGTTACCGATAACTTATTAATTTAATATTATTAACGATGAACATTGTTTTTGGTTATAACCATAACCACGACTGTAATGGAACCATTTTTAGTTATTGATAATCATTACCGGTGACGGAATTTTTATGCAAAAAAGTTTAAGTAATTATAATAATTATTTGTGATCGAAACTATTTAAAATAATTGTTACAACTGTCATAGTCCCTGATTTCAACATATTTTAAAAAATGGAAAAATGCTATACAGAACATTTTAATTAATTGTAAGAAGCACAGTAAAAGAAATTTGCTCTTTTTTCGTTCGTTTTTCTTTTTTCCTTCGAGAGAATCCAAGAATGCGCTCACCGTGTGGAAATACCTGGAACCCTTTCCGACGCACCTTGAGTCGCGTTAGCCACGGCCAACGTATGGAAGCAAGAGGGTGGCAGTTAGGGTCGAAGAAAAATCGGAAACCACTGAGATAACTACGGAAATGGATGGAGTTAAAAAGATAAGAAAATCGGAAATTGTCCCAAGGATACGCCTGTTAGTTTCTAATTGAGGGAACTTTTCCCAACTGTTTCGCAAAAGGCAATGTTGGTAGTAACTGCTAGTAATTTTTTTTTTATTTATTTGTTTATTTAATTTTACAATTTGTCCAGAAGGACATTTGGTAAAATGTTATAACTTGAAAAAATATAGCATGTGGATGGTTACCCCCAGCGGGGTTCCATCTTCCAGGTTGTTTATTGTTTTTCTATTGCGAGGTCTGCGGGATGCTTCTTCTTCAGTCTTCTTTCTATTACGGTTTCTTTTGTTTCTGCAACTAGCTGGTTTGGGTGTATTGCAAGTCTTTCTTTGTACTTTTTTGCGTATCTAGCGATTTCCTCTTTGACTGTTGGAATTTTTAGATCTTTTCGGATGTCCTCGTTTCCGACGTACCATGGAGCGTTAACTATCGTTCTTAAAATTTTTGCTTGTTCCGACTCTATTTTATTTATGTGACTCATCGCTGCCGTCCCCCATAGTGGGACTCCGTACGTCCAGATTGGTTTGATTATTGTTTTGTATATATTTAGTTTATTCGTTGTGCTTAATTCAGATTTTTTATTGGTTAACCAGTACATCTTTTTCCTTATTTCACGTATTCTGTTTATTATAGACTTTATGTGATGCTTCCATGTAAGGTGTGTGTCTAAATGTGTTCCTAGATATTCGACTTGCTTTGTACGTGCTACGTGGGCGCCGTTCATTTGGATATCTGGTGTTGTTCCTTTTCTAAGTGCAAATGTTATGTGGTTGCACTTACTGGTGTTCGCTTTTATTTGTTTTCTTTGCAGCCACTTTTCTATTTTTCTAATGTGTTCTTGTAGTAGTGCTGCTGCTGTTTCTGGATTTGTGTGTCTCACTAGTATGGCCGTATCGTCCGCGAACGTAAGTATTTTGCTGTTAACAGTTGTTGGTATGTCTGCCGTGTATAATGTGTACAGTATTGGTCCTAGTACGCTTCCCTGCGGTACTCCTGCCTTGATATTCCTGATTTCTGAATATGTATCCTTTATTTTTACTATAAAGGTTCTATTATTTAAGTAAGATCCGAGTAATTTATAGATTTGTTTTGGAAATTGGTTTTTGATTGTTAACTGCTAGTAATGAATGGATATTCGTGAGATTACAGAAATTAGGTAATAATGGTTGTAAGGAGTTTATAATATTTACTGATCGTTTTGGAGCGTTTACGGAACATTTTAGAACACTGGATAATAAAATTTAATCATAATACAGATCTGAAAAAAATCATGTTGAATTTCTGAAAAATGGTATCTATAATAAATATGTAGATCTGAAGAAAATTGTGGTGAATTTCTGAAGGATACCTAGTATAAATTTATTGCACAGAATATCGTGTAATTAATAATGCAATTGGTAAACGGATAATTATATCCATTGATGATGATATTGATTGTAGAGATTTCGTAAGTTTCGCTGAATATTTTGCAGGAGAGAGTATGAATGATAAGAATCAAGATCTATGTGTAGGTAATGCAATTTGTACTTGCACTGACATGGAAAAAGAATAGACAATATAAGATAATATTTTTTCGTTCGAGGCCTCATTTTTCAAGACAATTAGGCTTGAACTTTATACTTTATCTAAAGCATAACATATTTTGCTTAACTAATTAATTTTCCTTTTTTATTTACATAATATTAAAAATGATTATTTCTTTCTCCAACGGGTTAAGTTTAGGTTGGACTATATAAAAATGCGGCTGTCTACTCCAAAATGAAGTGTAATCGTAATATAAATTGTATTAAAGCTTTTTGCGAATATCTTGGAAACTAAAGCCAAGTAGTGATAACATGTGCAAAAAAAAGTTGTCCAGAATAACGACCTTGACAACACATTTCAAAATCATGAAAATCGGTGAGGTGTGCCCTTTTGTATATAATTACATAAATAAGTTTTATATTTACACAATGAAAAATAATACGATATATATCTCAATCTTTATTATTTATTTGTTAATAATATTAACAGGAACACCATTATTGTTGACAAAACAACAACGTATGATTCGCATTATTCATTTCGATAATATATTATTCAAGGCTCGAACAGTTTCTCTAAATAGTATAACATGAATATAAATTAGCAGATGATATAATGTAGCTTTGTAAATTTAGACAGTAACACGACTGAAAATTGAGCTGATGAAGCAAAAGCTTACGGTTATTTGAAACTAGCAACGTATCTAAATATGCATACGTTCAATTGCGTTCATTCGACAAATTTCATCGATTAATTTCGAAACTAAACGTAATTTTGGAATTATACCTTGGAACAATGTTTACAACAACTAAAACAATCTAGAACAACCTTTAAATGCTCGATTTTCAAAAAAAAGGGGGCCTAGTAAAAAATCACTTTTTTCCGTGATAAATTATTTTTTTGGAACAATCTAGGACAAGTGTAGAATAACTTGGAACAACAATAAAAAATTCGAGATTTAAGAAAAGGTGGACTAACTACATATACTGAATTTATATCTAAAAATCTGCCTTCTCAAAATACCTGATACGTAAAACAATGGACATAAGTTTTTGTTACTATAATTGTATAACTATTTCGGAACATTTAATTCATTAATTAATACTATTACATTAATAGCGAAGTATTCTTGATAGTGTCACGTCGGAGACACAAGAAATCGCGAAATTAACAGATCGCCGGTAATTTCCTCGCGTCTCAGTTCGAACGAAATAATTCTTTCACGAATAGGGTGAAGAAAATTAAACTTCGTATATGAAAATGGACTTTTATTATATGAATCCAACAGAGTGACGGTTCAAAGTGTTACAACAAAAAATGAAGAGAAAAGAACTCTAGTACTGTGTCACGTCTCGCGCTACGCACGCGCCGTAGCAAAGGCTAAAACCCACCAATAGCGCGAGACGGTGTTTCAATTCGAATGAATTTAACAAATTCCTTAGAAACTGAATTCTAGCTTCACAAACCGCCACATCACGCCCCCCCTCTTCTGCGATGGATCGGACTATAAATAAACGTAGCAAGTTGGAAGTACGATCGTTATTGTTCTTCAGTTCGTTATCATTTAGATTGTGATTCAGATTATTACTCACTGTTCATTATTCAGATAATTCCTTAGTTCTGTGTGATTAGTTGCTCAGTGCTTGGTGATTGATTCCTGGGTTCTTGGTGATCAGTTACCCAACTTTTGGCAAGTAATTTCTTGGTTTATAGCGATTAGATCTCAATTCCGCAATTCTTAACATTTCAGTAACTTTAAATTTTAATTCTTTAGTTCTTTAGTTCCTTAGCTCTTAGTTCCTAAGTTCTTTAATTCTTTAGTTCTTTAATTCCTTAGCTCTTAGTTCCTAAGTTCCTTAATTCTTTAGTTCTCTAGTTTTAATTCTCTGTTTCATTTAATTCTCGGTTCTTGTCAGTTTTCGTTAATCGACGTGCTTGTATTTGTCAATTTGTAAATTATCGAATATCACTTAAATTCAAATCTTGTAATTAGTAAAGCGTATCGCGAACGATTGTAAATTCGATTATTCTAAATAATTCTGTTAATAACCAATCGAAATCAGAATAAACTCTTGTTGTGGAAAATATTTGTTAGATTAAACGAGCATTCATTTTCGTCAATTTTAATCCTCTCCCGTGCCAGTACTCCTGCGCGTAGCGGGTTAGCAGAAACGTGGAGTTTAGTTGGTAATCGCGTTGAACGTCGGTCGACGCTACTCACCGATATTTAATTGTCGACAAAATTACTAAAGGATACGACAATTCGGGATCATCGAACAAGATAACGACAACGAAAAATTTCTAATTGAAACAATCCTTAGATTGTTTCTGGTGGCAGCAACTACTATTTACCAGAATTTCAAAATTAACGGTAAAAGAAAACCGAACAATAACATATAGAAACGTAACACTAGAAATAAAGTTTTTTTTTACGGAAGTTTTTCCTTTTTTTTACGTGACACACGCAACGTTCGACAAGCATAAAATAAGCAGCGCTTTGAACCACATTATCGAGTGTTTGACACGTGGAAACGATATCACGGCAAATAAACATCGACAGTTCTTTGTAAAACTAATCTATGTATCTGTCGCATTGTATCCATGGAAAAAGCAAAACGATTTTTGGCGCTCCGCAAAGTTCAAACATCATTGGACGAAACGCAAACACGAATTTACACTGACGCGAGCTCGATATGAATTAAGCAAATAAGTGTGGAATGTACGCACTCCTAGCAAAGTTCACTGGATGTTAACTTATCAATATCTGGGACACAGCTCCAGCCGATGGATGATATTTCACCGCAACGTTTCATATATATCCGAATTCAGTAACAGATATAATATAAGAGTTAACAACCACCAAATCCCATTAGTTACGCAATTACTTGACAAGACGGATCAGATCCGCAGACTAAAAAGACAATAGCCTTTAGATTTAAGCAGTAGATTCAAGTAGAATCGAACATAATATAAACTCTTATAATCCAAGTTACAGTACAACGCCAAAATAATTTACTTATAATTCTCGATGAGAATTGCAAAAAGTCTACCAAAAAAAAAAAAAAAAAAAAAAAAAAAATGTTTAATGTGAATCGCAATCATTCCGGCCAAGCGAACGTGTAAGGAACAAATATTACGCGCGACGATGTACGCGCGCGGCATTGCTAAACTATAACTGGCAACCAGATTGGAGAAAAAAGCGCGTTTAAAACAAATGTACGAACCTTGTTCCGATAAGTGCTGGGCAGGCAAGCCCATTGTGCGTAGCTCATATGAACCATCGCTCAAGAATTTCTTGTTATCTCGTGAAATCTCTCTTCGTTGTACCTATCCCTTGAACTTGCACTCACATCAACACACCATCGTTCACTGTTCAGTCAATTTAGAGTTAATCGACAGTGGCGTTATAGAGTAAAAGGTGAAACGAAAAATATTTTCAACATGAGATTTAGGATGAATGTAACCATACATAAAAGAAAACTAGTTTAATAATAATAAAGTGAGAACTGTTCGACAGTTGCGCGTCACTTTTCTATTTAACTGTCAGAGTGTGATTTTAACGCTTACTCTGCATCACTTTCTCCGCGAGAATGCCGATTTCCATGAAATGAAAATATATTGCGATAACTGAATATTACTCGATTAAATCCTCGTATCGCGGTATTTATCACGAGAAACGAACGCGCGAATAATCAGTTTGAAGCGACGCCGCGCCTTGCAATACGATAATGAATTAACCAGGATGAACAGGATATCGTCGATTATAAACACGCTATTTAGGTACGATTAACATTCAATCGCGAAATTGTGATAGAAAATTATGTTAACGAGTATTTCGAGAGGTTTTCTTGATCACGCGAATGAGAAAACACGTGCACGTTTCAAAGCGTTGCTATTGCTACTCAGCGCGCGAAGGATACGCTCGGTGATTGTACTGGAGAGTCAGCAACTGCTGCCACTGGCCCAACTCAGGGAACCTCGACAACTGCTCGTTACGCGCAGTCGAAGCATACGGGACCCTCAGGCCCGTACGAACAAGCCAACGAAAATTTCGAGACATACAGATCGAAATTTCGATCGTTCCATTTTTTTCTAGTATTTAGGTATATTTTTCACTGTTTGATAGGTCTGAAAGATTTTGCAAATTTATCCTACGAGATTTGTTTATCGAAGGAAAATAATAATCAGAAGACAAATATTTATGCAAATTCATATTTTTATAATTAAGGAAATAAATAAGTAGAGAATTGCTCACCTCGTCGAATCTTAGAACGAATACTATATTATTATTATAGTCAATTTGGATTGTATCAATACACTGTATTTAATGCATGCTTTTTTGCACACAATTTCAATAAAGATATTGTTTCTCTTCATAAAGCTTTATCATGTTTTCGAATCTTCTTTGTAATTAATTTATGTAATTGAATCTTTATAGACTTATAATTTATTTTTAAATGTAATTCAATACCCTCTGTCTGTTCTCGTGTTTTGACAATGTACAGTGGTGTGAATAATTATAAATTCAACGCTACTTTTTGATTTTTCATAATATAATATTAAAAGAAAAATTGACAAAATCGGTTATATAATAACATTTTTTTATGAAAGACAAAACGGAAGATATAACAAACAAAAATTGTATTCTTTTGAGGACTGCAAAAAATTAAATTTTCTCCTGAAATTATATCTTGTTCTGTGAAATTATATTCTGTGGAAAGATATAAAGATATAATGTTAATTTTGTTACGTTTTCGTTCAATATTTAATGCATTTTCCCTTTTTTTTTTTTTAATCTACTAATCAATTAAATATACACTATCCACTACCTCATCTGAAGTTTCCGTTTGAATATCCATCCACGCAGATTATATTCCTTTTTTTTAATTCAACGATGGTTTTTGTAATTATTTATAAAGTGTTAAAATAACAAATGACTTTTAAATGCTTAAAATTAGAAATTCTACTTGATGATTGAATATATTTGATTAAATATCTTGTGCAACTAATAGCCTTCCACACGCAGAATGGCGAGTATGGTATTTCAGAAAATTTAGAATAAAACATGTATGTGATAGTGTAAACATATTTTAAGGTAATATATATCACAATATTTCACCACGGACAGTTGATAACTTTACATAAATTAGGTGAAAATAAGTATCTCGAGATCATTGTATTTATTAAAATTTATTTTGATTTTCTCCGACTTTTATTTACATTACTTAAATAATAAGTCTTATAAATAAATGAATCTAATAAATCCAATAAATTATACTATATTATATTTGAATATTTTTCTATATTTCCATAAAGAAAAATACAAATTAATACGAAATAAATGAGAAGTAGAATTTTTATGTCTTAATATGCGATCTGCATTTTCATTATTTCAAATATGTAATTCATTTCGTGTAATTCGTACAAATTCAACATTTTAATTTCTTTCAGAATCTATTACACTGTTTTTCAAACCTTGAAAAATTTCTCTGTTAAATTTATTTTTATAACGTTATTTAACCCTTCTGAAATATTCTTAACGATGTTTTAAAAATGTTTCAACTGATTTCATATAGTTTCATACGATCCTCCTTACATTGGAAGAAATTACATTATTTTATTTATTTTAATTGTCCCGCGCATATTTACATTAACTTCATTACTAATTTCTTTACACATGGCATTTCGAAATAAAAGACAGAACACACATTTGGTATATGTAAATATTACTCGAATAACATAATATGTTTGAAAAAACTGTAAAACTCGGAAGAAAATATTATAATACTTGTAAAACATAGAGCTCCATTTTCTTTTGAAACTTTTAAACCAAATTAGATATCTTTAACGATAAGGCTAATTTTACACTTAAACTTCCATCTTTATTATAAACTCTATGTACACGTAAAGAATTTGAATAATCCTAAATCATCAGGCTAGTAAATAGCAATACAACAACTATTCACATTATACCAATATGTAATTACCATTATTATTTTCGACGCCAAAAAGGAACAAGGATAATTCAAATATCATAAATTCCATTTTACCAATACCTCTATCCACGATAAAGAGTATTCTTATTATCATAATTTGATTGTAAGTTTCTTGAGACAAATATCAAATAAATAAACTCACAAATACATAATTATTATTTATAAAAGATTTAAGAAAGCTATTGTTTGTAGATTTCTCAATAAATTTTTAAGATACAAAGGCCTGAAAATACCAGAAATAAATTACAAAGATAATTTTCATATGCTCTAATAACAATAAATGTTCAACCTTGTAACGCAAAGTTAAAATTCTGTACGACTACAAAAATGATAGCTTCACAAAACTGTACTCCCATCCAATTATATTTCACCTAAATAAATTGTATCTAAATCAACAAATTAATTTAGACTTGGCAAGTCTAGTCAAAATTTTTGTGTTTCGAATTTTTATATTCTAACTTCGTTGCAATTTTAACAGACAAACAACCTCTCAACGTTTCAAATAAAACTTTGATCTAATGTTACGAATAAAAATTGTAAAACGAAAAATCACTCGTATCATATACGTTCTTATACGTTTTCCTCAAATGTAACATAAATAATTTTTTGATACGATGACAACGTCAAAGGCGTGGAAATGTTAATCTTCTCATAGCATAACCGTATTTAGAGTTACGAAGTAGAATGTTACCCTCGTCAAAAGGTAATTATAAAATTACAATCGAAAACTAATGGTAGCTAAATTTTATTCTATTTATAAACAATTTTTTCCCTTTCTAAATCTGAAGATGTTTATACGAATCGCCGTGTAATATGTAGAAATGTCATTATCTAGATACAATATCGTACACTAACAGATCATTTTCACGTACATAATACATATAGTCAGTCAAAAAATACTCTTTAAAACAGAGTAACATTTTAAAAATTAAACCAAACGACTTGAGCTTTTCCGAGAAATCGCAAGGATCGTTTTAACTAGACGATGCGCGAAAGAAATATTTAGAAAATTGAAATTGATAGGAATGGTGTGTTACGTTTTTATATGTTATTGTTCGGGTTACTTTTACCGTTAATTTTAAATTCGGGTAAATAATAGCTGCTGCCACCAGAAACAATCTAAGGATTGTTTCAATTAGAATTTTCGTTGTCGTTATAACTTTATCGACAATTAAATATCGATGAGTAGCGTCGACCGATGTTCAACGCGATTGCCAACTAAACTCCACGTTTCTGCTAACCCGCTACGCGCAGGAGTACTGGCACGGGAGAGGATTAAAATTGACGAAAATGAGTGCTCGTTTAATCTAACAAATCAAGAGTTTATTCTGATCTTGGTTGGTTATTAACAGAATTGCTTAGAATAATAGAATTTACAATCGTTCGCGATACGCTTTACAGTCTGTCACACAAGAGCGTGTCTGCGATATCTGCGAAACCTGACACCTAATCAGAATGAGATAAAAAGAATGTAAACAAACGAAAACTTCTCTAATACGCGTTGCTGAATACCTTTCAGTTTCATTTGAAACAGTGAAAGGAACAGAGCTTTTTAATATGAGTGCCGCGTACGCGAAACGTCGAAAATCGTCTGGCATGGACGAATGAAAACAGAGATCGTGATTGGAGTAATATAATATTCACTGATGAATCTTCGTTTTGGGCATGGTGTCCTATTAGGCAAGCTGAGAGGAAGACGTATCACAAAAATAAGAACACTTGTACATCACATTCGAAAGATATGGAGGTCGTTACCAGAATCCTACGCTCAAAAATTAGTCGAGAGTATGCCGAAACGATGTCAAGCTATAATCGCTAATGGAGGAGATTGGACACCCTACTGTAATAGCGTATTAGTGTTTTAGATGTAGATTCAATTCATATAAATTTTTTTACAAATATATAAATATTTACAGAAATATCGCAGACACGCTCTTGTGTGACAGACTGTACTAATTACAAGATTTGAATTTAAGTGATATTCGACGTTTTACAAATTGACAAATACAAGCACGTCGATTAACAAAAACTGACAAGAACCGAGAATTAAATGAAACAGAGAATTAAAACTAGAGAACTAAAGAATTGAGGAACTTAGGAACTAAGAACTAAGGAATTAAAGAACTAAAGAATCAAAGAACTTAGGAACTAAGAGCTAAGGAACTAAAGAACTAAAGAATTAGAATTTAAAATTAATGAAATGTTAGGAATTGCGGAATTGAAATCTAACCGCTATAAACCAAGAAGTTACTTGCCAAAAGTTGGGTAACTGATCACCAAGAGCCCAGGAATCAATCAAGCACTGAGGAACTAATCACACAGAACTAAGGAATTATCTGAATAATAAACAATGAGTAATAATCTGAATCACAATCTAAATAATAACGAACTGAAGAACGATAATGATCGTACTTCCAACTTGCTACGTTTATTTATACTCCGATCCATCGCAGAAGAAGGGGAGGGGGCGTCATGTGGCGGTTTGCGAAGTTAGAATTCGGTTTCTAACGAATTTGTTAAATTCGTTCGAATTGAAACACCGTCTCGCGCTATTGGTGGGTTTTAGCCTTTGTTACGGCGTGTGCGTAGCGCGGGACGTGACAGGTGATAGAAGTACTACAGATCACGTTATATAACTTTTTTCTTGAGGCTATAATGAAAATATAAAAAGTACGTTTTGCAAACATATGTCAATTACGTACCGAAAAATTCACCGAAACCAGTTGATACGAAAACAAGCAACAGATATCAAAATTGATTACAGTTATAGGTGGAAAGTTATGAAAAACTGAAAAATTCACTATTTTTAACCGCTCGTAGTTCATAGTAACGTTAACTGATTTCTATGAAATTTTCGGCACGTATCTAACTGACATAAATGTTCAAAGTGTGTTGTTCAAATTTTCATTACAAGCACGGATAAAACTTTTATTTTTATAAAAGTGACTTACTTTTTTCGTCGTCATACCTACCAATTTCTATGTTCTCAAAATTTTGTTTACACATCATCTAGTGAACTAGTTTTTTTAACTTCTCAAAAAACTTGTGTCAAATTTGCAAATTTAAGCTAGTTAATTAAGTCGTGTAAAGTTCTTGTTCTAAACGGTGTACGGAGAAATGTTTGTCTGACTGTATCTAGTTGTTTGATATCAATTATTATAAAATTTTCTCGAAATTTCATGATTTTTAATCCACATCACGTTTGCGTCAAGTGGGAACCATAACTATAAACTATAGGTATAAATACCATCAGCCAATATCAACGTTACTCTACTTAATGTTATACAATTATATGATACAAATGAAATGACAGATTTATAACAAAATAACCAAATAGCAAGAAAGATAAAACATATTTAATTTGTACTAAACGTTAGCAGGAATCTTGTACAATCGAATTATAATTATTAATATAATTTTATAAAGTCATAAGTTACAAATCATAAACATATTACATGAACGTCAACAAATATATTTAATAATCTGAGAATGATAACACTAGATATCCTAGAAGAAAATAGCTTTTCCTCTATTTCCTAATCGCGACTACTTGCAGATTTCAAAATCCTTACTAAATCAAATAAACCTCTTCTAGACTAGTTACACAACACGTCCCAAAATACCTTTTAGAGAAATGTGTTATATTCTTATTATATTTTTACAATTTTTCTGACTCGTCTGAATCCCATGGAGACATAGAAACTCATTATAGATGGAATTACATTTGGTACCATTTTTTAAACTTGAATAGATTACACTATGCACTATAACGTTATTTGGTCTATTCTTGAAAAAAAGGTCTTCCCCCTTCTCAATTTAATTCCTCTATCTATATGCCATATGTAAATACAATATACAATATGAATATGTGCGTGTGTGTGTGTGAGTTTATATTTATAATTAATTAGTATACTACATTATTAAAGTTATTTCTATATAGATTAGGTTGTCCGAAAAGTGTCTTTCGTTTTATAAGGAAGTAATAGACGCACAATGTTTTTTGTTTTATATTAGTTTATTGAATTATGCACGAACATAATAGAAATAGAGCGAAATGGGTCATACCTAATTCGATAAAATAATACAAAACAGAAATTGTTGTTCATCAATCAATCACCTTATGAAACCGAAGAAACTTTTCGGGCAACCTAATATATTTTCGCCTTTGTATTTTCTCCAGAATATCCTGAACCACAGGGTGCCAGGACTACGTACGGACGCCCCTGAGCAACGGTCCGCTCTATAACGCTAACTATCGAGAGGGCAAGGCATAGACGCGTGTTTTCTACGCTTCGCGTTATGCGGGCGTAACGATCGAACGAGCGTTTCATTTTGAAAGGGGCGAAGTAGTAAAACGAAGCAAAGAAAGGGGCAGACGCATGCCGGCTTGCACATGAGTCACCGATTTACCGAATGATCAATGAACTAAGCATGGCCCCTCCTTGCACTCGGTATGCACACGGAACACGCACTGACAATGCATGGAGAAACCGAGAGAAAGAGAACCAAGAGACAGTGATTATTCGAGAGAATGGTGCAGTGCGAGACAGAGAAGAAAAGAGACTCATCAAAATGCTATTAGCGACCATTTGCCCCTTTGCTCGTTGAAATTGAAAGCGTATGTATCCTCCCTGCTGGCGATTGTTCTTGGAAACGCGTGTCCGTACGTGTGTGACGTTGCTCTATTCATTATCAATAAAGGAGCAAGACGGCACATTGAGCAAGCTGCCCAAGAGTGGCAGTGGATGAGAGAGATCAAACGGGTAGAGAGGTACGCGCATATTCGAGACAGTAGTTGATTCGTGGAAAGAAATTTTGTTGGAGAATTCTCGACTACACAGGGCGTCTGCGGAGGAAACCAATTGCGCTAGAGGACAACTCGAATCATGTTGCTTTGCCTCGGAGTATCAATATCGTTAGGAAACACATAATGTAATAATAAATAAACTCCGGGCAAAACAATGTCGCCGCTACGTGCAACTGTGGGACAAAGACGAATTTGAATTTTCCGACTCACCCCGACCAGTATAAAAAATACCAGTATAAAAAAGTATATAAATAAACGGACGCGATCGCAAGCGCATCGGTATCTACGAGTATCTATCGAGCATATATCGAGTATTTATCAGCGATTTTATTTTACGACTTATACATTGTGCGAGTGTCTCAGCGAATATTGTCTGTATATTAATTTATTTAATTGTTTTAAATATACTCGACGGTTTCAACAACGTGCAATCTCGTCTAATAAATCTCACGATCAACCATCCTCTACACAAGTCCTCTAAAGAAACGATATACAAGTATCATTCAGAAGGTAATATCCGTTTATATATATGTCGGAGTAGGACTAGGATTAGGGTTAGGATTAGGGTTGTGGGCGTCAAATGAACCTGCACTTGGATCAGACATTGGTGCGGTACAACGCAAGTGTAGTCTATTACAACAATGGATTTGGTACAAGGCTAACAATTGTTCACGGTGATCAGACGCTCGCGACGCTACTGACAATGGTCTCGGGTTCGATAACGAATCCGCGATCAACGGGATGACAAACACAATATTGGACTTAGTACACTTGTTCCCTGTACTAGTCAAACTTCTCGAACTGCACTGACTCCACTGAATCAAACTATACTGGATATTGAATACTCAATACTGCATACTCAATACTGCCTACTGCTTCTCAGTCAAAGTGGAACTGCCCTTATATACCCCTCTCCATATTCCTCAGGTCGATCCCTGTTGTAAGGAGAGTTATTTAATTACTTCATACCTCTCTTAGGTACACGTCCCTCCCGTGACCGCGGCTACGTTCAGTGACTCATTATGTCACCTCGAGCCCAATCCCACTGTCACAAATCTCGGATAGTCCTATTCGATTTAGCTCATGAACAGCTATTTCTCGGTTTTATTGTTTAAGTACGGCCGTAATAAAAAGTCTGGACTAAAGTATTTGGGGCCATCCCAAACATTCCGAAACAAAGGCTCCGACGTCCTTTCATCTCCGACATATAGAAGACTTATAAAACGACGCAATGTGCTTATAGGAAATCAGCTTCATTTATGACTTTTAAAGTCAGCATATATCAACATAAAACATTTTTACAAGTTTTATTCGTTTAAAATGCTGAAAACATTCACCCAGAAGAAATTCACTGTTACGGTTGAATCATTCATAAGACAATGGATGCAGGAATTCAACACGGGTAGAAAAACTGTATGATCACGTTTTCGCCGCTTGTCTCTCATTAACCGCTTTAGTGCCAAGGGTTTTCAAGAATCCGTGTCGGATTGTGTCATGCAGCGCGATAGTGCTGCTCTTTTTTTCGTTTATGCAGGTGGTTTACAATTATTTGAAAAAAAAAAAAAAAAATAATTACGAGAGGAAACTCTGATATGACTCGCGACGAGCTACATTCAACATACAACAGCACGATCGCGCTGCGTGGCGTTAAAACGGTTAAAGAGGATCTCAAGAAACACGTCTGCGATTTCATTACAAGTTCTTTTCTTTTTTTTTATTTGAATGTATTTTACAATTGTTGAGGTTATTAGATGTATAGGAATGCAAAGAGACGCGTGGATAAATTGTAAGATAGAAAATATATGTCGGAGATGAAAGGACATCGGGCCTCCCCGTTAGAATTCTTAGGAAAAGCCGAGACAATGAGCTTGGGTTCGAGGCGCCAGACGGAAAACGCCGAGCGTAGCCGCGGTCACGGGATAAACACTTCGTCCAGACAGAGACTCTATCCTTCGGGCACGATGGTTACCAGACGTCAACGCATCTCTGCAGCTAGTTCGACGACTCGCTATAAATCAGAGGATTTGGGTACCAAGGTCCTTAAAACGAACAAACAGTCTTTTCTGCCACTTTGGACGCGAGGATGCCGGAGATCGGGTTTTCACACGTGGGACGCATCCCGCCAGCAACTTTCTCTCAAGAACGGCCGGCATCTCTCTCGGACCACCAATACAGAAATTGGCCAATTAACGGCAACGTCCGTTTCCCTCACTTTCTGGACGAAGGTCGTCCTCGACGAATCCGATGATCTCGTGCCCTTAGACACACCCCATCATAGTTTTCCTCCGCGGCATCATCGCGACGGAAAATGCATTCTTTTCCGAGAACTCTCCTTAGCGAGTTTTCCAGTCTCTACGACCCGCGCATAAAGAGTTAGTCGATTGTGATTCATACTTGTGAGAAAGTATAGCTGTTATCCCGTTGATCGCGGATTCGCTGCCGAATCTGAGATCATTGTCATCGTTGCATAATTATCTCGGTCGCTTGTTAATATTGTAACATCTTTGCTCGTGTCAATAAACGATACCTCGAATTGTGTGGCCACGATGAGTAATCCCGGCGTAGATTCGTTACGCACCCCTAACCCTGATTCTACTGCTTCTCCGACATATATATATTTTAAGCTGAAGTGTAAATACAAAGAAGGAATACAATATATATGAGCTGATCCAGACCCGTAAGCTAGCAGTGTTACGCTATAACTGAAAAACCCTGAAGCCAACGCCGCACGTGCACCGCTTTTCGGTTTGTCCTCGACAGTCTTTCGTCTATGCGCTGTCGATGGCTTCGGTGCTTGAGAAAACCAAAAACCAGATGTAGAGTTTTCTTAGAAGTGGCGACCACTTCAACAACAATCAATTCTCATTGAGAATTATGAGTAAATTATTCTGGTGTGGTACTATGTCGTGTTTAATAAGTGTTTATCGTTTGTTTGATTCTAGTTGAATCCAATGCTTAAATCTAAAGGGTAATGTCTTTTTAGCCTGCGGATCTGATCCGTCGTGTTAAGTAATTGGGTAGCTAGTGGGTTTTGGTGGTTGTTAACTCTTATGTTATATCTATTACTGAATTTGGATATTTCTTCTTTCACTGTGGGTATCTTGAGGTCGCGATGTATCGTTTCGTTGGTAACATACCAAGGTCCATCTATTAGGATCTCAGAGTTTTTTACTGGAATCGTTGAAGAATTTCAATGTTGGAATAATTTGCTGTTCCCCATAGTTGGTTCCCATAGGTCCAAACAGGTTTTAATATGGTCTTATATAGCATTATTTTACTCTACGCGCTTAAGTTTCATTACAAGTGACATACAAAGCGTCCTTTAACAAAAATTAAAGTTCTTGGACGAATAACACTTCCTAGGAAACGATGGTTTAAAGGATGGCGTGCAACGATGATTAAATAAACTCGTGACGAAAATGTATGTCGAAGATATAGAAAAACTTGTCTCGCGTTGCGATAATTATACAAATACTTATCGTGGTGATTGTATTGAGAAACATCAAGTATATATGCTAAAGTTACAAAGAAATTTTTTTAAATACATTTGTATCGCTGTTATGTCAAAGTGGACATTTCTTCATGATCATCGTACATAATAAAGCTGTAAAATCGATCAATAACCAAAGTCATATGTAGCTAACGCTGCATCCATTCCGGTGTAACCCCAAAACTCTCAAGCCTGGCGTCACCTTGAAGGGCCACCTCTAGACACTCTCCAGACATTTACCACATTGCCTCACTGATGGGGAACTTCCAAGAAAATATGTCCCCACCAACATTTTTCATCGCTTTTCCACAGTATATAACCCTCGACTATTAACCGGCCAACTAGTCTAAGTTTTGAAACCAATAGCTGTACGTTGTGACGAGATTGTAAGCGGTATTCGAGAGTCATTCACTCTCTAGAAATAAAGTTTCTTTTTTTTACGGAAGTTTTTCCTTTTTTTTACGTGACACCGGACACGTTGACACCTTTACAACTTTTTGAAATCTATTTTTATCATCAGTTCATAGTCAAACGATGAAAAGTAGAGAAGGTATTTTTAGAATATACGTTAAAAATGAGTTATGAATTTACAAAAAGACAATTTTTTTTAAATATTTCATAAAGAAAAAACTACTTTTGCGCTGACGTCGTACAGCCCTGGATAAGACTCTAGATAGATGTTAATTGGTGTGAACATCGAAATTTATACTTTAATGATTTGATTGACTAACCTTATGACCTTATTACCTACATCGTTCTCACATACAAATGTTATCATTATGAATTGAAAAAAATCATATGCACTATCTTGATACACTTGCTTTTTTATTCATTTCAAGAAAATTAGGTTCTACATGTGTGTAATTGGAATAGAGCAATTGTTCTTTTTTATTTTATTTATCTTCTTTATTTGGGTATACTAAAGAAAGCATAAAACATAAGTAAACATAATAAATAATAAACACAACAGAAGTAAACATAAATTCATTCGATGTTTTAATGATCATTGCCATTCCATTTTAAAAATCGGCGCAGAATCTACATATCGCTGTATTCTGCGTTTGAAAATTTAAAAATCATTGTACACAGAAACTAAAATTAACAGTTGAAAATATTAAACCAGAGTGTCATAAACAACTTGTTGTTCACCCTTGCTTAAGTAAAGTGAACAAAGAATATGTTGAAAATGAATAAACGTGTATGTAACGTTTCTAATTCAGAGTAACTTGCCAAAACTGGTAAAATTTTTACGTTTCCTCTCGAGACATTCTATATACCGTGTATGTTATGGAACAGTGCATATTTGAACAGAGACAAGTATATTTCGAGTTTAAATCGTAGGTTAAACGCGATTCAAATCGCGAGATTTGCTTAGCAGATTTCTCCGGGAAGTCCATAAGATTTGTCTTTCCATGTGTAATAAATTTCATGCTGTAACATTTGTAAAGAAAATTGGCTCACAGCACTTCTTTCGGGAAGCGTACTAGGACCAATACTGTACACATTATACACGGCAGACATACCAACAACTGTTAACAGCAAAATACTTACGTTCGCGGACGATACGGCCATACTAGTGAGACACACAAATCCAGAAACAGCAGCAGCACTACTACAAGAACACATTAGAAAAATAGAAAAGTGGCTGCAAAGAAAACAAATAAAAGCGAACACCAGTAAGTGCAACCACATAACATTTGCACTTAGAAAAGGAACAACACCAGATATCCAACTGAACGGCGCCCACGTAGCACGTACAAAGCAAGTCGAATATCTAGGAACACATTTAGACACACACCTTACATGGAAGCATCGCATAAAATCTATAATAAACAGAATACGTGAAATAAGGAAAAAGATGTACTGGTTAACCAATAAAAAATCTGAATTAAGCACAACGAATAAACTAAATATATACAAAACAATAATCAAACCAATCTGGACGTACGGAGTCCCACTATGGGGGACGGCAGCGATGAGTCACATAAATAAAATAGAGACGGAACAAGCAAAAATTTTAAGAACGATAGTTAACGCTCCATGGTACGTCGGAAACGAGGACATCCGAAAAGATCTAAAAATTCCAACAGTCAAAGAGGAAATCGCTAGATACGCAAAAAAGTACAAAGAAAGACTTGCGACACACCCAAACCAGCTAGTTGCAGAAACAAAAGAAACCGTAATAGAAAGAAGACTGAAGAAGAAGCATCCCGCAGACCTCGCAATAGAAAAACAATAAACAACCTGGAAGATGGAACCCCGCTGGGGGTAACCATCCACATGCTATATTTTTCAAGTTACAACATTTTACCACATGTCCTTCTGGACAAATTGTAAAATTAAATAAATAAATAAATAAAAAAAAAAACAGCACTTCTTTCTGTCGGATACTTTCTTCTGTTCTCAGTTGAACGTAGGAAATAAACGAAGTAGTATTGGGTGATCAATACCACCTAATGACAAAATCCGCAATCACTTAGTTGTCAACCCAATATTTTAAATTCGTTAATTCGGAATATTCTGGAAAAAATTTTGGATAAACATCGAAATGAATTTTATGTCGGGAAATAGATTAAATATAATATTTTATTTCATTTTATTTCAAATAAGAAATGCCATATTAATATACAATTTAGAAAGATAAATAAAATAAATTGATTTCTGTAGTTATTCTTCGTATAATATTTATCTTAAAACATTGAATACATTTTATAAATATAATTTGGTATAATTTCCGTTAAAAAAAATATTCATTTATCAATCACTAAAAATATTTGACGTAATTCTAAAATTAATTTGTTATTATTTTCCCTCCACTATAATATTTATTTCGGTTAAACTTTACTTTAGCAGATAAAAAGTTATAGTCTTATTTTGTAAACTTTTAGTTTGCAGTATGTAATTTTATGAAAGAGGAACCCATTGGTTCAAACACATGATTATGTCCATGTAAAATTGAGATTTTTAAGGTATTTTACACGTTGCTTCCATGACATATCGCTTCTATCTGTCGTCTAATTGGCTCGATCATATGAGCTTTGAACTGAACTAATTCGAAAATTAGTGTATAGCAGGTCGTCGTCCACGTACATCTATTTACAACCAGCGACTACACTCACTGGACGAATTATGGATAGAAGCCAAAATGGTGTTAACCATTACAATATCCATGTGATATATATTGGTTTACAGTTTGAATAAACAAAATTAGACAAAAGTAGAATTATACTTGACACAAAGAATTAGCAAAAAAATATTTTTATTCTAATTAATAAATGAATAGATATTTTAGAAAGCAGTTTACGTGGTGAAATTTGCCACTAAGCAAACAAATAATTTTTGTATATAACATTTGTTTGTATTACGAAAAATTTTCACGATATTGAGAAAAATACGATTTCCATTCCCCGAGGTCCAGAACTGTCTCCACCCTCCAAATATGGATGATTGCCAATACAAAAAATACGAATCAAATATTTTTTCGAAAACTATATCATCTGTAAATTTCATCCAAATCGGTTATTAACACTTGAGAAACCTCCCTTGTGAGTTGTTCTCTTTTAAGGATACGCTTCTTTTCTTCTAATACGTTGGCATCATTACTTGCAAGTATTGTGTCAATTAAGATAATTTTGAATGCTCCGATTGAATCGTTAAAATTTATATTTTTGTTGTGACTTGTCTTGAGAAACTTAATTGTCTGTTGTTCCATAGATGTTCCTTGAGTTTCTGGGTATGGGTTTTCATTTGAGAATTTCTCGTAGAATTTAGGTCGTTGTAGAAATTTTGATTAGTCTAATTTCAATGCTGTGTTCATTAACACTAGAACTACCGATTTATGCTCCTTCTCAATGACTTCAAACCAACTAATTTTTTTTTTTTTTTTTTTTTTTTGGCAAGGAAACATTGCAGGAATTCCATTTCACTATAATAACAACAGTATTCCCAAATCAGCTCCTAAAAGTCTCAAGCCTACACCACTACGGTGGAAATTCGAATTTGTCCACAAGAATAAATATCGTCTTCCAATCAACTCAACCATCTCCAAACTTGCACAATCATCGCTCACGAGTGCACTGCAAATCGATGAATTAGTTAAAGATTTAAGTTGATAATAAACAATACAACTGAGTTTTCGTTCCCGAAGTCCAAATCTGAAACGACGCCAAAAACCCCACAGTTTCTTGGTAGAACGAAGCTTGTGAAACGACAATTAAGAATACTAAACGAATCTTGCCAGATAAATATGAATGTTGTCAGACTTTCGAAAAGTTCGTCGCCTTCAAAATAGCTAGGTCTAAATCGAGGAAAATAATAGGAGAAAGTAAAAAGCAGTCATGGCTGGACTTCGTATTTTCAACTTCAAATAAAAGTCTTTAAAAAACGAATTGAAACCTATACAAGGAAATAGCTACAAGAATAACATCAGCCTCCTAACTAAACAAAGTAAATCAACCACTGTTGATCCCGTGGAAATTGGAAACTTATAAAATTTTATAGCTTACAAATCCATAAAAACTCGACGTATAAAAGTAAGGCCAATACCATATTATCACAATCTTTGGAAATAAAGAATCGAATCCCACAAGATGTTGAGGATTTAGTAGGTTGGTATGATCACTAGTTCCTATAACCTAAGTTGGTACGACTTCTAACGACGCTCCTTTGTCTTGCACGTCGACCACGTGTTAATTGCCTCTGCGTATCCGGCGTGCTCGCACGTTGTACGAGGAAGTCAAATACAGAACATAGAAAAAGTAATCTGTGTGAATCAATAAATACCAGAACCAAAGACATTATTGATTAACACAAGAATCTTATATAATGTTATATAAATAAGAAATATCTTCTTATTTATTAATAGTATATTTAACGATATATGATAAATGTGTATACAGTGCTGGACAAAAGTATTGGCACAGCATGATTGTTATGATAGAAATGCTTATAACTACTAAACAAATTGATTTAAACAAAAAACTTTTTGACGTATTTATTTATTATCTATTCTAGTTTATTACATAACAAGAGCAACAATATAAATAAAATAATACGCAAAATAATAACAAAAATATATTTTTTGAACATTTTATGGGTGGACAAAAGTATTGGCACAGCATGGAACAAACAATGTATCGTCGCCGTTTTCAACGATTTCCGATCGTCATTTGGAAGTAGCGAAGGGAAATCCCCCGTTAGTCTTTTATTATAACACTCGATCAGTGAAACTGGAGACTTCAGTTATTAAACAACAAAAAACCAAGAAAGAGTAATAATGTCTAGAAAAACGAAAGAAACCACAATTGAAGAAAGAAAAATAATATTAAATTTATATAAGATGAATAAATCTTACAACGAAATTGCACAAATCATAAACAGAAGTCGTTTTACTGTGCGTTCAGTCATAAAACGCTTTAAAAGTGAAGAAAATCTAGAGAATCAAATTAGGAGTGGTCGCCCTTCTAAGGTAACAATTCGAGAAAAAAGGAAAATCGTAAATATTGTAAAGAAGGATCCAAAAACTAATTCGACTGAAATTGCTTCGATGTTAAAAGCTGAGTGTGAAAAAGAAGTAAGTACCAAAACTGTACGTAGGGTATTGAAGGATGCCGGTTATTCTGCCCGTGCAGCACGAAGAAAGCCCTACATCAGTAAAATAAACCAAAAGAAAAGAGTGGAATTCGCGAAAGAGTTTGTTACGAAAGATACTGATTTTTGGGAAAAGATCATGTTTTCAGATGAAAGTAAGTTTAATATTTTTAAATCTGACGGCAGAATATTAGTATGGCGAAAACCCAACACACAGATGGACGAACTGAATCTGCAAGCCACCATGAAACATGGGGGTGGTGGTTTAATGGTGTGGGGATGTATGGCATCATCGGGTGTAGGAGAACTTATATTCATTGATGAGATAATGGATAAATATGTATATTTAAATATACTCAAGCAAAATCTTTTGAAAAGTACTCAAAAATTAAACCTCCCCAGGGATTTCTATTTTCAGCAGGATCGAGATCCTAAACATATGGCGTATATTGTTCGTCAGTGGATAATATATAATACTGCCCACACATTAAACACACCACCTCAAAGTCCCGATATGAATCCCATTGAGCACGTGTGGAACGAATTGGAAAAAAGAATTAGGAAACATAATATCACAAGCAAGTCTGAACTGAAGAAAGTTCTTCTGCAGGAATGGAGCAATATTGTACCTGAATTCACTAAAAAATTAGTCCACTCGATGCCCAGAAGATTAAAGGAAGTTCTTAAAAGAAAAGGACTGCCAACAAAATATTAGAAGTTTATTATGTAATTAGTTATAAGCGTAAATATTCTACTGTGCCAATAGTTTTGTCCACCCATAAAATGTTCAAAAAATATATTTTTGTTATTATTTTGCGTATTATTTTATTTATATTGTTGCTCTTGTTATGTAATAAACTAGAATAGATAATAAATAAATACGTCAAAAAGTTTTTTGTTTAAATCAATTTGTTTAGTAGTTATAAGCATTTCTATCATAACAATCATGCTGTGCCAATACTTTTGTCCAGCACTGTATATTTTTGTGTATTTACTTATTCTTCAATTGTATAAGGAGACGCCTAGTGATGCTTAAGAATTTGGAGGACAGTATTAACTACCGATCTAGGTAGCTTAATCCAGAAAGTAACCACAAAATCGCGCGGGAACGACCAAAACATCGACAACTCTGGTCAGTACACGCAACTTAATCTCCAAAGAATGTAACAGCGTACGCCTCATGGTAATTGTGCGAAAAAAATTGGTGGTCTCTATGAGAGGGATACCCTCTGCTACAAGAGAAAAATAAAAAAGAAAAAATATCGTGTACAAAGATGCAGGAAATCAACCAGTCTCGCCCACCGCGCCGTACGAGAACCATAAAATGACGCCGTGCTGTATACGAAAAAGTGCAAGCAAGACTGCGCTAAAAACAAGCACAACAACCAAGGAGCAGTAAAAGCAGCATCCAACAGCTTTACAGGAAATATTAGAATATTAGAATAAAGCTCTTAAAGAATTGGACGAAGACATCACCAACCTAAAATATCAGCTTAACATAAACAAGGGAGAAAAGATACCTACCCTACCGACGGCGAAAAAGTCAGAGAGACACCAACCACATTTATCAATCAATAAGGAAACAAAGAAAACATGGAAAGAAGATGGCTCCAACTAACATATTCATTGAGTCAAACGAACTAAATCCACACTTCTAATCTAGGAAAAAGTAAACCTAACCAACGAACAAATCGCCAATTACCTAACAAACATTAATAACTTAATATATTCCGCCGCACAGAAAACCGTACGAAAAAAACACTATAGGATAACTTAAAAAAGTATATAAACAGGAAGATAGAAAAAGTAGTCGTAGCTAATAGCATAACTTGACAAATCCAGACTACGCAGATACAACAACGAAATACACATGCCCTATAGCATACTAAAAAGAACCAAAAATAAATTCGTAAAGAATTAAAAAAATCCGCCAATCAATACCAGGAAGAGAAGCAAAAGCTCATCAAATAGTCACCGATATTCACATACATACACATGGAAAAAAACACAAGAAAGCTAAAAAAAAAAAAAAAAAAAAAATTATTCCTATTTATATTCGAAGGATTAATTAAGCTCCCGTTTTATGGAGTAACGTGTAATAATATCAATTAATATATAATCAAATGACAAATTATATTTATCGCGTTGAATAGCTCTTTTAAGTTTTCGCTTTCAATGCTGAAATAATACTAGCCTTGCAAGGCAGTTCTAATCATTTTAAACACACCTGGTGAGCAACCTATTTGTTTTCTCAATAGGCATACCCAACCATGCATTTTAAAGGAAATATCTTATATAATAATAGTTAATTAAAGTAAGAAATATCTTATATAATTATATAATAATATTATGTAAAATAATATCTTAGATACTGTGGCTGTTCCTGACTGATTTCGAGATATACAAAAAAAAAAAAACGAAGGCGTTAGGCGACAGATATCGTAGATATCTTTTCTGAATGAAATCTGCACTACTATCTTGTTACGTAAAGCGTTTTACTAGTTTCAGAAAGTTTATAAGAAGGTAAAACAGTTCTGGAAAGGCAGAACCACTTCACAGCCAAAGACAATTAGAAGAATTCTATAAACATAAAGTTAGAGTTAATTATAGATTCAGTATAGGTTTAACTTATTCTGCAGTAGATTTCTTTAGCCTTTTCATTTCTAGTTCTTTGAACGTTTTTATTTCCTTTATTTTTGTATTCTTTGTTACTTTCTTAATTTTTTTATTTAGTTCCAAGGTGAGCAATTTGGATGTGTAATTTGTGTAGTGCGTACTGTATGTATCCTGCTCATACTGTATTTCGTTGGCAAGAAAACAGAGGCTATATCGAACATTTATTAATAATATTAAATATAAAACGATTGCTATTTCCTTGTATGATTTTCCTGTGGACATCCGCGGATGGAACAATCGTGATGTGTGAACTTTGTATAAACATTGTTAATGTATCCTTTTGTTTACTAATTATTTATAGAAGCAAAAGATTAGAAAAAACATTAATCCCATCTACTAGGAAATCCCATAGGATGTTTCCAATATGCCGTAATAGATTTCAATCAATAAGCAAGTTTAATGCTCAATCTACGAATTTTCGCTGCCGCAAGAATGTTTTCGCGCAGGATGGTGTACGTTTCCAAATGCCATAATCCTCTTCTCTTGGACTTGTACAGGATAAGCTGCTGCTCATGTTTCGTTCGATTTGGAAATCACTCTGCATCCCTCTGCTCAAGGTGACCTACTTTCATCCGTGTAAAGAGATTTACTCTTGCACAAGGGCATTTCAACCGATTTTTAATTGTGGATAAGTAAAAATGAAGTTGCAAAGGCAATTTTTTTATTCCTGATTTTTCTCTAATTCTAACTTCAAAAATCACCTCTTAAATCTTTGTACACCTGTAGCTGAATACTTTGTATGTAGAAAAAAGGCAAATTATTGTGCTACGTGCCACTTATCATGCCAATAGTTACGCAGCCCCAATGTGGTTCAACTTCGACACAGCTAGTTGGAAAATAATCAAAAAGTTGAAAAGGGCTTGGCCCAGATATCGCAGATATTCAGAAACACCGATCAGCGAAAACTCTCTTAAATACATAAGCAACAAAAATATACAGTGCTGGACAAAAGTATTGGCACAGCATGATTGTTATGATAGAAATGCTTATAACTACTAAACAAATTGATTTAAACAAAAAACTTTTTGACGTATTTATTTATTATCTATTCTAGTTTATTACATAACAAGAGCAACAATATAAATAAAATAATACGCAAAATAATAACAAAAATATATTTTTTGAACATTTTATGGGTGGACAAAACTATTGGCACAGTAGAATACTTACGCTTATAACTAATTACATAATAAACTTCTAATATTTTGTTGGCAGTCCTTTTCTTTTAAAGACTTCCTTTAATCTTCTGGGCATCGAGTGGACTAATTTTTTAGTGAATTCAGGTACAATATTGCTCCATTCCTGCAGAAGAACTTTCTTCAGTTCAGACTTGCTTGTGATATTATGTTTCCTAATTCTTTTTTCCAATTCGTTCCACACGTGCTCAATGGGATTCATATCGGGACTTTGAGGTGGTGTGTTTAATGTGTGGGCAGTATTATATATTATCCACTGACGAACAATATACGCCATATGTTTAGGATCTCGATCCTGCTGAAAATAGAAATCCCTGGGGAGGTTTAATTTTTGAGTACTTTTCAAAAGATTTTGCTTGAGTATATTTAAATATACATATTCATCCATTATCTCATCAATGAATATAAGTTCTCCTACACCCGATGATGCCATACATCCCCACACCATTAAACCACCACCCCCATGTTTCATGGTGGCTTGCAGATTCAGTTCGTCCATCTCTGTGTTGGGTTTTCGCCATACTAATATTCTGCCGTCAGATTTAAAAATATTAAACTTACTTTCATCTGAAAACATGATCTTTTCCCAAAAATCAGTATCTTTCGTAACAAACTCTTTCGCGAATTCCACTCTTTTCTTTTGGTTTATTTTACTGATGTAGGGCTTTCTTCGTGCTGCACGGGCAGAATAACCGGCATCCTTCAATACCCTACGTACAGTTTTGGTACTTACTTCTTTTTCACACTCAGCTTTTAACATCGAAGCAATTTCAGTCGAATTAGTTTTTGGATCCTTCTTTACAATATTTACGATTTTCCTTTTTTCTCGAATTGTTACCTTAGAAGGGCGACCACTCCTAATTTGATTCTCTAGATTTTCTTCACTTTTAAAGCGTTTTATGACTGAACGCACAGTAAAACGACTTCTGTTTATGATTTGTGCAATTTCGTTGTAAGATTTATTCATCTTATATAAATTTAATATTATTTTTCTTTCTTCAATTGTGGTTTCTTTCGTTTTTCTAGACATTATTACTCTTTCTTGGTTTTTTGTTGTTTAATAACTGAAGTCTCCAGTTTCACTGATCGAGTGTTATAATAAAAGACTAACGGGGGATTTCCCTTCGCTACTTCCAAATGACGATCGGAAATCGTTGAAAACGGCGACGATACATTGTTTGTTCCATGCTGTGCCAATACTTTTGTCCACCCATAAAATGTTCAAAAAATATATTTTTGTTATTATTTTGCGTATTATTTTATTTATATTGTTGCTCTTGTTATGTAATAAACTAGGATAGATAATAAATAAATACGTCAAAAAGTTTTTTGTTTAAATCAATTTGTTTAATAGTTATAAGCATTTGTATCATAACAATCTTGCTGTGCCAATACTTTTGTCCAGCACTGTATGTCGGAGATGAAAGGACGTCGGAGCCTTCCTTTCGGAATGTTTGAGAAAGTCCCAAATACTTTAGTCCAGACTTTTTATTATAGCCGTACTTAAACGATAAAACTGAGAAATAGCTGTTTATGAGACGAGTCAATTATGATTATCCGAGATTTATGACAGTGGGCTTGGGCTCCAAGTGACATAATGGGTCACTGAACGTAGCCACGGTCACGGGAGGGACGTGTACCTAACAGAGGTACGAAGTAATTAAATTACTCTCCTTAAAAAACAGGGATTGACCTGAGGGATACAGAGAGATACGAAGAGGAGTATATAAGGGCAGTTCCACTTGGACTGAGGATCAATCCGATAAGTTCGACTAGTACAGGGAACACGTGTGTCAAGTTCATTATCGCATTTGTCATCCCGCTGACCGTGGATTCGTTATCGAGTCTAAGATCATTGCCATTCACATTCCCAGTATCTGATTACCATGGTTACTTGTCAAATTCCGTCACAATCATAATTGGACTAGTAAATATCTTCGCTCGTGCATAACAACAATGTCTAATTCAAGGAAAGATTCGTTACGCGCCCTTAACTCTAATGAAAACCCGACATATATATATAGAAGCGGAGATACCAAGAATAGACAACCACGCCATCGAGGTAACAAGAAAATACAATAATCTACAGTCTCGCAGAAATAGACACCGCATATCTAAACGAATCCCTCACCATGGGCTAAATAATAGCTCAAGAGTACACCAAACTGAATCCTATGAAACTGATACAAGACAGAGACAACATTCCAATCCTATACCGCTGTCACGTAAAAAAGAAAAACTTCCGTAATAATAAAAAAAGCTTTATTTCTAGAGAGTGAGTGACCCTCGAATACCACTTACAATCTCGTTACAACGTACAGCTATCGGTTTCAAACTTAGACTCGTTTACCTGTTAATAGTCGAGGGTTATATATTGTGGGAGAGCGATGGAAATGTTGGTGGGGACATATTTTCCTGGGAGCTCCCTATCAGGGAGGCAATGTGTTAAATGTCTGGAGAATGTCTAGAGGTGGCCCTTCAAGGTGACGTCAGGCTTGAGAGTTTGGAGTTACAAACGCATAGTTGTAACCAAACAGCGAGTTCTAGAAACGCCGATTTTCGACCGTTACTTCATACACATAAAGGTGGCACACGTGATCATAGGGCAAACGGTGGCGTGATCCGAGCGTAGTGGGGGGTCGTCTCCCCGAGAAAACAAAGAAACGATCTAAGGGCGATCAGTCTCTTTTGAGAATTCTAACTGCACGTATCGAGAGGTCTAACGAATATCGAAAGATATCGTAAAGTCGGGTCGAATTTCTGTAACGCATTAACTGTATTCGTCGCTAAACAATTTGTGACGTCTTTATTATTACATCATTTGTTGTTAAATATAGCTATATTAACCTGTTAACACAGTGTTAAATTCATTGAGCTACCTCTGTTATCTTAACCGAAACAGGGGAACGATTAATTCGCGGCGTCGATTATACGAATCGTAGCGAGAATTTACGCCTATCGTTGACGCGTTTCCTCGCGACCGCGTCTCTCCGCGAACGGTCGTAACAGTGCTGTTAAAGAAAAGTAATTTGCTTCCACAATGACAAAAAACACATGTGCAGGGTGTTCGAAAATAATTTGTCAAGAGCATCATAGTTATTTAACATCTCTGGATAAGTAAAGGCCTGCCAAAAAATAATCACAATTGACCTTGACTTTAAAGCTAAGGTCAAATTTATTTCACTGTATCATATTCTACTCATAATGAAGATAAAGTATCTCACAGAAACCACGTATCTCTTCTCTTGGAAAAAAATGTCAGAGATCCATTAATTTTCGGATTCACTTTATTTCGTAGATATCTACGTAAATGAGAGTTAATTTGGGGTGTCATTCTGAATAAAACGTATCTAATCCAAACTATTATTATATCTACCTTTCCAGTATATTATCAAATAGGGGATTTTCTGAGAGTACGATAAGATGATCCATTAATATTTCTCGATCCAATTTCTGGTCGTTTTGGATCACTAATTTGTAGGCATATAGGTTTTCTTGTCTTGTATTGTACTATAATACTCGTCACAGTTTTCCTTGCTGATATTTGGACTTTTATTTCGTTGTCCACGGGGAATTTTGATGATTGACCAGAACTCTTTTGATTGTTTAAATTGTTAAGGTATAGAGAGGATTTGGAAAAACAAATAGTTAAAAATTTATTTACAAATTACTCCACTTTACACGTGCGTTACTCTCTGATGGACTCGCTTAACCTACTCGCTTGTTTGTTTGCTTTCTTCTGATGATTCTAATCACTTCTAACGGCTTTAATCGCTTTTGTCTCAACTGAGATCAGAACGTCCTTTAACGCTCACATACACTTTCACACGTACAGTATAAATGTATCATCTACTTAACATAAATGTTTTATTTTTTACTTTTTCTTTTAACTTTTATTAAGTTTCTTTACATATGCTTGCTTAGTTTCGAGTGTTTAGATTTATCTTTCATCTGTTTTTACCAGTATCTTGTCTTCTGTTTGAGTTCTTCCCATTCTCTGTTAAATCGTGGTTTTCTATTCTCAAATCTACTCTCTCCTCCTCCTAATATGGTTTCCATTCCTAGTTTCCTTACTGCTGTTGAAATTATTCAAATAATTAGTTCATACGATTGCTCACCATCATCCATTTCGTACTCAATAATATCGTTCTTCTAATCTCTTTGTGTATTGTTATGTACAGCTTGGAAAGATCATTGACCCAAAAATACTTCTGTTGAGATATGTGTAATTTTATATGCTAAATTAACTATGTGAGTATGTGAGTATGTGTATGTGTGTCCGCGGTGTCTCGAAAACAAAAGTATGTAAACTGTTCTGTCCTCAGTCATGTATGGAAATGCATCTGGTATGGAAGGTCGTGTAGACAAGAAAGTGCTGAGACACGCGCAAGATTGTATCGTTTAATATTGTTGGAATCGTTCACTAAATAAATACCTTTATTTTAACGATAAAGATCCATAATTATTAACAACTTCATACCGCCGTATCAGCATCGACACATTTCTAACTTGGTTTCAAAGCGTTGCGTCAAGTAGTATTCCGCAAAGCTAACAAACCCCACCTCTATTTCCATTTTAATTCTATCTCATCTTTTCTCGTAATGGCTACCAAGCTTATCTCATTCTGCATATTATCACTTACAAGGGACATCACTCAAGCGTGATACACCGATTTTGATAAAACATAATATGACATAATATGACTAAAAATATTCGACACATATCTTTTTTACGAGTCATCGTCCACATTTAGGAAATGAAAACAGTCGTCAAAGTTGACGTTGAAATTGTCACGTAAAAAATAACTCTCGCGACGATATGTATAAAAACTTTATTTCTCAGGAGTGCTCGAGTACCAATATCACAATATTCCAGTAGCGTTTCGCGATTCAGACTGACTTGACTGTCATTATTCGGGGTCTAAATACTAGGTGAGAACAACGGTAATGATGGAGGGGATATTATTCTTGGAAGTTCCTTATCAGGGTGAGAAGGTAGGTCCAGTGGATATCTTAGAGGTGGTCGGCTAAGGTGACGTAAAACAATTCGGGGTTACACTTCTTGGAAGTTCCTTATCAGGGTGGGAAGGTATCCTATGTCCAGTGGATATTTTAGAGGGGGCCGGTTAAGGTGACGTAAAAGAATTTGGGTTTACAAAATCATATACTTTGGAATATCTCGGCAACTATTCGAGATAGAGAAATGTGATATGAGAAATTTTGAACGAGAAATATGATTCTCATAACAGATCTTGAAGAAGTCCATGTTTTTGAGTAATATATTAAAAATTGTTACTCCTTTGCTAATATTTTCTGTATTTATTTTTATTTGTATTTTAATATTTATTAATTTTCACATAGTTTCTTTCATAGACTACACACCTGAACTCAAAATACGAATAAAACAGAATTTTGATTTTTCGCAAATTAACGAATGTAATTTGTATTCTTTATTATATTTTGTTACACTGTTTTGAATATTATGTGTGTGATATTTGTCGTTGTGTTAAGCAATAAAAATATATTACAACTATACAATATAGTATATCTAATTCATAAACCATAACTTAGATGAAAAAGATTCTAAGATATTGTTACGTTTCTATATGTTATTGTTCGGTTTTCTTTTACCGTTAATTTTGAAATTCGGGTAAATAGTAGTTGCTGCCACCAGAAACAATCTAAGGATTGCTTCAATTAGAAATTTTTCGTTGTCGTTATCTTGCTCGATGATCCCGAATTGTCGTATCCCTTAGTAATTTTGTCGACAATTAAATATCGATGAGTAGCGTCGACCGACGTTCAACGCGATTACCAACTAAACTCCACGTTTCTGCTAACCCGCTACGCGCAGGAGTACTGGCACGGGAGAGGATTAAAATTGACGAAAATGAATGCTCGTTTAATCTAACAAATATTTTCCACAACAAGAGTTTATTCTGATTTTGATTGGTTATTAACAGAATTATTTAGAATAATCGAATTTACAATCGTTCGCGATACGCTTTACTAATTACAAGATTTGAATTTAAGTGATATTCGATAATTTACAAATTGACAAATACAAGCACGTCGATTAACGAAAACTGACAAGAACCGAGAATTAAATGAAACAGAGAATTAAAACTAGAGAACTAAAGAATTAAGGAACTTAGGAACTAAGAGCTAAGGAATTAAAGAACTAAAGAATTAAAGAACTTAGGAACTAAGAGCTAAGGAATTAAAGAACTAAAGAATTAAAATTTAAAGTTACTGAAATGTTAAGAATTGCGGAATTGAGATCTAACCGCTATAAACCAAGAAATTACTTGCCAAAAGTTGGGTAACTGATCACCAAGAACCCAGGAATCAATCACCAAGCACTGAGCAACTAATCACACAGAACTAAGGAATTATCTGAATAATGAACAGTGAGTAATAATCTGAATCACAATCTAAATGATAACGAACTGAAGAACAATAACGATCGTACTTCCAACTTGCTACGTTTATTTATAGTCCGATCCATCGCAGAAGAGGGGGGGCGTGATGTGGCGGTTTGTGAAGCTAGAATTCAGTTTCTAAGGAATTTGTTAAATTCATTCGAATTGAAACACCGTCTCGCGCTATTGGTGGGTTTTAGCCTTTGTTACGGCGTGTGCGTAACGCGAGACGTGACAATATAAAATCAAACAATGATATTTAAAACCAATAATTATTGTACAGTGCATACATTTTTCAATATTTTAATTTTTCCAAGGTATCATAGTATGTCGAAAAAGCACATACATGATTTAATTCATCTTTCTAACTATTATGATTCAATTACTTCAGATTTCCATGTAACATCAAATCTCGAATTCAAAAAATCTTGGAACAGAATTGCTATAGTTTCGTTTAAAATAACTTGTAGATTAAAAAATTATTTACATGTAATATGTTATTAGATGATAGTAAAATAACTATATTTCCCGTCTTTTCCCAAATTTAATCTCATATAAAAACAAACTTTCGATTATTCGTAACAGCCACTAATGTGGTTTTGTTATCTTTATTGAAGATTGAAGACTGATAAGAAGCTCGTTAATGTTACTTTTGGTGATTTACTTGCCATTAATTGACACGCCCCAATAAAATTCACGTACTTACAGTTAATATATAAATACTTATGAGCAATATTATACACTCTAATTAAACATTTAATAATATTTATTGTGTCTATAGTACATTTTAAAACAAGATAAATATGATAAATATTTTTGTAAGAAAGGTGCATAGCATATCTTTTATAAACGTCGCGTGCGGTTGTTTACGTCTCTGAATATCATAGTCTCCTTTTTCACGACCAGTACAGGGTAAACTGCCGCCCATGTACCGTTCGGATTGAGGATCACTGAGCGCCCCGTTGCTTACGTTAATCTCCTTTCGCTCGTGTAAGGGGGTTTGCCCGCGTGCAGGGATATTTTGGCCGATTTTTAGTCGTCAATAAATAAAAACCAAAGCTAAAAACTCAATTTTTTATTCCTGATTTTTGTCTTATTTCAGCTTCAAAAATCACCCTTTAAATTTCCTGATACTTGTAGCTGAACATCCTAGCAAAACAAAAAAAAAAAAAAGACGACGAAAAGGACAAGAAAAAGAGCAGCAATAGTCACATAATATACAGTATAATAATTAAATATAATGTAATTACTAGAATACTGTAACTAAAAACATAATTTAAATAGTGCGTAGAGCTCTAATTGTATAAAAATTTCTTGAAACAATGAATATTGTTATAAGCAATGAATATTGTTGCTGTATTTGCTACAGAAAAAGTCTTATCTGTGAATGTATTGGATAGGTTTAATATTCGATTAACTGGATCACTTAAATCATATTTAGATTTTAATGTAGCGTAATGAAATAGTTTCCTAATTTATGAAATATTTTTTCTAAAAGTTTTTGAAAGGACGTAATAAATAAGTTGTAATAATTGAGGAAATGAGATTCGATTATGTATAATTTTCATATTAAGCATATTTTAGCAATGGTTGGTATCATTGAGGTTATCAAAAAAATGTTTCAACTAAAGTTATTTGGTTCATCGTTCATGAGCAAATTATTTTTTGCGAGTATTTTTTTAAATGAAACCATACATTTTTTAAGATATTAATCGATCCATCTCGGCATTCCTTGTAAAAAGGTATTAACCAATTTATGTTAAAAAAAAAAACTATTAATTTAGCAGATATTTTAATTTTAATTTGTTAAATTTAACGTGCGAAAGGTAAGGTAAGATGCGAAGCCGTATTATGTTTATGTTGCTTTTGTCTTTTACAATTTACTTAAATTTGACAAATTAAACTTTACAATGGCGAAATGCAATTTGTTCTTACGAGAAGATAGGTGATTTAAAGAAAGAATTTTCAACATAAATAAGAAAGTAACAAGTTTGGTATCTATATAATATCCATATAAATATAAAAACAAATAAAATAAACTGCGTCTCTATTACGTTTAATAAACTATATTATTATATTAATATACATATAAAACGATCTTTTCCAAATGGAAGTAATTATTATAGATTAATTATTAGAATAAATATTATATAATATAACTATATATATTACAATTTATATAATTATTATATTTATTATGTTATTATTATATTATATGTTATATTTATTATAATTATGTTTCTAAATTTTTTGTACGATAATATATGTAGTAACTTAGGTGATGTGGTGTTTGTTTTTAGTTTCTAGAGCAAGGACAAGGAATGATGGTTATTGAGAGTTAAGTTCGTTTATTCGTATGAGCAATGCTCAACATATGGCTGACTATAATCGTCGTGCGTCATCTACTCGGCTTCCAGCTTCAACTTCACGTCTTCACGTCTTCACGTCTTTCCATCGACTTCCAACTCCAACTCTACGTCTTCACGTCTTCGCGTCTTCTCCGCAACTCCCCAACTCCAACTGCACGTCTTCACGTCTTCGCGTCTTCTCCGCAACTCCCCGACTCCTTAATGTACTCTCCTTTTACCCCCAGATGTGCCTGACCCATTTTCAGGTAGATCCCCTTTAATTATCCCGATGTTGTAAAGGGCCTCAGGTATGGCCCATTGTCAGGTGGATCCCCTTTAATTACCCCGATGTTGTAATGGGCCACAGGTATGGCCCATTGTCTGGCACGTCCCTTTTCCCGATACTACATATATGCAAATAATTTTTACATCTTTCTTTCTTAAATTTACTGATTGCAAAAGCATAAAAAACATTATTCTACGAGAAAACTCAGTAAATTCTAAAAATATTAAATCTAACCCCTTAAGTACAATGTACTGTATCGACTCACAGGATTTGACAAAATTCGAGGCCAAGGTAGCAGGTTTTTTCTACAAATTTCCCAACGTTTTACCAAGTTTTATGCTATTCAAAGAATACTCGCGCTGTTCAATTAATGCTATTCAACTATGCTAAAAAATTTACTTAATATTATTATGCTGGTGAATAGAGGAACAGTGTTTAATTTTTTGTCATACCTAAACGCAAGGGAAATAATAAACAAAATGTCTAATGAGTTGAAATCTTTCCTTCTATATATTATTCTTATATATTTTCCTCTTTATGGTCCTCTTATTATTTATATAATCCTAAGATGCGTTATGTATTTTCTTTATATGTATTTTTACTAAATTAAAATCATTAAATTTAATTAAAATTCTGTATTTTATAAACTTTTTGACTAACTTTTAAAAACTCTATTACAGTTAATAATAATCAAAATCTCTTATATATATATATATATATATATATATATATATATATATATATATATTTCTCTATTTCTTTTCTATTTAAATAATGTATTATAATTTAAATAGGAAAAAAAAATGATTCTATTTTTAGTGTCTTCCTACCTTTGAGCAAGAAAGTATTTTATATGAAGTAGTTGAAAAAAGATGTTGATATTCAATCTTTTTCAAGAGCTTAAGAAAGACAAATAAAAAAGACAATATTGATGATATGGAAATAGTTGACGTATTGAATTTTAAAATCACGACATAGTTAATTTAAAAATTACATACGTCGTATCATTTTTCATAGCTTATTATAAAGATCTAGAAATTTGAATTTAAATAAAATTCCTACCATTATATAAATTTGCACAAACCAGGATCGTCAGTTGATCATACAGAATATTTCGAAAATTGCTTCGTCTCATTTTTACACGCAGTCCAGTATATTGCGTTTAGTTTATCGTAGAAAATTGTAGATACGGTAATTTTTACGTCGACTCGTCGTGGAGATAGAAAGAGAGAGGGAGAGAGAGAGGGAGAGAGAGAGAGACAGACAGACAGACAGAGAGAAGTGTCCCTATCAATATTCGCCGCGAGACCTTGGGAAACACGGTGGAACGTTCTTTGGTCGTGTCCAGAGGTAAAAGTAATCGATCGCGACGCCTGCGGACTCGCGCAGCAGAACTGCAGACCTGCATGCCGGGCTGCATAAGAGTAGGCGTGACTCAAGCAGCTTTAAATCCAAACTACGCCAATATATGCTGTAATCATGGAGAAAAGTGTTTGAGCGGTTCAGAAATCGAGTTCGTTAATCAAAGTTACAGCAGACTTTTTACTTGTAGAAAGACTACGGTTCATTTGACATTTTCCAAGCTGTAATTACCACATTCGAATACTGATATCAAGTTGGTCGTCGTGAAATTACTAGTCTTTTTAATAGATCTATATCATTTTTTAAACAGACGAGTATTAATGGAATTTGTTAAAATTTTTGGAAGACATTTGAAATGAAGTTTTCTTTAAAATGGCAATTGGGAAATAAAAATATCCTGTTTCTTATTTAACACCTTCAACACTGTAACAAATGTAGCCGAAGATTGATATTTTTCTTAAATAACAATTGATAAATAAACCAATTCTCTTGGTAATTTAACACCCTCTGGACTGTAATTAATTCGAACCCTGATATCAATTTGATTGCTGTAATATACAATTACTAATCCTTTCACATATCTGTAGCATCTTTAAAAACAATGGTGTTAATAGAATTTATTGAAAGAAGTTAGGAGTAAAATTTTCTCTTAACAATTAAGAATAATTTAACTCTTTTTACACTGTTATTAATATGTTTTGAAAGTGATATCAGTTTAATTGTAGTGAAATATAAATACTAGGTCTTTTAGTTAACGTTTTCTAAAAAGATTAGTATTACACAATAATATTTTTAAAATTGATCCCAAATGAAATTTAAGCAATAATATTAAATAACAATAATGTAATAATAATATTATTATTGTTACTATTCATAATAATAATATAAATATATTATAATAATAATACAGAAACAAATAGTACGAATATATCAAGAAATTTATTGATTTCTTCTTTCTTTCGTCACTTTCATTGAAGTTATCTAACAGCTGTTACGTAAACGAAAACCACGGTTTTGGGTAGATTATATAAACCTTTTACCATTAATTTAACAAAATCTCTTACAATTTATTCAATACTGACATATGTACATGAACGTTTAAATTTTTAATGAAATCATTTGTTTATTTGACCTATTAAACTCAAAGTTTCCTTTGACTTTTATCGATTATTAGGTATAAATCAATTTTAATACAAAATTACCAATGAAAGTCAAGTGTAATTGAACAATTTAAGTGTAAGAATCACGACAGAATTCATATATGAAATTAACAAAAAATAGTACAAATAATAATAATAAATCATAAAAATCACTTTTTTCTTTAATACTCGATCTTTGGAAATGTTATCCTATTTCTAAGGCAGTAATAAAATTTCCTAAAGTATTATTCAGCAAAAACTACGAACAATTTGTTTTCATTAATTTTTTGAGTTCGCTGATCATTTTTCTTAAAATGTTAGGTGCACAAAAGAGATGTAAAAAAAAAAAAAAAATAATCATTCTATACACATGTTTCAAAAGCCGCAACACAATACAAATGTTTTGTTTACAATTTCATAAATAATGATATAATAGATCAAATTACAAAGAGGATTTATCTTCATTTCAAGTTGTCTACATGAAACGTCTCTCTTTTTCACTCGTTTTGTCACGCTTGACATAAATTACATTTCATAACCAACCATGTCATAAGATTTGAACAAGTATTATATTTCAAGTAAATATTTCAATCAAAATATATTGAAAATATAAATAGTATATGTAAAATGCAATATAAACAAAAATATATAAGAAGAAAGATACAATGCTGGTTAAAATCACTGATATGTGCTGGAATTTAAAATATTACAATAAAATTCTACAGTGTAAAAAAGCATACTATTGTAAAAATTCAAAATTTCAGAGAAAGAACACGCCAAACCATATTATCCATTTTTTTAAAAGATGCAACTTCAAATTTTTATGTATTGTTATATTACCAATCAAATCGTCTAAGTGTTGGTCGCCAACCGAATATATCAAAATGCCCTTTTAGTCATAAAGTGACATTAAAATCAGGAAATCAACAAAAATGTACTTATCATGTTTTTTCCCTGTAATCTTGAAATTTTTCATAATATAAATTATAAATTATACGAGCTACTTTACAGTCTATGTGTTTATAAATTTCTCATCATTTTTATCTTTAATTAAGTCACTTTGCTCTTTTTATATCGAAAAGCTAACTTCCAATTATAATAGAAAATGGAATCCCTAGCGAGACAACTTCTCGCTTCTTCTAATTAGATCGAACCCTTAATTCGTCTATCGAGCATCTCAAATAACAAGTTAGAGCAATTTCCAAACCCCTGGTGATCGCATCCGCAGCGACCAGCTCCAACTGGTTAACCGAAGTTGCCTGATAGCGCAGCAACTTTCATTGTAAATGCTCGCCAGATTAAATTACCGTACAAAGATTAATTTGTCGAAACACGTGAATCGCCGTAGCCGTTGCGACGTGCGGCAGAGAAATTTCACTTCTATTTCGGATTTGTATTCGACAAAGTTAACCACGAAAAACTCCTTCAAACTATCAAAAAGCAATTTCCAAAACAAATCTACAAATTACTCAGATCTTACCTAAACAATAGAACTTTATAGTAAAAATAAAGGACGCATATTCAGAAATCAGGAACATCAAGGCAGGAGTACCGCAGGGAAGCGTACTAGGACCAATACTGTACACATTATAGACGGCAGACATACCAACAACTGTTAACAGCAAAATACTTACGTTCGCGGACGATACGGCCATACTAGTGAGACACACAAATCCAGAAACAGCAGCAGCACTACTACAAGAACACATTAGAAAAATAGAAAAGTGGCTGCAAAGGAAACAAATAAAAGCGAACACCAGTAAGTGCAACCACATAACATTTGCACTTAGAAAAGGAACAACACCAGATATCCAACTGAACGGCGCCCACATAGCACGTACAAAGCAAGTCGAATATCTAGGAATACATTTAGACACACACCTTACATGGAAGCATCACATAAAATCTATAATAAACAGAATACGTGAAATAAGGAAAAAGATGTACCGGTTAACCAATAAAAAATCTAAATTAAGCACAACGAATAAACTAAATATATACAAAACAATAATCAAACCAATCTGGTCATACGGAGTCCCACTATGGGGGACGGCAGCGATGAGTCACGTAAATAAAATAGAGACGGAACAAGCAAAAATTTTAAGAACGATAGTTAACGCTCCATGGTACGTCGGAAACGAGGACATCCGAAAAGATCTAAAAATTCCAACAGTCAAAGAGGAAATCGCTAGATACGCAATAAAGTACAAAGAAAGACTTGCAACACACCAAAACCAGCTAGTTGCAGAAACAAAAGAAACCGTCATAGAAAGAAGACTGAAGAAGAAGCATCCCGCAGACCTCGCAATAGAAAGACAATAAACAACCTGGAAGATGGAACCCCGCTAGGCGTAACCATCCACATGCTATATTTTTCAAGTTATAACATTTTACCAAATGTCCTTCTGGACAAATTGTAAAATTAAATAAATAAATAAATAAAAAAAAAATTCGTATTTGTGGCAGACCCTTAGCCCCGACGTATTTAACGCATAAAGGGCGGCCAAAGCAATCGGTTCGCGTGTTTCGAATTCCGTACGAGATGTTCCGATGCGAACACTCGCACCTCGTCTACGTCTAATTTTAACGATCGTGGAATTCGAAATTCCGTTTAAATGTGCATGTGCTATGCGAGAAGAAAAGCAGAAAAAGTGCCTTCGCTTTTTATTTAACCGTTCGACAATCTGAAAAAATAACGAGGAATTCAAAGTAAATTGCTAAAAATGTAATCATCCTTCAAACTTTATGATTTTTTGGATTTGATATTAAAATTATTATTCTATAGAAACCTTCAACTTTTTATACAGGAAAAATAAATAACACGATAAAAATATGATTTTTGTTGATTCGTTGATTTTTATGTCGCTTGATGGTTGAGAAGAAATATTTTAATATGAAAAAGTTAAAAAGGGGAATAACCTGATACATTCCAAGATACAAGCCTTTTGAAAATGGATGATAAATTCACAATATTTTGTAAGACTTAAATAATTTTAATTTAGTTGTTTTATTACTTTATTCTCTCTCTCTCTCTCTCTGCTAATGTTATTTATATTTTTTAAATGTTCAAGAAGGGGGAAAAATACGAGATTTAATCCCAAAATAAAATAAAGAAGATAATTTTATTGTAGAATTAGTTGCCACTTTTAAAATAATTTTGCGTACAAAATAGGAAATGTGACTTATCGTGTTTTTTACTTGTGGTATCTAAATATTAAGAATTGCGTTTATTATATTTGACAGCTTAGCCAAGATTTGTCTCATTATTACCATATAGAGTTAATCAATGCGGTATTGACGCTAAAGACTGATACAAACAAACACAACTATGCTATACATTAGCAAAAATTTACTATGACTTTCCTTGTTGTATCTATATTTTTTTCATTTACAATAATTTACATACCATAATTTTCTGCTAATTATTGTTATATATTTATTTGAAATTAATGCCAGAAATACCACATGTACAATGCTAATTTTTTTAATCCAATAAATTTTTAACTAAAGAATTTTCTAAAACAACAGAAATTCAAATTGATCTGCTCTTTAATTTCTTAGATTCCATTAAACAAACTTTTGACTAATAGTGTCTATGTGCATAGGTAACATATATATACAATTAGTAATTAAAAATTAAAAAGTACAATTTTTCTAGTGTCCACATCCTCACTTTGATGATAAAAATCTTTTAAACAGCGAAGCTAGTTTGATACATTGAATTATCATGAATATTATTAAATTACCCTTAAAACAATGTTTTCAAAAATGACATCAGAAATATTGTAAAACTTACTGATGTAATTTCTTGAGAGTTATTTTAAGCTTATAAATAATTAAATAATTTTAAATACTTTTTTGTCAGAATTTTTCTATACTCAATTTGAATTTCATTACAGTAATCATTATATAAAATATGTGTGATTATAATGTCAAATGACCGTTATGTTGCAAAGAGCGATATATAATACAAAATATATGCAAATAAGTCATAGTCGTGTTCTTATAATTAGTGTTGAATGTAATTTTTTTTAAGTATATGTAGCCCCTTAATAGCAAATACTAAAGATTGATAACTTGTACCAATAATTACTACACTTGCACAAAAGATATGCGTTAGATTGAAGAAGTTACATTTTTTCAATTTAGAATACATAATTTTTGACATAATAAAAATACAAAGACCATTAGATATAATAATAATTTGAAAATTAAAGAATGGTATTTAATAAATAATACATTTTAGTGTCATGTATGTAGTATCGGGAAAAGGGACGTGCCTGACAATGGGCCATACCTGGGGCCCATTACAACATCGTTGTAATTAAAGGGGATCTACCTGAAAATGGGTCAGGCACATCTGGGGGTAAAAGGAGAGTACATTAAGGAGTCGGGGAGTTGCGGAGAAGACGCGAAGACGTGAAGACGTAGAGTTGGAGTTGGAAGTCGATGGGAAGACGTGAAGACGTGGAGTTGCAGTTGGGAAGACGTGAAGACGTGAAGTTGTACAGAAGACGCTAAGCAGTTGAGTTAAGTCAGTTGGAGTTTGGAAGCCGAGTAGAAGACGCACGACGATTATAGTCAGCTACATGTTGAGCATTGCTCATACGAATAAACGAACTTAACTCTCAATAACCATCATTCCTTGTCCTTGCTCTAGAAACTAAAACAAACACCACTTCACCTAAGTTACTACATGTATCTACTGTAATAAATCATTTGCATAAATATTTTTCATTTAGAAGTAATAGGAGAGCAGAGACGGAATCATACAAATCGAATATAATTCAATTTTGTACAGAACGTTTAAATTGTACGATATTTTTCACACACACGATTATTTATTTGTATTTATTCTGAGAGAACCAAGTTAGACAAAACGTTTATAAATTGACGAAAAACTTTAATTTGTTGACATTCATTTGTTTTTTGACATTTCCATAATTTTTTTGTATTTTCAATTGTTTAAAATGAATAGCATGTAATAGAGTCTGGTTGAAATATTTAAAATTTATAACGAAGAAACACACATCTAATGGAGCCATAAGTTTTGAATTTTATAAAACTTCCGCTTCTTTCGAAACTGTCGATAAAAATACACATTAGTCAGACTTTTCTATTTTTCTTACGTGTTGTTATTATTTCCCATTTATAATTAACTGTTCATAACTAATAAAAATATTTTTTCTCACAGGCTGACAACAAACTCGATATTGAAAAGATTACTGCGTATATTTTTTTATATTCTAACTAATTAAAAATACATTTATTAGAAATGTATCATTCGATGTCAGTCACGTTTTAAAATGCAATAAAACTCTCAACGTTCTTTCATAGAGCGAAGAAACTGATTGTACCGTGTAGACTATCCTTCATAACCGTGACAGTGTTAAGCAACGCGAGCTGCATAATAAGGGCGATAATCTACGTTTCTGATTGGGGTCACACAAACCGCTATTAAATAAGCAACGCGAGTCAACGATGACTAGATCAACCTAACCAGTATTCGTTGCCTATGTTTCTAAAGATACGACTATAACCAGCATAGAGTTATATAATAAACCCGACAAATTCGGAATTAAATTTTGGTTGGCATCTGATATTCAAACAAAGTATGCTGTAAATGGATTTCCTTATTTAGGAAAAAGCGAAAAGGGTCTACCCGAAGCGGTCTAATTTTATAATAAAACAAAATTTGGAGTAGATATAGCAGACCAAATGGCAAAAAATATAGCGTGAAGTCGGGATCAAGAAGATGGTCACTTTAAGTATTTTATAATGCTTCACATTTACCTGGATTTTATATAAGGAAACCACAAGTGAGCAAATATCCCGAAAAGATTTTGTTTCAATTAGCAGATGAACTTGCCGCTGACAATGAAAAATCACGACTAGAGCAAACAGCGTCTGAGATCCGAAGTACGTCAAAGAACTCACCTTATTCACGCAAATGCTGTCAGATAGGGTACTGTAACAATAATAGGACCAAAACCATTTGCAATCTTTGTAAAAAAATATGTATGCTGAAAATTCACGCAGAAGAAAGTTTACGTTTGTAAGAAATGTGGTGAAGAATAAATTTTTTACCTAATAATTTAAGTTATATTTGTACTTTATTTATTCTGTTACGCTTATTATTATATTATTATATTATACTTCTTATATTTACCAATGGAAATTTAATTTAATATTCTTGTTACCAAAGGTTTTGGGTACTAAATATTCTTCATTATTGTACTTATTGTTATTATTAAAGTTGTTACTATATAGTTTCTATGATCTCAGAACATGGGGTTCCTTTTGTAAGATAATAATAGATCAATAAATATAGAAATATTCTACTATTACGTATTTTTTAAAGATCAGTCATTTCGACTGGCTTTGGTAGTGATAGCCACGTCTCAAATGACGGTAGTTCTAGTGTTAAGAAACACGGCAAAAACTACTGAAGACAACCTTCGACCTCTTCAGGTGATTGCGATAAATATAGCGCACACGCGTTCCTTGGAACTCATTTGTTTTAAACGAAGCATTTTATCGTAGCTTCTGTGTAAATTGTCTGTTTCTGAAATTATGATAGGTAAACATTTCCATCTAAATTTTCTAAATTGGTTAAACCAATAAAACTCGTATACAGGGAGTTGCCTAACAGTAGAAATAAACTGAAATATTTTCCATAATATCGTACAATTATATTGCAAAGTGTTGTTAATGATATTAGTTCTTTTTTGTAGGTACAGTCTGTCACACAAGAGCGTGTCTGCGATATTTCTGTAAATATTTATATATTTGTAAAAAAATTTATATGAATTGAATCTACATCTAAAACACTAATACGCTATTACAGTAGGGTGTCCAATCTCCTCCATTAGCGATTATAGCTTGACATCGTTTCGGCATACTCTCGACTAATTTTTGAGCGTAGGATTCTGGTAACGACCTCCATATCTTTCGAATGTGATGTACAAGTGTTCTTATTTTTGTGATACGTCTTCCTCTCAGCTTGCCTAATAGGACACCATGCCCAAAACGAAGATTCATCAGTGAATATTATATTACTCCAATCACGATCTCTGTTTTCATTCGCCCATGCCAGACGATTTTCGACGTTTCGCGTACGCGGCACTCATATTAAAAAGCTCTGTTCCTTTCACTGATTCAAATGAAACTGAAAGGTATTCAGCAACGCGTATTAGAGAAGTTTTCGTTTGTTTACATTCTTTTTATCTCATTCTGATTAGGTGTCAGGTTTCGCAGATATCGCAGACACGCTCTTGTGTGACAGACTGTAGGAGCGTAAATGTCATGTAAAAATCAATTTTGCTCTTTTAAATTCAATCATATATTTTTCAATGCATTTTGATTAATCGATGCAAATCGATATTCTTGATAAATTATTATCGATCTACAGATGTCGAAAAGTTATTAAATTAATAGATATTTGAACTTTTTAACAGGGAAATAATCTTGTCTTTCATACGATAAATTTGACAAAACAGAAGTTAAAATATCTGCTTAACAGTTTTTCCGCATAAGTAGGTCAATATCATTTCATAAAGCATCTCGAGATCCACCGATTAATATATGAAAAGATATGTTTCCATTTAGAAAAGCAAATTTGATCTTTATATGTTTATTTTATGCTATTTTAATGTTATTAGTGCCCGGCTTGGAACTATTCAACTTATGTTTCACACTTCAACTATGTTTTCGACAGAATAGAAAATATTTCAGCTACCATTCGTAGGCGACTTCTCATGTATGTGAGAAAAACATACCATCATTGCGTAAGTCCTACTTTTAGCAGCTCTACGTTTTAAATACTTCATATATACTTTTACATATACTACATATATTTACATGTATGTACATCGCGAGGAAAAAGTTTTTCATGCAATTTACCGATTTAATTTAACCTTGTTCGAAGACTACAGGAATGTTAGTTTTTTTTTATTTATTTATTTATTTATTTAATTTTACAATTTGTCCAGAAGGACATTTGGTAAAATGTTATAACTTGAAAAATATAGCATGTGGATGGTTACGCCTAGCGGGGTTCCATCTTCCAGGTTGTTTATTGTTTTTCTATTGCGAGGTCTGCGGGATGCTTCTTCTTCAGTCTTCTTTCTATGACGGTTTCTTTTGTTTCTGCAACTAGCTGGTTTTGGTGTGTTGCAAGTCTTTCTTTGTACTTTATTGCGTATCTAGCGATTTCCTCTTTAACTGTTGGAATTTTTAGATCTTTTCGGATGTCCTCGTTTCCGACGTACCATGGAGCGTTAACTAGTGTTCTTAAAATTTTTGCTTGTTCCGTCTCTATTTTATTTATGTGACCCATCGCTGCCGTCCCCCATAGTGGGACTCCGTACGTCCAGATTGGTTTGATTATTGTTTTGTATATATTTAGTTTATTCGTTGTGCTTAATTTAGATTTTTTATTGGTTAACCAGTACATCTTTTTCCTTATTTCACGTATTCTGTTTATTATAGATTTTATGTGATGCTTCCATGTAAGGTGTGTGTCTAAATGTATTCCTAGATATTCGACTTGCTTTGTACGTGCTATGTGGGCGCCGTTCAGTTGGATATCTGGTGTTGTTCCTTTTCTAAGTGCAAATGTTATGTGGTTGCACTTACTGGTGTTCGCTTTTATTTGTTTTCTTTGCAGCCACTTTTCTATTTTTGTAATGTGTTCTTGTAGTAGTGCTGCTGCTGAATGTTAGTTTTATACTTCTTTTAATTTAACTTTTAAAGGTACACGTTTTATGTTATTATCAGATTGCTAATTTTTATGTAAATTTCACCTATGAATTTTTACCATCTACTAATTCACCTAGTAAAGATCATGACGAGTATTCTGCTTTGAATATATTATGTATTTTTACATCGAATTTCGTATAAATACATCAAAATCCAAGGTCTACCCATTAAGCGCGAAAAATTTGTAACTATGCTATAAAATTGCTTTTATTCGGATAAAGAAAAAAGAATCGAGGAATTTGAAAAAGATAGAGGCCGTATTAAGACACACGCAAAAATTGCATTCTAGCACTTTCAATTTGAACAAAAAGTTACAACACTTTTGGTATAACACTTTTTCTTGTATCGTATAATCTCGGATTATCGAGATAATAATTGTATTTTTATTAGAAATATTATTTTTTTAATGTCCTCTTTGTGCTAGAGAAAATGATTAAGACCAACAATTATTTTTGCAATATGCAGCTACACAGAAAAAGGTAATGAATGCATTTAATGGCATTAGTTAAAATGCTATGAAGTAATAACTATTTTATGAATAATGTATTTACGTGTGATAATAAATATTCCAGGAACACTTTAATGATCTATAGGTGTTCTGAATTCTGACCGACTTATACATATTCCCGGATCTATTTCAGTTGAATTACGATGCCGTCATCGCCGAACATAAAGGCAATATGTAACCGTAACTTCTGAAATATAAAACTAGATATAACGTGCGCACCGCCTTTCGAGCTAATCAATATAATAACAAGGGTTACATCGAATAACATTTTTACTGTAAAAATTTTTAACGTGTTGAAAAAATACTTGCCAGGTATTCGATCTTCTTATAAACAGTTAGAGATAGGTACACGTATATTTTTAATTTCTAGCATCGTTTGTCATAATTTCATTACTAATTTGAAAAAGAATTTTTGTTGTTGTTATCAGACAGATGATCACCTAATTTATGGAAAACGCTAGTAGTACAAATACTTTCCAAAACACTCTAACATTGGTAGTATCTATATGTCGGATTAGGGCTAGGATTAGGGTTGTGGGCGTCCAAGGAATCCGCGCTTGGATTAGACATTGGTGTGGGCTATTACGATGACGAGTTTGGTGCAAAGATAATAAATATTCACGGTGGTTAGACGCTCGCGACTAGTGACGATGGTCTCGGGTTCGGTAACGAATCCGCGATCAACGGGATGACAAACACAACATTGGACTTGGTACACTTGTTCCCTGTACTAGTCAAACTTCTCGAACTGCACTGACTCCACTGAATCAAACTATACTGGATATTGAATACTCAATACTGCATACTCAATACTGAATACTGACTACTGAATCTCAGTCAAAGTGGAACTGCCCTTATATACCCCTCTCCATATTCCTCAGGTCGATCCCTGTTGTAAGGAGAGTTATTTAATTACTTCATACTTCTCTTAGGTACACGTCCCTCCCGTGACCGCGGCTACGTTCAGTGACTCATTATGTCACTTCGAGCCCAAGCCCACTGTCATAAATCTCGAATAATCCTATTCGATTTAGCTCATGAACAGCTATTTCTCGGTTTTATTGTTTAAGTACGGCCGTAATAAAAAGTCTGGACTAAAGTATTTGGGGCCATCCCAAACATTCCGATACAAAGGCTCCGACGTCCTTTCATCTCCGACATATATATACTTATCTACATAAGTATATATAATTATATATAATTTTCTTTATTATGCATTCGATAAATTATTGTATTCTTATTAAAGCAAACTGATATTTCCCGGCCCATTGCAGTAATTGAAAATTTTTACCATAGTTTTTTAAATACACTTCTTCCATTGTCTAAAGGAAATATTGCAATGATCTACACTAAAGGAAAATGTAAGAATTCCTGCTTTGGTTTTAATAAACTTTTAACCAAAAAATTAATCGCATGAACTTTTGTTAAATATTTTTATTTAAGCTACGTTCCCCTATATATCGAAATTGTACAACAATTATCCAATAACTTTACAATAACGATCATAAAATTTGCAATATATGAAAGAATTTTAATCATTTGGAAAGATGTTTTAAATGTCTATTAAATCATACATACGAGTATAAAAATTAATGTAAAAATTAACCTAAGATGTAGAGATATATGATTATTATTATACATTATAAGATACATTATATATCAAGATGTTTAACATAATTAACTTTCGTCCAATAAAAAATTATGTTCAAAGTATCATCTTGTAAACAGAATAAGAAATAAGAATTTATTTCGCCAATCTGTCAATGTCGCGCTACGTCGACAATCGAGGTGTGTCGACGCATCCGACGTATCGTGATTTCGTGACGCGTAACTTGTTCGTACTTCCGGTGTCGCCTAAGCAGAATTAAGGTCGATTTATACGTAACCGTGCCGCGTCCGTTCCGTGACCGGGCGTTTATGCGTTAATATTTATGGACGATCGGGGACGTACTCGAGATAAATGTGCCCACTCAGTTCGAAATCAAACATTATAAAAGAACATACAACAAAATGCCATTTTCAATTGAAGACTTACCGTTAGCTATAATAGCGATACTTCTGGATGAAGAAGAGGAGGAAGAGAAATAGAGCAACAAAGGTAGAGAAAACGATTTAATTTAGATAATGTTGTGGGTTAAACCGAGAAGGAAAATTTCGTCTTCAAAAGCAATTAATATGCCACGAAGAGAAATTTCACGAATACTTCTGTGTATTCTGTAATTATTAATCCATAATTTTTAATCGTCGACAAAATGATTAAGTTATCTTTTACCAGAATCAACGTTGTATATAGTTACATGGGTTGGCAACTAAGTGATTGTGGGTTTTGTCATTAGGTGGTATTGACAAAATCCGCAATCACTTAGTTGCCAACCTAATATGTGTGTATATTTATTTATTGTCGCACCTTAATATCATTAATTGCTAAGCGAGTAAACGGGAATTAATATTATTGTTAATATTCCGAGTCTACATAACACGTAATCGTGATTTTTGTTCTATTGCAAACAAGCTTGCCAGTTGGAATAGCGTCTCACATTGAAATAGTACAAAGAATAAAGTATGGTTTACTTAGTATAATTCATCTTATTAACTAATAGGTACTTTAGGTATAGTATATTGATTTGCTCAACTTTATTTGGACAACTTTATTTGAATAATGAAGAATATCCCGAATTTGTCAATCCGACATGTTCATTATCAAATAAAATATCGTTATCAAGTAATAGAAAACAGCATATCGATAGCGATTCCGGAGGTACAAAAATAAAACTTTCAGTAATCGTAGATAGTAAATTTTGTAAATATTTGTGGCGGCACTCGACAGCAAAAATACCACAACTCGACACTAAGTAGCGTCGAATGGCGGCAGCGCAGTGATTAGCCCCTTGGATTACGAACGTTCGGAACCGGGTTCAAATCTCCCGGGGGCGCGGAGTCCAATTTTTCTTCCGTGGCATCGAAAGTAAGAAGAAAAATGCAGCAGTACCCCAGCGGCAGCGACACCCGGTGACCCGCGGCAGAACCTGTCTCACTCTACACATGAAACTAATACCGGCAAGCGGCTACTACAAACAAATAATACCACCTAATATTTATCACAGAAAAGTGAAACGAATTGTGGTAAAATTGTTTAGATTAAACTGTAAACCGAAGAATGTTTCAACAAGCTGCTTTGGAAATTCATTCTTTAACTTTTTCATGCATCCTAAACGGCAATATAAAAAAGAAACATTGCAATAATACAAAAGGCATAAAACTTCTGTAGAGCGAGAACGCTCGGAAGCGCAAGAGCTTCTTCCCTACTGAAGTTATCTCAAAAAGGAACTTTTCAATACTATTGGGTTGGTGGCAACTAAGTGATATTGTATTCATATGAGATTAATTTAAAATGTAGCTTCAGTTCCGATTCAACTACTTTATAATGAAACTACTTTACCTGCATCTAGGGCAGAGTTAGAAATTCTATAATATTAAATTGTCCGGAAAGTGTCTTTCTTTTGCAAACGTATTTTTTTACAACAATGCACCTTCGTACAAACGTGAAACTAAGTCTGTGAAATGTCGCGGTGTTTATCTCGATAGAACAAAATCGATCGTACGTAATTCGACAAAATAATATAAAACAAAAAACGTTGTGCGTCTATTATTTCCTCATAAAACGAAAAAAAACCTGTCGGACAACCTAATATATTTGTTATGTGAAAAACAGCAAGGTTTATATCTTCCATGTCAGAATCCATCGATAAGAAACGTTTTTTTCTTATACGTAATACGCCATTACCAACGTCAGCAGCCGTGAAGAGACTATCCTTTTATTATACAACGATGGAAAAGGAACCGAAGGCGCATGGACTCTCAAATGAAATATTTTTAATGAAAGTCATATTAAAAGCGTACTGTACTCCCACTCGCACACCAAGATCATAATTTATATTCATTTACTATGTAAATATTTTTTCGTTGAATTATTCAACAAATGTGGATTTTCTAAAAACTGTTCAATATCACTATAACTACCATAATACATATCAAATTTCTGAGTTAATCATCATGATTGCTAGATTACTTAATAATCGTGATCATTAATTATGAACATGATTTTACGTTAGTCACAATCGTTAATCAACCAGATTACTATTTGCCCAACTCTGATTTAAAACTATGGAGACCGAATCTAATCCGGAGCATAGCCGGAACACAGAACGAACACGGCACGGTTTTATCGATCTTTAGCTAGACAGGAAACATACGCAAAATGAGTAAACATATTCGTCATTCATTTTCCATTTCTGTATTTCGAGTAACTCACATTGATCCATATCGACATATGTCGTAGATCGTGCTCTTCTTCTTCTGTTTTTACAAACAGAGTAAATTTGACATAAAGATAATATGTATAATTAATACTTCGAAACAAATTTCTAATAAATTCAGTTACTTATTACTGTTATAAAATACTAATAAGATATAAAAATCATTCTTGGGAATTTTGGATCTTAATTGCCAAAATAATGCTATAGAAACACTAAATTTACACTTAGAATTTATATTAGAATAGTTATATATTTATTTGACAAACGATTTCAAAGATATTCATCGATACACACTTGCACGCGTCCCACCTTCTTCCATACCAGACTGTTAACTGAACAGTTTACATTCCTTTGTTTTCGAGGCGCCGCACATACTTCCACGCACTCATATTCACATACATGTATAACTACTACGCGGTCAATCCAGCACATAAAATTATACATATCTCTATAATCATAAATATGATTTATATATGATTTATAAATATGAATATTCCTTTTCGTAAAGTGTAACATATATTGGGTTGGCTACTATATATTGGATTTTGTCAATGCCACCTAATGGCAAAATTCGCAATCACTTAGTTGCCAACCCAATAGTAACGAACAACGATAAAGACATACACATTAGGTATATTTCAAGTTATAACATTTTACCAAATGTCCTTCTGGACAAATTGTAAAATTAAATAAATAAAAAAAAACATTAGGTATATGCGTGAACTAGATTTTCTTATAAAATGCTGAGTAAATTTGTAAAACATACGATGCCTTATTTAATTCTTTGGCAAAATAACATTCGACTCTAAAGTATCAAACTAAATAATAAAAGATATATGTATACTGAACTGTTTTTATAGAAACGTAATGTTTCAATTACTATAAAATCGACACAAGAAACAATTTTAGAATTGCTCGGAAATAATAACGTTTTGTAAATAATTAATCTAGAAACAACGTGTATAAGAACCAAAATAGAAATCGTTATAGAAACAGAAATTCCTTCCAAGAATTATTCAAAATAGAAGTTCGTAAATAACGTAAAAAGTAAAATCCATAAGTGTTTTCGACCTCCACTTCTTATATTTTACAAAAAAGTTAAACAGACAATTGTATTTTTTTAAACGAATTCGCATAAAAGTTTACAAAACAAATCAATCTGTGCCAACACTTTCACTGATCGCTATAAACTATATAACCAATCGTACTAAAGCATCTACGACGACATAAGTATTATTAGGTTGGCAACTAAGTGATTGCGGATTTTGTCAATACCACCTAATGGCAAAATCTGTAATCATTTAGTTGCCAACCCAATATTTACAGATAAATTTAAAGATGCTTAAATTTATAATTTATTAATTACAAGTTTTTCATCTGAAATTATATATTAATTTTTACATTTCCTAACGTCACAGGCAAGCATAATTCGTTTTACGAAATCTATAAGATAATAATCTGTAAGTAAATCGAAGCTATTATAGAAAATTTCTTCGAAAATTCTGATTTTCTGTGACACATTGCCTATACGATAATTGCGCAATCGTGAGTGTTTACCATTAAAGTACGGGTGAAAAGACGTATGACATGCGATATATTGCCAATGAAATCTACAACAGGATATCCTTAACCTTTTAGGTGCAATGCACCACTATAGTGGCTCACTCTACCGACTTATTCGCTCAGCGTTTGAACTAATTGATCTTTTTCATTTGTCTTGCTTCACACTTTTCTTGTCCTCGCAATGTTCTATAACAATGTTAACAATATACAGGCAGAATATATAGTCTTTGTTCCTGATACGCCAGTGTCAGATATCAATTATTGCTTTCCGTTAAAATAAATATGTCGGATTCGCGCTAGGATTAGGGTTGTGGGCGTCCAAGGAATCCGCGCTTGGATTAGACATTGGTGTGGGCTATTACGATGACGAGTTTGGTGCAAAGATAATAAATATTCACGGTGGTTAGACGCTCGCGACTAGTGACGATGGTCTCGGGTTCGGTAACGAATCCGCGATCAACGGGATGACAAACACAATATTGGACTTGGTACACTTGTTCCCTGTACTAGTCAAACTTCTCGAACTGCACTGACTCAACTGACTTGAGCTATACTGAATATTGAATACTGAATACTGAATCTCAGTCAAAGTGGAACTGCCCTTATATACCCCTCTCCATATTCCTCAGGTCGATCCCTGTTGTAAGGAGAGTTATTTAATTACTTCGTACCTCTGTTAGGTACACGTCCCTCCCGTGACCGCGGCTACGTTCAGTGACTCATTATGTCACCTCGAGCCCAAGCCCACTGTCATAAATCTCGAATAATCCTATTCGATTTAGCTCATGAACAGCTATTTCTCGGTTGTATTGTTTAAGTACGGCCGTAATAAAAAGTCTGGACTAAAGTATTTGGGAGCATCCCAAACACTCCGAAAGGAAGGCTCCGACGTCCTTTCATCTCCGACAAATATACCATTATTAGATGTTCTTTCTAACATGCTGATCCGTATCCTTATAATTGTTTAGAATCTTCAACCTGAAAATGTCGCTTCAAAATAGAAAACGAAGAGCAGTTTGAAAAACACTATCGCGCTATGAGTGTGAAAATTGTGGCGTGGGTCTATGTGTCGTACCGTGCTTTAAAATATATCACACTCAATTGTATTATTAATTATTAAAGTTAAAGTATATGCATCATATCTTTAAGAAAAATTATAATTTAACTACCAAAATCCTTCATTCCAACGTGCTTGCATAGAGAACAGCATTATCTGTCACACATTGTAGTGTTGTATCGTTTACACGTAATTCGCGTCAAATTCTACCGTATAAAGAAACTGCCCAAAATTCAACACACGTTTGTGTACACATTAAAAAAGAAACTTAAACAGCAAACAAAAAAATTAACGCATCATATAACTTTTGTTTCTAAATAAGAATTGCTAACATTGTATATATTAACTTTGTTTGCAATTTGGATAGTTAATTGAAGCTTTTCACATAAACATAAAAATTCATGTATATATAATAATATCATATTTAATAATCATTTTATAATTTTTTTTTATATAAATTTATGAATTCCATTTTATATCGTGTTATTTTCATGCCTAAAATTCTTTGTAAGTGGAAGGGTAAGCTGTCCTTCCTTAACGGGAAAAGTGATGTGATTACATTTGCCAGTATACTCTTTTTCCACTGATTTAACCAGTTCCCCAGCAATCGTATGTGTTGCTGCAATAATGTTGATACAGCCTTAGCTCGGTGGCTAGAATTACAGTATCATCCGCGAATGTTAAAATAAAATGTTTTTAGAGCTGGCCAGTATATCGGTTGTATACATACAGAGTGTACAATGTAGTTATGAAAACATAACTTTGACTATCGCCAGCACTGACAGTATGTAAATCTGAAAGAGTGTCTGATATACAGCAAAGAATATTCTATTTTCAAAGTATAATTTAACAAACAGAGAAATCTCGATAGGGAAGTTTTGTTTAATTCTGTCAAGAAGTCTCCCACATCATACTTTGTCAAATACCTTTTCAACATTCAAAAGTAGGATAGTGCAGTACTGTTTTAGCTCCAGTGCATTGATGATCTTATTTGTTACCTTATGTACTTGTTCGTGGCGTATTTACTCCTGAAGCCAAATTGATGCGATGAAATTAAACTCCTTTCAGTGATTACCTTGCACACCCCATTTTAAAATACTTTTTCCAGTAACTTCATAACTTTTTATAGCTTTTTTGGGCATTGTTGGGACCAATGAAATCGGCCTGGGGGAGTTTCCCTATTAGTGGACACTTATGGTTTTCCTTAGATACACAAAATAAATAATGTCTTGTTTTTGTTTATTTTGCATTAATTACAGTATTACAGTATTGCAATATTACAGTAATTACAGTAATCAACTACAATAGAAATCGAAGTAAAGAAATAAGATAAAGAAAATTTTCATAATATTTAGATCAAATTAGCATTAATCGTTGGTTATTGATTTTAAAGGAACATAGAGTGGCACCTAATATCGAACATAGCGAAAATAAGTAACGCAGGGCAGCTTCAAAATAATTTACAACGATCATAAAAATAGTCACCGAAAACACTCAAAAACGTCGACACAAACCTCGAGAAGCGATTCTATTATAACCATTGAATCCAATATTCATCAATGATCTCTAAGCAAACTACGCAGACAGTTTCTTTGTTTATATTTTCCGATTACAGTGCACTGATTTTATATTCCTCGGTCTATTTATCTTTTTAAATCTACTTTCAAATATTCTTCTTCTATTCTTTAACACATTTTTCACTTTCTTTCTCTTAAAGAAATAATTTATAAAAATACGAAACAAGAACTTGGCTTTTTTTATTTCCTTTTCCTTGATTCATAGAATCTTTTCATCTTCAAATACATAACGCAGATTTTTTGAAAGAATGTTGCTAGAAAATGTATAACCAGAGAGCGAATATTCATGCAAATTCATAGTTTTCAAAATAACGCTTAAAGAATGGAACCAAAGCAAATATTTGTTTGATTTACTAAATATTATTATGATTGCTATCTTAAGTTATAACGTTGTTTCTGTTAAATAGTGTAATTTTATTGGATAACTGTGATGCTTAAGGAAGAATACATTTTAGTTATTTTTTAAAAATGTCTAAAAATAGAAATTTTTTTAAATCTGTTACTCTCTTAGCAACTCAACAAATGGATGCAATGTTTAACATGTGCACAAGCATAGTTACAGCGATGAATGCTGCTTTACGTTTATAGGCGCAAATGGATTAAAGATCACGTCCTGTCCCTCTATTGGGCGGCACTCCTATATTTGATACGTTCCATTAGGAGATGAACTGATCGTTTCCTCGAGTAGGGAGCCTTGAGGTCTTTCTAATAAATTACTAGAAAATAAGGAAAATATGTGTAAAAATTTACGTATTAAAAAGTTTTGTTTTTCTACGTATTAAAAATTATAAAAATTCTTCATAACGTTAATACTAACAATAGTTTCTGGAAGAATTTAGTGTATTTTTTAACTTTATTGTATATATACAATAACTAAATATATGTAATATATATGCTATATAATATTATACTATACTATTAAATACAGTATATATATTACTAAGTTTTATATATGTCGGAGATGAAAGGACATCGGGCCTCCCCGTTAGAATTCTTAGGAAAAGCCGAGACAATGAGCTTGGCGCCAGACGGAAAACGCCGAGCGTAGCCGCGGTCACGGGATAAACACTTCGTCCAGACAGAGATTCTATCCTTCGGGCACGATGATTACGAGATGTCAACGCATCTCTGCAGCTAGTTCGACGACTCGCTATAAATCAGAGGATTTGGGCACCAAGGTCCTTAAAACGAACAAACAGTCTTTTCTGCCACTTTGAACGCGAGGATGCCGGAGATCGGGCTTTCACACGTGGGACGCATCCCGCCAGCAACTTTCTCTCAAGAACGGCCGGCATCCCTCTCGGACCACCAATACAGAAATTAGCCAATTAACGTCAACGTCCGTTTCCCTCACTTTCTGGACGAAGGTCGTTCTCGACGAATCCGATGACCTCGTGCCCTTAGACACACCCCATCATAGTTTTCCTCCGCGGCATCATCGCGACGGAAAATGCATTCTTTTCCGAGAACTCTCCTTAGCGAGTTTTCCAGTCTCTACGACTCGTGCATAAAGAGTTAGTCGATTGTGATTCATACTTGTGAGAAAGTATAGCTGTTATCCCGTTGATCGCGGATTCGCTGCCGAATCTGAGATCATTGTCATCGTTGCATAATTATCTCGGTCGCTTGTTAATATTGTAACATCTTTGCTCGTGTCAATAAACGATACCTCGAATTGTGTGGCCACGATGAGTAATCCCGGCGAAGATTCGTTATGCGCCCCTAACCCTGATTCTACTGCTTCTCCGACATATATATATGTCGGAGATGAAAGGAAAGCCGAAGCCTATTCTTGGAAATTTTGGGAATGTCCTCTAGTACTCTAGCCTAGATTTTATCATAGCTGTAATTACTCGAGATTCGTGATAGCGAGATTGGGTTCGAGGTGACAATTGGTCGCCGAACGTAGCCACGGTCGCGGGACGGACGTTTTGTCTAACGGAGGCCTGGAGTGGTTGTATGGGTTCTCCGAGAAATGTAGTTGTGGTGGCATGCGGCCTCGAGAGCGGGCCTAGCCACGCGTGATGTTGCTTCGGAGGTGCCGATACGATGGGACATACATTGTATTAAGAATCAAACTCCAGGCAGACACTGCCTAGCAACTGCGTTTGGAACTTTCTCGATGCTTCCAAACGGGTACAGAAAACAAATGCAATCGTACAGCGAGAAAGATCTCCACGACGTGGGCATTCGTGCGATTGCCTTGGAGAGTGACGCATCGAGCATTTCGACAATCGTAATTGCGCTTAGAAAGGAGTTGTCCCGTTGACCGTGGATTCGTTGAACTCAAAAAAAAAACATCATTAATAGTATTCATCAAACTTGTTATCTGTTAATTTCATTATTCGTACAATTTAGTATTCATTACCTTTATTATTAATCAAACTTATTATTCATTACTCCTATTAGTTGTTAAGCTTAGTGATAGTTTTGTATATACGTGTAAATATAAACTCGGCTTTGTGGAGCGATGGCTGATCCATGTGGGGAGTTGTCGCGCGCCCAAGACTCCAGTCTAAATCCGACATATATATTAACAGCAACGTCCATTTCCCTCACTTTCTGGGCGAGGGTTGCCCTCGACGAATCCGATGATCTCGTGCCCTGAGAAACACCCCGTCACAGTTTACCTCTGAAGCATCACGATGACGGGGAGACATTCTTATGATCTCGTCCGCGAGTGGGACGACGTCTTCGCGATCGGTGGATTTTCACGCGGTTCGACTTAGACTTTTCAAAAGGGAGGGTAGTCGTTGTCCCGTTGGCCGCGGATTCGTTATCGAACTTAGGATCATTGTCATTAGCATCTCGAGTACCAGTTACCACGGCTACTTGTCAAATTCTGTACTGATCATATCCGTACCGGTATATACTTTCTCTATTATGTAACCTCGGTGGCTAATTCAAGAGAACATTCATTTCGCGCCCCTAACCCTAATCTTAATGTCAATCCGACATATATATATGTCGGAGATGAAAAGACATCGGGCCTCCCCGTTGGAATTCTTGGAAGAATGTCAAGCACTGTCTGTGTAAACTTTTAGCGTTTATAAATCTTATAAATCTTTCTGAGTTAAACCGATTGTAGTTGTGATAGTGAGCTTGGGTTCAAGGCGACAACTAGTCGCCGAACGTAGCCGCGGTCACGGGACGGACGTTTTTATCTAACAGAGAAGTGCCAATATTATGGGACACACGTTGTATTAACAATCAAACCCCGAGCAGGAGCAATACTGCAGCTACGCGCGACTGCCTAGCAACGGCGGCTGGAATTTTGTTGGTATCCCCGGCCAATATACAACAAAACGAACGCGATCGTAGGGAGAGGAAAGTTTTCATCGGTCTTTTATTCTTGCGATCACCTTAGAGAGTTTCCACATCGTTTTAACGTGCAGTATATACCGAGCGTCACAGCGAACGTTACTTTGTGCTTCAAAATATATTCTACGTTTAACAAAGAGTTACCCCGTTGACCGTGGATTCGTTATTGAACCTAAGAACATTGTCATTAACATCTCGAATGTCTAATCACCACGGTTATTTGTCAAACTCTGTAAAAATCATATTTATACCAGTAAATATAATCTCTATTGCACAACAACGATGGCTAGTCCGAATGAAGATTCGTTACACACCTCTAAACCTAACTATAACCTGAGATATATATATGTAATGTCGTAAATCTCGGGATAATTCAGGTGATCGATTCTGAAGTTTGAAAATCGAGTTTATTGTGAAAATACTTCAATGGAATACAGGAGTAAACAACAATTAATACCAATCTATAACAGTAAACAATAAATAACAAGTTCTGTGCAATGTCTACCTGAAAATCGAGAATCGATTTTCAACGTCCTGAGCTACCGATCTTTCCTCCTCAACCTTCCATGTTTTAAATAATTATTCTGTGATCTTGTTTATCTCTGATGTTGCTCTCTGTCCGTCCGTTTGGGAAATGAGTGTTTCTCAAAATGTCCGTAAAACAAAAGAACGTCGCTCTGCCCGCGAAACAAAGAAAGTCCTGCTATCCGTAAACAGAGAGAGTCCCTATCACACGTGAACTCTGGGAAGTTTACACACACACGCGCGCACATACATACATACATACATACAATCATACATACACATATATATATATACACATATGTTCTTATACCTACTTGAGCTATTATTGCTGAAATTAAAATTGAGCCAGAACATTCTTAATTTTGATTTAATAAACGATAAAATCATTAAGGGACTTTCTTCTAAAGCAATTAGAATACTTACTATGATATACAATGCCACATTACACATTAAATACTTTCCAAATAACTATAATGTTGGCGGGGCACGCAGTTACGCTCGTTTCGGTACAGGAGTGAAGACGATGCGTCGCGAGTTCGAATCCTCGCCCTGGAGATATATTTTCAGGGGATGAAAAACCAAAATCTCTCTTAAAGTAAATACATAACAGGTAAGGAGGAGAGCCACTCCTTCCTTGCGTGTGTGTAGTACTTTCTGGGAGTGCTTGGTAAAAAGGTGCTGGAGAAGCACCCAGTGGTGCTGGGGAAGCACCCTCAGGGATTGAGGATACTCGGCACCTGGGGTCCCGCCCGTGGAGGTTTTAGTCGGTAGAAATCCGGCACGCCTTGCTATTCTGTGCCTCCACCTACCCGCAGAGTAGTGAGGTGTCTATGAAGATTTCCTCCACGAAAATATAAAAAAAAAATTTTTTTTTGTAATATCAAAGGGGAGACGTTTAGTACTTCCCTAGACAAAGATGGAACACATATATAAGTGGTAAGGCACTGTCGCCTTTCGGCGGCACTTACCAGATTTTTTTGCAAGGACCGCGGAAGGCTTCCGCTATCCTTCGGGACACGGCCCAGCACACGCTGGAGTTTTGTCCGGCGTGGGAGGTCTTCCGTCGTATTCTGGGACTAGCGATTGGCGAGAGATTGGACTCCACGTCAGTTATGAAAACGATGCTGAGGGTGCAACATGAGTTCCTCGCAGTCCGCTCCTGTTGCGAAGGAATAATGCTCGTAAAGGAGCGAACAGAGCGGAAGAGGGTAAGAACCTAATCATACAATCATAATCGAACAGTGAAGTACTGTCGATTGTATAAACAATTTAACACTAGCACTATCGATGTTTGAGAGCTGGCCATCTCTACCAAAGCCAGTCGAAATGACTGATCTTTAAAAAATACGTAATAGTAGAATATTTCTATATTTATTGATCTATTATTATCTTACAAAAGGAACCCCATGTTCTGAGATCATAGAAACTATATAGTAACAACTTTAATAATAACAATAAGTACAATAATGAAGAATATTTAGTACCCAAAACCTTTGGTAACAAGAATATTAAATTAAATTTCCATTGGTAAATATAAGAAGTATAATATAATAATATAATAATAAGCGTAACAGAATAAATAAAGTACAAATATAACTTAAATTATTAGGTACAAAATTTATTCTTCACCACATTTCTTACAAACGTAAACTTTCTTCTGCGTGAATTTTCAGCATACATATTTATTTACAAAGATTGCAAATGGTTTTGGTCCTATTATTGTTACAGTACCCTATCTGACAGCATTTGCGTGAATAAGGTGAGTTCTTTGACGTACTTCGGATCTCAGACGCTGTTTGCTCTAGTCGTGATTTTTCATTGTCAGCGGCAAGTTCATCTGCTAATTGAAACAAAATCTTTTCGGGATATTTGCTCACCTGTGGTTTTCTCATATAAAATCCAGGTAAATGTGAAGCATTATAAAATACTTAAAGTGACCATCTTCTTGATCCCGACTTCACGCTATATTTTTTGCCATTTGGTCTGCTATATCTACTCCAAATTTTGTTTTATTATAAAATTAGACCGCTTCGGGTAGGCCCTTTTTGCTTTTTCCTAAATAAGGAAATCCATTTACAGCATAGTTTGTTTGAACTTCAGATGCCAGCCAAAATTTAATTCCGAATTTGTCGGGTTTGTTCGGTAAATATTGCGTAAACCTGCATCTGGTTTTGGTTGGGAAAAGTAGCTCGTCTATTGTAATGTTCGCGCCAGGTTTATAGCAATTCTGGGTGTTTTCAATAAACTTATCCCATACGTATGATATTAGTGCAAATCTGTCATTTTTCAAACGTTGGCTTCTATAATCTTTTTTGTCAAATCGAATAAATATCAATATTTCAAGAAACTCATTCCGACTCATTGTGCTGGAAAAGAAGAAGCTTGGTCCCCATATTCCACAAACAGGAAAGTTTCAATTTTTTCACTTCGTATGCCCACCGTGCGTACAATATTCCAAGGAATGCTTTCGATTTTGTTTCTGTAAGGGTCCGCTTTTTACCCAAAACTCGAGAAGCTTCTGCTTCGGTGCAAGATATTATACATTGCAACATATGGTTGTCAATTACTAGAGAAAATGCGCTAATTACTTTATCTTTCATAATACTTTTTTTTGCATATCCTGTCAGGCCGAATGTGTCTTTGAATATATCGTGCAAGGGTAACCTCCCAGGAGCTGACCCTTCTTGAATTCCTTCCCACTTGGTTCCATTTACGGCAATTTCATTTGGACCAGCTTGTACATTTTCAGTTTCACTTTCAGAACTTGTACAAAGAAAGACTTGCAATACACCCAAACCAGCTAGTTGCAGAAACAAAAGAAACCGTAATAGAAAGAAGACTGAAGAAGAAGCATCCCGCAGACCTCGCAATAGAAAGACAATAAACAACCTGGAAGATGGAACCCCGCTGGGGGTAACCATCCACATGCTATATTTTTCAAGTTATAACATTTTACCAAATGTCCTTCTGGACAAATTGTAAAATTACATAAATAAATAAATAAAAAAAAACCAAAAAAAAAAACAACGAATTTTGTCATATTTTCACACTAAACAATATTTCCGCAACTCGTGAAACATTGTCCTGTTATCGAGTCGATCTACAGTCTGTCACACAAGAGCGTGTCTGCGATATCTGCGAAACCTGACACCTAATCAGAATGAGATAAAAAGAATGTAAACAAACGAAAACTTCTCTAATACGCGTTGCTGAATACCTTTCAGTTTCATTTGAAACAGTGAAAGGAACAGAGCTTTTTAATATGAGTGCCGCGTACGCGAAACGTCGAAAATCGTCTGGCATGGGCGAATGAAAACAGAGATCGTGATTCGAGTAATATAATATTCACTGATGAATCTTCGTTTTGGGCATGGTGTCCTATTAGGCGTGCTTGGACTATCCATGGAAGAAGGATGATTCAAAGAAGTGTAAAACACCCTATAAAAGTGCATGTTTGGGGTTGCTTTAACGCACGCGGTTTTGGGACTTTGTGCGTCTTTACAGACAATCTGAATGCACAAAAGATGGTGAAATTGTACCAAAGGGGACTTCTCACATCCGTGAAACGTTGGTTCAACCAAACCGAGGACCAATGGATATTGCAAGAAGACAACGACCCTAAACATCGAAGTCGCATCTGCACCCAATGGAAAGCGAAAAACGCCATCACAGTACTTCCTTGGCCATCGCAGTCCCCTGATGCAAACCCTATCGAAAATGTGTGGTCCCTAATGAAATGCAAGCTGAGAGGAAGACGTATCACAAAAATAAGAACACTTGTACATCACATTCGAAAGATATGGAGGTCGTTACCAGAATCCTACGCTCAAAAATTAGTCGAGAGTATGCCGAAACGATGTCAAGCTATAATCGCTAATGGAGGAGATTGGACACCCTACTAAGTAATAGCGTATTAGTGTTTTAGATGTAGATTCAATTCATATAAATTTTTTTACAAATATATAAATATTTACAGAAATATCGCAGACACGCTCTTGTGTGACAGACTGTAATTCTTTTACGTCTCCTGTTCTTTACTTTAAATATTTCGTATATTTCATTTCAGTGGTATTATATCTTACTAGCGACAGCAAATCGCGATATCTGATTTAATTGAATCTACAGAGTGGTCTAAAAATTAGTTCCCACGATTTTTCAGGCACTTCCAATAGTCGGAATGGTCCAATAGCTTCCCATCAACTACAAATGCAATGTTAAGAACTTAAACAAAATTTTACTTTAATGAGAAATCAAAATCACCTGCATTTTTTAAAACGGATTAATACACTTTTGTTATATGGCATTCAATGAATTTATAAATTCTTTGCAAACAAGTATTGGGTCGAAAAATGATTAGTTTAAAGGATATTTTAACTGCAATTTTGTGCAACTTATCGTATGAAAGTTTTCTGTTCTTATGTTTCCCTTGTCTTTCATGAGATAAATTTTATAACATTAAAGCTAAAATATTTGTTAAAGTAATAATTTTCGGACCCAACTACCATAATATCCTTTTGTAGAAAATTAAAAGTGCATTGAATGGAGTGTTAAAAAACGCATTGTTCCATCTATAAAATAATATAGGTGACCTGGACTTTTCATCGAAGGAGAACTTTTTTTTTGAAATTGATAATATTATAATTTGTAGTAGATAAAAAGCTGATAAACTTTTATTCGAAACATATTTTTGTCCGGCTATCGAAAGTGCCTACAAAATCATGGGTACACTGACTTTTAGATTATCCGATATATTTAGCTTCTACAAATTGATTATAACGTGTATTATTACTTATATAATACATTATATATATGGTATACACAAATGTATGGATTAGTAATGATTCTTTAAAAGAATAACACACACACACACACAGTGAGAGAGAGAGAGAGAGGGAGAATATATGTATGCATGTATGTATGTACGTATCTGTTTATGTTGTTATCCTTTTAATGAGTCATTATTAATCCATACATTTGTATACATATACGATCACTTAATTAGAAAACATGGGAAAATGACACATGAATTGAAAGACGTTAGCATCAGTTTTATGAACTCATCATAAATATAAAAAATTATCATAAATGTATAGGATATATGTAATATATTTCTACACATAGTTTTATAACAAAATATGAGGCAAATGTTGACAAAAGTAGACCCAAATCTAATGACCTCAACCTTGGCATATGTTGTTGTCACAGGCGTCTCGGAATACAGCGCTAGGATAATCACATTCTTTGCATATCTTAGTCATCAAAAATTGTAACTAAGCAGTAGCAGCATACCTATGCGACCGGCTCCCAGCGATCACCCCACCACAGGAACTAAACAGTTGATATAAAAAACCCTCCCAAGTCAGTACTAGAGTTCTTTTCTCTTCATTTTTTGTTGTAACACTTTGAACCGTCACTCTGTTGGATTCATATAATAAAAGTCCATTTTCATATACGAAGTTTAATTTTCTTCACCCTATTCGTGAAAGAATTATTTCGTTCGAACTGGGACGCGAGGAAATTACCGGCGATCTGTTAATTTCGCGATTTCTTGTGTCTCCGACGTGACATTGTCAAAGATATTTCCCTAAGTAATCTTCGGATATGTATGGTAAGGAAACACAGCAAGTGTTGCACGCTTGCTTCACTCGCTCATAAAAATTTAGTCCACTCCAATAACAAATCCACACATACGCAAAGCGGGCGAGCGAGGAGTTTTTAAGAAAGATGTTTCTTGACCGAAAATAGAGCCACTTATCTCGTATGTGGAATTGGTATTGGGTTGGACTAAACCGTTACGAGCAAACGGAGCTCGCCAAGCAAATGGCGCAATGCGTGCGATATTTCTTTAAAATAACAACTGGCAGATAAATGCGACTATCGCGTCAGTTACGTCCGTGGTCACAGATACATACTGGAAATTTATGTATAGGCAGACTGCACTGTACTTAGTAGTACATATTTCTATATTTCTGTAAATGAAGGTGACATATATCAAGGTCAAAATCATTGGGTCTGGCGCTCCTTTTGTCAATATATTTACTAACCGTTTGAGTCCCAAGCAACGCGATCGCGCTGTTTAGATTTAGTGTCGAAATTTTTGTATTTCGTATTTTGTATTTTATTGTTATCTTCTCAGTAATTTTTATTGAACAAAACTTAAAATATTTATAAACTAATAGTACGCATATGTATAATAATATAGATGTACTTCATAAAAATAACAAATATGACGAGCGCTTTTGTTTTTTCCAAGATCCCTAGGACTAAAACGCTAAACATATGCAAAATATGCAACATAAAAAATACATTTCTGTAATAGTCTAGCGACAAAACAAATTTTACGTACTTATATTCTATTGAAATATGCATTTGCATAAACATCCGCATAAACGTTACAATTGCTAAACCAGAAATTATAAAACTCAACTTATGATATCAGCTGTACTGCTAATCAACTATTATAATACTTGAAACAACTCTAAATAATCAATTAAAAAGAGTAACCATCTTCACTATTACAAATTTTATATTCTACGATATTGATCTGGCACAACATTTTTATTTATTTATTTAATTTTACAATTTGTCCAGAAGGACATTTGGTAAAATGTTATAACTTGAAAAATATAGCATGCGGATGGTTACCCCCAGCGGGGTTCCATCTTCCAGGTTGTTTATTGTCTTTCTATTGCGAGGTCTGCGGGATGCTTCTTCTTCAGTCTTCTTTCTATTACGGTTTCATTTGTTTCTGCAACTAGCTGGTTTGGGTGTATTGCAAGTCTTTCTTTGTACTTTTTTGCGTATCTAGCGATTTCCTCTTTGACTGTTGGAATTTTTAGATCTTTTCGGATGTACTCATTTCTGACGTACCATGACGTTTGAATACTATGTATAAATGTATTCATAGCTCATGAATTCATTGAAAAATAAACGTCTGATCAACCATGCATCCGCATTCAATAAAAATTCTCTTTTATATATAACCGAAAATTAAATAATAAAAATATTATAAACATTTCAGCTTTTCCTGATATAAAATTCAACAGAAGTATTTAGGGAACTAAAAATTGGGGCCAACTTACCAACTTCTATTACCTTGAAATATGTTGTCAATACTGAACAATTTTTCCCTATACATATAAACACCACCGCTAGGGTTTAATTTGCAGGTTATAAAGCAAGTTATATTTAATATTATATGTATTATTTAACAATTCATTTTATAAACTTTTATTCTCCAAGCAATTTTTCAATGATAAAGAGTATATTTGTTACATGTACATGACCAAATGTAAATTGGAATAAAGTTCAATATTCCATATATCAATCAATTCATGGAAAATTGTTTCATGTTAGTGTTGCCGGCCGTCTAATAGTGTTTGGGTACTATTCTAGGCCAATCTACATATATTTTTTTTTATTTATTTATTTATTTAATTTTACAATTTGTCCAGAAGGACATTTGGTAAAATGTTATAACTTGAAAAATATAGCATGTGGATGGTTACCCCCAGCGGGGTTCCATCTTCCAGGTTGTTTATTGTTTTTCTATTGCGAGGTCTGCGGGATGCTTCTTCTTCAGTCTTCTTTCTATTACGGTTGCTTTTGTTTCTGCAACTAGCTGGTTTGGGTGTATTGCAAGTCTTTCTTTGTACTTTTTTGCGTATCTAGCGATTTCCTCTTTGACTGTTGGAATTTTTAGATCTTTTCGGATGTCCTCGTTTCCGACGTACCATGGAGCGTTAACTATCGTTCTTAAAATTTTTGCTTGTTCCGTCTCTATTTTATTTATGTGACTCATTGCTGCCGTCCCCCATAGTGGGACTCCGTATGTCCAGATTGTTTTGATTATTGTTTTGTATATATTTAGTTTATTCGTTGTGCTTAATTTAGATTTTCTATTGGTTAACCGGTACATCTTTTTCCTTATTTCACGTATTCTGTTTATTATAGATTTTATGTGATGCTTCCATGTAAGGTGTGTGTCTAAATGTATTCCTAGATATTCGACTTGCTTTGTACGTGCTATGTGGGCGCCGTTCAGTTGGATATCTGGTGTTGTTCCTTTTCTTAGTGCAAATGTTATGTGGTTGCACTTACTGGTGTTCGCTTTTATTTGTTTTCTTTGCAGCCACTTTTCTATTTTTGTAATGTGTTCTTGTAGTAGTTCTGCTGCTGTTTCTGGATTAATCTACATATATAGCATTAATTTTTGTTTTCTATTTAGACAATATTAAGAAATTATCTCTCTCGTAATCTAAGTTTAGATAGAATGAAGTGTAATCCTAACCTAAATTTAATTGAAGTTTTGTACGAATATTTTGGAAAAGAAAACTGAGTGATGCGGCGGTTATATGGATAAGAAAAAAGTTCTCCAGAATGTTGACCTTGACAATATATTTTTAAGATCATTGGAAAGGTGTAATCACCCGTAATCTCAATAATTACCAATTGAGTTGCCTAGAATTCTTAAATAATTAAAACATTTCACTAATTCTCCATTTTACATATATATCATCATTAAATAACAAAAATGTTAAAATGTAATGTTAAGATTGCTCCGTCTAGAATTTTGGAATAATTTAATTGGTTTTCCATTTTTACCGTCAAAATGAAATTTTCGTACTTTACTTTACTTTGTACTTTATTAAAAATTACTCGCATGTTGTAAATAATTAATCTAATTGACTTTACAACAAATATTAATCTATATCACTAATGTTTTCACTTACTATTAGTATTTTCATTATATTTATTCTCTTTATTTCGTTAGTCTTTTTCTTACATACGCAACTTCAAATTAGGTGATACCACTGTACGCCTTTGAAAATAGCACAACAAATATTCAAATACATAATCCCATTTCAACGTGATCTTGTTAAATTCGATTTGATAGACATTCTCTTTCTCCGCCTAGGAAGAATGGCATCCAATTATTATCTTAGAAAAAAATAGATAATAGATTGTTCAAATATTATTTATTAATAAATTCAATATGTCCCTTTTTTAATGTGTTAAACTCATACAACTACACGCTACATGTTTTATGGAATAACTTGATAACATAACTTTTACTACTAGTAAAAATAAAGGAAAAGTAAATGAAAAACAAAAATTACAAAAGCTAATTTCCGCTACTCAAACTGTTTCAAACAAACCTAAGAAATTATTTTAGAAGGAAATAAGTGAAACGTTTCCTCTGATACATTAGCATTAATCCATGATTCTTTCTCTAGATATAAATATTATTATCATCTTTTAACTGAAAAAGAGCAAATGTTGCTTCATTTGAAGTATTTTTATATTGATATTAAGAAATTTCAGAAGTTTTTCGAAAAACGGAATAAACGCTTCCAAGGAGTTATTTTTTAGTATTATCTTATTATAGAACAATATTGAACCATGTCAAACAAGTGCAAGAAATTACTTTACAAAGCAATCAACGAAAACGTTCTTCTGACACGTGAATCTATGGCTCTTTCCCTGCATAAAGTCAACAGGAGTGACTAATGTAACTAATAATAATGCGATTATTACATTTAGATGAGGTCAGTTGTCGTTTAAGAATGAGTCGTGCCAATTATGCTATCCGCTTCTCTTTACTTAGTCACAGAACATTCCAAGCTTCGTTTAATACTGTAACAGTAGGTTGCAGATATAAACATCATACGTACGCCCTTGACATTGCCAGCAGCGACAAGCGTGACACGTTAATGCGACTAGCTGTCAGGACAGGCCGCGCTCACCTTTTGCGTTGTTGCGTAACCGTACACGATGGACGGAGTTAATTGCACAAGGACCTCGAGGTGCTCTTATACCGCGCGTGTCTGCGCACCGCATTACGTCATAAAGTGCACACTGTTATTTCGCAACGTTTCTGTAACCTTGAAACGCGATGCCAATGCCGACTGTTAGCCGTTCACAGCGTATTCCGGTGCAAGAGTTCCGTAACAGGTATTAACAACGATTAGCACGAATAATAGTCGAAGCTGTTCTCCGATATTTACAAAATTTCTTTAAGCTATTACATTTAGATCACGTAACATGATCAAATGGCTAGTAATTTGTAAAATAATTTTAATAATTATTTACAAAATGCTTAAAATATGTTATGAACATCGTCATTCCGAACAACTTTACTTAATACATGTCACAATTACTCGGCACAAATCTCCAAGCTATATGCAAAAATATCTTTATCTCTATGTACCTTTAATACTATGTATTTTTTTTTAATTTTCACTTAAATTATCAGTAAGATAATTCAGTATAAATAAGTAAGTAATCAGTGTTTCGTTCACTCGCGGAGAGACGCGATCGCGAAGAAGCACGTCAACGGGAGTCGTAAATTCCCGTTACGATTTGATAATCGACGCCGCGAAATGACCGATCCCCTATTTCGTTTAGGATAACAGGGGTAGTTTATTGAATGCGACACGAATATGATAATGTATGATTCACAGTTTGTTCCAACAACTTTGTTATGAATAGTTACGCTGTTGCGTGTGTACAAGTTGAGTATGTGACTGATCTAATGGTAGAAACTGGGTCAATGGTGTTGACCGCTCGAAAGATGGTAAATCAGTGGCGTTTGGCAATGATGCGGTGGCAGAGGAAAGCTAGTGATGGGTGTGTCTAGCGTATGGAATCAGCGGATTTGTTCATAGCATTTTGGTTAGGAAAGTGAGGGTAGTGAACATTGTTTCTCATTGGTTAATAAGATGACCGGTAGACTAGGAAGGGTCTTAACTGCCCTCGGAGGAAAGTTGATAGTGGAGGCATCGCACGTGCTAAAAACTAACTTTCTCGTAATGGACAAGTGGACATTTGCTAAGCAGATGCTACATCCGGCTCGTAGGATCTTAGACAGATTTTTGTGAGATTTATGAGGGGTCCTTGAGGCTATTGAGGGTATGCCACAAGGATGTGCGGACATGTGGCTGCTGTCCTGCCCGCGGTGTGTAGCCTGGCCCAGGTGGAGAGTCGGTCGTCGTAACAGTTCGAGATACCTCGGCAGGTAGAGAACGATTATTTGTTGATGATTGCATTGGTGGTTGTGGTAAAACGAGGAGAGACATATAGAGAAATAAATGCGACAATGAATGCGATTAGGGTGTAATACCAGAATCCCGAACAGATATTGTATTCTTCCTCATTTTCTATCATCCCTCCCCATTTAAAAACTAACTTTTCTAGCTGTATCTTACAAAATGTCTGTCATTTGGAATTTTTTTTTTATTTATTTATTTATTTAATTTTACAATTTGTCCAGAAGGACATTTGGTAAAATGTTATAACTTGAAAAATATAGCATGTGGATGGTTACCCCCAGCGGGGTTCCATCTTCCAGGTTGTTTATTGTTTTTCTATTGCGAGGTCTGCGGGATGCTTCTTCTTCAGTCTTCTTTCTATTACGGTTTCATTTGTTTCTGCAACTAGCTGGTTTGGGTGTGTCGCAAGTCTTTCTTTGTACTTTTTTGCGTATCTAGCGATTTCCTCTTTGACTGTTGGAATTTTTAGATCTTTTCGGATGTCCTCGTTTCCGACGTACCATGGAGCGTTAACTATCGTTCTTAAAATTTTTGCTTGTTCCGTCTCTATTTTATTTATGTGACTCATCGCTGCCGTCCCCCATAGTGGGACTCCGTATGTCCAGATTGGTTTGATTATCGTTTTGTATATATTTAGTTTATTCGTTGTGCTTAATTCAGATTTTTTATTGGTTGACCAGTACATCTTTTTCCTTATTTCACGTATTCTGTTTATTATAGATTTTATGCGATGCTTCCATGTAAAGTGTGTGTCTAAATGTATTCCTAGATATTTGACTTGCTTTGTATGTGCTATGTGGGCGCCGTTCAGTTGGATATCTGGTGTTGTTCCTTTTCTAAATGCAAATGTTATGTGGTTGCACTTATTGGTGTTCGCTTTTATTTGTTTTCTTTGCAGCCACTTTTCTATTTGGAATTTGGTCCAAATTTTTTGATGAAGATTTTCTTCTTAAAACTTGGGAAACGGAGCTTCCGGGTAAACTAAGCTAATATTTTTAGTTGTCACTATTGCTTTATCTTTTTTACGAGATAATGTAGCATACAATGTAGAAAACTATTCTTAGTTTAGATTTCCGATTGTTATTTCTTACTGCTTTTAAAATTCTATTAATCTTCTTGAAATTAACTTCCTTCTGCTTTTAATTCTTAAATACAAATTAAGAAAATAAATATCTAAAAACAATTTGAGTTTCACAGATAGAAAACAATATTTGAAAATCGATAATGAATAATGAATAAATTCAACAGAACTTGTAAAACGACTTAATAGTTCAATCCTTCATTTTTTATTTATTTATTTATTTAATTTTACAATTTGTCCAGAAGGACATTTGGTAAAATGTTACAACTTGAAAAATATAGCATGCGGATGGTTACCCCCAGCGGGGTTCCATCTTCCAGGTTGTTTATTGTTTTTCTATTGCCAGGTCTGCGGGATGCTTCTTCTTCAGTCTTCTTTCTATTACGGTTTCTTTTGTTTCTGCAACTAGCTGACATGCCTAATGCACCATCGATATCCCTACGGTTCTTTCGCCGAATATTCGGAAGAATGCATACGCGGCGACCGTAGCAGCCATCTAATAAACGCGTGCGTAGTGGTGATATGGAGGGGCAACAAAGAAAAAAATCCGTTTGGTTTTGAACAAAAGATTCATTCTGCCCCGAGCTGCGAATTGCCAAAGGTTTAGCGTCATAGCGAAGCAAACTCAATTCGAGATACATGATTATTAACTCTTGATTGTTAATCGTTGATCGTGGATAGTTAATCGCCAATCGTTAATCGTTAATTGTTGATCGTAAATTGTTAATCGTAAATTGTTGACTGTTGATTGTTAATAATTTAATAAACCCTTATTGTTGAACATGAAGAGTATTTCTTGTGGGCACCTTCTTCAACTACCACCTCATGATCTACCTGATCGTATTACATTATACATTGTATATGGATGAAATATCAATTTTATTAAAGTATCAAATAGTTTTAACTATAAATTTGCTTTTTTTATATATATCTTCTATATTTTATTATTTATATTTTATATCTCCGTTACTTTTAATGATATGCAAAAATTCCAAAGGAATAAACCGTTCAATTCGAAAAATGTTATAATAAATAAACAATATTCTCAGAGTCATATCCTTCGAAATTACAATGCCATCAATGTTCTCTTTTAACGGCACTACACATTTCCATCATCGTGAAATAATAACTGAGACCGAAACCAATCCAATGACCTATAAATAACGCTATGACCCTAACGTGGGCCTGAATACGAAAAGTTAAAAAAATGTTTGCTAATAGATGCGAATAATAAAACAACTACAATACAGAGGTTACCGAAGGAAAGTTTATCGTAACAAGTGTTCAAAATTATTTCCGTTAATTTCTAACCATTTGCTAATTTGATTGCGAAATAAGCATCGCCCATTCGCGAGAATTTTTGCTGTTACAGAAGAACAAGCTCCTCACGTGTTTTGAACTTTGTCGAAAAAGTCTACTCTTTAATAAACCTCAGAAAAGGGATTCAGGCATTGCAATACGAGAGTTAAATTAATTTCCATTTTATTAAACTGGCTTGTGTAAATGCGAATTCTGTGAAGTGTCTCATCGTATCTCAATTGCTTTCCTTGTTCTTTGTTCTTACATTCGCCATATTCACAGCAGAGCGATCCAAAATCAAGTAATAGTAATATTAATCTGTAGAAAATGATCGTTAATCAATTTTGAAGTACGATATAGAAAAAGATATTTAATGCATTAAAAATGAAAATTACCGAACGAAATAGAGAAAAGGTCTCGATATTTGTAAGAATATGAACAATTTCATTGTAATTTCCCAATAACTCCTCGCCCAAAAAAAAAAAAAAAAAAAAAAAAAGAATCGAATGCAATCTTAAATTAAGAAAAAATTACATGATAATTACATTTCAGTAAGCATAATCCAAGATAAGGTTATTTAAAAACTTCTGCTACGAAGCTTCAGGAACACGTAACCGTCGAACTCGATAATCGTCTTTCTTTTATTGTGATATCAAATTTGAAGTCCTTCGACAGCAACCAAACTGCTCTGTGTTCTCGTCTAAAATTATCTTCTAGCACATCGATGGCGAGTAACATTTCATTGTAGCAGTAAGCGTATATGTTACACTGTTGCCATTTTCGTACATATATTTTCGCGAGCGTGGGTTTCGAGTTAAGTGCATAATTCTGTATTGTGACAATTCGTTCGCCTGAGAAGAATATTCTTGACAAGAATATACTATTCTGAGTTAATTTCGCTATCATTCAACTGCAACAATTTATTCTCTGGATAAAATCACTTTTTGTTATTTCTTGCTGGAAAGGAATGTGATATGGATGTATCCTATTACTAAGTAAAATAAAAACCTTGAAACAGAAGATTTACTGACGCCATTATCTCTATTTATTTCTCTAGTAGATAAGTGTAGATTTACAGTAATTGCTGCCAAACCTTAATAACATTATTAATCACCGGACATATTCCTTTTTATTTTGATAGTTTGCAAGAGTCCCTCTAAGTATGTCTAGGTATTTTTTTTAGGTATAGTTGGCATTCACCTAGTACTAACGTTACATACATCCGACTGTACTCGAAACTCGTTCAAATGAATCTGCACTGCAGGAAAGCGTACTAGGACCAATACTGTACACATTATACACGGCAGACATACCAACAACTGTTAACAGCAAAATACTTACGTTCGCGGACGATACGGCCATACTAGTGAGACACACAAATCCAGAAACAGCAGCAGCACTACTACAAGAACACATTACAAAAATAGAAAAGTGGCTGCAAAGAAAACAAATAAAAGCGAACACCAGTAAGTGCAACCACATAACATTTGCACTTAGAAAAGGAACAACGCCAGATATCCAACTGAACGGCGCCCACATAGCACATACAAAGCAAGTCAAATATCTAGGAATACATTTAGACACACACCTTACATGGAAGCATCACATAAAATCTATAATAAACAGAATACGTGAAATAAGGAAAAAGATGTACTGGTTAACCAATAGAAAATCTAAATTAAGCACAACGAATAAACTAAATATATACAAAACAATAATCAAACCAATCTGGACGTACGGAGTCCCACTATGGGGGACGGCAGCAATGAGTCACATAAATAAAATAGAGACGGAACAAGCAAAAATTTTAAGAACGATAGTTAACGCTCCATGGTACGTCGGAAACGAGGACATCCGAAAAGATCTAAAAATTCCAACAGTCAAAGAGGAAATCGCTAGATACGCAAAAAAGTACAAAGAAAGACTTGCAATACACCCAAACCAGCTAGTTGCAGAAACAAATGAAACCGTAATAGAAATAAGACTGAAGAAGAAGCATCCCGCAGACCTCGCAATAGAAAAACAATAAACAACCTGGAAGATGGAACCCCGCTGGGGGTAACCATCCACATGCTATATTTTTCAAGTTACAACATTTTACCACATGTCCTTCTGGACAAATTGTAAAATTAAATAAATAAATAAATAAATAAAAAAAATGAATCTGCACAATACCGAAAATTGACTAACCTCTGATCATTATCCTAAGGTTGCCATAATTTAGCATCAATAACGTTCATTTATACCGAATGTAAACGTGGTTATGTTATGTTCCTTTCGTTAATAACCGCTTTGATACGACGCTTAATAGCAATACTGGATTAATACATTTGAAATTACATATGGGATGAATTAATACATTTCCGAATTTTGTATATTCACCGTTACGCGAAGGTCATATTGTAAGGTCGTGTATACGGTTTCAATTTCAGCTATTACGCAATAATGATAGAAATATGTAATCCCATTAAGGGAAACATTGATGAGATTGCAGTCTCAAAAAATATAACCTCGAGAAAATTGTTTGTTTACCATAACATTCTTCGAACTAAACAGTTTATTCCTTTGGCACTTTTGCATATCATTAAAAGTAACGATGATGTTGCTTTGTTAACTACATGTCCATATCATAACATAATAATTATAATTACCAATTAACACTGAATTTTTGTATTAAAAAAAATAAAAGCGAAAAATGAAAAGCTGTATTATAATGATTCGTAATTGAAACATTTAGCAAATCTTTTATTAAACAACTGATGAATAAATTGCTTTTTACCGATGAACATCGCTGTTCCACAATAAAATAATGAACAGCAATAGAATAACGTATTAATCTTGCAAATCGTTTGATAAGAAGATTGTGATTTATTAAAGCGTATTAAAATCTCCAGAGGCAGCATCAGTAATCTACCAATGAATAAGCATTGGTGGATAGCTCCATGCTCATGACAAGCTCCATATACATTAAACAATCACACGTGTATTTTGAATACATATTCAACTACATCACAGATTACAAAAATATAGAATATTTGAAAAACCTAGATAAATAGAATGCTTTCAATTTTAAATTTAAGTAGAATAATATGTATCAACTTTTTAAAAATAGTTAAAATGATATTTTTGATCATGTGGAAGTTTTTACATATTTCTATTCATAAAGACAACATTTGTTGCAATTTATATAAGATAAATATAATCACAAAAGTATGTCTTAGGACATTAGCAAGCATATTAGTATTTCTTTTCTTTTTAAGACGATTGTATGTATTGTTTTAACGTACAGATATATATTGTTGAGATTGACTGATAGAGGAACGAGTGGATGAATTTGTAATAGAAAAATATATTGAACTAAGCACAGGTATAAGTATAAATATAGATACAGGTATAGTATACGCTGATCCAGATCCTCACTCTTACAGTTTTACAATAAAATAGGAAGAAGGGCGATAGGAAGCACGTTCATATATTTATAGCAAAAGACGTTACCAAAAAGTTAACTTTGTAGCTCTAGCTGAAGGCTATAGGAAACAGCAATAGAAATCTACTTATAGCCCTTTTCTTTCTAGATCTTGTGATCCAAAACAAAATTTATATTCAAGGGCACAATAATATGGACCTCTCCTTATTTAGAATTTTTTGTTTCACTAAATTCTATTCTCTTCGCAACAGTGGTCTACAGGTCATGAATATACAAAAGAAAAGGTGCAGAATTTTTCTTAAGGTAATTACTTCAACACTTGTAATAATCGAATATCTGTAACAATGTGTATACGGTTTAGAGTATTTAGATGAAGTAAATATTTATTTTTTGTCCTTATATGTGTATCAGAAGATATGCAGCGCAATGTTTGCATTTCTTCCAAGCTGATAAGCACAATAGGTACTTTCTACACTTCTATATAAAAGTGTATATAAATGTTAGAAATATATATCTGTTATGCTCGGACATATTATGAATACGGGCATCGATTAAACTCCTATCTTTCTTCTTTTTACTACGAATCATAAAAGATGGGGGAAGAGTATTATTCCGTAGCAAGTACCAACGATATTCAACTTTGTGATAAGTCGCGTGAATGAAAGGCATTCACTGTGTCCTTCGCCGTTCATCATTCTGATGTGAACAGTTTCAGGACAAAGAACCAACAAGCTGAAGGAAGACAGAATTTAGATGGTCAAGGAGTAATTAATTAATTAAAAAGTAATTTTCATAATAATCAGAGACTTTCATCGGGAAAAGTTAACGTTCGTTTACCAACTAAGTTCATTTGTAACAAGTTGTTAAAAATTGCTATGTCTACACCGATTCTACACCGATCGATTCTTCGTCTGACCGATTTGTTTAATTGAAGATCTATTTAAAAAAGGTGCTGCTAAAATATTGACCTCGAATTTAAATTTCAAGATCGATTTTTTGTTTTTTTTTTTTAAGTTATTATTATTGCACTCTCTTATACTCGTCTCGAGGAATACAAGTCTCAAATGAGCCGCTATCTTGGAAAAATATCTTAAAATTCCATTGGCTGTTACATTGACGTTATTTACAATATGTTTACATTTCGCAATGATATATTTTCTTTATTTATTTATTTATTTATTTAATTTTACAATTTGTCCAGAAGGACATTTGGTAAAATGTTATAACTTGAAAAATATAGCATGCGGATGGTTACCCCCAGCGGGGTTCCATCTTCCAGGTTGTTTATTGTCTTTCTATTGCGAGGTCTGCGGGATGCTTCTTCTTCAGTCTTCTTTCTATTACGGTTTCATTTGTTTCTGCAACTAGCTGGTTTGGGTGTATTGCAAGTCTTTCTTTGTACTTTTTTGCGTATCTAGCGATTTCCTCTTTGACTGTTGGAATTTTTAGATCTTTTCGGATGTCCTCGTTTCCGACGTACCATGGAGCGTTAACTAGTGTTCTTAAAATTTTTGCTTGTTCCGTCTCTATTTTATTTATGTGACTCATCGCTGCCGTCCCCCATAGTGGGACTCCGTATGACCAGATTGGTTTGATTATTGTTTTGTATATATTTAGTTTATTCGTTGTGCTTAATTTAGATTTTTTATTGGTTAACCAGTACATCTTTTTCCTTATTTCACGTATTCTGTTTATTATAGATTTTATGTGATGCTTCCATGTAAGGTGTGTGTCTAAATGTATTCCTAGATATTCGACTTGCTTTGTACGTGCTATGTGGGCGCCGTTCAGTTGGATATCTGGTGTTATTCCTTTTCTAAGTGCAAATGTTATGTGGTTGCACTTACTGGTGTTCGCTTTTATTTGTTTTCTTTGCAGCCACTTTTCTATTTTTCTAATGTGTTCTTGTAGTAGTGCTGCTGCTGTTTCTGCATTTGTGTGTCTCACTAGTATGGCCGTATCGTCCGCGAACGTAAGTATTTTCGCAATGATATATGAAGTAAATAGTGTAATATTGATGGGGAAACAAGAAATTGCATTCGTTACCACGATAACCTACTCTAAATAGAATGACGCACCTATTTCATAATTTTCAACTTGCAAAATTACTCATTGCATGGAAGAACTTTTTAAAAAATTGTTGAATGTCGTCGAAAAGGACACGATTTGACCTTATTAGTATCATTGCATCTGGATACGTAGAGAATACATAAAATCAATTACATTCTTTTTAAATATAATACAATCACATTCCTGTGTTGGTCAATGCATTTCATAATTTCATACGAGCGCTTAATAGCAGTTTACGTCAAAAACCATTAGTTCATATATCAGGAAATATTTTAATATATGATAAACACAGGGTGAAGCATTTAAATGACACACTTAATAATTATATTAATAACGGAAATGGTTATACGAAAAATTGCAGAGAACAAAGTTATCTGAAGGGGCACATGCAATGGTAGATAACATTTTTTTTTTTTAAGTCATGTCTATGAGATTTCAAGCTCATTAACATTTTTTAAATGGAACTACATATTTTTTAATACATTAATCGATCCACTTTGGCATTCTCTATTAAAATGTATTAAACTATTTATGTCGAAATGCTATGCATTAATTTAATAGATATTTTAGCTTTAATTTCATCAAATTTAAATGTCTGAAAGAAACATAATGAAAAAAAGGAATACCACCACCTTGCGCCCTTCCTTGTCCTTCATATATTACAATTTTACAAAATTAAATTTAATCTGTCCGCTAATCTAATGATTTTTTTACATAAATAGGTTAATACTTTCTATGAAAAATATTGTGATGAATCAATTGATGTGTTAAAAAATATATGGTTTCATTAAAAGAACGATGATGATCTTGAAATCTTTTTAAAGACTAACTTTCAGAAGAAATATTACTTACCATTATGTGTCCCTCTAAAAAGTATAACTTTTATCTCTAAAGATTTTCCATGCGGAAATTTAATAACGGAGATATATATTTAGGTGTGCCTATTTAAATGCTTTAGAGGAAAGTATTAAATTTAGGAGATATTTTAAAATATTATCACAATATTATACAAATGAAGTACAATATTATTGTGCTTTTGAAACGAAAATAATGAATATCTCCTGATTTGATTTTTTGGCATGATCAACTTAATACTCCCCTATATGGAATAACGAGATACATCAATCGCGACATAAATAAATGTGATTTTATTCTTACAAACTGTAATTGATCTACATATTTCTCCTATGTGCCCACCTGCAAGGAAACTAATAACAAATTCTACCCCCTACGACGCCATTTAACTCTTGCTTGAAGGGTTTTTTCGTACAGTAACTAATTTTGTAATAGTTGAATTTGTTTTAGATGATCTATTTCATGTACTAAGAAATAATTTTCTGTTTCTTCATTTACTATTCGTTTACTCTTTCTTCGTTCTCTCTCTCTCTCTCTCTCTCTCTCTCTCTCTTTCTCTCTTTCTGACTGCAGAATGTAAACGTATTGTAAATAATGTCAATGTAAACGCAAATGGAACATTAAGGTCATTTTCTAACGGAATGGTTCATTCCAAGCAAAAGAGTCGTACATACCAATATTTTTCTAATTTATTTATAATTTCATGTAAATATCTCAGGAGCACATAAAAGAATTAAACAAACTAGATTTTCATAATCGTTGATGCTATATTGTAGATCTACGATTCTTTTCTCCTACAGAAACTTACATCGAGTAACTTACACTATTTGAAAGACTATCAGATGGTTAATTTCCGGCGGGACAGCCAGCTACGCTCGTTAAGGCCTCGAACTGAAGACCGCACGTCACGAGTTCGAATCCTCTCGCCCGGGATATAACACTACATCCCCGTCGTCAAAGGACGCGGAGAAACCCAAAATCTCTCTCTCTTTATAAAAGTAATATACAACAGGCAAGCCGAAGCTTACTTGACTGTTGTGTGATACCTTTACAACGAGTGGATTGATTACCCGGCCGGTACCCAGGACCCGACGATCATTCAACTTTGCCCTGGGTCCATCGTCCCGCCCGTGGAGGTTTTAGCCGGTAAGAATCCGGCACTACCTTCTGCCGCCCTGTGTTACCCCAGACCACACAGCGGTAAAGAAAGAAAGAAAGAAAGAAAGAAAGAAAAAAAAAAAAAAGGTGTCTATGAAGATTTCCTCCACGTAAAAAAAAAAAAAAAAATTTTTTTTTTATAGTACGAAAGGAAAGACCCCTAAACAAGGATGGAAGGTATATATAAAATAGGACATTATCGCCTTTCGGCGGCACTTTCCAGATTTAAGGAGCGGGCAGAGAGGGAGAGAGAGAGAGAAAAAAATTTTTACTATTGTAGAGTAACGCGGCGGAAGGTGATGGCGGCCCAAGGGCGCTCCACTGTTGCCCCCTCAGGCCACGACTAGCAGTGAGGGTGGCACTAGGGGCAATAGCCTCACCTAGCATCAGATTAATCAGTTAGGAAACTTATAGGATCGGCTCATTATCGAGAAAACGCGGAGAGTGCACTGGCAGTAATTCGCAAGAGATCCCGGTGTACTCCTGTCACACGCGTAGGCAGACCATCGTGGAGTTTTAGTCGGTAAGAGTCCGACACTGATCTGCTCCTGCCGCAGCGGCGGAGTGTCCATGAGGATTTCTCCACGTACAAAAAAAAAAAAAAAAAAAAAAAAAAAAAAAAAAAAAAAAAAAAAAAAAAAATAAAAAAAGATTATCATTTTCTATTTACGATGTTGCAAAACTATCGTAGCCCTCAATTAATTTATAATTTTATATCTTTGATTTATAAATCTTATAAAATTATATGCAATATATTTATGATACTTGAATAATGTCTCTCATATAAATATCACAATATTTTAGCGTATAAAACTGTATAAAATGGATATTGAAATAAATGAAAAATAATAAAATAAAATTGCGGGACTCCTCAGATTACGGATGTTTCTCGAGGTATGTATACCTTTTTTTCTAATTATCGCATTTCTATAATCTACATACATATACACATATCTGTACATTTACACATATACTATATATGCCGCTAAATTACCTATGATAATTGTACTACAATAGATCAATTAGATACAAAAAAGTTAAACAGAAAAATGTGAACACAGAATTTTTATTATTTTTTATCTGATTACTTTTAGATAAATTTGTATTTTTTCAAGGCTTTTGTACTTTGAATAAATGTACTTTGAATAAATTGAATAAGGAATTCAATGAATACGGTTCGTGCGAAATAAAAATAGGTGAAATTTTGTCTGCAAAAAAAACTAGTTATCGTTTCTGGATAAAAGCAGTGCTGCAAAATTACAAAATAACATTGAAAATTAAATTTTGATAGAAAAATATAAGTTTGTAAATATTTTTTCCATTATTGATATAATTTGGTATTAAATTAAGCTGCAAACATAATCTTTTCCTCATACTTGTTTTTGTCCCATAAATATTTTAAGAAACTCTTATATCTATTTTTATCGCTGTATATTTATTTAAATATGCGTTTAATGAGATATTGGTTAAACGCAGTTACTTTCAATATTGCAATGTGATGAAGAACTCCGCCATTCGGAAGGAGGGCGTTCAAAATCATTTTCTTAAGTTTCATCATTTTTGATTATAAATAAAAAATCGCTGTTTTCGATATTATTTTATTCTATATGAAAAAATGTAATTTGTTTAGTATTTTAGTAGCTTTTCATAAATATGACAATTGTATAAACGAAAGGGAGATACGCCACTATTTCAAATAAGTCCTTCGTTACAGGATTGCAAAATATCTACATATTTATTTATGCACAGGAGAATGTTGCTTAAGAGAGAACAAGAATCACTAAACGAAACAAGTCGTACAAGGTCAAAAGAAATCGATAGTCATTCTTTGAAAGATATGCTTACAGAATTTCTAAAACTCAAGGAAAGCTACTTTTAACGATTCTTAGAATAATCTACCATAATAAAAGAAACATAACAAACCGTTCACAGTACGATTCTCGAATATATGCGAATTTATCGGATTTTGTTGTGTCATTTTTTTAAACTTTCGTTCTATTCGGTTTTTCCATACGTTTATTAATTTATGTATAACTACTTATACATAATTTATGTAAAATTAATATTGATTATATCCAACAATCGAGTGTGAACTATGATGTGTGTATAAATTACACATGTCTAATATATTATAATTATATATATAATAATATATATAATATATAATATAATATATAATATATAATATATAATATATATAATTTATTATATAAATACCTAATTTTTATGAAATGTTTATAAAAATTTTAAAAAATTTATATCATATGTTAATTAGATATAACTTTTTAAAATAAGAATTTAAATTAAATATACATTTTAGATTGAATATAACAAATGAAATGAAGTAACTAATGATACCTAGCAGAATAAAAATATGGTATGTCTTGTAACTGGTCCATCTACCATTCAGGCACGTTTGTTCATTTTAATCTTAATATACGACATGTATATGCATTACCGGCCAGAAAATATCAGGTTGCCTATTTGTTACATTTATCGCGAAAACTTTAACAAATGTCTCTTTATATAGTATTTTATATTAAATGTATAATACGAATAAAATAATAGATTCATTAGATGATAATACAATCGCTTAGTTACCAACTCAATAAAATAACTAGAAAATAAGGACAGTAAAAAGCATTCAATTTCTACTAAAACATGTGTTTTAACACTATTTGTAACCGATAAAGTAGCATGTATTCTTTAACAATATTTTACTAAAATTCGCCACAATTCATCTCAATACTTCGCGGAAGTACTAAGATCAAATTACAATAATCTACAATACATAGTTATCGACCTAAACTATAAAATTATTCGTATTAACAATAAAAAAGTATTTGTATTAAATATTAACAACTATCTTAATAGTTATGTTTGGCAGAGTATGTGCTATTATTGAAAGCGCTAAGAAATTTTTCACATGAAATTTGTTCGACTTGATAGAAGAAATTTAATGAAATATATAATAAGCATTATAATATTATATTAGAAATCTACATATTCTATTAAAATTCGTCTTGTTACGTTTCTAGATATTGTTGTTCGGTTTACTTTACTGTGAATTTTGAAATTCGGGTAAATAGTAGTTGCTGCCACCAGAAACAATCTAAGGATTGCTTCAATTAGAATTTTTTCGTTGTCGTTATCTTGCTCGATGATCCCGAATTGTCGTATCCTTTAGTAATTTTGTCGACAATTAAATATCGGTGAGTAGCGTCGACCGATGTTCAACGCGATTACCAACTAAACTCCACGTTTCTGCTAACCCGCTACGCGCAGGAGTACTGGCACTGGAAAGGATTAAAATTGATGAAAATGAATGCTCGTTTAATCTAACAAACATTTTCCACAACAAGAGTTTATTCTGATTTCGATTGGTTATTAACAGAATTATTTAGAATAATCGAATTTACAATCGTTCGCGATACGCTTTACTAATTACAAGATTTGAATTTAAGTGATATTCGACGTTTTACAAATTGACAAATACAAGCACGTCGATTAACGAAAACTGACAAGAACTGAGAATTAAATGAAACAGAGAATTAAAACTAGAGAACTAAAGAATTAAGGAACTTAGGAACTAAGAACTAAGGAATTAAAGAACTAAAGAATTAAAGAACTTAGGAACTAAGAGCTAAGGAATTAAAGAACTAAAGAATTAAAGAACTTAGGAACTAAGAGCTAAGGAACTAAAGAACTAAAGAATTAAAAATTAAAGTTACTGAAATGTTAAGAATTGCGGAATTGAGATCTAATCGCTATAAACCAAGAAATTACTTGCCAAAAGTTGGGTAACTGATCACCAAGAACCCAGGAATCAATCACCAAGCACTGAGGAACTAATCACACAGAACTAAGGAATTATCTGAATAATGAACAATGAGTAGTAATCTGAATCACAATCTAAATGATAACGAACTGAAGAACAATAACGATCGTACTTCCAACTTGCTACGTTTATTTATAGTCCGTTCCATCACAGAAGAGGGGGGGGGGCGCCATGTGGCGGTTTGCGAAGCTCGAATTCGGTTTCTAACCAATTTGTTAAATTTATTCGAATTGAAACACCGTCTCGCGCTATTGGTAGGTTTTAGCCTTTGTTACGGCGCGTGCGTAGCGCGAGACATGACAGTCTATAAAATCAAATAACTTTCCTGTGAAAAATTTGTGTCCGTAGATTTAGTGAGAGAAGTAATGACTGAAGTATACATTTAAATCGAACATATATATTTGTATGTCGGATTCGCGCTAGGATTAGGGTTGTGGGCGTCCAAGGAATCTGCGCTTGGATTAGACATTGGCGTGGTCTATTACGATGACGAGTTTGGCGCAAAGATAATAAATATTCGCGGTGGTTAGACGCTCGCGACTAGTGACGATGGTCTCGGGTTCGGTAACGAATCCGCGATCAACGGGATGACAAACACAATATTGGACTTGATACACTTGTTCCCTGTACTAGTCAAACTTCTCGAACTGCACTGACTCAACCGAATTGAACTATACTGAATATTGAATACTGAATACTGAATCTCAGTCAAAGTGGAACTGCCCTTATATACCCCTCTCCATATTCCTCAGGTCGATCCCTGTTGTAAGGAGAGTTATTTAATTACTTCGTACCTCTGTTAGGTACACGTCCCTCCCGTGACAGCGGCTACGTTCAGTGACTCATTATGTCACTTCGTGCCCAAACTCACTGTCATAAATCTCGGATAATCCTATTCGACTTAGCTCATGAACAGCTATTTCTCGGTTGTATTGTTTAAGTACGGCTGTAGTAAAATGTCTGGACTAAAGTATTTGGGACTATCCCAAACATTCCGAAAGGAAGGACGTCCTTTCATCTCCGACATGTATATATTCAACAAGCTAATACGTCTAATGTATTTAAACCGCAAATTAGAGACGTAATATATTACAAATTATAAAGACGTGCCTTAATGCGAAACAAAAATATTAAGCAGCAGCTTAGTCACGACTCGATAGTTTAATAGTTGACATTCAGATAACTACCTGACTACTACTAACTACTAACTAGTATTCGTTATACCTCTATTGTACCTTAATAGTAGTTCAACATCGTACAAAGCAACGTTATTTGGAACAGTCATTTTCTTATAGTACCTACTCACTTTCCTTTCCTCTTTGCTGCATTACCTGCCCTACCAGTATTTATGACCTATCCTCTTTCATTTCGTTGTTATCCTTCTCCTATCTATAGTCTCCTTCACCGATGTCTTTAAATTTTCCCATTCTTGTACTAAATACTTCTTCCTCCTCTTTCAATATTTTGAAGTTTATTGCAATTTTATACCTGTTTGCGATTTCTAAGTTTCATTATACTTTCCCTTCTTCTATCTTTTTACCTTCTAATCTTATCACTATGATTAATGGTTAGTGATCGAATTTTACTCTATTTCCTAAATAAAACTCTAATTTTGTCGTTGTGACCTGTTGTGACTGTCACCACTTCATTGATCACTGATGTTCCCCTCTTCTCCACTCTATAAGTTTCCTTCTTCTCCTATTTCTGCTTTACCTTTTTGTTATCCTTCCCATCTCTCTATTGCTATACACTGTTCAGAAAATCCATACTTCTTCCTCTATGTTTATTTTTCTTCCTGCTAGTCTATTTCATTATTCTAATCTAACCCCACTCTCCTCTAACTCCTGTCACAGCTCCACTGCTTGCAGTTCCCTTCCTCTTCTCCCTTTGTTTCGCTCACTCGCGGAGAGACGCGATCGCGAAGAAGCACGTCAACGGGAGTCGTAAATTCCCGTTACGATTTGATAATCGACGCCGCGAAATGATCGATCCCCTATTTCGTTTAGGATAACAGGGGTAATTGAAGTGATTGTTACACGGATATAACAATATATAATTAACAGTTTATTCCAACAATATTGTAGTGAATAGTTACGCTGTTGCGTAGGTACAAGTTGAATATGTGACTGATCTAATGGTAGAAACTAGGTCAAAGGTGTTGACCGTTCGAAAAATGGAAAATCAGTGCTGTTTGGCAATGATTTGGTGGCGGAGGAAAGCTAGCGATGGGTGGGTCCGAGGACATGAGATGAGCTGATTCGTTAAGGAATAGATTTCGTTAAAAGAGAGGGAAATAGGCTTCGTTGTCAATTGGCTGGTTGCTGCGTTCTTAGGTGAGGAAGGGTACTAGCCGCCCTCGAGATGAAGTTGCTGGTGGGAGGCTGCATACGCGAGAAGAACTAACTTTCTCGTGTCAACCCGTGATGCACAATAAGTTTAGGAAATAAATCAATGGAAGACTGTTTGTTCGGTATGAAGGACCTTTAGCTGGAAATTCCTGAGGTTTATGAAGGGTACTTGAGACTATTGAGGGTACGCGGTAAGGACGTGAAGACATCTGGCTGCCAGCTTGCCCACGGCGTGTGGCCTGGTCCAGGAACAGAGTCGGCCGTCGTAACACCCTTTTTATATAATAAACCGGATATAAGTTAGCATCCGATATGGGGTGTATGTTAAACGTGTTGGTTTGTTTAATAAAGAGACGAGTGATGGATTCGTAGTTGTCTGATATATTAAAATGAATATATGTACAAGTACAGAGATATGTAGTGTATGCCGGTCGTAATTTGTCTATCGATGACTCGCTATTCAACGGTATATGACTCACCCTAATGATTGTCCTAAAGAGCAATCTAAAAAAAATTCGTCTACTTGTGTCGACCGGTGTTATTGTAAAAAGTTCAAATGTAAGTCCGGTTGACGATTACAAATAACGACGATAATATTTTGTCCAGAGTTCGTTTACCTTTGAATCTAGCAAACCAAAACAACGTTAGTATTCCAAAGCACAACAATATGAGTTTCTGCCGATTCAAAGCTTTCGTTCATTCATGTGCCGCTACAGATATAAACAGCAAATATATTATAAACGGCTTTCCATATTTGGGAAAAGATGAAGGGACAGAATCTTCAGTTTCACTTGGGAACGCGACTAAACTTTTAGCAAAAAGAATTACGGTTGTTGGAAAAATTCGCGCAAATAGATAGGAACTACCAAAATTGGCAAAACAGACAAAGAACGGTATAACACGCTGCTCAACAAAATTATATCGTTCAAATAATTGTACTTTGACAATTTACAAAACTAAACCACATAAAAAAGTACTGATTTTTAGTTCAATGTATAGATACATACAAATGGGAAAAAATGATGCCCGTGTACCAGAGACAATTACATTATACAATAGGATTATAAAAATACATAGATTATACAAATTGTATAATAGCAGCAAATTCGGTGTAGATGTGACCGACCAAATGGCCAGAAAATACATTGTAAAATCTGAATCTCGGAGATGATTTGTACATGTACTTTTCAATATACTACACTTAGCCAGGATAAATGCATGGATTTTACATAAAGAAACCACGGGAGAAGGAATTTCGAGGCAAGAACTTTTCTTTCAATTGAGAGAAGAACTTGCCACCGAATATCAAAAAGAGCAACAGCTGGACAAAGAAGATCCAGCGGAACCAGTCACAAATGTAAGTACAAATTCACTTGAACGGAAAACATACGAGATAATATATTGCAAAAATAAGAAGACTAACAAAATCTGTCTAAAAATAAAATTAAAAAACAAAATAAAATATAAAGAAATATAAAGAACGTGGAAAATATGCTGTCCAGAAACCTATAACTTGTAAAAAAAAAGGGGAGGGTGGTGTTACGTCGCGTAAGACGGTCCGTGCGATGTCCCTCATGGTCTGGCCGCCGAGGTCCACACACCGTTACACTGACCCTCGATAAACCTAAGGAACCACCATAAACCGAATCTTCACAGTTTAATTTCTATTCGCATAAGTATTTTGCGGTTTGTGGATGGTCCTTAAAACAGTCCTTAGGTTTATTACACGCTCTTATAACTTACGGAGAAAGCGGTTGTTTGTCCATTAAAAATAACAGGTATTTTCCATTAAAAAGGACACCCATACCGAGCTTTCCTCCGTAATCGAACGAGACGGGTCAGCACTGTTCGACAAAACGTCGCGCAGTCGACACGACTGTTCCTATCAGCTTCGTGTAGTCCTCGCTTCGATCAAAGTGATATTAACTTAGTCTATTCTTTATTATTATTACTCATCTAGCAAGTGTATTATTATTCATCACTTCTATCAATTATATCTTCCCATACGACGGAACCTCCCGTGTAATAAGTTGTTAAAATATAAATATTATAAGACTGTAGACTAGAATTTTATTCCCCAACAAATACCCTTATTATCCCAGAAGAAATAAGGGGATCGACCTGTTCGTGGTGTCGATCGTTATAATCGTAACGGGAATTTACGACTCCCGTTGACGCGCTTCATCGCGATCGCGTCTCCCCGCGACTGGACGAATATAACAGGTGGAATAGAATAAAATGTACGTTATTTATTTCCAAATAGAAGAAACTATATTCTTTCATTATCAAAGTCGTTATTATCTTCGTTCTATATTAAGAAATATAAGTTGTTTCAGAGAACGATCATTTGACCGGTCACGGTGAAATATCAATTAATTTTTATTTTTAAACAAAACGATCTAACAGATCTATCAATCGTCGATTTTACATCTCCGAAATTTTTATTCACCTTCTCCAAGACTTCTATTATTAACGCTAGAACTACCGATAGTTAAAACCAGTGAAAATGACTGATCTTTAAAGAATACGTAACAATAGAATATTTTTATATTTATTGATTTATTACTTTCTTACAGAAGCAATTCCATGTTATGTAGTGCATTTTTGGTATTATTAACCCATCTGGGACCATGATCCCTGAACGAAGATCGACACATTTATAAAATTGTAGAACCAGTCATTTTAATTGGCATGGTATTTCTAGCGTTAGCATCTAGCGATCTAGCGATCGATCCGGAATTTTCCTGATAACTGATATCATCGTATCGAATGATACGCGGTAAAAATTTAAAAAACGTGTGGCAAGTTGTACGAAACGAGGAAACTGATTAATTGGGGTAGAAAAAATAGATTGCAGGACCCTTTTACACTTTAACAAGTGCCAGTCATTTTCACTGGTATTGGTATAAGTAGCCTTGACACAAAATTATTTTCAGTTTAAATACATAAAAAGCAAAATAAAATTCATTATATTATCTTTTTAGGTATCGTTGCGAAACTCGTTACATCATTGCGGAAAAAAATATAACACGAAGTAGATATTTGAAGATAAATTTGTAAAACCAGTCAATTCGACTGGTGTGGTAATTCTAGTGTTAATTGTTTCCTCCGCTCCTCTACCTGCTCCCTCCCTCTCTTTTCCCCCACTTTCTTTCATTTTTTATAATACTTGTTCCATTGTTCTGCACAACTCCTCTCCTTCTTTTTCCATTTATTCTACATGGATTTTATCCTCCGGGTCAAATTACTTATTGCATTCTTTATCCCCTTTGTAGCTTTTCTCTTCCTTGTGTTATCTCTGTCCTAAAACTTCCCATTCCGTTTATTATTATCTACACTGTTCCCCCTTTGCCTCTTCTTCTCTCTGAGACAATTTCTTTAATATCCCTCTTTCTCTTTCTTCCTCGCTAATCCGTTTCCTCGAAGTCTTCCTCTACGTCTCCTTCAGTTACGTCTTTCCATATTTCAGTCAGTTTTCTATCGTTAGAACTCTTTTTATCTTTGCTCGCCTTTAACGAAGGTCCGTCCCTTTCCTTCTTCTCAAATTTTGATCTACCACCGATTTTGTCTCCTGTTATTTGTTCATTATTTTACTGATTTTACACTTCATATTGTTAACGTCTGTCCCTATATTTCTTTACCTTTAACTCGTCTATTTTTTATCTATTATTAGACTTAAGGTCTCGATACTCTTTAATATTGTCTATTAGAATTTACAGTAATTCTTTAATTTTTAATATATGATAATAGTGTTATTACTATGACAGACACAACTCAGAAATAAAATACGATACGATACAATGCTAAAAAAATAATTCAAAATAAAATAATTTAGATTTAATCTTTTATTTAAAAATATTGCACTAATATCGAATGTGAAATCAACTTTTGAAAAGAATCTCATAATCAGAATTTCACCCTAAATATCCTTGGTAATAAGATAATTCACAATTATAACTCTGCTCGCGTATGTATAACATTGTTAGACAATCTCTAATCTCATGACCTAAATCTCAAACCTTAATATCATGTAAAGATATTTAAATAGACTGAATAAATTATAATACAGTAGAACCTCGTTTACCCAATAGGTCGTTTCGATAATAAGTTAAATAACAAGTTCGTTGTAGGAAAATTAAATTATTTGCTAGGTTATAGTTACTCGTTTTAATTTTAATTTTTAATACTGTAATTGTATAAGCTTGTTTTCTAATAATTATTGTTTGTGTAAATTATAATACTATGCCAAAACTAGTACTTCTATATTTAATTTTACAAATATTAATTAAACTTATTAAAATGTTTATGTCGTTAAATTATTACGATGTTTTTAATGAATGCAATATTTTGAAACAGAAAGTAAAGTTTCGATCATAAACGAAATATAAAATTTTTAATATTTAGTGCATAAATTAATATGAGTAGTAGCAGATCTCTAGTGTTTTAAGACGATTTATCTCTAATATAACAGCTATTTTGTTTCAATGTGATCCTCTTTAAACTTAGTATGTGCTGAAAATAATATAGTATTGCGATGTAGTAGTATGATATTGCATGTTCTTCGAGTATATTATTTAAACTATTGGGTTGGCAACTGAGTGATTGCGGATTTTGTCATTAGGTGGTATTGATAATAATTTATTTCTCAAGTAAGATTTTGTAATTTATTTGCAAACTAGTTTATTTTCAAATAAATTGAACTGTTGCTTTATTTGAAATAGTTATTTGATCTTTTTTCTTATATTTAATCATCATGCATTATACTTTATATCAGAGTTTATAAATAAGTAGATAAATTTATTTTCTTACTCGTTCTACAAAATATGAAGAAAAAATTTAATAAACTAAACAAAAGGTTAACACAAGCTACTAATATAAATTACTAGATTCGTAAGCGACTTCAGAACGAACACGTGACACAGACCCATCGTCCAGTGTTGCATGTTAACCAACCTTCGATAATTCGGACTATACGTGTAACAAACATGGCGTGGTTTTGAAATCGATGCGTCTTATTTGTCCGTGCCAAGTATCAATTTACTGGCAACGTTCAAAACATCGATGGCTCGATATTTATAACAAGGTACATTCAAGTTGCATGCCAACGTTTTTCGGGTCGAAAAGATTTCGAAATACGTCTCAAACTTTAAATTATCTAAATTTTAACACTTTACTGAAGTTTTATGTAATACATGCATAAAAATGTATTTTAATTATAGAATTACGCATGAATCAAGCTACAATTATTATTTATACTTTATAGTCGTCAGAGATACATATAATAATATATTATAACCGATAATAAAGCTGGCTTTTGTAATTGCCAAACTTCACAGAAGTAGTTTGTTGCTTGACAAACTCTTCACCTTCAGACTTTTCAATTTTTGAATTACAAGTTAGATTAAAAAGGGTCTAAACCAATAGAAAGACTTCCTATGTTAATACAATCAATGATATTTAAACAATAAGAATATGTAGTAGTACGTATAATAAATAATAATATATATCACATATTTCTATGTTCTCTTAATAGATAATTTAACGTTATAGTCTGATAATTGTATAGAATGATAAATATTGCTTGTAATTATTAATTCATTATTAATTTATATGCTTCGGTAAAATGTACATATTGTTATTACAAATGGACTAAAGTGTCTGAATATTTACGTATAAACTACTTTTAATATCCATGCATTGTTTTTATTTCATGAGTTTCAGTAATTTAGGTGTACAAAATTTAATGTCTATATAAGTATGTATATTTCATTTTATTCTCACTGTTATATTTTATATACTATAGCTTTATTCATCTACATATTTACGGGGTACGTCATTTTCACACGAATCTCTAGAGGATACACGAAGCATCAAAGACTGAAAATCACAGTATTTTAAGATAAATTTGAAATAAATTTGAAATAAAAATATAAAAATGTTTCATGCCCGCTTATATAAAGTACTTCAGTAGACATTTACATTCTCTTTAGTGTTTATTACTTTAAACACCTTTAGCTCTAATTAACTTTAATTTCATCATAACTTTTCTGATTCTCGAATCAAAATTAGCTTCAATTTCATCACAACCTCTTTCGGATTTTCCAGATTTATAAAAATAGAAGAAGTCGAGGAATCTGAAGAAAAATTATTTTTTGTGCACTCTAAAAAAATTAATTTATCAAATTATCTTTCACAAAATCAAATTTCATTGTACTTAAAGAATGTTTGATAAGTGACAAAACTAAAAGTGTCAAAAGTGTTAAATTAATAATTTAGTAATAATTAGAAATGTATAGCTTCAGGTCGAATGAAGACGCAATACACAGAAATATTCCTATATGTATAATGCAATAATAATTTACTCGAATTAAAATAATAATAATGGATATATTAAGTATAACCTAACAATAATAATTAGTCTATTACAAAGGTAGACATTTACGCAGTACTGAAAATTGTCATTATATCTGATCAAAATGTCTCTAATCATATTAAAATCCTACTTTAAAATATTTATTAAAGAAATTATTTCAATTGGAAGAAGTAACTATATATTGCAATATATTAATTATAACATTCCTAAAAAAACGTAACATTAAATTAAATACCACAGTACTTTATAAACTTTATTCACACCGTGATGTAACGCGACTGGATCTGAATAGTTATCAATGACAACACTACGAAGGTTTGTCGCCACGAGCCTGAGTTAACGCATCTATGTATGTCCGAGCAAACGATGCTAAAGTACGCGTGACATTGAACAACGTAGAACCGACGTTAAACGATATACGTAAGTATACGCGTGATAAACGCAAAACAAGTAAATCTAACTGTAGTATATATATTAAATGGTCGATATTCACGGTTAAGTTACGTTCAAAAGATCATTAATCGGCGTTAGTGAAACGGTCGATGAATAGACTTACCCTAGAGATACGAAGGGGTTGATGCAGGTCATGCCCACCATGCATACGAAATCCCCACGGAGAGCCTCCAACAAGGGTGACTTCTCTTGCACTCATCCCGCCTCTTTTATCACTCTCCAACAACCACTCACTCGCGTTTCAATCCGAACGCGAGACGCAGCTACGCTGTTTGCTGATACAGACGCCACGCCGTCTCGTTTTACTCGTCTCGAGTTGACCAACGAGGTCGTAGTTCGCGCTCCGCGGCGCAAAATCGTCGATCGCGCGTAAATTCGTCTTGTCAACCCTCACATTTCTCGAATAAAGCCTCGCGAAATTTGTCTGCTATCGTTTATTATCAACGTTTGCTCGAATGGTAGTCAGTACTCCTTAATCAGCGACATTACCGACCATGCATCATCTTTCAACGAACGAACGACGAAAAGGTTACGGAAGAAATGTTCATGAACGACGTATCATACAAATTATTAGCGTTATTGATAAAACAGAGGATAAATTTAATGATTCACGATGTTCTCGGTTATCAAATTACGAATACGAATATATAGTCACTGATTACAAGAAAATTGGAACGAACAAAGACACGAACTACACTCGTCGATGGTTCGCGGAATACTGACGTGACGGTGCATTCCCCCTCCCTATCATCGTCGGCGCGCCACCCTCACTTGCCATCCTATGAAACTCAAGTCACCCGGCGAACATGCGTGCCCTCTCCTACAGCTACGATCAACATTTCTTAACTTACGATTCGGATGAACCACTTGTAGCTAATATTATACATATAGAGTAGACACATTACTATTCGGTCGTATTATTTAAAGGTCACAAGGGAAAAACTTAATAAATATATTTTCAGCAATATTTTTATTTTAATATCACTTTATAATAAAGATTTATTTAAAAATCGGACGAATCTCTTAGATATAAAGATATACGTCTTTCAAACAAGGACATATTTTATAAACCGAAGATATAACTATAAAAAAAAGTAATATTTTAATATTATAACAAGTCTTCGATATTCTTCAAAGTCTTCAATATTATAACAATATTATAACAACATAGAGTCGAGATCGACTGGTTGCTTATTAGGAATCATATATGCTACTCGGCTTGACTTTATTTTCGAACGCAATAAGAAAGAACACGCAGAACGAGCGACAGGTTGGAGATAGCGGTGAATCAAAAAGTGATTGGCCGAGGAGCATACAACACTTCAGAATCGCTAATGCTAGAGTGAGAAGACGTTATACGTATTCTATTCGTCCTCTACTAAACGATGTTATTGTTCATTCGATCACAAAAATTGATGGCTTCTGGCTTTCGCAGACCTCTTACTCGTGCTTGGAACTCTCACTTTGTCGGTGAGTTGTGTAAGAAATAAAGAAGAGGGGATAGCGAACTGTTTATTTCGAGTCAGAAACCAGTTGCTTATTATTTATTATACGAGTCAAAACTGTAATACATAACTTTAAAATTATAAAAAAGATAGAAAAACGCGTTTAATTTTAAAATCAAATAGCAGACGTTTTTCGTAACAACTTTGGGATTATTTGACAATGAGTACGGAACCTTAAAACTGCGTGTAAAAAATGAAAGACATTCCTTGTCGCGTTCTTCTCCTGTACTCTTCATTTATCATTCTTTTTGGAATATTTATGTCGTTCTTGAAAATTAATTAAATTCGTATCTCTAAATTGACAATGACAAAATCAATGCTACAGATTTCTAAACAACCATCAGTAAAAAACAATGTAAACTGATATAATCTTCCATCTTCATCCTTTTAATTAAAATTTAACGCTTTGTTTAACAATTTATTAATTTAACAATCATCAAAATATTTTGTAGAATTTGTAAAAAAATCTTATACATTATTTAAAGTCTTTCAACCCTTTGTCATCAGCTTGTAGGATCAACTTATATTATTAAATTATTAAACGATATTATTTTACTTATAAGTAATCTCAAGACTAATTCGCACTTGAACAATACTTGGATATTAAACTGTTTACTTTCGCTTTAATACTAAAACATAACTTTTAACTAAAATAAAATAAAAAGGTCGACTGTTGATTTTTGATATATATAGGTTCTGCTAATAATAATACATACGTATTGAAATAAAATAAAAAGTTATATAAAAAAAGAACATTATTAATTCAATATATTACATAGAATACCAAAACACTATGTTTATTCTTTCATTAATTACAATACAGTACTAATGAAAAAATATAATTCTGATTGAAAACAATTATGAATGAAAATCTTTTTCTTGTAATAACATTTCAGACATATTTTACTTTGTTTGTGTATTAAATTTAGGTATATAATAGGTAAATAATATTTTTTTAAATGTTAAAAAAAAGCTTTTTTTTAATATATTTCACAAAATTATGAAATGCAAGAATATAATGAACAATTATGACAGAAGTATCAAATATATATTTATTGTGACTGTACAGTAGCTGACAAAAGTTTAAAACGATGATTTGTAAACCGGATTACAAACATCTTATACGCATACTGTTTTTCTATTCGGTTTGTCTCTGGGATAACATAGCTGTACGTGTGACCTTCGTAACCTCAGGCCGTCGGCTGTTAAATACAAACAATGTAGGAGTTACAACAGTTAGTTAGCGCTTGGCACTTGTAAACAGTGGACATTAGTTTAAGACGATCTGTGTAAAACATGAGTTTTTGAACATTTTGATTCTGGAATGTCAAAATCACTGTTTAGTATAGCTTTTATTGCTTAAAATTCATTTAAGTAGGTACAGACTATGGGTAAATCAAAGAATTTCCTTGATAACGAAAAGGAATAAATCGTAAGGCTGCGAAAGCAAAGTAAAACCCCCACCGAAATAGCAAATATAGTGAACAAGTCAGAAACGGCTTGTAAGCAAGTTTGGTATAAATTTTTAAAGGCAGACATGTATTGGAATCAACGGAAAAACGGAGGACCACCTATTGAGCGAAAAGGATCGCTTTCGTAGTGCAAATATTGGTGCGGAGATAAACTATAAAAACGATACACAAATTAGTGCTCAAACTGTTAGGAGGAGATTAGAAGACTTTAACTTAAGAGGATGAAAACCCTGAAAGAAACCACTGCTGAGTTGTAGGAATCGGAAAAGGCAACTTGCATTTGCTGAAGCTTATAAGCATTGGACATGTGAAGATTGGCAAAAGGTATTATTTTCAGACGAATCGAAATTCAATCGCGTCTCTTCTGACAGGATACGATATATTAGACGTCGAATTGGCGAAAGCTTGAAAACACAATGCGTTTTAAGAACTCTTAAACATGGTGGTGGAACCGTTATGGCATGGGTATGTTTTTCTCGAGGCGGTTGTCATTACCAACACGCTTCAAAACCGATGGGCTGATGACAGAGATAAAGATGTGGCGGCATTCGGCGACAATGTATATCGCCGAAACGAAGTGCCTAATGAGGCATCAATATCGCAATGGTCCTCCCGCCGAATGTTCGAGAAGGAGGCGTGCATGGCAACGGTCGCGGACGCCTAACAAACGCGTGGATAGTGGGGATATAGAGGGGCGACAAAGGAAAAGAATCGGGTCCGATCGAAAGTCAAGTTGTAAGAGCTTCAGTCTTGGAAAGTCACGGCTGGAGTTCGGAAGTAAACTGTCATTAGTGTAAACAAAGTGTTAGAAATTAATTCTCTCTCTTTTTATTTTCATCTGCGCTCTTTTTATTTTACGTGACACGGTCCTGGTCCAATATGTCGTATCGATGGAATTGTGGCGGCACTCGATCACGGAACTTTCCAACGGCTTCGCGACACAAAGCGCTATACTTTCAAAGCGTAAGGCCGACATATCTAATGCACCATCGATATCCCTACGGTTTTTTCGCCGAATATTCGGAAGAATGCATACGCGGCAACCGTCGCAGCCATCTAATAAACGCGTGCGTAGTGGTGATATGGAGGGGCAACAAAGAAAAGAATCCGTTTGGTTTCGAACAAAAGATTCATTCTGCCCCGAGCTGCGAATTGCCAAAGGTTTAGCGTCATAGCGAAGCAAACACAATTCGAGATACATGATTATTAACTCTCGATTGTTAATCGTTGATTGTAAATTGTTGATTGTTGATTGTTAATAGTTTAATAAACCTTTTTTGTTGAACATCAAGAGTATTTCTTGTGGGCACCTTCACCAAAAACCACCTCAAAATTATGTGGACCGTTTTCAATACATGGACATACCGAAGAACACAATGTTGCCTTTGGCACGCAACAATGTGAGTGATGATTTTATTTTTCAAAATGATCGTGACCCGAAGCACATGGCTCGGATTGTGAAATAGTTTTTTGAAGAAAATATTACCGTGTTGCCATGGCCGTCGCAATCACCAGACATTAATCCAATCGAGAATTTGTGCAGCATCATGAAAAAAGACAGTACAAGGTTATAAACCGAAAAATTTTTATGAAATTTACTCTACAATTGAAACAGCTTGGAGTGATATTACGGTAGATCAGTGTAAAAATTTAATAGATGCTATGCCAAGAAGATGTACCGAAATGATAAGAAATAACGGATATTGGACAAAATATTGAATTTATACAAAAATTGTGTATATTTTCTCACCAAAAATTAATATTTTTTATGTAGTCAAACTTTTGACCGACGAAATATTATACAGATTTCGTAACTTTTTTATAACTTAGCAAAATATTAAAATGAAATTGTTTTTGTAAGTATATAAACAAATGTCTAATCAGTTAATACCAAAATTAGAACACTGTATTTATATTTTTTATGGAAAGTAAATCAATTTTTTATTTTTTCCATTTCGTTTTAATCCGTTGTCCGCTACTGTATATGAGGATAGTTGTTTTTACTATTTTTCGCTTTGAAGCTTTTTAGATTTCTCTTATCATCCCTTAAATTCCACTATATTTAAAATAATAATACAAAGAGGTTACAAGTTAAGTCAAATAAGTCCTAAGGTTCCTCAATTTGTAACCCTTTGCACTCGACAGCCGTTTCGGTCGGGCGTAGCAGTAACCCGAGGTAAATTTGCGCGTATGCGACGAGTGTCTTGCAGGTAGGTGGATAAGTGGCCTTTCGTTCTTTTGCTTTTTTACAGAATATATGAATTAATTACAACAAAGGAATAAAGAGGCGTATGACAAAACATAAATTTAATTCTATAACATGTTAAGAATGTAACTCAAGAAGCACCAATTTCAGGGCTTAACATAATTATTAAATTGCGGATTTTTATGTAAATTTAAATTTTTAAGAACACAGACACAGAACTGGAACCTTACACATAATTCTTTCTTGCATCTATAACCCATCTGCATCATGGCCCTACTTAAAGGGCCATTTGAAGGCATCAGCGGCATTCAACTGGCGACTGGTCCCCATCACCGCACGAGGTCGGTCGTAGATGCAGTAAATGACATCCAAATTTTTCATTGGAGTTTATCAAGAATTTACTGTTCAAAACGATTGGTAGACAATGTTACCTCGCAAACATCGCATCTTACATTCTTTATAACAGAGGAAAAAAGTAAAAATTATTTATTTGAAAAAAATTATTTAGATTAAAATGAAAATTAAATCCTATTATTTCTCGTGGAATTCTTTAAAATGGTCAATACATAGTGGCACATCGCAAATATGACATTTAAAGACCGTTTCTCGTCGAGTACGTTTAGATAAGCATGCGACGCATCGCTTTGGCATTCTGCTTCCCTTTGCTGGAGTTGCACGTATCCGAATAGGAAAATGCCTGTCAGTATATCGCGTTATGGAATCATTAGATGCCTCGCTTATTTTTATATTTAGTAAATATTCGCCAATAATTTCTCTGGTTAATTGTTGTTTAAAAATATGAAAAGCTCGATCCTTCTTATGATTTTTAAAAATTACATAACTGTTTAGTAGCAACATGTCTACGAGGTAAAAAAATATTTTCATATAGGCTTTTTTACATCTTCGCATAGTATGAAATTTACTTAACATTTGATCGCCAACATCGACTCCACCCATATTCTGATTATAATCAATTACTATTGTTGGTTCTACACATTTTTGTCCGGTGTATCGGTTTGTTTTCTCCGTGTCAGCAAATTCTAAGCTATGCGTAGTTGTTAGTAAAACGACATCCTTTTTACATACATTAACAATAATCCGCGCTTAGTGATAGAAGACAGTCGCGGCGCGCGGATTAATCCGCGTTTGGATGCAAATGGGTTTAATTAGCCATAAATATATAAACATCTGCAATGTGGTAATTATACTTTCAGTAACATTAATTTTCAACCGCTTAAATACGTATAGAGACTCTTACGAAAATATATCAAAATAAAATATAAAAGTATGAATTTTCTTTAGTATTCGCACACAGACTTATTCTTGCAAATCCTTTTCTTTTTTAACAACCCACTGATCGTATTCATTAAGTAAGTAACATAATGCGTGTGATTTTTTGTCCTTTTCATTTTCTTGTTGCTGTTTCTTCTTCTTTTTCTTTTCCTTATTGCAATACTTGTCGAAATCGTCAACAGGTGCCATTCTAATTGTATTAAGTATCACGTTTGGATTTTCTTTGACAAATTTTGTAATTTGCATGAATGGTGTATCCACTTTTTTGTTGGACTTTTCATATTCACTACGTTCGATGCGGATAAAGCTATTGCGGCTCTTCTCAAATTTATGTATATCGTTCGTAGTCGTCCATTCGATATCATCTAGATACTCGCTGTTTTTATTATTAACAATACATTCGTTAATTTCGTGTTTGTTCAACTGACAACGATAATAGTACTTTTTACTGTCTTTATTTAGTGAAAGAGTTTCCATATACTCCGTCATCAAATATCCTGCCAGATCTCGTTCATCATGAATTTTATGAATATCGGAATCGTGGCGTACGGAACAAAGACCGATGTATAAGAAATTAGCGTATGTACACTCGGCACTAAGCTCTATTTGCGCTTCGTCGATTGTTCGTCCTAGAGTAGCATGATATGTCAGCGTATATGGACGTAAAGGAAATTGCCATATATCATTTCTATTATTTATCACACCGGTTTTGTGTAACCAGTTACGATAATCTGGTAAAATCTGAAAATAATTAAGCTTAACCCGTCTAATTGTTTCAACGCGATTTTTATCTTTTAAAAAACAGATTTTCAAACTCTCAATTTCGTTGTTTTCAAGTATTATATCGTCCAAGCGAACAACATGATGGACACCTTCTTCATTGATGTATATATATTTGTATCCTTGTACTACCAGCAAGGTGGGAAAATATTTATCTCTACGACTATCAAGAGGGGAGTTGGTACTATCTAGTGCACAACGAAATGGTGCTTCATAATAGGTTGTGCCAGTCGACTTCAGATGTTCGATAAAGCGACATAAATGTCTTGTAATGTTGCGATGAGTTTGAGCAATGTAAATAGTATCAAAACGTTCCTCAGTGAAATATTTCGGTCGAAACAGAGTGTATAGATGGTAACGTAGCTTATAATTCAATGGAACGTTCCCAGCAGGTTGTACTTGCTGCAGAAGTTCATAAAAACTTGCTACTTTCTTTCCAAGCACGGTATCGCATATTCGTATGCTTTCATTTAAATTGCATATTGTCGAGTCCTTCAATATCTGAATAATATAGTAATTACTTTCCTTATGAAATACAGATTTATCGACAGAACTTAATTGCATAGCATCCCCAGCAAAAATTAAGCGCAGCCCGTGTTTAAGGGACAGTATGTATAATAGAAGCAACATGGCCGGCGAGGGTATAGTGTACATGTCTAAAATAAGGACGGATGTGTCTTCAGCGACAAATTTTTTAGAGTACACGATTAACTTATAAAGTTCTTCGATCTTATCTTCGTTGAGCCTTTGAAACATTTGAATTGCTCGTTGATATGTTAGATTGAAATAATGCATACAAAAAGATACGAGCGTGTACGTCTGTATATTCTTCAACGAGATTTCACTTGCCTGGTCTTTCCGGAATACAATAACTACTGATTTCTGGTAGTCTTTAACCAAAGTACACAAAAGAAACGTTTTACCAAATCCGCTTGGAGCATCGATCGTGATAATCGAGTTACTTTCTTGCGTTAATAATTCGCATATATCATGGTACGCTTGCTTCTGGTATTTGTTTAAGTACGCGATATCTAGCTCCTTCTCTTCTCCAATACATCTGGTACAATTGGATCGACCGATAGTCAATGAACCGAATTGTTCTTTCAACTCTTGCATCGCAGCGCCACTCATTCTGTTACTTCACATTTGGATATCGATAAAAAAAATACTTCATAAAATTACAATGCTTAACATAAACGCTTAAAAAAGAATTTTTCTTACCCTTCTAAATAATATTATCCACCGCGTTGTTTTCCTTCTTCGGATGTTTAAAACAACTGCAAGTATAACACAATTATTAGATCGGAATCTAAAGTGATATTAACGCTTTACCGACTGATGGACTATTAATCGGCTTTTTGTCGCCGACAATCTTTCTCGTTATTTGAGCAGTAATTTGTTATTTAGTACTAAGGTACCTTGCTCAGTTGCATCAGTTGCGTTGCTTCGTAAGCTTCCACAGTTTTATAACAATTTGAAAAACGTACCGTTCGCGATGAACAAAAAAAATGGTATTGGAGAGTCTAAACCGAAACAGAGCTAGTGCCAGGGAGAATCTGCGCCTGAGATGCCGGCCGGACGCGCGTATGCCGTTGAATCACTAGCGGTCGGTAAAGTGTTAAGTATCGAATATATAGATATTTTTATGCCTCGTATCTAAACCATTATAGATTACCTTTTCGCATTCTTTTTATCTTTTTATCTTTTTAATTTTTTCTCTTCATTATACACGAACATTATAACAACTATTCAGTACCGATAATAAATTAAACGATAATTTAATATTCTTGGATATAAACTGTCAGTGATTATCGAATGAAAGGCAAAATATGAATTATATGAGTAAATATGAATATATGAATTTTCGTACGAAATTAAAGGATCATTAAATTTTCAATGAAAAATTATCGACATTTAAACTGTTACAGCTTCGTTAAAAACCTTTACTACAACAACAGTTGTTTTTACCGCATATAACTGGAAAAGAAAATGAAGATACTTCTTTTCGAAAATTTTACAAATTCAAACGCCTTTATGGACATTGCAACAATTTTTTTTACGATTGAAACCACTATGTACCTGAAGATCAAATATTTACTTTCCTTCTCTTTACAACAACCTCTTAAAACTTAATGTATGACTTCTCATCGCTGTTTTATTGAACTTTAAATGAAAAGTATGCCGTCAACGTTAGAATAATCCAAAGTATACACCACAAAGCCCAAACTATAACCGTTATACCTCAAAATTAAAAAATTATAATATAAGAATTAATATCTGTGTTTAAATGATTTTAGTTACGAATAATCATTATAAATAATTATTGATGAAATTTTTTTGTTGGTTACGAATAATCGTTATCAATGACGAAAATTTCACTTTAATGGTTACCGATAACTACTATCGATGACGTGAATTTTTTTTAGTTACCGATAGCCGTGATCGATGACGCGAATTCTTTTTGTTACCGATAACCGTTATCGATGACAGGAATTTTTTGTTATCCATAACCATTATCGATGACAGGAATTTTACTTTGATTACCGCTCACCATTATCATCGACGAGGTATAAAATAGATGTGACACTCAATGCTTTTTCGTATCCGACATTTTGAGGATTACCCAGGTGATATACTAATATCACAGACGAGTATTTTTATTCTTCAACAGTATAGGACGAACTTGTGGAATCATTCTGTCCCTTCCAATTTCATGAATTTTTAAATAGGTTATAACGCTTCTTGAACAACTTTCTCCTATATATTGTATATATAACTGCCAGTCGGTCTTAGCTTCCGCGATATTCGCAAAAATATACCGGTATCACCACGGTGAATTCTGCTTACAGTCGTGCGCCTATGACAGCGTATGCGCCCAACAACTAAACTAACAACTACACACTACAACAACTAACACTCACGCAATATGTGATATAAATCAACATTTTGGGCAACTTCAGGCGGCATATGCCCGAGTATTGGTTGTTGGACGCATACGCTGCCAACTATAGACAGAAATACATTGTATCTTGTATCTGCAGTATCTTGTATCTCAAAAACTAAGCGAGTGGACGGTTATATGTGTAAAAAAAAGTTGTCCAAATGTTAATTTGTATAACACATTCGGAAATCGGATAACGGAACTCTTCTACGAGTTCTGCAAAATTTTTATCATTTATAATGGTTATTCGTATTAATGTTAGTTATAAGTTAGAACAAAGTGCAATAGTTAAAATAAGAGAAATTGATGTATATGTAATGTATGCAATTGGAGTGCATATGTAAATATTAGAGATATAAAACCGGAGATCGTCCAAATCCGAAAGGTAATGGACTAAGAAATAAATAAATAAATAATAATGGTTATTTGTAATTAGCACAGTTAGATATAATCTTTTTTAATCATTTTATTTTTTGAGAAATTTCTTTAAGGTATAGGGGTGCCTTCTATTTAAATACAAATTAATTTCTATTTAATGATATCTCACAAAAAATTTGAAGATATAGCTATTATTTCGCGGCTATACCACAAGGAGCTCGCACAATTGAATTTGTACGTGTCGTGTGCGTGTGTTTATTGTTTAGTTTGTAGACTTCGCAATTGTCGTTCAAGTTTTCCACGATACTAGAAATCATAAGGCAACGATATTATTTACAATCGCATCAACCTCTATATATAAAAAAATAATTAAAAAAAATATGTAGGTTATTAGCGACTTACAATTAGTTAAAATTATAAATTGAGATTTGTAATTTTTGGAAAAAATTGCTTTATTTACTAAGTTTTACATAATTATCAGAACCCAATACATTAAAGCGATTAGATGTAATATAGTATCTATGCAGAAAAATTGTTGATCTGAAAGTATATTTCCGATGATATTTTTGATCGCTAAAGCCGAAAATGAGCGTCATTTTCCACTGCAATGAACGGTTTTGAAAATTCGAGCTTACGAACATTTGACAAAGGTCTTAAATGTAGAAATTTGCGAAAGGTCGTGATCATACAGAGTGCTAAGCGTTACGACAAAACAAATCCTGACACAGCCAATGCCTTTCTCTGTCGCCTGTCGCTCCGTGTGTTATCAGGGCCTAACCCGACATCTGACGGTGTAACGGCGTAACAGCTGGAAAATAAAACATAACCTAAACCTAATTCAATACTTATGCTCAGGATTTCACTGCATACGCAGTAACCCATACAGTAGACTAAGAGTATCAAATTTTAAGAAAGGTATCATCAAAATCCACTAGAACACTGATCAACAGATTAATCGAAATTTTGTGTGTCTCATTTCCGTGAAGAACAACTCCCATTTTCGGCTTCAGAAACCTCACGAAACCTTAAAAAGTATTATTCTATCCAAATATTTTGCTGCTTGGATACTGTACTAGAGCTAAGTGATTTATTAAAAAGGAATTATAATAGTATGCTTTAAACCATATATTCTCTAACAGTAATCGAAATATTTTAACACTCTTTAGCATATTTATAGAATTGACATTTAACTTTTACAATTATTCTTATTTGAGATATAACTTAAGAAACTTACTACTATAATATATATATACTATATTACATATACAGGGAAGGGCGATAATCGTTGTACAATCGGGCAGGCCGTGATTCGATGTGCAAAAATAAAAACAGATTTGGTATAATATTTTTTCATTTTAAGCTTCGTTTTCGAAAAAAACCGACTTTGAAGATGTAACAAATATACTTAAATTTCGTTAATTCTGGACTGCACATGAGTCAATAGTCGACAGAGTTTTAAACTATATTTGAAAATAAGTCAAAAGTGCACAATAAAATTTGTTCACGAAATATTCCAATTTCGAGAAAAATAAATTTGAAAGTATATCATGTATGTATACAAAACCAGTTCGTAATTAAACATGTTTAAACCTTATTTTTTTTAACCAGGTCTTAAAGAGGTTTCTGAGAAGTCAGAAACGGAGCATCATATGAAACAATTTTATTCTATATTTATGACTTATTTTTCACGTAGAATCGCCCTGCTCCACCCTGTATGTATCTACAATGTCAAACAATAAAGTGTATATTCGAAACTACATTTTCTTCGCACTTTAGTTCGAAAGAAACATTCTCCCCTTCCGTAATATTAAAATTGAAATTGAACTTGAAATTCTTTAATATCTCTCATTGCAATAATCAAGAGAACAAACAATATTATCTTGGAGAGACTATTTTTATATAAATAAGAAAATTTATTGAGTGTGCAGTGGGCGCAGTGCGTGTGTTATACAGGTTGTATGCAGTGTAGCAGTATTATACGTCGTTTATTATTTATGTCACCATATTTATTACAAAATGTTACATATACTTGAAGAACTCTCGGACATGCATTTTTGTTACGGTGCGGTGGACGGCAATAGCACAAGAGCGCAACGTTTATACGGCAAAAAATATCATAGGACTGTGGCGACAGATACTGTGCAAAACCGTCGTCTCGGGTAACAGCGAGGCGACGGGAAGAAAAACTAAACACTTAAGATAAGAGACCGAACCGAACGACTAGCGGGCGGTCCACCGAACGTTTTCGACAATTGAAAAGAAGACAGAATGCTTCCGACCGGCACGCCGAACAGTTCGACGAACCGCTTGTACGCACGATTTCAGAGAATAAACTTCGTTGAGTTATAACCGCATAATTTATACATTGCACCCATAATCACCTCAGGACTATGCTCAGCGCAAAGATATCTCGCAAAATAGACCAGCGATTGCAGGGTACCGGTATGTTACAACCTGACGGACGAATTCAGCGCGACAGTGTGGGAGATAGAATGCTGCACCATATTCAAGAAAATCCCAGGTTAAGTACGATGATTATTGCTGCTGAAGAAGGTCAGCAACAGCAACGTATAGTCTGTATTGAAGAAAGAAAATCTACACCCGTATAGGTTTCAGAAATTTCAGGAGTCAAAAACAGAAGATTTTCTCACAAAAAGACATTTTTGCAAATGGATGAGTTGGAAAATCCAACGCAAATCCTATTTCCCCGTGAGTATATTATTTACTGATGAGGCAATATTTAATAAGTGTGAAATAACAAACATAATTTTTTTTATTATTTAATTTATACTTTGCAATTTATCCAGCTGGGCATTTGGTAAACATAACAAATATATGTAACGAATATTTCTGGGCACGTAAAAGTCCACACGTACCAAGAGATGATTCACGCAGGATGATGCACCATCACATTCTACCAACGCAGTGTAAGAGCATTTGACCAGTTGTTTTGGAAACAGGTGGGTCGATGGAACAGGACCTGTGCCTTAACCTGCTCGGTCCCCAGATTTAAATCCCCTCGACTTTTACTTCCGAGTACACATAACACAATACGGGAAAATTTTAAGAGAAAGGTCAGGCTCTGTTTACGAGGAAACAGAGGACATATTGAACATTTATTTTAATTTGATGTATTTTTTGTGGACATTCGCGGTCGAGACTATTGTGACGCGTTTGTGATTTTGTTGTGGACCTTTGCAGACGGGAGAATCGCAGTTTACGTGTCTGAATATTATAGTTTTCCTCTCTACGACTTGTAGGAGGTAAGCTGCTGCTCAGGTATCGTTTGGATTGGGGATGACAGTGCGCCCCGCTGCATTGGCTGACCTCCTTTCGTTAATGTAAAGAGGTTCGATCGTGTGCATGGGTATAAAAAGATAATAAAATCAATTTAGATGTACGAAATACCATTATGAGGAACAGCAGCAATGAGCCACATAAATAAACTAGAGTCGCTACAATCGAAAATATTCAGAACAATAGTTAACGCCAGATGGCATGTCAGAAACGAGGATTTACTTAAAAACATAAAAATACCAGTGGTCAAAGAAGAAATTGGCAGATACGTAAAAAAGTACAAGGAAAGAATGGCAACACATCCAAACCAGTAGGCTGCTGAAACAAGCAAAACTCATAAATAGAAGACTAAGAAGAAAGCATGACACTGACCTCGCTAAAGAGATAGATAGACAAACTGGAAGATGGTATGGTATCCCGCTAGGGTTAGTCATCCACATGTTATTTAGCAATAAAGTTAGAAAAATTTACCAAATGTCCAGCTGGACGAATTATAAAGTACAAATTAAAAAAAAAGAACTTTAACATTCACTTAACATACACACGCTGACGATTGTACAAGGAGTAACCTAGTATATTCGGAGTCACAGCCGTAAAACCGTTGAAGCCCGCTAGCCTGTGCGCTATCAAGGTAGAGAACGTAGTATACGACATCCTCAAGTGGCTTCGCTATCTCTTCCTAGAAACAGGGATGACGGAATCCAAGCAATGGCTGCGAGCGTTCGAAGCTTCACGTATTCAGGCAAACGTAACACGTCAGAACCTGCTGGCTCACACACCATATGAATTTAATTGTGCTTAATTTATGGTACACAAGTGTCTTCCCACAGCCAAGGGTGACAAAAACCAGGCGGCCCTTCCAAGCGTTCGAACTTTACATTTTCTTACAATAAAAGCTCATTTGCATAAACTTATGCCAATACTAAAGCTTAACACTGAAAACTAGCCTTACGATGATATGATAATATATTGAACAATATCTTAATATCAACTGAGTTGTAATATAAACTAATATCAACTGTTATTTGTAATACTTCCTGCAGAAATTTAACACAGATATCGTTTGCTGTTCATCTATCTCTAATTATAAGCTTCCGGATACTTTTGTGATTCACCGACTTTTTTTATTATTATTATTATTTAATTTGTACTTCAAAATTTGTCCAACTGGATATTCCGTAAATTACGTGATTCATCGATGATGTGGATTTGTATCAAATGTACTGTAAGTACTATACATATATATGATATATACGTATTATGCGATGTATATACATTGTGTCAACCATTTGACGCATGCGCTGCCGCAATCCACAACTATAGGCAAAATTCAATGTCTGATGCCGACAGTTTCTCGCGAATATCTCGGAAACTAACCCGCTTTAATCCTTATGTGTATAGGAACAATTTATTTAAAATATTAAGCTTTACAACATATCTAAAAATAATAAAAATCGGAGTCTAGTTAGTATTTCTACAGTTTCAGCTAAAATTGGATACTATTACACTATGGTAGCTTATTAAATTCGTTTTGGCAACCTTTTTTATGCTAATCTAAAAAAATTTAAAGAGATTGTATGACGTGATCCTCTCGTTAACTAAACCTTTAGATTTTAAAGGCAATGCTACCGATCACAGTGCCACGCTGTGATAATGCAGCCAGTACATGTGAACTATCATCAAAAACTGATATAAAGCTTTCATTATAGCGGAGTAGCTATGTATACGTGTAAAATAAAAACAATGTAATATGATCTGCTATGTGATTGGCAGCACACTGTTTGGAATTAACTAAGAAAATCTTTTCTATAATTATCAATTTATAAGCATTTATGGTCTCCATTTACAATTTAGTTGTAAAAGGTTTTCAACGGAAAGAAAGAAATTTCTTCTCTCAATGGAACCTCGCATGGTTTTAAATAATCAAACACAGTGTCAGAAACTTTATTTTATTCTAAAAAAATAAACATATAGATATGTATGTGTAATGAATGATAACATATTTAATTAAGTCTCCCCGCTGTACATACCTATATTCTAGAGTCACTCTATATATTATATTTCTTTTATTTTTATATTGTTATTATTATATATCATGTAATCTACAAGTTAAAGCATTTATTATATTATAAAGATGTCCTTTCCTATTTTTTTCGCGAATTCACTATTTACATATAAGAAAATCACGTACATATAACAAACTAATAAAATATTTTATTAAAATATCGAACTTGTCGAAAATAGCAGATCTTTTGTTCGTATCATAAATTGAATAATTCACAATTAAATGTATTCATAGAATAGAATGAGACTGAACTTTTCATTGGGGGGATTTAGTTTTATTAGGTCTATTTTATTTAGTTTTGGAAACCACCAGGTCAAAAGTAATACATATGTATGTGAAATCAAAGGAGAAATATCATCTGGAAACAGATGCACAATTGGGTTAGGTTTGGACATGTAACAAGTTAAAAGTAACGTGAAAACTACGCTAAAAGTACTTGATTTAACATTTTTTAAAATTAATTTTATTATTATTTTATAAGTGTTTTATTTACTTAATTCTTTATTTTTTTTATTAATTTAATTTACAATTTACCCAGCTGGACAATTGGTAAATAACTGATTTAACATACGCATAACTTTTGAACCGATATATTAAAACTTAAAACTTGCATTTTTGTATTCCACTCGTTGAAAATTAGACAATATAAAAGAAAGTTAATAATTTCTGATCTCCCAAGGTGAAGTTTAATTACAAAAGTTAAGAGAAAAATTATTGTATGTAATTATAAAATGATCGACAACTACATACAAAAAGAACGTTCGAATCAGTATAATTTGCACCAAAATTTCAATTCCAACATATTCCACGAAATTTGTCATGAAATTTAATATTTAGATTGTTTACTGCTTGATCTAATTAAACCACAACTACATTATAATGCAAGTTGATTTTTGATTCTGATCTAGCATAACCTCTCTGTTAATTCGCACTGTTGACCGATAAAGATACATTTGTCAAATCGTATATCAGGGATTACTCCGGGAATGATTTATCGTATCACATAATGCTTTATCAGGAAATCAAGAATTGCCCTTTGTGCTATTATATTTTCATTTCAAAATTAAACAAAAACTAAACATATAGATGTAATCGATTTAAATATTATTTTAACATTCAATTCATAAAACAAAAAATGTTCATAAGAGTAGATATTTGCAGTTGAAGATATATATTTGTTCCTAATACTAAAACATTGAGCATAAAAAAATACATCAACATTTTTTTCATCAAAGTTCCTTTAGCTTTCATTAGTTTTTTGTAACATTTTGTAATATAGGTTATATAATGAGATTATGAAAAGTAGTTATTATATAAAGACATTAATTTGTATCTCTGCACTTTTAATCACTTCATAATAAGAGAACTTTTATATGCAGAACAGAATAAAATTAAATATTATCTACTTACCGAACACTATTTTATAAGAATTTTAGTTTTATTCGTCCAATTTGAAGTTAATTATTTGCAGACACTATCCATATAAAGAAAACGATCAAAACAATAGTTTAACATAGGAATAAAAAGATGCAGGAACGACTCGAGATACGCACTCTACGAAGTTATACGGTTGAATGCGACGTAATCCTCCTCAACAAGAACGCATGCTGACTCAACTTCAAAGCCCTGAACGTGGCATTGCTTTGACGTCCTGGCAAATCAGATAGCCAGTTTGTCTGTATGTGTTAACTATGTACATACGTACTTCGTTAGTATCAAGAGATAAGAAATTTGTGCCTTTCACAGATCAAATTCTACTAACGCAATCCTTAAAGTATGATCCAATAAATTAATTTATTCTTTTAAATCTTCGCGCATATTTTTCCATGCACACTAGCCAATCAGTACTAAAATGACTGATAAAAAAAATACCATACAAATAAATTTATTCTGATTATGTTAGGGCATATATATACATATGTTTAATATAGGATTATCCACTTAACACAGAACCCGCTCGCACGGGAACGTATGACAATGGCAACAGTCTAACAATTCTCCTATGTTGCCTATTACACAATCATATGTCGTAACTCATCTATGAGCTAGAAGTATAGTTATATGTACAATCTTATAAACTGCAAACAGAGAGAAAATGACAGTACCTACGCTTATGGTTCTGATTGTATCCGGACTAGTGCTGCACCATACGGTCAAGTGCTGAACGTAATACATCATCATTGAATTCTACGCTGCAAAAACCTATTTAATTGTACGGTTCTACGGAAAAATTCATATCTACTTTTCTGTTCGAGATAGACAAATATAATAAAAGAAACGCGCAGTAATTAAACTAATTGTAAGTTCCTTAAGAAAGACAAATTAATTGTTTACTATATTTTTTTTTTTTTTTTTGGAAAAGAAAAAAGAATATTCCCTTTCAAATGATTATGGATTAATGGAACGATGTGGCAATTTTAATATATTTTTCATACATCATTTAAATTTCATATTAACTCTTGATATTCGGCATGTCAATTGTACTAGCATGGATATTTTTTCATCGTCGCATGGAATCATTTTTTTTCTTAGTACGTACTGTTGTAGCGTTTGTTGATACGAATTCAACTGTTATAAAATGTTATAAATTTGTCAGTTCCTAAGGAATAAAGTGAGTCGAAGTTGCTAGCTACCAGCTATTAGGATGCTATAAACGCTGTAAACAAATATCAAATTTCTTATCTCTCATGATGCTTTTCAAATTGCCAAACATTACCGAATTGTCAAAACTCATTTTAGTCGACATACTTCAATCTACGAGTGGGAATAGTAAACATGTGTGTGACAGGTTCATTTTATTTTATTGGATACTTTAATTTTTTGACTAAACTTTGTTTCTGGGACCAATCTTTTTTAACTTTTTTGCATCTTCTGATAGTACTCGATGAATAGAAACTGTAATACATCATATTTCACACCACATGTGTGATATCACATCTGAAACATAAAAGTTTTTAGTGTATTTTAGAGACAAAATTCAATTCATAGACAGTCCGTGGATAAAAATCTAACCTATATTGACGATTGTTGGCAGACATGCATTCACAATCAATTTACAGGTTTAGACTAAAAAAAAAAAAATCAAGAATAGAAAAATTGTGTCTTCGGCTTTGTTTTATAATTATTGATAATTAAAAGTTGGCCAAAATATTCCTGTGCGCGAGAGACTTTTTTACTCGAACGAAAGTAGGTTAACATAAACATAACAGCGGGGTGCGAAGGGATCCTCAAATCGAACGATACACGAACAGCAGCTTACCTCGTACAAGTTGTGCAGAAAAAAATTGACATTTGAAGACGAAAACCATCCTGCGCGGCGTTTTGCAAAAAAAAAAAAAAAAAAAAAAATCGTAGATTACTTTATACCTATATTATTACATTATTCCTTCCTACTCATTGAAGTCTGTAACAGCATATTGAGAACAGCCTTGTGGAATTTTGAAGACAGTAAAGTCGAAATGCAATTTTTTATTTTTGATTTCCATCTTATTTTAGATTTAAAAGTCACCCCATAAATTTTTTTACACCTGTAGCCGAATACGTTACGTTGGTTCCTCTGTGCGATTATGACCCGATATTTTCTATTATAACAAGAAAAGGCAAAAGTAGAAAATTTAAAAATACATGCTCTTTGTCGAAATGTCGTAAAGGATTGTTCAGAAATCTGATAAAAGCTAACTTCATTTCTTTTTAATGGAACTATACATTATTATATTTTTAATACATTAATCAATCTGTCATGACATTCCCCATAAAAAGTTGTTTCCTGCATATTTATGTCGAAAATCTATTAGTACCGAACAAACTTTTGGAAAAGTTGAAATACATAAATAAAATCATTAAATTCTTGATTCCTGTTAAATATTGATAGTCAAACATATCTGTGTATAGCTAGCATTTTATGGTAGAAAATTTTTTCGTCATGTTAATATTAATTATTTATATTTATATTTATGATATCCAGTTCCAGAAGTGAACGTATGTATTTATTGCTTAAAAGTCGTTGCATATTATAATTGTATGCATACATATCATTTGTTTGATGAGACGGCCGTTGTTGTGAGATCATTACGTGTCAAAAGGTAATTCAAAAATACAGAACGAACCCATCGATCATTTATCGATCTTTTGTCGTTACATCAAAGGTAGTGAGTGCGATATACAGAAGATCAATGTGGTAAAACGGTTACGACAAAGACAAAGCAAGTAAGTCACTTTTCTGCATATCTATGGTCGACGGCTGTACTAGTCAGGCATAATAATCCAGATATAGCAGCCATATTACTAGAAGAGCACATCACAAAAATAGGAAAATGGCTACAAGATAAACAAATAAAAAGCAAACCCTAGTAAATGCAATCATATTACATTTACACTAAGAAAACGGAAACCACCAAATATCCAATTGAATGGAACGCACATACATAACACAAACAAGGTAAATTAAATACCTAGGACTCCACTCAGCATACAACTTACATGGAAGCAACATACTAAATCAATTATAGACAAAATACGGATAAAAAGAAGACAAATGTACTGGTTAACTAGTCAAAGTTCTAAACTTAGCATAGAAAATAAATTAAAAATCTACAAAACGATAATAAAACCAATTTGGACGTACGGAATACAACTATGGGGGGCAGCAGCAGTGAGCCACGTAAATAAACTAGAGTCGCTACAATCGAAGATGCTGAGAACAATAGTAGTAGTAGAGAAGGCGTACATAACCACGATCGCGGACGCCTAATGATCGCGTGTGTCACGTAGGAGAAACCATGAAATTGACAGATCACCGGCGATCTCGCGTCGTAATTCGAACGTTCCACAAGTAAACTAAAAATTCGGACTTTAGATATGATAGCAAAATTTTATTGTACGAATCCAACAGAGTAACGGTTCAGAGTGTTATAACAAAAAATGTTGAGTGTTGATTTAGGAGGTTTCTTATACTAAGGTTATATCTCTCTGGAGGGGTTATCGTCGGATGCCAATCAAATGCGGTTGCATACTTCTGTCCTTTTAATTTGCTTTCCGTTTGTCATTCTGCATGATGACAAATACGAAAAAGCAAAGATATTTGAATACAGTGTGTTCGTTTTAAATATGTACACGTGATTATTTCTGTATCCGAAATAAGGTAAAAATGTTTTAGATGAAAGTTGTTTAACTTCATATGTTGTATGTTGTCGGGTGCATGATTCTAAACGACCTTTCCAGCAAACGTGTTGATAGATCATTCCTTCACCGATTCTATTTGTTCTAGAATATATTATTTGGAGCATGACCGAATCATCGGTCAATCCCAGTTTCCGACATATTCGCAAATGTAAGAAAATATGGAGTTCGAACGCGTAGGGCGGTAGCTTGGCCTTTGTTATTCTTAGATATGGAAAGAAAAAGTGTCAACATTTGGTGGTGTCATAAGTTAAGCCCTTGCCCGTACAGTGACGTGGGCTAACGGGCCTCAACGTTTTGTGATTGCGATGCTTAGTACATACCATATTTTCAAACACTCTTTGTACAATCGTCAACGTGGACGAACGTCGAAGTAAAACCACACGAATTCGGCATTTCCGAATCTACAGAACATGCTATATACGTGACTACCTTAACTAGCTTTTAGTATTTTCTCGCACCCCCACCGCCGGGATTGTCGGTGGGTGTAAGAGGGGAGAAAGTGATGGTGGGACTACAGATGAAGTACCTGAGTCTCATCATCGACAGCCGGTGGTTTTTCGAGCCGCACTTTAAACAGCTGGTGCCGAGGGTAACCACTGCGGCTAACGCCCTATGCGGCCTGCTGCCAAACCTGGGCGGTGCGGGGCTGGGCGTGCGGCGCCTCTATGAAGGGGTGATACGCTCACGGGTCCTCTATGGAGCCCCGATATGGGCGGAAGACCTGAGTGCGAATCGGCGTAGTCTGGCGCTGGTGAGGGGGCTGCACAGGATGACCACCATCCGTACAATCAGAGAATATAGGACGGTATCGTACGCCTTGGCGACCGTCCTGGCGGCGTCCCCCCCTTTCGAGCTACAGGCCCTCGCACTCAAGAAAAGATACGAGGGCAGAACCATTACACTGCAACAAGGATTCGTGGCGGCACCCCAGCCCGTCGACCAGGAGGCAGCAAACGAGGAAGTATGGAGACGTTAGCGCACGCAGCTGGACATGGAGGACACGACAAGACCACACAGAGCAGTCCGCGCCGTGCTCCCCAACTGGGAGGCCTGGAAGAACCGGAGAGGAGTCCCATTAACGTACAGGATGACCCAAGTACTCACCGGTCACGGGGTATTTGGGGAATTCCTGCTACGGATTGAACGAGAGGTGACCTCTATATGTCACCATTGCAAGGAAGGGGAAGACACGGCGCAACACACACTGGGGTCCTGTCCAGCATGGGAGGAGCCCCGACGGATGCTGCAAGCGGAGATAGGGGTAAACTTAGCCCCGGAAGCAATAGTGGAAGCCATCCTCGGGGGTCGCCGAGAATACTCGACCGTCCGCGTCTTTTGCGAGCGAGTAATGCTGGCGAAGGAGTGGGCGGAGAGAGATCGGATTAGAACCGGCGACCCGGCGAGGATGGACAGATCGGAAGGAAGGGCTCGCAGGGGGGGGGGGAGTGACACAGCCCCCTCCCTGAGAGCAACCAGCTTGGAAATATGACGCTAGGGGAGTGGTCCCCCTAGTGATACATCAAAAGGATGTTTCCACTAATAAGAAACAAGGCGGGGGATGTCGACCGATAGAAATTCGAAAGAGAACTCGGGGCATCCCCAACAAACGCCAGGAAGACTACCGTGGAGTTTTAGTCGGTAAAAGTCCGACACTACACGGTTGGTGCGATCTCGCAGCAGTGAGTGTCCATGAGGATTTCTCCACGTATAAAAAAAAAAAAAAAAAAAAAAGTATTTTCTCGTACAAAAGCTGCCGGTACCACTATTCTGCCTATAATTATACGACCTAGCAGTATATGCATTAGGTTGGTTGCCAGCCACTTTGCGACGGCCGGGTGTCATTGATCTGACCCAAACTTAACTCTTGTTTTTTGTTCATAGCTTATACAATGCCGCACGAAAGTATTTAAATGAACATAAAAATCCTTTAGATCATAAAAATTTTATTGAAAACAGACTAAAACTAGAATTTTTTAAAAGAGTTAAAAGGATTAGTTGATTAGATGACGTGTGAAAAGAATTTTGAAAATAATTGTTCAGAATCATGTCCCTGACGAGATATCAAAAAATCATTGAAATTGGTGTGTGATAAGGACAATGATTATCAAAAATTAATCACGTCAAATTATTTTCTCCTTGAAACCATTCAACTTTTATCTGAAACATTTTTCATTAAAATCGTTATTTATGCAGTAATCGAAGTAGTTTCATTCATACGTGCCACAAGCTGTATACATACTTGCACTTTTCTTTTCCATTAAATCTTCATAAAAGCGTCAATGTGGTTTATGTTACATAAATAATCGTTATGATAATTTGGTTTAGTAAAGGTTATTTTAATGAGATACTAAGTAGTATCTCACTTTAGTATCTTTAGTAGTGCTTTAGTATCTAGTAGTACTAAGTAGTAGTACGTAATAGTAAATTAGTAGTAGTACTAAGTAGTATCTCACTTTAGTATCTTTAGTAATACTTTAGTATCTCACTAAAATAACCTTTCCTAATCCATATTATCATAACGATTATTTATGTAACATAAACCACATTGACGCTTTTATGAAGATTTGCGTTTAAATAATGTATTAGAAAGATCTCAGGAATTGATAACATTTCTGTTATATTGTAGTAGAAAGTACATTGTACAATAGTAGAATAGTAGAAAGTACAATTAAGTTGATAAATACATTTTTAGTTGATGTATAATTGAACTTATCTCGTACGAAAATTTAACTGCTGTCGTCAAATCATTAAATATTCTAAAACGCGATGTAATACATACGTATACATATATCGTTATTAGTGTAACCATGTAACTACATATAATATATAACTAGAAAGATATTTTTGCCACAGATTTTTATTCCTTTCCTTTATCACACTCGTCTATGACTTTATCAACTTTATTAGTTGAATTGAATATAATACCTACACTCATCACTATAAATAGAATAAAAAGAGAAACGAGCCTCTCGTTTTCGGCAGATGATTTCATGTCCCTGCACACTCACGAAGCTAATTATTCGCATTTTAGTAAACATCATAAGTCTTTTTTTATTTTGATGGGGATTTTTCGTTTTTAACTTTACATTGCATTTTTACAAACATCATAACCATTTTTTAAAATGTTGAGTTTTACAACATACCCAAAAATCGTCGAAATCGGAGGGTAATTAGCTTTTTCACGATTTCAACAAAAATAGAAATTAATTTCTTTGTAATTAATTAGAGTTTTTATATCTCCGTGCCTCATTCTCAATGCCTTAATTGTTTATACTCTATACATATAACCTGATATAACTATACTTCTAGCAGTTTCTAACAATAGATGGCGCACGACATGTAATTGTGTAGTAAGCATACATGATATACTTTTTCCATCCTCTTATGTTTCCCAGTACCCGAGATGAGATTTAAATAGATACTATAGACTAAATAGATCCTATATACACACAGGGTGTTCGGCTACAGATGTAAAAATTCGAAAATTCCATGATGCGGTTTTTGATGATACGCTGTTGGAGATTTTCATAAATAGGCAGGTGCAATGTTTAATCTATGATTTTTCTTACAAAAACATCGCGCAGGACAGTTTATAGGACATCGTTAAATATCATAATCTTTTTCTCTAGGATTTGCATGAGAGTGCCCGTGTATTGTTCGATTTGAGGATTCCTGTATACCCCATTGCTTAGCCTAACCTATTTTCGTTCATGTAAGGAGGTTTGCTCTCGCACTGGGTATTTCGGCTAATTTTTAATTGCCAATAACTAAAAAAACAAAACCGAAAACGCAATTGTTTTTATTCTTGATTTTCATATTATTTTAGCGTAAATAATCACTTCTTAAATTTTTTCCACCTGTAGCTAAATACCGTATACATAGGGTGATTCATAACTGCACTACACACTAATATATACAAGTAAAAAAGGTCATATAGACATGTGCTCTATATATTTTAGTTTGCGAATGGATTTTCGCCTCGTTTTCTTTTTACAGAGTGAGATTGAAATATGAATTCAATTATTTTTGCGGTCATTTCAAATTTATTGTGTATTTGACGCAAGTGAACACTGTACACGACCAGCGAGGATGAATGGATGTGAGACTATTCGAAAAAGTCGTATTGCGAGAACGGAACTTAATGTTAACCTGATTCTTTAGCTGGCTATTTCGCAACGACAAGACCAACCGATCAAAACACAATCAATTAAGATAATATGAGATAGATAATAGGTAGATTAGATAGATAATATTAATCTATTAAAAAAAAATACAAGAGTGCTCAGTCCATATACGTCAGTTGTACGTTGCATGACGACATAGAAAAGGATAGTAAGTCGGCCATATGACAATCCGACATGAAAAAAAAACTAACGTAGAAAAAGAAAAATTCCGATCAGCAGCTATCGTTTCATGCGAAAGTAAATACATAAAAAGTGAACAATGACAAACTTTTAACAAATACAGTTTTTCTAACTTGCGCATGTGGTATGCAGGCTGGCCTGCTAAATAAATTACCGAAGAAAGAGGAATAAATGGAATTGAAAATAGACAACGTTTGATCGTATCATAAAGTCACCCCATTGCTCTTTCTAACATTTTTTAAGAATGGTCAAAACAGTACTTGATTAGTCTAACACGCGATAGAGCAGATATTTTTGCTAAGGAAAGCATCAAGAAAAATTAGAAAATCATATCTTGAGTCTAACATAAAGGCGAAAAAGTGTGGAAAAACACGCAACGGCGGCAATGGTACTCAATAACGGTGAGTAACGGTCATGCGCGTTTTGCGGTTTTGTTATAAGGCAAAGTATCCGTCAATATTGAGTATCACTGCCGCCGCCGCGCGTTTTGTTAAACTGCTTTGCTTTTTTATTAGAATCAAAACATAATTTTCTAGTTTTTTATGCTTTCTTAGTAAAAGTTAGGTTAGATTTTCTCCTAATAAACTAAAAAATATAAGCAAAAACTGGTGCGTTTCAGATGTCATTTTTACTTTGATTGTTATTTAAACATGTTTAAATGTTTAGAGTGCAATAACAATACATATCATTTTATTCTAGAGCGTCCAAAGAATCTTTTCATCTCAATAGAAACTCGATAGCTGCTACTGTAAAAACACAAAACACGTCCAAAGTTAAAAATTTGTAATTTTTTTCAAAATTAATTTTTTTGAAAATTAAGAGTTCTGGGGAAAAACTGCAGATTCGCGTTTAGCTCGCAAAAATCTACAAGAATATCCTATTGAAGTTTGCAAAATTAGATACATATTGAGCAGTGTAATTAAAAATAAACATTGATTAAATTACAGCCATTCAAAAGAGCTGCTTTCGCCTTCCTATCGGTGAAGAAACACTAATACAACAACGAAAGCTTTTTATTTTAAAAATATACCGAAATTTCGTACCAACAGTTTTTGAGACTATTTCGGAGACTCGAACACGACGACGGATACACGTACGAAATGTGTGTACATATGAAAATATTTTTAACATTTTGACTTTGATGTACAGTCTGTCACACAAGAGCGTGTCTGCGATATTTCTGTAAATATTTATATATTTGTAAAAAAATTTATATGAATTGAATCTACATGTAAAACACTAATACGCTATTACTTAGTAGGGTGTCCAATCTCCTCCATTAGCGATTATAGCTTGACATCGTTTCGGCATACTCTCGACTAATTTTTGAGCGTAGGATTCTGGTAACGACCTCCATATCTTTCGAATGTGATGTACAAGTGTTCTTATTTTTGTGATACGTCTTCCTCTCAGCTTGCATTTCATTAGGGACCACACATTTTCGATAGGGTTTGCATCAGGGGACTGCGATGGCCAAGGAAGTACTGTGATGGCGTTTTTCGCTTTCCATTGGGTGCAGATGCGACTTCGATGTTTAGGGTCGTTGTCTTCTTGCAATATCCATTGGTCCTCGGTTTGGTTGAACCAACGTTTCACGGATGTGAGAAGTCCCCTTTGGTACAATTTCACCATCTTTTGTGCATTCAGATTGTCTGTAAAGACGCACAAAGTCCCAAAACCGCGTGCGTTAAAGCAACCCCAAACATGCACTTTTATAGGGTGTTTTACACTTCTTTGAATCATCCTTCCTCCATGGATAGTCCAAGCACGCCTAATAGGACACCATGCCCAAAACGAAGATTCATCAGTGAATATTATATTACTCCAATCACGATCTCTGTTTTCATTCGCCCATGCCAGACGATTTTCGACGTTTCGCGTACGCGGCACTCATATTAAAAAGCTCTGTTCCTTTCACTGTTTCAAATGAAACTGAAAGGTATTCAGCAACGCGTATTAGAGAAGTTTTCGTTTGTTTACATTCTTTTTATCTCATTCTGATTAGGTGTCAGGTTTCGCAGATATCGCAGACACGCTCTTGTGTGACAGACTGTACGTTGGATGCCACTTAAGTTTGAGTTAGAATTATCTACTCGGAAATGATTCAGTCGGGAAGATATTACATACTCTAGCTAGGATGAGTTTATATATCTCACATTTTGATATTTAAACAAACTCTTACAAATTGTGCAATCTTTTTTCCGCATCACATCTACATGCTCGGGTCGTGATGAATTTAAGGAAGATGAGAAACGATTTTTAGTCTCTTTTACCATGATACTCACAAGTGTTATATTATTAAACAAATTCGGAAGTGTTGCACATTTCATGTACAGATGATTTCAAATTTCGCTCCTAGTTCATATATCGCAAAACAAAAAGCCAAGTTCATCAAATAGTAATCATTTATATGCAATATTTGTAAGCACACGTATAATTACTTTCTATGCAGGCAGACCAATGCCGAGTAGATAACATGATCAGTTATCGTTTACCAAAATGTTCCAGGTTCGAGTCCTAGCGGGTCCGCCGTTTTTTCTAAAGAATGATTATATATGGTAATAATTGGCTTTACTCACGCAGAAAGTACTGGGTTCTCATAAGAATATCGAAGTCAAGCTGTGTTTGGAGATGGTTAACCCGTAGTGAGGGTAGCCGTCTACTGATAGCGCGAGAAAGATAAAATGAAGAATGAGATATAAAATATAAAAATTTGAAAAAAGAAAAAAAATGTATGAGAGAAAGAAACAGAGCAAAAAATGGAAAAAATGTTTTCCATTGAGCAATATAGAGGCAGTAACTTCGGCAAACGCCATCTTTAGACAACTAGAGAAAATATAAATCATAAACTATACTTTCTGTGCATTACAATTGCATTGTAAATCAGCGATATTTTATGTAACAAATATTTTCATATATGCTTTTCATATTCATATAAGTGTTAACTTTTCGTGTTCGTAAAAAATCTTACCAACATTTTAATTTATACAAATTGCCTTTCCATACATTATTTTTAATACAATTTCGTTATACAGGCATCGAGGTATCGTTGTTGGTACAATCAGCAAAGAGGCGTTTCTATGTGAAAAAAAAATCGAAGATACAGAACAATGTTACATTAAAAAATGCATTTATTCGCGTACAGACAATAATAATGATATTGAAAAAGGATAAGAATACAATATAATGAATGCAATATCATGATTTGAAAACAATACGATACTGCTAATGCTAAGTACACCGCTTGATTGCTAATGAATGTTAACCGTTTTCTATCGGTGCTGTGGGTCAACTATCAAGATCGACGAAATTCGATTATAACAATAAAATTTTTTATATGACGTTTAAATTTGTTTTCGAAGAAATCGACTTCCAAAATTTGTCAAATATAGTATTTGAACTTAATGATTGATAGGTTATTCTATTTGTGAAAATAAGTAAAAAATCTAATCCAACATTTTTCATAACACGCTTCGTTTCTACAAAAGTAAACTTTAAAAATTGATTAAGTACGCGTATACCAAACCAGTTCCTAACTAAATATATTCAATCTCTATTTTCTTGAGAGCGAGGCCACGTAAAATAACCTTGTACTGATTGTTTATTCATAGCAGCTCATTTTTAGTCGGTAACTAGCCAAATTCACATATACCAAATAAGTATTTCAAGACGGTTTTCTCGAAAACAAGCCTCAAATGAGAAAATCTTATTCTATATTTTCGACTTACATTTTTCTCATGTAGATTTATATTTACTCTACATATAATTTGCACACTTTATGCAAATTGTACATACATACATATTTATATAGACAAACAAAGGAATAGCAGTTTATTTTATTTCTTTACAGTGATGACCAAAATTGAACATTTTTAACAATATGCACATTGATTCAGGTACACAATATTGTATTGCAATTAATGGAGTGGTACATAAAACTCAACATCATATACTATCTTTCAAAACCTTACAAAGGTTTTTTTATATTTTTTATATCCTTGAAAATAACAAATTTGTTGTACTCAGTTTTGTATCACTTATATATTCAGTTGCTTACTAATATCTAAGCATTCCTCATTACAGGAGCTACTGCAAAACATTGTTACTTTATGTTATTATACCTTTCTACAATATCAATTGTGTGATTCATGAAATGTTTCTTAACTTTTTGTAAACACAAAACCAATCAACCAATTAAAAGGAAACCAAGAATAAAATAATTTTAAAAAAGTTATGGTTTTTCCAGAAGAATAATTGCAAGAGGATATAGTGTTAGTCATTCTCTAGATCAGGAAGAAAAAGATTTTACACTAAATAATCTTTTTCATATGGTAACAAAAAAATTTTGTGCCAATGCACAAACATCATTTAGAGTCTGATTAGTTATTAACATCATAAGAAAAAAAATTATTTGGCACAACATATTTTTGTTTTCCACTTATAATTCCAGGTCTAACTGCAATTAATATTAAATAAATACAGATTATTGCACATGTATTTAACATATGATTATCATATATGTATAACCACGTATATACATATGTATACAAACTTTTATCCAAATCTTTATTAATTTTTAAATATTATGCTTGACATATGACATATAAATACAAATATTGATCATTTCTACAGAGGAATTGATTATAAATATCACTGAATGAAATTAAAAAAAAATATTGAGGTTAGATTTACTATATTTATTAATATCTGTTAATACAGTAATATTATACATTGTGTATATGTACACATTTATGGTTCAAAGGCTGTGATTATATGTATAAGATTACTATATGGTAAAGAAAATTATTGTTACATGATGAATATTATAAATGCATACATAAAATTATAAAATTAAATTCATATGAAATATTTACCAAATGTCCAGCTGAACAAATTGTAAAGTACGAATTAAAAAAAAAAAAAAGAGAGAGAGAGAGAAAATTGGTTGCTTACTCAGATTTTATCTAAGCAATAATGGCAACTATACTTTCCACACTTACCATCAGTGAAGTACACACATAAACAATTGATCTCGAAAATATTCGAACATTAGCATAACTTTGATTTCTATGTCCTATATCAGAAATAAATACAGGTAATGTTAAAATAAATGTCAGGTTGATATGATCACTAGTTCCTACATGCAGGGTTGGTACGACTACTTACGACTCTTTTCTGTTTTCCCCCTCGCCATGTGTTTTTATCTGAGTGAAATACAGAGCACACAAAACTAATCTGTGTCAATCAATTAAATATCGAACCCCAAACCTATTGAATAACAGATAAAACAATAAAAACGGTTTGCAGTATATTGGGGTATAATATGTAAAGATCAGAAAGTAAGAAACTCTTAACTTAAAACAAGCTTGTTGTTCAAATATTAAAAGAAATGTTGAAAAAAGTGAATTTTCATGTCTCAAAAATATTCGAACACTTGTAAATTGATAAAAATATTAAAGTAGCAATTTTATATCAAAGTCTAATAATTTATTCGATATCCCTTTGGTTTAATAACATGTTTTAAGCAGTTTAATATGTTGAGGATTATTTTTTTATTAGTAATCGATGCTGTATTTTATTCCTCTGTTAGGGGAATTTATCATTTTTGTTTAGTGCTATTGTTCTTGTTTACTAATTCTCACATATGGCCGTACATGCGTAAAAAAACTCGTTATCTTAGTTTGGTAACTTAAATTTGTAATGTATTGTACATTTGTACATATTACATATAATACAATAACACATATAAAATATAATGTAATTGTACATTTTTCTTTGATTTATGTTCCAATACAGACAATAAATTAGCATCTTTTCTTTTTTCGTCTATTCACATACAATATTGTAAAAGTATATGACATAAGATATTACTGTTGTTTATGCATTACAAGATAGATCGAAGATAAATGCATTTATAATTTGTAAGTATAACAAGCATATCACAAATTTAAGCTATCAAACTAAGATAACGTATATATACCCATTTCTATGGAACGAAGTGGAATGTAGAATTAATAAAAAAAACAACTATAAGTAGTAAAATAAAATGGTAAATTCGTGTAATAGAGGAATGGAATACAGCATTAATTACTAAAAAAAATTTTTTAACATAATAAACTGCTTAAAACATGTTATTGAATAAAATATTAAACTTTTATAAAAAAAATTGCTACGTTAGTTTTTTAACATTAATTTACAAAGTGTCCGAATATTTTTAACATATCAAATTGATTTTCCTTTCAACATAAAACAACAGTTTGTTTTAAGTCAAAAGTTTTTTACCTTCTGATATCTATATACTATATGTCAATATACTGCAAAACGTTTTTGTTGTTTTATCTGCATCTATTTCTGATAAAGAACCTAAAAATTACAGTTATGTTATCGTCCGAATATTTTCAAGACTAACTCTATGTATGTATAATATATATGCACATATATAGTATATAAGTAGTATGTCATATTCTACAGGTATGGTATAAATATATAAATACATACATAGTGATAGTATATGCATTTTGAGCAAAATAAAAATGACACATTTGTAATATAGATTATACGTGTCATGTCATAGTTAAATATAAGTATGGCGCAGGGCGGTGGCATGTGTTGTGTCTTGTCACTGTTTCGATCGATAATTATTTTGAGTATTCAAGTCGATCACTTAATATCACCTACTTCTTATGTTAATGAATTTTGCGCATCTTTTCTCTTATACATTACCTTTTAAAGTTTGTCTCTATTACGTCCACAGAAAGGAAGGTTGACTAAATAGGATAAGGAGATTGAGGTTATATAAGGTTTTCGTTTTGACAGACGCGAGGCGCGAGCTCCGATACCTGTGGTGGGATGGTAAAGGAGGCGATTAAAAAGTCGAACAGCAGAGAACGACGTTGTCGTTAGTTGAGTGACTAGTTCAAGTTCGTAGCTTGCATATTTTATTGGATTGAAGTGTTCTTGTTATCCATTATTTATTTAATGCTATAAAAAAGTTGTTTGTGTCAGATAATAGATAAAGTGAACGATTCGAAATGGATGATAAAAAAACAGGTCAGTGTATAAAAGATAAGGATTTTGTTTCAAATAGTTTTTATTAAATGTAATTTAATGTTACAATTTAATATAACGAACTATTTTTTTATATAATTGTATATGTAACAAGAACAACTGGTAACATATGTATATTTATAGAATTTATATTGATTTTGACATATTTCTTTTATTTAAATAAAATGATATATGATTTCTATAATTCTACTTCTTTGTCATGTATAACTGTAAAGTGTTGATGAACTTTGTTCAAATTCTCTTTTTCTATGTTTCATTTATTAGAACACATTGTCATGACACCAAAATGTAAGACTGCAAATTCTACAACTCTTATAATAGAAAGGCAGGCTTTAGAACCTCCAACAGAAAATGGAAATGAAAACAACGTTCATATTGCTGGAGGAGATCACAAAGGAATAGTTATTAATAAACAAGCAGTTGCTGGTATATGAAGTTTTATCATTATTTAATATATTAAAAACAATGTTAATAGACAAAATGTTACCAATATTGCAACACTAATAGGATATTATATCATAAAATTTTTATAGTTACAAATGGTGAAATTCATCCAGCACATCTTTGCTTACAATTCAGAGTATTCTTAGTGAGTGCTCAAAGTGGAAAACATACACAGGAATCTAGAACTCTTCAGTTTTGGTTTGTAGATACACTTTCAGAAGCCGAACACCCAAGTGTGGCACAAGAATTCTTCAGAGAATTAGTTACACCTCAAGAATTTCCAAGAGGTAAAATTTATTTAAATAGTTGATAATGTATAAATTATAATAGTGTCTATAATCTATAATTAAACCATCAAGTTTTTATATATAGAATATTGATCTATTATAGTATATGGGTGTAAGGTAATTCTAATTTTGTTAAGCATTACATATTGGTAAACAACAATAATCTATTTTTATATTATCATTCTAAAAGAATATATAGATTATTGTTTCAGGTAGTGAGAATACTATTATAACTATAAAGTGATTAAAAAGTAATATAAAATACAAATAAATATTTTCTAATATAAAAACTTTTTTTGTGCACTTATATTGCAATAGTACAATTAGGTCACCAGATATTTCTCACGGTAGTACCATAGTAATATATAATTATAGTATATCTAATTCCAGTAAGCTATATGGGTTTGTTACAGATTATGTTGGATTTATCAAGAAAATAATGAAACTAATGTTGCATAAGTATTCTACAATTAAAAAGATAGAAGTAGAATTAAAACAGCTTGAAGAACCAGTGAATCTTCCAACTAGACCATGTAAGTAAATATTACAATTCTTTTTCATTTTCCAATATCTTTTTGATTTTATTTATGTTTTATTTAAATTTTTGTATAGTTTATGTAATATTTTTCTTTGTAAATGATATCATATAAGCTAACAAGTAACAACTAAGTGTTCTAGTTGAAAACATCATTACTTATATACAAATCATACTTCATAACTGTATTAATTGTTTAATTTCAATATTAAAAAATTGTTCTCAGACACAAATTTACTGATATATTCATTTAATCATTCATGGAAATTATTTTACACACATACTTCTTTTACATTATTAAAATAACTTCGAAGTAAAGAGTAGTACCAAGATTTATTTGATTTGATTCATTGGACTAAGTGATCTTTATTGAAAGATATTGGAGGAGTGTGTCTCAAGTATACATTACAACTGAAACTAAAGCAAGTGTATATTTAACATTTGTGCTGCTCATGTTACTTGTATATATGTACATGTTCATTCTATATGAAATAAATGTGTTATTTTTAATTTCTGTTATTCACAGCTGATACTGGTCATATACTGTTCACAGTTCTTCCATATAAGAAAATTAGTTGGAAATCAGGTTGGAGATTATGAAGAAATTACATATTTTATTACGATTTATGTTTTTTGATATTTTATATACAGGCTATTATATAAAATACAATAACAATTGAATATTTGCCGGTCAAAAACTTGAAGAAAAGTTTTTTATAGAATTTCTTTATCTATTTAATTTTATTCTAATTTTATTGAATTTATTGCTATTTACTTTATTAGTGATAGCTACTGATAAGCATATGTATGTTGAAGAAATAGTGTAAAAGGTTTTAGTGCAAAAATAAGTAAATATAAAAGCTGTTTATCTGCACATTGACCGGTAAATACATATTTTATTGGTTCATGCAATATAGTAGTTATTATAACAACATTGGCTTAACATGATTTTTTCGCATTAATCCAATATTAAACATTTAATATATATTTTAGTGTTTATTTTACTTAATAATGAAAACAATCATTTTTGATTATTCAATTTGCTTCTTTTCCTATATAATATAGATTGACTAAAAAGAAAAATTGGATATACACCATTAGAGATATGTACATATCTTATTCATGAAGTATATCATGTTTGTAATATGAATGCATGATTATGAATGCCATAATATTGTTATTTTGTTTAATTCGAAATTTTAACACAATGTAAAACTAATTAATACTATATATTTGAAAATAATATAATCAATTAATATGTTTAAAATATTATTATTATTTGTAAAAAAGTATATTTTCTAAGCATTTCAGAAGATTTATTTACAGTTTAACATATACATATTAGTGATTTTATTATACCATATGCAATACTCTTTATTGTTACTTTGATCTTAGTATAACATTAGTGTGTCTATAAATAGTATTCATGGTCACTTACTACCATATAAAATCTTTAGGCCATTTCTATCTCATCAATTCTGCAAAAAATATTGGTAATATGAATTACATTTTTATTCTAAGTTTGATGTCACATATGTTTAGTGCACACAAGTAGATACACAAAGGCTGTAGTTCATTTTATTTATAAAAAACTGAAAAATTTATCACAAATAATTTACTTTTCAATGAGCATTTATATATATTTTCCAGAATCATGAAATATATTAATGGAATGTGGTAATATTTAATTTTTTTGATTTTAGTATCAACAGATGAAACAGTTATTGGTCAACTAGTAGAATTAACTTTAGAAAAGGTGTTGGAACTTATTGAATCTGCTTATCCAAATCCAATTACAGTGACTGATATAGCAAAGTATGATCTTTACTATAAGAATTTTATTAATTATTTTTGCACTAAAATATTAATGTAATTGTAAACAATGTGTGGTAATTTTTGCAGAGAACATGGTTGGGATCCTTCTGCTGTTGAAATAAAATTGAAAGAATTGCAAGAGAAGGGTGTTGTTAAAGCGATGGAGCACGGAGCTTTTACTAGAGTTGTACACCAAGATACCCAAATTCAAGTAAAAATATTTTTACTATTTTGCAATAAATTTATAGTATAATGTCAATGCACTATTTTATGTATAATTATTTGTGGTAATACTAATTACTTATTAATATTAATTAATTAATTATAATATTAATTAATTATAATATTAATTAATTAATTATAATATTAATTAATTAATAATTAAATTAATAATAATATTAATCAGTATTATAAAATTAATTATAATTAATTCATATTAATTAATAATAATAATTGTATTGGACATTATATATGAAAAATTATTGTATCTCTTTTCTTATCTTTTCTTAGGTTGTAAAACAAATGCCAACAATGGCAAGTGCGAAACAACCTACTATAGCAATTATTACTGCACAGTATTGTGAAAAGTTGGCAGTTGATTCTATGATTGAAAACAAAGAAACATTTGTTCGTTATACTACTGTTGGTAAGATATATTTCATTTAATAACTCATAATTATTCACATAGATTTTATGAATTAATCTTCAATTATATGGCAGAAGGAATATAAAATAATATGATATGATAATTTATTTTCAAGATACAGGTTGCTGTTTATATTTTAATATTAAATGATTAAATATAAAGAAATGATATTGTCAAATTTTAAGATCAAAACAGGCTTTATTTACGTTATTTTACATTATTTGAGGTCTCTTTATCTTTTTTAGAAGTTAATGTTTGTATAAGAAATTTCGAATTTCAAGTATAATTATGGAACTTTTTAGTGTATTAAAGAATTTGTATTAACTAGTTTGCATTAGGGTATTATAATTATAGTATCATATATTAGTTGGCGATAAAGGTACAAAATGTACTGCCTATATGTATGTATATATGAAAATGCATGAAACTTTAGGTACGGCAAGCTCACCTGATGCGACAGATGGAGTACCGCGAGTGACATGTCGTTTTGGTAAAGTAATTTGTAATATAGTTCCTCTTTCGTGTCAATGTCCTTTAACGTTATAGCTTGCCAATTGCTTGTATTCAGGAAGTGTCGTAATGGCACTACGCTGTGAAAAATACATATTATTAGATATTTTTATTAAAATACTACTTCGATGATGCCGCAGAAACAATATACATGCTATATTGCTGTGTTGTAATGAAATTCATTCAGATTATCATCTCATGTATCATGTCTTCATCTTCAACCATTTACTTTCTCAGCAATATTAGCAAATTAAGTTAAATTTATAGCACACACATATTAAAGCCCAGTGCAGACATGCGACTATTACCGTTGCGATCTTGCTGCGATCATATGTCCTTTTTTGCTGTGTCTGTTAAGAACAGTAAAGATAAGCATATGATTGTAGCACAATCATAACAATGAAAAAGGCACGTCTGCACCAGGACTAAATGGGTATGGTTCAGAACTATCACAGGTTATATCTTTTGTTCATGTGTTTTTTGTTTATGTGTTTTGTTTGTATAAAAGATACTGTTATATCATTTTATTTCCTTCTACTTAAAACTGGTATTAACTTCTTTGAATTATTACTTCCATTTTTAAAGCAAATAACTAGTTAACACTTACAAAACTAAATTTTATTTTCCGTTGCTTTTAACACACTTTTATATATAAATAAATTTATAATATAATAATATTAATATGTGTAATATATATATATATGCATTTTACTGTGTATTATTATCTAATTAATTCAATACTAAATACGCAGCAATATATTATACATTTTTTATTATTATTATATGTACGTTTATACATACATTGATTACATGAATATAAATGTTTGGAAAATACTGAATTATTTGTGGGATGTTAGTTCAATTACTAACTTTTTCTAAAAATAGGAAGGTTGTGTAGGAATTAAATGATAAGTCTTACAACTATATTTTTTATACCAAATACAAATGTGTTATAATAGTTATTTATCACTTCTTTCATTTCAACTAAAAAAAAATTATAGACAAGTTGATAAGTTTTCGGTGTCTTCGCTTTATTTCTTATTGATATTCTCATACCAGAAACTTTTCAATCTGCCCTTGTATTTGATATACTGATAAATATATGAATTACTTATATTTATATCTAGTAATAGGTACTGAACACAATTGCATCTGTATGGAATGAGTCATTTTTAATCAATTTAGTCATATCATACATACACAAATACAATACCAGTTTTTTAATAGTAGCACAGTGCACATGTATCATACACATATTTTAAAATTACTAGTGGTAGAGGATTTTTTCGATGCAAAATAAGATTATTTTTGTTATAGGTGAGTCAAATGTTTATACATTAGGTAATATTGGTGCACACAGAATTGTATGCACAAAGTTACCAACTGTAGGTCATACAAGAGAAGCAATGACTGCAGCGGGAAATACAACTACCAGATTATTAGGTAGCATTTAAAGTGTTCTTGGTTTAGTTATAATTGGTACGCTTGATTATAATCAAATGTTTTACTTTTTCTGTAGGTACATTTCAGAAAGTTGATTTCGTTTTCTTAATTGGAATTGGAGGAGGTGTACCACATTATACAGATTATAATAAACACGTGCGACTTGGTGATGTGGTTATATCTTATCCTATTCCTCTTAATAAAAAGTATATTTATGTTTATTGTGAAAGTGCAAAGACAAATGAGGGTGGAGATTATCATTTTGAAACCAAAGAATATTGCCCATCAAATTTATGTCTTCAAGAAATTGCTGTTAATCTTAAAGATCAGGTAGGTTCTTACACTTTTACGCTTGATGCAGACGAGCGACTTTTGCCCGCGCGATATGGTTGCATCATATGTCTTTTTTTGTTTTTCCAATTACGAACATCGAAGACAGGCATATGATCGCATCGATATCGCGCGGACAAAAGTCGTTCGTCTGCATCGGTCCTTAAATTTACAACAAGAATCTGGTACAGTTATTAATGATTCTCACTAGTCAGAGAATGAGACAAATCCTCCATGGCAAACGTACCTGAAGGAAGGTTCAGATATTTTAACTAATCAGACGGAGCATGATTTTAAACCACCTCCACCAGAGTCTGATAAGTTATACATGGCTATTGGCGAAAGAGATGTTATTGAAGTTGCACATCCTACTGCACCTGCAGATGCGGCGAATAAAAGGTTATTGCTGTTTAATATGTTATTTTTAGTATATAAGATTACTATTTTTCAGCATATAATTATAATTATGACCTAAGTAAATATACATGTATATTTTTTTAAAGTTATACAATCTTATAAAATCTTTAGCAGTGTTTTCTGTTTCAAATATAGTAAACGTTGATAAAGGGTACTTAACTTTAACATATACTGTGAAGGACACTTTCCTGAGTTACCTCTGGAAGGTTTTAGCCGCCGCTCGTTATTTCTTAAAAGGTTACTAACAGAAAAGGATTTATAAAAAGTAATATATGGTAAAGAAACACTACACGCGTTGATCGATCGCTCTACTCGTTCGTAAAAATCTAGTCTAACCCAATTTCAATTCTACATGTGTGCAAGGAATTTTTAAGGAAAAAGAGTTTTGGTCAAAAATCGGGCCTCTTTTGCCTGTGGAATTGATATTGGGTTGGATTAGATTTTTACAAGCGAGCGAGCAACGCACACGATGTTTCTATGAAATGAAGACTGGGATATAAACGCGACTATCGCGTCGGTTACAATCGCATACGTATATTTACATATAGGCAGAATGCAATGTACATAGTAGTAGTAATATATTTCTGCCAATAACTTTTTGAGGAATAACGAGTGACGATTAAAACTTTCTGGAGATTCACACTGAAGGCGAGTGTCCTTGATAATATATCTCAAGATAAAGGTTATTAATACTAATCCCCTTTTGTCAACATTTATCATTATTTTCTTTTATGTCCAGAACAAATGGCTGTCCACGAATTCACTTAGCACCTGTAGCATCTGGTAGACATATTGCACGGGATGATCAGCTTAGACAGAAATTTGCTGCCCGATTTGGAGCCCTTGCCTTTGATGCAGAGATGGATGCTGTAGTCGAAAGTATTTTGGGTAATTGTCGTGAAAGTTTTGCCGTTATTCGAGGTATTTCTGATTATAAAGATGGCTCTCGTATAAAGGAATGGCAGCCTTACGCGTCCTTAGCTGCTGCTAGTGTAATGAAATCTATTATTTGTGCTATGGACCCACCTACTAATGTGTAATACACAATTTCTGATGCTTGTTTTATTTCATTCCGGACAGCATTTTATATGATAGTTGGTAAAAGTATCATAATTTCGTGTCTTTTATATCGTATCGTCGATTTTTCAGTGCAAAGTGGACCAACTTCTTTTATTGGTTAAGAGCAATCGTTGTTTCAATTAGCGCACAAACAGCATAATTCAGAATTACTTAAGGAATAGCTTATTCTTCTTTCTTTCTTGTATTTATTAAGTCGTATTTAATGTGATATGGATCAGTTATTTACTTGATAAGCAGGAGAAAATAAGATCGTGATCAAATATATAATGGTCATAAAGTAAGATGCATCAAGTGCATTTTAATTATTTAAGAGAATTGTAGTTAGTATGAATGATTTTAATCTAGTGACTTTAGAATCAAGGACAAGTCAATTTCATGTTTCCAAATCGTTTTCAAAGAATTTCCAAACTGCTAAAAAAATGGAGTATGTATTTGATTGATAAAAGTGCTAGCTTACTTTTAAAATTTATTTCAACATGGCTATTTGAAAAATATTTTTACAATTTTTATATCCAAACATAACTTTTCAATATTATTTAATAATATATTTATAATATCGATGCATCGATTATTGCTACACTTATTCATTTTCTAATGTATTATAACATCAATTTTATATAATTTGATGAAATATTAATGTATGGTTTTGCAGAATTATTCATATACTCTTTGTACTTTTCATATCTCGCCTATTGCCTATTGTATTTATTTAAGTATAATATCGAGAAATTTGTATGTACTCAAGAAAAATCAGTTCAATGATTCTAAAACTGGTGCCATCTTTATTCTTTCGAACACGAGATTATCAAAAAATTTTTACACAATGGATTTTTTTGAAACGAAGGAATCATACTTTTGAAATAATTACGTAATTTAAATTATAGCAATGAGGCTCCTGATTATCAAATATTTGCAGACAGGATCTGAAATAACGTAGGTGTGGGAACCACAGAAAGCTTTAAATAAAGTCTCGGTATAGTCAGCAAAATAATTTAGATGTAGAATATGATATCTAAGAGTAAGGGCAGAAAGTACATTTGGCAGTATTTATCTAAACACAATCAAATTATCATTCAAAAAGTAATTGTCCTACAAATTATTATATGTTTGTCAGAGTATATTACCATTTCGCATAAGTCTGTCCGCTTTCTCCATGGAGTGTATAGTAAATACATCTATACATTCAAATTTGATGAAAGGAAGAAATATAAATAAATAATACCGCCCAAAACTTTAATCGTACTTCAAAGGAGATTAAGAATTTGATCTTAATAGTTATATTATTAATTATTATTATAAAATATGTTTGCTTTCTAACGTATTATGATTTTGAAACAAGTATAGATTTTTGTTTCTTAACAAATTTTAATTTGATTCCTGAGTTATGGCAAAATATTTGCATATACAGGCTGTGTTCTCTAGGATTAACCACTATTTTTCAGACATTTCTAATAATTTGTCAAAGAAATGTTTTGAACAAAAGTTAGTAAGTTTTTGGTTCACTACACATTTGAATATCAAAAATTTCCAAAAATTTTTTCCAATAAAAAAGTCAAGAGCACCATATATTTTGGATTTCACGGAGTTGTAGTTTGCGTCAAAATGAATTCAACGGTCTACTATACAATGACTTTGAGATGACTTTGGATTCAGAAACTAATAAATGAAACAAACCTAACAATAACAATCATACCGTTTTGCATTACACGTTACAACGTACTTTTACTAAATTTCTGATTTTCAGCTCATTTCAAAGTCAGTTCAAGGTGATAGTATAGTAGGTCATTGAATTCGTCTTGATGTCAATTATAATTCTGTGAAGCCCAAAATATATGGTGCTATTTAAAGAAGTCAACAATTTTTGGAAATCTTTAATATCCAAATGTGTAGCAAATTGAAAATTGATTAACTTTTGCTCAAAAAATTTTTTGGTACATTATCGAAAATGCCTAAAAGATGGTGTTTAATCTTAGATATATCCTGTATAGAATATACGCTATATAAAATATAATATTAAAAACGTGTACATATTTATATTATAATAACCCATTTCTAAATTATGAAATATTTTGTTTTAGTATATGATTTCTGAGTGCTGAAAGTGTTTTATTAATTTTTATAATGTTCTTTCTAAAGTTTATTATTATTTTGCTATTACGTTGCTGTTGCTACTTTGACATTTGTAAATGTACATCTATTTTCTTTTACTCAGAATTCTTAACGTAGACCAATTTTTATTCAACTACAATTATATAATTAGCACTTTAAAATAAATGGTAACATGGAGAAAAGATGTTCGTCAGGATATGTAGAATGCTGGATAGAGCTCATTTTTCTTCTGCAAAGTTTGTTAAAATGTGTCTATTGTTGTTACAGCATATTTAAAATCTGTTACAACTTTATAGTTTATCTTTTTGTACTATATTTAGAGATACACATAATTTTTCATGTACTCATGTACATATTTTGTATATTTATGAAATAGATCATCTTTACATGTTTCCAAATGATAAACGATTCGCTACAGATGGTTGTGATTACATGTTTGTGCTTCATTATCTTAAAATTAGCTTAACTGTTTCCTCTTCTTGCTATTGCATATTCATATATTCCGATTGTACAGCCCTACAAAATCAAATTGTTGATACATATAATAAATCGGTACACATTTTCATAAGTAAACAGTATATAATATTTCAATGTTTTTATTATAATTTTATACAATTATTATTTAAAAATGAGTATGAATTTTAGAGTCAATTCATAGCCAATATTATTAAATTATATTTATATTTCAGAAGTAACTATTTGTGGATATATATGTATGTATCTCAAAAGATATCGTTTTTTAAAATTATTAGATACCGTTAATCAAAGATTTCACGGTCATGTTCATTGTATGTACAAAATAAGATTTTTATTTTTCATATATAGTTTTCTTCGTTGCTTCTGTGCAACATATTGTTGCATCTCGCGCATATAAATTCTTTCCTTATTTTAAATCGTACTTTTCCATCTATTTTCTTTAATTCTGTCCCTTCTATCACGTTGCCAAAGTAGATTATGTCTATGATAAATAATCCAAAGTCTGATTTTAATAGATTTAACCAAATTTTATCAATTAACCGAATTATTATGAATTATGCATTTTTCTAACACAGAGTATAAAAGTATTATAAATATTTTAAATTTGATAGATTTGATTTTCAATTTTGTTCGAACTTTTTTGGTGCGATTAAACGTTGGGGCGATGATATATACACCAAATATATTAAAAATTGTACAATTAATTAACATTAATTAAAGTGCCAATGTGTTCAATATATTTGGGTAGTGCAGAGATATGATAGGTTTTTCTGGAAGATGAACGAATATCTTTATGTTATTATTCAATTCTATTTCGATACATTTGGTTTGTCACTACTGTAATTTATTTGGTATTAGAAGCAATTGTTACAGTAGTAATTATGTATAATAATATTTGGGAAGAAATAAGTTTTTTCTTTCGAGAATGTTTTATTCGTTTATCTTCTAGATTAATATTGCTGTCGTCTGCATTAGAGACCAACATTACTGAATTCTACTGCCTATTTGAAATTCCAATATGGATATTCAAATACTTGAAAATTGTTTGAAAAAGAATTCGATAATATCTAAGCTTTGTTAATAACATTAAATGTAATTTCCTCGCATTTTAACGTCTTTATAAATTCTAAAGCACAGGGTAGTATACGAGAACTCTATATTTAAGTGACATTGAAATATTCAATTCGAGCATAAATCTAAAAACTTAGGAAAGTAGTATATATACACATTTAAATATACCTACATACGTATCGTTGGTAGCAGTAAAACCTTCCAATTCTAACATCATGGCGATAATCTGCAAATTTTACAAGTGACATTGGTCGAGTTTTTTCAATGATACTTGACCGCTAATCAAAAGTCATTATTTATTTATTTATTTATTTATTTATTCATTCATTCATTTGCCTGTTGCATTTGAAACAATTACATTGTTTGGTGCGTTCCGCTAAACCGTTAAAATACGTCTAGGGAATTTTACTTTCCTTTTGAAAATGCAGTTTTATATTGTTTTAAGTATATGTGCGTGTAGGAAGGGCCTCGGGTCAATTTAATCGACGAAAAGTATCACTTGTTGGGCAGAAGCACATTTTTAAGAAAATTCTATGAAATATAGAGAGTATCAGCTATCAAATATATATGTACGTATTATTACAAATATAGTCAAATGCGTATAGGTATATATCTCTATTTCAAATATTTAGTATATAATACATAATATAATATATAAATCGTGAATTCTATTACGTGGTGAAACATTAAATTCAATTTACCTGATAATACAGATTCCTACGTAAGGCCTAAATATTATGTACGAAAGGAACAAAACTTTGTTACATATTGTGTTTTAAGCGACGAGGTTTGCAACCTTGAGCTACCAAGATATCTATGTATTTACAATTTACATGTGTTTACGTTAGTATTACGCGCTTTCAACACTAGTCGCACTATTGTGTTTTCCGTCTATTTATATGTAGGTATGTTTTAAATTGCAAATACTACTGCATACGCATACATATATAGTGTATAACTGCGTCCATATAATTTATATTTCAAAGAAATTTTATTAGCATCTATAATGAACATATAATCGCAATGGATTTCAATTTTGTCCGTTCAGGGAAGTGACTTTGAATATTAACATCTCATTTCGATGTCTAAGCTACAGAAACTGTTTTCTCCATTATTTCACGCCGTTTCACAAACTGAACGTTTATACTATTCCAGTTTAAGAACTGGCAAATGTACTTGTGAATGCTTATTTAGTACATAGTGTGCGATGAAGTGAGCTCGAAGACCTCAGAAATGAAAAATTTATGCTTCTAGCTTGTAATCCGAGTAGTCTTCCGGCCGAAAGATCATTAATCACGAATGTCTTTAAGTAAGACCTTGGCATTTGAGTTTTGGTGTTATCTGTCTCGAATATGAAAAAATGCCTGATGTGGTCAGACGGTAAAATGGGTATTACCAAAATGTTTTCACAATACGTTTCTCTGATATCTTTCTCTAATTTAAGTAGATACATCTATTATGGAAAAGCTATGCATATATGCGTAAGATAAGTCGAGTTGTTTTCCAAATTTTTGAACGTTTCTTTACTACATACGAAACTGTTTTGCTTTTTTATTCGTCGTTTTTCTTTTCTTTCCTTCTTCCTCATCCTCTTTGTTAACTGCTTCTTCCTTTTGCATTTTCTATTCTTTTATCAAGATTAGTCCCTTCTTTAGTGACTTTCAATTTGTTTCTAGCGAATTGATATTAAATTCATTCTTTTCTGATTAAGAATCACTCATTTCAATCTAATAAACATCTAAATCTAAGGAAATTCTATTAGAAGTTATTTAGGTAATTTTAATAAATAATTTTGACAAATACATAATAGAAAATGAAGAGTTGAGTTTACATTTTTCTCAACGATAATTTTACAATTTGATTTTTCTAAAATGGAATGTTCATCTACATGCACTTCGTATCACGTCCGATTATCTATATATTGAGCTTATACAGGGTGTCCTAATATTGATGATAAAACCAATACATAAAATAACAAGTGGAAAACATAGAATAATTTGCTTTTCATCTTTCTTTTCGAGAAAATTGTTTTTGAAAATTTAACGATTGAATATAAGTAAACAACAGGCAGGAGGGTATTCTACGTGCGGAAATAAATGTAAAACGTTGAATAATATCTTTCGTTTAAGATCAAGTTTTCAAGAAAATAGATTCTGAACGTGTGTAGGTTAGAATTGGCCTGATGCAGGTGTAATAGGTTAATTTTCAAATTACTTGGGAACGAAGCGTTTTAGTTATAGTTGACACGTGAAAAAATCTTTTTCTATATTTTCCATTTGCTTTTTCGCGTAGAATCATTTCTTTGTCGATTGCACCACCAATACTGAGACATTTTGTATACAAATATTAGAATTTATACATTTAGGTGTGGTTAATTTCGCGAAATTAATTTGTACGTGTTGTTACTTTGAAATAAAATTTTGTAATATCGCACTGGCTATAGAGAACAGAATTACAAAATTGTAAAAAAAGCTGATCGTGTTTAAAGTTACGAATTATTCGACAAATATTCTGGTTGTACCCATGACCAATGACATTTTGCTAGAATCGTAACGTCTACAGGGGAAAAGTAAAGAAATTGTTGTATCTAATAGTAAGTTACTTCACCGCGGAAGAGAAACTGTGATACTATCTGGACTTTTCTGCGTGAAGTAAGATAATACGTGGAAAGAGCCATAGTATAAAATAAATCGGTTCCATAGCATTTGATTTTGTTAGGAAATAGATCGTTAAGGAAGTGTTGTAAAACTGAAAAACAGAAGAACGAACGTATCGCTGAAGTCTTATTAGAAGAAGTTCGACAGAGATACACAGTAAGCTCTGGAAGTAAAGAACCAAATTGTATGGTATACTTTTGTTTATTACGAGCATTTTTTACCACAATTAATTTCTTCTTAAAAATGGCGATGACAATTCTACAATAATATTGTACGTAAAAGTGTTACACATGATGTGTTTATCAAGTAAAATTTGATATTTAGTTGCATACAATCTGTACAGTAACAAATTGTCTTTATCGGTTGGACGATTAGAAGAAATTTCAACTTTAAATTCTATTCCATGTTTTAACATATTAATACAGTAGAAACATATATTAGGTGTGATAAATAATTTTTTAAAAACAGTTTAGTATACATATAAATACTTTTATAAACACATCGTGTAATTTACGTTTTTCTGTAATGCAATGTTGCAAAAACTGCGTGTATTGTTACATAACTCTTATGTAAGTTATAGACAACTACTTTTAGTTTAGATTAATGAAAACCTTTCGTGGTGTAAAATTCACTTTTATGTAATAAGAGCTCTGGTATTTGATGGAAAAATCGTTTCAATAAATAGAGGTCCATTGTTCTTATGTTTATTAACATATTCATGTCCAATTAAGATTCCTTTATAGTAATTCCCATTTCGCTATAATTAATCTAAATATCTTCAATAGTTTGTTAAAATAATTTGGTAGCATTGAAACTTTAAGAAGAGATTAATTTCTTTCTTTATAGTGGTCTCTTTATCTTTAATTTTTTATAACAAAAGATTTACAGAAAGTAATTAGCAAGCCGGATAATAAATTGCATATACTTATGATGAATTTTTTACTAGTTATTTGCTTTCATATAATTCTTGTATGTTCATGCCATACGTTAGTTTTAATACTGAATCAAATACCTAAAACCAAATTATCTTTATTTATCTAAAATATTATAACAATCATTTTACTGTCTCTTTACGTTACTCAAGTGTAACACACCGATTTTGATAAAATTTTATAGATATAGAATATAGTAAAAAATATTCCGCACGTACTTTTTTATCGGGAAAAATTCACATTTAGCGCGTGAAAATAGTGTACAAATTTGAGAAACTATTGCAGACAGAGGAATGATTACGATGCACGAATTTTGTGTTTTTGAACGAGGAACAACAGATTTTTAAAAGATCTATTTTCTTAAATAATGTGTCAAAAGTCGCTACTGTTTCGTTAATATTTCTTGTCAACACTTGTTTATATTGAGTACACATTTAAACTCAAAATTTGGATTTTTCCCCATTTAATGAATGTATTTGAATTATTATCGAAATTTGCTTATACGAAATATTTTCCTACGGGAAAATAAAACTTTCCAATTTAATTTAGAGTGTTATTCTAAATAAAAAATATTTAATAAACATATATTATTACCTCTAGTGTAATAAAAATTCTCATCCCAAAGATGTTCTGTACTGTTGCATTCTATTGTAAGCGGCGTACACGATGGTCATTTACTATAATTGGCTTGGATTTATACAAAGGTGCTACAATGCACATCATCCATATAATGCACATTGATATCAGTGCTCTGCTTTGAATAATAGATTCCCACATATTTTAGGAAATATGTTTTCAATATCAGCTTTGGACAGTTGTTTTCGTCTTCTTTATGTTATACAAATTATATAAATAAAAGAAATACGTGTTGAATATTATTGCTATGGCATGTGTCTAGTAAGTTTCATCAAAATTGGTATGTTACACCTGGGTGATGTTCCTTGTTAGTGACATTTAATTCTAAATGTTCAATTGAATTGTTATTTAATTACAACAAAAATTTATGTATTTTTATCGCGCTCATACTTGTTGTTATTAGAATACAAACAGTTTCAATAGTTTCAGAAGTCCTGTTATTTAATTTTACTTCGTTTTAATGAAACAAAGAAACTATTTACTTTTGTTTGTATTTACTTTCGTGTAGACTATCAAAAACTCACACATACAGCAAGTATTTAGCACGATCAATCGCTGTTTGTCTTTCTTTTTCCTACACATTTCTTTCTATTTTTTATATTAAGGATTTCAATTTCCGTGCAATATGCCATATACTCAGAGCTGATGTGTTTAGACCATAAAATCAACGTGTTAAATAATTTACTTTTATACTTAATGTTAAATTGTTCTAGTAGACTAAATCGTTCAATATTTTTATGTGGAAATATGTAAACTATTATAATTTTTCACATTTAACAGCTTGTAAACATATTAGGAAGACACAGCAATTTAAATTTATTAAGCAAAATATAAAACACTAGATTTTTCTATAGATTCAATGAAATTAATGTGAAATTCTTGATCAGAACACATTGATATTCAAAATTAGAACATGATCTGTAATTTATTATGATACGCGACATTTGATCAGTCTTCTAATAATTGAGAGGTATGAAATTTTGAACAATACGTTTTCCTTTCATTTTTTTTTCTCTAATTTCTCTTCTTATCAGAATTCTTTCAGTTGGTAATTCCTTCAACTGCAAATCACGAAAAACCGAGGTAAACGTTATTGTTATTATCGTTAGTCGTGAACACATGTTGTATTTTATTTCATTTTACAAATAATTCGGACACATGTGTATTTATTTCTCTTGTTCATCCGTAACCATTCCATCTTTTCCGGTCGTATCCTTTTTCTGATTTTCCTCTTCGATTTTTATAAATGGCGTCATTGTCAATTTCTGCAATTCTTGCGCATTTTGCTCGTTTGACTTACCATACTTATTCCATGGTTGTTCTTTCGATGTTCCAAACATCAAGCATATAATAGTCCCGACGATAGAATTAACAGCAGCTATGATGAAAACTAATCGCCATTGCGATACAGTTTGCTGAAAAAAAATAATGTAAATGATAAAACGATATTATTTCGAAATTTCAAATAATTTTATTCTTTAACAGAATATTTATATAATTGTTTGTAATACAAAACAATGTTTTACGAAATTTTAAACAGTTTCAAATTACAAATTTACAGATTATTTCTTACTATATTATTCCATATTATAATCTTTATACAATGTTGTAATTTGTTGTAAAATGTTATATAAATATTATAATAAGGAATAGCACCGTTTTAAATTTCAAAATGATGTCATTTCACATTTAGCAATGATTTTTTAGTTTTGTATACTTGTTATGTCGTCCAGTCGCGGGGAGACGCGATAGCGATGAAGCGCGTCAACGGGAGTCGTAAATTCCCGTTACGATCATAACGATCGACACCACGAACAGGTCGATCCCCTTATTTCTTCTGGGACAATAGGGGTATTTGTTGGCGAATAAAACTGTAGTCTACAGTCTTATAATATTTATATTTTAACAACTTATTACACGGGAGGTTCCGTCGTATGGGAAGATATAATTGACAGAAGTGATGAATAATAATACACTTGCTAGATGAGTAATAATAATAAAGAATAGACTAAGTTAATATCACTTTGATCGAAGCGAGGACTACGCGAAGCTGATAGGAACAGTCGTGTCGACTGCGCGACGTTTTGTCGAACAGTGCTGACCCGTCTCGTTCATTTACGGAGGAAAGCTCGGTATGGGTGTCCTTTTTAATGGGAAATACCTGTTATTTTTAATGGACAAATAACCGCTTTCTCCGTAAGTTATAAGAGCGTGCGATAAACCTAAGGATTTTTTTAAGGACCATCCACAAACCGCAAAATACTTATGCGAATAGAAATTAAACTGTGAAGATTCGGTTTGTGGTGGTTCGTTAGGTTTATCGAGGGTCAGTGTAACGGTGTGTGGACCTCGGCGGCCAGACCATGAGGGACATCGCACGGACCGTCTTACGCGACGTAACAATACTTTTACATAGTATTTCTATTGGATGAGTATCGTTTTTTAAAAATATTCATCTATATATACTGAATCAAAAAGATTTCCATACAATGGAATCTTTTTTAATGTTAGTAACTCTATTATCTTTATAAATTATAATTCGTTAGAAAAAAATGTTGACAAATCCATTGTAGAATTGGAATAAATTAATTATGAAATTCTAGTCTGGTGTGTAGAACCTTTTTTTATCCAATGTATAAACGATATTAATTTGTATTTAACTTGATAATTTTCAACAAACCAAAGGCATTGTTACGTCGCGTAAGACGGTCCGTGCGACGGCCCTCATGGTATGACCGCCGAGGCTGACATACCGTTATACTGACCTTCAATAAACCTAAGGAACCACCATAAACCGAATCTTTTTAGCTTAATTTCTATCCACACAAGTATTTTCGGTTTATGGATGGTCCTTAAAAAAGTCCTTAGGTTTATCGCACGCTCTTATAACTTACGGAGAAAGCGGTTGTTTGTCCATTAAAAACGGCAGGTATTTGCCATTAAAAAGGACACCCATACCGAGCTTTCCTTCGTAATTGAACGAGACGGGTCAGCACTGTTCGACAAAACGTCGCGCAGTCGACACGACTGTTCCTATCAGCTTCGCGTAGTCCTCGCTTCGATCAAAGTGATATTAACTTAGTCTATTCTTTATTATTATTACTCATCTAGCAAGTGTATTATTATTCATCACTTTTGTCAATTATATCTTCCCATACGACGGAACCTCCCGTGTAATAAGTTGTTAAAATATAAATATTATAAGACTGTAGACTACAGTTTTATTCCCCAACAAATACCCCTATTGTCCCACAAGAAATAAGGGGATCGACCTGTTCATGGTGTCGATTGTTATAATCGTAACGGGAATTTACGACTCCCGTCGACGTGCTTCATCGCGATCGCGTCTCCCCGCGACTGGACGAAATAACAGGCATGTTGCTATAAGTAAAGAGTGTTTAAGAGGGAAATAATTAAAGGCAAGCAATTATATCTACAGGAAATTAACACTTAGCCAACCGAATAGGGAAATCTCCCTTTTTCACTTTAGCAACACGTTTTTCTTTTTTTTCTTTTTTTTTTTTTTTCTTTTTCTGTTCTTGTTGTTATTATCAGTTATTGCTTACCTGGAGTTGTTCCCAATTAATCGCGCCACTTTTTCTGCTTTTATAAAGTACAGTATATAATAAAATACACGAATTTAGAGGTGTCAAAGTTAATTAAAAAGTTACACTATTAGTTATGACTAAATAAAGTTATAATCGAACGATACCATGCTGGAAAAAATATTAAAATGCATTATGAATTTTTAATTTCACGTTCAATTCATGTTATTTATCTTTACTCATCTTTAATGCTTTCAATTTTATCTATATTTCTTTATACTTTCAATACATGCTTTTAATTTGATGTTTTGTATAAACAATATGTGAAATCGTTAAATAAAATTATTATCGCAAATATAATTAATCACTTAAATAATTTCTAGACTTCTTTGTTTTTCAAGTAGTGAATATTAGTGGTCGATGCTTGGAAAAATGTGCGGTGGACAGCGTACAGGTTAGCTTGTCCGAGCGCAGTGTAAACGTATAGCTCGCTGTGGCGTGCGTGATTGGCTAAGTGTTAACCCTTTGCACTGCGAATTTTATTTCAATTTTGTTAGTAGCAGTTCCCAATACTTTTAAGTGTTTTATTTGAAATTTACTTTAACTAAGAAATAAGACAATTTAAATAAATGAAGGAAGAAACAAATTCACCTAACCCTTTCGCTTCGGCAGTCCAGTCCGCCGAAGTATTCTCACTGAACGGAAGCGCGCGCCAGAAATGCGTACAGTGTGCGTGGTTGCTGTATATACATTTTCCTACGTCTTAAATCACAATAATTCTTGTAAGAACCGTATATGAAATATCGTTTCACTGTCAATAGATTTAACAGATTTTTTAGCACGAAACAGTATACGATTGTTTGGATGTTTGAAATATATTGCGCAAAACGTTTTGATGTTGTTTCAACAGTGAGTAACTTTCAAGAAGTGATTAATCCAATATATCAATAAAATCAACAGAAAATGTTCTGTCGATAACGAAAAGATATATTATTGACTACAGATGGCACTGGTATATGCCCGATATATTGGGTATCGAACCCAGGATTCGTCGCGTGGCCGCCGCCTATAAAACGGCACTCGAAGCGAAAGGGTTAAATACCAGTTTTATTCACACTATTGTTGTATTTTGTAATTTTTAAGGGTATATCTTGATACAATTTCCAGGATGCAATTCTGGTTTCCTTTCGCACGTTTCACGAAAAGAGGTGCGCATGAAAGAATGTCGAGTGGGACTCGACAACGGAGATGCTGAGATAAAACCTGATATTGAGTCACACTCGATATAGGAATGCAAAGGGTTAAGATAATCGTATTTCGAAACAACTATGTATATGTATTAAGTTAAAATAAGAACCGAGAAAATTTAATTTCAACAAGAACCATAAATTTTAAATGTTTTAAAAATTAAAGCAATGTATGATAGCAAGTTCTGATCAAAGCTTTCTGAAAGATAGAAAAGAAATGATATATGAACAAGTTTTGTTCAGTTTAGAAAGAAATAAAGCTCCACGGTGTTGACAATTTTATAAAACCGTCGAGAATCATGTTAATCCACAATTTAGTACGGAAGTTGTACTTTAATTTATGTTATTGTTTGATCATGAATACGATTCTAAATGTTATAAGAAAAGAACGATAAAAAATTGCAAAGATATACCTACTGTAGTAAACGTTTAAGTGATGAGCAACGTTAAATGAGTAGTTCTGTTAATGAAAAATGTATCAAAATATGCGTTCTAACGTTATAACGTATCTTATCATTATATTTGTCATTATGTTTTATCTCAAAGCGTAAAAAATGAAAATAAAACCATTCAGCTCACAAATACCTTTGGCTATAACAGAATTGATTCTGCCGTTCATTCTTTTCGTATTATCACTGTTTATATTGACATATATTCTAGCAATTTTTTGTGTTTATATTTTTCCATATTGAAGTTAATTAAATATTTGAAAAGTATTAGAATTTAAGCATCGTGATATCTAATCGTTAATAAAAAAGTAATTATTAAAATTTTATATGATCTTAAATTTATTAATTTAATTAAATTAATTTAAATTGAATTGATTTAAAGAAAATGTAAACATGTGTGCAATTTTTAGGTAACTTTTGAAACTAGCTTATTGAGTATGGACTAGCTGAGATAAAATCTCGAATGCTATATGGATTATTATATCCATGCTGTTGCAAAGGACTAACCTATATTCATATAAAGCAAAATAGAAAATTATTTTATATTCATACTTACATTATTGTTCGTCAAAATACCAACCACTGCTGGTGAAATGAATCCAGAGGCTATTACTATCATTCCGCAAAATCCAAGAAGAATACTAGCATAATTCGGACTCAAATCCACAAAAGTCGCCAAAGGACCGGCGGAAATTGCACCAGTCACAGTTGTTCCTGCCATCATGAAAACTACCGCGAGCGTCGGATGACATCCGCTATAGCCCAAAGCCAAGATGAAAATCCCGTGCAAACCAGTACATACGAACAAAGCCAGTTTTCTAACGCTGGTTAAACTCATTTTGTTGGTACGTATGAGCCAGTCGCTCATGATCGAGTAATAATAAGAGAAAATCATTCTTAGTATATGCGGGGCTCCAGACAAAAGTCCAGTCTGCAAACAAATTTTCATTACTGATTAGTAAACTGTCGAGCAAGTTTAAATAATAAGTAGAGGTTTATTTCATCTTCTAAATAATCTAAATATTGAATACGTTACTGAATGAGAAATCTATGCAAATCGATCTCATTTTGTAGCCGACAGACAAAAATTAATAACAATACATATATAAATAGAGTAAATAATTTTCTGTTTGGTTTTGCTATCACAAGATACGTAATAGAGATTCCTCTCTATATATATGGTATATTCCTCTCTATATAGGTTATCTGAAAAGTTTCTTTCGTTTTATGAGGAAATAATAGACGCACAACGTTGTTTCTTTTATATTATTTTGTCGAATTAAGTACGACACATTTTATTTTGTTGAGATAAACACCGCGACATTTCACCGACTTGTTTTCACGTTTGCACGAAGGTGCACTATTGTAAGAAACACGTTTGCGAAAGAAAGACACTTTCCGGATAACCTAATACATATATATGCACATATATATGTTATCTACAGATTCCTGTTTTTCTCTGAAACTTAATCTTTTAATCGTTCACTCAGAACCATTACGTATATCTTATACGCTATATCGAGCAAAACTATACCACTATAATTTTATGTTTTTTCCTTGTCGCCATTTCTCCAGAAATCTCTTACCATTTCAAACTTGCATAATCAATTCAATCACGGTACTTGTCGCTTTCCTTGCACTATATAACTATGATTCCCTTAGAATTAGTTTCTTTATTTGGTTTTATTATTTAATTTGTATTTTACAATTTGTCCAGCTGGACATTTGGTAAATTGGTTCTCAATCTCATCTTCTGTAATATGGTCTTCTTCCTCCTCCTCTCTTACTACTCTTCTGCTCTCACCCACTATTTTCTCCTGCTTAATATTCAACAGGAGTTCCTCTATATTTCGAATATATTATTGCATAATGTGAGCAGTCTTTACAATTTTTACTTTTACATTGAAATTTGCAGTAACGGCATAAACGTCCACAGGTTGCTAATTAGATAGGCTGTTTCAATCCTGCTGCGATTATCGGATTTTCTACGTTTCAATCTTGCTTTCATTTTAATCGAGAGAAGAACTTATTTAAAGAAAATTTTTAACGAAATATTAAGAGAAGAAATTGTACAGCAAAACCTATTGGTGCTTGAAATTCAAAATCGAATTTTTTTATTATTGCAACGTATTCTACCCATCATGAGGAACGAAAGTGTCGAAAGAAAGAAGAAGTGGGGCGCAAATGATCTCTGCTCCTGAAAAAAACGTTATTGTTTTAATAATTCATAGACTGACTCTAACCTCAATGTGTTGATATTCTGCAGTCAGATGCAAGAAAAGTAGCATCTATCGATACAGGTTAATACCCTAAATCATTATATATTGCATATTTTCCTTTCTTTATTTCTCTTTTTTTTTGTTTTTTTCTGTTCCCTATTTTTCGCTATTTAAACAATCCCAAACTCGCACTTCTTATTTTAAGGTTAAGTTTCTCTCAAAAATTATCTATGATTCTTCACTTCGGGTGATAAAAGCCACGATTAATTCAATGTATTCCACTCCGGTTTCGTTTTTGCTAATGATTATTCTGATAGATATTTGGAATCACAAGTAAAACAGCAAAATAACAGAATTTTTGTCTTTTTGTATATATTTGTTTTAGAATGTAAACGACAGGAAGTATACTCAATTTGACGTTACTGTGTAACGAATATAAATTATTAAAACAAACTATGAACGAGTCTGAAGAACTAGGTGTCCATGAAGAGCGGTTCTGCATTCTGTCCACGATAATATAAACATTTTTCAAAAATAGATAAACCGACTACCTTTGTTAATTTGTTATGGAGTCGTGAACGTAAAAATCGCCAATATGGTGCACTTATTATAGACGTAGACACGTAACTCTTGCCCATTCGTGATTAAATCTTTCAAATTGTAGCATGAGATTTTTCGCGTGCGCAATTATTGAGTAAGGATGCTATATAGTTGCAACTTAAGTAACATCCAATAGCAAAAATTTCGTTATGGGACATCTGTTTAGAGTGCTTGAACGCGGCGAATTTTATAAAATTATTATAGCATTGTTAATTTCCTCCTTGATATTCTATGTAAGTTCGTTAATAAGGATAATTAACCTTATTAATTCTAGATCACTAAATTCTTAACTTAGATCTTACATTATTCCTGTATTCTGATATATCTGTAATTTTCTGATTCTTTGTCAATAGCACGGTCTTTCTCATCCTGAAGATAAATGTAAATATGAACATAAATATAAATATAAACATATAAATATGGATATATTGTAAATAAAACCAATTTAAGAATTATTAAAACTTTAACATTTTTTCTAGGAGACGAGATCATTTACAACTTATGATTTCTCTGAGATGTTTGTTTCTTGTGATGAGTAGAAGCCGTTGCAATAATAAAAAAATTTGCACTTACATTTCAAGGTCAAGATCTAGGTCAAGGTTATTTCTACAGGAACATTTTTTACAAATCTCCACCAATCAAAATATGTCGGATCACTTCCTTTACATCTATTTTCTCTACACCCTATATCTGTTTACCGTCCCTTCTTTCTACCGAATTTTCTTTTTCTCTCTCTTACTACTCTTTCCTCTTCCTCTATATCCTTCGCCTCTCCCGCCTTCACCATCAGATTTAGCAGTTAGTAGTTTGATTTTACTCTCTCATCTATATGTAATTAAAATATGTCCTTCACCTTTTTCAGTCTTGCATTATTGATCATTACATGAACGATAACCGACGCTTTGCTTCTTTTTACTGCATCCATTTCCCATCTTCATTCCCTTTCAAGCTGTTACTCAGAATGCACAAACCTTTTTTGTGTTCATTTAATAATCTCTTTTTCTTTGTATTTTTCATCTTGTCCTTCGAATTTCTAGTCATCAGTTCTTCTTCGTCTCCTGTTACCTACATATTTCCCTCGTTATCAGTTCTAGCGTTATAATTCCGCCAACTACTATTACTACTTTTATTTTCAGTTCTATTAAACCTTTTATTCTTCTTCTCCGCTATTTGGAAGATTCCATCCTTCTCTAACATATGTCAGTATGTCCTTCCTTACCAACTAGCTCCTTCAGACAAATTACCTGTTTGGCAATTTCGCTTTGGACGTTTCCCACTTTTTATGCTTTACCCATATTTTTGTCCAAAGTAATTAGACTTGTCTACATACCACTAGAAGCTTTTGTCTTTGTCTACTAATCCTTGTGCATTCCAGAGTAAGAATCTCTCTTTCCCCTTTTCGCACTTTGACTCTCTCCGTTGATTTCTCTTCTCTTCCCCTTCGCAAACTCTCTTTCTCCTCGTACTGTAGCCTCTTATATATCTTACTCAGACTTCTTTTCCCTCTACTCTTTCCTTGTTCGCTATTTCTCTTAGCCTTCGCGCTTTCCTTTGCTCACCCGTCAGGTCATGATCAATAAATATTTCCCTTAATCTCATTTTACTCATTTTTTGCTTATTATTTCTTATTGTATCTCCCAACTCTTCAAATGCATTCTACACGTTCTCGTTCTTTAATCTTTATCCTTTGTACTACTTTCTTTACCTGAAATTTTTCTTCTACAAATTCTTCAACTTTCTCTTTCGCTTCATGCTTCTTCATCTTTAGAACTTTAGTCACAATATTGTTTTGTCTTTTTGTTCTCTTACTTTTCTAGCTTCTTCTGAATAATTTTATTTATTTATTTATTTATTTAATTTTACAATTTGTCCAGAAGGACATTTGGTAAAATGTTATAACTTGAAAAATATAGCATGTGGATGGTTACCCCCAGTGGGGTTCCATCTTCCAGGTTGTTTATTGTCTTTCTATTGCGAGGTCTGCGGGATGCTTCTTCTTCAGTCTTATTTCTATTACGGTTTCTTTTGTTTCTGCTACTAGCTGGTTTGGGTGTATTGCAAGTCTTTCTTTGTACTTTTTTGGGTATCTAGCGATTTCCTCTTTGACTGTTGGAATTTTTAGATCTTTTCGGATGTCCTCGTTTCCGACGTACCATGGAGCGTTAACTATCGTTCTTAAAATTTTTGCTTGTTCCGTCTCTATTTTATTTATGTGACTCATTGCTGCCGTCCCCCATAGTGGGACTCCGTACGTCCAGATTGGTTTGATTATTGTTTTGTATATATTTAGTTTATTCGTTGTGCTTAATTTAGATTTTCTATTGGTTAACCGGTACATCTTTTTCCTTATTTCACGTATTCTGTTTATTATAGATTTTATGCGATGCTTCCATGTAAGGTGTGTGTCTAAATGTATTCCTAGATATTTGACTTGCTTTGTATGTGCTATGTGGGCGCCGTTCAGTTGGATATCTGGTGTTGTTCCTTTTCTAAGTGCAAATGTTATGTGGTTGCACTTACTGGTTGAATAATTTTCATCTTTCCGTGTATGTTTGGATTTGTTTCCACTTTCTGGGTATTTGTCTCGTCCTTCCTGTGGTATTCTCTGTACTTTTACTTCTTTACTCTCCTCGTCCAATATCTTTCCAACTTCCACCATCATTTCAAATACTAATGGCTTTTTTTCTGCTATTCTTTCTGCTTTTCTTCTACTCTTCTGTATAGTTTTCTTTATTAATCCTGCTTATCTCTTCTCCCTCGATTCTCTACAGCATTTTCTTCAAATCCACTTCATTCCTTGTTTCGTAATTTCCACTTGTATTGCTTCCATCTATTTCCTGATCTTAGTCTATCTTGCAGATTCCTGTTAATTTTTCTACTGTTATTGTTTTTCTTTTATTTCCCTCCGCAGCCGACGGTCTGCTTCTTTTCCATTTCTTACATTTTGATGTGCCTTCTAGCATGTCTGCTATTAACCTATCACTTCTTGTCATCTTCGTTCTTTGATCCATACCATTTTCTTCTTCGTTTTCCGATATTTTGATACAGCATTCTGATATATCCCAATTGTTCTGTTCGTAATCAACGTTTCACTTAATCTATTACCTACCACGTGTTTTTTATTCCGTATTTTTTCTCCCCATTTTCGCTTCCTATCATTTGCTCTTTCTCATCACCTGCTCTTTATCTTATTCTTTGCCTCTTTATTCGTTTCTAGCTCTGCTCCCCTTTTCTAAATTCTACGAGTTATTCTTTGTAGTGTCTACTAAATCATTGGGTTGTTCCGAAAGTTTATTGTGCTTCTCGTAGTCGTTATATCTCATATTGTATTTAGTAGGATCGAAGCATTGTTATCTTATTTATGATATACTATTAACAAATAATAAAATAATGTGATAATTATTCAGAAATGTAGCCTCTTCACCGATTTCAATGATCTTGAAACATGTTGTCAAGGCCATCATTCTCAACAACTCTTTTCTATACATGACATCGCCGCTCGATTTTAGTCTCCAAGATATTTGCAACAAACTTTTGTTAAGTTTATCTTATGAATATTCATTGTGGCGTGTATTTTGACGTAGGCGAACACGCTTAACGGTGACCATATTCCTATTAATATAAATTAACCTACACAATAAAGGTGAAAAATTAATGGGTTATAGATTGCACTAAATTCATATGTAGCAGTTAATGCTATCGTAGAGGTACATATATTAGCAGTTATAAGCTTTTTGGAAGTATCTCGGTATTTGAAGCCGAGCAGCGGTAACACGTACAGGAAAAGGTTGTTCAGAATGATGGCCTTGACAACATATTTCAAGGTTATTGGAATCTGTGAGGAAGCCACACTACTAAATAATTACTTGCTGTTTTCGACTACTGAAGAGAATTAAAGGGAATTGTTAAAAAAAATTCTTCTTTTTCAATAAGATAACGTTAGACCTTATATACTGATGAAGAGTGCACTCAAAATAGTGGAGTTTAGTTGAAATTTTCAATGTTATACCCTCTAGTCTTGTTCGAAAATTGGGACATTTTAAAGATTTATTTTTGTTGATATTATCGTATTTTGTAAAGGAATTCATTTTCAGAAAGGAAGGGAAATTTATCAGTAAAGAGCCCGTGAGAATGCTGGATAACAAAAAATGATCAAAAGGGACAATGGTTATGCTATTGAAAATTAGAGTAATAGTTCTATAAATATGGGATCTACATTTTATGTCATACTTTATAAAATTGTCACTTGTAGAATGCTTGAATTCGACACTAGATGTACATCTATCTAGATAGATAGCAAAATCTTTGAATATATAATGCTTCACAAAACATTTTAAGCGTTCAAAATTTTAATAAAATTGTAATAAATAAATAAACTATTTATGAAATTATGTTTCGGAGGATATGTTTTTACCGCATTGATATTCCATCCGTGAATGAAGTTAAAGTAAGTTGGAGCTTGAGTCATTAGTGTGAGAAAGCCCCATGCTCCACTCCAGTGAGCAACGATTGTAATCCAAACTGGACCAGATGTCAATATATGTTTCCAAGGTATAACAGTTTGTTTTTCATCGATCGAACTACCAAGATGTTCCAAAATATATTTTTTCTCTTCGTCAGATATTCGAGGATGTTGCTGAGGTGAGTCGTGTATGAGGAATAGCCAGAAACAGTACCTTGGAATTATTTCTTATGTCAAGATCTGTTTCTTGTAGTATAATGAATATTATAGTATAGTATAAAGTATAGTATAGTGTAATATAAAGAATGTTATATATTTTACATACAGTCTGTCACACAAGAGCGTGTCTGCGATATCTGCGAAACCTGACACCTAATCAGAATGAGATAAAAAGAATGTAAACAAACGAAAACTTCTCTAATACGCGTTGCTGAATACCTTTCAGTTTCATTTGAAACAGTGAAAGGAACAGAGCTTTTTAATATGAATGCCGCGTACGCGAAACGTCGAAAATTGTCTGGCATGGGCGAATGAAAACAGAGATCGTGATTGGAGTAATATAATATTCACTGATGAATCTTCGTTTTGGGCATGGTGTCCTATTAGGCAAGCTGAGAGGAAGACGTATCACAAAAATAAGAACACTTGTACATCACATTCGAAAGATATGGAGGTCGTTACCAGAATCCTACGCTCAAAAATTAGTCGAGAGTATGCCGAAACGATGTCAAGCTATAATCGCTAATGGAGGAGATTGGACACCCTACTGTAATAGCGTATTAGTGTTTTAGATGTAGATTCAATTCATATAAATTTTTTTACAAATATATAAATATTTACAGAAATATCGCAGACACGCTCTTGTGTGACAGACTGTATATAGCTTATGATTATCCTCTCAGAATAACCACCATTTTTTAGTCATTTTTGATAATCTACTACAAAATGTTTTGAGCAAAAATTAGTAAATTCCCTATATACTATACACATTTGAATATTAAAAATATCCAAGAACTTCCTTTTTCAATAAAAGCAGAAGCCGACGTTAAGACAAATTTGACGACCACTATACTATGATCTTACCAAATGACTCCAAGTAATGATGTTATGTAAAATGCAGTACCCCAACCGAATGTACTACTAACAACTGCGCAAAGGGGGTAAGTTATAGCAGCACCGACAGAACTACCTGAAAAGTGACATATTTAAAAATCTGTCTTAGCGCGGAGCCACTAGCAATTTTATTTTCTCTTAAGAAATGGCTTCAGCCGTTATGATACGAATAATTAAGAATTAAAACGTTGAGAGTAAAGGTGGATTAGTCCAACTACATAATATAATTAATAATTTGTCGTCTACAATAAATGCGAGTATAAATTAGTGTAACAAGTAATTTTGTTATAGTAGCTAGACCTGATTTGGAAAAAATGAATGTCTTCATTTTTGTATGATTAATACAGTTTATTGGAATAAATTAATATCGTAATCTCACATTCAGAAAGATGTGGTGTAGTCCACTTTTCCTCTCAATGTCTCAATCGTGATCATAAGAAATACTAACTGAAATTAGTTAATACTAGAATTATATTATTACAAAAAAATCACAGTATACCTGAAAGACAATAGTTGCTCGTATTAGGAAAAATCGAGAATGTAGAATGACAAATTTCAATAGGAAAATTCTCGAAAAATATCGACATGCTTTTGTGCTAACAAAAATCAGGATTCTAAATTCTATATATCAGAATCTGGTATATAGACAATTAACTTTTAGTGTACATATAAAATAAAATTAGTCAACTTTCACTGCAATTGTCTTTTGTGCTATAATAACAAGATAACAAAATTTAGTGCATCAGTTCATAGTGTTTAAGTTCAACGCATTTTTTCTGACAGAAGTCTCAAATCCTTTTGACACTTGTATTATTTTGAAATAAGTATTAAAATTTGGAAAACATTTCTACTGTAGTTAACAAACGTTTCTATCATTCTTTAAGCGAACACTTAAAATATATTTATGTGTATATAATACATAAATAATAATATATAATATATAATATATAATATATAATATATAATATATAATATATAATATATAATATATAATATATAATATATAATATATAATATATAATATATAATATATAATATATAATATATAATATATAATATATAATATATAATATATAATATATAATATATAATATATAATATTATATATAATAATAATTATATATAATATATATAATATAATTATATATAATATATATAATATAATATATATAATATAATATATAATATAATATATATAATAATTATTATATTACACTAAAATATAAAATATTTCAGATATTTTATGCAAATTGTCTGTTACAAATATACATATATTGTAATATGTACAATTATTATATGTAATTATTAAATATACATATAGATAAGTACATATATGTATTATGAGATTGTAGATACTTTACCCAAATAGGAACTAACAAATTTGCTTCTCTCATTCGGAGGAATCCATTTGGCAGTCATGTCATGCATAGAAGGCCATACAACACCCTAAATAAATAACTTTAATCGAAAACTGCCTGAATATTTTTCGTTTGTACAACAACGATAATTTTATGGATAATGCTCACAATTAAATTTGGATTATTATTGAAATATTTTATTCTAATTATAATATTAGCCATTTTTATTTCATCGAGTTTTAATGCTTTTGTTGACTTACCGCGACCAGGCCCTGGAGAGCCCGTAGCGTCACAAGAGCATAAAGGTGATAATGGGTCATAAACGGAATAAAGAAGCCAAGAATCGCTGTTAAGAGATTTCCTAAGCCGTAAACAAGTTTTGTACCATAACGTCTTGCTAGAAGCCCTCCAGGAAGTTGCGATGTCCAATGCAACCAGTAGTAAGCTCCCAAAGCTAAGCCTTGTTGATGCTCGGTCCAAGCAAATCGATCATCGTCCTGAAAACAATATTCAAACCCAGATATATCATTAGTACATCTGTTCTTTTTTTTATTATTATTTAATTTGTACTTTACAATTTGTCCAGCTGGACATTTGGTAAATTTTTCTTAATTTAAATTAGTACATTTGTCAACACAATTTACATTTATTGAATTAAAGAATTATATATTATTTATATAAATATGAGGTATAAAATTAGTTCATTTTCATAAAATAGCTTTGTGGATTTTTGAAATTAATTTTTCAGTAATGAAATCTTAAATGAAACGAATTTGCTTTCTTAATATGCTTTTAAATAAAAAATGGCTTAATTTTGGATTAAGTACATATATGTTTCTATACATACCTATATTTTTAATAGTAGTAACTTATTTTCGAATAGATGAACAAATGATACTTTCAAATCACAAAATCAACAGGTATCAATTTATCAGTCAAAAAGTAATAAACATCTTTACACAAAATATTTCAAGTTTTATGGTAAACTATTTAAGTATTTGTTCTATTTTAACGTTAAAAGATTTTAGTTTATTTTACAACATCAAATGAAAGAATATACGATAACTTGTTTTTATAATATTTAAACATGTTTCTCAAAATATTCGAAAATATTAACCCGGACCGAAAATAATTTAACACGAGAGAAGCTTGTTCAGGTATATGAACATGAAAATGTTAAAAGATGCGGCCTGGAATATATAATAATCGTCAAAGAATGATGAAATGAACAACAATTACAATTATAATTATTATTATACAGAAAAAGTATAAAAATATACGTACAATAATATTTCGCTCCAAGTGTGATGCAGTAGATATTGTAGTCTCAAGTGTGTTGTTACTATCGTCTGTTTTATTGTATAATCGTAGATTTTCGATGTCACATTGAGAATTTGTAGCCAGCTTTGGACGAGGTATTACCATCGCTACTATCGCCAGATTCAAGTTGATCCGCAGCATATAATTTATAGCGAAACCGCAGAAAACAAGATACCAAAGCACGTCCCGGCATGATACCAGTTCTTTTTCTTGAATGCATTTAATTTATTTGAACACATTCATGTATAATAAAATATAGTTGGTATTGATTTTTTTAATAATAGAATTGGATAATTATTATTTTAAAATTAATTTGAATCAACTGAAATACAAATTTTAATAAAGTACAGTATGTACATATATATGTACATACATACAATGCAATTCTTTTACTTTGAAAGTTTCAATTTCATTTGTTTTATTACCAAACTTGTTTCTGCTATGCAAAAGAATTTATTAATACCAATAACTTATAACTCATGATTTGTAAGATTTCACTAATAGTATTAACTGAATTATGCTAAAGGACGCTGGTTTTATTGATCGAGATTATCAAGGAGATGATTCATTGGTCAGAATTTTGTATTTAAGCTATTGAAATTATTTTCAAGAACTACAAAAATATAATAAATTATAATTACCTATTAGTATGCATGGTCTCTTAATCTGAATTTTATCGAAAAATCTGATTGGTGATTAAAGAGATGAATTAAATAGAAAACGTCGGAAAGTTTGTTTAACTCGAATAAAAAATAAAGTATATATAAAATAATAATGTTGAAAATGACAACGTGAGTTCACGTTCGTCATCCATATGGAGATGCGGTAGTTACAATAAATAGGAACTAGAAGATAGTTCTAGATACAATCGATAGATTTAATCGATAGGTTTAAGGTGTTCTTTTGTTTTTATCCCTAGTCTACACCCTTGGACAAAAAGATAGCACATGTGTGCTATCATTAATTTCTCATAGATAGAGTCCGAATTTCCCAAGTTTGACGAATGGCATATAAACAGTACCTTGTAGTAATAAGGTATATGAGCTTGAAACTGTATCTTCGCTATTCCTCTTGTATTTATCAACAATGATTGTGAAATCCGGTCGGCGAAATGATAGCACACTTTCAAAAGTTGTAGTGTTTATTATCTACTAAATTGTACAAAAATAAAAAACCTTTTAAAATTTAATAATGTGTGGATCCTCCCTTATTCTCCACCACCTCCAGCATTCGTTTCGGCAAAGAACGATATAGTTTTCTAATATAATCCAGCGATATATTTCTCCATTCCTCTTCAAGGCACTTTTTTAACTGATTAATACTTTCAAATTGCCTATTTTCTCTATAAACGGCATTGCTTAATTTACTCCAACAGTTTTCGATTATGTTTAAATCGGGGGAGCATGCAGGCCAGTCCAAAACTGCAATATTTTCTGTTGAAAAATATTCTTTCACAACCTTAGCGGTGTGAACTGCAGCATTATCTTGCTGAAAAATAAAATCTTGTCTCGCAATATGTGTTGCGTACTTTGCAATTTGATTTTGTATCAAATTACGATAGGTTATAGCATTCATCTTGCTGCGAATTGATATTAAATCAGTCTTTCCGTTATACCCAATACCTGCCCAAAGCATAATGCTACCTCCACCCATTTGACGCCGTATTTGTGACAATTTTTTTTTTCTTACATCATGATAGTAAAAATTGAATCCATCTGGGCCATCTAAATAAAATCTTTTTTCATCTGTAAATATAACTTTCCTCCACTTCTTGTTCCACCGTATATGTTCTTTTGCAAAATATAATCGATGCTCCTTGTGAATCTGCTTTAGAGCTGGTCTTCGTTTTAATTTCATCCGCTTTATGTGCGCGGATTGTTGTAGTACACGTCTGACATTCCGAGGATTAGTTTTTACGCCAACTTTTTCTGCAATTTCACGTGACGTGAGAAGCGAATTTGACGCGGCACGTAAAATTGCACGTTTTTCACGAGTACTAATCGCGGAAGGTCTCCCACTGCTTTTTTTTGTTCCATAATTATTTACATCTTTCAGTAAATTATAAATGACTTTCCGACTTCTACTGAGAACTTTTGCAATTTTAGAAATAGTAAAGTTTTCTTTCTTTAATTTCAAAACTGTTTGAATCTCTTCACTATTTAGCTGTTTTCCACGTCCCATTGTTTGAATCGAAATTTGTAAGGTTTCTAATGAAATTCTTCTACTTTTCACTACGTCTACACCACTCAGAATACACAGAAATACTAAGGAATGGAAACAAAATGCTTGGTGTGCTATCATTTCGCCGACCGGATTTCACAATCATTGTTGATAAATACAAGAGGAATAGCGAAGATACAGTTTCAAGCTCATATACCTTATTACTACAAGGTACTGTTTATATGCCATTCGTCAAACTTGGGAAATTCGGACTCTATCTATGAGAAATTAATGATAGCACACATGTGCTATCTTTTTGTCCAAGGGTGTATGTAAGGAAGTGCAATAAAGGTTTTTCGGCTCAGTACGGTGTGATAGATTTATCTAAAGAATAAAATAATAGCTAATATGAAACTACCTCTGAATACAGAAATAACAACAAATAATATAAATATGAATGTTAATGAAAACAGGAGCCAGAAGATATCATGGCGTATGTAGACAAATTGATAAAATTAAGTTAAAATAAATTTTAGGTTATGTCTCTATCTTAGTCTTACAGCAGGATGAAACGATCATAAAGATATTTAAAGCAAAGGATCGTAATGTAATATAGTTTAAAAAAGGATCTACAGTTAATGTAAAATATCGATATTTCTATCGAAAATACTCGACTGCCTCACTACAAAAAGTTATGCTATTTTCTTTGAAAGAATGATCGAAAGATATTAATATTCAAATGTGAGATACTACGAAATATCTTCTACCATCGTGTAATATATAAATAAGTTTTTTCATACTATTTTATTTCAAAGTAAAAGATATGCAATCAAAGTGAAGAGTCAATCATTTCATTGACTCATTTATATCGGAAGTACTCGTTCGAATTCGCTAATGATGATGAAATGCAAGAATAAAATGATTTAGCGATAGTTAGTACTAATATTGGCATCTATCATACCACGAAAATTTCAGACAACCAGACGAAATCTAATTATTCGTAGTAAGACAATAAAAAATTTATCACCTATAATAACGTCTGCTATTATTTTTTATTCTTCCTTGTCACGATCATAGGAAGATCAAGTGACATTTTAATATCTGTTGATATCTAAGGATATAATATGTAAAACAATCATTCTTATGGTTACGTAATTTGATAAAAAGAAGATGAATGACTATTAAACATTGGCAGACTTGTACCAAGCACAATCCTTTTCATGCTTAATTTTTATTTAATATATTTTAATTGAAGATTATAAGAAAAACCATCATAACCGGAAGATATCGTTGACATTTTTATTTTAATATATTAATATAAAATAGTTAATAATGGGAATAATTTGTCGGGTATGGACGAAAATATAATTTTTTAAGGCAAATGATATTTTAATGCTTTAGATACTTAATGACTCTAATACTTAATCACATACGATATTTTTTAAATTATAAAAAGGATAGAAAAATGTATGTTTAGCTCCAAGATCAAATGAAAGGATAATTTTGGTAACATAAGATCGATTGACAACCTACTAGATTGAAAAATTCCTGTTGTATAAAAAAAAAGAAATGTGACATAGTATTCTTTCTCTAGTCTCCAATTTTCAAAAATAATATATCAATTGAATACACATAATTCTTATAAATACACTGTAATTATATACACATATCGCAGAGTTATATCTAATTAAGTGAAAATGTTGTGCATCTGAAAACGTAAAACTTTTCGCATGTAACGAATGTAGATGCAGATCATTTTTTATTTATAACATGATATCGATTCCACCACGTTTAGTTTCCGATTATTACAATAAAATACGTTATTAACTAAAAAGTAAAATAACCGAATAATTATTGTAATAAAATAATATAAAATCAAATAATAAAGTAATAAATTCAATCGAACAAATATTTACATTATTTACAAAAGCTGTGATCTCAAATTTATACGACTGAAGTTAATGACCATTCTCAATCAATTACTGATACTCGGCAATCTTCGCGTGGAATCGTGCATTTCTCTCGCGTTTGCTATTTTTCACTAAGAAAATTTTACTTACTATTGGCCATTTCGTCGATTTCTTTCCTTCACAGGCTACGATACTCCCCCAGTTAAATCGAACGAAGGAATTATCCACACGCGATGTCCTCCGCGAATAAAATTTCTTAAAGAAAAGTCTTTAACATCGTTAACGTCTTTATTCTACGTTTAATTGATAAAAGGTAGCTTTGTTTTGTATCAGTATCGAAAGGATACAAAAATAGTCAAATGTTTCTTGGAATAGTGTGGAGGTATACCGTTTTCTGCGAGAATACCTATAATTCCATTGATTTTACGAGAAGTCTCGCGTCACGATGATTATTCATAGGAATATTGTCCTCTGACAGATTTTGTTATACGTTTCGTGTATCTCCAAGTGTGTGTTAATCAGTTAGTGTCGCGGAGTATACTGGATGATTGTTCTTCGGTTATAATCACGCGTACCCTGAGGAATCTTTCTGCGGACCTCTACCCATGCAGAAATAGTAGATAACGATAGTTACACTGTGTTCCATACGTTTAAAATCCAAGCTTATTCGTTTCTTTGTCTCGTTGTTCGACGAGACTTGTGTCTGACTACGCTCGTTATTTATTGATCGTTAATTTATTTATTGATAGAGCATGTTTGTAAATCAGTCATTCCACGAGATATCTGTCCACTTCTTCAATACATAATTTTAGATCGCACTTTTATGTAGAGAACTGAGTAAATTTAGAATAACATCGCTAGCCTACAATAATATTTTCATAATTTCTAGATATTCAATAAAAAATATTATATTACTATTATGCATGGAAATATAGTACGGAAAAGAGAAAGAGAGCCTGTTCTATTCATTATGTTTTGAAAATGATTGAACGCTGAGTTCCAGATTTAGTAATGAAGATTGAATGTTGCATATTTATATACTGTATTTTCTTATGTTATTCTGATTCATGGTAGTAACAGTGTATCTGAAATTATAATCATATATTTGAAAATTATTTTATTATATTTGAATATGATTTCATGTATCACTCTATGTATATATTTAAATGATTATTGTAATTTATAACACATATTATGTATAAATTAAATATCATGGAAATATAAGTTTTTAAATTATATATATGTCGGAGATGAAAGGACGTCGGAGCCTTCTTTTCGGAGTGTTTGGGATGCTCCCAAATACTTTAGTCCAGACTTTTTATTACGGCCGTACTTAAACAATAAAACCGAGAAATAGCTGTTCATGAGCTAAATCGAATAGGATTATTCGAGATTTATGACAGTGGGCTTGGGCTCGAAGTGACATAATGAGTCACTGAACGTAGCCGCGGTCACGGGAGGGACGTGTACCTAACAGAGGTACGAAGTAATTAAATAACTCTCCTTACAACAGGGATCGACCTGAGGAATATGGAGAGGGGTATATAAGGGCAGTTCCACTTTGACTGAGATTCAGTATTCAGTATTCAATATTCAGTATAGCTCAAGTCAGTTGAGTCAGTGCAGTTCGAGAAGTTTGACTAGTACAGGGAACAAGTGTACCAAGTCCAATATTGTGTTTGTCATCCCGTTGATCGCGGATTCGTTACCGAACCCGAGACCATCGTCACTAGTCGCGAGCGTCTAACCACCGTGAATATTTATTATCTTTGCATCAAACTCGTCATCGTAATAGCCCACACCAATGTCTAATCCAAGCGCGGATTCCTTGGACGCCCACAACCCTAATCCTAGCGCGAATCCCACATATAATTTGTTGATATAAATGAACAATATTTTTTAAATATTATTACACAAATCGACGAGAATCGATTATACGTTTCAAAATCATGATTTCTTTAAAATTACTGTTTTCTTGTAAAAGTAATTTTTATAATAATACATATACGTATTGCATTTTATAATTCATCTGAGCAGCTACCATGTAAAATTTATTTATGATTTACTTAAAATGCTAGAAGATTGACTTATAGTATGAACATTTAAAGTAATGTAAGAACATTTTGATATTTATCAATATGTTCATTCAACCATTTCGAAGTATTACGAATTTCGAGTCTTATGAATTGTAAATAATATTCTCATTTCATGAAACTTTATAATATTTCTTTTTTTTTTTTATGAAATTTTGATGTGTGGGTTTTGTTATCCGAAATTAAAATATATTATATTATGTGATTATTAAACCTGTATATGTACATTTTGATATTTCTGACGTGTATCAGATGTTATAGTTTGCGAATCTTTTTCCACAGTTTTCCACAAGAAAAAAATCCAGTGTCCCGATATTTGATAATTGAGGATCAAAGAACCAACCCTCTTTGTCTTGTTCCTTAATGAATAATTGTTGAAAATAATGTTCATTTAACGTAATATCGTTTCAAAGGTTATTTTCTTATTATATATGTCGGAGATGAAAGGACGTCAGGGCCTTCCTTTCGGAATGTTTGAGAAAGTTCCAAATACTTTAGTCCAGACTTTTTATTATAGCCGTACTTAAACGATAAAACCGAGAAATAGCTGTTTATGAGTCGAGTCAATTATGATTATCCGAGATTTATGACAGTGGGCTTGGGCTCCAAGTGACATAATGGGTCACTGAACGTAGCCGCGGTCACGGGAGGGACGTGTACCTAACAGAGGTACGAAGTAATTAAATTACTCTCCTTAAAAAACAGGGATTGACCTGAGGGATACAGAGAGATACGAAGAGGAGTATATAAGGGCAACTATTATGAGCGTTTAAGGGCTCGGCTATTGCCGGCCGTGCCATACCTCGGGTTTAAACCCATACTGGCTTCGCTTTAAAGATGTTCGTTAAACTCTCAGGCGCCCGCCGCCCAGGGAGCGGCGCGCGTAGGTGTTCGGCGCGCGACTTGGAGAAACCCTGCCCTCTCCTCTCGGTTCATTGGACAAGTTGGACCTACCCTTTCGGGCAGCAGCTTGCTTAGCCGGCGCGTCAGGATGCGAGCATCCTGCCGCGTCGTTACCAGCGAGGGCCGCGTGGAGGCGGAGCTGCCAGCTTGCGCTCGGTCCCAGCAGGTTGGCTTTCCAGCCGATTATACCCCTGCACCGTCACAGCATTCATTTGCATGAGTGCCGCCTGCACGGACGGTCGCAGGGAAAGTATATAAGGGCAGTTCCACTTGGACCGAGGATCAATCCGATAAGTTCGACTAGTACAGGGAACACGTGTGTCAAGTCATTATCGCATTTGTCTTCCCGCTGACCGTGGATTCGTTATCGAGTCTAAGATCATTGCCATTCACATTCCCAGTATCTGATTACCATGGTTACTTGTCAAATTCCGTCACAATCATAATTGGACTAGTAAATATCTTCGCTCGTGCATAACAACAATGTCTAATCCAAAGAAAGATTCGTTACGCGCCCCCAAACTCTAATGAAAACCCAACATATATACAGTCTGTCACACAAGAGCGTGTCTGCGATATCTGCGAAACCTGACACCTAATCAGAATGAGATAAAAAGAATGTAAACAAACGAAAACTTCTCTAATACGCGTTGCTGAATACCTTTCAGTTTCATTTGAAACAGTGAAAGGAACAGAGCTTTTTAATATGAGTGCCGCGTACGCGAAACGTCGAAAATCGTCTGGCATGGGCGAATGAAAACAGAGATCGTGATTGGAGTAATATAATATTCACTGATGAATCTTCGTTTTGGGCATGGTGTCCTATTAGGCGTGCTTGGACTATCCATGGAAGAAGGATGATTCAAAGAAGTGTAAAACACCCTATAAAAGTGCATGTTTGGGGTTGCTTTAACGCACGCGGTTTTGGGACTTTGTGCGTCTTTACAGACAATCTGAATGCACAAAAGATGGTGAAATTGTACCAAAGGGGACTTCTCACATCCGTGAAACGTTGGTTCAACCAAACCGAGGACCAATGGATATTGCAAGAAGACAACGACCCTAAACATCGAAGTCGCATCTGCACCCAATGGAAAGCGAAAAACGCCATCACAGTACTTCCTTGGCCATCGCAGTCCCCTGATGCAAACCCTATCGAAAATGTGTGGTCCCTAATGAAATGCAAGCTGAGAGGAAGACGTATCACAAAAATAAGAACACTTGTACATCACATTCGAAAGATATGGAGGTCGTTACCAGAATCCTACGCTCAAAAATTAGTCGAGAGTATGCCGAAACGATGTCAAGCTATAATCGCTAATGGAGGAGATTGGACACCCTACTAAGTAATAGCGTATTAGTGTTTTAGATGTAGATTCAATTCATATAAATTTTTTTACAAATATATAAATATTTACAGAAATATCGCAGACACGCTCTTGTATGACAGACTGTATGTCGGGTTAAGATTGGAATGTTGGGCGCGTAACAGCTCCTCGCGTGGATTAGCCATTGTTCCACAAAGCCGAGATTATATTTGCACGTATATACAAGACTATCACTAAGCTTAACAAATAATAAGACTAATGAATAATAAGTTTGATTAATAATAAAGTTAATGAATACTACATTGTACGAATAATAAGATTAACAGATAACAAGTTTAATGAATACTATTAATAATGTCTTTTTGAGTTCAAACGAATCCACGGTCAACGGGATAACTCTTTACTAAGCGCAATTACGATTGTCGAAATTCTCGATGTGTCACTCTCCAAGGCAATCGCACGAATGTCCACGTCGTGGAGATTTTTATTGCAAGTCTTTCTTTGTACTTTTTTGCGTATCTAGCGATTTCCTCTTTGACTGTTGGAATTTTTAGATCTTTTCGGATGTCCTCGTTTCCGACGTACCATGGAACGTTAACTATTGTTCTTAAAATTTTTGCTTGTTCCGTCTCTATTTTATTTATGTGACTCATCGCTGCCGTCCCCCATAGTGGGACTCCGTATGTCCAGATTGGTTTGATTATTGTTTTGTATATATTTAGTTTATTCGTTGTGCTTAATTTAGATTTTCTATTGGTTAACCAGTACATCTTTTTCCTTATTTCACGTATTCTGTTTATTATAGATTTTATGCGATGCTTCCATGTAAGGTGTGTGTCTAAAAGTATTCCTAGATATTTGACTTGCTTTGTACGTGCTATGTGGGCGCCGTTCAGTTGGATATCTGGTGTTGTTCCTTTTCTAAGTGCAAATGTTATGTGGTTGCACTTACTGGTGTTCGCTTTTATTTGTTTTCTTTGCAGCCACTTTTCTATTTTTCTAATGTGTTCTTGTAGTAGTGCTGCTGCTGTTTCTGGATTTGTGTGTCTCACTAGTATGGCCGTATCGTCCGCGAACGTAAGTATTTATTGGAACTTGGTTCGACATTGGAGAGTGTGCTGGCTTCGTTGGAGACGAAGGCAACGCCATGGAGAAGTTTGAGATCAGAGACTTGTTCGATGTGGCGCTCTATGGACTCAGTAGAGAAGCGTTGACGTCCGATGGGATGTTCCGTAAATTACTGATACTTGAGTGATTCGTCACGGTGTCTATAGCAATAACCATAAGGAACATCTCAGCTTGAATATATTTTATAACAAGTAAGGGCCCAACTATATTTGCACAGCTAGTGGCCGCTTCGACCAAGGGATGAACTCTGGGTTACACAAAGAATCACTGGAAGTATCACAACCAATTCAAAAACATATTAATCATATTCTTTAATGTAAGTTTGCTTTATTGAATATCTCTTTGAGAACAATTCTAAGTAAAAGTATGTAACTAAATAGAAATTTTGTAGTAAAAGTAGGTTTAACATAAAGGAATTTATTTTATTTGATAGATCGTATCACAACATATTTCTATTTGGTTGGCCTAATTAAATAATCGTTACTATGCTATAAATAAGTATAATTAATTATTGAAGAAGGAGACTATCGGAGCAGAAAGCACTAATTCATACTCTGTTCATCGCTTCCTGCAGTTCTCATTATTTGCTTCAAGATACCGCATTAGAGAGTAAAGTGTGCAACGCATGATATTAAATACAGTAATTTCTTATCATAAAGCAACCGAGTCGCGATAACAGTTAATGTATGCATTTCAAATGCGCAAGGTATTTCACAATTGCCTGTCACGGTGTACATCTTGTTATCTTCGATTTTAAAAATACGTGTATTTCTGTTTTAGCAAACTATCATAAATTGTCTTATCTTACTTTCTATTTCTTATCGTGAAAATTCAAATATGTTTCTTCTATCTCTTTATTATTATTTATTTGTACTAATTTCCATATTTGCATGATCTGACATAAAACATATTTATTGAAATAAACAAAATCGATTGATAAATAGAGAAAGAATGTTATTATTACAGTGACATAAAATAATAGACTGAATGAAACTAATATTATTAATAATTAAATAAGACGTTAGATGATGGCCAAAAGTTATTTTTATTATTCGTTGAAATTGAAGTTATTTAAAACATATTTATTATGTAAATTAGCTTATTATTTTTATAAACTATGCTTTATTTTCAGTACAATTATATAAATTTCATAATTTGTGGTAAACGTCCTATCAAGAAATTAGCAATCTTTATAAATATATCACAGAATGTTATTAACAATGCTTTGATAGAATTGTTTATTTGATATTTAAGACGTTCGTTACCAATCGATTCTCATTTTTAATTTATTACATTATGAAAAAACCATGTAATATATAAACTGTATAATAACTATGAACTTAACAGAAGATTGTATTTTGGCATAAGAAATACCATATTTTGGAAATATTACTGGTATAAAGCATAAAGGAAAAAGTCACGGTTATAGGTGACAACAAAATGTTGCATAAACAATTTACAATTAGATTGCCTTAACGATAGAAATTGGTAGAATATTTTGCGAAATGTAACATAAATTTAGTACGATCTATTATTGCACGTGGATAAATCAGATCTGTTATTGTACAGGATATTTCACCTAACTCGATCATTTTAAATATCTCTCTTATTTCCTACGATAGGAAAACATATCAAAGAAAGAGAATATTCGGTTCGAAGGGACAAGTGTAGTGATAGGCAAAAAAAATTTCCCAAGGTCACTTTTTGTTTTTCGAAATTCCAAGGTCATCGAAGTATTTTTAAACGAGACTACATAATTTCATTATAACGATCTTATAGCTCGTAAGAAAATAAATTCAACAGTGTACAATATGTTGACCTTGAGAAAATTTTTTTGTCTATCATCACATTTGCATTTTCGAACCGAATATTCTCTTCCTCTGATATTTTTCCTCATCATAAAGAATAACCGAAATACTTAAGACGATCAAATTAGGCGAAATACCCTATATAGATTCCATATTTTCCTTTCTTTACTTTTTTTTTTTTCTTCTTCTCCTCGATATTTCCATCAGGTTACTCCTTAAAATACGTATTGACTTTGCACGGTAAAAATATTCAATCGGAAGTTGTAATTGTTCAACTGATGTAATTTGTTTACGTGAACCGCAGACAACATCTTCTTTCATAGAAAAAGACTCACTATCTTCAAATCTCATGAACAAAGAGGCTGCATGTGAAGAACAAGTCTGCATTCTGTCCACGGTGACTAGTTCAAAAATTACGTTCAAAAATTGGCGAACCGGCTCGTGATATATAGTAATTTCATGTAGTTAGCTTAGGAGATTGAAGCGTGGAAGTTGCAAACATGTTCTTGCAAATGAACAAGACGAACAATAGAGTTCCTAATGATTCCTACCTCCATTGATTGTGAAGAGTGAAGAGACTAATTACGGGGTCATAAAATGACAATTGGATGGCTCTGTGTCAAAAAAGAAAGGTCCTGCAGACCAAGAGGACCGTAACCAGATGACAGTGGAAAGGTGGCCGGCGACAACCCCTCCAGAGGGCCCAAACTCTGACATATAAAAACGCTCCCAAAATCAGTACGCGACATTGTATTGCAAGACTCTGGATCGTACACACTCTGTCGTAACACTCTGAACTGTTATTCTTTTGGATTCAATAAACTTTACCATCATATCCAAAGCTCCGAATTTATTTGCTGATTTGTGAACGTTCGAACTACGACGCGAACCAATCACCGGTGACCAGTTAATTTAGTGATTTCTTGTATCTCCTACGTGAGAATGTCAAAGGAAGAATTAAAAGAAAAGATTATTAGAAGAATGTAAATGTATCATGCAAAATTATTTACAAAAAATTATAACATACATGTAGTATCGGGAAAAGGGACGTGCCTGACAATGGGCCATACCTGGGGCCCATTACAACATCGGGGTAATTAAAGGGGATCTACCTGACAATGGGCCATACCTGAGGCCCTTTACAACATCGTTGTAATTAAAGGGGATCTACCTGAAAATGGGTCAGGCACATCTGGGGGTAAAAGGAGAGTACATTAAGGAGTCGAGGGAGTTGCAGTGGAAAAGTTGCAGAGAAGATGTGAAGACGTGAAGACGTGGAGTTGCAGAGAAGATGTGAAGAGGTGAAGACGTGGAGTTGCAGAGAAGACGTGAAGACGTGAAGACGTGAAGTTGGAGTTGGGAGTCGATGGGAAGACGTGAAGTTGAAGCTGGAAGCCGAGTAGATGACGCACGACGATCATAGTCAGCTATATGCTGAGCATTGCTCATACGAATAAACGAACTTAACTCTCAATAACCATCATTCCTTGTCCTTGCTCTAGAAACTAACAACAAACACACATCACCTACGTTACTACATACATGTCAAATCGATTACAACATGTAATAAAACAAAAGACTATCCAAGAAGGTATTGACTTTTAAAAAATTCATATAATATATGTTTTTTCTATGTAAAATCATTGTAGAGAATTAAATGTCCGAATATTTTTGCGAAATAATACATTTAGTACATACATATCATACAGTACGAATAATACATTTCCTAATATATTATTTGTTACGCCACAAATTATTTGGTTTAAGTAAATAAAATTTACGTTATCGTCAAGAAGAATACATGCTTTATCGCGATAAAAAACAAAAAGTACGTTAATTTAACTATGGTCAAATGTACAGATTAGTAATAGATAGCATACTATAGTGTTCGAATATTAATAAGAGTCACTGTATTTCACGACGTAATCTGTAATTTTTTGTTGCTTCGTAAATAGCGCATTACTTTCTTGTTAAATGTGAATATAAATGTATAAATGTGATGAATAAATTCAATTTCAGAAGAATTAAAATTTCAACATTTTTTTCTAAAGAAACAGTTTAGTTGCTATCTATGATTCTTTTGATACTTTTCATCCGCGTAATGAGAAGAATACGATACAATAAGAAAGAATTGTCCTTGAAAATTAATTTCGCATAAAATTTTGCTTACAAATCTCTACCGATTTAGAGGTGTAAAATCACTCTATTGTGGTTTTTACACTTACTTTTTGTACACTCTGTACATACTTCCCTCATTACCTGTTCTGGTGTTATAATCCCCCCGCCCAACAACTATCATTACTTCTTCGCCTATCTCTTCCTGTTCAGTCTGGCATTAACCTATGACAATAATTTATGATGAATACCCTATACACAGTGTTTATGTAAATAGTTGAAATATAAAAATTTTCATTATCCCATTTATTTTTTATTTGTTAGGTGTCTTCAATGTTATTTGAACATCTACTTCCTTTCAATTCTATTCTCACTTTTTTGATTTCCATTTTTCTGATCTTGAAAACATATTCTACTATCATCTAGTATAAAATGGAGAATATTTTGAATCTTTTATGAAGATTGTACAAAATTATTGTGATTCTTTATGTAATAAAAAAAATAATGCAAAAAGGTAGAATTGTTATTTATTTTACTTCATGACCCAATAGTGACTAGAAAAATTAGAGTAGTCTGGTTTGGAGCATTTAATTTCCCATCCTCTACTTTGGAAATAGTGAAACGGAAATAAATTTTTATTTTAATTAAATATCTTTTTAAGCTGAAGTCTATAGAAGATGGTCTGATAAAAAAGTATTTTCTTTTTTCCCCGTAAAATAAGAATCTGAAGACAAAAATACAATTTCCATTTAAAAAGAGGAAGTTGACGAAGGAAGTTGATCTAATAAATAAAATTTCCCCTTTGAAATCATAGAACTGATGTATCGTAACTTTAGACTTGAAATTATCAGGTAAGTACATTCGAATTAATACATACCGTATACATATGGTTTATACCGGTACTATCGATGGTTACTTTTACTGTTACGTAATCATCATTTATGAGCTGGTCTAGTCGTAATTGAGCAAATATAAAAAATTTGCTAATGGATGTAATTTCCCTCTGTCGCAACCTGCGTATATGGCGAAACATACAATTTTCTTTTTAACATTCTTCGAGTACGAACATGACCGTATCTACATACGAATAGAGTCAGAGTTGAGCAAAATGTAGAGAACAAATATTTGATATCCTATTTTAAATAATAGTTTTACAGATTAAATAAAACGGTATCGAGTTTAAATAAAATAGTACTTTACATGAAGTGAAACAGAAAATAAAATATTTTTCTTTTGGTAACCTTGTTACGGATGGAGAATATCTGGCCTCCAACTGCAGTTTTTGAATTCTATGAAACGGGAACAGAAACGTTCTTTATTTTCAAACATTTATCTATACAATGACACATAATTGCGGTTGCGCTAGAATAACAGTTTTGAATAATTCTGATGAACATCTGGAAGGTACCGTCCCTGAAAATATTGAAGGATTATATTTTCCATATACGTAAAATAATCTCTTTGATCCACCTCACTAGAATTTCGATAATACCACCTTTCGAAAAATCATGCTCCTCGGATAGAACGTTATGAAAAGTGTCACCGCGTTGCTTCGCATCGTGTTCATTAAGAGCTAGTATAGTGAGATTGGACTAAGCTTTCTTTCTATTAACGTTGACCCTACAGAATCCGCAAGATAACCTAAATTCTGTTCGAAATTTCTACAAGCTGCCCTTAGTCGCAGAAAAATCCCAATGCGTCGAAACCGTGTGCCGAAAAAAGGAAGATAACACATAATCACACTCACTTATTTGCAACTTGCACACACTTGTAACTATCATTTGATTACAATACACATATCTATGTTTCTGCATCAATTCGAGTATAATTATTTAAACTCTACATTCAAGCCCGCAATCCTATATAACACAGTTGAATGTATCCACACAATACGACTTTGGCGTTCGAATTGCGTCGATTTTTATCAGGTGATCTTGCATCAAGTTCGTTTGCATCTTGCAGCTTCCTGATTTCGCATTAGATTCGTCTCTACTTTTTCCAAACAGTTCTCTGGCTTCGTGTCGGGTTTATTTGTCCTATTTTCAAATAAGCTGGCAGCTTTTCGATTTTACATATATCGAGATCGCCCGTGCTCTCTTTCCCAATGACTTCCCGATTTCGTATTACAGTCTGTCACACAAGAGCGTGTCTGCGACATCTGCGAAACCTGACACCTAATCAGAATGAGATAAAAAGAATGTAAACAAACGAAAACTTCTCTAATACGCGTTGCTGAATACCTTTCAGTTTCATTTGAAACAGTGAAAGGAACAGAGCTTTTTAATATGAGTGCCGCGTACGCGAAACGTCGAAAATCGTCTGGCATGGGCGAATGAAAACAGAGATCGTGATTGGAGTAATATAATATTCACTGATGAATCTTCGTTTTGGGCATGGTGTCCTATTAGGCAAGCTGAGAGGAAGACGTATCACAAAAATAAGAACACTTGTACATCACATTCGAAAGATATGGAGGTCGTTACCAGAATCCTACGCTCAAAAATTAGTCGAGAGTATGCCGAAACGATGTCAAGCTATAATCGCTAATGGAGGAGATTGGACACCCTACTGTAATAGCGTATTAGTGTTTTAGATGTAGATTCAATTCATATAAATTTTTTTACAAATATATAAATATTTACAGAAATATCGCAGACACGCTCTTGTGTGACAGACTGTATGTTCAGTCACGCAATTTCCGTGACTTAGTTTCAGGTTCGTCCGCAAATGATTCCATTCTAAAGGCTTCCTTATTACACATCAGCTTTGTCCTCACGAACAATAATCCTAGTGGCTCCCTGACGCGGCGTCAGGTTTGACCGTATATCGTATACCTGCTAACACTGCTGGCACGCGACCATTGAAAATGCTGTGTTTGTTTACTATTGTGTTGGTAGATCGGTTGGCTTGTCGGCTTTACGATGCGATATGCAGTTAGGACGTAGGGTAACCTTACTTCACGCATTTGCCTTTCACGCTGGTCGAAGCCCAGGCTCGTAAAAATGTGAAGCGTAAAATAAAATATTTAAACTTTGAATTTGGGTATTAAAGTATTAATGTATCTTTTGACAATGAAAATAAGCTGAGCATAGAGACAATGTCAAAGCGCAAAAAACCATAATCTTCACTTTAAGTATTGGTTATTCGCATAGGTTATAAATTGCATCATTCAAAGTTTTCATTATACAGGTTCGTTACTTTGTGGATAAAAAATCAATTTAACGAAACAGTTTTTCAACTACAGCAGGCCACGTTGTATTATGTATGTCTTAAAAATAATTTCTTCATATACTTGTATTAATTGTTAATACTTTAAATTCATGATTTATTACCGTCACTAGGTTTTTCTATAATGGAAAGTATTTATGTTTCATATGTAACAGGAAATATTTCATATTTATGTTGATAGTTACAATGAAAGATATTATATCAATATGGCATCATAAATATGCTTCATCAAAAGGACCATAACAAAAATATGAAATAGCAACAAATTGCTATATTTCGATAGAACACATAGACAGATTGGTGATACATATACTTTAATAATATAATTTATTTTAATAATACTACGCAAGTACAATACACAATAATAATACTTTAGTAATAATATTCATTTTAATACCACTTCAAAGTGTTGCTTATTTTTATTTTTGTGAATTACGAATAGGATTAACTTTCTTTCATTTTATTATGAAAGATATTTTATATTTTTATTTTGATCTCTATTATGTAATAAATCTGATATTTTTCCTTTAAAGTCTTCCAGCAAAGAAATTTCGTCATGCGACGTTTGGACACCAAATGAATTAATTTTGGAGATCAGATAATTGATTCCCAATCATTAATCATCAGCAATATCGCCACCTGATGGTTTGATAAAGGAAAGGGTGTCAAGTACTAAAATGTTAAGAAACTGTGTATATTAATAAAGATATTGTAAATAGATTAATATATTTTTAGTAATAATATTTGATTAAAAAAAAAAGAATATCTATTTACATATGCACTGTCTCCCTCCTCCCTCTCTCTTTCTCTTAAGTTGAAAGTAGCATCAGTTCAATGACACATTATGTAATATGTCATTGTATAATATATCATTAAAAATATATGACGATTAATTACTTTGTTTAAATTTAATTAATTAATTAAAATTTTTACACTAATATTTCATAATTCTATGCGATATATATTCATTATTTTATTTTTTGCTCTACTCAATTTGTTTTGTTTTTTACTTTTATTTTTATTTTATTGTATTTTATAATTATGCATATTGTATATGACAATATATGAAAATGAAATACAATTAAAAAAATTATAGCTTATATTTACAAGTATGTTAAAAACATTAAATATAAAAGTATGAGAAAAGAATGACTTAAATATATAATAAATATTATATACAACATACATCTAAATAGTAATTGAAATTTTATTTATCAGAAAAAAGTAATAAAGATATATTTTCAAGTAAACTTTTTTTAAATAAATAGCTAATATAAACATAATGTTAAATTTCTAAGAAAAATGAAGATATTGATATATATTTTTCTAAGAAAAGTGACATTCTATCATATCAGTATTAATTACACGCACACATTTCATATGTTTATATTTTATAAATCGCAAGCCTTCTGTTTTTTTATTTCTTGTCTTATAAAACTACTCAGTTCTATATATAATCATAATTTAATTATAGCGCATATATATATTTAATTGGCATAATAAGCATGTATATAGTATAGATTTTTCTTTTAGTGATTTTAATATCTTAACTAAATAATTTCTATTATTTTCCCAGTTTTTTGATGCATATCGCAAAATTCATGAAGAGGTGCATAGAATATTCGTTATACGCAGTGCCGGCCCTGCATTCGAATGACATATACTTATGTACAATGTACATTTTTATATTGCAAACTAGTCACTGACTGCACAACTTTCTGGGATTTCATCAGAAGTGTCTGTCGCTCAGTAACAACATAATATAAACAAAATATCTTTTACTCGGCGCAGAAATTATATTGAATATTGCATCTCCTTATTCGATTTAACAATTGCATACAGTAATAAATATTAAAGCCCTAGTTGCCTTCTATATGGCATAAACTATATCAACTACATTACTAAATTATCGAATTATCAAATACAATTTATTTTTATTATTTTATTTATTAATTACTAAATACAATTACTAAATAGTCGCAGCCATTCCATTAAATTAATGTATAATTATAACACTAAAAATTTAATAAAATTGTCTTTTAATTCGTTATAAGATATAGTTTTATATTATGCTATTAGAATATTAGAAATAATTCTCGATACATAATTCTGTATCTACAAATTTCTGCAAGTTATTATACTGTAGTATTCTACAGTTATATATACCTATATGCTGTTTTGTATAATAATCTTGATATTTTATATATTTGGAATAATTTTATTTTGAAAGAAGAATTAAGAGAAAAAGAGAATTTGTATCTGAAATGATCGTGACATATTGTTTTGGCATAATAATACTTTTTAATTTCACAAAAATTATTAGAAGTATTAAAATATAGTGCAATATTTAATATTTTAAATTAAAAAGTGAATTTTTCAATTTTTACTTTTTACATATTTTATATTGGTTGTGTGTTATAGGTTATGTAGTAATTGGTTACATAACCAACTACATAGTAATACTTAAGGTGTGATATCTCATTCTTCATTGCCTCACGATGTCAGTAAGCATCAATGTTACTTGTAATACTTAGATAGTAAACTAAATAAGTTTGTATGTTTATACGAAGTCATTAACCTTCTGTGTGTGAACTCTAATCGTTGCAAACGTCATAATTTGGGTTTAATTCTTGCTTATGACTCTGATATCATGAATGAGATACATTTATCAAACAGAATGAAAAATAAGATAGAAAAGTTACTATAATATATGCGTATACCAACATAGAATAAATAAACTTTGTTCTCCTTGATAATTACGTACAAATCTAATGTATTTTGATGCCAATATACAGAAATTTATTATGTTTAGTAATAATGTTTTCACTTTCTTTACTTTTTTTCATATTTTGTGAAAGTAAACTGTTTTTTCTAAAATTATACGTAATTTACACAAATCTTTAAACGATCCTAATAACTAAGTTATTACTTATTAATAGATAACATAATCTTCATTTTGGCAAATTTTTAAATCAGTAAATCATATTTTTACTGTTATGATATTATTCTTGTTTTCAGCAAAAATAACAAGTTTATGGTTTAGCGATATTCTTGCATCATACAGTTTACTCCACTTCACATATGAATTACTGAATGATTAATTAGGGCAGATATTTTTTTGTTCAAATGAAAGAGATATCTACTACATTTTGGAAGAACACAAATAATTTTTTAGAATGTTATTACTTTAATTTATTTAACACGTCAAAACGATGGACTTTAAGTTTTCTGTTTTTGCAGTTACAACAATTATATGTACCTATTTATCTTCATCATATAACTTGAATGATAAACATCTGTTTATTCAATTACAAAATTTAGACATTTAAGCATTTAAGTTTTATTTCATTTTAACATTTCGATTTAATTATTTTATTAGATTATAAAAGCCTATATATGTATATTACAGATTAGTCGTCCCAATGTTAATAAATATTGATAGAAATACAAGTTACATGGGTTACAATCATGGTTCACATTTATTACAATATCCTATTGTATTCATTAATATTCATTACTATTTTATCTTAACTAAATTGCACTGTACTATATAATTTATTAAAATATCTAATACATATTCCACAGTATCAATCAATTAAGTAGACTATCTAATGCAATTACTTAACACTAGCCATATTGATATGCTTATGTAGTATTGAATGCTCGTCATTTACAGTTCAACCTTGACAACGTTATTTTTAATGCAGACAAACTCGGCATACCCCATATGATTTCATCGGAAATGGATGCTACGTATATAACAAATTTACCGTTTTATCAATAACTTGATGAAATTGCCTTAGCTTTTGAATCATTATCATTCGGACGAAGCTTTAATGTGCTTGCGTGTATGTTATGTTTCTAGTAAAGAAATGTGCGGATTGAATACACGTATAACGGGATGTATGTATATCTGTGACATATAGTAGTATGCACGTATCTACCTGACACTGATTTTATACTCGTCGTGATCTTATTGGATGCAGTTGGCCCACGTCCCCCACACTGGCAATGAACCAAAATCTAAATAAAACAAAGACAAGTGAATGGGTCAAAAATTGATATAGGCTGTACCAAAGTTTAAATAATGTTTTATGAAAAAATATTATCCAAAATATATTTTTAAAAATATATAAAAATAAATATAATATAAATATAATATAACATTATATAATATAATACAATGTCATATAATATTATACAATATTAATATTTTATTATATTATATTTATATTATACATATAAAATAATATTTGTTATATAATAATATTGAATAATAATATTTATATTATAATATTTATTAATTATAATATGTTGCATAATAAATTGTAAATAATAATAAATTTGTAAATAAGTTGTAAATAATAAATCACAAAATTATAATTCATTATAATATTTATATAATAAATAATATATATAATATATATGTAACATGTGTAAAAATTTTTAGTTTTTGAATTTTGTTTCTGTTACTTTAGGGTGTAACAATATTTAATAATTAGGGTATTGGCGTTTATGCAAGTTCATATATTTGTTAATATGACTAAAGTAATGGAATTTAAATAAAGATTTATTTCCCAGATATTATAATGAATGCTGTACTTTGGTTATCTTATATATATTTGTACATTATGTGCATTCAATGTAGATATCTTCAAATTTTTCACAAATCAAAATCAGTAATCTATTAGAAATAATTTCCAGGAAAATATTATCCGTGAAAATATGAAGTAACACAAATTTATCACTTTGAAATATTTTTTTGATAATTTAACAGACTGCTCATATTGTTTATATATTATGTGTGCTTTGGTATAATTTACTATCCTTGTCACATCGTGGTAGTTTTTACGCTCCAGTTTAATTAAAATTATAGATAGAAATGAATATTAGTTGATTCTTTCAACATTGTTTCTTAATATATAATATTATATAAAATGTAATATACATATATAAATATCAAGAAGGAATTGCAGTGTACTCGCTATATCTCTGAAACTTTCTTTTATATCTCTCATCTACTATTTAAGGGATGTGTTGAAAAAATTTATTATAAAAAATGATTAAAAATAATTAAAAAATTATTATTTTTATTAAATTTCTTTCATACGTATCTATGTGTAAAAATATGTTTGTTTTACGCATTTGAATAGATATTTATTTTTTAGGCTATATCGTAAAAGTTTTAGACCATGTACATTTAAAACCGATTCAAAATAGATCAGAATATTAAATGATAATTCAGGTTATCATATCGACTGACATTATATTCTTATTAGCTTCCTAATGAAGTTTCCATTCCATTTGACAAGATGTGGGACTTTTGTTATTTATGCGACTATTCATCAAGACATTATAGTCGAAAGCATTATACTTCACTCGGTTGATATTCTAATGAATTATTTCCTTGATAATCTATGTAATACACGTAGATTAGATTTGATTTATAAATTTAAAAGAAAATAATTTTATACCATATTTAAGGAGGAAAACATAATTCTTGATAACTGTATATGTAATATGATGTGTTACAGTAAATTATCTAATACCTGTACTGATTGAAGTTCAATTTATGTTTTGCTGTTTTGAAAAATAATTTTTCTCGATTAATTGAAAATATGTGTATACGTATTAATAATAACAAAAAGAGTATAGTAGCTAGTTTATTAAAATTATTTATTTAAATAATTCATCCAAAAATTCTATAATTACTTTACTGAAACAAGTACATATAGTATATACCATTTCGTTCATTTTTCTTTATATTCCTTACAAAGTAATATTCTTTACTTAATATATTTTATACGAAAAAATTTTGTTCAATAATGTTTCAATTTTAAGACAGAGCACTACTTTTTTCCTAAATTTTATTCAACTTGCTTTTTACATGAAAATTCAAACATAAATGTTTGTATCTTTTTTTCAATACTTTTATCCCTTTTTTCGCCATGGAAATTCAAAGAAGCGATTTTTAGATTGCTATTTGTAATCTAATCAAGTTTTGTACAATTTTGGAGATTAATTTTATAATCATATCTTTTTTGTTTATTTATCTTTTTGTTAGTTGAGTTGTGCCGCGCGACAAGTTACAAGTATACTTCTAGAAAGAAATATTTCCCGCATTTACGTAAGCCATCGATGATCGGAGGGGAAGCTGGCCATAGAGCATCGACGCCGTTGCATCTAGCGGCTTGCTTTCGGGTGGACAGTCTTAATTCTGCTCCTGAACGAGTCGCTTCGTCATTAGTTTTCTTCTGGTACATCGCATTCAGTGACGTCTCCATATTTCTTTCTTTTTTTCCGTCTCTGTTTCCTTCGACAGATTTAGCATTGCACGCATAATCACGTCGTCAAAGCTGCACAGATCTATTATTTCCTCCTTATCAAGAGATATTCTTGAACGAAAAGAGAAAGTCACGACAAGTATTAAGATAATGTACTTAGTTTAATATTCGACAAGTTTTAGTTAGTTTGTTTACTTTTTTTGCAAGCGGTGTTTCTGCCTTGCCAATCGAACGATACCTGTTGGACTACAAGAAATCGATCAACCTGCACACACGATTCTACGCAATGTACGTATTTATTTTATTCAATTTTTATTTTTCAATATCCTTCTTTTTACAATTTTATGTCAAAGAGTTATGTCAAAGTTGGTGTCAATTTTATGTAGCGATTGCATCATTGATGTGTTTAATGTGTCCAAGGTATGTTTAACAGATAATCAGATTTATGATCAAGTTATCATAATTCACTATATTCACTTTAATGCATAACAAAGCAGAAAACTGTTATTAGTTACCCAAATCTCAACCAGTTGTTCGATTAATAATTACTGTTTTTGTATTCATACGTAGTGATTGAAGAAATAATTTCATTTTAATGTCGTAAAAGTTTTATGTTGAAATACGTATATAAAATTGCTGCAATGTTGTCAGTTTTCTACGTTTCCTAGGAATGTCAAAATTTTTATTGTTAAAAAATCATGGTAAACAATCACAGTAATTGAACACACTGTACTCTGTACATATGTAACATATTAGTAGTAGTAGTCGTAATAGTTTACTAGATTCTTTATAGAGTTACAAAACTTCCTGTTTACATCTTAACCTCTCTTTATGCACAACTTTCTAACAAAAAATTATACATCGTACGTATCTTCACAGCTAAAATCCATATAAAGAACGAAAAGAGTATACACCTTAGATAAACTTTAAGCTATACAAAACTATATACACTTAGTTAATAAATGAATCAGAAATTTTTACAATATCTACAAACACTTGACTAGTATGAAACATATATATGTAAGTGAAACATATTTATATTAGGTAACGTAATAACGTTTTTGATAAAATTTAAATTTGTAATAAAGAAAAATATATATATATAAAATATTATATAAAATAATTTAAAAATACATATTAAAACTGTATAATTTTTTATCAAATTCCTGTATTCCCTTCTTATTTATGATATTTTTTAATATAAAAAATATCTATAATATATTTCTAAAACTATTTAATAAAAACATTAATCAAAATTTAACAAGAAGATTAATAGAAGTGTTCTTTACTTGTTAAGAATTTGCTTTCTTAAACATATGTAATAATACATTTTTAATAACTTAAAATTAATAATGTTTTTAATTATTGCAATTTTGTCACACGCATACTATACATATATTGCATCCTTAATCTTGTTGTTGCGATAAAAAAGATGTACGTTTATGCAATTAGAACAAAATTAGTTTTACATTTCTGTTGCCATTCAAATCAACAAGCGATCTGTAAACACAAATAGATTAATTTTCCTTTTCTATTCCTTTTTTTTTCCTTTTCTATAATTAATTAACATAATTAATTCTATATTTTAATTAACCTTTGATGATAAGGCCATGAAACAGTGTGTACAATTGCGTTGTAATATTATTGAGAAGTATAAATAAAGTAACTTACATATTGTTTTGCAAAAATGTATTAGAATAATAGATATTTTATAGAAAATATCTTTTTATTTATTTTTTCGTTTTACCACGAAAATCAGAAAAGATTTCTATGATTTTAAAAAAGATATTATATAAATCTTTGGAAAGCTTTACCATGATAAATATTAAGACATAGTATTTAATAATGTGAAGTTACCGAGAAAAGATAGTAAATGAAACGTTATGTTAACGCAACAGTGTCCATTGCTACTAGAACTACCGACGGCTAAAGTATCAATCTATTGGGTTGGCAACTAATATACCAACGAAATCAAAATAAGAGCTATGCATATATTGTATAATGCAAGGGAAAAAAAATTAACTTTTCTATAAATTCTATAAATCCATTCAAACGTCGAATGATGCATTGCTGTAAATCTGAGAACTTTTCATAAAAACTTATAAAATAGTTATTTTGATTATTATGGCCTGTATCTGTACAACACTCATTACAAATTAAAATTGAAAGTTATCCAGCGTTTCCTTGTATTTAATTTCGATAGATTTCAAGGAATTTCCTGTTGAAAACATGCCGAGTAGCAAAACTAGAATCGCTATAATTGGTGGTGGAGTAGCTGGACTGGTGGTAGCTCGTCATACAGCCGCCAAATTGGACACTTACAGTCTTACGTTATTCGAGCAAACCGATCAAGTCGGTGGTACATGGATTTACACTGATGAAACCGATGTCGACAAGCATGGACTACCGGTTCATAGTAGTATGTATAAGAATCTAAGGTTAGTGTAACATTTCATTTGACATTCTAGTCGCCATTTCTCGCTTTACTTGTGCTAATTTAATGTTAATTACTTCATTGATGCACCCTTGACAGACCAAATCTAAATACCAAGTAAACCTCAGCATAGTTTGCCATTCAATGTCTTAACATAATTATAATCTTTCAATTTATGTTAACTTCAAAATTAAATTTTCCAGGTAACTACTTAAATTTAGAATATATTTTTAAATTGTTAAGTTTTAATGTCAATTTGTAATCTCATATAATATACATATATATTGAAAGTATATATATAAAATAATAATATACATTATAAAGTCCACAAAGAAATAACAATTCCCGACACAGTCCACTTAGTGGTGGGCAATGTGGGTAGTTTACGTTCACTATTTAACAATTTCTTTGGACTCTGCCAGGCAGCAGTGTGTAGTGTGTAATGCTGACATTGTCCAGGCTATGTCGAGTTTACATACCCTGCACCAGTAACATATGATAGTGGCACAACTCAAAAAATTTCAAATTTGCTTTTATCGAATATCTACGTTATGTTTGTACTCTCATCGTGCAAATATTTATAATCCCATCAGTTTTGCTTCAGTGGGCAAGATTATTATTTATGCTGTTATCAGTCTGGGCTTAGTTTTACAGCAACATTGGCTCATATTCAATTATTTTAGGATGCCATAAGTGGAAGATAGTACTGCTTTCGAGAATAATAGCATAATTTGTGTCAAGTCAACCTTATAATATTGTTAAAATGTCTCACGAAGATTTCTTTATAAATTTTGAATCGCCTCTCCATTAAAATTCACGTTTTCTGAGTTCTCTTACTATGAAAAACGAAGCATTGATATGCATACATTAAAAAACGGCGTTTACAAGATTACATTTATTAGATAGTTAATGATTTAGATATTATTATGTAGATTTATTATCATTCTTGATATTAGTACTGCAATAAATATAAATACTATATAGCAGTAATTGATACGTTCTGATATTAGTCAAAGAAATATATTTGCGTTATTAATTGAGGAGGAACGATAATGAAAAATTACAATGTTGGTTAACGAAAAGTTGATATGCTTGTAATACGCTTTTACCTCGTAAACATTACCATAACTTGAAGGTATTGTTACACTTTTACATTGGCTAGATGTAATGCCATTGAACTTGCAATAATTAAACTGTATTCGCGTTAAAACTCATAACTTAATGGATAATATGAAAATATCTTTGCTAGAATACAAAGATGTTTCCATTTACATTGTTTGCCAAACAACTTACCAAATGAAATCTTTTAATGCCACCGTTTTCCTGAATAAGATTGCGTACAATTGCGCTGCAGTGTAAAATTATACAGAAGATGTTTTTGTATATTTTGGACAAAAAGTGAAATAATTTCGCTAGGAAAAATAAATAAAAGATGAAAGAAGATAGAATGTCTGAGAGACAAAAAGTAAATGAAAGGTAGAAGGTAGAGTAAAACGTAAACGGTAAAGTAAAAAGTAAATAAATAAGAAAAGTGCAGAAAGAAGAAAAGTAAATAAAGTTAACTTTAACGTTACGTAACGTAATAAAGTTAACGATATCTTTTAAGTACGCAGAATATTGAAATTGAATTGTGCATAGACTACAAAATTAAACTACACTCAGATTGGAAAATAAAAAGATATCATTTTTATAGCATTTCTATAGTATTTGTTTCAATTTTTTTATTTTATTGTCTCAATTAATTTTATATAGTTGAAGTGTGCAATAGTACAAAAATTTCAATTAATTATTACAATATCGTTGCAATGAAAAATGTGATTATATAATATCTTAAATCTGTAATAAAGTCAGTTTGAACAATTGTACTTTATCTGTTTTAATATTTTAAATAATTAAGTAGTAATAACATATGAAAATACTTAATGTACGTCATTGTCTTAGAAAAACATAAACAATCAGAATGTGTAAAAATTACGAATTATAATCTTTAAATATTACGTTGTAGAACGTTCTTGCTTAATTTTTCTAACTCTAATTTATTGCTGAAATGAATATTGTTGTTGTAAAATACATATCACTTTGAGCATATAATTACATAAGAAAATTTAATAACAAAGCCTTACAATATTTTAAAATGTGAAAAATTTTAAAAAGAGTTTCTCAAACATAACACATCAATATAAAACAAGATGTAATTAATAATGAATAAAATACAATAGAAGCGAGAGAAACAAAAATAAAGAAGTGACTAGTGCAGTTATAATAAAACAAATTAATAATAATCGTTATATTTTTTAAGCTAATAGTAACGAATATTTATTGTTTTTACGTTCATTACAATACATTGTAAATCAGAAAAATTATTATACATTGCTTGCATAATTAGTATTGAAAAATGTCTTATCCAACATAAGAATAAAAAGTACTTAGAATTTACTGATAGAAATTGAAATAATTGCTTTTTGTACTGATCTTTTTATTTGTACTATACTATGTGACAACACACTATATTATGCTAATATATAATACGTTACTAGACTGATAAAAAAATTCCATTTGAATGGGATAATCTGTCACAGTGGAATAGTTCGAATGGCAGAATACAATAATTTCTGAATTGTATTCGAATGTAAACCAAATATCGTTCACAATTTGGGTTATTCGATCAGCGATGCAAACACAGGATCATCAATCGTATTTGTTTTTACGCCATTTATACAGTAATGATGGTTCTAGACAGTCTAGCTGGTTGCGATAAACTTTGCTGACACGCGATACACTTCTTGACATAGTAATGAGACAATCGCTTTGGTAAGCTGTTCCGGAAATTGTTAGAAATGAAATAAAAATATGTGATAGTAATAAAGCAATAAAATATTAAGTGTATAGTTTGATGTTCTTACATACAAAATATGTTTTTCTACTTGGTACTGAAATATTACAATTTTGATTTTGGTGGTCTGTATTTGTAAAAAAATTAAGAACCCTTGGCATATAGAAAGTGACAAATTGGAAATGATTGAAAATTAAATTAAGTAAATTAGTTTCTATGTTAATACAATAGATAGTAAATTTTAGAAAAGTAGTAATAATAATAGGTATTTGTATAACAAACAAAAAATGAAAGTTGTGAAATATATGGAAAACCTCGAGGATACATTTCTGAAGATAAGATTGGATGTTAGAATTACAATCGAGGAAGTTCACAACCCAATAAAGTAGCTTTCTACTGATGTTTCTTTGGTAACATTACTTCATTAATTTTTCCATTATCGCGACTAGTCGTTCCTTTCGTTTCATTCCGTTTAGAGTAATATTTAATCTAAACGTAACTATAAAAAGAAGTTGCACCATGATTCAGACTTAATGAATCGAAAGGTCATATTCAAGTTTAGAGTTAACGAACAGTTACTAGAATAATTACTTCACGATTATGCATACAATTCGTTAGGAGAATATTTTACAGCTATTCTATGATTTCAATCGTATAAAATATTTATTTTACTTAATATTTAAACTAATAATTATAGCGAATAATAAATTAATTGGTTAATTAATTGATTTCTGTGTTTTATGCAATACTTTAAAACAAACTCTGCATTGAAAAGAACAAGTCAACTTCAATGCTCTTTAATAGGATCACTGTCAATTGAATTTTTGTTATCATTTATGATGTAATCAATGTAATGTGTTAATACTAATAAAAAACATATGTTATAACGTATTATATAATGTAGTATTTGACTGATAGAATAAGGATAGGAAAAGGAAATATTTTTGTATTTATTTTAATTAATTAATATGAGATAAGTAAATAGCCATAACGCATGATATTCGAAAGCTAATGTTTCAAATTTTTGTCTTAATGTAGAATTTTATGTAGATTTTCTCCTTTAGAGTTTCGATGAAATTCATGTTTGCAAATATTAACAAATAATCTTCGCGTAAATTTTAGTTCTGTATTATAAAAATGTATATGTATATGTATAATATATCGATAATATTTGTATTGATATCATATGCATATCATAAAATTACCTGCTAGCTTGGATGACGTAGTGTTGGCACAATGAATATGTGAAAGAAAAATTTGTTTACTCTGGTTTCAATAAATTCTTTTGTACAACTTAATCTACGTACCGTTATCGTTTACATATTAGAGATATTCTCTTGTGGAATGCGGCGATTTTAATTTCCATAGTAAAGTTCTTTCTTATTAAAGTTATGACTCATATATACATTCGTAATGATTAATATCTGTACATTTTGACGATTCTTAAAGGTTAAGGAAGATGTCTATTGCGCATATAAAATTTGATAACATACGATAGTACGTACGTATATGGGTCATATGTAATTACACGTATACAGTTTTCATGATTTTTCTTTTATTATAATTAGATTCATTCTTCGTCGATCCGTATGGAATATATAATACAATTTATTGCAAGAAGACCCTAATAGGTTATGAAGATGGCAGAGCAGATGGTTAAAGCAGATATATTCAGCTTATTATAAAGACACAACATAAATACCTGCGATTTGCATCAGGCGTCAATAATTATTTATAAATACAGCAGAATGTAGTATGGACACGTAGTTGTGATACATTTGTACTGTGATTGTTCAATCCACAATCGTTATCACAACTACGTGTCAGTACTCCACAAAATAAATATACCGATACCGGAGGAAGATTGCTGATACTATTTTTTTATGCAAAGTTGTCTGATTGACAGTCTCCTGGTACTTCAGTTTATTAATTTCAATGCTTTTTCACATCCCTTACGCGATACTCCGGTCTTCGGTGTTGATTTCTGCATGAGTGATCTTACATTTATCTACCTAGTTAGAAAAAAATGCAATTATGTAAATGGTATTCCTGACTGAATATCATAGATCTCTTTTCTGCTTCTTTATATAAGTCCAGACAATCAATCAGCTTTGCATTTATTTTACATTTAATCAATTATTGTTCATTAGTTTTCCTTGTTTACTTGTACATTTAACGCTTTTTTTCCTTTTTGCAACATGTTTGTAAATTACTAAATAAATAAGATAATATACGGAAGGCTTACTTGTATTACATATTTTTAATTAATACACAAAAAAGGAAAGTTACGTATCATCGATTAAGAATTAGGGAAATTATAAGTTAGGGAATTTTTTAATTAAATTGTTGCATGTTATAGGAATTTTACAATCGATTCAGGATCGAGAATGTGATAATCAAAAATAAAAGTAAACATTTAAAAATAATTGTTAAGTAATTATAAATCTTTAATGTTAAGTAATTAATTACTTCTAAAGGATTTCATTTATTTTAGAATTAAATAATTTCTTTCATAAACTATCATGATATGTTACAGAACGAATCTTCCTCGGGAAATAATGCAAATACCTGATTTTCCAATGACACATGACGAAGGGCCATCATTTGTTCATCATAGCGTAATTCGAGAATACCTTTCGAATTATGTAAAACATTTTAATTTATATCCGCATATAAAGGTAACGAGGCAGATCAATCCTTAAATGGCAAAATTTAATTTTATTATCTCACATACATATATGTATGTTATCTTATTTTTAAAAGTATATTTTAAATTATTAAGTAATTCATAAAATTTAGTGTACCATAAAATAAATAATTTTCAATGTAAATATTTCTACAGAAAATTATTTGTTATAAATTGTTGAAATAGAAAATTGTTGTTGAAAAACTCCTTTTGTATTGTTTGCATTGTTCAATTAGGAACAGAGTGTCGAAATTTAGCATTTCATCATTTGGCAGAGATTCCAATTCAACTATCTATATATAATATATAATTATATATAATTATCATATAAAAACATATAATTGGTATCTCTGTCAAATGATGAAATGCTAAATTTGGACACTCTGTTCCTAATTGAACAATGCAAACAATACAGAAGGAGTTTTTCAACAACAATTTATAATTTCAACAAGTTTATAACAAATAATATAATAAAAGCTTTAAATATTGATTATCAGAAACGCTATAGACTTACCCAATATAAAAATATTTATACAATACAAAAGGAGTTTTTCAACAACAATTTATAATTTCAACAAGTTTATAACAAATAATATAATAAAAGCTTTAAATATTGATTATCAAAAACACTATAGACTTATCCAATATAAAAATATTTAATTTTAAGTTTCATATATTTGGTACTTTCACAAAAAATTAATTATATTATAAATTATATTTCAGTTAAATACACTGGTAAAGCACGTGGAACCAGAAACTTTGAGAAACGGTCAAACAATCTGGATGGTCACGTACGAGGATTTAGAAAGCAAAGTAGAAACAACTAAAACGTTCGACGCCGTGGTCTTGTGTAATGGTCACTATACTGTAGGCCATATTCCACACATTCCAGGTATTGAAAGTTTCCCCGGCGAATCTATACATAGCCATCAGTACAGGGTACCGGAAGTGTACACTAGGAAAAGAGTTTGCATCCTTGGTGCCTCTTGGTCTGGTATCGATATCGCCATAGAAGTCTCGCAATACGCCGAAAAGGTACACGGAATTTCATTAAGTGTTACTTTGCCGTAGCTTGTTTTTATAAAATGCCATGGAATTATTTCTTTTGCAAATTAACATACAATAGTTTATTTATTCTAGTTTTGTTTCTAGCTTTAGACGCGTGAAGTAATATACAAGAGCTAAATTGAGTTTGAGAGTTTCCATACATATATTAAAAACTATTCTTGATGATTTATTTCTCTCCAAAGAGAACTAGTTTTATTTTTGTTAAATATATTTAATTATTTTATAATAATATTTTATAATTTTGTAATTAATATTCGTTATATTATGGTATTATATATTAACAGTTGTGGGTGTTACCTGTGATTATATTATAATTGTCTCGACTGTATCCCAATTAAATCATGTGGATGTAAATCTCGTGACTAAATCAGGTTAATATTCTTTATAAAAAGGAATATTGCTTTTCCTTGTTGGTGTTATTAATTTGAATCGTGTAAATTATGGTTTAAGAAAGCAATGGTTGTGGTATTTTAAAATAAGTGTCTTGCTAATAGAGATACAAAAACAATCTTACTCCAACTAAAGCTTGTTTTTGTAAATTCGATGAATTTTCATTGCTCATGATATGAATCATTTTTTAATTAATGCGTTATTATTTTAAAAAATTGAAAAATTTGATCTGCGTTGTTTTTGTTACGAATCTCCCAATTGTATCAATGCTGATACTTATGTGATTCTGTGTTTTTTTAAGATTTCTCTGTATACATGAATAAGTTATTTACGACCATGATAGAAGGCATCGTCGTTCGCAAAAAATTATTCCTCATTATCAGTATGGACTAATTGATTGAAGAGTCGTGTTGTAATATCCAATTTGTTTGTTCTCAAATACAATATTAATTACTTTGAGATTAATTAATCAAAAGTGATTTTTTTTTATTAATTGTATATATATCTAAGCAAAATATTTTAGGAAATAGTTTCAAATTTAGCTCATTATATATTACATATATTATTATTATATTATACTTAGCATACAGTGTAACAAAATGATATTCAATTCATTCTAATAATGAGACGATGATTTTCATGGTGTAAGTGATTTAGATAGAGTACTTATATTATTATATTATATGCGAAATCTTTTTTTTATACAAGTGAAATACAATAATATCCAAATATAAACGTTACTGTAGTAAGCTTTTATCTTATTTCAAAAAGACAATATTTGAAAAATTGAAAATTCAAGTCTGCTTAAAATGAGCTTTTTCTGAATGCGTTTCTTCTATAACTACATTATTGAGAAAATTATATATATATATATATATATTTTCACCAATCCAGGTATATTTAAGCCACAATCTACCAGAACCAGTTGACTCGAGAATGTCGAAAAACGTAGAACAGAGGCCTGGAATTCAATCGATTCAAGGAAACATATTCATCTTCCACGATGGTTCCACGGCTGAAGTAGACAACTTCATATATTGCACCGGTAAAATGACTTGATCTCCTTCGTACATATAAGTGATCGAGGTATCCCAAATTAATTATACATAAGTAAGTGGAAGTTTGTCAGGGCCCTGTCGAATTTTCATTTTTTAAGATATATTGAAATATGTGAAATTCTTCGTGTTTTTCTATTTTCTAAGTAAAATTAGATTATACAGATTGTTACAAAATAATGATTAAATATTTGGAATAAAGATAGCACAAAAAAAGTGATAAAACTTCAGTTTCTTCAGTTTCCAAATAGTAAATTTCAATTAAGGAGGGTTTTATAATACTTCAATCTATATATCATACTTTATTTTTATCATAAATTATCAGATTTATCAATATATTCTAATATTAATTCCCACTCTTCCATTTGAGCTGGTATCTTTCTCTTAATAATTTAATTTAATTAAATTATTTTATAAAATTTAATAAAATAAATTACTCCAACCTTATATATCTGTTTAGTCCCTCGGTAGGACCCTGACTTTCTCAACCGACCATTAATTGATACCATTCAACGAAATCTTATGTTTTCAGGCTATAAATTTACGTATCCCTTTATGTCGACTAAAGTTGAGATGCGTACGGACAACAACCACGTCGAGCCGATTTACAAACACCTAATACATATGGATTATCCGAATTTATTCGTAATGGGCCTGCCTGGAATAGTAATTCCATTTCCTATGTTTCACCTGCAAGCTCAGTATATTTTAAGCATTCTCGAAAATCACATTAAGTTACCTTCTACTGAACAAATGCGCGAAGAATATCAGATGGAAAAGAAAGCTCTTCTCGATCTTGGAATTCCGGTATACATTTTATTAAGTTGCTTAATATACATAATACCATTATTCTTCTTTTTTTTGCGATAAGGATTGAAAATCACTGTAGTATATCCGTTAGGTAATATTTTAATCTTTATTTTTTATTTGCTTTGTATGTTACATGTGTTTTTAATCTCTTAAGTCACAAGATATCGAAAAAATTAGATATTGATTCAAGTCGAAGAGATATTTTTTAATCATCAACAGATTCAAAGTAACAGATTTTCATTTTCTACAGATATGAAGAAAACCACCGTCATACTTATATTAAATTAGATTAAATCATTAATTATCTGTTATTTATAATTTGTATTATTGTATTTTATTATCATTATTTACAAACCTCAAAGAAAGTATTATGTTATTTTACAATTCTGATAGATAATAAGTAATAACTAATCCATAACTATTTAACACAATATGTCGTGATCAAATTTTGCCTTACATGGTACATGTCAATTTTAGGAACCATAATTAATAATTTTCAAATTAGTAAATAGTCCTGCAATAAGATGTAAGATTTTTGTTTCATTTTATACTATTTTCACAATAAGATTAACTTAAATAATACCTATGATTACAATGATATCGCAACTTACTATAATATAATATTGTTTTAATATCCAAAACACAATTAAGAAATAAAGCAAATTAATATTTTTACAGCTAAGACATATCACCAAGCTGAAGGAACGGCAATGGGCGTATTACGACGAAATAGCTGCGGCTGCGAATATTGCAAGTTTCCCACCAGTAATCCGAAAAATTTACGATCACTCGAACCAAATGCGTGAATTGGATTTCACCACTTACAAGAACTACCAATATCGCATAATTGACGATGAAAATTTCGTAGTGTGTTATTGTAAACCTTGTTAAGCCTTAAACGCGGGAATCAAGCAGAGAGATGTTCTAATTAATGAATGTTTTGCATAGAAATCGTCGAAAGTTCGCAATTACTTGGCGTTCAATGATATTTCTTGTGTTTTTTATTCTATTAAGCTCAAGATCACTTTAGCGTCTTTGATCGTTTAGCACTGAAATACTAGCGCATTATGTCTACAGTCTAGATAAAACAAGTTGAAGGATGATAACGTTTCGCATACTTCTTTACGAAATAAAGCGTGTGTCGAGACGAGAATGAACAGACATAGTTGCGAAACCGAACGCAGCAAACAAAGCTTAAGAGCGAATATTTGTTCTATAATGCTGTTTGATATATTTCAGTATCGTTTATTCGAGCGAAACTGCGAAACTTGTACGTATATGTGCATACGGAACACGTCAATTGCACTATACCGTTACTTATATCAATTAAAAATTGAGGAATTTTGTGAAATTGTTAAAAGATCTTGCACATGAAGTAAAAATCTATGTTAGTATGTGGACTAACGGGTTAATTTACTATTATGACTTAAATCTCCTTATTAATTATATAATTATGTTATCTGACCTTAATTATTTGAGAGTAATATATACCATTTTTTTAAATCTAAAATTAAGTTTTTGGAATTTGATATTATAACAATATTAGATTTAATCGTTATTGATTCTTTAGAGAAATTTAAGGAACTTTGATTGGTGGTATCAAGATTCATATTAATTCTTTAAGTAACTTCAAACAAAAAATGAGTACAAAAAGCAAAATATAAACAATAAATTAATTTGGGAACAATGAATGAAATAAAACGAAAATCTCTTATCTATCTGCATCTTTATCTCTTCTCTATATAATTGTCCAGCTACAAGTATAAAAAGATATATAATAAGATAAAAATCAAGAATAAAAAATTGCGTTTTCGGCTTTGTTTTTTAGTTATTGACAATTAAAATTAGCCGAAATTATCCCGTGCGCGAGCAAATCTCCTTGCACGTACGAAAGTAGATCACCCTAAGCAGCATGTTTTGTAACAAGAATCATAGATTAAGCATTATACTTGTCTATTCATTAAAATCCATAAAAGCATATCGAAAACCGTCTTATGGAATTTTCGAATAGAGAAGATTAATATTTTCTCTAATCGTTTGCCTTCATAAATAATTAATAAATAATTGCACATATAAACAATGTTTATACAAATTTCATACACGCACCACAACCGTCCCGTCCGCGAGTATTTACAGAAAAATAGCATGCGCACCAAGTATTCTTGAAATACTACTAAATGTGGTCGATACCTATTTGCATACAAATTACTAATCACTGCATATTACAATATTCATATACATACACATGAAATAAAATATGAGGAAACTAAAATAAACTACAAAATATTGTTTAAATTTATGCTCGCAGGATTAATAAAGGTTTTATGGAGTAATGTGTAATAATGCAAATTAATATATAGCCAAATTAAGAGTTATATTTATCGCGTTGAAAGGCTCTTTTACGTTTTCCTCTTCGTTGCCGAAATGATACTACGCTAGCAAAATACTTCTAACCATTTTTAAATACATCTGTTGCGTTGCCTGTTCATTTTCTTAATAGCCATACTTGCTGTTGAAAGAACAGATCCGAGATATCGTGACTCTCTCTGGATAATTTCGAGAAAATTATACAAAGAAAACAAATGCGTTGGCAAAAAACATTGTAACTTTTTTTAAATGAGAACTTTCCACTACTGTCTTGTTACGTAATATGTTTTAGCGATTTTAGAAATTTGATAAGAGGATAAAACAGTTCTGGAAGGACAGAAATATTTCAACAGCCAAAGAGAAACATTGGAATTTTATAAACATAAAATTGGAGTTAATTGTTGATTTGATATAGGTTTAAGTTATTCTACTATATATCTTTTTGGGGCCTTTTCATTTTTAGTTTTCTGAACTTTCACAATTCCTCTATTTTTGTATTCTTTGTTGGTTTTTTAATCTTTTTTATTTAGTGCCAACGCGAATGATTTGGATGTGTAGTGTGTGTAGTGTGCACGGTATGCGTTGTATGTATCATGCGTGTTGTGTACCTTGTTTGCAAGAAGGCAGTTGCTATATCGAATATTTACTATAATATAAAACGATTACTATTTTTTGAGCCCGAGTAATACTCTCAGTACATGTGTAAAATTTGTGTAAACATTGTTTATATCTGATTTTATTCATTAATTATTTAAGCAGGCAAAGAATTAGAGAAAACATTACTCCTGTCTACTCGAAAATTCCATGAGGCGGTTTTCGATATATTGTTACAGATTTTAACGTGTAGGCAGGTTTAATGTTTAATCTACGATTTTTCTTACGAAATGTTGCGCAAGATAGTTTACGTCTGCAAATGCCACGATCTTCTTCTCTACAACATGTACAGCAAGTTGTCGAGCCAAGCTACTGGCCGTATATCGTTCAATTGGTGGATCGTTGTTCAGCCCGCTGCTCAGGCTGATCTACTTTCATTCGTGTAAGGAGAGTTAGTTCGTGTAAGCGGATATTTTCTCTATTTGTTCATGGATATTTCGGTTAACTTTGTCAATAATTAAAAAACAAAGCCGAAAACGCAATTTTTTAATTCTTGATTTTCATTTTAGTTTAGCTTTAAGAATCACTCCTTAAATTTTTTACACCTGTAGGCGTTTCATATATTGTATATTGTTTAAAATGTACAATGGGGAACTTATTTTTAACTACCAACCATTTGTTTTCGATTTATCATATTTAATATATACTCGGTGAATATAAAACGAACTAAATTATCTCTACGCACGTAAAAATTGTTATTACTCAAAATAATTGCATATTATGCTTTTGTTTCTGATATCCAAACTTAAACATTAAAAACGGAAAGGATACGTTACGAACATATTCACTCTTTCCGCAAAGAAAACGGCTAAAGCGCATTTCTCGAATATCGTTGCGACGACGACGATGATAGTGCCACTACTTATTAAGTAATAAGAAGAGAACTGTAGTATGAAAACTCGGTACGCTGTAGAGCATTAACCTCAATGAATTTTTGTAACCTGGAATATGTCTTCCTTATCGTATCCAATAATATTATTCGAAGCGATCGATACAATGCTGTCAAGTTCTTTCGCAAATTTGAGCGGTGCTCTCAGATTCATAAAATGTTTAGTTGCCGTTAATCAGCCAAATCACAGCTCTTATCGGTAATGTCGTCACTACGGTAAATAGCAACTCAACAAGATATTACAGTGTACCTAATGATTTTGCACTAAATCTTGGCAACGCTTTACAAGATTACGCACGCCTGAATAAACTATTACAGCACATTGTGATTTATCATTATGGCGCTGGAGAGGACCAAGTACGTATTCGATCATAAATTGGAACGTACGAAGACCAAGTTAAACAGATACATTTACAGAGAAACTTCTGCACCTGTTAAAATAATGTTTGTAATAGTTACCAAGTGAATTAATTTCTTTAAAAACTTCTTATTTTCAATAGAATCAATAGAATTAATACTCGTATATTGATTCATATATTCAATAGAATCTAGAGGTAACAAAACACCAGGTACTTACAATAATCGATGATGTCACTTATAATTAATCCATTTTTTTTTTTTTTTGTATCTCACTTTAAAGAGTGGGACGAACTGCAATGACACCTGCGCGTACAGGCTACTACGTAAACGTAAAGTGCACGAAATGATTATGTTTCTTTATTATTCTGTTTACTTACATTACTTACTTGGGGCGTTTTAAGGTTACAATCACAGCCAATACTGTGTAGTGACTGATCAAATTATTATTACAATCACAGTGCGTTGATTTCTGGTTCACGTGCACGATAGCTCCTACTTTGGATTTTAATCCGCTGTGTCAAATTCGACATGAGATAGAAACTGTAGAAAGTGAGGTTATCTATTATTTATGATGTATATAATACATATGTTTCCTTAACTCACTGTTTGTTTGTCATTTCTCACGATAACAAAGATTATCGGAAAAGGCATAGTTTTTTGTATTCAGTGTGTCCATTTTAAATGAGCACACGTGATTATCTCTGTAAATATAAAAAATGTGAAAAATGTTTCAGATGGGAGTTATTGAACTTCATGGGGGAACTTAATGAGATATTTTCATTCTTTTTACATTCTTATTTAAAGAAATTTAAGTGCCAATGTAATTTTTTAAAATGTAACATACTATACACTGTTTTATAAACTATACGATGCAATATTTAATTTCCTACAAAAATGAAGATACTTAAAGTCGAAAAATTATTAATCTAAAAAATATTTTAGCTTCAATCTTGTAAAACTTATCGTATGAAAAACAAGGAAAACATAAACATAAAAGCACTGTGTTGCATTTCCTTGTCTTTTAATACCTTAATCCTTTGTTCTACCCGCTAACTCCCGATTACTCGGACCATAATAAACAAGGTCGATCACGCGTCGAGCCATTTAGTCGAGCTGTTTAGTTGTGTGCTCGAACTTGCGCAAAATGTATGCGTCTTACGACATGTACACATATTTCTTCGCAACGAAAGGAATTGTGAAATAATAAACACGTTTGGGCGCAACTAATACTTTTAAGATGTCTGGGAAGTAATTATGATCGATTCATCAGTGAAAAGTAATTTATTGTTTGAAAGTGTATATATCAATGACAATGTATCAGTAACAATTTGTAAATTTAGTTTAAATTAACAATGCTTTCAGAAAACTCGTAGAAAATTAGTCATCTTCGACTGTGTGATATTTTTCGAAACAACGAAACACAGTAGGAAACACAATATCGCTACGATCACTATCACTATCAGAAGGATCTACCGAATCACTATCAGCAATAATAACATACTTCTCATTACTATCATCAATTTTAGATTTTCTATTTACTGACATGGTAGGTATAAGTGTCATTTATTTCTTTTAAGGAATTATAACCTAAACAACAAAGGAATTATTTATAAAGGAATTATAACAAAAAATTACACGTAACTAAAGTAAGAAAATATCGAGAACAACTGAACCACGAGTCTGACACGTGTTGTTTACGTTTGCCCTGAACGAAGTACCATGAGTAAGGCTCGTGTTTATTGTTTTTGGCCCAAATTTCTTACCGCGAGTCTCATTCGTAGGACAAAGGGTAAATAAGATTAAAGTTACAATATCTTTTAAATGAATCATTTTTCGATCCAAGTACCTTAATACTTTTTTGTAGAGAATTAAAAAATGCATTGGATGGTGTAAAAGATGGTGTATAATATTACGCCAATAATGGCAAATAAACAATCATAACTTATGTATAACTGCTCTACAGATATTTCGGGCGAGGATATCGAAATGAAAAATACCGTCAGCGAGCAATAGAAACTAATTAACCAAACAAGAGAAGAATAACTTGATGCGGAAGATGCAAGTACGAAAATGAGACTTAAGAATAAAAATGTAAAATCTAATTACAAGTGATTAGAAGGCCCGCAACGAGCAATAAGAAATATCATATATTGCAAAATCTAAATAATGAAGATATAGAAGGAGCTAATTCTTTAGTGATTAAACCTCCACTTTTTTCATAGAAACTCCTAATATTGATCCACTAATAAAAACACTAAACAAGCTTGTAAGACCCAAGTAATTTTTAATGAAATAATTAAAAGGTAAAGAAATCAAACTGTAAAAATTCACTTCAGATGCATACAGTTATTGAAGCACTTGAAATAAAAAATTCAAATCATTACATTTACCAATCAAAGACTGAAAAGAAATTTAAGATAGTGATAAAGGGACTATGTATAAAACTTTGCATAAAATACAGTGCTGGACAAAAGTATTGGCACAGCATGATTGTTATGATAGAAATGCTTATAACTACTAAACAAATTGATTTAAACAAAAAACTTTTTGACGTATTTATTTATTATCTATTCTAGTTTATTACATAACAAGAGCAACAATATAAATAAAATAATACGCAAAATAATAACAAAAATATATTTTTTGAACATTTTATGGGTGGACAAAACTATTGGCACAGTAGAATATTTACGCTTATAACTAATTACATAATAAACTTCTAATATTTTGTTGGCAGTCCTTTTCTTTTAAGGACTTCCTTTAATCTTCTGGGCATCGAGTGGACTAATTTTTTAGTGAATTCAGGTACAATATTGCTCCATTCCTGCAGAAGAACTTTCTTCAGTTCAGACTTGCTTGTGATATTATGTTTCCTAATTCTTTTTTCCAATTCGTTCCACACGTGCTCAATGGGATTCATATCGGGACTTTGAGGTGGTGTGTTTAATGTGTGGGCAGTATTATATATTATCCACTGACGAACAATATACGCCATATGTTTAGGATCTCGATCCTGCTGAAAATAGAAATCCCTGGGGAGGTTTAATTTTTGAGTACTTTTCAAAAGATTTTGCTTGAGTATATTTAAATATACATATTTATCCATTATCTCATCAATGAATATAAGTTCTCCTACACCCGATGATGCCATACATCCCCACACCATTAAACCACCACCCCCATGTTTCATGGTGGCTTGCAGATTCAGTTCGTCCATCTCTGTGTTGGGTTTTCGCCATACTAATATTCTGCCGTCAGATTTAAAAATATTAAACTTACTTTCATCTGAAAACATGATCTTTTCCCAAAAATCAGTATCTTTCGTAACAAACTCTTTCGCGAATTCCACTCTTTTCTTTTGGTTTATTTTACTGATGTAGGGCTTTCTTCGTGCTGCACGGGCAGAATAACCGGCATCCTTCAATACCCTACGTACAGTTTTGGTACTTACTTCTTTTTCACACTCAGCTTTTAACATCGAAGCAATTTCAGTCGAATTAGTTTTTGGATCCTTCTTTACAATATTTACGATTTTCCTTTTTTCTCGAATTGTTACCTTAGAAGGGCGACCACTCCTAATTTGATTCTCTAGATTTTCTTCACTTTTAAAGCGTTTTATGACTGAACGCACAGTAAAACGACTTCTGTTTATGATTTGTGCAATTTCGTTGTAAGATTTATTCATCTTATATAAATTTAATATTATTTTTCTTTCTTCAATTGTGGTTTCTTTCGTTTTTCTAGACATTATTACTCTTTCTTGGTTTTTTGTTGTTTAATAACTGAAGTCTCCAGTTTCACTGATCGAGTGTTATAATAAAAGACTAACGGGGGATTTCCCTTCGCTACTTCCAAATGACGATCGGAAATCGTTGAAAACGGCGACGATACATTGTTTGTTCCATGCTGTGCCAATACTTTTGTCCACCCATAAAATGTTCAAAAAATATATTTTTGTTATTATTTTGCGTATTATTTTATTTATATTGTTGCTCTTGTTATGTAATAAACTAGGATAGATAATAAATAAATACGTCAAAAAGTTTTTTGTTTAAATCAATTTGTTTAATAGTTATAAGCATTTGTATCATAACAATCTTGCTGTGCCAATACTTTTGTCCAGCACTGTATATTAAGGCAGACCTAATGAAAAAAGAACACAAAATAAGTAATATAATTAAACTGGTCAAGAACAGCACATCGACACCACTACCAATATTCCTTATAGAACTTCAACGAGCCAAAAACAACAAAATATTTTTACCATGTAGCGGCACTCGACAGTAAATTTTCCAACGGTTTCTGTCCCGTGGCTCGCTACACAAAGACCCTATTTTTCGGATAAGATGATTGCCAGATGTCGATACATCCTCTCGGAATATTTTCAGCTAGCCTAAGGACCTACTATAAATATATTTGGATTTATTTATTTTTTTTTATTTATTTATTTATTTAATTTTACAATTTGTCCAGAAGGACATTTGATAAAATGTTATAACTTGAAAAATATAGCATGCGGATGGTTACCCCCAGCGGGGTTCCATCTTCCAGGTTGTTTATTGTCTTTCTATTGCGAGGTCTGCGGGATGCTTCTTCTTCAGTCTTCTTTCTATTACGGTTGCTTTTGTTTCTGCAACTAGCTGGTTTGGGTGTATTGCAAGTCTTTCTTTGTACTTTTTTGCGTATCTAGCGATTTCCTCTTTGACTGTTGGAATTTTTAGATCTTTTCGGATGTCCTCGTTTCCGACGTACCATGAAGCGTTAACTATCGTTCTTAAAATTTTTGCTTGTTCCGTCTCTATTTTATTTATGTGACTCATTGCTGCCGTCCCCCATAGTGGGACTCCGTATGTCCAGATTGGTTTGATTATTGTTTTGTATATATTTAGTTTATTCGTTGTGCTTAATTTAGATTTTCTATTGGTTAACCAGTACATCTTTTTCCTTATTTCACGTATTCTGTTTATTATAGATTTTATGCGATGCTTCCATGTAAGGTGTGTGTCTAAATGTATTCCTAGATATTTGACTTGCTTTGTATGTGCTATGTGGGCGCCGTTCAGTTGGATATCTGGTGTTGTTCCTTTTCTAAGTGCAAATGTTATGTGGTTGCACTTACTGGTGTTCGCTTTTATTTGTTTTCTTTGCAGCCACTTTTCTATTTTTCTAATGTGTTCTTGTAGTAGTGCTGCTGCTGTTTCTGGATTTGTGTGTCTCACTAGTATGGCCGTATCGTTCGCGAACGTAAGTATTTTGCTGTTAACAGTTGTTGGTATGTCTGCCGTGTATAATGTGTACAGTATTGGTCCTAATACGCTTCCCTGCGGTACTCCTGCCTTGATGTTCCTGATTTCTGAATATGCATCCTTTATTTTTACTATAAAGGTTCTATTGTTTAGGTAAGATCCGAGTAATTTGTAGATTTGTTTTGGAAATTGCTTTTTGATAGTTTGAAGGAGATTTTCGTGGTTAACCTATCAGGTATGACGCAGATGTTCGCTGGTCATGGTAACTTCGGTAAGTGCTTATATCGCCACTTTGCGATGCATAGTGTGGGATAGGACCTCTGACTGACTCGACAGTTGGAGAGGCTCGGTATGGCTACGCTGCCGGCTGACAGCGGCTAAGAAAATCAGCGGCAGCAACGGCGGAAGAGGAGACGCTCCACCAGGAGGCAAGCTCCATATAGGATGGTCAGCGGCGAGGGTTTCCCCTCTCCCTATGCGCCGACTCCAGTGCTTCAAATGCCTGGAATCGGGCCACGTGCGCCGGGAATTGCGCGTCAACAGTCGACCGGTCGCCGGATGTGTGGTCGCCGCGATCAAAGGGCTGGGGCTGGAGGTGTCCCCGAGAAGTCCGAGGCAATGTGGTTTTGTCGGAGGGCCGATCACGGGACGCCTCCAGCGGATTATCGCTTGAGGTTGGCAGGGACCGAGATCGGGATCGGGGCCAGCATGAAGTATCTGGGTCTAACTCTCGACAGCCACTGGACCTTCGGCGCTCACTTCGAGCGTCTGGCACCATCGGTCGAGGAAACAGCGAACGCCTTAGGACGTTTACTGGCTTGGCGTGGGAGTGCGTCGGCTTTACGCCGGCGTGGTACGATAAAAGCTCCTTTACGGAGCCCCGATCTGGGCGGAGGATCTGATGGTCAACGGTCGCAGTCTCCTGGCGATCAGGAAGGTTATACAGGACGGTGGCCGTTAGGATAGCGAGGGGTTTTCGCACCATTTTGACGGCGGTAGCGGCGGTGCTCGCCGGGTTTCCCCCGTTCGAGCTGCAGTCCCTGAGGTGTCGCGAGATTTATGTCCGCACTCGGGGTCTGGCGGGCGGGGTCGGCCCGGTGGACGCCGATGCTAGGGTACAGGCTCGGCGGGCCCTGCTCGATAGTTGGCCTCGACACTAGACCGGGCGCGCCAGAGCAAATAGTCCTCGAGGCCATCCTTCCAACCTGGGACGTTTGGTTGGACAGTGGCGGACCTCCTCTGACCTACAGGGTGACGCAGGTGCTCACCGGACACGGATGCTTCGGTGAGTATCTGCACTGAATCGGGAAAGAGACGACCGCGCGTTGTCACCACAGCGTGTGGACTCGGCGCGGCACACGCTGAGCATTGCCCGGCGTGGGCGGCGCCGCGCCATTCCCTTACTGTGGAAATAGGATGCGACCTCTCGCCGCCCGGCGATTCTTGAGGCATTGTTGACGAGCGGGAGGAGCAGGAGGCCCGAGACCTCCTTCTACGAGCAAGTTATGCTGCGAAAGGAGGCAGCGGAGCGAGTGAAGGAGCGGGATTCCCACCCCGAGAGGATCGGCAGACGAGGGCGCAGCGGTGTCCGTGGAGCGCTACACGTGGCGCGCTAGGACCACCGCGACCTCTGATGGGATTTAAAACTTAGGTGTTGGACTCTCCAACGTCTAGGGGCCACCAAGCAATCCGGTTGTGGACCTGGACTGCCCCTGGGGATGGGACGCGATTTGACATGGATGCGCACCGTGCCATTTGCGGACAGGTTATTATGCGCGGGGGGAGGGAGGGGCTGGTGTATCGCCCTAGCGGTTCCCAGGCATCCCTCGATCGCAAGAGCTACGGTTATCGTGGAGGTTTTAGTCGGTTGGAGTCCGACACTACCACGCCGCTTTTCCCCCTAGAAGCGGTAAGTGTCCGTGCAGATTTCCTCTACATAATAAAAAGAAGAAGAAAAAAAGAAAGGTTGAGGAAGAATGTTAATCGTCCTCGAAAGAAAGTTGCTAGCGGGAAGCATCGTACGTGAGAAAAACCAGATTTCCCGTAGTTTTTCGTAGTAGGTAAGAAATGTAGGGAATGCTAAGACAAAGACTATTTATTCGTTTGAAGAACTTTAGTTAGAGAAATCCTAACATCTATAGCGGGTTTACATTAGAAAAATAGAAAAGTGGCTGCAAAGAAAACAAATAATAGCGAACACCAGTAAGTTCAACCACATAACATTTGCACTTAGAAAAGGAACAACACCAGGTATCCAACTGAACGGCGCCCACATAGCACGTACAAAGCAAGTCAAATATCTAGGAATACATTTAGACACACATCTTACATGGAAGCATCACATAAAATCTATAATAAACAGAATACGTGAAATAAGGAAAAAGATGTACTAGTTAACCAATAGAAAATCTAAATTAAGCACAACGAATAAACTAAATATATACAAAACAATAATCAAAACAATCTGGACATACGGAGTCCCACTATGGGGGACGGCAGCAATGAGTCACATAAATAAAATAGAGACGGAACAAGCAAAAATTTTAAGAACGATAGTTAACGCTTCATGGTACGTCGGAAACGAGGACATCCGAAAAGATCTAAAAATTCCAACAGTCAAAGAGGAAATCGCTAGATACGCAAAAAAGTACAAAGAAAGACTTGCAATACACCCAAAACAGCTAGTTGCAGGTAATAGAAAGAAGACTGAAGAAGAAGCATCCCGCAGACCTCGCAATAGAAAGACAATAAACAACCTGGAAGATGGAACCCCGCTGGGGGTAACCATCCGCATGCTATATTTTTCAAGTTATAACATTTTACCAAATGTCCTTCTGAACAAATTGTAAAATTAAATAAATAAATAAATAAATAAAAAAAATCTATAGCGGGTCTTTAGGCTAGTTAAAAATATGCTATGAAGATGTTTCGACATCTAGCAATCATCTTGTCCGAAGGACAGGGTCTTTGTGTAGCAAGGCACGGGACAGAAATCATTGGAAAGTTTGCTGTCGAGTGACGCTACACGCATATCGGTTAATAACACCGAAGATGAAGACAGGATTGTGAAACTAAATAATGCAAAAGGATAGTTTAATTTAGTAAGGAAAAGACTGCCTGATATTTTTATTGAAGTTGTGCGAAACTGTAAGAGGTCTACTGCTATAAAGTTGAAAAGCCGGGGATTTTTTCTAACAAAAGTTGCCTTGTAGTTTCTCGTAAATAATTAAATACAATAAAATTACTATTACAAATCTTTTGAAAGTATTTGTAATTTCTTATAGTATCTATACTATATTATTTTAAACCGAAATTGTATTATAGAAAAGAAGGATTTATAGAAAAGAAGGTAAAACCAATTTGTATATAAATTAATCTTTTTTATTTCATTTCTGCATATATGAAATAGAGTATTGGATAGACTTCTATTCAATGAAAGGGAATTTTTGTGAAAATAACTCAATAATAGTCAGAGTAATAGTTCTTCTTTTACATCGTCTCCAGAGAAATGAATTTTTTTTGTCTCATTAACAATCATCTAATTCAACACATTTTTGCCACTCGTTTCTAACATATCCATCTACACACTCACAGCCTGGAACACATTGCTGAAATATAAAATAATGTTTAATCTACTGTTGTATTCGATACAAGTAACTAATATTTAAATAACTATTAGTATATAGTACTGCAGTATTGTTTTATGTTATACGAGACAATAATATGTTTAACACATTTTTGATAGACTTTAAATACCAACCAATGTGCAAATTCTAGGTTTAGGATCCTCGCAAGTTGGCGGACAGGTAGTACCGCAGTCATTCCACACTTCGTTAACTGGACAGCTCGCCTGGGTTACTGTTTTTATTTGTTAAATGATATTAAAAATTTTTAAACTTGTTAAATAAATAAATCTTTTCAAATTTATAATAATTAATATTTTTAATGTAAAATTAATATTCTCTCATAAATGATTCAGATTCAATGTTGAACACTGCTTATTTGTTAAATGATATTAAAAATTTGTAAACTTGTTAAATAAATAAATCTTTTCAAATTTACAATAATATAAATTAATATTTTTAATGCAAAATTAATATTCTCTCATAAATGTCTCAGATTCAATGTTGAACGCTGCTTATTTGTTAAATGATATTAGAAATTTGTAAACTTGTTAAATAAATAAATCTTTTCAAATTTATAATTAATATTTTTAATTTAGAATTAATATTCTCTCATAAATGTCTCAGATTCAATGTTGAACGCTGCTTATTTGTTAAATGATATTAAAAATTTGTAAACTTGTTAAATAAATAAATCTTTTCAAATTTATAATAATTAATATTTTTAATGTAAAATTAATATTCTCTCATAAATGATTCAGATTCAATGTTGAACACTGCTTATTTGTTAAATGATATTAAAAATTTGTAAACTTGTTAAATAAATAAATCTTTTCAAATTTATAATAATTAATATTTTTAATTTAGAATTAATATTCTCTCATAAATGATTCAGATTCAATGTTGAACACTGCTTATTTGTTAAATGATATTAGAAATTTGTAAACTTGTTCAATAAACAAATCTTTTCAAATTTATAATAATTAATATTTTTAATGCAAAATTAATATTCTCTCATAAATGTCTCAGACTCGATGTTGAACACTACTCTTACAAGAAATTTTCCACAGTCTGCTGCACGCTTATCTAAATATTTATACGATATTTAAAAGTTATGTAAAATATAAGCAAGATTCGAAAACTACTTTAGACACAGTTATGAGTTGACAAAGTGTATATTACAAATAAAGTTCTAAAAGTGCGAATGTTATTTAAATGGAGCAATATCTTAAATTTAAAAAAAAAAATTGCTAAAGATTGTAAAACGAACGCAATTCTGACTGATGATTCATTTAAAACGAATTCGATAATAAATTTACGTGTGCCTAACTTTATGTATGTAATTTTGTTTCCCTTATCCTACAGTTCTATTTAGATTATTTGGCAACAAGAAATGAAAATTCTGTTTGTTTGCATCAATAATAAATATTAAAATTCTAAATAAAATAACAAATATTATCTATCCAGTATATTCTTTAATAAAACTATACAACGCTACATAAGATACTTTCTTCATTGAATATAGGTATTCCCAATAAAACATGGATTTTTTCCCCGAAATAAACAAAATAATTTACTTATAATTCTCAATGAGAGTTGATTGTAGACTTCTTCCAAAAAAAAAAAAAAAAAAAAAAAAAAAATACAGACTTCTTCCAAAAAAAAAAAAAAAAAAAAAAAAAAAATACACAACGAAACGCTTTACATGTGTACATGCAAACAAGTTCAATAATTATTCAAAGTAAATACTTACAAACAAAATAGGTTGCCATGATGACGAACAAAGCCAGAAGGAAGCGATACATTTTGACTATATGTATGTTATTCGTTAGATGGTGTGTCTTAATGTAATAAACTTTAGTCCGTGGCTGCTTTTATATAACCTGAAATATCCTGTTTACCTTTTTACATTTCATATTGTTTACATAAGATTTATATGGCGACGTACAATACTGCGTGAAAGAATGAATAACAGATTAAAAACAGATTGCTTGCATTTTATCAGCATTTTCCTGTATTAACATATATTGACATTTTTCGTGCTGATTTATTATTTGTGTAATTGAGTATTATTGTAGTTACTTGTTTACTCCTATTCATAGTTCATCGAGAAGAAAAATATATAATAATTTAATCTTTTCTTGGCTTCTCGTTTCAGTCAAGAATCACGAGGTGGATCTTTCACGCCGATTGAAAACTGTAGCCCATGAAATAGGCTTAGAAATCTGTTGTAATTTTCTTTTTACTTTAAAGAAAATTTTTTTGTATTCGTTAAATATATATAAAACCATATCTGAAAATTCAATAACTTCGTTTCTTTCTTCGCCTTCTAAAGAAAATCACAAAAAGACGCTGTTTTAGAACATTGTAATTCAGGACACCTCCTGAAATATGAACCTCCACCTTTCAGAAATATTTAGTTAATTCCGATAAATTTCAAAATATATTTATTCATAGATTAGCATGAAAAATTCTGCACCGATATTCATAGTGTACGTTTTGAAAAATAATTAATCTACATACATGTTATCTTTTTTAAATTTAAGCATTAGGTTCGACATACGACAGAATCAAACATACGATAAACACTTATTGTTATGTCGTCCAGTCGCGGGGAGACGCGATCGCGATGAAGCGCGTCAACGGCAGTCGTAAATTCCCGTTACGATTATAACGATCGACACCACGAACAGGTCGATCCCCTTGTTTCTTCTGGGATAATAGGGGTATTTGTTGGCGAATAAAACTGTAGTCTACAGTCTTATAATATTTATATGTCGGAGATGAAAGGACGTCAGAGCCTTCCTTTCGCAATGTTTGGGATAGTCCCAAGTACTCCAGACTTTTTATTACAGCCGTACTTAAACAATAAAACCGAGAAATAGCTGTTCATGAGCTAAGTCGAATAGGATTATCCGAGATTTATGACAGTGAGCTTGGGCTCCAAGTGACATAATGAGTCACTGAACGTAGCCGCGGTCACGGGAGGGTCGTGTACCTAACAGAGGTACGAAGTAATTAAATAACTCTCCTTACAACAGGGATCGACCTGCTGAACATGGAGAGGGGTATATAAGGGCAGTTCCACTTTGACTGACATTCGGTATTCGGTATTCGGTATTCGGTATTCGGTATTCGGTATTCGATATTCGGTATTCGGTATTCGGTATTCGGTATTCGGTATTCGGTATTCGGTATTCGGTATTCGGTATTCGGTATTCGGTATTCGGTATTCGGTATTCGGTATTCGGTATTCGGTATTCGGTATTCGGTATTCGGTATTCGGTATTCGGTATTCGGTATTCGGTATTCGGTATTCGGTATTCGGTATTCGGTATTCGGTATTCGGTATTCGGTATTCGGTATTCGGTATTCGGTATTCGGTATTCGGTATTCGGTATTCGGTATTCGGTATTCGGTATTCGGTATTCGGTATTCGGTATTCGGTATTCGGTATTCGGTATTCGGTATTCGGTATTCGGTATTCGGTATTCGGTATTCGGTATTCGGTATTCGGTATTCGGTATTCGGTATTCGGTATTCGGTATTCGGTATTCGGTATTCGGTATTCGGTATTCGGTATTCGGTATTCGGTATTCGGTATTCGGTATTCGGTATTCGGTATTCGGTATTCGGTATTCGGTATTCGGTATTCGGTATTCGGTATTCGGTATTCGGTATTCGGTATTCGGTATTCGGTATTCGGTATTCGGTATTCGGTATTCGGTATTCGGTATTCGGTATTCGGTATTCGGTATTCGGTATTCGGTATTCGGTATTCGGTATTCGGTATTCGGTATTCGGTATTCGGTATTCGGTATTCGGTATTCGGTATTCGGTATTCGGTATTCGGTATTCGGTATTCGGTATTCGGTATTCGGTATTCGGTATTCGGTATTCGGTATTCGGTATTCGGTATTCGGTATTCGGTATTCGGTATTCGGTATTCGGTATTCGGTATTCGGTATTCGGTATTCGGTATTCGGTATTCGGTATTCGGTATTCGGTATTCGGTATTCGGTATTCGGTATTCGGTATTCGGTATTCGGTATTCGGTATTCGGTATTCGGTATTCGGTATTCGGTATTCGGTATTCGGTATTCGGTATTCGGTATTCGGTATTCGGTATTCGGTATTCGGTATTCGGTATTCGGTATTCGGTATTCGGTATAGCTCAAGTCAGTTGAGTCAGTGCAGTTCGAGAAGTTTGACTAGTACAGGGAACAAGTGTACCAAGTCCAATATTGTGTTTGTCATCCCGTTGATCGCGGATTCGTTACCGAACCCGAGACCATCGTCACTAGTCGTGAGCATCTAACCACCGTGAATATTTATTATCTTTGCATCAAACTCGTCATCGTAATAGCCCACACCAATGTCTAATTCAAGCGCAGATTTCTTGGACGCCCACAACCCTAATCCTAGCACGAATCAGACATATATTTTAACAGCTTATTACACGGGAGGTTCCGTCGTATGGGAAGATATAATTGACAGAAGTGATGAATAATAATACACTTGCTAGATGAGTAATAATAATAAAGAATAGACTAAGTTAATATCACTTTGATCGAAGTGAGGACTACGCGAAGCTGATAGGAACAGTCGTGTCGACTGCGCGACGTTTTGTCGAACAGTGCTGACCCGTCTCGTTCAATTACGGAGGAAAGCTCGGTATGGGTGTCCTTTTTAATGGAAAATACCTGTTATTTTTAATGGACAAACAACCACTTTCTCCGTAAGTTATAAGAGCGTGCGATAAACCTAAGGACTTTTTTAAGGACCATCCACAAACCGCAAAATACTTATGTGAATAGAAATTAAACTGTGAAGATTCGGTTTATGGTGGTTCCTTAGGTTTATCGAGGGTCAGTGTAACGGTGTGTGGACCTCGGCGGCCAGACCATGAGGGCCGTCGCACGGACCGTCTTACGCGACGTAACGCTTATTATTCAAGTTATACCACGCAAGAATAATTTACTTATAATTCTCAATGATAATTGATAGTAAAATTCTTCCAAATAAAAAAAAAATGATATCTTTTCGGTACATATTCATACAATCTAACATAACATGATGATAAATTTGAAACAAAATTTTGTATTTCATCATGTATACTATTATCTTCATTGTATATTATTTTCACAAACAGTTTGATATGATAATTTCATGACAATAAATAAAAATAATAGAGATAAAAAATGAATAAAAATAGAAAATGGAGATAAAATAAATAGAATTTTGCTGATTTAAAATACAAGTAAAATAATTTTTCTGTAGAGCTGACAATTTTTTCTTACCTGTATCGAAGTGTAAGAAATTATGTAAATATGAGATTTCAATGTTTGAAACTTACAGTGAAATGTATTTTATAACTAGAAATGAAGACAGTAATGGTATTGTCATTATGAATATCGTAATTGATATTGTAATATAATATGTATATGTCGGATTAACATTAAGATTAGAGTTAGGGGCGCGAAATGAATGTTCTCTTGAATTAGCCACCGAGGTTACGTAATAGAGAAAGTATATACCGGTACGGATATGATCAGTACAGAATTTGACAAGTAGCCGTGGTAACTGGTACTCGAGATGCTAATGACAATGATCCTAAGTCCGATAACGAATCCGCGGCCAACGGGACAACGACTACACCCCCTTTGAAAAGTCTAAGTCGAACCCCGTGAAAATCCACCGATCGCGAAGACGCCGTCCCACTCGCGGACGAGATCATACAAGAATGTCTCCCCGTCATCGTGATGCTGCAGAGGTAAACTATGATGGGGTGCGTCTCAGGACACGAGATCATCGGATTCGTCGGGGGCAACCCTCGTCCAGAAAGTGAGGGAAATGGACGTTGCTGTTAATTGGTTAATCTCTATGTCGGTGGTTAGAAAAGGATGCTAGCCGCCCTTGAGGGAAAGTTGGTAACGGGGAGCGTCGTTCGTGAGGAAAAACAGATCTCCCATATCTTCCCGCAACGGGTGATAGATTTGGGGACTGTTAGGATAAAGACTGTTTGTTCGTTTGGAGGACCTTAGTTAACTAAATGTCCTGTGAAGATGCATCGACATCTGGCAATCGTCTTGCCCGAAGAATAGGGTCTGCGTGTGGCAAACCACGTGGCAGAGGCCGTTGGAATGCGCACTGTAGGGCATTGGTACTATTATCTTTTCTTAAGGAGGGCTAAGTAATTCTATACTTCCACTAGACAAAATATCCATCCCGTGACCGCGGCTACGCTCGGCGTTTTGTTTGGCGCCTCAAACTCAAGCTCATTGTCTCGGCTTTTCCTAAGAATTCCAACGGGGAAGCCCGATGTCTGTTCATCTCCGACATATATATATGTCGGAGAAGCAGTAGAATCAGGGTTAGGGGCGCGTAACGGATCTTCGCCGGGATTATTCATCGTGGCCACACAATTCGAGGTATCGTTTATTGACACGAGCAAAGATGTTACAATATTAACAAGCGACCGAGATAATTATGCAACGATGACAATGATCTCAGATTCGGCAGCGAATCCGCGATCAACGGGACAACAGCTATACTTTCTCACAAGTATGAATCACAATCGACTAACTCATTATGAGCGGGTCGTAGAGACTGGAGAACTCGCTAAGGAGAGTTCTCGAAAAAGAATGCATTTTCCGTCGCGATGATGCCGCGGAGGAAAACTATGATGGGGTGCGTCTCAGGGCACGAGATCATCGGATTCGTCGAGGGCAACCCTCGTCCAGAAAGTGAGGGAAATGGACGTTGCTGTTAATTGGTTAATCTCTATGTCGGTGGTTAGAAAAGGATGCTAGCCGCCCTTGAGAGAAAGTGGGACTTCTTGCTATCCAGAGGAGTATTTCAACGCGGTATTTCCTGCTATCCGGAGGAGGATTTCAACGCGGTATTTTCTGCTATCAAGAGAAGAGAGTTACCAGTATGTGAGTTCGTGCTATTCAGAGGAGGCTACCAAGGTAGGATTTTGTAGGACCGCGAGGAGACTACCGACGCGGGACTTTGTAGGACAAATAGGAGGCTACCGACGTAAGACTTCGTGGGGTTCAAAGGAAGTTATAAATGCAGGATTTTGCGAAGATGCAGTAAGACGTATTGGCGCCAGACACAAATATACTTTGTGCGACTCACGAACATTTAATTCAGCACAATATGCATACATGTAAAAAAAAAAAAAAAAAAAAAAAAAATAGCAAACCAACAGGATCATGTCACTATAAAGGTTATCGATACCAATTTTGTACAATTCAGCAAAGCAAGCAAATAAGGAAGGAAGGTCCCTATATAAACCATTAGTTTCTTACTGCTGACCACGATAAAAATCAATAAGAAGGTCATAGAAAATCATACATATTAAATATTAAGAAGTGTAAGATTTAAGCTGTATGAAAACAAAAGCTGTGTGAGTACATGATAATAACGTTACTAATAAAGAAAGTAAAATATCGAAGTACTAATGTTACAACTCTAATAGTTTAAAAGTGCTCATAGATTGTACATGTCTAATAAATTTTTAAGGATTGCCGTATGTTTTAAAAATATCTGAAACTTGACTTTGATCATAAAATTTAAGAATTGTTAGTAGTATCGCTAGTTATTAGTAATTAGTATTATTAGTTAGTAGTAGAATTGATAAAAATAATATGTATTACATGTATTAATAATAATTAAGTAATAATAATAATGCTCTTGATTATTAAGCCAAAATAGTATTTTAATTTTGTATAATTTTTGTATAATTTAAGCAGAAATAAAGATAATAAAATGAATTGACCGTTTGTTTATATTTATTATACCGACAAATTTCAACAAAAATTAAAATTTAAAGAAAAATTAAAAAATTTAAATGTATCACAAATGATACATCAGATTTTCATTCTCTCTAATAGATCAACATTAATGTACGTCCTATGTAATATGTGAAGAGATTTGGCGACATTAGAGAATATCCGCACCGGAAATGACGTCGTGCAAACTGGCGTACGCGATTGGTTAGAAATTAACCGCAATTTTAATATAATGTACAAAGTATGTAAAATTTTGAATTAAAATTGTCGCAGATACTTTTAAAAATTAAGTGGATTTAATAAAGTATTTTTGAAAAATTATAATAATGTAAGATTTTATAAGGAACTGTTTTCTTATGTTCGCGCGTAAGACTGCTACACAAAGGCAAGGGTGGGGGTATAGAGAGCCGCCATTAGACGCGCAGTGTTGACATTTCCTGCGTCGTTTGGTAGCGGAGAGGAGCGTGTGTTGCTCGATAGTCTCAAGTATTTTGTGTGTCATGTTGTATGAACCTGTTCTATTTTGGATTACAACAAAACGCAAGCCAAATACAAGTTGGTATACTTATTACTTATTCAATAATTAAGTGAAATACTCGAGAAAGCTGTAAGAAAACGTGAATATCGTATCATCGATACTGTGTTAACCTCAAAAAAGAGGACATTTGTATTTCAATAAATTAAGAAAACTACGAAGCCGTCATCATGGCGAGGTCTGAAAAGAGAAAACGAGATATTGAGGCCGAGCCAAGTAGTACTAAACGGTTAGTAAGATGGATTCGTAGAATCCGCCGTAAACTATTAAAGTGTCGGCGAAACCGCAGACGCGATTTACGGATTGAAACAGTGCTGAGGTGTACTCTTGTCAAAGCTAAACATAAATTACGCGCGAAGCAAACACTTAGAGATTTAAAATTGCAGCAACTTGGAGAACGATTATTGAAAGTGGCAAATTATACGAATTATGAACTCCGCGATGATGAAGACATGTCTCAGCAGAACAGTTCCGGGAAAGATCCTGAACTGTGCCCTGAACCGAGCAGTTTTGACAATCGCGTGTCTAAGTTGTCAGAAATAAAAGCAGCATTACAACGCTGAAGTAATGGGAGAAATGCAAGCGATCAGGTTTGGAGGACCTAGAAGCTTGTGTGACTACTTTGACAAGAGGATGATTTCTCGCAACTTTTTATCTACCAAATGCGTAGAGATTTCAACAACAACTATATGGAATCTCAAGCGATTATGGAGCACCGTGCATTACGTCGGTGCTGCAGAAATAGAAATCGCATTAATATTTGGATATTTTTTACTTGCAGTCTGACCGTTCGAGATGGCATTGGGACAGGCGGAGGGAGTTGGTGTTCACAACGATGCTGAAGCTTATCGCACCATTGGGGACCCCATGTTCTCTAGTCTGTAACACCGTTCATTGGTTTGGTTTGTAAACCGTATCGGGAACAATGCGTTCCCCTTTACAATTTTTTTTAGTAACGTAAGTAATGACGAGCGTTCGGAATATGTTGGAAGAGTGTTTGATTCGGTATTTCTTATTTTTGAAAATATGGCGATTTACATAAAACATTATGTACTTTGTATGTCTGTCTTGTAGTTTAAAGAAAATTTGTATGCATGTGTGTATGTGTGTAATGTATGCATGAGTGTATTTGTGTATGTATACAATGTATGCATTTTAACTTATAGATTTAATAGTACTGTCTCAAATATTCGCTCCATTATTCCAAACGTCAAGATTTTGTATATTTGCTTAATGTTAATTAATAGTTTTGTAGACTTTCGAAGAAATAAAATGAAATTAATAAAATTTGGAAAATGTTTGCAATTTTTCTGCAATCCTCTAATTCGCCATATTAGTCCTTTTCAGTCCAGCATACTACACATAACAAAATTCTGTCGCAGGCAAGAGGTCCGCACATGTGTCCAGACTGTTGGCCGTCATCGGCGGCATTATTTGGCCTGTCTGTGTATGAGATAAGGAGTGACAAGAGAGGATTGGTATGGGATAAATAAAGGGGAAAAGTCTTTGTTTTTAGAAAATCGTGCATAAAGTTTTCTCGCTGACGATGAGTCGTACCACGATCACGTTGTACATAAAGGTCTGATCACTTCGTGTTTCCGTATCTTGAACATCCAAGCATCAACTAATTCCAAAATTGTCTGACGCGCGATACACATAGGCTTATTGTGACAAACTACAGCAAATTGTAGCAAATCTTATTCGGTGAGCTCTAATCCCTTTTGTTCATTACCTGTGCAAATGTGTTTCCTCGGGCCCAGAAAAGTTTTTTCAATGCTTGTACCGCCAAGTTGTAAGTGAGTTACTCTGGCTTATCAATATGCCTTGTTCAAAGTTGAGCAAGCTGAATACTGTCACAGATCTCTGTCTTCCCATTTGAATTAAGATGATAGTAGCCTTTTGAGGTATGGAGTAAATTGAATGCATCTTTGTTGAATCTGCATGATCCAGAATTGCGTATTACTGCAAGTAGCACAACTAATCAAAATAACAGACATGAACATATATGAAATATGTTTAATATGGATAGGAAATTACTATGAAATTTGACAAGCATTGCAATGAATATGTCGGTTCGGAAGTCGCATTACTAGATACTTATTTTCACAGATTTCAATATTCTCTTCACTTATCCATTGATTGATCTTAGAACAAATGAAGAAGTTTACATGTTATTAGATTAACAAATAAGATGTATTGTTCCTGACAAATGGTATGCAAAAGAGGAGTAACGGAAATAAAAGACTGGTGTATATTACAGTTCAAGTGACGCGAGAAACTGCAATAATATTTATACAAATTACGGATTGATGGATACCGTGAGAAATCTTTTACATACTGATAGTAGGAAAGCATCAATGGAAAATGAAGTAGCGTATTTTAAGATTGAATGGATAATATTTCGAGCGTTGATGGAGGACAAAATTATGCACTTTCTTTTTTCAATTCCAAGGAAATACATCATCGATGAGTCAGTTGTCAAAACATGATGTAAATAGCCCGTTGTTAATCGAACAAGTTTGATATAATTACACAAGCTAAAGAAGCTTTAACTTGAAATTTGTTTGAAGAAATTTATTTTTACTTATACATGATGCCAAGTGCGGTATTAAGTATCATGCTTTTATAACTATTGTTTTAAATATTTTTGTGTTGAAATATTGTCCGTTTGAGTGTCTGTTTTGTACTGCAGGAGTACCCGAAATAATTGTACTCGTCGTGTACAGCTAAACAACTACAGGCAGTTGATCCTATTCATGGAACTCCTTGGATTCGTGTTTACATGATACGCTGATTGGAATGATTTAGAGATGGGTTACTGGGGGTGCGAGTAATTATGTTTCAGCCAGGCTTGTATAGAGGACACGTTTAATCAACGGTTAAAGGTCCACTTAAAATACACATGCTCTGGTAGTTCCTAACTGAATAGTTATAGATGTTGTCGTATACTTTCTACTAAATCCGTTTTTGTGAGACATTGATTAAGATGAGAAAGGTCATATTTTTAAAGAAAGGGAGAGAGAGGTGGTATGCTTTGGATAAAGGTAACAATTTTATATGAAGGATGATTATTATAAACATTGAATATAATTGGGGAAAATCGAGAAACTGGTGCGACTTGTTGTATTATGAACTACTACAGGACTGATGCTGCGTCTATCTCTTATCACTTTGATACAATGGATGAGACGTTTGTATGTCATTTTTTGATCATGGAAAACGTGTTCGTGCTGTATGTTTTGCATTCAATAAGAGGAAATGGTTCTGCAATTTCAGTAACTCAAAGTACTTGCAGTATAATGATAAGCATAATACGATATAGATCTGCAATTGATCCAGCTACCGAAGGAAGTACTTGTTTGACAATGGAACAGATCATTGCTAAGAAAGGAAGAAACGAGCAGATTGTATATTTGTTACAATCTATTCTAAATTAAGATCATCGTTTCGCGTTTAATATTTTAGATCTGCAAGAGATGATTCACATTTCATTGTGATGACTGTATACGTTGAAGCTATATTTGTCCTTGCTATTTTTTGTTATTTGTGAAAATGTGTAGGATGTATAATGGACAAATACAAGGAGGGTACAAATGGTCTTCTCACTCCTCTACAGAAGGAAAAAGGAAAATAAAGGATGATAAGGAAATGGGCATACCATACAAATAATTCCAATATAGAGTCATTTGAAGCATGGTAGTGTTAAATTCTTAGAAATATGTAATACCCAAATATGAAATTTGTATTATTTAAGTGTTTCTGTATGTTAGTCATTTCTGGGACAACACTCATAATTTTTGCTTTAGGAAGTTGAAGGAAATTACATTTATGACATGAATTTTATAACAAGCCCCCTGCTGCATGGGAAAGTATAGTATAGTATTACGGGATAACGTATAACGTTATGTAGTATTACGTCTTAACGTATAACGTTATATAGCATTATGTTATATGGTATAATGTTATATAGTAATACGTTTTGACGTATAACGTTATACAGTATTACGTTATAACGTTATATAGTATTGCGTTATAACGTATAACGCTATATAGTATTAAGTTATATCGTATAACGTTATATAGCATATCAGTATAACGTATAACGTTATATAGTATTACATTATACGCTATACTGATATGCATGTCCTTTGCCTTCAATGCTTTCGCCAAAGGATGGCACTAAGTACAAAGTCCTAGGTTATCGATCGCAGCATTCTATGGTCGTTACTTTGTGAATTTCTACTCCCGACATTATGGGTCTTACCTGCTCCAGGAAGTAGATTTCCTCTCTAACTTACTAGTAGTAAAAAATTTTATAAGTAGATAGTTGTTCCGAGGCTAGTGTTGCACCATGCCTCTTTAATAGATGTATGAGAGAGGGCGTATACCCGCGAATATGGCGAACAGCGAGGCTGGTCCTACTAAGGAAGGAAGGACCCCCGTTGTACTCGCCATCGGGATGCAGACCCATATGCCTCCTAGACGAGGTGGGCAAGCTCCTGGAAAGAGTGATTGCCGCCCGTCTGGAGGCACATATGACGAAGAGGGAGTCTGGCTGGCACAGCAGCCAATACGGATTCCGCCGGGGTCGTTCAACTGTGGATGCTGTGGGGCATGCGAGGAGAAGAACGGAAGAAATGGTTATACACCAGGGAGTAGCGCCGGCAATCTCCTTGAATGTCACCAATGCGTTCAACTCGATCCCCTGGAGCACGATCATGGAGGCCTTGCGGTATCACCAGGTACCGCAGTATCTGATTGGGATAATTGAAGCTTACCTCAACGATAGATGGATCGAGTTCAACGGTAAGTCGAGTATAATAAGGAGACCGGTCGAGAGGGGGGTCCCGCAGGGATCAGTACTGGGACCCATCCTCTGGATCATTGCGTACGACCGAGTGCTACGCTGCCCGAGGCCATTGGAGACGGACCTCGTATGCTATGCGGACGACATCCTCATACTGACAGGAGGCCGTTGGTGGTATGAAGCCGCCAACCTCGCTGAGGACACCGTGGCATGCGTGGTCCGGGAAATCAGAAAGTTGGGGCTGCGTGTATCGCCGGCAAAGTCGGAAGTTACCGGTTTTTATAACAGTCGCAACAGAGGCCCCCCACCGCCGGGATTGCCGGTGGGTATAAGCGAGGAGAAAGTGATGGTGGGACTACAGATGAAGTACCTAGGTCTCATCATCGACAGCCGGTGGTCTTTCGAGCCGCACTTTAAACAGCTGGTGCCGAGGGTAACCTCTGCGACTAACGCCCTATGCGGCCTGCTGCCAAACCTGGGCGGTGTAGGGCTGGGCGTACGGCGCCTCTATGAAGGGGTGATACGCTCACGGATCCTCTATGGAGCCCTGATATGGGCGGAAGACCTGAGTGCGAGTCGGCGTAGTCTGGCGCCGGTGAGGGGGCTGCACAGGATGACCGCCATCCGTATAATTAGAGGATATAGGACGGTATCGTACGCCTCGGCGACCGTCCTGGCGGCGTCCCCCCCCTTTCGAGTTATAGGCCCTCGCACTCAAGAAAAGATACGAGGGCAGAACCATCACACTGTAACAAGGATCCGTGGCGGCACCCCAGTCCGTCGACCAGGAGGCAGCAAACGAGGAAGTATAGAGACGCTGGCGCACGCAGCTGGACATGGAGAACACGACAAGACCACACAGAGCAGTCCGCGCCGTGCTCCCTAACTGGGAGGCCTGGAAGAACCGGAGAGGAGTCCCATTAACGTACAGGATGACCCAAGTACTCACCGGTCACGGAGTATTTGGGGAATTCCTGTTACGGATTGGACGAGAAGTGACCTCCATATGTCACCACTGCAAGGAAGGGGAAGACACGGCGCAACACACACTGGGGTTCTGTTCAGCATGGGAGGAGCCCCGACGGATGCTGCAAGCGGAGATAGGGGTAAACTTAGCCCCTGAAGCAATAATGGAAGCCACCCTCGGGGATCGCCGAGAATACTCGGCCGTCTTTTGCGAGCGAGTAATGCTGGCGAAGGAGTGGGCGGAGAGAGATCGGATTAGAACCGGCGATCCGGCGAGGGTGGACAGATCGGAAGGAAGTGCTCGCAGGGGGGGAGTGGCACAGCCCCCCCCCCTGAGAGCAACCAGCTTGGAAATATGACACCAGGGGAGTGGTCCCCCTAGTGATACATCAAAAGGATGTTTCCACTAATAAGGAACAAGGCGGGAGATGTCGACCGATAGAAATTCGAAAGAGAACTCGGGGCATCCCCAACAAACGTCAGGAAGACTACCGTGGAGTTTTAGTCGGTTAAAGTCCGACACTACTCGGTTGGTACGATCTCGCAACGGCGAGTATCCATGAGGATTTCTCCACGTATAAAAAAAAAAGTGTTGCACCATGTGGCTAAGTGGTGAACTTATCTAACTTTAGCAAGAACCTACAAAATTAAGAATCTACTTTGTGATAATAACAATATAATACAATATTATAAGATAAGAACAATATAATATTAATGATAAGTTTCTTCCTCGCTGTAATTCTAACCTAATCCTTCGCTTTTATACATCATCCGAATTTTGTGTTGATCATAATTTTCTAATTTATGATTTTATTATAAATATTATAATTTTAAATAATTATGCATAATATTTGCTATATTTTATGAAATGTTTAAAAAAATATTGTAAAGGGGAGTGATTTATAAATTAGTTAAATTTCTTCATTATTAATTTTTATTATTATGCAAAATTCTCGTTAAGTTTTATGTGGTGGAATAGGTTCTTTTCTAATAATCTGACGTTGATCGATAAAAATAGCGGTTTATTGTGTACTATCATTTTGAACAGCATTCATCAATACAGTTAAAATGTTATTCATTGTTGTACATACACTGAATAGTATATAAATATCGATTTATACCAATAATTTTAAAAGACTAATTTATATGAATCAATCTTTATAAACATTTAATGTCATTAACATAAGATTTGGCACATTGAACATTTACCTAATATGATTTTCTAAACAAATAGTGAGACCTTTCATGCTTGTGTAAGTATAATTATCTATTTTGCTCCATATTTCATAATGTTTTGTATTTCATACTTTATAATATTGTGTTATTAATAATTGGAATATATTTGATTCCCCAAATCTAGATTTTAATAATATAAACAAAATAGAAAGAATAATTATTGCATTATATAACACAAAAGTTTTGAGCTAATATATCACATATCAAAATCCATATATAAATTATTTTCTCTCTATCCATTCTTTTTCTTCCACGCACGCAAAACACACACACACACACATTATTTTCATTGAGATGATCGAGTCACATATTCTTGATTAATAATTTCAATATTTCATGACAATTAATGTCATTAAGGATATAAAAATATGTTAATATAATATTGTTATAATTTCATAGTATGGTTGTACTATCAAGTAATACTTGTTATTACTTAGAAGAACCTTGGTTATGAAAATTATTTAATTCAAGAAAACTTAACATTTTTACAAAAGCTTGCAAAGAACTTTTTTAAAATAAAATACTAAATAATAAGTAACAAAATTTACCAGTCTCTTATCTCATAAGTAGTTTGTTACATTGTTATATGACACTTACATAAGCGTAAAATGGCCTCCTATTCTAGACACGATTGTATATCACATGTAGGATCACAACACTGTTACGATTTGCATTTGCAGATAGGTTGATTATATATCAGTTACAAAGAGTTTTTGTTAAACATTCAATAGTAGGGCACTTTAAACTTGAATTGTTATTACTATTAATTATCAATTGGTGCAATAGATGTAGAATAAAATCTTCTTATTTATGAGTGATTTGTCTACTAATACAATATCTTTTTATATACAGATATCAGGTATTTCTTTTAGGAAACAGTAGCTCTTTTCTAAAGATTCATTATTCCATTAAATCGTAAAATATTTTGCTTCCAATTAAAATGAAAGGAACTGAAACCATTATCAAAATAATGTATTTAAAAACTAATCTAATCTGAAAAATAGAAACATTTTTCAATCAAGATATATTCTTTAGAAGAATATATGTACTGTGTAAAATTTCTCTTTAGAAATGTAGTATATGTACTTTTATATATAAGTTATTAGGACACACATTCATGTTTGAAACAACATAATAATCTATTGCTATATTCATTTAAAGAATATTTTAACTGTCTTTTATCTCTTTTTGCTTTTTCTATCAATTACATTTAAATTTATATTATATTTTTTTGATTGTTTGTTCTTTTCTTCTTCATTATAATATTATGGACAAATAAGATTTCCTTATTTGAATTTTGAATAATTGTAAAACTGTAAATATATTTCTATAAGATTTAGAATATAAACTCAAATAAAATATAATGTTTTAAAAATATTCGTTTTGGCATTTCAATTCTATAATTCTCAACTTAACGATATATTGCTTTATATATAAGGATTATTACCTCTTTTCACATGTATGTTATAATTAGGATAACTGCCTAGATATTGATGTCGTGGGCTTACTGATGGTTGTTTTGTAATACTCGCCATTGCCCAACCCATGATTAGTTCTAAACCTCTGCACAAAGTTTGATATATAAACCAGGGCCATGGTCTGGGATATTGTGTGACGATTAGTTGCGTACCATGTTTCGTAGTCTCGGCTAAGAGACCTATATTAAACAAAAAATTTGTTGTTTCTTACAAAAATTTTCCTCTTCTCAAAAATCAAATTTGTTATTTAGCATTTAATACATTTATGCTAATAATCTTGTATTTCATATTAAATTACCGTATGGCCCAAAAATACGTGCTACGTCTGTAATGCATAAAATGATTCCTAAAACCGCAGTTGCATATGTTACATTTAATACTTTTCGAATTTGCGATCTCCTAACTGCCGCTGTATTTTCTTCCAACATATGTAAAGGCATATCGGATTTAGTCCTATTGACATACGCAATATGATTTAATATTGAATGAAGCGTAAAATCGCTATTCTGAAAAAAAGTATTCAACCTTGTAAAATGATATAACAAAAATTAATTTTTGAGACAAACATTAAAGTGAAATAAAAATACCCCAACTTTTCCGTCGACTTTAGTATTTTCGGGAAGCAAATTAGTTTCGACCGTTATATCTTCAACATCTTCTTTCTCTTTTTCATTTTTCCAAGATAAATTTTTCTTTCGTAATTTTCCATCATCATCTTTATCTTTACTTTTTTCTGTCATTAGAGCTGCTTTTTCACTACAATCAGGTTGATCCGAATCAGATTCAGATTTTTCTTGTATCTCTATTTTTTCAGGAACTATGCTACGACCGTGAGTTGGACTTCTACTCAAGCTTCTAATACTAATATCACTACTTCGGCGATTTAAATCCAGTGGTTTGACTTGAACAAGTTCCGAATTACGTCGAAAGGAAATATCTGAATTTCTACGTATCTCAGTTCGAGGAGTAAATCCGCTAACATCAGAATTACGTCTTGAACCTAAAATATAATTGAAATATAATTGAAATAAAAGTTTATTTATACTATGGTTGATAACCAATGTGTGTATGTGTGTAATTGTTAGGTTTTATCTACCTGTAGGACTTAGGTCCACGACTTTTGGCAATTTATGAAGATCGGTTGGAGGTAACATTCGCCTAGGTGTTCTATTCCCAAAATCGCTATTCCTTTTTAATTTAGCAGCAAATTGAGAACTTCTATTCTTTTCATGTGAAAAATCAGAACATCGTCTTAAATCTCTAATATTTCCTAAAGGTGTCACATTTTCAGAATATCTTCGAGACATCTTGTCCAGAGATCGTCTTCTATCAATCTCGGGTGAATGTTTAGGACTGAAGTCAGAATTGCGTCGACATTCCAATGTGAAACCATCCTCTTCATTTATAAATCTAACACTACACTCTGAATTTCTACGAGAGGATCTAGACGCATCACTGTTACGTCTACTAGCTACTGAACTTCTACGGCTTGGACTAGATACTGTTATTATAGGTAAATTTGTTGCTGATGGTGTAGGTGTCGGGGGTCTAACATATACTTCTGGTACAGTCGACTTAGGAATTGTTTTGTCATCTTGGGATGACATACTTTTACAAGGAGATTTGTCACATTCTTTTTGAACCTGTTCCTCATTTTCTCGTATTTTCACAGGTTGATCTATGATATTAAAATAAAAGAAGTTTAAAAATATATTGCTTCCATACCTATACTTTTTCATCTTTCTTTTACCTTTAGGACTTTTGTCCAAATCATTTGTAAAGGTTGCAGGTTCTGTTATTTCAGCATCTTTAATTTTGGGATTGAGCAAAGTAGGTACTAAGGCAGTGGCAACAGATGATGCCAAGTTATTATAAGGAGCTAACATTGCCAATTGCATAATACCTAAAACAACACTTAATATGAAATATTTAAATAGTTGTTTAATACCTATATTATCAATATTAGGTATTGAAAAAAGTTTGTGCGAATTCTTAGAACAAAATACAAATATTTTGAGTCTTTTGTAACATAATTTTTTTTAACAATATAATCATCATTTATCATTTTTGTGCATTTCTTCGTTGTAAAAGTTTCGATTTTTATTTGCAAAAAATGAACTAATTACTGATTTGACCACGGCATCATTTTTAAAATTACTATTTGCAAATTTAACATTGATCAAAATAGGTGATAGAGGAGATAGATCTGGCTTGTAAGAAGCATGCGGTAGAAACTTCTATCCATTCCTAATTTTTGGTGAGTTGAAAGAAGAATGAGATCATGCGGTTATCGTGTACATCTTTCCTATTTCCGAATGTCGGGTGAATTTTTTTGAATTGTATACCAACTACATAGATCAAAACTTTTCGCTGATACTAACTTTATTCATTATATTAAACAAATTATTGACCTAAATTTGATATTAATTCATTGGTAACCGAAAAAACTACACGAACCTTCTCGGGTATCTAATAATAACATTATATCTTATAATATAATATAATATCTATTATAATATATATATATATATATATATATATATATATTACAATAGATATATTACCCATATTATTAATACTTATTAGTTAATTATATAAAGTCTTATTTTTTACCATAATTTTAAATAAACTGAAGTTAGCTTATAGAAACAAACCTTTTTGATGTGTATTAGAATTGTCTCTCATTAACATACTACTTGGCACAGATTGCAGTAAATGAATTATCTTATATCCTGCATGTAGAAATGTTAAGTACAATAAAATACTCCAGATAAGGAACACTGTTTGGACCACATACTTTACTATATAACAATTATGGGAGGTAAGAGCAACGTCACTAGCAATTACAAAAAAAAAGTGTCCTGTTATAATTAAACTGAGACAAGATTCTTTTTGAATCTTCTCTGGTCCAAATTTAAGCTGGAAATATATTTCACTATATATTAAATCAATTTTGTTTAATGTTCAATTTTTTCTAGAACACTAAAATTACCTGAGTTAACTGCAGAAAAGCCAGTTGTATGAGACTAAAGGCAGATGTTACACATGGAAATCCAACATCCCAAATAATGGAACCAATAATTTTGGGCATAATATTTTTAAAATTATATGGATCTATGAAGAGGCATGCTGCTCTTGATGCTCCAAGTATACATAAAAACATATTAATTGTAGACATAAAAGGCCGGCTTGATATAAGAGACCTAAAAAAAAATACAATATTTTTCAATACTTTTGTAGTTCTGTATATCTGGAATAAGATATAATTTCATACCTTAAGTGTAGAATAGATAAAAATGTGTAAAATGCAAGTACAAAGAAGAGGCAGGCAAAACCATATGTATGTAAAAGAAAAATCCATTTTAACTCTTGATGTATTGATGTGATTGATGGAGTAATGATTAGTAATTTGTCTAAAATTGAAGGTGTTGACAAGTTTGAGACACAATTTTGTCCAGGTATTGGTGTTGATAATGATATATTTATACCTATAGGTAAAGTAGAAGTGATTAAATAATTATAAGATATAAGTTGAGGAATAAAAGATAATTATAAAATTGATCCTTTTTTTTCTTATTATGTCTCAGTGTTTAATTACATCTGTTATGGAGAATTACTTTCACATATATGTATTTTTTATCATAATGTGAAACAATTAATAACAGTAATAAAAAAAACAAAGGGAAAAAATATCAAAATATAAGAAACAACTGACCACGGGTCCAATTAGTCAGCTTATCCATAATCTTTGGATTGAAATTCACAGCACATCACTAACTTTTTTCTGATACTTAAATCCTGTTAACACACAATCGAATTTTTTTTTATTCGCACGAGCAACTTATCGCAACAACGGATTTTGAAATGTGACTGCAGCAACAGGCTTTGCTTATAGTGTAGTTTGATTAGCACCCCTTCTCCAATTCGCGGATACCTACAGTCCCATCCGTGTTTCTCTCACCCTCTTGTTAGAAATATTGATTTTGCACAAAGGATGATTGGAGGGAGTATTCAGACTATCCTGAGCTTTACGCTTGTCCATTGTTCTTTAGAATATAAATAGAACATTACTAAATTTATCAAATTAATTCCATTTTATTATTTATTATTATCTCTTGTTGCAATCATGCATATAGCATTTCGATACCTAAAAACTGCATTTTTCAATTATAAATTGCCCTAAAATGAAAAATTGTCCATTTCCTTCCTAAAAACTTCTTTGACTTGAGTTGATCGGAAATTCTATAAAATAAAAATTCGATCCTTGCTTTTAGAATATCTTAAAACTTTCACAATTGTTTATTATTAACAATTGTAATTATGATATCAATTTTTGATTTTTACATACATATTCCTATATCACACATATCTAATATAACGATACATCGTTAATGAAAATTTATTTGAATCTAATATTACAAATTATCCATAGTGAGAGTTTATACTATTGTACATAATGATCAATGATGCAAGCTAACTGTATATGTATTTAGATTCAAATGCCCTACACTTGATTAAACGAATCTTTCCGATTATTCCTATCATAAAATGCTTATGATATATATTAACAAACCCGTGACAAATGGGTACATCGTAAATTTATTATTTTGTATACATATAAATACATACATTGAAATATTGTAATATCTGAAGCAGACCATTCATTAAGGTTTAAAAGTATTGATTTCAAACAAATTTACCAAAGGTATTAATAACTATTATGAAAGAATTTTAGCTTAAATTTTTCTAGTAGTATAAAAAAACTTAGTAATATAAAGTTAATGATTAAATTAAGAAACAGTATTAAGCATTAAACAATTCTTTATTAGAATATTACATTTACATTGTATTTTCTACAACTGAATTTATTTCTTAGATATTTTATTACACATTATAAGTTTATTTACTTCAATAATAAATTGTTAGAGAGAGTAAAATGATAAATAAATTTTCTGTTTGTATACATATGGTAATGGATTATGATGAAAAGTATGTTATGACTTTATGTATGTAATAATATGCTATAGAAGTTAATGAAGTTGACATGCTCTAACTGCAATTAATTGCAAAAGAATAAATAGGGGGCTCAAAACTTCGGAATATTCTAAAGGACTTTGTCCTGATAACTTTCTACACAGGAGATATTTAAAAACAAATATTAGGATCAACAATATGAGACTCCATAATCCTCTTAAAACAGCAGCTTTCACCATTCCTTCCATATGCATTCTTATGAAAATAATTGCACAAAAATAAGCATTCAGACCATCAGCAACAAAAAGTGGTGAGAATACTATCCACCATCCTGTATTGCCCAGGAAATAATTTTCGTCCAATCTAAGAGCTAGTAACACTGAGAAAATTGTTAATGAAACTAAATTTATCCACATTTCAAAAATGGTCAGTCCCAACCAATGTTCTAATTCATTTAAAGTAAATATCATTTTAAAGCAATTAAATATATCTAATACAAATTATTAATTTGATTTTATATTTGCATTTATTATATTATCAGTTGTCCTTTGTTACTTATTGTAAATTGTTTTTACTAAAGAATCTTGAGTACTTTTTAGAAAGTTATATTTTATTTTTTATATTTAAGAGTACGTAGTGAAAATTTTCGAAACACTCGAATATGTACTGCTGAGTTTTTTCGATTAATTATTTCATAATCTGCGTTATCATTGACAGGTTCAAAATCATCTGGAATAAATAAAAAATTATTTTAATATAATGTTTAATATTATAAATATGGTTTGTATCTTTTATATGTAATATTTATATACCAATAATAGATATCGTAGAAGTCTTGACTTCTAATTCTATGCTATCATAATGATTCTTCTTTAATTGTAGAGCCAAGCTACATGCTCTTTGTACAGCAGCACCAAGACCATGAATAATCACTTCGGAGGTACCATTATTTAAGTGTTTTTCACATTTTTTTAATTGAGCCTTATATTATGGAAATATAAAAAAAAACAATTAAAATTAAAGAAAATGATTGTCTTATAATTATTATTTCATTGATGATTTACATAACTGTATAAGGAACTATATGAACTTGTATTTAATATAAAACTCCAAATCTATAAATTCAATAAATTGAATAAATTTTATAATTGCATATTTATATGTTTTGATCAGTAGATAACGTAATAAGAAATTTTGTGATAAAATCTGTAGGAATGAGACTTTGTTCTCGTACTTATTAACAATTAACAATTAACAGTGTTAAAAGTAAAGGTTATACGTTCATGCTAAAAATTACCTTAAAGTTTGTACTCTTAGTAATATATATATCGTTATTCTTCCGTTTCTTCTTTGTATCAAAAGGTTGTCTCTTCTTAATAATATAGTCAGAAGACAATAATTTTTTACGTTTCACTGTAGGATTATTACTCTTTCTTGGAAAGTTCACTTTTAACTTGGAACATTCGTGTATATCGGCCATTCTGACAAATTCTACACGCGACTTTCTGTTGATCTTTTATTTGTAAAAGAATAATTCGATTAATAAAAATCTTTCTTTGATTAAATAAGAAAAGACTATTAAACTGACTATGTAGGCATTCAGGGGTAATTTTACTTATTGGATCAGTTATGAGAAAGAATTATAACCTCGAAAAGCAACGGCATCGATTGATGGGCGTTTTGAGTACGATTTAGTGCATTGTACCGGAAAGAAGTGACAGTCTTTAACCTAACGTGAAGTACGGAATTTGTACACTATGAAAGAACCAGAAGTGGACCCGAAAAATATTATAAAAAGCAGAGAACTCCTTTACAGGCTTATGATCAGGTTACGTATTTTTGCTTTTGCACATATATAAATTATTTTTTAGTCATCTGAAGTAGTGAAAGTAATAGTTTTCTTAAATTACTAAAATTACTTTATTAAACTTATTTGCGATTTGCAAGTACTTCAATATAATCTTCTTTAAATAAATTGAATTTTATTAATAATGTATAATAAATATTTTAGCCAATTGTTCTATGATGGACACCAGACATTGGCGGTACAGCTGTCAAATATAATTCAAGCAGAGCCTCCATGCCCTCCATCCGATCGTTTACTTCATTTAATGTTGATTGGTCTAGCTCATGAACCTGATCGTTCTAAAAAGGACACGAGTAACTTATCTTCTTTCACATCAACTTTTGATAACACTTTGGGACCTGGTCTAGATTTAGAATTTGAAACAGAAGCTCAAACTCAAGCACCAGAACCTGCACAATATGAGACTGCCTATGTAACTTCCCACAAAGGAAATTGCAGAGCTGGAGCATTTTCTGCAGATGGTCAGTTGATAGCAACTGGATCAGTTGATGCATCAATTAAAATTTTAGATGTGGATAGAATGCTAGCTAAATCTGCACCAGATGAAATGGCACCTGGTGATCAAACAGGTGGTCATCCAGTTATAAGGACATTGTATGATCATTTAGAAGAAGTGACATGTCTGGAATTTCACCCGAGAGAGCCTATTCTTGTATCTGGGAGCAGAGACTTTTCTATTAAGCTGTTTGATTTCAGCAAAGCCAGTGTTAAAAAGGCATTCAGAACTATTACAGATGCAGATCAGATACGATGTTTATCTTTTCATCCTACTGGCGATTTTTTAGTTGTTGGAACCAATCATCCAGTAGTCAGGTTATACGATGTTAATACAGCACAGTGCTTTGTCTGTAGCATACCAAGTCATCAACATACTGCTGGAATAACTAGTATTAAGTATTCTCCGGATGCAAAAACTTATGCATCAGCTGGTAAAGATGGAAGTATCAAATTATGGGATGGTGTATCGAACCGATGTATAAATACTTTTGTGAAAGCACATGATGGCTATGAAGTATGTTCAGTGACTTTTACAAGAAATGGAAAGGTTCATATTAAAAATATATACTTGTTATGTAATAAATTTGTACATTAATACATAATCTTATAATTCTGAATTTTAGTATTTACTGTCATCAGGAAAAGATTCTTTGATAAAATTATGGGAATTGTCTACTAGCAGATGTCTAATAGCATATACAGGTGCTGGAACTACAGGTAAAATACTAAAACATTAAGTACGTCCAAAGTATATACAAAAAAGTTAAATTAATTCTTTATTTGTTGTGTAAAACTATATTGTATATGTATTGTGATTAATTGATGGTTTTTAATAGGCAAACAAGAACATAAAGCTCAAGCTATTTTTAATCACACTGAAGACTATGTAATGTTTCCCGATGAAGCGACAACATCATTATGTGCATGGAATTCTCGAAATGCATCTAGGAAACAATTACTATCATTAGGACATAATGGTCCAGTAAGACTGATTGTCCATTCTCCAACCGCTCCAGCATTCTTAACATGCAGTGATGATTTTAGAGCAAGATTTTGGTTTAGAAGAATGCCTACTCATTAGATTGGAATTTAAAGAACCAATACCCATCTTGAACATAACAAATTTAAGTTTGGTAACATTTACTGTAGCTTTCGATATTATTAGCAGAATAATAATCGTTGAAACGTTCAGAAAGAAGTATCGGATTGCGAATGATATCTAAAAAATTTTGTACAAACAATCTTAAATGATCAAATGATTACTTGCTATGCCCTGAAGCGACAAACGTTTATTCATTTAGCATATGTTATACCTAATTTTATATCAAATGTACTTATTCATTTCATTTTGCTTTTTTGAAGTAAAAAAGACGACACTTTTCACCGATGTCAATGTTACGAATAGACGAATTCACATAAATGACGCAATAGTTTATGCGTCTATTAAATTATCGATTATAAAAATTGAAAATTCTTTATTGTTCATGTTTACAGATAAGTAGTGCATCAAAAAGAAATGTATTTCATTATACGAGCAAATGTATTCCGGTAAAATATTCGGAAGTATGCATATGGAATGCATGCTAACAGTGCATTTTGTATTTCCTTTCGCTTTTCGATAATAACGCCGAAAATTCAGTAACCAATTATTTTCATCGTGTTGGAAAAAAAAGTTACATAGTGGATTCTATCGATAAGATCGAAAAGAATATCAACGGATAAATTAACAGTTACGTATGATGAAGAATAACAAAGTAAAAGTAAAGTTACATGAATGAATTTAAAATGCTCCATGCGTTATGCGTCGCTACGTGTCAAATTACTCAGTTAATCGCAAGGCGGCGCTCTGAACTCCCGCTCTGCGTTTGACGATGTATCACGTGACCCACGCTAACCGCCATCTTTGCTTATCGTATAAACAGTGCGACCGGGTTCAGCACGAATTCTTGTTGAGAAATTGTGGTTTTTCCAGTGTTTTTGAGTGATTCAGTTGCGAAGAAATGTCGGAGATCAAGGCAGAGAGCAAGAACGATAACAATATCGAGGATGTGTCAAAGGTAAGCAGAGGGAAGCACGAGAAATATCTTCATCAAGCCGAGTTTTCATGCTAAGGCGGCGTGTTGCGCCCCTGAAATAAGAAGAGACGCTCGTTCTCTCGAAAATTCGATAGAATAGCTTGTGCTACGATAAAGAAATGTCGTTTGAAAAGTGATTACGTGAGACACGAAGCTATACAGCTAAAATGCACGGACGCTTTATATCGCGTAGCTACAGGCTCAGTGATTTTTCAAAGCTGCGCCGTTTGTCCTTCATTAGCAAAGATGGTGGATGTTTTTTATTTGTAACTCTCGTGACGAAGGGAGTCGCTGGTTAATGGCAATAAGCCTGTACAAAAAAAGGCGGGAAATAGATTTTGATTTCAAGACTGTATGTCATACGGTTTTCTACGAAAACTTACTCTCTTTTAGGAACATTGTTCGAGACTACGACGCTAGAAATACATATCGACTTGGCAAAATGGCGGGAAACTTAAATAAACCTGCTATGTATTCTCATATAGTTCAACGGTTCTTGATAATCTTATCACGGGTGTAATTATCATCACGTTTATGCGTTTTTCTGTTAGTTAGACATAATCCTTAAATCGTTTACCATATAATTTGTTTTCATTAGTTTACATTAAGTTATGATTACAATTACGAGGCAATGAATTTTTATATATTTCATCGAATCTTCTTAAAATGCAGCAATTATTTATTTTCAGGATCATTCGGCAGAGGAGAAACCAAGTCCAACGAAAAATAAACGAGGAGGCACGAAAAGGCTCTCTACACTAGAAAGATTGGCTCAAGAAGGAGAGCGAGTTACAAAGGTGCGTTCTGTTTTTTTTGTTTTTTTTTTTGTTTTTTTTTGTTTTTTTCTTCTTCGTTTATACCTTCCGTTCTTTATTCTTTTCTGTTTATGTATTTTCCTTATTTTCTTAAAATTAGATTACACGATGAAAATTAGGTTTGTTCAAAAATTTGTAAATGTTCCCAAAATTCAAAGAATCAAAATTTCATCCCTTTATTATTTCCCTCCATTTAGTCTGCCCGTAAATATTGTTTGCCTACGTGAGGAAAAGGGTGTTAAGAGTGGGGATAAAAAGGGCTGGAGTAGGGGCAAGGGGAATTCTCTCAGGTGGGGAAGGGAGACAGAGGATTTCCCGCTAATACACGTCGTAACCGCCAATTATGAACAGTCATTCATATTTTTTAGATTGAATAGCTGATTCTTTGTTGTCACTCTAATTATTGATATATATGTAGTATTATGTCTTTTCACATTTCTGTGTTTGATCTCACTTTTACATTATAGTTGTAGTAAGGATATGTACAAATAATATGAATTTTTATATTATTTCGCTAGAGTAAAAATGAATAGGCATAGACTAAATTACAAAAAGAAATCATGTTATTGTTTAATTGTACGGGTAATAGAGTACACTATCCATTTTAGTCGTATTTTAAAATTTTCATTATTGTTGTAAGAAGCAGATTTGTTGTAAGATGCTATTTGGATTGTACTGCATTCAGAGTTATGCGTAATAGTGTGTGATCTGCTATTGCAGGATTTAAATGCATCTGTTGGAGAAGTTGAAGGGAGGAGGCGCACACGTAGTTCAGCACGAGGCCTAACCTCATCAACACCTGTGCCATCTCCACCTAAAAAAGAGAAGAGGGATACATCAACAAAAGGCACTGGTCGTGGACGCGGGCGTCCTAAACGGCAAGAGAAAAATAATGACAATAATACAGATGAAGAAGCAGCTAATAATAAAAGCGAAAAGCATTCTGAGGAGGAATCTATGAAAATGGATGTAGATGAACACAAAGAGGAAACAGAAAAATTGGCGGATAACGAGGACAAGAGTGTTGCGAAAACTGAAAGTAAAGAGGCTTCTGAAAAGGCGCTTGACTCTAATTTCAAGGACGAAAAAGTTACAGAAGAATCAGAAAGCTTCGCAGAAGAAAGCAAGAGTTCTAGTGTCAGTGAAGAGAAAAAGGAAGAAGACATAAAGGATAGCTCGGATTCGAGTCAAGATGCAACAGACACAACAACAGAGGCACCACCTTCATCTTCATCAGAGTCTCAAAATCCTTCTAATGCTACTACTACAGAAGAAAATAAGGAATAACCTCCTTTCGTCTGTTTACCAACTTCATGTAAGCACTTTTTTTTACAATTGATTCTTTGACTCGTCATTAGTATTGGTTAGACTTTGGTTGAATAAAGTGGAAAGGAATGAGAATGTATGAGTGTTGCAAGAAAAATATATAACTATTTTCATGTATTTACACTCCTGAACTTTTATGGATGTGCAAATAACTGTAATTATTGCTAACAAATATAAAAATGTGCACTAATTATAAGTATACAATTTCATAACTCTATGTATTATCGTTGGTCATAACATATGAGACAGGAGATATATTGTCTTTCCATGCATTCTCAGTCTTTTCGATTAGTATAAGAGTATATAGTATAAAATTATTTAATAACACGAAGTATGAATGGTATAAAACTTGTATAGATTTTTATAAATTTTAATAATGTCAGTACATGATTAGAAAGTAAATTGAATCATAGAGAGCATTGTCAAAACGTAATTATAGCTTGTTTAAAAGCAAAGAATTTGTTATAAAATATTGCTTTTACTGTAGCAGGTACCAGGGCGGCGCACACATTGGGGTTACAAATCCAGTCCCCTCGTCTATTTTAACAAATTGACACCTTCTTGCCGATCGTTATTCTAATCAGCGTACAAGAGTATTGTTTTCCTTTTTAATTCACAGACGAAATATTGAGACATGTTTTTGCTATACATTCATTGCCAGGATAAATATATGTTTAATTAATGTATTGAATGGTATTGAGTATACCATAGAGTAGTTGTTTTCATGTACTTTTACTTCGATAAAGAGTAAAATTACTCGTGCACTGATTAGTTTACGATGCAAAAACAAGGTGTAGAGCGTACGTTGTTCATGTACAATGATAATATTATTGTAAAATATATTTAATATGGACTTATATAGACAAGTTGTTTTCAAATCAGAGCTGAGGCCGGAGTCTTTAAACACCAGTCTTCAATTCAGATCTGATATGGAAGTAGCTAAAATTAATTCGTACATAGTAAATTACTGTAATACCTTATCTTATATAAATAATGACTGAATGAAATGGAATATATGAGAATTATGGTGAAACGATTTCTCTTTTTTCATGGTATGCAGAAATAAAATTTCTGAGAAACGCGTCGTGGCGTGATATCAATTCTCCTTCCTCGTACAGTGTTACTAATAACAACCGGTTTTTCGATTTTTCATATTTTCAGTTTCTTTTGTATTTGGCAACTAACACTTTAATAGGATATGCTTTCTTTCTATCGTTCAAATTGAAAAAAAAGAAAATGAAAAACAACAAAAGTATTGTATGATAAATTTATGCATATGTATTTTTTTATAATACAATTTCGCTGCCCGTCGGTGTTCTGTAATGAATGTAAATCTTTTTATTAAGCACCGTTTTCTTTTCATTTAATGGTCCAATATTAAATATGTTGATATTATTGTGTATTTGAACGGTTGTGAATGTACAGATAGATTATATAATTCATTGAACTATATATAATTAAAAGGTCTACAGGTTTTAACGAAATACAGAAATGGAATGATAAATCTAATCGTTAAACGCTCGAACGTTCGAACATGTGTGCAATTAAAGAAGCAGTTTGTTTTGATCGCGCTTACATATCTTTCAGATCACGCGAATGTAAAATAACTTTATCCTTCTCCTCTTCCTTGATATTTGTTGCAAAATTTTCGGATAAATTCTGAAATAATTTATCGAGTTTATTTCTAACTCAAGCGTTAATCAGATAATTGACAGAGTTTGTAAACAAAGAAAGAAAAAGAAAAAAGGTAGAAAAGAAAATGGTTTTAACTAAGTTGCTTGCTTCTAATAATTACTTGTATTGTAAGGAAAAATAGGATTTGCCATTCCATGTATTTTTTCTTTTTCTTGTAAGTAGCACGATGAGACAAAGCGTCGCTTTTCATGAGAGATTAAAATCAAATGCGATACGCGTGTATATAGTTAAGATTAAGCTTCGTGTGTGGCAATTGATCTTATCTTCGACGTGGTAGCGTGAAGGATTGGAACGACATGTGTCAGCGTGAACATCTGTTATAGAAAATATAGAAAGTATAGCTGAAACATATTTTTTACTAATTCAGTTAAACACGAATCTTTATGATACATATTACATTATAAATTAGAACATTTAGTCCTTTTTACGAGAGAGAGAGAGAGAGTAAACGGTAAATTTATTTTATCTATGCATAAGTATGTAAATGATTAGCATTTATGAGAAAAAGTGTCTACGAGGTTCGATATTAGAATTTTTACGATATGTATGTGTATATATACATAAACATATACATACGCATATATATATATATATATATATATATATATATGCGTAAATATATATATATATATATATATATGTATATATATATATTTACTATTTTAGCTGTGTATTATTCTTGTTATGAATTAGAGAATTCTTATCAGCCTGAACCTTATACTTGAGCTCTTATAAAAAATAGCTAAAGGAAGTTCTTTTTCGGTTTGAGAAATTCAAGAGGATCATGTTTTTACCTGAATAACTCGCGGTGAACGATAATCAGTTGAGAAAAATAGATTATTGAAAATTTAAGTTTAATATTTGTCATTCTCGGTAGTCGACATCAATAGACATTTTCATATTACTGTACATTTATTGTGCTTTGATCGTATTTGGATAATTCAATTCGAAACGATGTGTGCGAGTATGTGTAAAATTTTACCGTTTGATGCAATTTGTACTACAATTTGACGAACATTTAACAAATTTGCAATTCGAAAAGAAAGAAAAACCACCAAAAATATATCTATCAAAATGTGATGTGTCAGATCTCGCAGATATCTAAGAGAAGAAGAGAAGTAATTAAAAAAGTCGTTATCGATAAATCTATTTGTGAACAGATATAAAATGAGATATAAAAACTGAATATGCTTCGCTCAATAGACGTGGTATACAAGTTACACGAATGATATGTTCGTTTTCGTCGTCGAGAAATTTATAGCGTCTCTATAAATGGAATTTAGAGATTTTCGTAGATAAATTATATTTGAGTTGAACAATCGTTTCAGAGCTGGAGCTGTAAATATTAATAGAAATCAGGATGAAAGACAATGATTTTGTACAATCAGTATATTAGTTCTGATAAAATTCGATATCTTTTTTAAAAGTATTTTACGAGAGTATAAATATTTCTCACGGACATTAAATATTGCCTATAAAAACGGAGAAAAGATTATCATGACAAATAAACAAATTTTAAGCATACTCACGTTATCGTATCGTTCGATGTTGAATACATTTCTTGCTATCGTAATTATTAACAGTCAACAATGTCGATTTCACTATTTAATCGATTGCGTTTAGCCACTAGATGGCGAGATCGCAGCGCTTTACAAATACCGCGAATTTAAAAGTGAAAGAAAGAAAAATGCGTGCAGAACCAATAATTTGGATTATTCACAGAATTTGTTTAAAAAGAATAAACTCTAAAACAGATTGTAATAACGGAAAAGAAAAATTGAATATATCTTAAAAGGAAACAAAGCAAAAAAAGAAAAAGAGGAAAGAGTTATCATGCTTGTTTTCGTTTAATAGTAGAAATTCTATTTATATCCAAACAAGAACTATAAAAACATGATTGTTATCATCAGTTTGTTACTACAGAGAAATTTACATGAAGAACAATTTTTCAACTATTGTTATTTTTTTAATTAAGTTACAAAATTATTTAAAAAGTTGTAAAATAAGATAATGGGTATCGGGTGTTTATGACAAGTAATCTACGATTCGACGAAACGAAGGAAACCTTTGGTTGCTTTGTTAACTCTTTATTCATTGTGCTTATTTCCAAGTGTAATATTAATTTCGTGTTTAATCGGATTATTCATCGTTCGTACTCTATTTTTTTGGTACATACATACATATATGCATGCTTACATATATACATACATACACTATTGGCACAGCCTTTAAAACAGAATTACTTTTTAAAAATTAGACAAACGACTTGATGCGTAAAATTTTTTTTTCTAAACTGTAATCGATTGGAAATGCGAAGAAAATAATAGAGGTCATTTTTTACTAACATTTTTATCTGGGCCTGTAATGAAAATTTAAGTAACACATTATGGAGAGTTATGCCAGCTATACATACACATGCTGAAGATTTCATCGAAATCGGTTAATGTAGAAATAAGCAATAGGCGTCAAAAAATGAACAAAAATGTAGATTTATTTCAGATATAGGCCTAAAGTCGTAGAAAACTGCGATTTTCATCAGTTTTAACCGTTTGTAGCTTATAGCAACGTTAACGATGACAACGATTTCGATGACATTTTTAGCACATATATAATTAACATAAATCTATAAAGTATACTTTTTAAATTTTCAATACAGACTCAAATAAAGAAGTTGTGAAAAGTGATCTTTACTATTATTTTCGCGGTTCCGGTCAATTACAATTTTTTCAAAAATTTTTTATGCATCATCTAGTAAACTAGTCCTTTTACTTCTAAAAATAATTCAAGTCGTTTGGTCTAATTTTTAGAAAGTTATTTTGTTTTAAAGTGTTTCAATATTTTCGTTCGTGAACGTATGTATACATATATAGGCGTTCAAATTAATGCGCCCGCCGTCTTTCTAATGAAAATTCACTTCTTTCTTGACGTCTACGTTGTCTTTGCATCAAAATCAATTAACCTTTAGTTCGTGTAACACTGTTGATTCGCGCATTTTTTGATGATCCACAGACCTAACTATACATACAGTCTGTCACACAAGAGCGTGTCTGCGATATCTGCGAAACCTGACACCTAATCAGAATGAGATAAAAAGAATGTAAACAAACGAAAACTTCTCTAATACGCGTTGCTGAATACCTTTCAGTTTCATTTGAAACAGTGAAAGGAACAGAGCTTTTTAATATGAGTGCCGCGTACGCGAAACGTCGAAAATCGTCTGGCATGGGCGAATGAAAACAGAGATCGTGATTGGAGTAATATAATATTCACTGATGAATCTTCGTTTTGGGCATGGTGTCCTATTAGGCAAGCTGAGAGGAAGACGTATCACAAAAATAAGAACACTTGTACATCACATTCGAAAGATATGGAGGTCGTTACCAGAATCCTACGCTCAAAAATTAGTCGAGAGTATGCCGAAACGATGTCAAGCTATAATCGCTAATGGAGGAGATTGGACACCCTACTGTAATAGCGTATTAGTGTTTTAGATGTAGATTCAATTCATATAAATTTTTTTACAAATATATAAATATTTACAGAAATATCGCAGACACGCTCTTGTGTGACAGACTGTATAACAGATATCTACTTAGGTTGGCCTCGACTTCGATGGACGAGCGCATGATTGTTAGGCCTCGTTTTCACTGAAGCAACAACGAACAAATTTCTACTGTCTCTCGTCGCTACATTCCAAGACATTTTTAACAAAGAGCAACTTATAGAAACATTCTATCCACACTGAAGCATTATGCGACAACTTTTTCAAGAAACATGGAACAGCAATAAAAGGTTGTTCGAAGTTGTTTCACTGGAAACGAGCATTCCGCTCGTTATTACGAACAATCGTGGACCGGTATTTTAACGTCTTTTTGTCTCTTCTATATTTTCTCTACTTATGAGTCATCTTTGGTTCTTATCTGCGTAGTTTGGTCAACTGATCTACCAATTTGAATTCTATTTCGGCTTTTTGCAAGAAATGTGTTTTTCATTTTGTCTTTTTACTACATTTGCCATCGTTATTCGAACTACAAAAAAAAAACCGATAGAAAGACGTGTCGATAAACGAGAAAGATAGTTGCAAAATCGTTCCGACATTCGAATACTTTGAAATAGTTAAAAAATTATTTTATAGCAGATATGTACTTGTAGGAATCTTGGAACAGGTGTACGGAATGGCAACGTTTATACAAAGAATCGAATAGGAGCGTTTGGCACGAGTCGCATCGTGTCGCGTTGACGACAAGATAAAAAGAAACTGTTTACAAGCGAACGAGCGAAAAGGGGTGCGGCTCGCTGCATCGGCCATCGCGCTGCTTCTCGATAATTAAATGTCAGATAGCTAGGCGAGATAGCGAGACATGACACGGTGTTTTCATCGGTCCGTCGTGGCACGTTTACATCGGTTATATAGTCTCCTTTTCTAATCATAAAGATTAGAGAGGCTTTTAAAATATTTTACGTTTTTGGTTTAAACTTCTGAACGTACGAATCCTATGAAATCGCATAGTCGAGTCAAACGCGAGTGATTATCGACATGGCAATCAACGTGACGGAGTTTTTCCGCGAGTTTGACATTTTCTCGTTGAATATTTTGTGCGAAAGTGAGAAAATTAAGAGCAAAGGAAGTGATACAAATTTGGACGCAATAACACGACTTTCGTTAACGATAAGAGCGCGTAGTTAATGAAAGTTACAGCGCTTGATTTAATCGATAACGCCACCGCGAATGAGAAGAATGATGCTATCCTCTGCGAACTTTTCGCATAAAGTTGTTAATATTTGACCGAAAGTTGAGTCGTTGTTCGTTGGTTGGCAGAAGCACGAGATACACGCGTACCAAGTATGTATATGCGTAATTAGAATCTTTGGCGATTACTATTTCACTGGTGATGGTGTTCGTGTTCATTCGCTGATCGGTACAGATCGGATGCGTTCGTGTAGGTGAAACTTCGCTTTCCAGTGTTTACAGTTCACAAATAGATACGTATTAGATGCTTACCATCTCCGAGAATTTCCTGTTCTGTGTAATTCACGCAATTATCGAGATAACGATAACGGATTGTGGCAAGCTCGCGTAAATTAATTGTCCCTGCAATTAGAGCGGTGACAGCATTGATTTCGAGATGCAATAGGGAAACTGGACGAAGGGGGCCGTGGCGTGGTCGCAACAAAATTGGTAATTAGTTTAACAAACGGATCTTGTTTCTCGACTAGCCACAACTAGCCGAGGAAACGGTCGATTAACTAGGGAAATTGTTCACGAACCGATGTGCATCGATATTCCACAGTTTCTATTGGATTTCAAAATATTTATTTCCTCATAACTACATACGTTTACATTTACAGAGTGCTGGAGGTTAGGTGGTTACGCGATCGCATAGGTGATTACCAAGTGTTAATTACATCGCAGGGGAATGACAACCGCAAAACCGCTGGGAACGCGTTCCCGAACGCGCTTCCGAATGCACCGCGCCACCGTTCCTTTCATATTGGGTCAATCTTTCATCTTTCGTTCCGATTTTCTCTATAATGAGCAAATACTCGCATTACAGAAATGCACCGTCGGGAATGCCGCATGATTTACTCTCTGTTCATTGGCGCTAGTTGATGCGTTGGTGGTTCTGTGCGATTTACTCTTTCTTATAAAGATTGAGAAAATAAAGTAGTTTCGTAAAATGGTTCGAAAAATAAGGCAAAAAAAAAAAAAAGGCATTCGTGTATGTGACGAGAGACGACATCGCGAATATGTTAAAAGTTACTCGTACGTCTACTTCCAATTCGATCTGGTGAAATTGTGCGGAGTAGTGCGGAGCGATGCCGTTTGCAGCGTGGCATTCGACGTGCACGCAATGCAAGGCTTGTGGTATCAACGACGACACGATATATAATTTCTTTGCGTCCGGTGGTCGTTTTTGTGGCCACTGACGCGATAGACTCATGAAACTTGATCTTTCCAGTTCCGTTGGTTTGGAACGACGCGCGATATTCGCTACCGCTTCCTGCCACGAAAAGCCTCTATACTCAAGCGCGTTCGACTCGCAGGCTTTGAACGCGGCCACCGGAAAGCGGAAAACGTAATTTAAAGTAAATTACGACTGTTCTCTCGCCGTTTCTTTTTCTTCATGTCCGAGATCGTTTCTCCTGAACTCTCTTCTCCTTGTCCGTGCTTTTTCTCCCCTATAATCGAATAAATCTTTGACCCAAGAAAACAGCACAGCAGAAAATCGTCAAAGTTCACGGTGATATTTAGCTTTAAACGTTTAATATTTCTCCAGTGTTTTCAACCGTTCTCGAGCAGCAAATCGATTTTGTTTGAAATATGTCTCAGTTTCGTAAATGTAACAGAAGGAGAAGAATATCTCTCGAACCGATGTTGCTGCACTAGAAAATCATTTCGGAGAGAGCGAGAGATACGTTTGGATAAAAAACATAATGGAAATCCTTTGTTTCGATGGCCCTTTATTTTTCATCTTCGTTGGTGGCTTCGTCTGCAAAGATAGCCGAAAATTCGTGGATCTAGACCGGATCTGGTGCAGGTGCGAGCAGTTGCATACTGCTGCTACTAGAATGCGCGATCTGTAAAAATAAACGGTGTTGCGATACGTTTGTTACATTTCGACGCTTAACACGATTCGTTCGCTGGATACGTTCGAATCGCGCGTGAAATAACCGTGAAAGATTAATATCGATTAACGACGATATAGCAGTGGCTGGATAAAATTCGTTTGATTCTGCGCGGCAATGTAATGTTACCGGCCAGATACCGAAACGAAATAAACATACGATGAAATCTATTTTTAAACATCGAATAATTCAAGTCGACTGAAAATCTCGTGTCGACAAGTTATGACACCACACTCAGAGACTACTTGTTGGTAATTCCAGCTTGTTAAGTTCAAGTATTTTCCTTAGCAATTATCATATCGAAATAATTCGGAAGCCAGCGACAGAAATTTTAGGTGCTTTTATTAACACTTTTTTTAACGTTATTCTATTATTTTGATGCTATATATAAATAAAGAAACTGGCAGTTTTCTAAAATACACGCGAAACAAGAGCTCAACAGGAGCGTCTCAACTACGTGAAAAAGAATAATGTCGTTGACTAAGATCATTAACGACGCCAAAACAACTTTTCTCAACTATGAACATCAGGAAATAAATGTTCAGATAAGGTCGGTCTACTACATTATCTGCAAGACAAAGTCTATCAGCCACCTGAAGAGACGAAGCGCGCCACAAACCACGAAGGCTACGAAGAGCACGACAAACATTTTCTAGACTAGAATCAGGAGTTACTTTAATGAATCAAGAAAACGAACTAAAATGAACTAAGAAAACATATTCAGTTAAGAAAATGAGTCAAACAAATCTATCGTTAGCTGTCGGACTATAACAAACTAAACACAGATCGGAATGAGCGGTTTTCAAAAATTAGGCACCTTTTGGGGAATAGAGAAAAGAAAAACAGAGAGGATAGAGATTTACCTGTTGTTTTGGTTGCTTGTACGACTTCCTGGTGTAGATTTTCAAAACTCTGCAGTTGCACGCGACGGATAGCGCTACAACTAGTCCCTGCCGTATCGATCGGTCGATGGATCATCCCATGCAAAGAGAAGAAAGCAAAAATGGGATACACGTGTGATATTTAACGTTATCGATAGAGGCTGCGAATCCCGAGCGAATCGGAAAAAGTTTAGGTGCCGAGTTCGAACTTACTCGATGGACAGACCGAACGCGAAAACAAATCGATCCTACTAGCAATTAGTGGTGACGTATACTTACGTGTATCGCCCACGCTTTCCAGGAAAACGTTAAAACAGCTAAAAACCAAAAGTGGAATATCGTCCGGGAAAGTTTGCTGAGAATAAAAGGGCAACCGTTTCATTCGATATGCCTTTGAATCGTTCGTTTGAATAACTTTATTGTTCGTATAAGCAGCAAATAGCTGAAAAGATTTTAATTCCGTCGAATCGCTCGATAAAGTTGGCAAGAGTTCCATTCGATGAACAAACGTCCAATTCCAATGGAATGTTAAATACACGTAGAATTTTTTAATCTGCGTGATAAATTACCTTTTATCGTCAAAACTAATTCAAAAATATTCGAGTTACCGTGCAATATCAAAAACAATTCGTAGAAATCTATTTTTTTCAACCACGTATTTGCATTTCGCTTTCATTCCCTTGCTGTTACTGTCACGCGAAACTTGCAAATAAAAAATATTGTTACCAGCCAGAAGCGATATTCGGTTCGCTATGAAAATTTTACGACTTTTCTTTCATGGGGTATCCTCTGACACCGAAAACGCTAACTCCAATTGTAGCTACAACTACTCTTTTGCGCATGAGATCAAGTAGAGGCATCCGCTTCGTTTCATATGAATAATTCGCTTTCGTCATGGTACGGACGTTTCCGCGTTTACCGAGCATTTGCCCCGAAGCTCACATACCCCGATTTTCAACCATCCTTTGCTGATATTTCAAAGCATTCTCTCTGAGAAATTACCTTAAGTAAAAATGCGTTTCGAACTGTCTATTAATACACGTTTTCATTTTGTTGACACGTGTAAATCTTTGACGGAGGAATACCAACTATCGCACTTGCACAAAAATTATTAACAAACGATCTTGAACTTTTTTAACGCGCTACTTTTTGATATTAATTCAAGATTGATTGAAATTTATTCGACATATATATATACGTATGTATTAAGTAGCTGAAGCTAATTGTAAAGCGGTCACTTATCGAATACTGATAAAACGCGTCGTAATGCGGCGCGAAGAAATTGTTAGTTACAAGTCCATGCAAAATGAAAGTGGAAGGGCAGAAAGCGTAAGATAAAATGGCGCACCGTAGATGAGAAAAGAATAATCGAGGTGAAGGAAATTGAATATTCGATTAGAAAAGAGTATGTGCAAGAGAGGCAAGGGTCGTCTTCCATCGTTCGATCGTTCTTCCATATGGAAAAGTCTCTACGTGGAAAACATTTGATACTCGGGCCGCATACGAAGAAAATGTCGTCGAATAACCGTTTAAGACCCGACTCGACTCGACTCGACTCGACCAGAGTCTCGAATGGCTATTGATGGAAACTTCCAACGTGACTTTTGTCGAGAGAGCTTCCGTTTGCTGTTTATCGCACGGTTACGCGCTTTTATACCTTCCAATCGTTCGATCGGTTTTGTTTTATTCAAACTATATAAATCTCGATAATCGGGAAATCGGACTTGATCGAATTATAGGAAAGAAGAAACTTGGCAGCCAGAAACCGATAAGAAGATTGCTTTTCAAACAAAACTAATCGTAGGTCAAAGCAGCACGTTCCGTTTTATCGAATTCTAGTAGAAGACTGTACCTAGAGCTTTCCGGTTAGATATTCCAGTTAGATAGCAAAATCGTACATATATCTTGCGCTTAGTTATAGTATTTATTAGACAATTATTATTTTACCTGCAAAGAATGTCCAGTACAGAATACAGCCCAGAGGAAAGGGACTTTCCACACCCTGGACGCCACTCCGCACCCAGCTATGACACCCACTATTATACACACTTTTAAAAACAGAATAATTTGCAACGCTCTCCTTCTCTTCATTTTCTCGCGTTGCTTAATTTCCAGTTGCATGCTGCACGTGTATCTGCACAAAAGAAATTCGCTAAAATATTCGGTAATCATTTTTTATCGAAACAGGAGATATTATATCGATCCAATATTGTGCAGAATTTTATTCGAATAATAGATAATAAATAAATACTAGGAATAAAATTTTATTCGACACTAATGAACAAATGTTCAGTTGAATAAGTATTTTTCCGAATGAGAATTTATTCGAATGAAATTATATATTATAGTATAAATATTTATATATTATACGTATTTTATATGTATATACTGAACGTGAAATATATTTTCGAGCTTCATTGTTCAATTGTTATAGTATTGGCTCTTATAATTAATTTTTCTCAAATGTTATAATAGGAATATTGTTTCATAGTTAACTAGTCATTTGGTAAATTAATAGTAAGAATTGTACTAGTACCTCTATCAAAGTAAGTACACACAAACAATTATTCGTATTATTATTTGAATAAATATAGAAAACAATTTTGTTACTAATAACAAATAATTATTACCCAGATAAAATATTTGACTATATAGAATTTGTTTGGATAATTATCTTATCACAAGACAAATATTTATTCGAGATAATGCGAACGATGCTCGACTCTGATTCGATCGAAATGGTCGCGAATGAGTATTGTAAATTACAACGAGATTTCTCGTTGCTAAGGACAATACGTTTACACGCCACACACACACAGGTCTCTACGCTCGGAGAGAAGTGCCACGTTTTTCGTGTCGATCCGTAGATCGATACGTATTGTACTAATGTGAAGGATGCTGCTGTTGGCCGTTGAAAGATTAATAGTAAATAAACTTGAGAGAAGACTCCAAATGACTGAATTATACATGGTTGCTAAATGGAAATCAGTCTGAACAAGCACTCGTAACCAGTGAATACACCATACGTTTCTTCCTTACAGTTCACTTTTCAACACAATTATTCCTAAACCGCAGATTTATTTCGAGACTAGGCGTACTTTTGGTGAAAAGCAGTGTACCTGGACACAATCGCAGCTTTGATTAGATAGTAGCCGGCGGAAAGAAGCAGAAGGGCCACTGGCAAGCCATACGCATAAATCGTTGCCTTCGTTCCTAGAAACCTGTAACAGATTATATTGTATGAGTAACGTCCAAATTATAATATGAAACGCGTCAAAGTATGAACGTTCAAAATATAATATATTCTAAGGCATCTGGCATCCAAATTTTAGTAATGCAACCTGTTTATCCGGAACCGTGTCACATTCAGTGAAGTACGTACGAAAATTCAATAGTTAGGAGACGGAAAATCGAGTAAAATCACATTTCCATTGCTCTCTTCCAGTTGCCTTTCGGTAGCTGAAAATAGGAAACGATGGAACAATAGCAGAGAAGATACAATGAAAATACGATTGTTCAAACTGGAGAATTTCGTTCTTAAAATTTCGCGACGTTCTGCGACGGAAGAGGGAAATAGGAAAACGAGTTTTGAATATTTAGTTGAAAATCGGAACGAGATCAGGGACGAGGTAAAACGATATCACATCGTTCCTATATCGTGACGTTTTTAATTCGTTTCAAAACCATAGCTATCGTTTTATTCGGGAAATTAAATTTAAAAGAGTATTCGCGCAGAGTTCGCCGTAGCATGACAAACCGATAATTAACATGATGGAAAGTTTTGTTAAATCTAAAAAAGTTTCTCTTGAACTCATTAAAATAAAGCATGAATTTTTAAGGTGGTAATAGCCATGAAGGCGTAAAATATGTTTGCCACCGAAACGAGGTGTAAGATAGCCGACGTGAAATTTCAGCGAGCAAGCCATGTCAAATTTTAGTTAGCCTCGATGATCATTTTATTTTGGAAAATGCTATTCGCGTGCACGTTCGACCGCCACTTCGGTATCGTTTTTGTCGATTTCTCCTTATAAAACGGTAAATCGTAATTCCAGTATAGGAACGTGTAATAACTTTTACAAGTTTTATTTTACAACTTTTACAAGTATGAGCAATCGTCAGGTCACGTCGCGCCGCTCGCCATATTTGAAATCCCCGTAACGCAACTTCTTGGAATTACGTGCAAATAACTTGCGATAAATGTTCGAGGTTTCCGTTTTAGACGAAAGCATGGGTAGGAGAGATCGACGAAAGAAGATAGGAGAAAGAGAAAGAGAAAGTAAAAAGTAGGATGGGGCGAAGAAAATATACCAGCAATTGAAAGGTGTAAGATCCGCTATGTTCCAAATGACGGTCGCCTCACGTATCTGTAGGAAAGTGGCGATGGCCAGATCGAGCAATGGTGTACCCCAGGCGAACAGACTGTATTTCAAATAAGATGGTGGATCGTCGCGACGCGGGATCGAAGCGACGGTTGCGTAAAGATGATGACACATCGCAGCCAGCCAACAAACCACCGTCATCCGAAGATACTGCAAGCTCAACTCCAGAGAAATGCATAGCTCCCAGTCCTGCGAACACCGAGAGATCTTATTTTCTTCTTCTGTATTTTCTTTTATTTTCGTTATTCTTACAATTAATTTCGTGCAAAAAGTGACAAGAATTTTACAATTTATTAGGAAGAGGATCCGATTCGTTTAGCAGTCGGTTCGGGGTGATCGCGAGAAATAGATTGCAAAGCTGTTGGTTTATAATCCAGCAGGCAGTGAACGTTTCCTGCGTGACATTTTAGTAAACGATCTACCACTTTTATCCTTATTTTTATGTTTGAGAATGCTAAAATGAGTGTTTGTTGCCAACCTTCCGGCACAAAGGCCGACTGGAAACATTTTACGTTGGCAAAAAGATTCGTGTCATAGCGGCAAGGCTGATGTTCTGTTTGTTCATAATTTATTATATAAAAAGTGATAAAATGACAATTTGCCAGCCTCTCATTGGGGTAACAGCTTGGCGGACGTAATAAAAGTGTCGATTGATCGAGCGTGTTGGCCAAGACGCCCACTTACTTGCTAAGCCCGTATATTATTATTATACGTTTTATTATTACACGCATATTATTACAAGTTTGACTAATATTGTTCCAATAACACACTTGCAAATTGCCACTTTATCACTTTTTATATACTTAATACATTATAAACAAACGAAAAATCAGCTTTGTTGATATGACAAGAACTTTCTTTCTTAACAAAATTTCAAAATCTCAAGCATCAAAATAATAACAAAGTCGATGAACCATGCTTACTGAAATCAGATGACAAAATGTTCGCTACGTCGTGGACTTGAGGTGGTTCTGTAGGACGTGTAGGGCGCCAAAGAAATACCCGACGTTTTGAATAACAGTAAATTATTAACACGTTTAATGACTTCGTTACAAGTCTCGACTCGCGACTTGTGCGAGCGACAATTTATTAACAATTCTCTTTTTTTTTTTTTTTTTTTTTTTTTTTTTTTTTTTACTCTGCGTACGACTCTCGATTTCGACTGACCAATCTCGCTTCCCGGTCACAACTTAACTGTTCCGTTGATCCGATTCGTTTCTTTTCTATTGCCTCTCAATATCCCCACTACGTACGCGTTCGTTCCAACTATTCGTGGAAGGACCGTAGGGATATCGATGGCTCATTAGGCCTGTTGACACTTACGCTTCGTCGTGACCCTGCTTGTGTTTGGAAAGTTCTTTGTGTCGAGTGCCACTACAGATTATTAGAGCGCAGATGGAGAATCAGCCGAATATACGCGTATACTTTTCTGCAAAAATCGGATAAGATAAACTTCCATCAGAAACATGAAATTTTCGGAACGAGATTGCGTCTCCTCTTTCGGCGTGTCCGTTTTCGGTCTCGGGAATCCTCCTAACGATCAGTTCTCGGGCTTTCCGCTCCCAACGGATTGGCCCGCTTCTGATTCGTAATAAAGTACCAGCGGAATCTTATTTTTTTCGTGATCCTGCATTACCGACGGTGTGATCAACTGTTTTTCAAGAGACCGAATCGGTTCGACATTCTAGCGATGCGCCATTGCACTGTCTACTTCCCTCGCGAAACATTCGTCGAAAGCATCTCGTAAAATTTACTGGATCACTGGACATTCTCCAGTCGGAGATCGGGATGATATTCTTTAGTAATTTTTATTGGAACGATCGGCACGATGCGACGTAGCTTGGCGCGGTGCGGCCTATCGATTGAAAGCAACCGCGCGGAGAGGATCGATCACGCGGAACCTCCAACATAGTACATAGTAGGTGGAAGCAAACAGGAATACCGAAGGAGACACAACTCACGGTATCGGTGGTTCATCTGTCTCAGATTAAACCAGCTGCTACGTTGCCGAGCTACCGTCGCTCGAATACCATTGGTTACAGTTATATACAATCTGTAATCGAATATATCGGAGATACCGAGATTGTCGTTGCTGTTAGCTCTATAGCCAGGAGGCTAACATGTTTTCGCTTTCCCGCGAAAATTATTAGTAAAGTATAGTAAAGAAAAAGATTCGATAATTTGTGTTGAGGTTTTTATATATCTCGGAATAGAAATAGCAAACGCGTGGATGAATGTGTCATAGAAATTCTTTATTCAGAAATGTTAGAAATTAGGATTTCCAGTGGTTTCTATCCTACAGTCTGTCACACAAGAGCGTGTCTGCGATATCTGCGAAACCTGACACCTAATCAGAATGAGATAAAAAGAATGTAAACAAACGAAAACTTCTCTAATACGCGTTGCTGAATACCTTTCAGTTTCATTTGAAACAGTGAAAGGAACAGAGCTTTTTAATATGAGTGCCGCGTACGCGAAACGTCGAAAATTGTCTGGCATGGGCGAATGAAAACAGAGATCGTGATTGGAGTAATATAATATTCACTGATGAATCTTCGTTTTGGGCATGGTGTCCTATTAGGCAAGCTGAGAGGAAGACGTATCACAAAAATAAGAACACTTGTACATCACATTCGAAAGATATGGAGGTCGTTACCAGAATCCTACGCTCAAAAATTAGTCGAGAGTATGCCGAAACGATGTCAAGCTATAATCGCTAATGGAGGAGATTGGACACCCTACTGTAATAGCGTATTAGTGTTTTAGATGTAGATTCAATTCATATAAATTTTTTTACAAATATATAAATATTTACAGAAATATCGCAGACACGCTCTTGTGTGACAGACTGTATGTGATAATGCATTGATGGATGGATTTATTGCAGTGGATTAAACGATGATTATTTAACGTGAACTTAATGCAGTAGTGTGATATCATAACTCTCGATTAACGACTATTCACTCTTGACCCTGCGGCGGCTAACCGAACGTCAACTGCTGCGGTGCCGAAATATATTGATGGGCCGTTAGGCCTATTGAAGTTTTCCGATCCCTTCGGTTTGTCGGCATTTGCGTTTTATCGTCGACATTGTCTGTAGGTCGGCGGTATGTTTTGCGGTACTATACAGAAACGAAAGAAGCAGCTGTAAAGAGAATCGTTGTGCCAAAAACTAAACATTAGTTTTCCTAGAAGTGAGACCCACTTGAGTTGAACAATTTGTAAAAGAGCACGAACAGATAAAAGATAGCGAAGACGATGATGGCGAAGGGGAAAGTTGATGGAGTTAGGTAGTTGTCGGATAGTACGGAAAGTGGAAACTAAATTGGGTATTACGCATAGCGGCTACGTTATCACGGAAGGCTGGCAGTCAGCCGGATATCGAGTGTCAATATCCAAAGGATGTTGGCGCAATATCGGATGAACGGTTCTGAAACACGGCCATCCTATCTCGGACATGCCACGGCATTAATATTCCGAGCAAGTTACGATGCGACCATCTTCTTGGTTTCATCGTTGATAGGAATACTCGCGCTACGCGACACGAACTAGCGTCAATTTCTCCACTAAAATCACGCCCTCGCAATTCAATTCTACATTGTTGAAGTTGACTGATAGAGGTACGAGTGAATGAATTTATAATAGAAAAATATATTGAAATAAGTATAGGTATAAGTGTAAGTACAGATATAATGTATGAGGTCAAAATCAAATAAATTATCATTATTTACTAATTTAATGTATGGTATTCTTGAGGTTAACTGATAGAGGAACGAGTGGGTGAATTTGTAATAGGAAAATATATTGAAGTAAGTATAAGTACAGCTATACTGTATGAAGTCAAGACCAAATAAACGGTTATCATTATTTATTAATGTAATGTATGGTATTGTTGAGGTTAACTGATAGAGGAACGAGTGGGTGAATTTGAAATAGAAAAATATATTGAAGTAAGTATAAGTACAGCTATACTGTATGACCAAATAAACGGTTATCATTATTTATTAATTTAATGTATGGTATTGTTGATGTTAACTGATAGAGGAACGAGTGGATGAATTTGTAATAGAAAAATATATTGAAGTAAGTATAAGTACAGCTATACTGTATGAAGTCAAGACCAAATAAACGGTTATCATTATTTATTAATGTAATGTATGGTATTGTTGAGGTTAACTGATAGAGGAACGAGTGGATGAATTTGTAATAGAAAAATATATTGAAGTAAGTATAAGTACAGCTATACTGTATGAAGTCAAGACCAAATAAACGGTTATCATTATTTATTAATGTAATGTATGGTATTGTTGAGGTTAACTGATAGAGGAACGAGTGGATGAATTTGTAATAGAAAAATATATTGAAATAACTATTGGTATAAGTATATTGTATACTGTTCCAGATCCTCACTCTTTCAGTGTTACAGTACAATAGAATATGATATGAAGCACGTTCATATATTTATAGCAAAGGGTATTACCAAAAAGTTAACCTTGTAGCTTTAGCTGAAGGCTACAAGAAACAGCAATAGAAATATGCTTATAGCTCTTTTGTTTCTAGACTTTGTAATCTAAAACAAAATTTATTTTCAAGGGCACAATAATATCTCTCCTTATTTAGAATGTCTTTTGTTTCACTAAATTCTATTCTCTTTGTAACAGCGATGTCCAGGTCACGGATATACAAAAGGAAAGGTGTAGAGTTTTTCTTGAATTACTTTAACATAAATTAAATTCATGTTGTTATCAGCTTGCAAGTTGGCTACAGAATATTTCATCGCCGATTTACAAGCGATTCGCGTATTTATTCAAAGTAGAATATCAAAAGGCAAAATGAGCAAGTTTCAAATTCGAAAGTTCGTCGAAGCGACAAATGCTTACACCATTGGCTTATCTCGACTATTTATTCGGCGATAACGATGATATTCGCAAAATACCAATTGGCAGTTGGCGAATAATACAGTGTGCACATTCTATTCTCATAACTTGAAATATTTTAAGAAAAAAACTGGAGTTTAAGGAAGACTACACGGGAGAAACAGGATCGTGCAAAGCGACGGATGCTGAAATCAACGATAAAAAACGCCAGGAGGTGGTGAGAAGGAAACCTACTCCCCTCGGGTTCACAAAATTCGACCAGAAAATACGCGTCAATTACAGTAATTAACATTTTGTGTAGAGGAAACATTTCCGTTGCGTTCAGTCTGCCTGCATCGCGCAAATTCACCGCGAAAATCGTTTAAACAGATCCATTAAATTTTTTCGGCCACGTTGCTTTCGCCGTCCGACTGTAAATGAAAATTTCACCAACGCGACGAGCTTGTAAACCAACCATGCGACATTTCGAATTCTGACTTTGTAATTACACTAGCCGATAAATCGCATCGTTTCATATTTACAGTGCTGGACAAAAGTATTGGCACAGCAAGATTGTTATGATACAAATGCTTATAACTATTAAACAAATTGATTTAAACAAAAAACTTTTTGACGTATTTATTTATTATCTATCCTAGTTTATTACATAACAAGAGCAACAATATAAATAAAATAATACGCAAAATAATAACAAAAATATATTTTTTGAACATTTTATGGGTGGACAAAAGTATTGGCACAGCATGGAACAAACAATGTATCGTCGCCGTTTTCAACGATTTCCGATCGTCATTTGGAAGTAGCGAAGGGAAATCCCCCGTTAGTCTTTTATTATAACACTCGATCAGTGAAACTGGAGACTTCAGTTATTAAACAACAAAAAACCAAGAAAGAGTAATAATGTCTAGAAAAACGAAAGAAACCACAATTGAAGAAAGAAAAATAATATTAAATTTATATAAGATGAATAAATCTTACAACGAAATTGCACAAATCATAAACAGAAGTCGTTTTACTGTGCGTTCAGTCATAAAACGCTTTAAAAGTGAAGAAAATCTAGAGAATCAAATTAGGAGTGGTCGCCCTTCTAAGGTAACAATTCGAGAAAAAAGGAAAATCGTAAATATTGTAAAGAAGGATCCAAAAACTAATTCGACTGAAATTGCTTCGATGTTAAAAGCTGAGTGTGAAAAAGAAGTAAGTACCAAAACTGTACGTAGGGTATTGAAGGATGCCGGTTATTCTGCCCGTGCAGCACGAAGAAAGCCCTACATCAGTAAAATAAACCAAAAGAAAAGAGTGGAATTCGCGAAAGAGTTTGTTACGAAAGATACTGATTTTTGGGAAAAGATCATGTTTTCAGATGAAAGTAAGTTTAATATTTTTAAATCTGACGGCAGAATATTAGTATGGCGAAAACCCAACACAGAGATGGACGAACTGAATCTGCAAGCCACCATGAAACATGGGGGTGGTGGTTTAATGGTGTGGGGATGTATGGCATCATCGGGTGTAGGAGAACTTATATTCATTGATGAGATAATGGATGAATATGTATATTTAAATATACTCAAGCAAAATCTTTTGAAAAGTACTCAAAAATTAAACCTCCCCAGGGATTTCTATTTTCAGCAGGATCGAGATCCTAAACATATGGCGTATATTGTTCGTCAGTGGATAATATATAATACTGCCCACACATTAAACACACCACCTCAAAGTCCCGATATGAATCCCATTGAGCACGTGTGGAACGAATTGGAAAAAAGAATTAGGAAACATAATATCACAAGCAAGTCTGAACTGAAGAAAGTTCTTCTGCAGGAATGGAGCAATATTGTACCTGAATTCACTAAAAAATTAGTCCACTCGATGCCCAGAAGATTAAAGGAAGTCCTTAAAAGAAAAGGACTGCCAACAAAATATTAGAAGTTTATTATGTAATTAGTTATAAGCGTAAATATTCTACTGTGCCAATAGTTTTGTCCACCCATAAAATGTTCAAAAAATATATTTTTGTTATTATTTTGCGTATTATTTTATTTATATTGTTGCTCTTGTTATGTAATAAACTAGAATAGATAATAAATAAATACGTCAAAAAGTTTTTTGTTTAAATCAATTTGTTTAGTAGTTATAAGCATTTCTATCATAACAATCATGCTGTGCCAATACTTTTGTCCAGCACTGTATATTAGAGGAAAGTTGCAGGAGGATTAATTTCCAGATGGGCGCGTGGGATTATTTTTTAAATTTCGGAAAAAGGAATTCATGGACGTCCTTACACGCTGCGGGCGCTCGAATTAAGCAGCCTCGCCTCAATACGTTGCCAAACCCAGAATTAACGGAAACCTGCCGTAGCCCAGGTTTGGAATTAAATCAAGCAATAGTTCCAAGAAGCATCGCCACGAAATTACGTGTCATTAAAATATGATCGTGCTGATAATAATGCGTTCTGTTCGAAGATCGAGCGCATCTGTTGATGAAGGATCAAAGACACAAAGGAGATGTAATATTGAAGAAACAAAGAATGAGATCGATTTTAATGTCAACAGGAAGAAGATGAATGCAAAAAGATCGAACGATAGAGTGAAACATTGAGAATGATTCTTTAACCTTACAATATATATGTATGTATTTAACGTAAATTACGTCCGTAACAACGAGGATATTCATTTATTATCGAGAGTAGATACACCGATGCAACTTAATAATTCATCGTAATTAACGCAGTCCGAACATGCAATTTTAGGTCGATTCCGTAATTTTCGTAATATTCATATACGTTACATATAAATACATTTTTAGCTGAAATTTTGATACCGTTCCTGTTTTCTCGAATCCTGTATAAATCTGTGCATAAAGGGTTATGCAAAAGAAAACGGGTTTTCAGGTATACCGGGACAAATATATCTTAAAGATGCAACAGTCGAATGGAAGCGTTCAAAAGAGGAGATTCTTTTGAAGCATCGAACGAAAGCGAAGTAGAATAGCGTAAAGCCGAGAGAACTCGAACCTCTCGATATGTACGGTCGAGGTCTAAGCTCGGGATTATCCCTCGACTACGAGTATTAAGGAACAGGATCGGAAATTTGAATCGACATCGTGAATTTGAGATTTCAAATGAATGAATTTGAAGCCAAGTTCAAAGATAATGTTCCTTCTCTAACCTTTGATGAAAGATTTCACGCGATCTTTCGACACCAAATTACAGGAAAATCGAGAATTGTTAATTTGAAATACGAATCGATTAAAACTAGTGAAAAAAAAGACTCGATTGTTATATCGAAGCGATTACTAGTAATCGCTCTTGTCGTGGGGAAATATGATTGCCCTGAAGGTAGCTAATTTTCTTTCTCTCTCAATATTTTAGTACCTTTTTTACGTCTCCATCGATAATCTAATCGATAATGGTCTCGAATCGCAAACAATTTCAGACGAGAAGCTGAAATATTGAGCTTGTTAGTCCTATCAAATTGTTTAGTCGTTCTGTAAATTTGATGCGTCGCTATGAGGTAAATATAATCAAGTGTATCAAATATGCACAAGTTAATTGCTTTGCTGCAGCTCCGATAATGTATAATATTTACTTGTATTAGTGTTTCGATCGATAACCGACGTTCAATCCAATTTTTAGTTGTTGTTACGTAATTATCATTTCAAGTGAGTAATAAAAGTAGTCTATAACGTGATTTTACGATGCAAATCAATTATATCAGAATGTGAATGTAATATAGACTTGTGAAGATTTACAAAACATGACATACACAATTATAACAAATTGGGAACACGATCTTAATTTGCAATTGCAATGATTAATAAAGTATAATTATAAGCTATTATCATAGAATCATAAATTATATAATAGGTTAAGATTGGATAAAGTATCCAAATCTATCGATTCTTATAATAAAACTCTCTATTGACACGATATATATTTTTATAAGCACTGAATTACTATTTTTGTTTTATTAGACAGGTGAAATTTAGAATGCGAAAGGTAATGCGAAAGAATTAGGAAGATAGTCCATTAATATCAGTTACATAAATCGAGACGCAGTAGAGCTTCTTCTTGTTCTTATCTTTGTCTGAAGGGATCGACTTTTATCGAGTTTTCCATAGTGCTCGATTACGCTTGATTTTGATTGCGTTTTCTTTTCTTGCATTCTCGCCAATATCTCTTGGTTTCGTACCGACTACTTTTTCTTATTATTATTGATTTCTTGTCGTTTCAGTATCGTTCTACCTTCGCGAATAACTTGTTTTTCGATCGAGTTCGTTCTACGTTTGAATATTCGATGATCGTTCTTGTTTATCGATCGTCTGGTAAATCTAAATTAAGCTACAATTAGATAACGTACAGTTGAGAGGGCTTTGTTAACGGCACAAGTTCGGTCACGACGTGCTCACGGTTTCGACAAATAACGCAGTTCGTTGTAACCCTATCGACTATGGATCGTGACTGGAACTACTAACGGTTTACTCCACTTAACGATCACTGAATAACATCGTGAGACGATATGTCTTCTTTTATATTACTTTATTAAAACAGATAGTTAAAATTACACTAGATTTGGACAATTTTACGTACTAGTTTGTGCACACGCAATGAGGAAATTGGGTCTCATGAGATAGCTTCTTTATACTATGGATCTTTCAAAGAATAGAAGTTGGAATGCATTTAAAAAAGAAATTTTTTATAAACATTGAAAAATGGGCCACACACATTAATATTGAGAGAAACTGGGATTGTATCGGCAAAGCGCCATCTAAGGAGTTTAAAAGTTGACAGTGAAAATTTAACTATACAGTTGTGACTATCACGACATCTATATATTTGATGGATTACGATACAAATCTGTCATTCGTTTGCTTCGATGCGCGACAAACTTGGAAAGCAACTACATATTTGTTTCCACTTCTTACTTCAACTTCTTGATTCTATAAAAATTTTCAATATCTTTGCTACACGTCGGAGATGGAAGTTTACTCGTTTCAAAACAAACGTGTTGAAAAGTTGCACGTAATATAAAACGTGTCTAGGAAAGATAAACGCAAGTTGTTCGATCCAACGTTAACCTAAAAGCAGCGCTATCGATATACATATGTATGTAGGATCTGTCGGTTCAGTCTTAAAAATCCGAATAACATACCAACGAAAGCGTCGATTCAATTTGAATGAAAACAGTGCTTCTCTTTTTATTTTCTTTCCTTTCACGTCCATATATCTACGATCTTACGTTTTTCTATAAAAGAAAATTCAGGTTTCGACTAAACCCGGTGGATAGGAAATTGTTGTCGAAAAAGTCTAACGAACAGTATCATTGAATGTTAGAAAGCTATCAAAAGACGCATCAAAGCTTCGGATCTAAAAAAAAAGTTGTAATTTGATGGGAATCAAAATTTGTTCATTCTTTGAGGAGTTTGGTTAACTGCGATTTTTATTACATAATATATTTTGCAAATGAATGTCGTAGCTATGGTTAAAGATAAAATTCGATTTACGGCAAAAGATTCTGAAATTAAAATTTCAGCTGGTAGATATTTGGAAAAATGAAAATCTTAGTTCTAATCTTAGTTCTAACTTTTTAAAACTAAGCAACTGCGTATTTTGCAAACTTCTTATCTAAAACTAAATGGAGAATACAACTCTATATATTCAGGCAACTTTTAAGCAAATATCGTTGATAAAACAAGGCAAATTTCATCTCAGTTCTGCGTAAATAATGCATGCTTCCTGGACAAAGTTTTCTCTGCTGAACTGGGAAAACTTTATAGATTTATATTCCCGTTACCACGACTGCAGTTTTTGAAACTTTCTCGAGCATACGCTTTGCGATTTTTTCTTTCCCTTTGCTCCTTTTAAACCGTGGAATCGAAAATGATTCGTATCGAACTACGTGAGTTTAATTCCTAAATTGATCGCTCGTATATTGCACGTTTGGCGCACTATTTCTCTTACAACGACGACGAATCGATTATTAATCCCCGAGTAAGAAATACATTCGTGGTTGATTCTCTTCGTTGGACAGTGCACTTATTGAGATATGTGTAATTTTGTGTAGTACACTGGATTAGCCGCGTAGTAGTGTCACACATATGTGAGTGTGTGTGGTAGTACGTGCGTGCGCAGCGTCTCGTAAAACAGAAGAATGCAACTGTTCCATACGCATGGTGTTAAAGAAGATGGTGAGACAAAAAGTGTGCTGAGACGTGTGCAATGTGTATCCACGAATATCTTGTAAATCACATACTAAATAAGTCTGAAACTATTTTAATATCATTTCTACATGTAATGTGAGTGTTCCAATACATTTATTTCGGCGACTAAGATTCACAATTCTCAACAGCACTAAAGTTAAATCTCGCTAGATTACAAGTGAAAGATAAAGGCTTTTAAAATCTTTTCGAAAACCGAACAAGTTACAAGGCAAAACATTCATGATTCAACGATGCGCGAGTTCGATTTTCGCTACTTTCTTCAACTATGGGAAAACTTTGTAATTGAAAGAACCTCCACCGTAATTCTGAATCTCAAATGTTCTCCCACAGTTCGCTTCAAACAGCGACTTTTGTGGACTTTGAGAAGTATACTGCATTGCAGGTATTGGTATCCTCCTCGCGGTTTCATTTTCAATCTTTCTTTGCGAAAACAACGAGAATTCGATCGGCGTTACTCTAACTTTACACATCCACGTTTCTTCCTTTCGACATTTATTCCAGCTACATGGATTTTTATATAAATCACGAAAATCTTTTTACATATTTCGAACGCATCGACGCGTAATCGATTGTAAGGACGTATGATTTTTATCGCACAGTGTGTATTTTGTGACAATGGCTTATTAAAATTTGACTGCATCGTTATCATAATGCAATTGCAAAATGTTGAATCGAAAACGAAATAATAATCCTAAAGGTGATTTAAATCGTTTAGCTAATTTAACCGTATCATTTCGGTACGAAATTATTTACTAACGATGAATGAAAAGTAATGTAAAATGTGTGTGTCTAAAAGTTGTTAAGAAAAATAAGCTACGTGAGAAAGAAAGTGGATAAATGCGAAAAGTCACTTACTTAAGTATGGACGTCAATGAACATGGTTAATATCATGGGGATCGCGGCGAAAAATGACTGGGGACTGAAGTTGTGACATAGATTAACTAACATCCATCGATCATCGTAAATGCCTTATCTTTATGTCGATCCATACATCGATTTTCAGGCAATATATATCCATTGTAGGAGCTCTTAAAACGCAATTTTCTTAATATGCGTTTCGATATATCATATTCCATCTAAGGTCCCATCCGGTTTTATACGGAAATTATGTGGGAATTGAGGGGATACGACAGACAATCGACACACTTCACACAGTTAGGAAAATCGTAGATTTCTCTTGATTACAGCTACGTAATTACTGGTTCGATCCCCATCGATCTACACTTCCTTTAAAGATCGTCGACATCAAATAGAAATCGATAGGACGTAACGCCATCAGTCTGCTATATCTCTTACTATTCGTAATATGGTTGCTACTATATGCAGTGTTTTCCAATAGTTGGATGCATTCACACAGTAAGAAAATGTTCGGTGCTCGCGATAATACAATCAAAGAAAAGAGAAATGTTAGAAACTTTAGAAATCATATTGAAAAAATTGATAAATTCGTTTATTCAGCTCGTGATAATTGTTTCTTTCGAATGAAACGTGGTTAATCTTTTTTAACTATGGCCAAGTACCTTCGTTTGCGTTTTATACCGACCGAGTTCGTTATTCGAAGTAAGGATGAAAGAATAATTGAAGTTTTTATCTGCTCTCTTTGCAATTTAAGGGTTGAGCCCGAAAGGATTATGCTCTTTGCAACATCCATGAAAAAAGTACACGGAAAACCACGCGCGCAATTAAATTTTTATAATCAGTTTTCATCGCGACCTTTATCTTTCTATAAGACAAAAAGTAGTCGATTCGCGTCATCCAGTTAACTTCATTTCGAACACTGCGCTAGTTTTCATCCACGTCGATTTGTACGTTCGGGTAATTAAACGACATGACCCGAGCGAATTAGCTGGAAATATCTCCATGCGGTATCCTAGTTCATTTGCGAGATGATAGTTAATTAGAAACTTTAGATACAACCTCGTATTTTGTCTTACTTGGTTAATCGTCGCCTCGATGCAGGAAAAAGAACGCAAAAGTGATAAATGTTGATTTAATTTTGGTATTTTTTCATAGCCTAGAAAATTTGCAACATTTACGACACTACTTTCTAACAACTTTGTGTGGAATAGCTGCAATTGGATTTTGATATTCGCTCCTTTTTGGCGAATAATTACGATGTTGCTCGAAAGTTGTCGTTCGGAAATGTGATTCGAAACACAGGTAAATCCGCTTTGCTTGCTTCGGATTAAATTCAGTGAATTTCGTTTGCATTAGCTTTCAGTTAGATTCGGCTCAACTTTGACCTGAATCACGATTGGATCTGGGCTCGTTTCCCGTGTCCATATCCGAAAGAATGGACATTTTCCAGAGGCGTGACGTCGTGATGTTGTGAAAAATTTGAAGCGAAAGCTAACCTTTACAAACGCGGGGCTTCTCGACGAGCGAGCGTCGCTGTGGACGAGAGGTATCGGCGCGCGCAGTTGAGAAAATATACACGTTGAACGATTGCGTTATTCAGTGTTAAAGTTTGTATTATTTTCTTCGATATTTAGTTCATCATCACTGTCACTATCACTAGAAATATTGAAACGTCTGAGCAGTATCCTTATTGAACGTAGTTCGTTTGTACTGTCTGAAGCACTGTTGTCACTGTTGTCTATCTTGTTAGATTCAAAATAGTATTCGTCATCACTACTATCACTATCGAACATGTTCTTTCTAGAACTTTTAGGCAGCGTATATAAGGTATAGTAAAAAATATATAAGAAGCTAGTTGATTCGTTTGGTAGTGGCATTGAAAGATTGAAATTCGTTTTGAGTCGACCATCACTCTGCATCGCGAATTTACGTTAAACGGAAGATAAGATTTCTAAAGATCTATAATTTTCTTTCATAAAAAACATAATACTGTTTAATTTACTATACCCATGCGTAAATACGCGTAAGATCATTGCTCAGAAAAATAGACGTATGCCGGCCACTTCACAGTAACTGTCCAGAACTGTGAACAGATTCGGACGGCTATTTACCGACACTCGTCCGCAAAGAGCTGAAGCGTCGTCGATGGAGAACATCTAATTCGTGGATAATGTTGAGGTCTTTATATATCTCGGAATAGAAAGAACAAACGCGTGGATGAATGTATTATAGAAATTCTTTATTCAGAAATGTTAAAAATTAGGATTTCCAATGGTTTCTATTCTATATGATAATGTATTGATAGTTGGATTTATTGCAGTGGATTAAACGATGATTATTTAATGCGAACTTAATGCAGTAGTGTCACATCATAACTCTCGATTAACGACTCTTCGCTTTGACTCTCCGGCGGCTAACCGAACATCAACTGCTGTGGTGCAGAAATATATCGATGGCCGTTAGGCCTATTGCAGTTTTCCTACCCTTTCGGCTTGTCGGTATTTGCGCTTTATCGTCGACATTGCTGTATGTCGGTACTATAATAGAGACGAAAGAAGCCGCTGTAAAAAGAATCGTTGTGCCAAAAACTAAAAACACTGGAGAAAATGTAGAATTTTCCTAGAAGTGAGACCCATTTTAACAAATAACACCCACCCGAGGGAGGGAAAGTTGCAAAACATTTGTTAACCTTTCACACTGTTGCATTACTCGTACGACTGTTTTTCATTTGAAGTCAGGTTTGCAAGACGAGGTCATTAAGTTTCTTATAGGTGCGCTAAGTGCTCTTCGACGATTGCCACACGTTGTATACACGGCCAATGTAGCTCCTAGTGCACACTCGTAACATCACGCCTTGGAAATGTCATTCCCATTTTCTTCGACGTACAGATCTTCTGTCGCGTGTACGCTATCGATCGAATTTCACACAATGAAACGCCTAAATGACTCTCTATTCTAAAATAAGTCTCAACGACGTAAAATGAATCGTTAAAAATTTTCAATTCGTGCCAATTCGAAACTTCTTTCGTTCGGATAAAATTCTGGAAAAAGTTTTGTAGCGGCACATAAGTCAACGGAAGATTCGAATCGGAAGAGACTCATATTATCGTGCCGTGGAATACCAACGTCGTTTTGGTCTGCTAGTTTCAAAGGTAAACGAACTCCGGACAAAATATTATCGCTGTTATTTGTAATCGTGAGGTGAATTGGGTGCAGGACGTGTAGAGTGCCAAAAAAATACTCGGCGGTTTTTAACAGTATATTTATTAACATTTCTCACTTTCGACTCTTTACATACCACTCTCGATTTCGACTGACCTTTCTCGCTTCTCGGTCACCACTCAACTGTTTTCTTGATCCAATTCGTTTCTTTTCATCCCCCCTCAATATCCCCACTACGCATGCATTCGTTAGGCGTACGCCGTTGCCGCGTACGCCTTCTTCCAAGTATTCGGCGAAAGGACCGTAGAAATATCGATGGCGCATTAGGCCTGTCGACACTTACGCTTCGGTGATATACTTGTACCGACGAAACCATTGGAAAGTTTTGTTGTCGAGTGCCGCTACAATCATCAACCGGAATTACATATGAACTCTAACTAACTTCTTATAATAACACCTGTCGATAAATATAGACGAACGTGCCCTTTAGGACGTTCAGTATAGCGTGTCATATACAGTCGAATAGCGAGCGTAGAGATGAACAGTAGCACCGAGCGAGCGACGATTACGACCGGCATAAACTATCTTTGTACTTGTATTTGAAGTGATTTTAATATTCACCAACTATTACAATTTCATCACTTGTTTATTTATTAAACAAAAAACACCTATAATAGACCACTTCAGTTTAAATAAAACAAACACTTGCAAGAATAGATCGAGATCTTTATCAGAAACAAATCGCGCTGTCACGGTCTGAACGAAAATTATTTTCGTAAAACGTTTGCAATGAACATGGTGAAAAGTACAGAGATTTTAATCGAAGATAAATATCTATACCTTTGATCGACCACTGATTGCAATGTGAAACCGTGCCGCTGAATAAAACTCGACGGCGCAACGGTCAAGTAGAGCGCCGGTCACCGGTGACCTCCACGGCGCAACGGTTAAGTTGAGTGCCGGTCACCCTATGGCATTCAACGCGTTAAAACGTTGTGCTCCTAAGAAGTAAAAACAGCATTCACGAGGTCTGGCGTACAAGCAGTGGTGTAATTACAAAAAAGAAAGACGCAGATGGAGGCAGGTGGAAAGAGAAATACGCTCCGAACAGATATACACACTCTTAATGCCCTCCTCGACAGCACGTCGAGACGATATACGCCACTAACCCCTTTTATGTAACACGTACGAGCTCCCTAATGACTTGGGGATGTTTTTTCAGACATGAGGGAGAAAGCTTGTTAAAGAATGTGCGAATGAGCGAGAGAGAGAGAGAGAGAGAGAAACACACAGCAGTTGTTTCTAGCAGAAACCGCTTATCTTTTGCGCTGGTGTTTCGAGCATGTCGCGGTATGCCGCGGCAGCTGAGTGCTAGCGCGTTGAACAAAATTCCCTGGCTTTTGTTCAACTCTGGCGTATCACCATGATGATTCCAGCTACATGCACTCGTGAGATCGCCAACGACGAAAGTGCGCTGAAAATGCTGCTTTTCGTCCGACCGCCAGAGTTAAGCAGCGCGTCTCGCGATGAGTATTAAGATGGGTGGCGCTCGCTCTTTGGGAATTCTGTGTGCCGTTGAATATGACCTTTTATTTACCGAATGTCCAGCTGGACAAATTGTAAAGTATTATTAAAGTATATATTAAATAATAATAAAAAAAAACTCGTGAGATCTCTGCCAACTATTTAAAACCCCCACTCCCGCGGCGATATTCTCCGCACGGCTAGTTCGATTTTCTGATTTCTATTCGGTTTTCCTTCGATCGTGCAATGAGTACGAGCTTGTCAGACGTTTATGTGTGTAAACGTAGTTTTTTTATTTTTCTTTCCTTTTAGAAAAAAGTTTCCTACTCTCGCTAATTTATTCCGTCGCTTCCAACCGTTTTCGATTTTTCTTCGATTTCTTTTTCGGAGAATGCCAAGTCCCTGCTAAATAACTTGCTACATAATGAACCTTCACGATTTATACGAGAACAGTTTCAAATGATATTTAGATAAAGATCCGTAGAAACTTTTGACTGTCTTATCAGTTGAAATATCAATCGGATTACCCTACTCGACGAGCTTACGATCTTGGAAAGATAATTCCTTTATTAAATCGAGTAAAAGTCTTTCAAATGCTAGAGCAGCACGGTATCCTGAAAATACACGTACACGTAAAGAAATCTCTTTCTAGTTCGTTGTTTATTTGCTCGTATATTTTCGTCTACTAACCTCGCAAGAAGCAAAAAGTGTCCAATAGGAAAAGGAAGGTTTCTTCCTTACGAAAAAATTGTCGAAACTTACCTGAACGCCACCTACTCCAACTATGAAGAGCAGTTGAACCATAAAGAGAGCTGCCAAGAGATTCATAAGGATCGTACCCGCCAGGCTCCTTAAGTCCGAGAATAGGCTGCAACATAACAAATGTTCTGACTTCCATCTCTTCTAAAAATCAGATAACTCCGTATAACTAACTTCGAAGTAACGATTTTTAGCAGCTTAAATTTAATTATAAACTGTGATGTTAAAAATGCAAATCCGACAGAAAATATATTGCTCAAGTACTTTTGCCAAAACCACTTTTGCAATAGAAATTCCTTGTTTATTCAGAATATACATATGTAATATATATTTTCTTGGGCAACAAATGTTATTGTTAATATATTAAAAAAACCACTTATTTCGAAGAAAAATCGGTAGAGTTCCAACACGAAGACGACAAATGGGTATGCAGCGCGCGAAACCAAACAAAAGATACTCGAACCGAATAGTACACGGTAGGATATCGTTGTATTCTCGCGTACAGACAATTTGCATTGCTCTGTGGAGAAGAGTAGCAGACAGAAGAATACAAAATAAAATTTACGTCGTGATTCCCATCAAAGGAAAACTCCCTCCTTTTCTTCGTCTCTCTGTTTTCGTAATATTTTATTCGACTACTAGATGAGAAACGAAATATTCACACGAAGGAAAAATTACAAATTGTTCGGAATGAAAATTCTGGAAATTATTTATGGCCTTGCGCGAACGATACGCGTTGAAGGTATCGCGCGATATAGATGGCGCAAGGAAGCAGACAAAGGGTCCGCACGAGTCGCTTCGCGAGCAATTCGTCGGTTGTGAATAATTCATAAATCAAACAAGCTGGTCGAGGTTGGTCAAGGTGAAACTGGCCTCGCTGCTTATCTGTGTTTCGCCCTTTTTTATTTTTTAGAACGACCAAACCGTCGACGTGCGGCCAAATGGAACACCACGGTAATATTTTCTGAAATATTATTATTTCTTTCTTAATAGAAACGTAAGATGATACGTCCAAAGATGGGAGTTAAGATATACTTGGGCACGTAATAGCGATGTTGCACGCTATTCGTCATTTTGAAAGAAATTCTCAAGATTGCTTTCAAGTGTGTGGCTACTTGCGTTACCGTCGGAAAACACAGTAACGAAAATCTTAGAAGTGGTCGTACTTTCTTCGAGTGGTATGTCTGAAAGACACACGAAATTAGATTTCTGCTAAATTGAAAAGTTTCGACGTAGATCTTGTTCCCGACATATTAACGGAGACTGCAGCAAATAAATAATACACAACGTCATGCGTTTTATCGATTTCATACGTGCGCGAAAAATAAAGTAATGCGAGTGGTCTCCAAGATTTTAATATACGTTACGTGCGAAGTTTGGTGTTTGTGCATGTTCGCTCGTGAAAGAAAGGAAAAGTAACGAAATTGAATTCCAGAGGCAGAGGGTGAAGTAAAAAGGAAACAACGGAGCTTATTTCAGAAGAAAGTTTATCGGAAACTAGAAATACAGTTTCCTTCTGTTTTTCTCAAATTTGGAATCAAACCGATCCTATCGTAATCTGACCAAGATTTTTTTATTGAATTTCCGATTCGAATCTTGAGAGCTTTCCACTTTCAAAAATTTGCATCGTTTTCTTTATTTACAGTTCGAAAGAATTTTTGTTCAAACGTTGTATTTAACGGTCACCGATCCAAAATTATTTGCATCTTCTCCGAGCTTTTGCTTTTCAACGCAAATACTGGCTTTGCTGGATGCTCGCGCAACCGCTAAAATGAAAGCTCTGTTTCATTTTCTATTTCGATGACCACGATACTCCGCTCAAAGGGTAAACTATGTAACTGCAATGAGAGCGAGAGCGAGAAAAGAGAGAGAGAGAAAGAGAGAGGGATACACAAAGAGCGAAAACGAAGCAAAAGAAAAGGAAAGATAAAAGGAGAAAATAGAAATACGCGGTTTACCGTCTCTATGCGCCGATAAGCAACGAACCGCGCACTTTATTAAAATTCCTACGATGCGAAGTCATGTATACCTGCAATTCGAATTGATATCGAGTTTCACGATATTTCTAGCGACCGCGACTAGTCGGATTTCGCAAACAGACCGCGTTTCGAAATAACGTACGGAAAGGGAAATATTCTACGAGCAAATTTTCGACAAATATACCGAGCTGATGCTCGGATCCTCGACGCAACGAACAAAGTATGTATTCTGTCGCATCTCGTTTTCCATTTGCAAGATGTACTTAGCGGGAAATTATATATATATTCGATATATATATATATCGAATCGAGAATCGATTTTCTAAATTACCGTTCTTCTCTCGTGATCTAACCTATTCAGTAAAATGGCTGCCGGTAAAACAAAGCAAAAGTAAATATGTCGATTGGCGGGTAGTTTGAATTCCATAGAATTTACATATGTATATATATTTCTTCCGTTCTCTATAAGACAAGCCAATTCGATGTTTTCTGATTAACTCGTCCTACGTGTGTTCTGCCAACAAAAAGATGGATAATCCTACGCGTGGCGAAGTGTCTAAAAACAGTAAGAATCGAGTAAGGGTTTGCGACTGCAGAGACCTTTAAATTCTTGCTAGTCGAGGGGTTGATCTTTCTAAAATCCTATCGACGACTTCTCATTCGACCCGTGAATAATTCATCCTGAGCCGAACTTCCAATGGTAACCCAGTGGGAAGAGGAATCATGGATGAAATCGAAGGAAAGGATTAACCTGCTGTTCTTTTGTTCGATTTCGCGAGAGAAATTCGTCTCTCGTCGTACAAAACGACTACGAGAACGAATATAAAGTAGTTGCCTGAATATCGTGTATTTTTAATTTACCGTTTGAAACATTAAATTCTCTTCGTTAATCGACGGCGACGCTACTATGCTTCAACTCGTTACTGCCAGGTAATTGTATCGAAGCTTTTGTTCGTTTGCTACATCGTTACAGCCGGTTTGAAAGATGGTGGAAGGAAAAGGGAAGGTGATTAAACTTCGAAGCTTTGTCAAGTTCGACCGATTTATCGATCGGTATGCCAGAAGTCGACCAAGCAGAGCACTTCCATTAAATTTCGTTTCTTCTTTCTTTTCTAGTTATTCATCCGAATGATAAACTTTTTAAGCGTTCCGAAAGCTGAAATACTAGCGGTGTAAAAAGGAATCGATCGTTCGAGATTTATGAATCGCGTCCCCTCGAGACTACTTTCAACTTCGATGAGACAAACAATCGTAATATAAGTCGTTAACAAGTCGAGCACAAGACCGAAGAAGATTGGTTGCAAGAGAAACGTTATCTTATTTTTCCATTGCTCGAAGGTTTCGAAGGAAAGGAATAATTAGTTTTTCAATCATTTTGTACAGAAGTATCGAGTATTGAAAGGGTAAAGAAAATTACATTGACTGATTGCACGCGATTCGGGCGATGTAGCAAAGTTTTTGCGGTCAGAGACTCGGTTGAAATTGATTTGAGGTCGAATCTCACGATATCTAAAGTTTGCCGCTTGAAAAGCACACAAGCTCGAAGTTCAGCGGCATCGACAGACCTCTGTTGCTCTATTTACATCTACAAAGTTTTAGAGTAGCTAGTTCAACAGTAGCCACCCGATTTATCAATATCCGATACAAATCGGAGATGTTGAATTGCGTTAAAAGGCCTCGACCAAATCGACTGGCCATTTCGGGAATCAAAATTTCGATTAACAAAAATGAATAATATAGAACGGTGAAACAAAGTAACGGCCTATAGCATAAGAGTGTGTAGAGTGTCACATCTTTCAACGGTTAGCATTGTAAAACGGTTTCACATGTCTTCGATTGATTTTGATTGATTTTATCAGAAGATATGTAACAAATCACTTATGTTTTATTTCAATCCTTTATGTCCCATTTATTCTTAAGAAATGTGTAGACTTTTAAATTTTAAATTTCAACCGTGGCAGCTTTAACGTTACATTTCTCGTTTTCCTTTTTTTTTTCTTTCATTTCTTTTCATTTCTTTTCATTTCTTTTGTTCTCATTTTCTGTGAAATCTGATAGTTCTTTTTAACTGTCTAACTTTTTGTCTGCTTGGAATTGCACCGACAAAGGATGAAAAGAATTTATGAAAATCCGTAGAAATTCAGAGGACCTGCCCATCTTAATCCCCTGTCGCGTTTGAAACAGTCACAATCTTTGTTGTCTCGTTATCATAACCTCTCAGAGCTATACACAGCTCTTTAACAAAACGGTTTGCCGTTAAACCGAAAAGAAAATATGCAATGAAATATGCATAGCACTTTTGCACGAGGAAAGAAAAAAGCAGGAACAGCGAGGTGCAATTACGATTTCTTAAAAATGTAGGGCAGAACTGTCCTTTATCAGGATAGAAGTTTGCTCGGACAATAGAGCCACGTTGAATTCTATCGTACCTTGGTCTCTGTACCAGTCTATTCATTGAGGATACCTACCGTGGTAATTAACAGTCACAAAAAACGCGGCGAACAGGACTAATTTATTTTTTAGAATGCAACGAATTTCATCACTCCTCTTTCGACTAATCCAACTGTAGCGGCACTCGAGAACAACTTTTCAACGGTTTCATCGGTACAAAGTATATCACCGAAGCGTAAGGCCGACAGGCCTAATGTGCCATCGATATTTCTACGGTGCTTCTGTCAAATATTTCAAAAAAGTCTACATGGCAACGGTCGCGGATGCCTAACGAACGCGTGCGTAGTGGGGATATTGGGGAGGGGCGACGAAAACAAACGAATCGGATTAAGAAAACAGTCGAATTGTAACCGAGAAGCGAAAAAGGTCAGTTGGAATCGAGAATTGTACGAAAACAGTCGAAAGCGAGGATTCTTAATAAATATACTGTTGAACACGGCCGAGAATTTCTTTGCCACCCTAAACGGAAAGAGGTGAACGTGTTTGTGCCACATAAAGGCATCGTGTCCGTAAAATCAAGTGTGTTCGTAATGGCTACCCATAACGAAAAAAGGCGCGCAACGAACGCCATAGACCGCGGAGACACAACCTTTTGTTGACGATTTCTACGAAAAATTCGACGCTCCACGGTACGAAGTTTTTTTTATTGTCTCTCATGTAATGATCGCGTAACGCATAACTTTTTTCTTTTCGTTCGAAAGCTAGACGAATTGAAAGAATAAAAAATTTATTGAAATTCTAACGATTTGGATTGCAACAGAAGGTAAAAATATGTAACTTGCGTACATCGCTTTCGATGCAAACGCAATTTCGATTCTAGCAATTTCCCAAGCTATCCAACCTGAATCATAGCCACTGGAAAAATACCATTTATATACCATATTTATAAAGTATATTTACCATAAACTACACATCTGCAATGTAGGATAAGGGGACAAGCATAGAAAATTCTTTCGTTATTTTACAAAATAACTTTTCCTTTCTTTATAGAATATATTATATGCTAGCGACGAAGGATAAAAACTGACAAGTCGATTATGCGAGATGTTCAATTTAAACAAAAATTTTTGGTATTAAAAAGTAACCGATGATGTATCAAGGTTAATTTCTACTTGTACCTCTGCTCAAATTTTTCGATGAATGCGGCGTATCGCGTGACGAGGTTTACCATGGTGATAGAACAAGTTAGGATTTTTTTCATTGATCACCTCTCCTGCTATCCGCTTACACGATATACGTATTTTCTAATCCCCTGGTCAATCGTTGCAAAGAGAGTTTTTTCGACTGGCGAAGTTGCAAAATGTTCGTCGTTGTATAAACTAATATCGTATCGAATTTCCTAATCGCCTTAAACAACTCTTAAACAACATTATTATCGTCAACACTCTTTTGCCATCTCGTAACCGTTTGATTTCAAATTCGTATAGTAAAGGATTTTCGTCTGCTCGCTTTTGCTCGGCGAATACTACTATGCTACAAATACCATCTACTTTGAGAAACTTTGATTGTGCGCGAAAAAGGGGAGTAAACGAGAGACGCAAGAACTCGGTAAGCTGCGTAACGTTTGAAAAGAGCACGTCGGTGAAAAGCTGATTGACGGAAAAGAGCAATCGTGGGTTGCGGAATATCAGGTTTGAGGAAAAAGCCCGACGTTTTCCACTTGTACGTGACCGCGTTGATAAGCGGACAAAGAGTGCAATTAACCAGGCATAGTCGGAATAACGATAAGCCCTCGGAAGCAGTTCTCGAAAGAGCCGAAGAAGGTGCGAACGAGCGAACCACGCGAAAGGAACGGTTATAAAGTAACAACGTGACACGACAGTGAAACGCATAAAAAGGGGAATAAAGTGACCGCGCTTGCTTGAATTTAGAACGAGTTTAGAACGAGTTGGAAAGCTCGCAGTTATTTATGGTATATTTCTCCGCTTCTCGATTCTTGCTGATTTCATTTAATACATTACAATGCGAATTATTTCTCTGGCTCACCTTGTCTATCCTCCATTAAGATGATTATTATTATACAATATTATTTTTATATTATCTTATATATTATATGATATTATTTAACAACTTACGACTTGTCTGAGATACACGTTACATTTTCATTCTGTAATCGATTTTACGTAATGTTTACCTTGGTTACGCGATGGTGGCTGTACAAAGCTATGTAAGTACCCACAATTTATATATTTTGGTTCAATTTTTCAGTATGTTTCGGTAAACTGAAACAAAATAAATATGGAGAATTCCTATAAAAATATACGCGCATCGAGATACAAACTGAACGAGAAAATTCGTATATTGTACGAGACGTGAATTTAGGATGCCAAAAATGGCGGTGTAATTTGTATGAAAGTATTCCGGTTCTGTTCCAACATATTCGATCGAAAGCGCGCTAACGCAGAAATTACAGAGCTAATCGTGTGAAACGTTGGCACATGGTGTCGTTCCGGAATTGTTACTAATCGTACCACACGGAAAATTAGAACGGTTACGCCAATTCACCAAGGAATTCCTCTTCCCAGCGTACCTATACCATCCTTCCCTTCTATAGACACTATAATACTTGGTTCAGTAATTGAATCGCGTGACACGCATCGTTTACGTCTATGGCGAATGAAATTACGGAATACCCTCGATCGTATCAAATAATTGGGTACCGCGTCGGATTGCCAATTTCTCTCTCGGATAATGAATCCTCTTTTTCATCTGCTTCTCGACACTTTGTGCTTTCTCGTTCATAGCTATATCTTATGGGTACCAACGTGGCATCTTTTTATTCGGATTATCGACCGAAGCTATCTTTCTCGAGGGAATATTGTGACTAATCGGCCATTTTTCGCACACGTTCTCAATTGGAGTTAAGCATTTTTCAAATGGTTTCGAATTAAATATTTATTGAAGATAATTATCCGAATAAATTTATATTAGTCGAATATTCTATCCGAGTAATAATTATTTGGTATTCGTAACAAATTTGTTTTCTATATTTATTCGAATAATGATTGCAGAAATATTCAAAAAATAATACGAATAATTGTTCGTCTCTGTTTAATTCTGTACAGGTACATACGAATACTAGTACATTTATTACTATTAATTTGCCAGATGATTAATCAGGTCTAGAAAGGATAAATTTTCTAGTCTAACGTTTAAAAAATATTAATTATAAAAGTCAATGCTACAACGATTGGACAATGAATCTTGAAAATATATTTGATGTCTTATCCATCCTTCATCTATGCATAATAATGATTTATACATAATCTATTAAAGATTCTAAGAGATAAAAAGAAGATAGAAAGAATAATGAAAGAGAAAGATAAAGAAAGAAATGGCGAAAGAAACGGCACAGATCAAACGGTGCAATAAGCACACACGGTTAGCAAAAGGAGTGGCTGATGGAAATAATTTTAAAATAACACGAATTTCTAGCATAGACTCTTAATACAGTGACAAGTAGCTAGTGTAGCGTAAGAATAAAGTATGAAAAGATGCGTGGGAAAATAGGGTAAGAAAGTGTGGTTAAAAGAATTGTAACCAACTAGCATTTCTTTGACGGTAGGTCAAAACTAAATAAATTGTTATCATTATTTATTAATTTAATGTATGATATTTTTGATGTTAACTGATAGAGGAACGAGTGGATGAATTTGTAATAAAAAAATATATTGAAATAACTATAGGTATAAGTATAGGTATAGTGTATGCTGATCCAGATCCTCGCTCTTTCAGTGTTACAATACAATAGAATATGATAGGGAGCACGTTCACATATTTATAGCAAAGAACATTGCCAAAAAGTTAAACTTCTAGTTGTAGCTGAAGGCTACATGAAACAGCAATGGAAATCTACTTATAGCTCTTTTGTTTCTGACCTTGTAACCCAAAACAAAATTCATATTCAAGGGCACAATAATATGCATCTGTCCTTATTTAGAATTTTATGCGTCGTACTGTTGAGGTTAACTGATAGAGTAACGAGTGGATGAACTTGTAATAGAAAAATATATTGAAGTAAGCATGAGTATAAGTACAGGTATATTGTACGAGGTTACAATTAAATAAATTGTTATCATTAGTTATTAATTTAATGTATGATATTGTTGAGATTGACTGATAGAGGAACACATTCAAGGGTACAATAATATGCATCTCTCCTTATTTAGAATATTTTTTGTTTCATTAAATTCTATCCTCTTTGTAACAGCGGTGTCCAGGTCACGGATATACAAAAGAAAAGGTGTACAGTTTCTCCTGAAGTAACTACTTCAACAGATATTATCTGAATAAATTCTCATCTGAATAAGTTATTCGATTCAATTTTTATACGGATAAATTCTTACACAAATAATTCCTTATTCAAATAAATATTTATTCAATTGGATATCTATACATTAGTGACGAATAAAATTTTATTTCTTATATTTATTCATTATAGATTATTCGAATAAAATCTTGCAATGTTTTCAATAACGTTATCGAATTCGCGCCCGCTTCGCTCATATCGGTTATATTAAAACGTATTTAGCATCTTGTTCGACAATATATAGTTTATGTATGACGACTAATTTGATCGTTTCGATGCTCAAGCGACACTCTCTACTTATAATTAAAGGCTTGAACCGGAACGCTCGATAATAACGACTGTGAAACCACTTGTAGCGCGTAGTTTTCGCAATATGGATTTATGCTGGAATAAAATAGAATTCACTGTTACGACTCGTTATCACACGAGAAAAAGGCGGATGGATAAAGAAACGTGTATTTATACGGTTCGAGGTTTTGCACCATTGAAACATATTTTTTACTCTATTCATCGCGTTTCACACTCCATACTCGTTTATGTCGATCAACGGTCTCGTGCACTCGTTTCAACTGTGTCACGCTGAAACAATTTATTGCTTTTATGAAAATAATGAACATTACCAAGGTACATTTTTAACGCGTGTTTCTTTAAAACTATCGCCCATGTAATTCATTTAGCGTAGTTACATTTTTTTCGTAAAAATTCTATTCTTAATCTGCCACTGTTTCGTACTGCTCTGTTATAATGTTACTGTAGCTACGATGAAATTAAAAAAAAAAAAGAAAAAAAAGGATCTCAGAAAATAGTTTAATAATAAAAAAAAAGTCATGTGACGAGATCAGCGTCTGGAGAAAAAAATCATTCCTACCCCGAATGAGAAATAAGTAGATAATATCATCTTATACTACAAGAAGGAATTCTATAATTTTATTGAAAATGAAACGCGATAATTGAAGAAATATTTTGAATAAAATTTTTAATCACATTTGAATAATTCGCATGAAACCAATCGCAATTCGTCTCTTTCAGTTTTTGAAGATTCCGTTTTACTATTTTATTTGTAATATTCTTCTAAAATTTTGCAAGTATTTCCTTACGCCTCAAAAAATATTTGATAATGCTCGGTCTTTAAGAAAACTCGAGATTTCATTGAAGCTGAGCTACGATCGTGATTTTAATAAGATCGATCTACTCAAGATTGAAAGAACTAAAATAATCGTGGCATTCTGGAATTCTCCGGTTTTCTCTTATATTTTCTGCTGTCGATGCCGTCTTTGCCGGATATTGCGAGTCCACGGTTGGCCAGCTATCGAGGCTGAAGGACGTTCCACGTACATCGAAATGGACAGCTTTTCAAGCAACCAAAATCCTTCCCAAATTCCCGACCACCGAAAAGCATAAAATTTTTTTTTTTATCCTTGTGTTCAGTTGAATAAAACCCGTCACGGGTTTCTTCTTTCTGTTGGTTTTAAATGCACCTTGTACAAAACTGAACGAAACTAAGCATACATTATGGAGCAACGTGGAAAAAGAAAAAGGTAACAAAAAACTAGAACTCGAGCGTGAAGATATTAATATAAGAAAAGATCTCGTAGTTCGTGTCTGAAATAAATTAATAAAGCCAACGTGAAAAATAGTATACAGAGTTTCGAAACTTCAACATTCCTCTGGCACGGATAACACAGTTAGGTTTCGAGTTTACTCACACATTTTACGATTAGTGAAACAAGATATCTTTCTATTTTGAAGTTTCAAATTTCTTTCTCGCTACAGTAGCTTCGTTAAAACAATATCTTCTATCGTTTAGGAATCGATTTGCAATTGATACTGTGTCTGGTTATTTATTTATTTTACTTGTATCAATGCCACCTATTGACAAAACCCGCAAACACTTAGTTGCCAACCCAATACATCACAATTAAATGTACGAATAAAATAAATAAATAACCACACACAGTATCAATTGCAAATCGATTATAGCATCGCAAAAATATATGCAAATCGATAATAATATTTATCGATCAGATTCCTATAACTTGAGCTAAAAAGCTGTTTTGGAAATTGAAGTATGTCGATAATTCGATCTACATATGTATACGCGTACGATATAAATCGAAAGGCAGAGACGTGGTAAGTTGTTGGACCTGTTCACGACCTGTTCACGACCGACCTGTATCATTCTCAGCCAATATGGCGAAACTTCTTGTATTAACGAGTTCTTCGGTTCCATTTCGCCCCACAAAATTGCCAATAATCGAAGTCGCTCGTTATCGAACTATTTTCTCGTAACTATTTTCCAACAAGGAAAAAATTCCTTCTACTTTGAAATTTTCTTTATTACGCTGGTCATTGGTGAAAAAAAAAGAAAGAAAACGACTAAACCCAAATAATTTGACGTAAACGAGATCGAAGCAGTTTCCAGTTACAACAACTTGAGAGGAACGAAATGCAATTATTGCCGCGAATCAGACGTAATTTTATCGAGTCACGATGTTTTTTGATACTCTACAAATTCTTAATGGCTGTGAGATGAGAATGTTTCGCAGATACTATGTTATTGGTTGGCAACTAAGTGATTGCGCATCTTATCATTTGGTGGTATTGACAAAATCCGCAATCACTTAGTTGCCAACCTAATATATCTCGACGTTGTTATATACTCGCTAAAGATGACGAATGTATGTCAGCTTTTTCACCAAATAAGTTGCCGACAACACCCGAACACAGTCGCATAGTCGGAAAATTACGCGACGGATTGGAGGATCTTGGGATTAATTAAGGTCAGGAGGCAGTCAGTTTAACGATTCGCTCGAATGGGGCCAGATATCGAGTGCTTTCAAGAGTATACTGGTAAAATCTTAGAGCAAGTTTCGATCGATCGAAGAGAGTTACTAGTAATCATATATGGCTAAGTACATTCTCGTGTTATCTTCTTTCGCCATGAGCTTATTCTGACAGACCAGCCAACTAGCAAACTGTGTGTTTCAAATGAAACGAGAAGGGGGGCAAAGAATGGAGAAAATGTTTGTTCGATGAATTTATCACGCGTGCATCTCTCTCTCTCTCTCTCTCTCTCTCTCTCTCTCTCTGTGCGCGCGCGCGTGTGTGTGTTACAAGCAGATGTTATTCTTTCAATTTTCTAGGAATATCGATTTCATACATAAATATCCATGTAAACACGCATACCGATTACTAGCATACACAGTGTTAAATTTTGGTCATTCCGTAATGTTTTTTTTAGAATCCTATTTTCTTGCAAATTAGGAAGATTATTTTTACCTTTTAATGTTAACCCCTTGGCATAGGATGACGAAAATCTTGCGTCTTTTATCTGTTTTACATAACTATTTATAACGCTTATGTGCTGTATTCCAAGTTGTCTAATTCAACAAAGCAATCGATTGTAAATTTTCAATTTGTTCAGGTTAACCGATAGAAAAAGAGAAAAAGAGTGGATTAATTTGTAATAGAAAAATATATTGAAATAAATAAAGGTATAAGTATAAGTACAGTTGTTACGTCGGCCGAGTTTCTACCTAGACCAGGCCATACACCGCGGGCAGGATGGCAACCAGATGTCCGCACATCCTTGCCGCGTACTCTTAATAGCCTCAAGAATCCGTCATAAAACTTAGGAAATTCTGGCTAAGATCCTGCGAGCCAGAACTGTTTAACAACTGTCCTAAGGTTTATCGTTTATTACGGGAAAGTTAGTTTTTCGCACGTACGATGCCTCCTACTATCAACTTTCTCTCGAGGGCGGCTAAGACCCTTCCTAGTCCATCAGCCGTCTTAACAACCAATCAGAAACAATATCTACTGTCCTCACACTCCTACCAAAATCGTCATGAACAAATCCGATGGTCCCGTGCGCTAGACACACCCATCACAAGCTCTCCTCCAACACAGAATCGTAACTAAAGACACAGTCGTCGCTCAACGTTAGATTAGTCAACAAGTCTGTAAAGGATTCTACCCTTAAACATTTACTTAATTCGCACCGACGCGTCAGTGTAATTCTTTATATTTACTAAGCTGTTGGAATAAACTGTAATTTATACTTGTTACATCGGTGTAAATTCAATCAAACCACCCCTATTATTGTAATAGAAATAAGGGGATCGATCGGTTCGTGGCGTTGATCGTTTAATCGTAACGGGAATTTACGACTCCCGTTGACGTGCTTCCTCGAGATCGCGTCTCTCCGCGAACGGTCGTAACAACAGGTATGGTGTATCTGTAGCGACACATGCCGATTCGAATCGGCAGAAACTCGTATTCTTAGACCTTGGAACACCAACGTTGTTTAGTTCGCTAGGTTCGAAGGTAAACAAACTCCGGGCAAAATATTATCGCCGTTATTTCTAACCGTCAACCGGAGTCACGTTCAAACTTTTTATGACACCATCGGTCGATACAAATAGACGAACGTGCCCTCTAGGACATTCAGTATAGCGAGTCACACAGTCGAATAGCGAGCACAGAGTTGAACAGTAACATCGAGCGAGCGACCATTACAACCGGCATACCACTATTCTTTTACTTGTATTTAAAATAATTTTAATATACACCGACTATTACAATTTGATTACTCGTCTCTTTAATAAACCAACACGTATAATAATCCGCTTCAATCCTAGTGATTATTAACGTTTGCAGACGCGAAGAAAAATTAGAAAAAATGGAATAGCTTTGATACAAAGTAGGCGAATATAGTGAACAATTTGTAATGTTTCACGACGATACGTACGATGCATACGTCGATTTGAATTGGCATATGTTATTTTGCATGTAGTATACAAAATGCTCGATTATGCATAGTGTCTCAGAATTTTTGCACGCTTGAAAATATGAAAATTTCAAGGTACGTATAACTTGCGCCGAGCGAAACTGTCGTAAATCTTGCAGCTAACCATTATTTTAGCCCAATTTCCATAAAAAATACTTATCTCGCGGCGACCTCCCGTCGCTCCCGCTTTAGTTCTGCCGCTCACGTACGTATGTATATATTATATATGCGAATAATCATTAAGGAAAGTAAAATATGCCAAGTTAAAAAGCGCTTAAACGCTGGCGTTGAGTTTTAATGAGAAAATCTCGTGAAAAATGAGAACTGTCTTTCGCAAGGATCGTGTCGTAAATATCCGCTCAGCGATGCTACGGTGTTCTTCCGCTCTTATTAACGTTGAAGAAATTTCGTGCAACTTGCGATTTTCAGTTGACATACAGAGACGTGAATGAATGTTCAAAGTGAAGTTTTTGAGCAGCTTCGTTCGACGTTTGCATCGCCAACTGGATACACGCGATCGTAGAAATCTGGATGAGCGCTATCGATTTAGCAAGTACCTGTTTCTCCAATTTCTCTCAACTACCTCAGGCTGGTCGCTTAACTTACCTCGATTAAAAGTTTTTCAAGGAAAAATTTCCGAATTACACAAGATGGAAATAAAAAAAGAGAATAATCGAAATGCGTGTTTTCTTTCGTCTTCGTTTCAGGAAATACATATTTGATGATCAAATCGTTACGATGACATAATTCTTCGACATTGTGCGCGTTGAAGCAGAGGAAAGGGAAAGTTGGAAATAAAATTATACGAAAAGTATGGAAAATTTTACGAGAATATTTCAAGCTGTGGCCTGGATTCCCAAAACGTTTTCGATAAGATTTAGTGTGCTTTTCAAGCAAAATTTAACATGGAGGAGAAAGGCAAGCGAATATTTTTCTTCCACCGTGTTTATCATAGCTATGGAAAATCGATAGAAAAGAAGAATAACCTATTATCCTTGACTCATGATCGATCGGAACTCGCATGGATGAAAATTAGACGAGTTCGATACGCAGTACATTATCATTGTGACATGTTGAAACAACGAAGGCCGTTATCGATCTTTCCGTGAAAGGTCAGCGAATCCCTTCTTCGTCTACGAACAGACATCCAAATTTCCCCCAACGCAACATCTATTTGTCATCGGCAGAGCTTATACCAACCATATGCTTCACCGTTTCAACATTAAATTCTCATTACGATCTAGTTGATTCACGTTCTACAACTACACGAATAACGCACGATCGTTACGTTACCGTCGGTGAACGATGACGGTTATTAAGCGCAAAAGGCAATATAGAAGACGTCAACTATCCTTCCTCGTCCTTTTGTATTATTCATCTTGTACATAATTCAATGAAAATAGAGAACTTTCCTTCACACGGCGTGGCCTTCCACGCACGTGAATTATTCAACTTTTTTGCATGAATAAACAAACACACTGTGAAAATATCTTCTAATTTACTGAACGTGGCAGATTAATTGTTGAATATATGCAGCGAATGACGTGAAGTTACAGACGTGAGATGTGGAATATTATGCAAATTAGGTGCGAGATAACAAATCCGTATCAATGTACGTAGATATATGGCAACTAAGTGATCGCGGATTTTGTCATTCGCTGGTATCGACAAAGTCCGCGATCATTTAGTTGCCAATCCAATATTATATGCATATTATTCGATGTGAATGAGAACGAGTATCGATTAATTTGTATGCTGGCTTCGACGATCGCGCGTATCATCTTTCGTGATTTCAAATCACGGAATTGATATGTAACTCGATAATGCTCGATACATCGAACGGATCGTGTAACTAAATACTTTTCAAAGTTTCGGAGAAACTCGAAACTGATCATCTCGAGCGCCCCTTATGGAAAAGGAAGAAACTAAAGAGGAAAGAAGAGCAGTGTCATACAAGAACAACAGCAACTGGGAAACGACGTCAAAGGGGAAGGAAGTTCAGCGAATTATTTTCTCTTTTTTTTTTTTTTTTTTTATTTTTGTACGTCGAATTCACTCGCGAGGTGGTACAGGCTTGTTGACGCGTAGTCTATACATTTCAGTAAGCTGGAAAACCGCGAGAAAAATGACCAGTTAAATTTAAAGGAAAACTCTACTTTTGTATGTTTTCGTTAGAACGGTAACCTTAAAAACAACTGGTTTTGGGAAACGTTCGATGAAAGTGACGGAGAAGAATAATTGCAACGGTCGTTGGAGAACGTGCTCCAAATGTTTCGAATAAATATTGAACGAAAAAAGTATTTCATTTGCACAGAACGTATCTTTCGATATACAATCGGTAGCGGATTTATCAAAGTTTAGCTATTGACACGGTTTTTTTAACGATCCACTGTACGCGAGAATAACTAGACAGGAAAAAGCATTGTAAACGGAAGTGAAATAAAGCTATACAAATATGTGTACGTGTCTCGTACGCGGAATATAAATCCGACGCATGAAAACCGCGACACTTGGCCAAACGTTAGGCGATCAATCTCTACTATCACATTTGTACTGATAAAAAATAACGAGCGATCGTAATCTCTCAAGTTCTTAGACTGTATATCTCGTAAATGAACGCGACTAAAAACAAGAAACATTTTCTTTGAATTCCAATTCTAAACATTCGTATTATAGAAAGAATGCAATGCTTCCAGGTACTGAAGCTTTTATCGAAAAAATCTACCATATTCTAGACACGTCAGCTTACAAAAAACGTCTTTCAAGGATGAAACGTATCTGTTGAGAATTGTGGATTCTAATCGGCGAAATAAATGTATAGAAACACTTGGATTACATTTAGAATTAATACCAAAATAGTTTCAGATTTATTTGATATGTGATTGACAAGATATTCGCCGATACACATCTGCGAGCGTCTCAGCGCTCTCTTTGTCTCGCCATCTTCTATACCACACTACCAACGGAACAGTTGCTTTCGTCTGTTTTACGAGACGCTGTGCACGCACATACTTCTATACGCTCATACTCATATATGTGTGTGTCACTACTACGCGACTAATCTAGTGTAACACAAAATTATACATATCTCAATAGTATCTCAATAGTATAATAGTAATTGGAAGAACAAACAATTGCTCGGTTGTATAATTAATTGCTTTTTACTCGCAGATATAACGTAGAGATGTGCCATTTGAAGGAATATTCGAAAAGTAAATGAAAATAAATTTATCGTTCTCATGCAATGCAAATAGGTACATATGTATGTGTATGTAAGCGAAACACGCGATTGCTTTGTATCAGAGATACGTATGTACATCGATGTATTGGGTTGGCAACTAAGTGATCGCGGATTTTGTCATTACCATCTGTTACGTCGCGTAAGACGGTCCGTGCGACGGCCCTCATGGTATGACCGCCGAGGCTGACATACCGTTATACTGACCTTCAATAAACCTAAGGAACCACCATAAACCGAATCTTTTTAGCTTAATTTCTATTCACATAAGTATTTTAGGTTTATGGATGGTCCTTAAGACAGTCCTTAGGTTTATTACACGCTCTTATAACTTACGGAGAAAGCGATTGTTTGTCCATTAAAAATAACAGGTATTTCCCATTAAAAAGGACACCCATACCGAGCTTTCCTCCGTAATTGAACGAGACGGGTCAGCACTGTTCGACAAAACGTCGCGCAGTCAACACGACTGTTCCTATCATCTTCGCGTAGTCCTCGCTTCGATCAAAGTGATATTAACTTAGTCTATTCTTTATTATTATTACTCATCTAGCAAGTGTATTATTATTCATCACTTCTATCAATTATATCTTCCCATACGACGGAACCTCCCGTGTAATAAGTTGTTAAAATATAAATATTATAAGACTGTAGACTACAGTTTTATTCCCCAACAAATACCCCTATTATCCCAGAAGAAATAAGGGGATCGACCTGTTCGTGGTGTCGATCGTTATAATCGTAACGGGAATTTACGACTCCCGTTGACGCGCTTCATCGCGATCGCGTCTGGACGACATAACACCATCTAATGGTAAAATCCACAATCACTTAGTTGCCAACCCAATATCTTAAGGAATTGAATAGATCTACGAGAAGGATGGCCTTGCGATTAAATTCACAATTCGGATGTTTTATAAAGGGGCGCGAGGGATATAAAAGTACTTGAGAGAATAGGAAGAGAACGAGACACAGAAACTAGTAAGACATTCCGTGGCATTTTAAATCATTTTATTAGAAGAGGCACAGCTAGGAAATAAGGTTGGCGAGAGTGCAATCTTATATGCTATTTCGAATATGCAATGCAACTCTCGTGCCGTACATTTTCCATCGTATGCAGTATGCAGAATGCAATATGCAGTATGTAGGCAATTTTCGCGGTGAAATTCCCAAGCTTATTGCTACAAAATACTTATCGTGCAAAAACTTATCGCGGTAGTTCCGTAAATTTTCACATCAAAAGAAACGGATAAAATGGATGTTAAAATACCAACAACAACTTTCGACATTGTGAGCCATCAGCTAACACCAACTTAAACCTAGCAACGTAACAGCAAAGGAGAACTTAAAAAGGAAGAGTTTGCAAAGTGTTTATAGTATAAAACGACGCATAGAGGTCATTGAGATGCGAGCACCTGCGAGTTTAAAATAAAAGCAGCCAGAGATTAGAAGCAACTCCTGTTTCTCAGGCGAAATTTTCTACGTTACTAGATCCGTGTCAAAAGGCTGTTTAAAGCAAAACAACTTTTGCAACTGTATCAGTGTGTTCATGAAAAGCATTGGAAGGACTGTGAAAACTCGCTTTGATACTTTACGTTGAAAAAAGAGATTAACAAAATATGTTGTCGCTCCACAAGGAGTAATTTGAAACCACGATGTATAATAGTAGAAAAGGACACCCAATATCGTATGCTCGTCAGCCTGGTCCTTCAAAGGGCGTTTTCGTCCAGATATCGATGCATACTAGCTAATTCAATCGTGAAACACTTTACGAGCTGTACAAAGTCTTCTCAGGACGCTACAACACCATCTATTATCTATCAGTGGTTCTTCCATTGTAAATACAATATCTCTATTAAACAATTCTAACATTATGCGAAATATACTCTAGAAAATATATATATGTCCATATACACAAATAAGTTACTTCTCATTAATATTTGAATCGTATATAATAAGTACGTTCTATGTATAAATGTTACATAACGAAATGTGTTTTATATGTGAAAGGAATTACAAGATATAATGGAACAATATAAAAGCAAATAAATAATACAAGGGACCATTAATTTGTTATTTAATTGAGATAAATACGACAAGCAATGGAATGCAATATTGTGCCAATGTCAATACGATTAAGAACCACTGGTCTACATAGGAGCTGCGTCGAACTGAACATAAAGAGGTAGACAGAGAGAGATGGAGAGAGAGAGAGAGAGAGAGAGAACGCGATCGATAACAAGTCGATGGCAAGTAGAATTTTCCTTTGGGAAATCAAAGTCCAAACTTAGGGAAGTTCGATTTATTAGTTTTTTATGACACAACATAACGGTTTATGTTTCCTTACCGATTTATTGGGTTAGCAACTAAGTGATTGGGGATTTTGTCAATGGGTGGTAGTTGTTAACCCAATATTTTCACGAGTGTGAATTGTCGCGACCCGGTGAAACGCGATAGCCTTGTAAAAATCAAAATATGACGATTCTAAATTCAAATAGAATATCACGCTGCTGATCAAAAATTTGTTTTATAGCGATTTGTTTTTTCCAGCGTTACAGAGCCATAAATTAGCGATAGAAAAACCAAGGGGGTCTAACGAACGTTTCGCGGACCATCGAAACAACAACGTAGAGAGTGTCCAGTGTGAGAAAACAGTAACAGCGTGGCCATCTTGGACCTGGGCCCTGGCGACACCCCCCCCCCCATAGGAGCCAAACCCATAGTATATAAACATTCCTAAAATCAGCTCTCGACATTCTCTATTCTAACACTCTGAACAGAAGACTAAAAAGAAAATATTCCACTGATCTAACTAAAGAAATAAAATAGTCAAACTCGGAGATGGCATCCCACTGGAGATAGCCATCCACATGTTATTTAACAATTAAGTTAGAAAAATTTACCAAATGTCCAGCTGGACAAATCGTAAAGTACAAATTTAATAATAAAAAAAAAGAACACTGAACCGTCACTCTGTTGGATTTGTAAAATAAATTTGACTACTAAATATATCTAAAGTTTAATTCTTTATCTTATTTGTGAAACGTTCGAACTGTTACGCGAGATCACCGGTGATCTATCAATTTCGTGATTTCTTGCGTCTCTTACATGACACTAGCGTAGACCTTTCGAAGGATTCTTCTCCGATATCAACTATTTCTGCGTGCAGCGTGTATCTCAGTTCAGTAGTGAAAGATAATTCACCATTATACGAGCTTTCTTCGGCAATACTTTCCTCCTGTGGTGAAATTTTGAAACAAAATAATGCTACGTTTGAAGAAGCGTTCTACTACGAGAAGGGAGAAGAAAATTTAATCAACCAATGAGAATCTTAATTTACCTAAGAGAGGGAAAGTTGCTAGTAATAAAAGAATGAGGCGAAGGAGCCAAAAAAGAATTACAGCACGAAAGTATAATATCAGGACAAAGATTGAAATGTTTCCTTAGTAGGAATATAAATATTGAGACATGTATAATTTTGTGTGCTAGACTAGATTGGCCGTGTAGCAGTGGCACGCGTATGTAAATATGAGTGTGTGGAAGTATGTGCGTGCGCGGCGTCTCGAAAAACAGACGAATGTAAGTGTACCGTTGGCAGTGTCGTATGGAAGATGGTGAAATAAAGAGAGCGCTGAGACGCGTGCAAATTTGTATCGACGAATATCTTGTCAATCACATATCAAATAAGTCTGAAACTATTTTAATATGAATTCTAAGTGTAACCCTTAGTGCTTCTTTACTTTTATTTCGGCAAATAAGATCCACGATTCTCAGCAATAAATATATACTATGAAGAAATTCTAAGATATCCTCGAATGAAAGTCATCTTGAAATATATAACATGTCCTAAGCTAGGATTCTAAGAATGATAATTTTAGAATAGGTAAAGTTGAAACATAAGCTGCCCAATATACACATTTGTGACGTGAACCGTTGTATTATATACATCATAGGTAGACGTACGTATGCTTAGAGAGATCCAGAGGTGGTCTGAGTTTTATTTAGGGCCAACTGTCACCGCTCCTTCGAGATCTCTTTTGAACGTCAACAGCGGTTACCCTGCTTTCAGCGTACTTGCTCGATCCATCAAAATCAATTCCTGACAGCTTATCGAACCGCATCGAAAAAACTCATCTCTTGTCTCTGCCTTCTCGTTTTCTCTTTTTCAGCTTGCGTGGCACGGAGTTTCAACTCCTAAATCGAGTGTAAATGACATCTGCTTCCACTCAATGGAAAACCTTCCATAAGCTTTTCTTTGATTCTTTTAATTCAACAAAGAACACCAATTCCTCTGATATTGGGTTGGCAACTAAATGATTGCGGGTTCTCTCAATACCACCTAATGACAAAACCCGCAATCACTTAGTTGCTAAGCCAATAAAAAGTTTTTGCCAAATAAAACATTGAGGAACATGTTAAACTCTGAAGATTTGCCAATTTAATTGATCAATCTTTTATCTCGTAGGATACGGTAGCTTTACGCCACGAGGCGTAGTATAGATCGTATTTCTGACCGTCGCTCGTGGTCCTACAGCGTCGCAATGTATCGATGAACGTGTCACGTCGGAGACACAACAGATCGCGAAATTAACGGATCGCCAGTGATTTCCTCGGGTCGCGGTTCGAACGAAATGATTCTTCCACGAATAGGATAAAGAAACTAGAATTTCGTATGCGACAATGACGTTTATTGCAGAAATCCAACTGAGTGACGGTTACAATATTGTGGTTTGGAATATCAGAACAGACTGACTCGAGGTGTTACAACGAACTGTCTTAGCGCTGGTTTTTGGAAGGTCCTTCTACCGAGAGTCTAGTCTCTTTGGAGGGGGCTTTGTTATTGTTTTAATAGATGTGGCATGCGGCGTGTTCGGTCGAGCTGGCTACTGAGCGGGTGGTCTTCTTAAGTGTGTGACAAACGCATAGTTGTAACCAAGCAGTGAGTTCTAGAAACGTCGATTCTGGACCGTTATTTCATACACATAAAGGTGGCACACGTGATCATAGGGCAAACGGTGGCGTGATCCGAGCGTAGTGGGGGGTCGTCTCCCCGAGAAAACAAAGAAACGATCTAAGGGCGATCAGTCTCTTTTGAGAATTCTAACTGCACGTATCGAGAGGTCTAACGAATATCGAAAGATATCACAAAGTCGAGTCAAATTTTCTGTAACGCGTTAGTTGTGTTCTTCGTCAAATATTTTGTAACGTCTTTATTATTACATAATTTATTGTTAAATATGTAACCTATATTAACCTGTTAATACAGTGTTAATTTCATCGAACCACCTCTGTTATCTTAAGCGAAACAGGGGAACGACTAATTCGCGGCGTCGATGATACGAATCGTAGCGAGAATTTACGCCTCTCGCTGACGCGTTTTCCTCGCGACCGCGTCTCTCCGCGAACGGTCGTAACAAGTAGATACGATGGAAATCTAATAAACAAAGCAGGAAAAAGCAATGTAAGTTTTGTCGATGTTTGAAGTAATACGTAGAATGGTAAATGAAGAGGAATATTTCAGATGACCGTTTTCGCTATCAACGGAATTTCATTGCTAAATTAAGGGTCTCTTAATTAGGGAAGAATGGAAGGCAACGGAGCATAAAGCTGTCGAGCAAGCACAATTTCTCTGGGCGATATTAAAACGACGCCTAATATCCTGGACGGCTTGATATTAAGAGGATGACGAAGGTGAATCCCAAAGGAAAGCTGAAATGGGGTGAAGAAAGGGATCGTAAGCCGCTTACGGTTTCACGATGTCACGAAACGAACGAGCCACCAACTGCTTGTCGTTTTAGCAGCACGCATAAACCGCACTCTACGTGGCTAGGATTTACAGACCTAGAAGATTCTTGAAATTAGACCAGCTCGCATATATGCCCTCCATGATGCACGGATTAACTTGTTTTCCTACAAACATAAATTTCCTCCAAATTGCCAAAGTTGGCAACTAAGTGATTGCGGGGATTTTGTCAATACCACCTAATGAGCCCAATATATGCATATTACTCTGTTGCTTAAATAATTATCAGTTTCACTGTAATTTCAGTAGCGTATGGTTAATTGAATTACAATTCAATTGATCTAACTAAAACACTAAAACGTCTTGATTATATAAAATAAATGCGATGTCTTTTGTAAAACTTTACACCTGTTCCATGGTAGATCTTTTTCAGATTTTTCACCAGCGATATCTCAACGTTTCGCTGTTACGTAAACTTGATTTTAGCCAAAGACGAAAACACTGTTGCTTCATCGTTCATTGCAAATTCTCCAACTCGTTAACTTTCGTACAAAATTCCTGACATTTTGTCGAAAAGTTTCCAACTAAATTTCACCTTACTACGAGCTAATTTACAAAGGATTTAACGAGGATATCCAAGTGCATATCCATGTAAAAAGACAAGTGCCTTTCAATTAAATTGAAATGATTAAATTTATAACGATGATCAATGTGAACGCATGATATGCGTTATGGCATATAAATACAAATAAATATTAAATTCGTTCAGAGTTCACAGGTTCCAGTTCCAACTCAGACCTTAGAATCCCTTTAGTTGTTCTACTTATGGGAATTTATTTGCACCCACCCAGCCGTCTCACTATGTAAGGATAACATGGGGCTTATTCTTTTAAACCTAACCTGTAAATCGGCTTACTTTAACGACTATCCTTTCACGATCTTATACATGGCGAGAGGAAGTTTTAAGGAAATTGGAACGGGAAAAGACAGACGATGAAGACGGTTTTCATTATACTCGTGGATATCCTTGATCCTTAATCCTTGTGGAAATTTCACGCGATCTGCTACCTTGTGCCCTACAACATGTCAAATGTAATCAGACACCACCTCCAACTAGTAGGGGGATTTCGACGCGACGAGAAGCGTTAACCTCAACAGTATGCGCATGGCTGACTAATAAAGATAGACTAATCGCGTTAAACTAACTTATTATCTAATAATCCAATCTATTATAAACTAATTGAAGCTTTTTCGATTGCCAGTAATGAATTTATTCATCGGACTCGATTTTATTTATGTAAATAAAATAAAAACGTCCAGTAACGATCATCGTCTCACTAATTTTTTTAGCATCTAATATTCAACACCACGTTAATTTAAGCGATTTATTTATCGTATTTTTATAAATTTTCGCTCGATTTTTTAAGTATTAGGATTTTGTCAATACCACCTAATGACAAAACCCGCAATCACTTAGTTGCCAACCCAATATATCGGTCTGCTTTTCTTCCAGCATCTGTTATAAGCGAAAGTGAAAGTTGACGAATCTATGCCATTAAATTGTTAATAATATTTGTTAGACGATGAATAAAGACAATATAAACGTACGAACGAGAGAGATTTTGTTGGAGGAAAATCGGAATGAGTTGCAGGATTTGACATTACCATCGAGTTGTTTGAAGGAAAAATGTTTCTTGTCAAAGGACTCCGCGTACCTACTGGATCGTGTTACTTTGAATAATGCCTCTACTTTCTTTATAGTCTTATCAGCTCATCTTTAGCTTGCTTTATAAACTCCTTTTCTTCTCCCATTTTTCAATAACAATTTCCTATTAGATAGATTCCAAGATACCAATATAACTATGTTTGTTATCGAGGAACCGATCGAATTAATTAAACATTATATTATAAATAAACATTATATAAAATAGAATCGAGTAGAGACTTTTTGGCAAAACATCTCTTTCCATTGTTCCGCGCTACTTTTACTCCTTGTATAGGACTAACAAAGGTAACAGTTGGTGGTAGTAGCTACATCCAGCGACGAATGCATGAAACAGATCCAGAGGGAATATGAAGTTCCTAAGATTCAATCTGCGAGGCTTCCAAGGGATCGTTAAGATCCCACGCGTATGACAGAATGGAGCAAGGATTCTCGCTAGTAAGCCTCTTACTTTATTCGGGAATAAAAATCGCGGTGGCATTTCAAGAGAGAAAATAGCGAAGAAGCAGGATCTCTCCTTCTAAGGTTTTTAAAGCCATTACTCTCCCTTTATTCATGGCGGTTTCGCGCGGAACCAAAGGAAAGTGCTTCCTTCGACTAGCACGGAATTAAGGCTTTCAAGAAGCAAAAAGGAAGCATATCCTAGATCAAAGAATAAAAGAAGAGTTTTTCGCCGAAACTGTGATCGTGGTTACGCTTTTGTTGCCACTTTTGAAATACCACGCCAGGAAATCACCTCTTAACCTCCACTTTCTAATAAGTTAAACTTAATTTAGCTATAGCTTCGATGTTTCAGCATATGACTGTACCTCGGAACCACATCTAATTCTCTTTGACAACTAGCACAGTTGTTAACGTGTGGCGGATAATTAAATGTATTCTTGCGATGGCCAAATATATTTAAAATCGTTCTAAGTGCACAGTACAGAGTTAATCGTCGTTCGCTCAATGTCGCTCGTATGGTAGATAATATGCTTACTGAATGCTTCACGCTAACTGTCCTAGAGAGCGTGTCCGTTTGTTTATACTGGCCGAGGAGTAGCGGAAAGTTTGAATTCGACACCGGTTGACGGTTGCACGTAACGGCGATATTATTTTGTCTGGAGTTTGTTTACTTTTAAATCTTGGACATCGAAAAGGTTAATACTCCGAGGCAAAACAACATGAGTCACTCTCGACTCGAAGTGTCCTATGACTCATGTGTCGCTACAAATGTATCAAGTTTTCAAGAGCGAGGAGCTGGTTAGCACGCGATACAAGATGACGGGAATTTTCATAATAAAATAAGGGAGGAAAGGCATGACCACATTACGACCTCGTTAAGATAATTTAAGTGCCTCGAGATCAGAAGATTTAACTTGCATTTCCTCGAACCTTCTATTATTAGCCCATATTCCTTGTGACATAAGTTGACTCGAAGCAAGCGAACAGCGCACTGCGTTTAATTAGAGCAATTAAATTGAAATAGGAATTTCCAGTAAATTATACTGCGACGCGTCTCTATAGTCTCACTGACGCGCTATTATTATGCGAAGCAGCCTGGCGACCCGTCTTCTGCCGGAATTGAATTATTGATTTCGGCCAACGAATCGCGAACAAAACATGACGAGAGAATAATACGAGTTGATAAATATTCATAGGTTACAAAGAGAAAAAAAAATGGAATATTATGAAATAAATTCGCGTATCAGTGAGAAATAGAAATTTAAACGAATGAGCTGGCAACCGTTCCATTACAATTCTCCCGTTTTATCGAATTAATTCCCAGTTGCAACTGTTAATCCTTGCGTAACAAAACACGTACAAAATATGTTGTGAAAATAAAGATTGCAGAAATTAACTGAAACAAAATGATGGAACAAGCAGGACAAATAAATGTATTGGGTTGGCAACTAAGTGATTGCGGATTTTGTCATTACCATCTGATGACAAAATCCGCAATCACTTAGTTGCCAACCCAATATATCAAAGAAGAATCATATAATTATTACTAAAAAAAAAAAAAAAAAAAAAAAAAAAGAAACGAGCATACTCTTTGAAAAAGATACAATAAAATACTTTGTAACAGTTTCTTTAATGGAAAAAAGAAAAGGGTAGATGATCGATGGTTGATGTCGCACTTAACTCAAGGTAATTCGGAAAAGCAAAGTAATCGTTAAATGCCGTGCTCAAACGAAGTTATTTGCACTCTCTGCAAACGTACCAGTGCTTATACCAGAGACCATTTCAAAAAGGTAGCGAATGCTAGTTGCATATTTCACGAAGGTACGACCATATGTTTATTTTCTGGTATACATTTTAAAATAAACATTAGCTTACCACAGCACAGGAAGTTCACTTGCTATTAATTATTTGTAATGCGGTTACGACATTCGTAAAATTATCACGACACAGGTGTACTATGTAGGTTTATTCAAGCATTAGGTTGGCAACTAAGCGATTGCGGATTTTGTCAATAGGTGGCCTTAGCACATTCTTTTGTTCTGTCAGTCTGTTCAAAGCACCTAAACTATATTCTTTTCTTGTTGTTTGGTCTTCCACCTTTAATTTAGTAAAAAAATTGTATCGATTAATTATTTAGTTTCGTTTTTAACCCAATTTAAAAATGGAAGAACAAGACGCGGATTTCAGACATATTTTATTGTATTATTTCCGAAAAGACAAAAACGCATCGCAAGCGCACAAGTTATGTGCCGTATATTTGAATGAAGTCTTGAAAAAACCGCAGTGTCAAAATTGGTTTGCCAAATTTCCTTCTGGTGATGTTTCATTGAAAAATGGTCAACGATCTGCCCGTTCAGTTGAAGTTGACGAGACCCATATCAAGGCCATTGTCGATTCAGATCGTCATAGCACAACACGTGAGATTGCAGTGAAGCTCAATGTATCGCGTACATGCATTAAAAAAAAAAAAAAAAAAAATTAAAACAGCTCGGCTATGTCAAGAAACTGGATTTATGGCTCCCTCGTCAGCTTAAGGAAATTCATTCGACGCAACGCACTAGTATCTGCGATTCGCTTCTGAAACGCAACGAAATCGATCCGTTTCTGAAACGACTGATCACTGGCGACCAAAAGTGGATAGTTTATAACGACGTTAATCGGAAAAGATCGTGGGTGATGCAAGATGAACCAGCCCAGACGACACCAAAAGTTGAGATTCACCAAAAAAAGATTATGCTGTCTGTTTGATGGGATTATAAAGGAATTCTGTACTTTGAACTTTTACCAAGAAACCAAACGATTAATTCACACGTGTATGTTCGACGACTCGCCAAACTGAACGATGCAATTTAAGAAAAGCGGCCAGGATTGACAAATCGTAAGGATGCTGTTTTCCAGCATGATAATGCAAAGCCCCACACATCTTTGGTCACTCGCTACAAATTATTGGAACTAGGTTAGGTTAGGAACTAGGTTGCGCCTTCAGATTACAATTTATTACGTTCCATGCAAAACTCCTTGAATGGTAAAATATTTAATGACGCTGATGACGTGATATTACGTTTAATTCAGTTTTTTGTTGGCAAAAATCAGAAGTTTTATGAACATGGAATTATGACACTGCCTGAAAGATGGCAAGAGGTCATCGACAAAAACGGATAATATCTAATTGAATAAAGTTTTAGTTCTAAGCAAAAATTTTGAATTTTCTTTCTAATAGTTGCCAACCTAATAGGCGCGTTGCGAAATTCGTGCACTTTTGAAGTTTTCTAGAAAACATAAGACAAGAGTAGAATTAGATTAAGTAGATACAGTGCTGGACAAAAGTATTGGCACAGCAAGATTGTTATGATACAAATGCTTATAACTATTAAACAAATTGATTTAAACAAAAAACTTTTTGACGTATTTATTTATTATCTATCCTAGTTTATTACATAACAAGAGCAACAATATAAATAAAATAATACGCAAAATAATAACAAAAATATATTTTTTGAACATTTTATGGGTGGACAAAAGTATTGGCACAGCATGGAACAAACAATGTATCGTCGCCGTTTTCAACGATTTCCGATCGTCATTTGGAAGTAGCGAAGGGAAATCCCCCGTTAGTCTTTTATTATAACACTCGATCAGTGAAACTGGAGACTTCAGTTACAGTGCTGGACAAAAGTATTGGCACAGCATGATTGTTATGATAGAAATGCTTATAACTACTAAACAAATTGATTTAAACAAAAAACTTTTTGACGTATTTATTTATTATCTATTCTAGTTTATTACATAACAAGAGCAACAATATAAATAAAATAATACGCAAAATAATAACAAAAATATATTTTTTGAACATTTTATGGGTGGACAAAAGTATTGGCACAGCATGGAACAAACAATGTATCGTCGCCGTTTTCAACGATTTCCGATCGTCATTTGGAAGTAGCGAAGGGAAATCCCCCGTTAGTCTTTTATTATAACACTCGATCAGTGAAACTGGAGACTTCAGTTATTAAACAACAAAAAACCAAGAAAGAGTAATAATGTCTAGAAAAACGAAAGAAACCACAATTGAAGAAAGAAAAATAATATTAAATTTATATAAGATGAATAAATCTTACAACGAAATTGCACAAATCATAAACAGAAGTCGTTTTACTGTGCGTTCAGTCATAAAACGCTTTAAAAGTGAAGAAAATCTAGAGAATCAAATTAGGAGTGGTCGCCCTTCTAAGGTAACAATTCGAGAAAAAAGGAAAATCGTAAATATTGTAAAGAAGGATCCAAAAACTAATTCGACTGAAATTGCTTCGATGTTAAAAGCTGAGTGTGAAAAAGAAGTAAGTACCAAAACTGTACGTAGGGTATTGAAGGATGCCGGTTATTCTGCCCGTGCAGCACGAAGAAAGCCCTACATCAGTAAAATAAACCAAAAGAAAAGAGTGGAATTCGCGAAAGAGTTTGTTACGAAAGATACTGATTTTTGGGAAAAGATCATGTTTTCAGATGAAAGTAAGTTTAATATTTTTAAATCTGACGGCAGAATATTAGTATGGCGAAAACCCAACACAGAGATGGACGAACTGAATCTGCAAGCCACCATGAAACATGGGGGTGGTGGTTTAATGGTGTGGGGATGTATGGCATCATCGGGTGTAGGAGAACTTATATTCATTGATGAGATAATGGATAAATATGTATATTTAAATATACTCAAGCAAAATCTTTTGAAAAGTACTCAAAAATTAAACCTCCCCAGGGATTTCTATTTTCAGCAGGATCGAGATCCTAAACATATGGCGTATATTGTTCGTCAGTGGATAATATATAATACTGCCCACACATTAAACACACCACCTCAAAGTCCCGATATGAATCCCATTGAGCACGTGTGGAACGAATTGGAAAAAAGAATTAGGAAACATAATATCACAAGCAAGTCTGAACTGAAGAAAGTTCTTCTGCAGGAATGGAGCAATATTGTACCTGAATTCACTAAAAAATTAGTCCACTCGATGCCCAGAAGATTAAAGGAAGTCCTTAAAAGAAAAGGACTGCCAACAAAATATTAGAAGTTTATTATGTAATTAGTTATAAGCGTAAATATTCTACTGTGCCAATAGTTTTGTCCACCCATAAAATGTTCAAAAAATATATTTTTGTTATTATTTTGCGTATTATTTTATTTATATTGTTGCTCTTGTTATGTAATAAACTAGAATAGATAATAAATAAATACGTCAAAAAGTTTTTTGTTTAAATCAATTTGTTTAGTAGTTATAAGCATTTCTATCATAACAATCATGCTGTGCCAATACTTTTGTCCAGCACTGTAAGTATAATTAATCGATATGGAGGACAAATCGTTAGATGGGAGATTTACGTAGATCAAAGAACCTGGATGAAAATTATTGCAATCTCGCATTATCATTCATATAATTACGATAAGAATTTAATTAACTCATGAAGCATCCGCTCGTGAATGAGTAATGTATTACAGAATAACGAAGCGGGATTAATCCGTGAATATGACAAGCATAATTATTCATTATGCATAGCACAGTGTTGATCAATCGCTGGATTCTAATTTTTAATTCCAGTTATGCAAATTTTTCGTTAATTAACCGTGTCTATTGCGACACCTTCGTACTTTCGTCAAACTAAAATAAAAATCTCTACAAAAGTAACTTACAGAACGCAAGTAAACTTTACAAATTCTCACCAACGTTCTCATAGTTTAAATATTTTTATATTAAGTTGGCAACTAAGTGATTGCAGATTTTATCATTAGGCGGTAATGTAGTTGCTAACCCAATATTTAAAACCGCCAATTATCATTTTCTCGGTTTCTTTTTGTAAAGATATAGGAGGGATTCGGAAATACAAATAATTCACTTTATTCAGCACACAACAGTTGCACACGTATCTTATATTCTGAAGACCTCGTAAACCTACTCGCAAGCACGCTTGTTGTCAACCGACTCTTCCAGATGCTTCTCAACGACTGCCAATCGTCTTTTGTCCCAACTATGGCCTGGGCACTCTCTGACGCTTACACACACATTCACATGTACAGTGTAAATGTATCATCTTCCTAACACTTTTCTACAACTCATTCTTAGGCAAAGACTGCAACAGTAATTATTAAGCAATACGAAGTTTAGTCAGTTACTAAACTAAATTAAAACGCAAACGTATGATTCACGTTCATAGTTCTAAGTAGCTCACAGTATCTCTAAGACGATTGTCCATTGAAACTAGACGTACAACAGGTTGCAGGGTTATTTCCATTTCTGTTGTGGCTTGCATTTATTCGGCCTGTATTTCAACATAAACAGACGTCCTCGGGGACATTATCGTTAAAACCAGAATTTATTTTCCATTGTATTTTGCGTTAAAAAATAATCGCAGTAATTCTAATTGTAATCCTTACCTTGCTATTCCATTTCACAATCGGTGATAATGATAAATGATAAATTGATGGATACTTCTTCAGCGACTACCTTATAAAAGAAGAAACTCGCATAGGCGTCAGCGTAAATGACCCCGCGCTTGACGAATGGCGCGAGCAGAACTGCCATGTGATTATCAAATTGCTTGCTCGCGTGCAGCCAACTATCGATCAATTTCTATATTGCCAGGTATCAAGATCAATTGTACAATGGATTGAACATGCTGCCAAGATAGATCGGAATATTTGTTCGGACAGTCTCGCTTCGTCAAATTAAAACAAAGTAAATAACGGAATTTCATTTCACTCTGGTTAACACATTGTTGACCGGTCACGAGTTAATTCGTGTTTTCGTGGTCAAATGTTACCGACCGGCCACGACTAAACTCGTGATACGCTTTTTTTTCGCATCAGCGTCGTTTTCTCAGTGCGCTGTTGGAGATGGTATAGTGCAATTGTTGGTCAGCATAGCTCAAGCTGTGCCTCTCGCTTATAAGACCGGTCAAGTTGCGTCCTTTGTTGTAAAAAAAAAAAAAAAAAAAAAAAAAAAAATGTCAACGATGACGGAACGTATCAATGAAGAATCTTTCAATGAATTATAGGCGGATGTTTTATCTGATTGTCCGAGTAATTGTGAATAAAATTGTAGTGACTTGGAAAATGATACTGTATCAGAAGGTAGCTAATCTGATATTAGGCCACCAAAATATCGTTAAACCTACGCGCATATTGCAATACAATAAGCACATGAAGTGGGTAGATAATGCAGATCAGTATTTGGCGAACAGCAGTATTTTAAGAAAATCTTTAAAGTAGTCCAAAAAATTACCATTTTTTCTGATAAACTGCACCTTGCTCGATGCATATAAAATGTACCTATCTGCCAGAAAATAAAACAAAATACAACAAATTTCTACTGCAAGTAGCTAAAGAACGGATAACTGTGGATTCCAAAGAATGCAGCACTGTACCTGACGCTTCTGGAACTTCTTAAACAGCTCCTTAGTATAACGATGCACCCTTCAGGCTTTCCGGACAACTAAGAGACCACGTGTTAGAAAAAATAGTCACTGGCAGAAAAACAAATCCGACTAGAGCGTGTAGAGTGTGCTGTCCAAAAGGAAAACACAGCAAAGCTAGATATATTTGCAAAAGCTGTTGTGTACCATTACACGTAGGTGATTGTTACACTGTTTATCATAGGAAAAAGAAATATTAAAATTTGAATAATAAATAAAATTTATTAAAGTTTATTTATATTGTTTTACTTGCACATCCAATTATGAAATAATAGCCGTTGATATGAGAGAAATTCTCAGTAAAATTGCCGGTCAACAATGTGTTAAATATAGTTATATTGTATACAAATTGGCAAATTGAAAGGCAACATATGGTAACGCTGTAGTATCGTTAGCGTAATATCATATGATAGCTAGCTTTAATTATCCTACTTCCACATAGATAATTGCATAAATGAAATTATATTTACACAACGCGACATAAACCAATACGTACACTGATCGATCCCATTTTTTTAGTCTTTCATTCTTCATGGTTCCATCCTTGGAAAATGTAACCTCCTTTTTTTTTAGGATGTAGGATACGCGGATTGCAGATTTTGCCAATAGGTGGTATTTCTTATTGTTACTCTATCAAATTCCAGGAATGAAAATTATACGAGAATTAGGTTTGCAAGTTGACGGCAGCGATATAGATAGTAACGATAAAGGGAATTTAATTTTAATAATGGAAGAAAAAGCGGTACGAAGTTATCGTACGCAACAATTAACATTACATACTAACATAATAATGGATTTTATTGTTAACCAGATCTATTGAGTTGGCAACTAAGTGATTCCGGATTTTGTCAATAGGTGGCATTGACAAAACCTGCAGTCACTTAGTTGCCAACCCAATACATCACAATTAAATGTTCGAGTAAAGTAAATAAATAACCACACACAGTAGCAATCGTAAATCGATTCCTAAACGATAGAGGATATTGTCTTAACGAAGATACTGTAGCGAGAAAGAAATTTGAAACTTCAAAATAGAAGGATATCTTGTTTCAATAATCGTAAAATGTGTGAGTAAACTCGAAATCTATTTGTGTTATCCGAGCCAAAGGAAAGTTAACGTTTCGAAACTCTGTATACTATTTTTCACGTTGGTTTTATTAATTCATTTCAGGCACGAACAACGATATCCTTTCTTATAGTAATATCTTCACGCTCAAGTTCTAGTTTCTTATTATCTTTTTCTTTTTCTACGTTACTCCATAATATACAGATTTTGTAATACCATCTGTTGACAAAATCCGAAATCACTTAGTTGCCAACCCAATAGTAAGAACCTGGCATTCGTATAAAATTCCAATAGACATCCTTGGAACAAAGAAATGGAATTTTCCGCAGGTCAGACAACCGATTCTATCGCGTATACATAGGTAACGAGAGCGGACCATAGAACGTGAGAGCGACTTTAACTTCGTTAAGGATAACGCGAAAATCAAGTTAAACGATCCTCGCTATTTACCCCTTCTCACTCGCTGTCTCACACTACAGGATCCACTTAATTACAGGCCACTCTAGCAATTCACTCTAACGCCAATACCGTTTAACGTAATTTTTTGTTTAACGTAACCCGATTTTCGCGATATCAAGATTCTGCTGAAAAAGATGAAACCAATTATTATACTATTATATCGGTATGTATGTGCACACACGTACGAATGCAGGATTATACATATACATGGTGAGAAAGCAACTGTGCGAATAGTTAAGACCCAAATGAAAGAATTATCGAACGAATTAAAGAACAGAATGGTTGTAGAGAATGAAGGAAACCAAGGCTGTTGATTCCGAGGATGAAGAACCTAACCGACATTTCTTTTCACTCCGCTGCACTCTGCGACTGCGTTCCAGATTTTTATGACGTATGCAGCGTGATAAAGTACACTTAACCCGAGCTCTTTTTGTTCCCACGGGTATTTCAAGTAACACACCGGAACGCTTTTTCTTTGAATTTTAAAATAACCCAGCTAACACGACCCATATACGGCACAGCTCATACGCATTGTGTTCACACTAATTGAAATGTAATGCAAAGTGTAATCCAAACTCGATGCACGTTTTTTTATAAAAATCTAGTCGAACTCCTTTGCTGGTTCTTCCAGTGTGCTACTATTCTACACATTTCCAAGAAATCACGTGGCACTAATTATTAGGAAAATATTGGATTGGCAACTAAGTGATCGCGGATTGTGTCAATAGGTGGTATTGACAAAATTCGTAATCACTTAGTTGCCAAGGCAATACGATCGTCACAAGGGTAACAAGGCTGACGAAGAACTCGGATAAGCAATTTGAACGAGACTCTTGGCTCGGTTCGACCAAATAAACGGAGACGTAAACGAAAATGGACGTTCTTTCGCATTGAACGTGGCAACTAATCGAACAATCGAGGGGTTTGAAGGTAGCTGCGCGGAACAATGTCCCATTATGAATTATATGGCCGCTCGTTTGGAAATTTGCCGGATTATCAACATCGTCTGGCGTTCAATCGCGATTATATGGAAGGGGAAGCGTGAATAATAGGAATCGAATGGCATCGGCTGTGAATTAACGTCGCAATACAACAAAGCTAGAAGCCACCATCTATCATAAATTACACGCAACAAGACTTTCGACTAGATATTGCCAATCGCTTACTCACCGAACGGATTAATTTAAATACACGCGTTTTAGACTACTGTTACAAATACTCGTCTGTTACTAACATTTTTTATTTTTATTTTCACATTTTTCATCCGTGCTCGCATTACTTATTACGTTATTATATGTCGCGTTAGCCGTAGAAATTGGGCTAGGGGCACATGAGGATTCTTCGCGGGTATTGGTCATCGTTGATGCACAATCGCGACGACGTTTATTCGCGCAAGTTTGAATGTCACGGGCACGAACGGGTTGATAAGTAACCGCGGTGGTTGGACGTTAAGGACAATGGCCTTCGGTTCAACAACAAATCCGCGGTTAACGGGATAACAGTCATGTCTCTCCAGAATCTAAGTTAGACTCTTCGTTAATTAAGGTATTCGCTGATCGCAAACGTTATACTCGCTTGATGATATCGCACGAGAATGTGTCTCTCCGTCATCGTGATGCTGCAGAGGTAAACTATGATGGGGTGTGTCTCAGGGCGCGAGATCATCGGACTCGTCGAGGACAACCCTCGTCCAGGAAGTGAGGGAAATGGACGTTGCTGTTAATTGGTTAATTTTTATGTTGGTGGTTAGAAAAGGATGCTAGACGCCCTTGAGAGAAAGTTGGTAACGGGATGCGTCGTTCGTGAGGAAAAGCAGATTTCCCATATCTTCCCGTAGCGGGTGATAGATTTGGGGACTGTTAGGATAGAGACTGTTTGTTCGTTTGGAAGACCTTAGTTAACTAAATGTCCTGTGAAGATGCATCGACATCTGGCAATCGTCTTGCCCGAAGAATAGGGTCTGCGTGTGGCAAGCCACAGGGCAGAGGCCGTTGGAATGCTCACTGTAGAGCATTGGTACTACTATCTTTTCTTAAGGAGAGCTATGTAATTCTATACTTCCATTAGACAAAATATCCATCCCGTGACCGCGGCTATGCTCGGCGTTTTATCCGACGCCTCGAAATCCAGCTCATTGTCTGGGCTTTTTCTAAAAATTCAAACGGGGAGGCTCGATGTCTTTTCATCTCCGATATATATATGTATTATATTTCACGTATTAAGAGACAATTCGCACGTTAATTAACTGGAAAAATTTCAAAGATATCGATTGGAAAATTGATCGTTCGTAGTTTGCAAGTTACCTCGGCACTTTCCCAACGATAAGAAGTTTCTCCGGCTTCCCCAAATTTACGTAGCGCGCTTCATGGTGCCATTAGTCGATTATATTATTCATGATAGATTACCTTAGACACGAAGGGAGTACCGGGTACGTGTACTCGTTACTCACGCTTGTCTGCATTTTCTTTACATTGAAGTCCGTAATCCCATCTCGCGGCACGTGATAGGGAAACTACAGCAGTCCTGTGCTTGTACTCCCTCAGCTCAAATTTACATGTGCGATTTTTTACCTACGTTCGTGTTTATAAATTTGAAAATTGTTATAAACGATCCTACTTAAAAAATTGCAGCAGACTTCTAATTGGAATTCTTGCATGAAAACCGCTACTCCTACAAAAGTATGTCATTTTCTCTTCGTAAAATCGTATCTATTGTAGTATCGTGGACAAATGGCCTAAGAAATATCGGATGAACCATAAATAATATTACGAGAAAGGATCTGGGAATTGTTACCGGGTGGTCGTTATCTGGCAGTCGTTATCTGGAGAGTCGAGTTGTGAGGGGTTAAGTCGTGAGTGGGGGGGAGTCGAGTTGAGTAATTGTGAGTGGACAGTCGAGTGGTGAGAGTCGCGAATGGAGAGTCGAGTGGAATAGTCGTGAGTGGGGAGTAGAGTGGTGCGAAATCGAGTGGTGGGGAGTCAAGTTGTGAGTGGAGAGTCGAGTGGTAGGGAGTCGAGTTGTGAGAGTCGTGAGTGGAGAGTTGAGTTGGGAAGAGTCGAGTGGTGAGGGGTTAAGTCGTGAGTGGGGGGGGGAGTCGAGTTGAGTAGTTGTGAGTCGATAGTCGAGTGGTGAGAGTCGTGAATAGAGTGTCAAGTGGAATAGTCGTGAGTGGGGAGTCGAGTGGTGCGAAATCGAGTAGTGGGGAGTCAAGTGAGTGGAGAGTCGAGTGGTGAGTTATCGAGTTATTACGAGTTGTGAAGTATTAATTGTGAGTTGTGAATTAACTATTTAGTTGTCTTAGTTATAGCACATTACTGCATTTAGTTCACGTTAAATAACCATCGTTTCCTGTTTAACCAATACCTGTTTAATCCATGTTTAAATAAAATAATAATAAGATCCTACAGTAGCGAACGAAGAAACAGACAAAGTTATTTAGTGATCGTGAAACGAAGGAGAAGCGTGTCCAGTTGGTTTGAAATCCAATTACGGATAGTTACGGAAATATAAAACCGTCTTTGTTCTATTTCACTCCCTATTTCAATCTACTTTCCATTGTGTTTCGATAGTCCGATAAATTTCAAAACCCTTTAGAAATAACACCAATCGCCTTTCTTTCTAAAAATCGTTCGCTCCTGTCGAATGTATCAAAAACATCGGTTTTGTTTCAACTTTGTTACTTTCCATATTTCCCTCCCTCGATATCACGTATCTACTTCGATCCAGCGGATTTATCTCGCAGCGGTCAAAACCATCGGCATTGATACTTCAGGCTATGCGTTTCGAAATTTTTCAGACCGTTGTACATTGAGTTTTGTCTTGTCCGTTATTGTTTGTATTAGAATTCTGTCGGCGCTCGAAACTAATACTCGCTACTTAAAAAACAAATAAGTATAAAAATTATTTAAGTGGTTAATTATATTTGCGTTAATGATTTTATTTAACGATTTTGCATATTGTTTATACAAAACATCAAATTAAAAGTACATATTAAAATTATACAAAAATGTAGGTAAAATTGAAAACATTAAAGAGGATTAAAGATAAATAACGCGACTTAAACGTGAAATTAAAAATTCATAATGCGTTTTAATATTTTTTTACAGTGTGGTATCACTCGATTATAACTTTATTTACTCATAACTGATAGTATCTCTTTTTAATTAATTTTAACGCCACAAAATTGCTGTATTTTATTATACACTATACTTTATAAAAGCAGAAAAGTGACGCAATTATTTGGGAACAATTCCAGGTAAACAACAACAACAAAGGAAAACGAGTTGCTAAAGTCAAAAAGGAACATCTCCCAGTTGGGTCACGCAGCCATGTCCTTCACAGAGGGCAGATCTCCCTATTCGGTTGGCTAAGTGTTAAGATATGAACAATGTACAGTGTCCATTGATACCAACCGATAACAATGATAATCAATTATTCGACTCTTTTTGAAAAATCTGCTATGTCGCTGACTATTTATTAGCAATAACAATATCAATCGACTTACCTATAGGTAATGAAGGCAAAGACCAGAGCAACCAAAGACAAGCTTCCGCCTAGAACGACGATGAGACTCAACACGCCATCTTGATCGAACGAGCTGGCAATTCCCGTGGATATTCCATCAGACAGTCCACCGTTCGATCGGGGAAACCCGTGGATTGCTCCCGTGTAAAGTGTCTCCATTTCTTTGTTACTCTCGCATCTATTCAAGAACGTTATATATTTATTGATTCTATTTTTCACTTCCTTCGGAGTAACTTACGATACGAGTAACTAGTTATTCCAGCTCCTTCTTAACACGTTCGTCGCCATGTCGCACATATCTATGCGACGGTTATACTTCCGTGGGGGCCCCGTCACCAAAGGATGGTGACGCTCTTCTTGTTCGAGTTAATTAAATATAATATATTATATATAGGATATACAACATAAAAATATTAAAAACACATTTTACCATAATTTTTATTAATTTATATTCTGGATAATATATTACACTATCCTATATCGTATGGTATTCGTTAAAACATTCCAAACACATTTGGGGTGATTTTGGGCACATCGAAAAATAGTTATAGACTCCGTCATCGTTACTCTTCTCACTTTCAAATATATTTTCACGCTGTTTACTGAACGTTTTGAGGAGGAGAAAATCAGACATCTACCATGAGATCCCTCGAAATACTCTAGCTGGGTAGCTTATCGCTTTCTCCATTTCAGAAATAAATAATCTTTTCTTTACAACGAATGAATCAAAGGCGATAAACGATGAATTCCTGCTTGTCGCTCTATTTACGTGCTGTGTACCGGCGGTGGGATTTGGGCCCCGCAGGAAACTTAGTCGAATCACGCTGGGCGACGAACGTGTTAACACGTTGAATGCCATGGGGGTCACCAGCGACCTCTACAACGCTCAACTTGACCGTGGCGCCGTGGTGGTCACCGATGAAAGGCGCATCAAGATTAGTAGAAATACGTAATTTGAACAAATGTCGATAGTTAAAAAATTGTTATTATTACCATTGTTACTACAATGGTGTGACGAAATTAATGCAGTATAAAACGTATCAAAATAGATTTATTTATACATGAAATATACATCTATTATGTGCGCCCCCCACTAGTGGCTGTCGAACATGGGAAAAACCCCCTTTTTCCGTGTTTTATCTTAACGAACAATAACCCTAAGGAACGTTTCGACTTGAAAGATGTTTGATGGCAATTAAGGGCCTTGACGGTAAAGTAAAAAGTGCTAAATCTTGTGACGGTTCTTTAGGATTATTGCTGGTCCGAATAAGTATGACCGAGAGATGGATTATGGTTTGTGGTAAGCCCAGGGACGTAACAACATAGAACAATTATTTAGCAACGCGAAGAAACGATATATCAGGTCTGTAAGTATGAAACCGGAATTTGCCTATAGATGGCCCTAGTTGATAATGTAGTTATCACTAAACTGCGTCGTTAATGCCAAAAGTCTTTGTTGACATCTCACAAACATTTTCAACTCACAACAATACAAGTTTCATACAACAGCATAGTTTGTAATAGCGTTGAACATGTCGAATTTTGCGACTGGAAACTACGATTTGCGGACAGCGTTGATTTTCTGTTACCATTTGAAGAAAACTGTTGCAGAATCGCATCGAATGCTCGTCGAAGCTTACGGCGAGCATGCTCTTGGTAAATCACAGTGCTTCGAGTGGTTTAAAAAATTCAGAAGTGGCAATTTTGACGCGAGGAACGAAGAACGTGGAAGACCACCGAAAAAGTTTCAAGACAGCGAATTGCAAGCATCGTTGGACGAGGATGACGCTCAAACGCAACAACAACTCGCTGATCGATTAAACGTGACACGAGAAGCCGTCTCCATACGTTTGAAAGCCGTGGAAAAGATCCAGAAAGTGGGAAAACGGGTTCCACATGAACCGAATGAAAGACAGCAGGAAAATCCGAAAAACCACTTGCGAAATGCTGCTCGCCAGATACAAAAGAAAGTCGTTTTTCCACCGAATTGTGACTGGCGATGAAAAGTGGATATATTTTGAGAATCCTAAGCGTAAAAGATCATGGGTAGCTCCAGGCGAACCACCGACATCGACCACAAGACCAAATCGCTATGGACGGAAGACAATGCTCTGTGTTTGGTGGGATCAGAAGAGTGTGATCTATTATGAGCTGTTAAAACCTGGCGAAACCGTTAATACCGAGCGCCACCGACAACAAACGATCGATTTGAATCGAGCTTTGCGTGAAAAACGACCAGAATATCAAAAAAGGCAACGCAAAGTAATTTTGCTTCGCGATAATGCACCATCACATACGGCAAAACTGGTCAAGGAAACGATCGAAGCGTTCAGTTGGAAAATACTTTCGCACGCGGCATACTCACCAGACTTGGCTCCGTCCGATTACTATTTATTTGCATCGATGGGACACGCACTTTCTGACCAGCACTTCGCTTCTTACGAAAATGTACGAAAATGGCTCGATGACTGGTTTGCCTCAAAAGAGCGACAGTTTTTTTGGCGTGGCATCCACCAATTGCCAGACAGGTGGGAAAAATGTATAGCTATCGATGGGCAATACTTCGAATAAAATGTTTCTAATCATTTTCATACAATAAAAGTGTAAATACTATACGAAAATTCCGGTTTCATATTTACATACTAAGATAATTAATAATCGCAAAAAAATAAGTAAATCCAGCGAAATTGCACTACAGCGCCCTGGGGGTCACCGGTAACCTCAGTGAGATAAATTCATTAATGATGATTATATTCCGTAACATATTTCTTGTGGGTAATATTTCGACATTATATGTATCGCGTAATAAAGAAATTCATCGTGGCGCCACGGCCAAACCTTGTAAAACTGGTGTGGTATTCAACGTGTTAAAGATACAGTACAATATATCTAGGTAGACAACCACGCATAAACATTTGGACACTTCCATGTTATTGCAGATGTATAAAATACGCATTAGTATCTGCGATTCGCTTCTGAAACGCAACGAAATCGATCCATTTCTGAAACGACTGATCACTGACGACCAAAAGTGGATAGTTTATAACGACGTTAATCGAAAAAGATCGTGGGTGATGCAAGATGAACCAGCCCAGTCGACACCAAAAGCTGAGATTCACCAAAAAAAGATTATGCTGTCAGTTTGATGGGATTATAAAGGAATTCTGTACTTTGAACTTTTACCAAGAAACTAAACGATTAATTCACACGTGTATGTTCAACGACTCGCCAAACTGAACGATGCAATTTTAAAAAAGCGGCCAGAATTGACAAATCGTAAGGATGCTGTTTTCCAGCATGATAATGCAAAGCCCCACGCATCTTTGGTCACTCGCTAAAAATTATTGGAACTAGGTTAGGTTAGGAACTAGGTTGCGCCTTCAGATTACCATTTATTACGTTCCATATAAAACTCCTTAAATGGTAAAATATTTAATGACACTGATGACGTGATATCACGTTTAATTCAATTTTTTGTTGGCAAAAATCAGAAGTTTTATGAACATGGAATTATGACACTGCCTGAAAGATGGCAAGAGGTCATCGACAAAAACGGACAATACCTAATTTGTTGAGGTTATTAGGTGTATATGAATGCAAAGAGACGCGTGGATAAATTGTAAGATAGAAAATATATATATTTTAAGCTGAAGTGTAAATACAAAGAAGGAATACTAGATATGAGCTGGTCCAGATCCGCACGCTAGCAGTGTTACTCTATAACTGAAAAACTCTGAAGCCAACGTTGCACGTGTACCGTTTTTGGTTTGTCTTCGACAGTCTTTTGTCTATGCGCTGTCTACGGCTTCAGTGCTTGAGAAAACTAAAGACCAGATGTAGAGTTTTCTTAGAAGTGGCGACCACTTCAACATAATTGAATAAAGTTATAGTTCTAAGCAAAAATTTTGAATTTTCCTTCTTATTTAAAATACGCGATCACTTAGTTGCCAACCGAATACGTAACAACAGCATAAGAAGCTTTGATTTATGATTTCTGTAGGAAGGGCGGGGGAACACGGAACGCCGATTTATGACCCTCGATATCCTGTACACGCGTAAATTAGATATTAATCATATAACGTTTCATACCATGGATCTAAGGAATTACCATGGCTTTAATTACAATAAGTCTCGTATATTTGCGTAGGAATAATGAAATAAAATGTTATACGAGTGATTTTAGATCGAAGTAGAAGCAGACTAATATTCTTTTCGACTGGTTCTGCTGAGGAAAATTGAATTTGTGATGGAGCCTCGCGTGGCGCGGGAGGGGCAAATTGAAACAGGCCTGGTAATTTCCTGTAAAGAGGTGAATCAAAATGGCGCTCGACACCGCCAGCCACAAATTGCGGCCTTCCCTTACAAAAGTTGCCAGTAATGGCGAGCATTTATACTACGCGTAACCGTTACTAATCAACCAAGCTAATCTATCAAGTATAACAGGCGAAAAGGCAACATTTTCGTCTGACTTCAATCTTTATCATTAAAATCGATTGAACATCGACGAAAACAATACAAATGCTCAATTTATTTTTCTTTGCGCAAATTCGTCATCGAAAAACCAAAAATAAGAGAAAGAATTTCTTTCGAATGGTGCGAAGCTCTCAATAAAACGTAAACGGATTCCATTCTCCGTTCCTCGAAGAAGCGTGCTGTTAAAGGCTCGCAGACAAAGTCGTTTGATCTTTGAAAACACTGCTCGCTAATAGCCGCAATGATAGCAAAGCTGTGTCTCGCGTGTATTTTTCTATCCGGTTTTCGAGCGGACTCGATATTTAAATGTAGTGACCTTATCGTTTTGATTTCCAGTTCGATTCATAAGAACGCTTGTTGCAGTTTACAAACCTGCAATATCACCAATGCACACTTTTTCCTGGTACTTAATGCTTTCGCAAACATTTACCTTTATAATATTTACTCTTATATATATAATATTTCCGCTAATGTAATAATAAATAATATCGGATAATAAACTATTCGATAAGATAGTCGCTCTCGACGTAGTATCCGCTTGTGAGAAATTACTCTCTAGAGCAATTCACGGTAATTTTACACTCAAGTGAACGTGTTCCTTTAATTAGTACTATATAGAACAGGCTAGATGTTACTTTCATTGATATGTATTAAGAATCACACGATGAAAACGATTAAAGAACAAACACTCGGAGAGGAAACTTACCTTACGAGATGGAGAAATAGTTGGTTCGATGAAAAAATATGGGCAGACGTTGCGCGATTCCATGGATCGTTTGACAGTCTCTCGAGCGAGCCACGTGTCAGTAAACACGTGCTACAAGAACGCAGATAGCGTGTTCCTTCAAATTAACGGGTGCTCTTGGAGGAAAGAAAGTTACTGGAGTAGGCCGCATTGTTCGACACTCGTCGGTTGCGCCGCGTGTGCAGCAGCATCCTCGAGAACGTGTTCGCGCTCAGACACCGGTCGATCAATCTCTTTTCGCTTGCGAGAGCTGGATGCACAGGATCGCCTTTTCTTTACCCACCGAGCGACCCACCGAATGAGTAAATACGCGCGATCGAAATATACACGCGAACGCAGTTACTCCGATGCTACCACCTGTCAACATCACCGTTTTATCGTCTTCCCTTTCTCTCTCTTTTCTTATCGACATCTTAGATTCTTAGTACAACGAAGAAAAATCCCGTGAAACACTAGATATTTACCTGTTATTAAAAAAGATGCGACTTCTGTTGTAAAATATCGCGTTCGTTTCGTTTAGCTACCGACCGACATTCGTGTGTCAAAGTGATCGATCTATCTAATAGAGATATTAACAAATATAAGATTTCGTTTCTCAGTGACATCGATTACTCTTCTTAATTATTTGCACATTAACGCGTCTAAAATAATATAATGTAAGTCGACAAATGATAATGCATTACTAAATATTACAATATATCACCTGTTATTTCAAATCAATGAAAATAAATAGTTAGGTTCGTTTGAAGTATGACCGAATTTCTATAAAGAAAGCACATCTTTTTTTCTTCTACAGAATAATTAACAAACGTATAAAAAATTACAGGATCACTCGAAAAAACACGTTGCTGATTGACGCAACGTGATCATCGATACTAGTATTTAATGAAATATTACAAAGCAACAAGATACGTACAAACTCCTCGAGTAACGGCGGCGAACTGCAACGAAATTTGTTCGCGCTCAACTCGTTCGCGCATCCTACGTTGCGCATACACTCGAAGAAATAGTGGGGAATAAAAGTATTTGGAAAAAAAGGGACTCGTAGCTCGATACGCGATTAATTCTAACTAAGATCAATTATCAAAAGTGTGGAGAATGGAAGGTGGCAATGCAAGCATTATAATCAAAAAATAAAAATATAAAAAACAAATTTTTCTTTATTTTACGTCTCGTACATACGAAAAGTTAATATTTCGTCGTTAACTACAAAATACGCATTTATTCATTAAAATGCAACAGTTGTTGATGTCAAACATAGAAACGAGTATATAACGTTACATTTAAAAGTAAAAATTGAAATCTGTGCATATGTACATGTACAATGCATATGCATATGTACAGATACAACGATCAACAGTAAGTAGTGCTGCTAAATAAAAAACCAATCAAATCCCAGATTTCAAATTTATGGTATTGTTTTACACGTTCAGCAATTTATGTACTTTAAAATAAACTAAAATTCGTTATATCGATTTACAACCATATCGTAATAACAATTTCCGAAATTACTGTATATTGTAAATATACAACATCTTTTTCACCTACTAAATTAATTAATTAATGTACAATAATTTACATTTATATATGCACAAGAATTGTAGAATTTATACAGTATATCAGCTCACGCAGAAGCTATAAGTATAAACGATCAAAAGAACATCAGTCTATGGGATTGTAATCACTGCAAAACTCTATCTCGTTATACGTTTCAGCTATCCAACCAAGTAGATATTTTACTTTCTCTGTTGTTTCATCCGATGCTTTGAAATCTGTTATAACTTCCATTAAACATTTTGATAGATGCTTCAATATAGGCTATAAATAAAAATACAGAAACTGATACCTTCGTATAAATGATAATTGTCACAATCAATTTTAATAAGTAATAGAAAAATAAAATATTTACCACAGGCCAGTTCTGCCTAAATAAGGCTACACATTGATCGCTAAAACTGTTAATATCTAAAACATTTTTCTCTATTAATTTATTAATAAATTTTCCAAATACTGTCCAAACTTCTTCTTTTTCTGGTTGAGCTAAGAGCATAACGTTCCTAGAACTAAGTATTCTATGTATAGGCGAATCTGATTCCAAAGTTTTACGATTCATTGCCCATACTGTTATAAATTTTTCTTGAACTTTTGGAATAAACAGATCACTTCGATAAGCAACTGCAAATATAAAAATCCAGGATTTTTTTCGTAGTATGACAATAATTAATAATGAATCATATATATTATTAATAACTTAATATTTACTTACCTAAAAATAACGCAAAGTCTGTACTAAGAGAATATAAAACTTTCTCTGGCCCCACAACTAAATCAGCTCTTTCGTTTAAAGTCTGATATAAATTATCTAATATACTCGAGACAATCGTTATTGTTAAAGAATCACCACCATTATCAAGTATAATCCATATAAGTTCCTATAATACAAAGTTATAATACAAAAACTAATAAGTTTTAATGTTATTCTATTAGACGAAATGTCAAGCATGTAAATAATTACTCTCAAGTTATCAGTGATAGTTGTTGGGCTCATAACATTTGGATTATGTTTCTTTTCTTCGATAGGATGAAGTGGTGCATTATTCCTTAAAAATCTATTTAATTCAACTTCCATATCTTTTATAAATAACGAGCCACCCACTATGTGAGATTGTATCCATTGATGTATACGTTCCATAGCTAATCTCGTAGCAATTTTAGCACACATTTCTTTCACAGGTGTCAACGAATCCTCCGCTAAAAGAGATTCTATACATTTAGTTACCCGTAATTCACAAATTCCTGGTATAGATATTTCGCACTGCTCTTTCAATTCTTTAGACATATTCGTAGCCAATATATTCATATCAGTTGTCACAACTGCCTAAATGGAATAATATATGAATTAGCTAGATAATTTAAAAATATATTTAAATATCATAGTATTTCGTAGTATTATGATGAATATAAAAAATTCGAAAATCTACCTTAAAATCTGTAACGTTACGTTGTTCCCCGAATTTCTCAGGTTGTCTTTCGATTTGCTTTTTTTCCAAAATCTCCCTAAAAATATTCAGATTTGTTTCTCTAGAGGCCATTAACAAAGTATTACATATATGTTTCACACAAGTTGATGCAACTCGCTCTGATACAAAATCAACAGTTTTTCGAGTAGATGCTGGTTGTCCGCCAAAAAATGCCTCTTCCAATTGCAGCTATTGACATTTAAATATTAAAATTTTTCTTATGAAACAAGTCTAACTGATAAACTTACCTCTAAATGCTTTATATCTGCGCTCTTAGCAGATTTATGAAGTTGACTAGAAACTGGTGTTATGTGTTTATTTGAATTGTAATTATTTAGATTTGTATTACAATTTGATACGGATACGTTTAATCCAACCAATGGACAACATATGCGCAACGTTCTTTCATTAATTATGTCCAATTTGTCTAAACTACATTTAGTTGATGTAACAGACACAGTCGATTCTCCTAATAGCATATATTGATGCACATGATATTTATCAGGTTGCTTCAAACTTCGTAATTCTCTAACTTTATATATCTTTTGCCACATAGAATACAAATCCTTTGGAACATTTGGTAATTCAAATAACCAACTTAAAGTAGATTTAAGAAGAACTGCTGTTTGTTGAGATATAAAACTGTCAGATGTTGAAAAATCAAAATGATTTACAGCTTTATAAATGTAATATAAAAGTTCCAAAATTTGCTTATAATATGGTAAACGAAGAGACACAGTATCCATCATAGCCAAGTATTTTGCAATCCAAGGTACAGTTAATGATAATTTTCCTAATGCTATTGCATTATGTAGACAAACATGTAAATTTATTGCTGGTACAACCTAAATAAAAATCTTAAGGTTAATTTCGTTTATTAATAATATCAAATTAATATTAAAATTTATTAATAATAAAAGAGTACATAAAGCAAAAAGTTTATTACTTACTTTGCTTCTAATCTCTACTTGAGTTGCTATTAACTCTTTAAAATTGTTCGACTCTGATCTATATGGTAATGATATAAGAAAACCTAAAACTTTTGCAAGCAGCCTTAAGCTGGATAAACAAGTAATAAAATTTTGTTGTGTTCGTTCATCAACTATTGTTTCTGTTACAAAAGAAAATAATATAGTTATATCAATAATAAATGGAAATACATAACTTACATTAATGCTATATGTATATATTAATACCTGAATCTTCTATTTCACTATTGTTAAACTGAGTATCGTTCAATTCCATTATCTCGTGGATTAAACAATTTTCTAGATGAACATAAAAGATTGGATTAAAAGCAAATAATATAAAGTCTTTGAAAAATTCTTGTACCCCAGGGAAAGATGGTTCCGTAATTTGATTTTTGGAAGGCTGTGGAGTTACTAATCTCTTTTGAAGCTGATCCAATTTTTTTGGATTTACATTTTTCAATGTCTTTAAAACACTTATACTTTCATCATCTTCTACCTCTGCCTGAAAATAATAAAGACAAACTAAAAAACTAGTATCTAAGCAAAATAAAGAATATTTAAGCATATAACTTTATTAATCTAACTTACCTGTTGCCTATTTTGTATACATGAAATCAAAAGTTGTGACTTAAATAATCTTGCAAAATGATAATAATTTATAGCATCATTGTGTAATGTCAACATAGTTCTTATTTTACTTCCTAAAGCTATTTGAAATATCCATCCAGGCACTGAATGGTTTTTTTCCCATATCCTAAATATCTCATAAAAACTATCTCTTTGATTTTTAAATGTCTGAAAAGCAGCTGCAGATGGAAAATTTTCACGATTATCTGTATCTATTTGAAAACATACATTTAATTCACCCATTATGCATAAGTAGCTGCAAAAAAGAAAATAATGTATATATTTTAAAAAATTGAACTTTTACTTGTAAGAAATGATAATTGTTTACATATATCTTTTCTTAATTTTTTCAATTATATTCAAGAATTTATATTAAAATAAAAATATTTGCCTCAACATTGATTAGTATATTTTAGAAACATATAACAATTAGAATAAATAAATGTTATATAACAACTAATGAAAAAACTATTAGTTAAAGTACTTTATATATGTTTATAAACTTTATAAATAATATAAAATTGTTAACATATTTTATTTATACAAGTATAAAATAATTTTCAAAAACAGTTCTTTAAGTAAACATACAATCGCATGTACAATTATAAATATCATGTGAACAGTTTAAGAGAAAATACATTTTTATATTGTATTTAAACAACATATTTCTATACAAATCTTTTAAACGTACTCATTTATTTAAATCACCGAATATGTACATGGAATAAACGTCGAGCAATTTTGAAATCTAATAGGTTATGTTTAAACTGTAAATATGCTTCAATATAATATACTAACACAACTAAAACTCGCACAATATTGATTCATGCATTCATAATTCGTTAGTTGATAAAAATTTTACAATTTTTACATAAGGCTATATTTTACAACATCTATATATTAATGCCGTAGCACTCCACATTGTGACCGGTGATGGTAACAGTTTATGCATAGACCTTGACAGTCTGGGCACACACTAATTCAATGGCATCCATCTTGAATTTAAAAATTCAACACATCAATTTAGTGTTCAAGTCACTTCATAGATATATATATTATATGTATATATAAATATTTTAAAAGGTAATATTAAAACAATGTAATATTAGTAAACATTCTTTTTATTCAATTAATAAAAAAAATATATTTGCTTTTTTGATGTACAAACAAAAACTTAGATATGTTCAAATACTTATCATTATTAATTTTCATTTTTTCACTTTTTGTCTGCATTTTAAAATTATTCATACAATCCTTAACAAACTATCCTTGAGATCCAACAAGAGGATAACTAGCAGTGGAAGCAATACCACAGTGGTTCAATTTATTCCTAGCCATTTTAATATACCCATTATCGCCCCATGTTTCACCCCAACTATTTTTTACTAGCCAGTAATCCTGACCATTTTCATCAGTTCCATATCCTACTGCTAATACTCCGTGATCCAAGTTTTCTGAAGAACATTCTGGTTCATAATAGACTCCTATAATTTAGACATAACATTTACTTTATTATAAACTAACAATTGGTTCAAATTCATAGTTCAGCATCAAATTATATAATGAACAAACAAACCTTCAGAATAAAATTGGAAAGACTGATGAGAAGCATCAATAGCAACAGAGACTGGGCCTATAGTAGCAATTGCTGCTTTAAGCTTTTTCTCATTACCTTGAGGAATGTCTACATAGCCAACATCACGGGCACCACTATTTGCTGCATTATATCTACACATTATAAAATAATTAATCATAATAACTAGGAAAAGATCTTTTCTTATAATATTTACCTGCATTTATCATTTTCGGCTTCATATGGATAAGTAACTTCTGTATCTAAACCTTTATTATCTTTAATATATTGAAAAGCTTGATCCATTAGTCCTCCATTGCACCCATTATTGCCATATTTTCCAGAGCAATCAATTAAATTTTGCTCACTTAAAGGAATTAAAATTCCTGTTCGTCGAAAATGTTGTCCTTCTAATGCGCCAGTCTATACAATGATTTGATCGATTCATTTCATTAAAATTTGATTACAATATATTACAATCCTAATTCTAATTTTTTAATAAATAATTCATTAAATAAATTTATTAAAAACATTATTGTATACTGTTGTATACTGTTAGTCACAAAACTTACTGCAGAAAATGACCAGCATGACCCACAATGTCCCTGATCTTTGACAGGAGTTACAGCACCATGTTCTCTCCAATCTACTGTCTTTGGTAACACTACATTCGCTGGTTCAATAAATAAAGCTCCTATAGGTAATCTCTCAGATCTCAACTGAGTATTTATGGATTTATTGAAACCATTTAACGTATTCACAAACTCATGATGAAGCTAAAAATCAAATTATACAATTTTCAATATATATACGCAATATGAAGCTATTTAAATTTTGCAATCTATTTACCATGTCACCATATTTATTCATCTTTAATTTATATGAAACCTTTTTCATTTCATAGTTTCCATTATGTTTAGCTATTTTATGTTTATTGTCCATAAATATCTTCATCCTGAATCTTTCTTCTATATCATTTTTATATACTTTATTATGTTCCATCTAAAAATGAATAAAATAATAAAAGGTATATCTCTTTATTTTATCGTAATTTGTAATAATTTGTTATTGTTATTCTAAAGGTTGTTGTATACACTAAAATATTTTAGAATAATATATAAATATTATGCTACAAAAATAAACAAATGATCATATTTATTTCTAGGAAAATACTTTATAAGCATATAAAGATATATATATACTGATAAAGGTCAACTGCAGACCAGATACACTTCATATACAAAGGAACATTTCTTACTTAAACAATATAAATGATTCAATTTATGACAAAATTTTTAATGTGTTACACAAGATATGTCAAAATTATTACTGCATTATTAACCTTTTTTGTAAAAGCAATATATTTAATTACCTTGAATGTTGTCCATTCTTGATTAACCAATTCAAAAAAAGAAATAGCTTGTGCCGTAGCAAGCACTGCTACAATTAAAAGCAGAAACAGCTTCATGATTTTGCAATTATATCTGAAAAAAAAATATATACAAATTAATTTTTTTATTAAAATATGTTATCTTCTACACATTTTATTTCTTGATCGTTTCTAAATTAGTATCAAATGTTTTCTATCATTATATTGTTTATAAAAACGAAAGTCGAAATTTGAAAATCTAGATAGCATATTTGTATCAATCATTAATTTCATTTCATAAAATGACGTCTTTGTACTGTCTATCATCGAAAATATGTAAATTTTAAAAGGAATATATATACGGATAATAGTGCAAAGTAAAAATATAAACCAATTTTACGTAATGAAATTATTAATAAAAATTTAGATAATGACAATAAGAAAGGAAATTTTTAAATCATATAAAAACCCTACGCTTAAAGTCCTTATTCTTTATAAAAAATATGTAATTACATATTTTGTTGACCTATATATTTCCGCGATATCTACCATTACTTGTATACAAAAATTTCTACTACGCATAAAATTGTACATTACATCTATCATTGTCATCATACGAACAAAGACATAACATGATAGTCATTATTTGGAATTCTGTGTAACAGGAGCATACATATCAAGTGTTTTATCAATACATTTATATTGATATCATAAGTAAATGAGTGTTGATTAATCTTCTCAAATTAATCATATGACAAAGAACAAAAAGAAATAATTCTCTAACTCTTAATATACGACGAACAAAGCACGATCTTTTTCCGACAGGCATATAAATGGATTTCCGCAACTAATATAATTTTATAATACTCGAATTAAAATGAAATATTTAATTATCCAAAAAAGTATAAGGATAAAAAAAAGAACTATCAATAAAAGAAAAGTCAAATATTGTCGTAAAATATAATTCCTGAAAAGTATAACAATAATGTATAAGTTATATACATTTATATTTATGTCAAATTACGATTCAATATTAATGACATAAACGATGAAAAGTTTTAAATGCCTTACCAAGAATAATTTAATTGCTGAGAGGATTTGATGCAAAATATACACAACGTAGGTATGATGATCCGTTATTTCAGACTGGCCACTAACCAATAGCAGCCACGACCTTTCAATCTTCAGATTTCTAGCTAGACTACTGTAAAAGTGTAGAGCGCTCTCTCTTCTCTATATTCTATAGCTTCCCCTTCTACTACGTGATTCATCATTGGTTCTGTTGTGCGATATCGTCTCCCAACTCCCAACTTCCGCATCCATCACGATATCATATGACTCATAAGAAAAATAGGAACATTATTTAACTATATGATAAATATGAATATATTGGATTTAAAATCTTATACATATACAGAAATATTTTTAAAAACTGCGATAATAAAATATAGTGAAAACATAAAATGGTTTAAGATATCGAAACTACTCTTAACACTTATAACTCTTGAATATATTGTATACACAGCTAAGAATATGAATTTTATCGTATACATATATTACATATATTATTAGTTGAACTGTTTTCGAATTGTTTAAAAATATATTATCTTGTTAGAAATGTTTGAATGTCAATTAGTTATATGTACTAAGCAATTTTTCATAGAACTACAACTTTTTGTGTTTTAAACTTGAATCTTTTAACGTTTCAAATCTTTCATTTTTTATTTACTGAGCTTTCCGAAATGCCAAATAATAATATTAACAAATATTTTTTATAATATTGTACATATATTATGTAATAACTAAATTAATAACACAGTTTTAATAAAATTTCAATCCATTGGGAAATACTAGAATATAGAGTATCGTATAATATTTATCTATTCACATGCGTCCGGATATTTTATGTAAATCGATTTGAATATGATCCTCCACAATACATTGCAGTTGTCATTTGTCATGTGATTTTGATAAATGTTTAGCAACCCACATTTCAAACATATGTGTCTATATGTGAGTGATGTATTTTATCGCAAGCAGTGTTTACGCATTCTTTACATTCAAACTTTATAATCTATCAACACTATTTAAACTATTTGTTTAACTATTTAAACTATTCTTACAAACAATAATAATGTAGATCTAACTACTAATTATAAGTAGATAATATGTCAATAAGCAATAATGTAAAAAAGACACAAAGTATAATTATCGCTAAGTGTATATTTAATTTTAAGATTATCATGGACGAAAGTCCAATACAATAAACGAAACTGCTAATACTACTACTACTACTACTTAGTGTTATTTTTTATTTCATACATATAACAATTAATAATTATTTTATTTATTTTCATTAATCATTCTCGTACAAATCAAATATATACGTAGTTTATCATAAATATTATGTACTTTCCACTTTTACTTACCTGTTATTACTTAAATTGAACTCTAGATATTAAATTTAACATAATCTCTAAATTTCATTAAAATAGTACGTGTCAGAAAATTAAAAAGTATTATTATATATTATTATATTTACATATCACATATATGTATTAAATATTATATATATTATATATGTTAACAATTAAATGTTCATCAAAGACTTCCTTAACACAAATTCTACATATAGATTCTACATATATATATGTATGTATATATATATATATATTTATCAAAAGTATAGGTAGCTTATGCCGCTGTTGCAGGTTACAGTTACAAGAGGTTCTAAGCGGTTTTTGCGATTTGTTACGTATTCCTTCTGAACAGTGCAAATTTTCTGCTGGAAAAGATGTGTGCACAGAAAATAGAAACCTTCGATCTATCAAAAAAACAACGAGAAATACTAGAATGGAAATACGCGAGAAGAATTCAATTACGTCAAAAATATTTAAAAGAATGTCTCAACCCAACGATGCAAGTAATGCCCGTATGTATTGATAATTTTTTAACCTTACTTATATAGATTTAATAATAATTTTCGTTGTATCTGAGAAAATGTAGCTCATTTAGATTCATATCTAATTATGTAATGTATGCTTAGTTATTTTAGGTAATTATTAATTTAATTATGGAATAGTCTCATAATTTCGTGCAAAAAATGTAATTATGTAACAAGTATTGTATTTTTCTCAGTAATATAAATTACACGAAAATATCGTTAAAAATCACTTTAATATTAATTAATTAAAGACCTTATGATATTTGTATTAAATACGTAATTAATTAATATAGGTGGATAGTGCAGTTCAGCGATTAATTGCATTGAGACATAATCATGATTTTGTTTCAAGTGTAAAGTTTGTGCCACATGTACTATCTGGTGTTATGGTACTTGGAACCATATATTTTGGTGGATTACTTCTCAAGAAAGTGAAGGTATGTTACTAAATGTTTGTTCAATGAATATACCATGAACATAAAATTTTTTTTATTTTACAGAATAGTAGTGAAGTATTATATCGTACTGGTCAAGTGGCATATGCTGATAGAGAATTTAAGTTTGGATAATAACATTTCTTTTTCTAATTGTATATTTGTAGATCTTAAACTTACAATATATATGTCAGTACCTATACTGTAATACAATAAAATATAAAATGAATACTTCATTAATAAACATAAAATGCTATAACTATGTACATGTCATTTTATTTGCTGGCATTTAATTCTCACACATATGATTCCATTTTCAATTAATGAAGGAAAATTATTATGAAATGCTGAAATGTTTATAATGTGTGAAAATAATTTAAATCAACCACAAACAAAACTAAGGGATTCTTTTTTTATATTTTTAAGTCAAAGATATTCATTCCTTAATTGTATTGGAATATAAAATTTTATCTTATTACTTTTAATCTTTTTCCTATGTTTAATTATCGATCTTCGAGTTGTTTATCACGAGCAACAACTGCATCATCAAATTTGACCATATATGTTGTTCCTTTATGCCAATGAGCAGTGACTTTTGCTTGCTACAAATGCAAATATTTCCAATTAATTCATTACCCAAATAATTTTATACTTTAAACAGTGATATTGACAAAAATTTAATACTCACAAAACCACAATCACAAAGGATAGCTTCAACTATACCAGCAATAAAAGAAGCACAGTTTAGACTTCCTTTATCTTTTGGAACTGATATAAATTTATTTACTAGTGCTTCTTTTTCTATGATATAGTAAGTCCGTTCGTCATCATTTGCGTGTTCTAATTTATCAGCTTCACGACCAAACAATGACTTCCATACCGTACTTTTAATAAATAATAAAATATTTAATAATTTTATCTCGCGCTTTCCACCTTTTTCCCGTACAACGAGTAAATCTGTTACTCTATGACCAACCTCTGTACCTATCTCTGCCAATCTAACCAATAAATAGAAAACATTTGTATATAAGAATTTTTAATGAACTTGATTATTTACATACTTATTTTGTAATTCTGGTACGGTGTAAACTCGATTTTGACAGTACTGTACGAGTTCTGAAAACAGAAGTGCGAAACAACTCAAGCTAACCTCTCCCTTCCCCTTACTTAATGATTTATCAAGTATACTTGTTCGTGTTCGAACTGCTGATATTGTAATACTTGTCATTTCTATAAAATATTTAATATCTAAAGTAATATGTTACTTTCTTATAAACATTAACAAACTCAACACGACAATCGAATTAATAGCAACACTAAGTTTATCTGATAGATTCGCCATCTGGTGATAGTAAACAGAATTATTTATTATTTAAGCAAAAATGATAAAACTAAGTAAATATATATATGCTACTTTATTAATAAATTTTCAAGAAACGATATTACCTGACATCATAGATTTTTATAATATATACTTCACATTAGAGGATTAATATCTCAAATCCTCTACCATACACACATATGACTGATTCATCACTAAAACAATTAAATTTTAATGCCAATATTAGTCAAACATTAATCTATTAAAACATAATAATGTAGATTATCATAATTAAATATCATAGAAGCAATAAACATACTTTGAATTATACCATGAAGTTAAGCCTTTTACATCTGTTACAAATGTAAAGATTTTCTTCAAAAATGTTACAGATAAAGTGCTATTGTTATAATCATAATGATACATATTTACTTGCTGATCCACTCCAACACTAAAAATTGTATTTCTTTCGTGAAATATTACTCCTGGAAAATATCTTTTCAAATTAATTGAATACTTTTATTATACATTTCTAGCTTACTTTATTTTATTTTTATTCGTTTATACTTTCTAATTGTAATTTAAGAAATACAGAATAAATATAAATAATGTTAAGCATTATTTAAAAATATATAATGACATAAAAATTGTAAACATACCTGTAATTTGAGCAGCATGTGCAGTTGCAGTACTCCATTTTGATAACAATGAAATATGTAGTTCTTCCTTCTTACCTTCTAACTGAACTTTAAAACAAATAACATTAAACAAATTATCATCACCACCAGTTGCTAACAAATATTTGCTTTTTTCAATCACTTTCATGTCATATGAATTAATTCCAGATTGATGTAAATAAAACTTTGCAATGGATACATTTTTACAGTTGTGAAATTCTTGTTCTTCAATTTGTGGACACATTATAATTTTTGAAATAGTATCGGTGAAATCAATAAATCGACCGATTCCATCAGTGGACATTGTTAAGACAACTATTTTTTCATCATATGTTAAAACAGTTATTTTTGTTATACAACGATCCACACACTTTACATGTGCTTTGAGTGAAATACTTTTCATAGTAATATTATACAAAAATACTCTGCAAATAATATTTAAGTAAATATTTAAATAGAAAAATACCTTAATTTTCAAAAATTCATTTTAGATTGCAAAAAATAAAAATTATATATATTTCTATGAATAATACAATAATACAATAATTTCTACGAATATTCATATGCACAAGTATATTTGTATAAAATACTAGATTGTAAATTCATAAATATTAAGCAAAAAATGTACCTTACAAATCCATCTGCACAAGCAACAAAGAGCAATATATAATGTAAATTTATAGAGCAACGATAAACTTCAATATCCATATATCGACTCTCAGGTTGTATATTGTAAGAATATTTAGATTCTTTCCACTGTTTTTTATGATAACGATCAAATCCATACAACATGTGAGACGTAATGTCATGACAAGAAATATCTGTATTTTGTAAGGACGTTTTATTATCTTTTATATCAATTTCCCAAACTTTTAATTGTGCTCTTCCACCTCCCGAAAAAATGAGATATTTGTTGTAAAAAAGATTAGTTTGTAAATTTAAACAATTTATAAATTTAACACTAGAGATGTGACCATCAAAAATACTCAATGTTTGAAAAGTGAGATTGTTTTTCATCGGTGTACTTGAGATGTAGCTAATGCGAAGAGTACTATCTTCACCTCCAGATATGAAAATATTATACTGACCAATTTTTGATATTGGATTGATGCAGTATATTTCCTTTGTATGGAAACCATTCTAAAAATTTAAAATAATATGTTTTTAATTCCTATGAAAAAGCATAAAATTTTCAGTATGAAGAAATTACTCACCAATAAAACCGGCAACATGGAAGAAGTTAATGAAAAATCAGATACATATACTTGCTTATTGCGAATATATACAAATGTAATACGTTCATTTTGTAACATACAATCCCATGATCTATGTCCACCACCACAAGGAACTCTTATCAAAGTTCGATGATGGAACATACTATATATTATAAATTCTACCTATAAATAATAACGATGAAAGATAAAAAATGTAAAAGAAAATATATATGTACATATATATGTATAATATCTGTTTAAATACATATATATGTACCTCTTTAAATCCTAGTATAAGAACATCATCAAAGGATTTTAAATGGCTGCTAATCCAATCCACTGGTATCCTTTGTTTATGTAAAGCGCATAATAACTTTGCACTTTTATATTTATTTAATTCATAAAACCTTAACATTCCATCTCGACCAGTAGATATTAATTTTGAATTCGAAACAATGAAATTTTGAATACCAATTTTTCCATGAACTTTAACAAAAGTTTGGATAGGTTTGTTTTTTGCTTCAGGTACATTTGCTCCATTATATGATACAGATTTTTCAAGCTCAAAAACATGCATATTTCCAGTTCTATCTCCACACACTAATAGTCCTTTATATAAAACAGCCGCTGTTAACCAACGTTCTCGACTATATGGTAACAAACATATTGATTCTATATTAATTAATCCTGTATAAAATAAAAATTGTAAAAATTAAATGGAAATTTAAATTTTACTAAACAACAGATTATTCTATATTTTATAAAATATACCTCCTTCTGCAAAATTACATATTTTTAAAATTCCATTTAGGCCACAAATTACTAATTTATTATCTCCTAGCCACTGTACAGAAAATATTTGTGATTCCATTATCTTTGTTTCTATAATCTGTTGTAATTCTTTATTAGCTGCAACTTCTAAAATCATTATGTACAATACTCTTAATGATTAATGCAATTTTATCAAACTTCAGTATTACTTTACCTTTGTATATTGTTATATATCCGTCTCTTGATGCAAAACAAACGTAGTTGTGGCATAAAGAAACCTCCATAACACAATATGTACTATATTTCTTTAAATACAATGACCCTAGCAGACTATTATAACAACTGTTAAATATAAATAAAGTAGCATTTTCATCAAAAATTAAAAGGTTACCACTTCGCAAGTAACAAACATATTTTGGCAAAGTGCATGTATGTACTTTTGGTATTAATACAGTTTTTTGAACATAATCATTAACAAAAGGCCATGCATAAACTGCACCATCTGCACCGCCAGTGAAAACACTTTTATTATCGTTTGATATGTCAATACACCATATAGCAGCACCATGGTGAGCACAAACTTTGTTAAGTAGTTTACCATCCAATGACCAGATGCATATAAGAGAATCCTTCGATTATGAACATGAAAATAAATTATCTTTATTATCAATTGTTTACTATGTATACATAATGATATATACCTCCCCTATTGTAAATAAAATTTCATTTCTAATGATGGATTTCCACACTCTAGCTGTATGACCAAACATTGTTCGCATTAGTTTTATATTAATTTCTTTCCAATTTGTTTTCACTGATTTTCTTTCCAATGTAAGCTTACAATCTTTACTTTTGTTGTTATTTATTTTCCATAATCTGACTGTTCTGTCGTCTGAGGTAGAACAAATAATTTGTGTAGATATATCATATGTGATTGAAAAGATTACACCCTAGAATTCAGTTCATTTGCATTCTTAAACTTTAACATAATGCATAAAAAAAGACATTGCTTTAGATAATATATTACGAACATTATGCCCCTGTAAACGATGTAAAACTGGAGATATTCTAGAATGATAAGTATAATTTATTTGCCATATCAATATTTCCTGATATACAGTTCCACTAAAAATGATTAGATCTCTATTACTGTTATTTAACATAGAGCCAGCATATCTAATAATAAAGTTAAGATTAATGTTAAAACACTTTGTTTAAATATATAAATATAAGGATACAGAATACATCTTTCTTCGCAACATATGCTTTGATAACATTCACTAGATACGTTATAGATACAAACATTATTGTGTGCTAAAAGAACACATAGATAATCGCATTTATCAAATATCACCCATTCTGCTGCCACAATCCAATCATTAAGTCTTTTTTTACTTGAATCTTCTTCAACTCTAAAATATATACTTTCTTATGAATATATAGATAAATAAAGTATAATACTTAATAAAACAAATATTATATGTACAGTACTTAAACATACATTAATGTTTCTTGCTTATGGTAAATTTTATATGTAGAAAAATAGTTAGCACCAAATACAGTTAATTTGTTATTAGGACCCTGAACAATTCCATGTATATTATATGGATAAAGACAATTTATTTTATTTTCCAATTTGTATGTGTTGGCATTAAAAATGTATAGTACACATCCCATACCTACGTACAATTTAAAAAGGAAATTATAAAAATTACAAAATATAAATATGTATTACCGTTTAAATAGAGAAATGAATATTTGGTTATAACTTTTATTTATTGTGAAAAAATTACATATATGATACTAACCTACAAAAATGAAATTATCAACACAGCGAATGGCAAGTACATCGGTACATAGAAATTTTGAAAACATTTTAAATATTAAGTTTTACTATCAAATACTTTTAATAACCGTATATTAAAATAAAATCATCTGTTCGTCAATAGACATTAAAATTTACACATTTAAATCAATATGAAAATTCGTTCTCTCTTCACACAAAAATTTGAACATTCGCGTGATTATCTGATGTACTTTTCATTAAATGTGTATATGCACTGTATACTATGACATATATGATGTTCATAATTTCTCTCAATATACATACCAATTTAAAATTATTTTGGACAAAAGATAAGAAAAAGGTATTTTTTAAATGATAAAAATAGCGTAATGTCGAAGGAACAACAAATTTGTTCGAAATAATTATATTTCATAAACCGTTATTCAAAATTTTAGTGTAAAGTATATTTTGACTGTTTTAAAACTTTTACTAAACAGTCTATGTATCTGTCGTCTTAACAATTTAATGTGAATTCAGTATTAAATATGTTTTAGGAGAATAGGAAATACTGTCCTACTTGGAATTTATATATTTTTACAGAAAAATATAATTTTAAATGAAAAGTTCAAACAATCATTAAGGCAATTACTATTTAACAAGAAAAGTAATAATGTGGGTGTTTGGTTATGGTTCACTGATATGGAAAGCGGACTTTCCTTACGAAGAAATTCTCGTTGGATACATTAAAGGATATGTCAGAAGATTTTACCAAAAAAGTATAGATCATAGAGGAATACCCAGTAGAGTACGTATTATAATTATTATGTGTTAAACTTCTTTAAGTAATTTTTTTCACTTAAAACATCTTTTAACATTTGCAATTAAATTATGTACGTTTCTAAAATTTCAAATTTCAAATTAATTTGGGATTTTTTTTTTTTTTTGTGTGTTTTGCAATTAAAGGATTAATTAGTTTTCTTTAAGAAAAGTAAAAATCAATTCTTGTAATTATTTCTTCATTAATAGAATTTGATATGTATGTGGTTATTTAAAAATAGTGTCTAAAAATTTAGATTTTACATTAAATGTAAATTATTTTATTATTTATTAACAACTCATGTTATGCTGACTTTTATGTAATGTGTAATACATAGTTTTTAAGTATACAAACAATTTTAATAACCGTATGGTATTTTGTTATAGCCTGGTCGTGTTGTAACATTACTTAATTCTGCTAATCCTAATGATGAAGTATGGGGTGTTGCTTATAGAATATCACCCCAAAATATAGATGAAGTGGTAAAACACTTGGATTACAGAGAAAAAGGAGGTTATGAAAGAAAAAGTGTTTTCTTTTATCCATCTTATTCCATTAAAAATACTGCACCATATTCTTTAACAAATAATACTTTTCCAAATGATCTTAAAAATAAAAAACTATTATCGTCAGTTTCAGAAAATATGCCATTTTATATTACAATTTACATAGGTGGTGAAGATAATCCAAATTATGCAGGTGTAGAAGATATATATACAATAGCAAAACAGATACTAGTGTCCCATGGTCCTAGTGGAACAAATACAGAATATTTATATAATTTGGCATCTGCGATGCGAGTAATAGCACCAGGTATAAATGATGAACATTTATATACACTTGAGACAACTGTGAAAATGTTAGAGCAAGAAAAAAATATGGAAATAAAATTGGACAAAAATTTATGTGATAGTGAGAATGGATAAGAAATATGTTTCTTTAATAATATATTTCAGAGCTGAATAATGTAACCAAAAGTTTGTATTTAAAACTTTGGAAAATAGGCAAATTATTTGTATTATCTGTGTAATTAGAAAAAATAAATAAAACCTTTGTATAGTATAAAATTTTATATCTTCACATAATATAAATAAAAGTAATCTATAATTGATAATAGGAATGTATAATAAAAAAGGGACGTTATTTTTATTATAATATATTACCATATAGTATTCTTGTTTAAATGTCTATCAATTTGTACATAATAAGAGTGAATGAATGTAAAAAGCTTCATTTTATAAAATGTATAAATGTATTCAAAAATCATTCTTGTTTACTATTTATACATATATAAATATATATTATGTTAACCAATGAAGTAGCATAACAAATGTAAAAATTAAAAGCTAGCTCATAAATTACATCTACAGAATACTAATAGTTTAAAAAATTTTTTCTACATTATATTAAATTGTCTGATATTACAAAAATGATCACATACTATTAACTTATGTATACTTAAGGTTCCTAACTGTAATATTGAGAAAGGAAATGTCAAGAATAAAATGACTATATCAGTAGATCTTAACAAAAATATTCTACATATTGCTGAAATACATATATGTGCATCATTTCAAATTTTTAGTATTGCAATAAAATTAAGATCATTAATCTACATTATTATTACTATTATTTATTTATTATTTATCTTGTTTGTCCTTTCAAGGTTATTTATCTTGTTTGTTTGACCTTGTGGAGGTTTGGTCTTTACATCTTATCATCTATTTTTTTCTAATATTTAGCAGCACAATGATATTGATACAATAAGATAAGTAAAATATTAATAAATTTAACATATAAACTTAAGATCCAGTAGCAAGTTAATGCTGCTACAACAAAATAAAATAACATATACATAGATATAAATATTGGGGGGAAAAGGGTGAGTGATATTTGGACGAAACATGAGGCTTCCAAGTGATTAGATAAAGGTCACGGAAGTTCCTCAGGGTGATCCTTGACCAATCGGACCATTACAATTAACTAAATTACCCATCGGAAATAATTGAATTTTTTTGTACGCTCGATTATTGAGAACATGATGATCATAGAAAATTACAGGCATTGTTACCATTGCTGAACAAAATCATGCTAAATGCTAGTGTCTCAACTTGAAAATAGCCTCTTGTCTTCGAAAGCGAGTGTCAAAAAGTTATCTACGGAAATCCTCACATTTTTTTGTTCCTATGCTACGTAATTGTGCTGTCTTCTGCTCTTATATCACGGCACAATCATTAATCTACATGTTAACACTATTTAATACCAATACCGTCCCTAACATTAAATTTAAAGTTATGAAATAATGCTATATTCAAACTAGATTTATAAATAGAACATTCAATTCTAAAATTAATAAAAATTGGTTAAAATAATATAACTGTAATGAAAATAATAAATTATCTAAATATAGTGATATCATATTTAAAATTTTTCGCGGAGTGATTTACGCTTATGGAAGGACTATTACGCATGAGCGTATAGAAACTCGTAATGATCAGCTGAACGTTCATGACTCCGCCATTTCTTATTGTTAAAACAACTGTCAAACGGAATAGTTCGTTCGTGAATCTGTTTCCTATCCGTATCGACAAATACGATAAAAAAGCCAAGATTGGGTGATCTATCGACGTAACAGCGTTTCGGACGCATCCGGGTAAATCTTTGCTTTTTTTTGTAAATACCGTTGTAGTGCATAAAGTATTTATAAAATATATGTTCAAATGTCTAACTAAAACAAAATGGTGGTAATGAGAACCGAGAAAGAGTTCGACGAATATACATACTGTATATATGTATTTCTAATTATTTGATTATTTATGATATGTTTTCTATATGATATAATATAAATTAGTTAAGATGATAATGATAAAGCTTTTGACAATACTACAAAATTGGAATTTTATATATAACGAATAATTGCGATAAAAATTTAATTTTTCTTTCTACAAATTAAATGATAGGAGTAAATGAGATCTCTATCGTTCTTGGCATTTGAGAGTAAATAGCATAATATTTATTTACGATTAGCGATAAAGAAAATGTGGATCGTTATGAAATTTATTTAATAATGGAATATGATAAATTGTATAAACTCGTGTCAAATATAGCAAAAATAAGATGAGATACTCTGTGTGTGTGTGTGTGTGTGTGTGTGTGTGTGTGTGCGCGCGCGCGCGCGCGCGCGCGCGTGTGTATATATAAATATAAAAGATAAGAACTATATTCCACAGACTCGCATTCAACATTTTAAAGTTTATGTTTTCATAAAGTTATTTTTTATTGTTTATTATCTACAATACGTACATTTTTACTTTTGTTGAAATAATTTGTTAATTCTTATTTAAATGATCATTGAAATTCTATCATTTGCAAATAAATGATTAAATTCGTTTATTAACCGAAGATTTCTTACATTATTTGATCTTAATACTGCTTTACGGTTAACTTCGTGCAAATTCGTGCATATTCGTAGTAATTCGGATATTGCTCATCCATGACGATTCGCATAGCAGATGTGAATTAACAGTATCATTCAAGTACGCGCTTATATAGAGTGTATACTTTGCTCTTCGTAGGAACTCGTTGCTCTTACGTAAAGAAAAAAACAATATATACCTATAGATTTTGATGATTCTGTGATTTCATAATAGCACATTTTCTAAAATAAATGATAAATGTGCACATTAATTTGCTCTTATATATGGGAAAATATTATAAGTATGTATCTTGTTACTAATAACGAATTGATCAATATAAACATTTCTTTTGTTAAGTGATACATTAATTCTTCATAAATCGCGAGGATCAATTTCTTTATAAACAATTTCCTCTGTTTTATATTTTTCATTATCCATATTTATCTTGTTTATATCTTGTCATTACCCATAATGTAATTCAAATCAAGCATCTCGTAATAAGTGATAATATTATGAACTAAACCATTATTTCATATATTGTTTTATGATTTGTTTGCATATTTTCATTGCCAATTACTATCACTAATGTAGTAATGTTTAAACAGCTTTTCGGATCAGTGGAATTTATATCTTTATAAACATATATATGTAAATATGATTTTAGTTTTTATACATATATCTTTCCAAAATTAATATTTTTTATTAAATCTTTTTATTTTATCCATGTTTCAGAACAAATTTGCATTGAACTTTTAATTTCAGTTAGATATTCTTCCTTATATTAACATATTTAATTGAAAATATTTTTATTTGGACATTTTTGGCTCGTTTTGAATTGACGTATGATACAAATAATCGAAGACTTAGACGCACTTAAGTTCTTTTAATTCTGACAGTACATTGCATCAGCTGGTCAATATCTTCTCGTTTTGTCGTTTTGGTAATATATGACAGTAATACAACAAGTATTACCAAATAAATAAATTACACATTTCTATTCGATATTTCGCATTAGAATATTCTTGAAAATCATTTTACAATAGCCTATTATTACATTATAAACTATCGTTATATTATTTTGTCTTATTTTGAAAAATTTATTAATTATTTCCTTATTATATCGATGACTTATATTTTTACAATATTCGATTTTTTTTGTATTTCTATACCTTTATTATATTATTATTTTATCTACATGATTTTGGAAGCGCTATTTATAAAATAGGACACTATTCTAAATTGAATTCTTTTAAATTAAACCAAAAATAATAAATTCAGCTCGTTTGTAATAATATATTTAAACATTTTATAATGGCTGTAATTCTACAAAAATATTAACATGGGAAAGAATTTTGACTCGATTTATTTTAAAAAAGGAATCATATAAAAGAAAAAGATACAAAATCGAAAGCGCTCGAAGTTATTTCGAATTATGTATAGATGATTTTCTAGTACATTCCTGAAACTTTCAAGTATATAAATCTATTGATGGCGCGTGGATGCAAACTCGCACACCTTACACAATAGCAAAGAACAGAAGTAAAAATAAAAAGCTGGAATAGAATTTTTACAAGTTTTAATATTAAAATAATATCGGAAAAATTGTCACGAAGAAAATATGATTTTCTTATAGTATATTAAAAAAAAAAACTATTCTGATATTTGTTATTTCTCTGTAATTTATTAAAATAGTTAAGAAACTTATACAATTTTTCAACTATATTTATGTTATTAAAGAATAAGTTATTTATCACAAACTGTTATGTTAAATTAAACATTCTAGAAACAGATGTATTTATAATCTTTAACATAATAGCCAGTGATAGATAATTTAGACAATAGATCTTTTAAACAATAATTTTATATAAATATTTTCTGTTTATAGATACAAGGCTAGCCAGCTGCGCCATTCTTGTTGTGTGACATTCATATCATCAGCCACACTACGCATATTTTGCATTGCTTTATCTTTTAATTATTGCTGTAGTGAGCTGTCAGTCACACATTGCAGGAATGGACACATCGGGCTTGCCTGTACCGGATGCAATCCACCCGCTACTTGAACAGTTGCAAGAAGCTTTGGTTCTTGAAGTAAAGTATCAACCTAACCTTCCGTTACCTAATATATCACAAGTATGTATATAAATCATATAGAATAATAGAACAATTAGATATCTGTAAAATATCGTAAGTAATTTTATTTTATATGAAATATTTTTTTCCCCTTTCAGAATGATGACATAACAATTGGAGCTCGTGATGGATCAGCCCATGTTTTAAGGTGTTTGAAAGTATGGTATGATCTACCATCGGATGTATTTTTTGTTGCCATCAATTTAATGGACCGTTTTTTAACAAAAATGAAAGCAAGACCAAAATATATGGCATGTATCAGTGTATCTGCTTTTCACATAGCTACTGTTCAATTAGCACAGTCATTGGATGCTGACCACTTAGTCTCAATTTCTCAATGCAAATGCACTGGAGGTGATCTTAAACGTATGTCAGAAGTAATACGGAATAAGTTAGAATGGGCACCTGGTACTCAACCTGTTACATCTTTAACTTTTCTTCGTTTATTCAATGCAATGTTTCTTGCAATTGCATCACAACTAGGGCTAGGAGACATGTATACCAGTATTGTAACGGTAATTATTTTTATTTATGTAAAAATAGAAGACTTGGTCAAATTAATATAATGATATGTCAATTTGATTGCTTTATTTTAGGAATCTGAGCTTCTACTTAGGTTAGAAATGGTTGCATGTGATGGTAATTGTGCAAGTTTGAAGTCGTCGGAAGTAGCACTTGTTCTACTCTGCACATACTTAGATGGTGCAGTGAACCGATTAGATACTAATACAGATATTCCCATATCTACTACTGCTATTCCTAGTTCCTCTACTATCAATACATCTGTAACATCAAGGCATCAAATGCTTAGACTTTTGGACTTTGCTATAGAACTGCAGAAAATATGTAAGGTAACGTTATAATAATTCAATGAATTTTAAATATTTTAAATATAACAGGTAAAACAATAAATGATTGGTATATTACGTTTATAGATTTCAGACACAAGCTTCTTTTCTACACATGAAGCTGTGGGTGCTGTATTGAGCAAATATAATGCTCAGGAGCAAACCCCTCATAGGCAAAGACTGATATGGAGATTATCTTCTCGTACAGCACGTCTTTTACGTCCAACTGACAAATTTACTTCTGTATTACCTGTTATCGCCGAACATACTCCGGTTCCTTCGCCGAGTAAAATTAGGTATACTTTTTATGCTCGTATGTTTGCATAACATTAAGTTTAGGAATTAAATTGAATATAAATATTAAGCATTTTGACAATTTGAACAAATATTTTTTATATATATTAATAGATTTACAACTTCTTTTTTTGTAGAAAAAATCGTAAGTTCGGTCGACGTCATGGAAATAAGAGACGTTAAGTGGCAGTATTGAGGCCTTAAAGTGAGTTACTATATTATCATACCAATTATAACTATAAATATTAGTAAAGTACGCGGAATATATTACAACTATATGTGATGGTGGGTTATTTTTAAGGTGCTGAATCAGATGTTTAATATTTATTCAACATACCGAACAAGAGAAGAAATTAGACTTTAGTTTAAAAATAAAAATAAATTTTGTTAAAAGTTAAATAGAAAGTACAAATATTAATGTATTTATGTCGAATAGCAACAATTTGAAGTACCTCTTTTTATGTCAAAATTTGGTTTTTCATATATGAAATGTATTGGAAACACACACACACACACATATATATATATATTTTCTACTTGTATTATACATTTTATAAATGAACGAGGAATTTTGTTCCCAAATTTATCAGTTATTGCTATTATATGAAATACGTGAGAGAGTGCCGTAAAAAGAAAATGAACAAGTCATGTGGTAGTAACATTAATGTGATATAATGTCCTTTATAATTCGTATATTATGAATAGAATATTATAAATATATGCATACCCTTGCAAAACGTTAAAAACACAAAGAAATTAATTATATGTGAGTATAAATATAAAGTTAAAAAATTATTTTAAAAATGGTGAATTATAAAAGGTGAATGAAATTATTTAGAATGATCAAAATGTTTAATAAATTTTAATGCTGAAAATTATGCAGAATTTAAATTACTATTTAATGTTTTGTCGTGAGATTGTATTTATGTATCTAAGAAGCATACGAATGAATGTAAATAAGAAATTTTTTATTAAATGAGTTTCGAATATCTTCGTTAAGAAAAACAAACGTAACTGCGTATTTACATTAAATGATTTAACCTTTTGTGATCAAATTGTGATCTTTACATCTCTTATCACGCATTTTTTCAGTGGATATATTATTTCAATGCTAATAATTAATTATTAATCTTTTTATGTGTTAATTGGCTATTGGTATTTAATAAATTGCAATTAAAAGAATCTTAAAAAGGAACAATTGCCTGCAATATATGTATGCAGGTCATATTTAATTTAAAAATTAGATAATGTTTTTGTACAAAATTCTTAGATGGTATTTCAAAAATATTATGTATATATTACATGTTGTGAATAAATACAATTAAGAGCACAAAAGGTTAGTAACAATCTTGAAAGTTTTGAGCGAACATTTTTGAAAATCAACAGAAAAAATATTAGCTGTGAAAGTATAATTACATGTAAAATTAATTTAAGATATATAGTATTATAAACTAAGATTAAGAATATTTCAAAGCCACAATTTGTGATAGGATTTTTTACTGACATAGATTTTAAATGTGGCAAATTACTGAAATCTAACCACAATAGTCTTAAGCATTTAATAATTAAATTTTTTGTCTATAATAATTCATTATCTTGTCTTTTACATTTTATATCACACCTATGGCATTAAAATGAATACAGAAAACGTAAAATAAACGAAACTTCAAATGAAGTATAAATGACTTATATATTAGTAATATTTCATTCAATTGTTAGATAATAAAACAAAAAATTAGTTCCAGAAAAATAAAACAATTATATTTTTATTGCTTATAAACTGCCTTACTCCTTAGTTATATATATATAAATGTTATTTATAATGTATCTCACAATGTTAATATTACAAATTAATGTCACATTTAAAGACAAAAGATCAATTTTTACTTTATGTATTTATATTTTCAAATAGTTTATGTTAGCCATAAGTAATATTTATATGCTCTCAAAACTTTCATTAAGTACTTTATGGCAACAAATTATTAGATGTTAAATAGTTGAAATAATATGACTCTTGCATTTTATCATTAATTGTTAGCCAATATCGTAAATACTAAAATTTGTCAAAAATAAAAATTCTGGTAAATATATCTTTCTATATTATGTTACCTAAATAATAGCGAATTTCATGGAAATATAATCTATTATTTGTATAAACATATCTCGATTTATCCGAAATGCCACGTGTACTCAGAATGGTAGAAAACGCACAGAATAGTCGATTCCGTTCACCCTTGTTGACGATTCCATGAAGAATACTCGAATATCTTCGGCGTTGTAGTCCGAAAACCCTTGAAGCCTGCTTGTCCGTGAAACAACAAGTGAGAGGTCGCATAATTTACGACACCCCCAAATGTCTCAGCTACCTCTTCCTGTAACCGGAGATGACGAAAACCAAGTCTACGAAGCCTCGTACTTCTGAATAAACTACTGAAATTATTATTAAAATAAAATTTAGGTTTTATTATAACAAAAATATTATCGCAAGGAAAGTAAATTTAATTTTATGTCTACAACACTATTGTGCATGGAAAATATATTAAAATCATTGTATCATTCCACTAATCTATTATCGTTTAAAAGGGAAGATTTTCTTTTCATCTCTAAAAAGAATATAATAGACAGTTAGTTTCTCTTTCTAAGGCAACTAAATTTAATTAGTACAGAAAAGTATAAACATTTTGGTAGAACCATACAATGAAATGAGCCGTTGCAGCGTGGAACCAAAGCGAATATAATGCAATTATAGTGGGACTAAATAGATTCTTTTATATGATAGCGTGGAACATCTTTAGCATTTGGCCGCTGAGGGCAGCACTAATCTGAGAATAACCGGAACGATAAGCGTGAGCACTTTCATTTCTGGGATTACCCTGTAGAATCCATTCATAACGCACTACTTTAAAGAACACTAAAGATTGTAAAGTTAACGTACATTAATTTTTATAAACAATATAATACTAAGTATGTACATACTTACATATTTGAATTATATGATTCAATGATCCCTATGTAATATCAGAGATTTCCTCTCTAGTAGTACTAGAGAGTAGTATGTTTATTATATAGTTATATGCTCTTTGTATATACATATGAAATGAATTTTTTGTACAGTTTATACATACTAGATTTTTTAATATTTTAGGCAAACAACTTCAGTTTCGTTTATAAAGATTCCGAAAAAAGCAACATTTTAGTAAAAAATTTATTTTACACAGTGTTGCGTACATTTCGCACATTTGATTGTATTATCCGTACTATGTCTTCGATACAAATTGATGGAAGCTTAGGCGAAGGTGTATGTATTTAAAAATTATTTATTTTATAAATCGTATAAGATTAGATAATTCGAGTGCTTTAATTAGGATTTATAGAAGTATATGTATGTAAAAATTATTGAATGCACAAATAAAATATGTTATTTTTAATATTCCTAATTAAAATTTAAAAAATTATGCTTATGTTTAGGGTGGTCAGGTATTAAGAATTGCACTTTGCCTGAGTGCATTATATAAAATTCCAATTAAAATTAATAATATACGAGCAGGTCGTCCTAAGCCTGGCCTTGCCGCACAACATTTAAAAGGTATGTTCTTGTTAAAATACAACTTTTGATTATTGTTAATCTTATTTCTCTTTTGAATTGAACATTATTACAGGAGTAGAACTGTTAAAAGATATGTGTAATGCAAAAGTTTATGGAGCTCATATAGGATCAACAGTTTTAGAGTTTAAACCTGGTCAGTTAAACATGGATAAAAAACACACATTCTTTGTAGATACAGGAACTGCTGGCTGTATTTGTTTGTTAGCTCAAGTAGCTTTACCTTGTGCCCTTTTTCTTCTAAAAAAGGATACAGTTACATTGATCCTTAAAGGTGGCACAAACGTTCCTATGGGACCACATATAGAATATTTTACAGAAATATTCAGACCATTACTTAATAAATTTGGAGCTGATTTTGATTTTAGAGTTATAACAAGGTATACATTGATGTGATGATACGAATTTAATTATTTTGTTCTTAATATTTTTCTGTAAACTATAGATATTTATAGAATATTAACTTTTTATTAATTTATGTAGGGGTTATTATCCAAAGGGAGGTGGAGAGGTACATTTGTACATTAAACCTGTACATACTTTGAAAGCTATTACTTTAACTGATCCAGGAATTCCACATGAAATAATAGGATGGGCATATGTTGCAGGTGTTGTTCACAGTAGGGTATGTATCATATAGTTGTATAATTTTAATATTATATTTCTTTGATACATATCTTGTTTGTTTTAAAGGAAGCACATAAAATGGCAAATGATGTAAAATCAGTTTTAACAAAAGGTTTAAATAAATCTAATATTCCATTACCACTTATAAATATCGAAGTTTATAAAGAGGATAGATCTGTAACTATTGATAATGGGTCTGGCATCAAGTAAGATTTAGATACAGCCAAAAATTATGAATTTTATACATTACGTTTTTAATTAAATATGAACGATATCATCAGTGTAATGTGCACTACGACTAGTGGATGTGTCTTTGGTGGGTCAGGATTGGGTTCTGGACGTCAAGAGCAAGTAGCACCAGGTATACAGGCAGCTAATGAAATATTAGATACAATTTTAGCAGGATCCTGTGTTGACGAACACGCACAAGATCAAGTATGTATATTTTTATAAAATAATTAAAAATAATTTATTATTTTCATAACAAATTATAATTACTTGTATATTTTAGTTAATCATTTTGATGGCTTTAGCTAAAGGTACTTCTAAAATTAATCTCGGAGGTAAAAAACTTACTTGTCACACTGAAACAGCTATAAAAGTGGCAGAATTGGTCTTACAACAGTTTAATCTCGAATTTAAGTTATGCGAAAATAGAAATGATGGAAGTAATAATTCCTATATCTTAGAGTGTGAAGGTTGTGGGTATGAAAATAAAGATATAAAATAAGTAACAATTGTATATTCAGAATAAGTATAATACAAAATGCATAGTATATGTATTAGTTATGTTCTCTCATTGTTACCTTATTTATTTTATCAAGAATAATTATAACACATATAACAAAGAGCTTGTATAACATCTGTTCCTTTTCTTATTTGATTATATCTATTTCTTTTTTGCGATATTTATGTACATAATTTTTTATTCAATCAGTAGATGAATAACTTTATGATGTTTTCTGTTTTATAGAAGAAGCAAAAATATGTTGAAAAAGTATATATCTAATCATAATAAATATTTTAATAAGAATTATCATTCCTGTTTTTGTCTAAAAAATGGTTCTATAGTTCGTAAAAATTCTCTTTCAAACATTTCGTCCGAAAACCGATCTACGGATGCTCTAAAAAAATAATTTATTTCTGATCATTTGTAAATTTATCTTTCATATTAATCAATATGATTTTATTATATAATTCAAAAAGTAATAATACCTAGCAACTGTCCTAATGGCATTTCTATCTTCTGGATGCATGTTGATAATATGTGCCATAATCTTTGCATATTCTTCAGCTTCTGTAGCTAAAAATCCATTTTGAGATCCTGGTTGTGTTTCTATTATATCAGCCCTATGATTATTCATATGTTATAATTATCTATTAATTTGTGTATTTTTATTTTTATAAAAGAATAATTTTAACAATAAATTTTATTGACTATATCAACGGTTCTCAGCCAAGTAATATTTTTCTTCAATTCTTCTTTAACTTTAATTTTGCTGGTATATATTTCTGAAAAAGCTGAGAATCCTTTGACTATTACATTACTATATTTTCAATTACACTTTACCTTGGTCCACCAGAACCATGAGCTACTACAATTAATCCAGCTGCCATACATTCAACGATACTTATACCAAAATGTTCATTCCACATTGTATGTAAACCTATCATTGCTCGTTGAAGTTCCAATAGAAGTTCCGAATATGGTATGTTTAGTTTAAATTCTACATTTTCATCTAGTGCAAAATGTTTTGATAAATCCTTCATATCTTTCATGCGTACTTCATCTTCAAAATTTCGACAAGAACCAATAAGAATTAAACGAATCTGGCAAGATCATATAACATTACAATAAAAGCTACTAATATGAAACCTTTATTATTTATATCATTATATTATATTAAACTTACTTTTTCCCAAATTTCTTCTTTAACGATTGATCTAAGTTCATACATGGCTCTCAACATTAATGGATGATTCTTTTCTGGTCTAAATTGTGCAACTGATATTATACGAATATTATTACATTTTTCATCATCATTGAGAAGTGGCAGTGATGTTAAGTGCTTTACATTGCAAGGTGGATAAATTTTATGAGTTTTCAATGGACATTTCCAAATTGTGTTAATATGTTCTTCGGTCCATGAGGAATTAACCATTACAATTTCTGCCCTACTGCCAACCCAACCATATATCTGAAGTAATTGTTGTAAATTATATCATCAAAGCATAATTAACTAATAATCTTTATATACATACAAGTCCAAATAATTTATAATAAACAAGTTTAGCTGCTGATAAAAATGGATTTCTAGCTATAACTCTTTTATTAGTATGAGAGATAACTCTTCTATAAACATGTCTCAACATATCAGTTGAAATTGTGGGGTAGTGAGTATATGTTGCTACTCGACACCCACCAATATATTTAAATAATGGATATGTAAATGCATAACCCATGGTATCAATGTAAATGTCTAAAACAATATTTTATATGTCATGTAACATAACATATTGTATTTATAAAACAATTATTAAAACAGATATGAAATAAAATTTTACCTGGTACAAAACTATTTAAAGCTTCAATACCTAACCAAATTGATCCCAAACTCTGTCCTAAAAGTGTAAAATATGGATACATTGAAGGTTCCACCCATTTGCGCCTATGTAAGTATACAAATTCAATTTTATGCTCAATTTTATAATTAAATACTTTTTCTGCCTTATTTAAAATTTGTTCTGGATGTGCATCAAGATCCCCAGTATAAATAACTATACATACATTCGGGTATCTGATAAAAATAATAATTTAAACATATGATAATTAATTAAAGTTATGGTAAATAATGTAATTATTATTTAATTTATTAATTTATTTAAAACAGTTATACCTGGTTTGTATAGCACTCACAGCAGCCCAAAGTACTCTTTCACCTCCTCCACCTGAATTACAATACGGATGAAAGAAACCTACAACCGTTTCCTTGTGTGATCTTTCCATTCGACTTTTGGAATATTGCTTTCTCCATGTTATTAATAAAATAGGTAAAATAATAAATATACATAATATTTTACATATGACTATTACTAGCAGCATATTTAATAAGAATACCATACACATCCTGAAAGAGTACAAAATTGTTAGACATGCACATAACATTTGGTAGAAAAGATTTTAGGCTAAAATATAATATTCTCACAAGAAAGAGGTACAAATCTTACATGAGAAAATACAAATTCATGTTTTGGTTTTTAAAACAGTATAAAATTTAACGAATTGATTTGCCACGTACTTTTTTACAATGTTTTATGTCAATTAATGTAACAAAATATTTTCAACCAAACCATTGCTTAATTTGATCACACACGCATTTACTAACAATTTTTTTCATTGTAATTACTATTGTGCTTATTGCCTCGTATATTATTTAATATACGTAAATGTATATTGGCTTTCATATAATTAATGTGATAATTAATGCAATTCAATGTTCCTTTGAAGTAATGTATACCAATTATTTATTCGCAACATACAAATTTCTAATTTTATTTTTTAATTTATATCGATTTTGTCTCTACTTTTTAATTATAGGCTAGACTAACAGCTGTTAAGAGTAGACGACATTTGAATTCAATATTATTCACAGATGTTACATTAAATTTAGTAGAATATTATCTAAAAACGTAAGAGTTTTAATATTCATTCTGCATATATATTAAAGGTTTTTTACAATTATAAATAATTTTTGTTATTATTATGTGAAATATATAATTACACAAAAATTTAGTTTTTTTAAATTAAACAGACTTCATTTCGAATTTTTAATTATGCCGCTTAAATTCTATTTTACCACTTTTATTTTATGGCTTTATATACGAGAAAGAAATGAAATTAAGAAATAAAATAAATTTAATCTTTTCTTAATCAGAGAGGAAATTTCCTTTCTGTTTTAATCTTTAATCTAGGCGTCAATTTCAATTCATATATCTCTGAGACTAACCAAACCCTTTTCAAATCTCATTGGTGGAAGTTCGCCATGGATATAGAAATATATTATTGTATATTGTAGAGGAGTGCATAAACGAGCTGAAAAAGCCAAAAAATATAGGAATAGAAAAAGATCACTGCAAGAAGCCTCCTGTATTCTTGCTTATAATAATGCATGCACATTCGTACAGTATGTAACTATGTATGCAAGTGTAACACCGATCAACAAGCGGCGTTAGCTTGCCTGATTAGACAAAAAGAGAAGGGAGATCAATGCAACATTCTGTTTCTATTCCCATATCGCACTCATTTACGCAGTAACACATGACCAGCTTGTATATATAGACGTATATGTAAATATTCAAATGCATTCGATGAAACATCAAACGAAATGCGTAAAGCAACAACTATATATATATGTATTTAATTTATATCAGCTTGTATGTATATACATACGTATTTTCACCACATTGCTATAGCAGAGGAAATCCGCCATATTTTCCTGTGTCTTCCAATATTTTCTGAGTGAAACTACATTGGACAGGCGATTTTTGTTTCATTCGTAACAAAATTACGTGATTAGAACTGTTCAACGGTACATTAAAAATCCATTTTAATATTGTTTCTTTATGAAACTCGTACATTATTCATGTCCTTTTTTAAGCTCAGAGATGCGTTGTTTACCGCTTAGTGCGTTCTATGTGTCATGATTTGTTTATTGATTACGACGCATTCATAATATTTACTTACTGAAAACGCCTTTCGATCTAAGTCATATTGTCATTTATTTGAAATCTAATTGAGTAACTTAATTTGTGTATTAAAGAAACTGTGAAATTCAATTGATCGCTGTACGATATTTCTTTCTGAAGAAAAAAGAGTTCCAATTTGTACCAAAATAGATTAGCTTGTAAATACATGGATTATTTTAGGAAACTGTACGAATCGAAATACATGTTATTTAGAAAAATTCATTTTACGTTATAATTTTTGTATACTTTATAATGAAAATATTAATTCGTATATTTATTTTAATATCATTGTGTATTTAATTTCAGATATGATTTTACATTATATTTGGTACATTATACATGGGTTAAATTAAGCAAGAAATTGTAAAAGTATCATTTCTTGTGCGAATGTGAACAAGTTTGGAATACATTTAAGTTTTCAAAAATGATAGGTACAACTATAAATTCTTGTACTAGTTCAAATGCTTCGCTTGGAATAGATCAAGCGTGTTTCAGTATTTTGAATTTATATATTAATCCTGTCATCTTCTATGCAATAGCATGGGAAGCTTACACAGTATGTATTCATATATACACAATTTTGAAATTAATTTATATATATCAAATTATATCTAAATTATATATAAATTATTAATTTGTAGGGTACTGGTGTCCCATTGGCTACTTTACAACCAAAAAGTAATACAAGTTTGATAATAAGCACAAAATACCCATTACACATATATTATCAAACTGTTGAACCAGATAAAAATTATGAATATTGCCAGTAAGTATCCTTTCTTTTTATAGGAACAGAAAAAGTGTTACAAGCCATTTTCTCAGAAACCATATCTGATATTGACTAATTTTTTTTTTTAATTTCAATGGTACAAGGGGACTGATTATTTTTGGTGCAAGAGATTTTTCTAAGATGACTGCTAGGGGGTCGATGGAAGTCGCCCTCATTTTTTTTAAATCGAATGCATATTAATTTCTTTATTTATTTGGATAGCTGTTCCGAGACTGCAAAACATTTGCTTAAAGCATTTTTTATTATTCTGCGTAATTAAAGAGTTATAACAAGAAAAAGATCTAAAGGGAGATTATGCAGAGACATCAAAGGATAATTAAAATAGATATATCCTAAGGTACAATTCATTTTATTAAATGTCCAAAGTGAAAACTGTTATCATCTAAACATTTATTTATTTTTTGTATGATATTATTTTGTACATTTGATAATATTGTTGCAGTTATAGATTTACAGGCATTTAGTATTCTTCTCTTTATATCTTCTTTTGTTATAAGTGTTGTACTCGTAACTTATAAATGTTTAGAAATGAGCGTCATCATTTTAAATACTTTCAGAAAATTTTGTTTCAGAAAAATCTTTTGTACCATAAATAAACAGTCCCCTTTTATCATGATATTAAAAAAAAAAATTAATATCTGCTATGGTTTTCAAGATTGTAACACTTTATCTGTATATATCTGATATGCACTTTCATCCAACTATGTAGTTATTTCCAACCGTCTTTGTAGCACAACTTACACCTTCAAGGAATATGGTAGTTATGGATGGAATATATCACGTAATGATATATGTTCAAATATTTATGTAATACACGAACCAAGAAATAGCTACTTTCGTAAGTAATATTTAATAATACATTTTCATAATCGTGGTTCGACATAAAATACTAACAACTCTAATACTAACAAATTTCTTTTACAGCAATTTTGACAGCATTTATGATATATATGTTATTAGCAGTCACATGGACAACATCTAAAGTTATTATACGAGTAATAAGAGGAAAATTGTCCCCCAATAATGTATATGATGTAGGTATAGTTTGATATATTATTCTACATTTCATTCCATTTCATTTAATTTAATATTATTTTAGGATTTGAATAGACTTCAAGAAGAGAATACAACACATCCAGTAATTAGAGTTACGAAATTCAGCAGTAGAATACAATCAGTAGACGCGTTTAGAGGGTATTTCTATATTTTTGTTTGTTTCTCGCGTATTTGCCATTTTAGATATTATATTACTTATATTATTACAGAATTGCAATATTATTGATGATATTTGTCAATAATGGAGGAGGAAAGTACGTTTTCTTCAATCATAGTGCATGGTTTGGACTTTCTGTAGCTGATTTAATACTTCCTTGGTAAGTAATTATTTATATTATGTTTAATCTTCCAAAAAGTACAATAAATAACTTGTAGGTTTGCATGGATTATGGGTATGTCGATAACAATCTCAAAACGGGCAGAACTTCGTTTAACAACATCACGTGTGAAAATAACTTTATGTTGCCTTCGACGATCAGCGATACTAATTCTTCTCGGATTAATGTTAAATTCAATTGATAGTAAATCTTTAAACGATCTTCGTTTTCCTGGTATTCTTCAGTTATTAGCTGTGTCGTATTTCGTATGCGCCATATTGGAAACAATCTTCATGAAACCTCATTCTCAGGTTTGAATATAATCATTTTTGTTACGTATAGCTTTTACATTTATCTAATTGGTATCTACAAAAATTACTCATTAGGATATCTTACTCCAGTTCGGTCGTTTCGCTATATTCCGAGACATCTTAGATAGCTGGCCTCAATGGTTAATTATGGCAGGCATTATGACTACGCACACATTAATTACATTCTTCCTCCATATACCGAATTGCCCGACGGGTTACTTTGGACCAGGTGGAAAATATCATTATCGTGGAAAATACATGAATTGCACCGCTGGCGCAGCTGGCTACATAGATAGATTGATCTTTGGAAATCACACGTATTCTAAAATAAAAGACTCTATTTATGGTCAGATCTTACGTTATGACCCTGAAGGTATATTGTTTATATATGTCTATAAAAAAATTGTTTGTATATAATTTAATATCCATGACTATAATTAAATTGCAGGATTGATGAACACTATATCGGCTATATTTATTGTTTATTTGGGAGTTCATGCTGGCAAAATTTTATTGCTGTATTATCAGGGTAATGCTAGGCTGATTAGGTGGTTCTTATGGGCAGTATTTACAGTGAGTTGGCAGAAATAAATTTTTTTGGAAGGCAAAGTAATTCCCATTAACAAAAAATATTATTTTCTAGGGTATTATTGCTGGAATTTTATGCAATTTCGAAAGCGAAGGTGGAGTGATTCCAGTTAGCAAAAGGATGATGACATTATCGTACGTTTTGACTTGTTCTAGTTTTGCTTTTTTGTTGTATGCACTTTTATACTTTCTTATTGACTATAAACAATTCTGGAGTGGAGCTCCTTTTATTTATGCTGGTATGTATTAATGCAAAAAGAAACTGTTAAATAAATAAATATTCTTTTTTATTTGAAATTATATAATTATTGCTTTTTATAGGGATAAATCCAATTTTTCTATACGTTGGTCACGTTTTGACAAAAGATTTATTTCCATGGGCGTGGAATATCGCTCATCCTTCCCATGCTTCTCTTTTGACTATGAATTTATGGACAACAACTTTATGGGCAATAATTGCATATCTTCTTTATAGGAAAGATATTATCATAACTATTTAAAAGTATATATATCAGCGTAATAATATCTATCATTGCCTTAACATGAATGAAACATTTCTTTTTTGTTCTATAAAACGTCAAAAAGAAAGAAAGCATTTTTTATAGAACAAAAAAGAAATGTTAGATAACTGTATTATAGGCAAAGAAATATAATAATGCAAGAAAAGAATTAATGACATATTTACATTTGAGAACATTGTTAATATTGATTAATAAACATTAGGGAAAGAGGTAATTATTTTACTTTTAAATAATTATTTTAAGTTTATTAAAGTTATATTAAATTTTTATAAATAAAGACAGTGAACAAATTCTTGTTTCATTATTTTAACAATTAAATTTTAATAATTGTTATTGATAAATAATCAGAATATTATATAAATAACTAATATATTATAATTCTTCGTATACAATAAATATCATTATTTATGAATTTCGATCTTTTGGTTCTTTATACGGTAATTTAAGAATTCGAAAAATGTCTTCTTCACATGCGATTTTTTCTGCCTCCCCTGGAGTTCCTACATTATATGTAATATAAATATGTAGATTTACTCATACTGCAAAAATTTTCGCTTTTAATCACATACCTTCAGGTGTTAGACGTTTTAGCGTATATTCATTTAAAGTATAGTTTTTCTCCAAAGCATGCGCTCTCATACTTTTATTAAAAAGATCGTTTCCGGTAAAATAAAGTACAGCGCAATAGTATTGATCATAAGGTGCAAGTCTGATATCAAGTCTCCTAAATGGTTTTTTATTATTACTGGGAATTTGACAGACACCCTAAAATTAAGATGTTTTCAAACATAATTTCTTTGTCTAAATTGAATTAAATGATTAATTGATTAATGTACCATGAATTTTGTTTGCCCAAGAGATATTGTATTTACAATTAATTTTCTTTTTTCAAGACATTCCACAACATCTTTAAGTGGAGTCTTTTTCTTTGATTCTTTCTCTTTGGATGTATATGTAGGGTGTGTTAACAAAACATCAATATCCCCACTTTCCTCTTTTCCACGCCTGTAACTTCCACAAATAGTTATAATATATTCTTTGTTTAACTTTACAATAGTATCTTTTATAATTTTTTCAATCTGTTCAATTTCTTTTCTAGGAATTCCTTTTTCAAAATCTTCAAAATATCTAAAAAGAAACATGATTATTATGGGAATAAATAATAAGTACTATGCGTTTGATTATTCTATACTTGAGCCCAATTTTTTGGTGATGATTTAATTTTTCTTGATGCTTCTTCAAATCATCTAAAGTCTTAATACCACTATTTACTAATTCTTTGGCTTTTGTAGGTCCAATGCCAGACACACGAGTCAATAAATTAATTGCAACATTGCTTTCATCCTTGTTAATCTGTAAAAATAACAACTGTAAGAATCAATACAAAAAGAAAAACAAGTATATTTTGTTATTAAAAAAATAAAGATAAATACATCTTCCAACTTTTGTAACTTTCCAGTATTAAGAAACTCGTCAATTTTTTTAGCAATTTTTTCTCCAATTCCTGGTAATTTTCTTGCTTCCTGGCCGCTTTTTACTCTCTCTGATAATGTACTTAAGGTACTTGCTGCTTTACGATAGGCATTATACTTATAAATATTTTTGCTAACATTCCGCTCATAATTTGCTAACTCTGTAATTTCATTATGTAAATTTATACATCAATTACTAATTGTATGTGATAGTTATAAATATTTAAATAATAATTCTAAATTTTCTATGATACAAACTCTAAGGTTACAAATAATGGCAAATAAAAGTATACCTTTATTAAGTGATTGAAACTTTTACTTTTATTATTTTCCATAATAGTTTCATTAATAAAAAAAAAAATATATTTATATATAGAATATATAATAAATAATGTACCCATAAGAAAATCACATAAATCTTGATTCGGACTTCCTGCACTATCACTGGCCTTTCGTTTCCCCATCTTATTGTATAAAATTGTATATACAAACAATTTTAATTTATTAACTTTTTTTATCAAGTAACTCTTTTTTCAAAAGAACGCAAAAAGGAACTGACGTATGTAATGTTTCTCGTTTACGTATACATCTATATAAATACTACTTCACATTTCATATCTATGTGGATGTTGACCAATGACTGAACGTTTATTTTATGTTTCTATTTCAAATATTTTGGCGAAATTTTTTGAAAATCGATCAAAGATTCAAGAAATATAACATTAAATTAACCATTTCACAATTAATAAATTTTTTTTCTCAGTATTAAAACAATATTACGTTATTTTTATATGATTTACATAATTGTTTAAATACAATAATAGTTGGATATTATTAAAATGAAAAATAATAAGTCAAGTTTTAACATGTTATATTTATATATTTTGGGCGAACGTATATACATTTTCACACACAAATATAAACTATCTCTTCTAAAAGAATTAACAATGTTCTGCTATATTAATACAGTGATCATAATCTCTTTTAATTTATTTAAACAGGAGAAATATAGATGAATTTCAATATAGATGACTTTCAATATAGATGATTTTTAACATATATAATTTTCAATATAGATGACGCTTTATGTACTTACGTTTACATTTAATATTGTACTATAGATTATAATGAGTAAAAAAAGGGATTTACATACTATACAGAAGATATATTACTTCAGCCTTGTAATTTGCAACTACGAACTTATTTAAACGAAAAACAAATAAATATAGCATCGTGTTGAAATACTATTCCTAAATACTAAATTTAACAAATAGTTGGTTTATATAAGCCATGAACATACCATGAATGAAGTTGTTCATTTTTAAGTGTTAACCATATTTAGATATTAGGAACATATTTTAAGAATTACGTTATTGATATTTGATGATAAGTAAAACTCCTTGTTAAAGATCAAATTACCATTCCATTCAAAACTTGACATGGATAGTAACAAAATCACTTACATTGGACGGATTTTTATACCCCATCTCTGATGTCAAGTTATCATATTTCAGATTTTCAATATTCAAGTATTTTTTATGTATTTTTGATTATATGCTGCTTTATATTGAAGACATACGACTATATGCTGCACGACCCTTTACACAATAACTAGAAATACACGTGCAAACACTAAAAGCTAAAATAAATATCCCAACGAAAACGTAAATCCATAATTGAGGAAATCTTCCTGGGAGCCATAAAATTGTAAAATTTATCATTTTCTCTTGTGTATCTAAAAATGAAAAAGAAGAAATATAATTAAAAAGAAAAAAAAGCTGTCAATTTCATAAATGAACACGATGTTATATTTTCTCTACCGATGTAAACAAGTCCGTAACCCGTATGAGGAGTACCCATTCTGTATGAACATGTGGGTATTTGCAACTCGTGAATATCACCTACGTCCATTCTTAACGAATGTACTAGAGTTTCATAAGGAGATAAAACCCAAATGTCACTTAATTGATCTGTTACTGGATCTAAACTGATATGCATGGCCTTATGTTCATGTGCAGTAAAAATAATTTGGGGAGACAATTCTTTCAGTACCTAATATCGTAATCCAATTATTAACAAGAACTAAAAATAACATCACTGTCTAATAAATGAACAAATATCACATACATTTTGGACGAAGGTACCAGGCATAAATAATAAAGGCATATGACTAAGTACTACGTTTGTTGTGTTTCTTTCTGCATAATCATTAAGGAAGGCATCTTTTGGTGCTTCTGGCATTGTATGGGTTAATCTATTCACCTAGAACAAGAAATATGCATATTACAATCTGGTAATATAATCCGAAATATATTTACATATATATATACAGGCACAGTCTCCTATGAACTAATATATGCTTGTCATTACCTTAAAAAATGTTACTGTCTTATAAACTAAAGTGTCAGGTTGGCTATATGCAAAATTAAATCTGTTATAAATATTGGATGAAACTACATCCTCTTCACCTCCAATATCATTATCTCCTGGTAGATAAATTCTCTGGTAAAACAAAAAAATGTTTAAATTTATCTTGGGCAATGGTATTTATCTAATTACTTATATGTAATTATACCATTATATGATCAGGCATTTCAAAGATAGAATCTAATCTTCTTTTGTAATCCTTAAAACTTTCTGCATTGGCAATATGTCCTTCATCCATAAGATCCCCAAGAAATATAACAACATGAGGATTAGAGTGGTCTAAGGCTCTAGAAAATGTTTTCTTCAAGTACCTGCAAATAAGACACTGTGGAACAAAATTCAGGTCAATATTTATATTTGAAAAGAACCATCAAACTTGTATAAGGCTCATGATTCGATAAACAAATTAATCATTATTCGTACTTGTCACTATCCCATTGTGCTATCCATGAACCAAAATAATTTTCATTCTTTTGACCTAATATCTGAGAATCAGCAACGAGCAGCACCTTGACACATTCTGAACACTCTCGTACTGACCATTTTAACTTTTGTATATCATACACTGAAAATTCATTGTAAATTACAACAGCCAGCACCAGAAGACCAATTGTAATCACTTTATTCTTCAATCTATATAGTACAATTTGTTAAACAAACGTTTTATTAAAATTTTCAAAATAAACAAAAGAATATTAATAATATAGAAATAATAAAGCATCATTTTACGATTCTAATATATTTTCAGAAAGTTAGTTAAATATAATGTACATCGTTGATATTGACTACATCATAATAAACGCATTTTACCTGTTTCGTCGTAACATTTCTAAGATTTCTAATATTTGATAGCATTGATAATCTTAAGAGTAAAGCAGATTAGTACATTTTTTATTATATCCTTCGAAGTGCGGAAAATCCTTGACATGGTTTCGTTTTTCTACAAAATACGGTAATCTAATTAACTAAAGGGTTATACAATTATAGAAAATATATAAGTATATTTGTTACTGTTTCATGTGTATAACTACCTCGTTAAGCAGTATGGATAACCACGCGATAGTCGACTATTCGATTGTAAAATTGATTTAACCGTATAAAAAATGAAACAATACACATTGATACCTTTTGAATCATGCTTGATTCAAATAAAAATCGATATTTACAAAACAGTATATAATTCACTATAGTTGGAAATAGTCATATGATCATATGATCATATGCATAGACGTAGAGATATAAAGATAGAATACGCTATACGAGTCATATACTTGTGTAAGTAGATGTGATAAAAAATAGAAAGAAAACATTGTATAGAGGCTCCTTATTTTTTTGTCTAGTCAGGCATGTATGCTGACGTAGCTCATTCATCGGTGTTACACTACATATTTACTGTACGAATATACATGCGTTATTCTGCAAGTCACAAGGGGCCCCTATGCAGCGTTTTCTTCCTATTTCTATATTGCTTTTTCAGCTCGCTTACGCACTCTATATGGTGTAGTCGTATGTAATAGCCATTATATTTGTTCTATACTCGTCATTCATAATTTCATAGCAATCATGCGATTTTATTATGTTCGTTTTCAGTGGGAGTATCTTAATGGTTTAATATTAAATATCTTTTACATTGTTTAAAATATTACTAATAATCCTATGGACATATTTTTTGATTCCCCTTTAGAAAAATCATAGACACAATAATTTTTGATCTTTAATATATAATTTACGCATATTAGATTTCTTGCTTCAATCGGAATATATTGCTTTTGTTATTCGACCCAAAAGAAGAAAACTTCCGGTAATGACCATCTACGATGGCTTTGTTTAACGAGAAATAGATAAATATAATCGGTTACGTGGTATTTCAGTTACACGCTAGTAGTCTCTAGTAAATTACAAATAGGGATAACCCTATTATTGTAGAAATATTTAGACAAAGTTGCCAAATGCGATATACTTTAGTAATCGACAAGTAATATATCTTTTTAATCCAACTTGCTGAATGTATTTAGTTTTCCTACTTAAGAGGTTAATGTTTGAAACATTATAACATCGCAAGCATAATGATCACAAGATCATGAATAACAAAAGTAAATACGAAATTTGAGAGTGATCACAGATTGATAAATAATTTTGACATTTAATTAATAAATTTGTTAAACAATTATTGTTCGTTACTTCGGCTACGTTATTGTACAGTTAAATACGCGGCGCTAGAATTTACCCTATTATTATACAAGATATTTTTCATGCTAGAGGGAGCCACAGGCCTACACCAGTTCACAATGGTTATGATCTGCATATAATGTTATGTATATACATAATAGAGATATACGCTGTGAAGAATTTTATGACCATATTCGCGTTGCGTCAGCAAGTGCAATGTTCATCTATTTTCAGTTATTTCACAGCGGCGTGTATCATTTCAACAATCAGTGATCTTTTAATTTGGAAAATGGCCGAATCGGAACAAAGAAATAAAGAGAATTGTATCGTAGGACCGAAAGAAACAATGGTGAAACAAGAAAAGCGTGAGAACACGTTGACGAATGGCGGGAAGGGGTCTGGCGATGACGCGGATAGTCTCGAAGAATTGCCTCTTGATATAGGCGAACACTACCTGGTTCGAAGATCCGACGACTCCTGGCGTAAGTATATTATCAGACGATTATAATCTTTTTATCTATTATTACGTATAAAGAAACATCTAGTGTTAACGGATGATTATCTGCGCGCTTTCTTCGCCTCTTCGTATTTGTGTTTGTATTACCGGCTTCACGCGTATAAACTATACTTGTTTTGAAAACATTACGGACGATGTATGTATAGGAAGGGGACAAGAAGGAAATACGACAAATGTACTTTTGTTAAATTTTTGATTTTGATATCACTTTATGATTAAAAAGCAATGCTTTATTATAAAATAGCTAAGATTGAAATATTTTTAAAATTATGCATAACAAAATACATATTTAGCTTTAAAATCCTCCTGTAAAAAATGGAGTATGTAATTTATTGTATTATCTTCTTGTAGTCTTCATATGATACTTGAAATATTTGGCTTGTTATTTTGCAAGTTGTAAATTATTTAAGGTTAATGAGTTATGTGTATGATATCAAAGAAAAGATTTTTAAATTATATTCAGATCCAGCAGAGATTATACAAACCAGATATAATGAGAGTGAAAGTCATTATGAATATTATGTACATTACGAAGGACACAATAGGAGATTGGATGAATGGGTGCCCAGAGACAGAATTATGTCAAGCAGATTTGACATGAGTGATAGGACTTGGAAAAGTGGAGACAGAAACTCTGGTACTGACTTGCTAGCAGATTCTTCAGATCGTAAAATTACAAGAAATCAGAAAAGGAGACATGATGAAATTAATCATATTCAAAAGGTACATATTTATGAGTGTATTTATCAAATTTTGGATATGTGTTTATAACAAAAGTTTGTTATTTTTAATTACAGACATACGCTGAAATGGATCCTACAACTGCTGCTTTAGAAAAGGAACATGAAGCAATAACAAAAGTCAAATACATTGACAAAATTCAAATCGGTAAGCATCAATATATATCTTACAATATTATACCCAATATGTGAAAAAGGTTTCATTATTTTCAAAAGTTTACTTTTAGGAAAGTATGAAATTGATACATGGTACTTCAGTCCATATCCAGAAGAGTACGGAAAGCAACCAAAGCTATGGATTTGTGAATACTGCCTTAAATACATGCGCCTTGAAAAGACTTATAGATACCATATGGTAAAAAACGTTAATACTAAGTTATTTAATTTTTTATGAAAATAAATAAATTAGAAACTGAAATTTTTGTTTTCAGAGTGAATGTACACACAGACAACCAGTTGGCAAAGAAATATATCGTAAAGGCACATTAAGCATTTGGGAAGTGGATGGTAGAGAGCATAAAATTTATTGTCAAAATTTATGTTTACTCGCAAAACTTTTTTTAGATCACAAAACCCTTTACTTTGATGTAGAACCATTTCTTTTTTATATCCTTTGTGAAGTTGATAAACATGGAGCTCATCTAGTTGGTTATTTTTCAAAGGTATTTTCCTCTTTCTATATATGATTACATCTATAACCTGCAAATTATTTTTTTTACTATGTTTTATCTGCTTTCAGGAAAAAGAATCACCCGATGGTAATAATGTTGCTTGCATCTTAACTTTACCACCTTTTCAAAGGCAAGGATATGGAAAACTTTTAATCGCTTTTAGCTACGAATTAAGTAGAATAGAACAAACAGTTGGTAGTCCCGAAAAGCCATTGAGTGACTTAGGAAAATTATCATACAGGAGTTACTGGAGTTGGATTCTTTTGGAAATTCTGCGGGATTTCCGGGGTACTCTTAGTATTAAAGATCTGAGGTAACTTCCGATAAAATTGTATAGGAAAGTCGGTTAAATTACGTACATAACGAAATTAAAAAATATATAATATAATATACAGTCAGATGACAAGTATATCGCAGACGGATATAATATCGACATTGCAAAGTATGAACATGGTCAAATATTGGAAGGGACAACACGTAATATGCGTAACACCTAAATTAGTCGAGGAACATATTAAAAGCAGTCAATATAAGAGACCTCGTTTAACAGTGGACAGCAGTGCACTTCGATGGGGAGCTCCACCACGAAAGAACGTGAAACCTGGCAAGAAATAGTAGAAAGCAAATGGGAATTCGACGGCTTTCATCACCGTGAGATTCACGATTTAATGTGTTTAGCAAACACTTGACAAAACAGTTGTATGCAACAGATAGTTCGCAAACGATATTTCCAAGTTTGTTAAACAACTTTTATACGATGCATTACAGTCTCCACTAATATGCATTGTACACGTGCAGGGTTTTTTGATCGGAAGATAACGCGAATGAACACACTTTATAGAGCTTCGCTAATTCTTCAGAGCGTAGAAATGTTGATAGGTGGTTTAAGATAATGTTCTCTATATAGTTTTCTGCTTAGCAGTACACTATGAAAAGAGAAACGAAGATAATATATTGATACTGACTCAAAATGCCATGTATTAATAATGAAAAGATTACTTTATTTTTGTTCGAGATTTATCAGTTTTATAGTTCAAAAATTAACATTGATAATACCATACAGTATTAGCCTGTATTAATGATTTTTTATGTAAATTCATTAATAATAAACTATGTATTCGTGAGCAATTATGGTAAAATATTAACGAGTATAATTACGAGAGATTAACACGTTGACGCCGGCGTCGATATTCATGGTTTTTTCCGTGGGGTGGCGCCCGAATTCACTGTCTGTTTCGTGAGACGGCGGTGGGTCACAATTAGACTGTTCGACATGACCGCAATTTTTCAAATTTGACCTTAATTTATAGCAAAATTACAAAAGCTATACGATTCCTATTGGGTTCAATAAATTCCGTGGACTTCAACTAATACATTGATATATCATAGTTTGTCGATATCAATTTGCGTATATCTAACATTTATATGTTAACATTTATATGTTAAGTAAAGCTGACGGGACCAGCTTTGGCCCTAATTTTGTACTCTTCGATTTTTCTCAAAAATAGAGGTCTGACGCGAATTCTGACTATCGTACGCAATTCTGTGAACATTTTTCTATAAGAAACGCGAATCAAAAAATTTTTCAATTCCGTACAGGAAAAAAGAATAGTCATGCATGTCCGTCGGATAACAACGGCGCGGGTAAGGAACATGCACGAAGAAAATCGTGTTAGGTTACGTAAAATAGACTGATAAAAGGCCAGTATGTATGCTAGCTACTTCCAAAAATCATAGGTGTGTTACTGTTCAGGGGAAAAATGGTAAATTAAAACCAGAAACTGTTTTTTTTTTATAATGATGCTAAAAAGAGGGTTGATCTATCCGATCAGATATCATCCTATTATAGTTGTTTGCGCAGAACCATAAAATGGTATAAAAAAATTGTAATGGAATTAATATGTGGAACTTGCCTCATAAATACGTGGTATGTACATAGAAAATGGGGTACTAAAAGTATTAAAATTTTAAAATTTCGCGAAAAAATTATTTATCACCTTTTAAATATAATGAATCCCCACAGAGAAGAAATCCCCACAGTGAAAATGAAGTACTGCCCAAAAAACGATCATATTTTCTGCAGTCATACCAAGGGCCCGTGAGCAAAACGAAACGGCGGTGTAAAGAAAGTTGTAAACGCATTTCTAGAATAAAAGGTAGAGAGTATGCCGCGAAAAGAACCAAAAATGTAACAACATATTGTGATCGTTGTAAGAGCCAGGCGGTACTCTGCCTAACTTGTTTTAAAAAATTGCATGAAGAAAGGAAATAATTGTGTTGTTTATAATATTGAATTGTCATGTTTTTACTATTGTATGTCTGCTTATAATGTTGAGATAAAATAATATAAACCTATTTTATACTACCTATTTTGTGAAATACATGTGTGACCCACCGCCGCCCCTCGGGGCAGATACGTCTGACCCGCCGGTGGGTCGTGTCGGTGTCAACGTGTTAATGTCGTATCAATATTAAGGTAAAGTAATATTCATCGATTATAATTTTGCAATAGAAGATTTATGCATTTCTTTTGCCAACTTAATGGCATACTTAGCAGTTCCAGGCGCAGTACATACTCCGTAACCTCCATGACCGTAATTGTGCACTACCTATAATACAGGGCGTTTCATTAATGATAATGAAACGCGATTTATTGAAATAAACAATATTTTATTGAAACTAACAATAGCTTTAGAAAACCCATTTACGATGTGTTCGACTTCCACTCTGACGTTATTTGCTCTATATGGTCTCAAGCCAACTTCTTCTTTTATAATTTCCGCTTTCTTAAGACCTGGAAGGAGATTTTCGCATCTCTCGCGTATCGCTGCAGATTCATGCGGACAAAGTTTCACATTTTCGGAATCAAAATTTCGTGAACCACCTAGAGTAACTATGCCATTAAAACCAGGTATAACGTAAGTGTCCAACTCGCCATAGAAGAACGTTTTTATCCATGGTGCCTTTACCTATTTTTTTTTTAATTTGTAGATTTAACCTTGTTCTTTCATGAAATAAACTCTACATTAAAAAGAACATACTTTAAGTACTTGACCACGCATAGAAACGAGACGTCTATCGTTGCATAAAGATCGTGCGCCGAGACCTGTACAATTCATAATTAAATTCCAATCGGGAACAAGTTCCCTCAGAGAATTAAATTCTTTTACTGCTAAATTGATTCCGTTTTCTTCTAATCTAGAAAATAAGTATTTCTTTAATAGCAATCGTGAAAGGTTATAATCAATAGAGTAAATTCGTTACTTCTTGCGTGCCCATGGCAGATGTGATTTGCATTCGGTGAGAAGAGTACTAAAAAATGACCCATATTTCCAGTTACCCTCGACTAACTGAAATTCTTCATCCGTAACTCTCCTATATATTGGTACTAAATTTTCCATCCACTGGTTCTATTAAAAAAAAGAAAAAATTAACAAACACTAATTTCTTTTCTAATAAAAACTATTTTTAATTCATTATCATCATTTGTTTTAAAATGTAATCGTAATAAAAAAATACGTTTTAAAGTATAGAATAAACCTTTACGGTTTCCGGAGAGGAATTTGCGAATAAGTAACCGGAAATAGCGGTTACACCGGCGAAAGAAGCTTCATGAGATTTTCGGATATCATCATAATATTCATACGAATCTCGTAGCCAATCTCTAAAAGAAGCACTTAATTATACAATATAAGAACTTAGGTAGAAACAAGTACAAGATTTGCTTTTCATATGAACCTTGTTATTTCTTCAGTTGGTCCAGAATATGATGAACCAACCCTAAATATTCCAGCAGCCACATGACTGACAGTATTATTAAAATTAGAAGCGAAAACTGTAATTTCAGAGTTATGTAATTCACGAGTTAATTGTAAAGCTGTTGTCAAACCAATTATTCCGCCTCCAATTACGGCCACTTTCATTCTTTTTCGTTTATATAAATTAAAAAGTTTTCCCCTTCAAAAATTTCAGTAAAACACTTCAGTAGTTGATCATTGAAAGACTTGAGAATTATCAATGTACTTTGACGCGATCCTAAAAATTGTACAACTCTTATCTATTCTTCTTGTTTTGACATGTTTCAGTTCTACTGAATGTATCTATTATAACTGCAGTCGATAACGTCTGTACTTTGAAATGAACGCACAAGCCTTATTAAAAGAATTACGTTTATTTGTTACAAATCGATATTTTTCCAAAAGTTACTGTAGTAATTCAAATACTACGGGCAGTTAACATTTCCTTATTAAAGATGAGAAACATCGTTTAATCCAAAAAGGGAAAGATTTGTTTACAGCATAAAAAGAAATTACGATCTTCGCACGCTAAACAATGATCTATCGAGATATGTACAATAAATGTTAGAAATTCAGAGAGAATAGTTAACCAAGTTCAGCTTAATTTTCTTGTTTATTTGCCTTATTCGTCGGTTAATATGAAATTTGGTCTAATTACATCTATTTCCTCGCGTATATATGTACAATTTCATTATCTCATTAATAAAATGAGCTGGAATAATTAAAAATAATTAACTCAAAAAAGAAAGAAGAAACTGCACAAGACCCATTTTTTTGTTAAAATTATGCCTAAATAAAAAATAACCGATACACTATAGAAATAAAATATACAATGATAAATTCGTGTTTTATGTTACCTTACATCTTCAATAATATAATTGTTGTTAACAATCGATCTTTCAAGTTTTTCGGATAAATTGTACTTGTCTCATGTGTTACAATTTTCCACTGTATCTCACTCTTTTTTCCTCGACTATTTCTTTCTTCGTATCGAAAAATATATAAACGCAACGCGTTGCAGGGACGTGGACGCAATGGAACACTAGTCGTACGCGAATTCTTTTCATTTCGAGAGCGACTAATAATTGTGTCACGAAAAATGAAGCTATTTACAAAAAACAAACTGTCGATGAATTTGTTACTAATAATAATACATTATCTTTTGCGTCTAAGTCCTGCACAAAATTTCAACGATCTCACAAAGCCTTTACATCAAGGCCACGCACATTCTTCTCTTTCTCATTCTTTGTGTTTTCACTGAGAAATAAGAGTTCATATACCGTTCATTTTACAAGTTTAACACCTACGATTGTTACACTTTAGCATAGAATAATGTTATCTAAAATACACAAAAGCCTTACGCCTTGCTGCAAGGTTGTATCGTGTAATTTAAAGGAGGAGGAGGAACTAAGAGAGGCAGCGGTGTAGGTGGCGGAGGAGCTTGAACAGTGTTCGAAATTGCAGCAGCCGTTGTTTGAGCTTCACTAGTACGGTTGTTAGCGTTGTAAGCGGAAAGATAACTTGGCCAAAGATGCGGCGGTGGAGGAGATCCTGGAGGTGGCGGTGGCGGGGAACGATCATCTAGTTCGTCCGAATCATTCATCATCATCGCCGTTAATGGAGTGACACGGGGCTTCTTCAGTTTTATGATTTTCACCTAATAAACATGATTAGAGAAACATTGATTTGTTACATTAGAATGAAAAGCTTACGGTTTAATTCTTTCTTCGTCTCTTATAGAATAACAATGAAATTAAATTTATAAGCTAAGAAAAGGCTAACCTTCACTTTTTTCTTTGCTTTTGGAGGTCGTGTTCTTTTCTCTTGTTTTCTGCTCTTTCTGGAACTGGACCTTCGAACGTCACGAATTCCACCTCGAGCGACAGTAGTGGGTGGTGGAGGGGAAGGCATATCCCCTTCGCCGCCACTAGGACTAGTACCTTCTCCAGGTTTGATTCCATCCGCGAATTGGACAGATTTTTTACTCCTTTGTTTCCGTTTTCCTAACTTCGCTAATTTAATTTTCTTCATTTGATTCTTCAATTTGCTTAACTTATTCTCGCCAGCTTCGTCTTTGCTGGACTCATTTTTATCTATTTCTGCATCCTCTTTGTCCGTGTTGTCTCCGTTATCATTTTCAGGAGTAGAAAGGTTATCCAAATTGCCATTAGGAACCGAGGTCCTTCTAAAATATATTTAGATTTATGCACATTTATATATAAAAAATGAAGTAAATTGTGTAGTTTATCTTGTCAAATAGAGATATGAACAATTGTATACCTGAAACCTGATGCGACTAAAATGCCTTTCAAAGGCGGCGGGGGTAACTCCGGCCATCCTTTGGATTCTGTTTCGATTTGGATCTTAGTTGTTTCATCTATCGCTGTTACCGTTGTAGCTTCATCGATTTCGCTTTTCAATTTATTTAACCGTGACTTTTCATCGTCCTCTTCTTCTTCCTCTTCGTCGTCTTCCGCTTCTTCTTCTTCTTCTTCGTCGTATTCCACCTCAGCCTCCTCCTCTTCCTCTTCTTCCTCGTCCTCCTCAACAGGTACCTCCTCTTCTTCTGTGGAAGCAGAAGATGCGACTACCGGCATTTCTTCCTCCTTCTCAAAAATAGTAGAGGATGTTTGTTGTTCCTCTGCATCGCCTTGCTCTTCGCTTTCCCGAAGAGCTTTTAAAACAGATGGATCTAGGTTTGAATTCTTCTGCTGGCTCGCGTTTTCTGACTGACGCATGTTACTCTTCTCTAACAATTGAAGAGCGCGACGATTAATTCGTTCGATTCGCCTACGTTCTTTTTCCTTTCTCCTAATCTCACGCAGTCGCTTACGCTCCTCTTGTTCTTTTCTACGGGTCTCCAAGATAACTTCGTAGTTATAAACCGGCAGAACAGGTACTTCTACAAATTTTAATCATTTAAATTATTTACATTATTTAATGATGTTTGTAATAAAAAAAATAAATTCTCATATATTTACTCTGCAGTGTCACTTCGGCTCTGGGGAACGTCGTTTGCGTCACAGGAAGTGGAACAGGAGCAGGGCCAGGGACAGGAACAGGAACGGGAACGGGAACGGAAAGAGGCAATGAAACTGGAGACAAAGTAGAAACTGGTGTCGATGAGTTCATAGCGGATGGAACGGCCGGTACAGGCATGGGGACAGGAACTGGAACAGGTACAGATATAGGTACTGAGGGAACCGGAGAAGATTGAGGGACTGTCGTGGAATACATCATCCCTCCTGATTGATCAACTGAAGAAGGCTGTCCACCGCTCCAATCCAAGGACGTTGGTACAACCTGAAGAACATTACCTACGCGAACTACTTGACTGGAACCTCGTACAATCGGTGCTGAGGAGGAGTTGGTCGGCTCTCTGTGCGTTGCTGGGACACCATTGAAATCTGCAGGTACCACTTGCAACACATTGCCCACCTGTTTGATACATTTGCGTTAAAATATGCTACTTATTTCTTTTTAACATCTTTATGATATCATTAAATAAAAGGAAAGGTAAATAAGCCAAAAATATAAAAGAATGAAAATAAAGCAATATTATACCAATTACAATACAGGACAATATATAATACAGACAAACATAAGCTGTAAAACTTGTTAAGCTAAAGATTATCATTCATATTGATTAATTTAAATGTCACATACTTGTAAAACAGTAGGTTGTTGACGGTATAACATTTGCTGCTGTTGCCCAGGTGGTGATGGATAACATACATTTGAATTAAAGTTCTCTCCGTAATCATTTGATATCCCTGCTCCATCCTGTTGCTTCTTAATTCCCAGTTCAAGTTCTAGCCTAAAATTAACCAAAAGATCTAAATATGTACATAGTATTACATAAAATATAAATATTTATAAATATTGGGATCAATAAATTTATAATGGTTCAGGAAACAGTGGAAAGGAAGGGTAGATGGGGTTGGTATTCCGAACACGATTTCTATAGGTATTACCTATCGTCGAGGGATAGGCGTTTCGGAGAACTCGTCGTTGAATCATCAATGCACGGTGGATAAGTCAAGTTATTCTCTGTATAGTAATATTCGTTTCCAACTTCGTTTTCAGTCGAATATTGGAAACTTGTTGCAACTGTCTCCATATTGTCACCAATGTGCATTTCCGAGTCTAACACAGTCGAGTCCCTAGATAGTCCGGATACGGACTGCACGATCGTTTCTATTCGTCTACCTCTTTCGGTGCAGCTATCTAATAGTTTCATATTATCATCCTTCCTTTCCCTTGAACTTTCGCTCACTCTACCTCGTCCCATGGAAGGTGATCTGAATCGATAGTAAGATAAACTTACCAACAATCCGACAATAACTAATTACTATAAATTATTTTTACAAATTCACCTGGAAGATCGTAATCGTTCCGTAATTCGTAAATGATCCGGGCTTCTCATTCTAGACCCCGAGGTAGACCTAGTTCTTGATCGAGATCCCGATCTAGATCTCGATCTTGAATGCATCATCGACCGGGACCTGGACGTTGATCGAGAACGCGATCTGGACCTAGATCTTGACCTAGATCGTGATCTTGATCTTGACCATGATTTCGATCGCGATCTAGATTCACGTCTGAAGCGGTCGTGTGATGATCTACGTGGTGATCTTCGCGACCGTAATGGAGAACGACCTCTAGGTAGAGGTAATTTTTCCTTTCTTCGAACGTGTCCATGTCTATCTAGATCCAAAGGTTCTCTTTCCTTCTCCCATTGTCTGTCTCTTCTTGTACTGAGCCTACTTTTTCTTTTGAAATTATATTTCGTTTAGTGCTTATTATTAACGTCAATATTACTTTTTTTATTAATAATGTTAATATTAATGCTACCTATGCTTGAATTTTGATGAAGGACGGAAAGGACCTTCCATGATATCCCTTTCAATACTGTCATCCCTGTAGTACGTTTTCTCTTCATAATCAAGATCTAAATCTTGACTATTGGGATAGGAATCTAAGGATTCATTTCCATCCCGAAGCATGTTCTCTGCTTCGTACGGCCATAGTGACCGATCTGCTTCATCTCCACGAAATCTACTCTCTCTATGTCTATCAATATCCACGTTTCTCTCTCTTAGTACTTCCATTGGTTCGTACGACCTACCTTCCTTCTCTCTTTCCATACAGTCGTATTTCTTTCTATTCCAGTCATCTCGATCTCCTTTAATAGGTCCATGCTTTTTAAAATGATCTGTAGACAATTACCAATAATACTAAATCATAAAAAATCGAAGGTAAAAAAAAGGGAAAAATATTTAAAAAATAAAAAAAACATTACCTTTATTATGTGGGGTAGTGTTAGATCTAGGAGAACTTCTTATAGATCTTTCTCTCCTATCATCTATTCTTACTCTGCTCGATCTATCCTCATCGATTCTATTTAATCGTTTTTCTTTACTAGAAAAGCCTGCAAATGACTCTTCCTTTCTCTTTGGACTTCTACTTCTACTTCTACTCCAACTGCGGCTATGGCTTTCGCTACGACTTCCTTCCCGTTCCCAGGAAGTACGTTTTTTATTGCGACTAGTAGAAGGACTGAATCTCCTTCTACTTTCATTGTACTCCTGTTTCGAACTCCTACTATCTCTCCTATCTCCTCTTTCTCTATCATCAAATTTCTTATCTCTTCTCTCTTTGCTACGATCATTAATTCGTTTATCTTCTCTATTCTCCTTTCTACTAGGACTTTTCTTTTTGTGCTCTCTGCCTGGTGATCTTATTTGACTTTCCGTGTCACTAATATCTTTGCTATTACGTGGTCTAGACTTTTTAAATTCTTCCAACTTAGTTCCTTTGTTTCCAGACCTATACTCATTTAAATCGAGCTTCACCGCCCCTGGTGATTCCGATTTTGTGGTAATCGAGGTTTTCACCGTTATCGACAAGTCTTTCGAGTCCACCTTAACATCCGTAATAGTAGTCTGTTCCGTGGGAATAACTTCAGCAACAGGTGCATGTATGTTGGATGTCTTTTCACACTCGATCCTAAATTCATTAGGTTCTTCGCAATATGTGTTTTTTATATCGTTTTTCACAGAGTGCGACTCTCGAAGTTTCTTCTGGATGGTCAATAGAGCCGCAGCATGTTGCATGGGATCGTCTGAAATCAATTTTGTCTTCAAGCGTTCATTGTTTCGTCGGACTAACAGTTGTTTAGGAATCAACTTGAGTGCTGCTTTTCCTTCATTCGTCTCCTCTGTTCCTTTTGTGCTGGCAGATGAAGATATTGCCTCAGAACTCTTGTTGCTTAATTTTCCATGTGATTCATCGGATTCATACCCTGCGAATATGTCCATTCGTAATGATTTATAGTTTGTGTCTGGGTATGGTTCATTGATTGGAAACTCAGACGAACTTTCAGATACTTTCACATCGAATTTCTTTCGAAGAGCCTGATCCTCTATCTTCTGCACTCCTAAAATTTCTTCAAATTCTTCCTTCATCACTGCAGCTTTTGCATATTTACCATCGCGATACTTTATTTGAAGTGGTATATTAGGAACTGATTCATTATCAGACATAACCAGAGTTTCATTCTTTAGTTTATCGTGTAGGAGACTCTCCTTCAGATTTACCTGATTGTCCTTAAAAATTTCCATATCCTAAAAGAAGAAACAAACAATTAATATAGTTACTTAATATAGACTTGAAAAATGTATCTTATATATAAACATACTTCAGACTTCTGGGATCCAGCTGGAGAACTGGGACTATACAATTCTGTATTTTTTTTCATTAATTTCAGATCTATCTCAAAGATATCCTTTAATTGTTCTGCAGTACATTGCTCTTTTGAAGGCGTCAATTCCTTGGTCTTATCAAAGAGCACATTCTCCTGTGAACTGTTGCCCAAACTTTTTATTCGCGACTTACATCTAGTATGTTCTTCCGGAGTCCAGGATGATTCTAACAAATCTATATCCTGACATTTTCTAGGAAACAAATCGATAATATCTGCACTTGTTGAATTCTTAGATGTAGACTTTCTCAACTGCTGTTCAACTATACAAACGTTCTCGTCTTTTATCTTCGTTTTAGCTAACATCGGGTCACAGCATTCCAAAGATACTCTCTCAATATCATGGTCGAATTTATTCACTTTCGTCCATTCTGCACATTCTTCCTCCCACATAACAGGAGCTTTAAGCTTTATTTTTTCTTCAGACTGTGATTCCATATCCCAACGACTTTTCTTGCTCTTTTTGCTAGTAACAACATTATGTTTCATAGATGCATCCACATTTTTACTGACTGCATTTACCTCCTTATGGATGCTCTCAATTATAGTAATGCTGTCTTCTACGCTTTCTTTCCTGTCACTTTTTTCTCGTAAGAATGATTCTTCTTCAATGTCCCAATCATCTCTCTTCCTCTTACTCTTCTGTTCCAGGAGCATCAAAGCTTCTTTCTCTCCTTCTTCTTGTTCTTCTTCCCAAATTCTCATTGCAGACAATCTATCTTGCCTCTTTTTACATTCCTTTACAGTTTCCTTTTCTATAGCGATATATGTATCTGTTTTCTTATCATATCGAACCTCTTTTTCTAATTTCTTTGAAATACGAGACGTTTTCTTTTTATTAATCATTAAATCAGACACAGCTTCTAAGCTGTCGACTTCCCATTCGTCCGCTAGTAATTGTCTCTTATTTACTTCCTTTTCCAGTTGTGTTAACGATGGGACATTCAGAGTATCAAATTCAGTCTCTCCCCATTTATCTCTTTTTTGTTTGTCTAACTTTTTAGAGAGCTTTATTTCGTCTTGCATAATTTGCTGAGATATACGCTCACTCTCCTTCTTCCAGTCAGCTAAAAATTCACTGCTGTCCTTTTTCTCTTTATCTCTTTTCCTCTTTTTCTTTCCATCTGCATCTTCTTCTATCTTCAAACTCCCTGGGATGATCTCCTTGCTTATGCTCGAACATTTCTCTTCCAAACGTTCGTCATTTTTATTCTTGTCGTCTTTCTTGCATCGTTCCTCCTTCCTTTCTATTTTCCGAATGTTTTGTATATCAGTATTTTCTACTTTTTCAACATTACTCTTTGACAGTTTTTCTCCTTTCTGCGGCATGATCACGGAATCCATTTCCCACTCTTCCAAGTATCGCTCTTCGACTTTGTTTCTTTTTTCTTCATCTTTGTGGCTTTTATTGTGGATGTCGCTATCAGAAATCACCTTTCTGACCAATTCCTGATCCTTGTTCCAAACGTCGTGTTTATCTGAGGATCTTTTCCTATTTTCGACTTTTACTTCCTCTTTAATTTTCTTTAATGGAACTTGAGAACGTACCAACTTCGCATTTTCTAATGAAGAAGATTCCAAAGGCGACTTTTGTATCGTTTTTATTATATCTTCTCTGTTATCTTGTTTATCGTTATATTCTTTCTTCTGTTTAGACTTTCTAGCCGCTACCCTTTTTTTCCTCCTATCTTCAGACGAATCGCTACTACTTGAATCCGAACTGACTTTCCTTCTTCTCTTCTTCTTCGTCTTTGCAATTCGTTTCGCTTTTTTCTTTCTTTTTTCAGCTTTTCGTTTCTTCTTCTTTCTTTTCTTCCGTTTATCATCGGAACTGGAAGAATCACTGCTGCTACTACTACTATCGCTGCTATCTGAATCCGATAATGAGTCCGAATCATTCGATATTTTCCGTTTTCTCTTCCTTCTTTTTACTTCTTCCTCAGAGTCGGAGGAACTCGACGAACTGGTTGATTCACTACTGCTAGAAGTCACTTTCTTTCGTCTCTTTTTCTTTCTTGTTTCTTTAGAGTCAGAATTTTCGTCGCTCATGCGTTCTACTTTAATTCGAACGTTTTCCCAATCGCTGGGTATTGATTTAGAATCTTCCGAATCACTTTTATCATGTATATTTTTACTCTCTACTCTTACGCGTTTTTGAACCTGAATATGAGAACTACTTGATGATATCTGATCGTCCTCGATCTTCGAAATGTTTTCCAAATTCTGTCGGCTTTCATTGGATTTGAATTTTTCCTCACTTTTATTTGAATTACTTTTATCCGACTTTCCGGATATACTATGCTCAACAAACGAAAAATTATTGTCATTCGGCAAATTAGTTTCTATATTAAATTCATGATAGCTTAACGTCGAGGCAGAAGCTTTATTCGGTTTTGGGGAGAATTCTTTCGACATTGGAATATCACTGCAAACCATTTTCATGAACTGTTCGTACTCCGATGCTAATTTTTCGTTGCCTGCAGACTGTAACAAAGGAGATGTTGATTGTCTATTGTCGTCTATTTCTTTAACACTAGAAGCCTCATCTTCGTTGATCATTTTCTTGTCTTTATTAATGTCTTCTTCTATTGTACTTAACCGTGGAGAAAATTCCTCAGGTTCTAAAATAAATTTTATACATACTTTTCTAATTTATAAATAAAGTAAACAAAATATTTACCTTGCTTCGAAGTCATGTTGCTCGATTTCACTATATTTCCTTGTTCCTTTTCAGTGTCGGATAATCTGTCTTCATCTTCACTATCCCATTTTGACCTAGGCAGTTGTACATTAATTGGTACATGCCACTTGTCGTTTCCTTCAGATTTACATATGCCTGTCTTTGAATACCAGTTACGTGTAGGTTGAGATTTTTCCGCTGCTTCCGTATCGTTTCTAGAATTGTTAAGATCTGAATGGGTAAAGGAAAATTAGTGAGACAAAAGATATTTTAGTATACCGTATAAAATCTGCCTCGCATATGTTCCGCATTTTTTCACGATGTTCGGCAGTAACTGCTTGAAGAATTTGCTGATGATTGATGAAAAGCGACATACGAGGATTTTCAGAATAAAATAATTGAGGCCTTCCTCGTTTAGTTGCTCTTACTGATTCAGGAGGATACTCTTTAGGACCTTCCAGTCCTTCGGCAATAAAAGCGTAACGTTTCAAACGACACTCGTTTATCATTAACATTTGCTCAAAGTGACGTAAGTAATCCTCGGCTGTTCTGTAATATATAGATATATACATATATATATATATATATATATATATATATATATATATATATATATATATATATATATATATATGTTGAATATCTACATAATATATAAAAAAAAGGTATAAAAAAAATAATGTAGATATTTTGAGACACAAGCAAACACCTGTTCTTTATTGATCGTTCCGAGTGATCACGTCTTCTAATCTCAATGATGTCGTCCATCATTATACCACACTTTTTTAACTCCACCCACGAAGAAGAATTCATTATGTCTCTCTCTTTTCCTTTGTCTTTATCTTTCTCCTTTTCTTTTCTATCTTTAATTTCAGGTTTCTCCTGTGAATCACTTCTTTTCTCTTTAAGACTCTCCTTCTTTTCTTTTATTCCTTTTTTTTCTCGTACATCTTCCCATTTATCATTATCCTTTTTATCTCTTTCTTCATCTTTCCTATCTCTGTTCTCTTCGTATTTATTACTATCCTCTCGCTTATCTTTATCATCTTTCCTATCTTTATCTTTTCTACGTTGTTCTTTATCACGCTGGACTTTATAATATCGTTCTTTGCTACCATCATAATCTTTTGACTCTTTACTCGCGCTATCTCTTCGTTCTTCTCTTCCATATCGCCTTCTTAAAATAGTTTTTGCATATTATTTATGTATGTAAAAATGCAGGAATTAACTGTTTATTATACAAAAACGACAAATATTTTTATACCTCTCTGAATATTTATTTTCTATTGTAGACTTTGAAGCACTTTTATAAGAAACATTAACATCATCTTGTCTACTTCTTTCTCTCAAAATCTTTACATTTTCTAATAAATTTTGTCCATTCCTATTTGCATAATTTTCCTCTTCTAAACTAGCTATAAGACAATTTAGTTAGTGCCAATAATTAAGTTTTATCTAAAATTTCATATTATAAATACCTGCAGCCATAGCTTCGGCCAGTAACATTTTACTTTTAGATTCTTCTCGTCTAATCTCTTCAATAGCCAATATTTTTTCTTCTGCACGATGGAAATGTTTCCATATTGAAATAAATTACAAATTATACATTTTTTAAATATAAAAAGATCTATAAATTAAGCTTATTGAACATTACCTGTTTTCTTTTTTGATTTACCACCACTTGAATGACGATTATGAAATTGTACAGAGTCTGAGTCAACATTTACAATTGCGCTTGAATCATTTTTTGAAGATTTACCATTATCACTTGGCATACTTTTAGATTTAGAAACTTTGGTAGAATGTGCTTGAAGTAGATTGGATTTATTTTGGAGCTTTGGTGGCACATTAAATTTGTTGGCAAATGCCATCAATCTCTTTTTAGCTTGTAATTTTCCTAGCACAGGCTTGAGCATCTTGGGACTCTCCAACCTAGGTATGTCTCCATCGCTAGTTTGGCCTTTTGTACTATCTGGTGTTTCTGGCATTTGTATATCAAGTAAAGATATTGGAATGTCTGGTGTTGGTTCCTCTGGAGCATAAGCATCTTCTGATTGTGACATTGTGTTAGCACTTTTATTTTCTGGTTCTTCTATATATAAAATTATATCACAATAAAAAAACATAATATAACATAATTAATTTATTACAGGAATAAACAAACAGGTATGAAAATTTACCTTCAAGGGGATCAACTACATTGTTTTTGTCATTGACAATGCCTTACTTTATCATGCATATGATTATTCTTTAAATTAGTATTACAAGCATCAACAAAAACTTTATTTTTCATGCTTAATATACATATATCAGATTCTATAAAATAAAACATATAATTCATATCTATGTACAAAAAATTATAATCCTCTTGTGTGAAACAACTATAACTCATTTTATGTATTTTTGTTTTTTTAGATAAGAATATTATTAACATTTTTTTTTATCTAATAAGCAAGGTATTATAGAAAAGAGATTATAACACTTTGTAACCTAGTATTCAGAAGACTAAAAAAATATGTAGTCAACATAAATGATCAAAAGATACACATATTTGTTGTCTTAGATCTCTTTTTTGTAACATTCTATATGTTTCACAAAAAAAGAACACTTTGATATAAAATATAATCAAAATTTTACAAAAATACAAGCATTTACACATATACCCATAAGAACCTTATTAAATAGTACTACAAGTACAATTACGTCATATACATCATCATCAATAATAATTTTAAATTGATATTTCTCAAAATAAAAAGCAATTACGAAACCGATTCGACAGACAGGTAAAACATTAAAACATTGACTGGTTTAAATCATTGATGTATGTTTTTATAAAGGAAATCGCAAGTAAAGTAAAATAGGTTCGACTATCCAATTTTTTAATATACTTTATAAGGTTATGATGAACACACTTATTTTCAGTAAAATTTTACAAAACTGTCACCATCCAGTCAAACAGATCGAAATTCGAAAAAAAATGTTAATAGAGGACTAAATATTACTGGATATAGTGTTGTTGGTTGTTACAAAAACTTACTCCATGCTGAGTGCTAAGTAACCAATGGGTACATGTTGCTGACGATAAAAATAATGAAATATTATCAATGTTACACGCCTGATTTTTTGGTTTTACCAATATTTTTAATTTCACTATCCTGTGTTTGTCCAAATCAAACGGAGCCACTGCGAGAAAAGCGTCAGACATTTTAGTCAAACGGCAGGCCGGCAACTATAAACGCTCACCAATTCAGCAGAAACAAGGGATGCCAATGTTTGAGGAATAAACGAAGAACAATCACTAAATACAATGATGCCACGTTAACTGACCGGGAATTTGACTCATTAATTGACCATTTTTACCCCCACCAATTCTTGGAAATGAACTTTTAACGTTCTGGACTTTGAACATTTATGCATTTTTATGTATTAAGTAAAATTTAAATGAAAAATCTATATAATGCACGTAATATACAAAAATATTCGAAATAAAATATTAAAAATACAATACTACTCGTTACAATATTTAAATGGTGAAACAAATTTATATTCGAATTCTATTTTTTTAATTATAATCACAAAAATATAGACTTGTATAAATATCCACAGTTCACTGATATTATCAGGTATCTGTATCTCAGTCACATTCATTGACGAAAAAAAATACTCGGAATGCCCTAAAATACTTCCCTTGATAATTAACCAGATACAGTCCAGATCCGTGCCAAGTTAACAAAACATTACTGTATATGTATTTCGGTTCGATCGATGATTATTTAAATTAATGTAATTGTATCTATAATGAAATTATACAAAGTTTCAATGAAAATATTCATGTGTAAAAGAGAATCTTTTGAAATAATAAATTCGATAAGTTTTACTGTAGAACATTTACACAACATTTATATAACTGTATATTTTATACAAGCAATACTTTCAAACAAATCTTTTATGCTTATGTTTATTATAATTTAACATTGTTACGTTACATCTGATTTTTATTTAAACGATTTCAAATATTTCACAATTAACTATTGTAACGACCGTCGTGTTCTCTCCTTAAAAATTAATATATCAAAAAGATGTCAAGATAAAGATACGCGTTCCTAATATGAATTTAAGTGCATTATACAATTAATACATATATTAATCTTCCATTTCTGATGGATCACCACCCATCGCTTTCCAAAAAGCAGTAACTAATTGTTCAGCGGCTATTCGTCTTTGATTAGTTGGCAACAATGCTGCATGTTCTTTCATAGCTCTCAGTTGACTAAACAATTCTCCAAAATCTACATTCTCTTCACCCATAATTCCATCTGAAAAAAATAGTGTATAGAAGCAGCAAAAAAATCTCATAATGAATTATTTTTCAACTTACCTAGCATGTTCTCTATTGGTAATGTTTCTGTAGAATCTTGACTTAATTCAATGTTTTCAAACTGTTCTTCAACTTCATCCATATCAGGATTTTGTTCTCCTACATCCAATGGTTTTCCTGTAAAGTTACAATAAGTTACAAATTTTAAACAATTAGTAAATAAGCATTTCCATTTATGAAGCAATATTTTTTAAATCTAGTCAATTTAGTTTAAGTGTATATATAGGTCTTTATTAGAAACCTTTAAGTATCATGTTTGGCCACATATGAGCATGTAAAGCTTCAATAATCCTCTCAATACCATATTTGTTATTTTCTGAATCAGCTTCTGAAGCATCTACATCCGGTCTATTTAATTCAATTAGCTCAAATCTGTTTTGCAGACACCATTTTATCACTGAAATACACTAATTACATGTCTAATGTTCCTTAAGTTAATATAACAATTGTTATTTGTATATACCTTTATTCCTAATTATGGTGTCTGTTATAAAATTGCAAGAAAACATTAACACTTCAGCTTCTGCCAAAGAAGCAATTAAAGATGACCATTTTTTTAAATTCTGATCTGCATCTTCCTAGGAAAATCTGTGCTGAAGATCATTCGTTCTGTCAAAGATTATGTTTAGAAGTTAAATATCTTACTGCCTGTGGGTTATGATATACAATTAATGCTTCTACATTATCAATTGAAATATCTTCAGAAGGATTTTCTGTAACACATATTAACACTTGTGTTTTGTAATATTTGTTTTGAATATCCCATAAATGATATTCAAAATGATCTTGGTTAGACAATTTTTCTCCACCTATATCTATAAAATAAAATAACACATAAAAATAAAAAATTATTGCAACGAATAATACTCATCCAAACATTCATTTAAAAAAAATTAATTTACCAAATTTTTAATATCGAAATTAAAAAGATATTAAATTTTCAACTTACTCGCTGCAATTTCATTAGCTTTCCCTTTTTCGGTGCTTATTACTAATATTCGTGGTAGATTCATTTCGAAATAAAATTAAAGTACTGTTAAAGTTCAACAATCTCAAGATATATTGAAAAATCTAAAAGATATTTTTTAAACTACTAACTACGAACTGAAGGTTAGGTTAGGATTGCGATCTTTACGTTAATTGATATAAAAATGTAATATTAAATAAATAAAATTAATCACTTTCGTTCGATATACAGCGATATTTTTGTTGTTATATACTTTGAATAATGAATTAATTGAATTATTTTACATATCGATGTTGTTCCATGTCATAACATTTCGTGATGGACGATCAGAATGACGTTTGTCATCACTTGACCTTTAAAAAAACTGGAATAATTCTGACTTATTTCATATATTTTAGTATGTCGATAAATTTTGATAAACCGAAAGTATAAGTATTTCCTTTAATACATTTTATAAATTTAGTAATAATAATCAATGTTGAAAAATGATTTGTTTCATAATTTTAAGTAGATCAATTACACGCGATAAAATTCCTTACAATACTAATGTTCATATATTTCTTAATAACTGAAAATTCGTGAACTGAGACAGATAACTAATAATGTGTGTAACTGATAAGACAAAAATTGTATAAACGTATATTGATTATTGGATTTATAGCAATACATAAATTTGCAAATACATATGTGATCATAAAATGTAAATAGCGCATAGTAATACGGTTTCTCCCTAATTATTTGTAAAATTCGTGTTCAGATTCATCCTTTTTAATATTATTTTTATAGCCCTTCTCGAAATCTTTCGCCAGAACTATATATCGGTTCTCACGAACTGCATGCATTCCTGCTTCTTGGCAAATTGCGTTAATATCTGCACCAGAAATTCTATCTGGTCGTGCTACATAATCTTCAAGATCTACTTCTTCGCTCAGATTCATTTTCGCCGTAATTGTCGAAAAAATCAAACGTTTTTGACGACGATCAGGTAGAGGAAATTCGATTTTTCGATCTAACCTGCCAGGACGTAACAATGCAGGATCTAATGTATCAGCCCTAAAAAGAAGACGAATCATTGTATTTATATGAATTACTTTTTATAAAGATAACAATAAAGCTCAAAACCGTACCTATTTGTAGCCATAATAACTTTAACATTAGTAGTTTGATCAAAACCATCCATCTGATTAAGCAGTTCCAAAAGAATACGTTGAACTTCGCGGTCAGCACCAGTCTGTGCATCGAACCTTTTTGTGGCTATAGCATCGATTTCATCAACGAAAATTATAGCTGGCGAATTTTCTTTGGCTAGACGGAAAACATCTCTGACCATCCTTGGTCCTTCACCTAAGTATTTTTGTACGAATTCTGATCCTACTACACGAATAAATGCAGCTAAAAAATATTAATTGTACTAAGTTAGAAGAAGTTAAGTATACCGTTTATTCAAATTTTCTTAAAATATATAACACTGAAAATGATACATACCAGTAGTATGTCTAGCTACAGCTTTTGCAAGCATAGTTTTACCACATCCAGGGGGACCATACATTAACACACCTCTTGGTGGATCGATTCCAATTTGCTTATACAATTCAAAATGAGTTAAAGGTAGTTCTACCGCTTCTCTAATCTCTTGTTTTTGCATGTCCATGCCTCCAATGTCACTATATTGAATATCAGGTTTTTCATCTATAAAATAAAATAATACATGAAACACTATTGTTTCTATAATTTTTTAAATTGCCAACAGTAACAATAAAGTACCTGCTTGCAACATTGAAATACTTGAGTCAGCTTCTGGTGGTAGAACATCTACTAAAGCATTGCTATGTTTATGAAGAGCTACACTTGCAGAAGGCTTTAACAGCTCTCTATCAATTGTAGATAAAATCCGTACATAATAATTAGAGCCTGTAGTAGAACCTACAATACCAGTGTTTTGGTCTACAGCTTCTAAGAATTGTCCAATAACCAAAGGCACACTTTGTATGCGCTTTACTTCTTCTTGAGCATGTAAATATTCTTTTTTCAAATTACGTTGTTCATCTTTGATATATTCTTCTTGAACCTCGAGAAATTCTAGCATTCTTTGTAGTTTCTATAAATATAAAATTATAATTATGTTCATATATTAATTAAATATATATACATAAGCAAAGAAGTATACAGAGGAATAGAATATAAAATTTTGTTACCTTGTACTTTGTATAAAGATCTTCAACATCTAGTTCATCACCAGCACCAGTATAATGTCCACTTACAGGTTTGCAATCCATCTCTCCAACATCCTAAAATTTAACAAAAGAAATATTACTTATGTCACAACAAAAGTACGAGGAATTTTTATTATAAACAACAATACATAACAATTAAGTAGAATAAAAATTGAGGTTACAGTGAATAATTTTAAGTTCAACAATAACTCTTAACCATTCATTTCTCTGTTTTGTAATTTTGGAAGAAAATCTGAACAGAAATATATATACCTTATCAGGCAGAATAATACTCATTTCATCCATCGTTTTAAATAGAATTTCTTTAATTAATTGCACCCAACATACGAATTAACGAATGACTTGAGGTTCTTGAACAATTCAGTTCAATGATTATACATATATGTCAGGAGTGGCTACCATTAACTACTTAATCGACTACAGAAAGGAAGTCAAATAAAGACATATGTCTAAAATATTATGAATTTTATTGGTACAGATAATAAAACATTTGTTGAAAATTGTTTTTAAATCGTATATGTTAATCTACTTTTTACAGCAATATTTTTGTTTAACTAAATAATTGTAATGTCTGACGATTAAAGTTTTAAAGGTCCCTAAAGTGACAAAATAAATTCCCTATAAAGTTATGATTTTTAATAATTTTGGCATCTTTAAAATAATCCTATATAGTTCCTCAGATATTCTGACTGCAATTTGCGTGATTTCAAGCTTGGCTTTATGTTTACAAGGTTTCTCAACCGGTAGACATTAGAATTTGGATTGTATACGTAACAAATTTCATTTTTTTCAAGTGTTATATACTTATTGTAAGATATTGAATATTCTTAGCATTATTCTAGTTTTAAAAGGTGTCTGAGATAAGTACGAAACATTTGCTTAAGTTTGAAATTTACATTTGTTATTTTTTACAGATACTTGGTAATAGAAAAAATTATACGTAGTTGTTCATCGTCGGTTATACAAATTTTTAAATAACAATGGTGATGGAAGAACAACAGTCTGATATGGAGTTAGATTCAGAGAGAGTTCCTGTACCGCAAGTACAAAAATCAGTGGAAAACTCGCATATAGAAACAGTTAATAAAGTTACAAGCATTTCTAGAGGGAAACCCAGACTTAGAAAAAAGGCACTACACGCTGCGATACTAAAACAAATGGAATTTTACTTTAGTGATGCAAATCTAAGTAAAGATAGATTTTTAAGTAATTTAGTTAAAGAAGATCCATGTAAGAAGTATTACATTAACATTATGACATTATCAATTGTCATTTGACATTTTAAAACTCTATCTTTGAATATTTCAGATGTGGACCTCAGTGTTTTCCTGAAATTTAATAAAATAAGAGAATTGACTAATGATATAAACAGGATATCTAAAGGTTTACAAGCATCTACAATATTATCGTTATCTGAAGATGGTATGAAAGTACGACGTATAACACCAATAGCACCAAAAGAAAACACTGATGAATGTACAGTTTACGTACAAAATTTACCTCCAGATGCAGATCATGAAACACTGAGTTCAATATTTTCTCAATATGGTCAAGTTGTATATGTTTCTATTCCACGATTTAAAAATAATAAAAAGATAAAAGGATTTGCATTTGTAGAGTTCGATACAACTGAAAGTGCTAAAAAATGTTTAAAGGTAAGAGGAATGTATATAACAATGGTAAATTTTTAATTACTTCTTACTATTGAATTAATATATTTTAGGCATTTGAAAAAAAAGGCTGTGTTTTACCATCATATACAGCTCCTGATAAACTTCTAAGCATTACTACATTTGATAATACAGAAAAAAATATGACATTAGGAAATGAGAAAAGTATCTGTCCTGAAAATACTGCTGCTAATGAAATATTGGGAAACACTGAAACAGATAAAAGTAATGAGCAGCAGATGCATACAAACATCAATAATACTTCAGAAAATCATGATAATAACAATAAAAAGAAAGCAAAAAAAAGAAAACACTTAGATACAGAATCTGCAGAAACAGGTGAAACAGAAGAGCAAATGGAGAATGAACTGATAAAAAGTAAAAAGAAAAAGCTGAAAAATCCTAGTGATTTACACAGTGGGGAAATAGAATCAAGTAATGAAAAACAAAGTGATGGTTTTTTGGAAGGTACACAAAGAAAATTAAATAAATGTGAAACGAATGTGCCTATAAAGGAAGACCAAGTTACAGATAATTGTGATAAAAATGAACAAATGGTAATTGATGACATTACTATTCTAAATAATAAAGAACAAGAAAATACAAATGAAAAGAAAAAGAAAAGGAAAAAGCGGAAGAAGCAAAGTAAACTGGAAGATTTTAGTTATAGTGTAGGATTACAAGTTATGGCTAAGAAGGACTGGAAATGTCTTAGAAATAAATACTTAGAATTACAGAGAAGTAAGATGAAACAACTCAAACAACATTTAAGAAAAACAAGATGGAGCCAGTGGTCGAATTATGAAAAAAATAAACCTGAAAGGGTAGAAAATGATGAGAAGGACAAAACGAAGAAACAAAATAGTATATCTGCATGTCGTTTCTCATTTACATCAGGAGTTATAGTTAAAATTGAAATGGATAAACCATGTACAGATTCAAAAAGTTTAAAGGTATGTATATATATATATATATATGTCGAACATAAATATATAATGTGAGTAAAAAATAAATAAATAAATATATATAATTTTTATATATTTTAAATCTTTTTAGATGGAATTAAAAAATAATAGTTCTGTAAAATATATAGATGTTGAAGATGGTTCTTGTTTTGCTTATGTAAGATGTGATACAAGTGAAGCTGCACAAACATTTATACAAAAGTCTGATGAGGAAAGAAATATGAGAATATTAGAAGGTAAGAGAACGTTGTAAATATTTTAGTAAGAAGTAATTTCATTTATGTCCTATTGTGTAGGTGAAGAGGAAAAAACGTATTGGGATAAAATCTTGCATGACAGAGAAGAAAAATTGAGTAAAAAAGTAAAAATCAAACAGAGAGGGAAGAATAAATTACTAAAAAAGGCAGAAAAAGAACTTGGGAAGCATATCAAATTCGATGAAGTGTAAATTTAGTGTACTCTTTAATGATTGTATATAAAACACAGTTGGTTTTATATCATGAATTATAAAAACAGGAATGATAAATAATATCTAACAGCATTGTTACAAATAAATCATATATTGTTTTCATTATAATTCTTTCAGCTATGTATTTTAAAAATTATCTATATTTAAGTCTCTTTAATGAAACTAAGAAATTTTTATCATTTAATACGTCTTTATATAAAAATCCATCTGCAGTTTTAATTTTCTACCATCTTCCCCTTCCGCGACTTCTGCCAGAGTCATTACGTCCAAATCCTCCTCCTCCTCCTCCTCCACGTCCTTTAAAACCACCACCACTACCTCCTCTTCCAAAACCTCCACCACGTCCAAATGATGGTCTACCACCACCTCGTCCACCACCATGGCCTCCACCACCTCTTTTTGCTCCACGTCCACCTCCACCTCCTCTCTTTTGTACAGAACCAGGAGGTTTAGGCAAAAACCTTTGTAAAGGTAACAACTTAGCTGGATCTATGAATAGCTATAATGGAGTACAGTAGTAATAATTAATGGAAAATAGTTGTTAAGTTTAATTCATATACATAAAAACAAAATATACCTGTGCATCCTTTTGAAAACTGGATGCCTTTATATTTTCGGATAATTTTATAGACACATAGTAATCTCTAATGTTGCCAAATATTTCATCTATTTTTCCAATTTGTTGTTTGTTTTCTGTATAAATTGGAGCATTAAAGAAGGGTACTTGTTCTATATCTACTTTAGCAACTAAGTCATCTTGAACCGTCCATGTAAAATGTCCTAATGGAGTCACTTGTTCTGGTGGGCCTTGATCATATCTATAATATATGAATCATTATTATATATCTAGTGAGAAAGTATGTAATGTAATAATTACCCTCTTCCACCTCTATCACCACCACGGCCTCCTCGGAATCCTCCTCCACCTCTTCCACCACGACCTCCCCCTTTACCAAATCCGCCGCCACCACCACGACCTCGGAATGACATCTTTTTATTTTATAAATACTGAAAATAATTCATTCTATTGTTAACTTAAAAATACATATGAGGTTATGTACGAAAAATACATAACTTTACAAAAGTAAGAATGTAGAGTAAAACCACGTGCCTAACCTGTAAAAATTATGGTCAATAAAATGATAATATTTCTATCTCTATGCAATTATATGATATTTTTTATAATTAAAGTTATTAATTGCACAACATATCAGAATTAACTTTGTCACTATGTTTATATAACTGTAATTACACTCTGTTCTTACGAACTAGCGACATTTCCTTCCGTAAACTACAGTTTACATTTATAATCATAGCCTGCGCATGCGCGTTATGAGCATGTAGTGATCTAATAGGGCATGTAGTACTTGAATGAAATGATTTAAAAGAGTTTAAGGTATTAGTTACATAAATAGAATAATGTTGTGGACTATTTTGTTTACAAAATTAATGTAATTTTTATCATATTTTGTATTTTTAAATTCAAGTTTGATATCAATGTAATATCAGTTTTTTACACTGTATTCTGCTATTTATACTGCCATTTTGTAAATAAGTATTAGTAAATGCACAATATACATTCAAAATATTTTAGCTTTTTTTTACTATAATATATGTATTTGTAATTTGAAAACAAATACTAATGAATTAAATATAACCTGAAAAGTAAGAATAGTTACGACGTAACAACTAACATTTTAATATTTGAATATTCAACATGTCAAATTTTTTGTTTAATATTTCCGATTTATTTCAGATACAGTCCAATAAAGATCAGTTCAGTATAATATCGCCTAAACGACATCAGGCATACACTTTCATTCGTTCCTGTGATATGACCATTACTACCGTTTATTTAATTCGCAAATGTGCCACGTCATCATTTATATTGTAAATTCGTATCATCTAATATCCTAATCTCTTATACGTCGTAACTAGCAGTAAAAATGAACTATACGCCATCTTCACTTTTACTTTAAATAGTGCAATTATATGTAGTGCAGTTTAGCTGTCGTTTAGATAAGATAGGGAAGGGTCATTACAAATCATTTAAAAATATATTCCATTGTCATAGTTCGTTACTTAATGAAAGTATATAAAGTAACTAGGCGACAAAATGTGCCCATGCTCTATGTAACTTGGCGGCCAACATGATATGTTTTAATGCTTCTTGTCGACAGAAGGGTGCGTTTATCATTTGGCGTAAGCAGGTGCACGTGAGGTGACGGTGACCGTCTGCTAGACGGGTCAGTGTCAGTGGCTACGTGCATAATCTTCCTCGTGACCATCCCCGGGTAGTTTTGAAAAATTTTGTTTCAACATTAAAATCACGACTAGTCTTGTGTGATTATGTTACATAGACTAGACGATCATCGAACGTTATAATGTTCACAGTATTTCGCATGTTACTAACACTAATCCACTTTTCATGTGACTTATTTGCCGGGTTTTATAATTGCTGTATGATCGTTCATCGCAAGTGTACCGAAATTTGGTACCGTGAGAACCTAAGGACAGAAACTGAAATGCTGACGCGTGTCGCGAACGAAATGAAAAAGCTACCAAGGCATTTAGTGATCATTTTCGGCGCGAAGGAGGACACTGTTTTTGACTGCATACGAATTATTGGATGGTGTATTACCCTTGGTATACCTTACATCAGTTTCTTTGACATCAGTGGTAATTTTCATTTTTGTTTATTGCTTTACGATCTCATCGTTTCAATCATTATATCTTTTTACTTTTTTAAATAAGAAGATACATGAATCTATATGAATCTCATCTTTTTATGCCAGTCATTCTATCTAAATTCCAAGTGATAAATATTCTGTTGATTATTTTAGATTTGTCAATGTCATATCTGGTTTCAGAAAAGTTTAAATACAAAGAAGACAGAAGCGGAACATGTAATTAAGGTACTCCTTTTTGGTAAAAGAATGTAGAAACAATGGTTCTGTCAACTTAAATTTGGAGTACTTCATGACTTAAATCTTATCTTAAACTTAACTGTTATTTAAATTTTTAGTAGAACTAATGTTTTCAGTTAGTTGATCTTATAAAGTTTTTCACGTAACTAATTGAGCATATCTTTGTATTGTTAATATTTCTCTGCATATATATTTATTTCATAGAGTATTTATTCTAACCTCAAAATCGAAAAATATCTTGGCATTAACTTGAATTAAAGTTCCCCTTCTAGGATTAATTTTCTTTATTTTCTTTAATTTCATGTCAATTCTTTTTGATATGTGGGTTTAAAAAAAATCATAAAACGTATATTGTAAAATGATTTATTTTAATGCTAAACGTAGTAATAATGCAACATTTTTATAAACTTCTATCATGATTTACATATATCCTTAGTTTATTTAAATAATTTTTTACAAACATTATATTTCCATACAAAAATTTTGTTTGAAAACACTACAAAACTTATCATAAGCTGTTGATTATATTATCTACTAACTAAAGTTCCATTATTACTCATTTACTAATAGTTTGCACAAAAGTATATTTAAAAATTGTATAATTTTTTAACAAAAATTCAATAATAAAGTAGTAATAATGCATTAAATGGATTTGGTTTTCTAGGATTTTTAGTACAAATTATACAACAAATATTCAATTGTAACAGTGTGAACTTATTTTATAAGTTAAAAATGTAATTATTTGAAAAAATGTAGTTGTATAAAATAATTTTTGTATATTTAGAACTGAATACAAAGTTTACTTCGTCTTATCTAGTCTCAAGGACAAATCGAGCGTGCGTGCGATAGCATATTCGAATTCGATTAATTTTGCTATTAAAAAAATACATAATTATATGATATATTATTCAACTATTGCTTTGTTACTAAATTAATAAAAAGAATTTATAAAATGTTTTACAGTTAGAAAATTATTAGAAAATGAATTTTATAATTAAATTTCGTTGCTAATTACATCATGTTTATAATTAATAGTATACTTATAATGGTTTTTGTTGTTATAGGTTACTTAGTCCGAAATGAGAATTTATTGAAATACGAACTGGCAAAAAGACGACCTGATTTATTGGATCGTATCAGTTGGAGTAAACCAAATGCAGGATTCACACAAAATGGAATAACCGGTACGTTTCCTATACAAATAATGTCTTATAATTAATAATATATTGAATAGGATCAAATTCTATAATGCTGGTGAACATGGTAATGTACATGTGTATCGTTCTTCCTAATTTATAGACTTCAAATTGAAAACGCGGATATCTTTGTTGTGTGCATCAGATGGAAAAAAAGAAATAGTATCGTTAACAAAAACATTAGCTGAAGCTGTCGTCACAGGGACGATTAAGCCGGAAGAAATAAATATCGATTTACTTAATGAGAAATTAAATTCACGGGGAATTCCGGACCCTGATATGGGACTAATCTATGGTCGACTTTGTTCCACGTACGGTGTCTTGCCATGGCAAACACGGATAACAGAATTCTAGTAAGTTTATTTCGATCACATATAGTTTTCGTATTCTTCAACATTTTTTACATTCGATTTGTATTAATATGTATTTTTTTATTTCAGCACGTTACCTTTACACGTTAGTTTATCTGCAAAGGATTTCACGTGTCTGTTAGAAAAATATAGTAACTGCGAACAACGATTCGGAAAATAACTGGAATTGTTGTTCATTTGCGAAAAGTTTTTGTATCTGAAAACAAGAAGAAACAAACAAATGTGAAACAAAATATAGCTTCTAAGGACATTTTTTACAAAGACTGAATTTAAAATAATTTACAGATACTATTTTATAAGTGGTTGCGTGCTAAATAAACTTATAATGACTACATGTGTGGCACAAGTGTCGTTTCATGAACCGATTTTAACGTTTGCCAATAAGAAGGAATTTAGGTAGCTTAATTTGAAGAGTTTCTGATAAATAAGAAAAGAAGATTCCACAAAATGCTGTAGAAACGAAACATTTTAATTGTATTTTTAATTATGCAAAATAATTGTCCTGCCATAAGTTAATACCATAAAAAATGGAGAGAAACACAAGGAATGTGATATTTTGTTTTTCTCCTCAATTAATTAAAGATTTTGGTTTATTTAGTTTTAATATGCTATATCAATAGTGTGTTAATGCTAAATAAAATATAATTTAAAAAAATACAAAGAGGAGTGATAAGTAGACTATTAAAAAGTGATAACATTTTAAAGAGGAAAGTATATTGATTTAAACTCAAGTACAAATAAATTTAGATAGCCAAGGTAAAATTTTAGTACATCATGTTGATCAATTTTTTAAAGTTTAACTAATATATCACTCTTCTTTTAACTTTATTTATATTTTCTAAACAAGGACCAGGAGCACTTACGCTTTATGTATAAACATATTATGAAATTAAAATCTTGGCAGCTGTTGCATTTTATTTATTAAGACGGTAACATTCCACATATACATATATAATTGTTTATTTCTAAAATGACCATGCACACAAATATTTTGATATTAAAATGATGACAAAATTTTTACTTTTGTCTGTGGTATTTGTCTCGTAAAAAATCGCCTATTGTGGAATCAAATTTCTAAAATATAAATATAATTCGTTTTTGCATAAGCCTTGTATTACTTATTTAACAATCCTTTCTATTCCTTAATGGTTTTAGAAATTTTAATCGAATTATATGTGATTATAATCAGGTCATTTCTATTAGTTAGATACTCTTATGTGAGCATTATTGTTTGTTTGTTATTGTTTGTTTGTTATTATTTGCTTGTAAATTAAGAACATAAGATCAACATGTAAATTCTATGTGTATATTCTACTAAATGATCAATTTTCTGTTAGTTTTGATCATTCAACTGTTAACTTCTCTTTCATAGTTACTTCTCTAAATATTATATATTATATCTATGATAAGATCTTCTTTAAAGAACATTAATTATATTAGAATCAGAAATGGTATTCATCAATTTGCTTCTATATTAAGCATATCATTAAAGATTTAGTAACTATCTGACTAACCGATTAACTGGCTCTCAATAAGCTGACGTCTTTGCTGATAATTTTCAAACGCCTTTACAAAACGCGTCAAATTTATAATTGTTTAATATTACAAACTTGAAAATAAATTTGTTAACATTGTTATATTTATTGAAGTCTTTGTTCTGATAAAATTAAGATATAATTACCAAAGTTTATAGTTTATTAATAGGTACTTATAGTATATTAATTGGTTTTTATTTAGTTTATTTTATACTAATTTATTACTAATTAAATACTAATTATTACTTTTAAATTTTTATATAATAATTATGATATATACAAATATGTACATATAAGTAAGTATACTATATTACTACATATTAAAAAATATTAAAATCATACTAAAGACAGTAAAGGAAGAACATTATACTTCTATTTATATATCTTATCAAGTTGTTAATAATACTAAAAATTTAAGGCTGATCAATCAGCTTTTTTGCCGACTAGTTGTTGACTATAAAAGTGGCCGGAAAATCGGCTTTAACTGGTCGTTCACTAGTCGGTACATTTCTACCGACTCATTATGTTTTACATTGGCAAACGAAAATAAAAATCAAAATAGTCGAATTACGGCCAAACCTAACTTTCTAACTTAACCTAATCTTCTAACTTAAAAGATTAGAATGACCAAGTAAATAATCTTTAATTGATCTGTATCATTCACCATCGATGTCATCTAAATATAAAATTCTCAGCAGACTCTCTATGATACCTTCCACTGGTATGTAGGCTTAATATCGGATTATATACTTTTAAAGATGTCAGTCCGGCTTTTTCGTCCACACAGCAAGTATGTATATACAATAGTTGTTGGCGAGCAGGGAAACAACCATTTTTCAAGATAAACTGCGCTATATTGTACTTATATACGCTGTACATCTACGTGTGAGAGAAAGGAGAGGAGGGAGAGGAAGGAAGAGGAAGAGGACATAAGAAAGAACGACAGGAATAAAAGCCAGCTAACTTTTCTGGAGACGCAATCACGTCTTCAAGAATTGCGTCTGAATACTTTAAAGTTTATCCTCGAGTTAGATTGGGGAATACTTGCGCACTACCAAAAGTTCCGATGTTGTTATACTTACAGTGCTGGACAAAAGTATTGGCACAGCATGATTGTTATGATAGAAATGCTTATAACTACTAAACAAATTGATTTAAACAAAAAACTTTTTGACGTATTTATTTATTATCTATTCTAGTTTATTACATAACAAGAGCAACAATATAAATAAAATAATACGCAAAATAATAACAAAAATATATTTTTTGAACATTTTATGGGTGGACAAAACTATTGGCACAGTAGAATATTTACGCTTATAACTAATTACATAATAAACTTCTAATATTTTGTTGGCAGTCCTTTTCTTTTAAGGACTTCCTTTAATCTTCTGGGCATCGAGTGGACTAATTTTTTAGTGAATTCAGGTACAATATTGCTCCATTCCTGCAGAAGAACTTTCTTCAGTTCAGACTTGCTTGTGATATTATGTTTCCTAATTCTTTTTTCCAATTCGTTCCACACGTGCTCAATGGGATTCATATCGGGACTTTGAGGTGGTGTGTTTAATGTGTGGGCAGTATTATATATTATCCACTGACGAACAATATACGCCATATGTTTAGGATCTCGATCCTGCTGAAAATAGAAATCCCTGGGGAGGTTTAATTTTTGAGTACTTTTCAAAAGATTTTGCTTGAGTATATTTAAATATACATATTCATCCATTATCTCATCAATGAATATAAGTTCTCCTACACCCGATGATGCCATACATCCCCACACCATTAAACCACCACCCCCATGTTTCATGGTGGCTTGCAGATTCAGTTCGTCCATCTCTGTGTTGGGTTTTCGCCATACTAATATTCTGCCGTCAGATTTAAAAATATTAAACTTACTTTCATCTGAAAACATGATCTTTTCCCAAAAATCAGTATCTTTCGTAACAAACTCTTTCGCGAATTCCACTCTTTTCTTTTGGTTTATTTTACTGATGTAGGGCTTTCTTCGTGCTGCACGGGCAGAATAACCGGCATCCTTCAATACCCTACGTACAGTTTTGGTACTTACTTCTTTTTCACACTCAGCTTTTAACATCGAAGCAATTTCAGTCGAATTAGTTTTTGGATCCTTCTTTACAATATTTACGATTTTCCTTTTTTCTCGAATTGTTACCTTAGAAGGGCGACCACTCCTAATTTGATTCTCTAGATTTTCTTCACTTTTAAAGCGTTTTATGACTGAACGCACAGTAAAACGACTTCTGTTTATGATTTGTGCAATTTCGTTGTAAGATTTATTCATCTTATATAAATTTAATATTATTTTTCTTTCTTCAATTGTGGTTTCTTTCGTTTTTCTAGACATTATTACTCTTTCTTGGTTTTTTGTTGTTTAATAACTGAAGTCTCCAGTTTCACTGATCGAGTGTTATAATAAAAGACTAACGGGGGATTTCCCTTCGCTACTTCCAAATGACGATCGGAAATCGTTGAAAACGGCGACGATACATTGTTTGTTCCATGCTGTGCCAATACTTTTGTCCACCCATAAAATGTTCAAAAAATATATTTTTGTTATTATTTTGCGTATTATTTTATTTATATTGTTGCTCTTGTTATGTAATAAACTAGGATAGATAATAAATAAATACGTCAAAAAGTTTTTTGTTTAAATCAATTTGTTTAATAGTTATAAGCATTTGTATCATAACAATCTTGCTGTGCCAATACTTTTGTCCAGCACTGTATGTCCTTAAAAGGTTAAAGCAGAAATCACTAATTCAATAATCCGTAAAGTTTATAATCCGTAAACTTCGTTCAATGTCAACTGTTATTGATATAATTTGTAAGAATTCGATTTGTTTTCCAAATAGGTCGTTATTTTTCTTCTACACCTTTTTCCTACTCTATGGAATTTGTGCGCATTCGTTTATTAGGTTCATTTTATCCGGAAGTAGAGAAAGAAGAATCGATCTTGTAAAAGTTACACACATTTTGATGCACGCATTTAAACTAAAGGACATATTGTTAGATTTATCTTTTTGTTTCTTCTCGAGGTTTACGTCTACCATTTTCTTAGAAAAAATATTTTTTGACCCTTTCAAAGAAACTTAATTCTTTAAGAGATTTTAATTAAACAATGTTTTAATTCGAATTTAAAAGATACTTGGTAATTGTTTTAGCAAAATTAAGTATATGTTAAATTGGAAAGATGACGAATGAATCTTTATTGTTACAGATTTATCGCACTCAAGATTTACGCAAAGTTAAATGCCCTTTCGTTATGTTTCCCCACTCCCGCGACTAGTGGGAAACGATCCAAAACATTTAAGAAATACATATATCAAACAAGAAGGAAACATTCGCACCTGTGTCACGATTGTTGTGTCACGATGGAAAACCAGTGACCCAGATTCGCCCCTAGAAAACAAGTGGCTCTACCTGTTGCACTTCATCCCCAATGCATGAAAACCTCCATCTACTAAAGAAATATATAGATACCCTTTCGCCTTTTATAATATTTCTTCCTTTGAATTTTTTTATATCTTTCTCGTCTACTTGAAAATTATAATAAAGCGTTTAAGAATATTAGAATTAGTATTAGTATTAGAAAAAAATAAAAGGAAGAAAATGCTTTTTCGTAAAAAGAATAAGAACGAAAAAAATTAATAGTTAATATTCCTTGCAATTTTACTAATTTTGACTTTCATCGCTTTTTATCGATAAAAGTAATCATTTTCGGGTCGAGAAATTGGTAAAAAAAAGAAATATTTAAAAATCAAAAATTGATCTAAATCAACAGTAAGTAAAATCGAAGCGTGTTTAGGAAAAGGAATCAAGGATCCTTCTTTTTAGGTACTACACTAAAATGTCACAGAAGTGATAGTAATCGGTGGAAAGGGTGGCACGAATGAAAAACAAATACAAAACAAACGATGAAAAACAAATACGTGGACGATAAGACCCTATAGAATTTTATATTAAAAATTGAATTAATTATTTAATTTAATTTTTAATATTTAATTGGGAGGATTAGTAAATTAAAAAAACTTTATTTAAAATGAAAATTTCTATTTATTACAATAATTTATTTTATTTATTAATTAATTTTTGAATTATAATTTATTTAATTATAATAATTAATTTTAAAATTAATTTTGAATATTCACTTAAATCTTTATGCAAACTTCCAGTGGCTTTTTGTATAACCATTTATTATAGAATCACAAATCACGAATATGAAATATTCTTCTATCCAAACAGAATATGTAATGAATAAAAAACAATTATATGATTATTACAATATTTCAATAACAGAGAAATTCCCGTGGAGTATAAATATTTATTCTGTTCACTTTTAAATTAAACACAAATATTTACTCAAATATCCAAAAATTAATCTTTACCAAATAGAGTTTGTCTAAAGCAAATGTGATATGGATGAAGAATAAACATATAAATCAGTAAAGCAGACAGATTTTAAATTTCAACGAGATATATGTTTGCAGTAGATGTTTTATAATGTCTATGTATATTTTCAGATTTTTTTCAAATTTTACAATCAAAATAGTCATGTCTCGTTATAGTACCAATGATACTATAAGCGTGGGGCCAGGGGCCTCATAGGGCTGCAAAAATACTTATCAGCAAAATTAGTGAACAATTATCAGAATTACACAAAATACGTCTGTTAGTATGCAAACACTGGGATACAGATTTTAACTTTGCTAAAATGATGTTTGTTAAATCAAAACGTTATTGAATCCTTCAACGAGACTCGCTTATCATGGTAGTTTTAAAAACAGTTTTGGCCATTGCTTTGTGCGTATTTAAATTAATAGTAATGTATATATAATAGTAATAGTAATAATCTAAGTGAATGTCATATTGTGACAGATTAACCAAAGAATCTTTAAATATTAATTTCCTATTGGTTTAACAAGCATCAGTCTAGCCAGGTTAAACTTTTTTCAATTTGATTTACCTGCAGGGGCCCCAAAATGACTATCAGCTTCAGATTCTCAAAGGTTTAAATCTGCTACTGTATACGACTCAGACAAATCATTCCTATTCCACTAAACCTCTGGAATAGGAAACTTTAAACCTTTTGTACTATTATATGGAGCGATAGTCAGAACAGTCGTGCAACCATGGAGAGAAACAGTTACAGATGGATCAGTGTGATCCATCTCAACATTCTTACTTGACCAAATCACTCAGATAGGAAATCTCAGACTATTATATCGAAAAATCGTGAAAATGATCGTGCCAGTGTGAAAAGAACCAGTTACAGATAGATCAATCTGTGTTCCATGTCAGAAGTCTTGGTACAGGGATCATCGATTCTGCTCGGTGATGATTATTATTTGCCAAGACTCATAAATAATAAAGGAGATAGCCGGTGGTGTAATTGAATCAAAATAATGTAGAGGTATCGTGTTATACGCCTCGGGCAATCATAACTCAGGCTATCTCGTCTGTGTGTCGGCCCATGTCGGTCCGAGGTGACTACGGGGGATGCGCCGAGGGTGCCTCTATATAAAGGGTGTCATCTCTAACCCCGGACACTTGTTCCACCGCAGCAACAGGCCGCAAACGTCGCGTATCCCTCCTGCGAACGCGATAGTTTCCTTTCTATTTCCCTACCTTTCTTCTTCTTCTTCATTTTGTGCAACAAATTCTCCGGAATCCACCCACCAACGGCAGGAACTTGACACTTCCGGAGACCATCGAGAAAGATTTTCGATAGTCATAACAACTACACTTACGACATGGTGAGTGATTCAGCCTTCTTGTGAACTTTTGGTGCACCGGTGGATCCTCTCTGTTTCGACCTCTTTTTGGTATTATACTTTTTCTTGACTTTTCATTTATTTATGTTGCTTCTTTCTGGAATAGGTTTAGATTAGGTAAAAGGTGCTTTGTGTATTAAGATCATGGTGAAAATGTTGCTGATTTTCAGCTTTTGCATTCTTATGTAATTTGAAGTTTTCTTTTTTTTAATGGAATGTATCAATTTTTTCCGGTAAATCTGATATAATTTTGATAGTGTTTCGTGGAGCATTGGACTGTTTTGTGTCAAAGGAAGGTAGAAATGGTACCATAATTAGAGGCATACTTTGATCTTGATTTTTCTAACAATTTTAGATAGTTTTGCGTCAGAAGAAGTCTTATTGTTAGTAAGTGAAGTCTGTTCTCAATTAAAGGTGATTCTATTTAAAACTGCTTGCATTGTCTTGTGAATTGATAATAGTTTTGATAATAAATGAGACGAAAGTTTCACTATTACTATTTACACTCGATTCCCACGAATTCTCATTGTGTTTGTGGCAAATATGTAACAATTGTCGAAGTGGTAGCCACAGATTAGAAAAGAATAATGACAAAACAATGGAAGCGATATTAAAAGCGTTCAGGTATCTTCTATTCTGTCCTTGATTACTTTATGATTAATATTACTTCGTTTTTAATTATTCTACAGCTTCCACTGTTATTTTTCTGTTTCCATGTAATTCAATCAAAACAGCAGTTAATTCGAGTACTAATTTATCTTCTTCCATTGAATTGACTAATTAGATTAATGTTAAGTATTTTACAGATTATGAATGTTTGCAGTTATGGACAAATAGTTACACTTTCTTGTAGGTCACAGCAAATGAAACTATAAAAAAGTTTAAAAATTACATGCAGCTTAACTATCTTTTCTTCAATTTGAAATATTAAATAGATGTAAATATGATGTTTTGAAATGAATTTTATAATTTACATATTTCTATTAATGGAATTGAAAGAACATACGATTACAGTAACTAGTTTCAAATTTCTTTTGAACTTGTTTTGAAAAAGCTTACTTTCTGCTATAGAATTGAACATTATTTTAATTAATTTATAAAACAACATATAGTTATATTAAAGAAGGTGAAGGTAACTTTGAAACGTTTAAAAAGTCTCCACTCCTGAAACAGGCACTCGTCCCGCGTAATGTACCATTTGAAATCATTTAAGCTAGACCGTACGACGGTACATAATGAAATTCGAATGAAGTCCGATTTACACTAGAACTTTATTTCCATGGACAAATCGCAGATAGTGAGGAAAATTAATGAATTTTAGCCGCATAAACAATTGGTTCCCTGGAAAGTTTAAATAAATAAGATAAATAAGAGTTCATTGATTATTTGCATAATAATATTATGAATCTTCTTCGATGATCTATAATATCATCTCATTAATTAATGAAGGAAGCAAAATGGAACGATGATAGGAACTTACTACAATAATTTTCTCTATCTACAATTTTTCATCCAAATAATAATAGATTATATTGAGACAAGAGGATTTAACTATTAACCAACATTTCATTCCAATAAATGTGGTTCAAAAAAATGAGAATCTATTGTAATTCGTTTCAAACATTTGATACTTCCACATGATGATGATGATACTATACACATGAAATGATAATAATATAATAATTTATTTTCCACGCATTGCATATTTTACTATTTTCTGTTTCTTCTGCTTTGCATTTTTATTATCTCTACGTTATATCCATTTTTTATTTCAACAGTAACATCGAAAGTAGCAGAATTGTTTTTGTACAAATTAGTATTTTGTTACACATACAGCTTATCAGATCATTTCCAGTCAAGTAACTCAGCAGTTAACAAATTAACTCTAAATTTTCTCTATGTGGAATCACTTTGATTTTCATTGAATGTATCTATATGTAATACTTACAATTAGTTGCATAAAGCTAATTTATAAGATTTCATGCCATAAATAATTAATTATATTTTTATTATGTTTTATTATATTTACTAAAGTTTAGTACTCATTTTGCCTTTTAGACGAAGCAAATTCTTCCGTATATTTTTCTAACAGAAAAGAATATTATGAATAAAATATTGATTTACTTAAGGATGTCATTATTTCTTTTGAAATTTTAACATGCTCCAACATAGCGAAGGTATTGTAATGTATTAAAATACACACCTCTCCGCCCCTGAAACCAGATCCATTCATTAACCGTGATGCTAGAATGAACAAATGTATGCTGTTACATTTCTCTTTCTATGTATATATGTATAATCGCGTAATCGAATTTCAATCAAGTTATTACACGCTCGCTTCACGAACCAAAACCTCTTTAACTTTTCGTTGCGCAGCTCACTGCTACGAAAAAAATTCCATATTATTTCAATTAGACACAATTTTCAAGCCAATTTCATTTGTTAATAAAGAGTAGATCTCGTTACCTTTTTCTGACACAAACGATATCATGAGTCATCGATAATATCATTATACATATATTTTATTATAAAATTCCTTTTGTCAAACAAATCCCTTAAAAGCAAAGAGAAATGAGATATATATACATTTATATATATGTAATGATTATATATATGTATATATGATTTTATATATGTAATGAATATATGTATATGATTTTATAAATATAAACACACACACACACACACACTTAATATTATATAATATATATATAGTTCAACTGATAAATATTAAATTAATAAAAGAAATGTATTATATTACGTGCAGAGAGCATACAGGTTAGAGAGTCGTTCATCGCCATTCGCGGAGTTAAATCGCATTTCTCCTTCTATTATTTTCGATAGCTCTGACGAGATATTCCCTTTGCCAGTGACATATATTTAAAATTCCTCATGGTTACACCCATCTTGTTTCGCCACTTTTCTTACGACTTGCTCGTACAAATTGCTATCAAAAGAGCGGTAGGTGTATCGAGGACGATGGATAACATAATTTGCGAAGTCGATCTTCTTCCGTAGCGGACAACGAATACGATATCAGACGGAGAACGAATTTTAATTTCACATTCATCCAACTTCTTCGTTTTATTCTTTATCCTTCTTTGACGGCATTCTGATAGTTTTTGAGCTAATGCTTTTGAAATTTATAAAGTAACAGTGATCGTCATTGCTGGAGTCAAAGTTAAGGAAACTGGAAGAAATTTATGAATAATTCTCTGATCGTGGAACAACCTAACCTCAATCCATGATGGAAATGAAGTTTGGAATATTTTTTCAGTGGTGTATTTTACGACGATGTTATTTTAACGTGTTTCGAAAAGCTTTTCATTTCTATCAACTTATACGTATATATGAGGGAAAATCAAAGTGGCGTAATCAAAATATTGAAAATTTGCATTCACACGCACAATCACTTCTACGATGACCAATCTTTTCTTATCTTCAATATTCCCTATCAAATCCAATTTCCCATTATAATCACAAACGTAATCAGGAGAAAGAAATTTCTTACAATTTCAGTCTTGATAAAAAAATCATTCTTATTCTCCCTTTCTTTTCCTCTGTTCTTCCACGAATCTTACTTTCGAATCACCATTGTAATTTTTCGGGTTTTCGTACTTTTTTTCTTTTGTTGCCTGTGTAGACATTCATCATTCGTCGTTAAAGAAGCCTTGAGGCTTTGGACCAAGCCAAACGAAGAATAATAACATTGACAATGATCCAGTAGAGCATCGATATTATTCTTGGTCTTGGTTTATGTCGGTTATTCCTCTGGTTATTCTTCCTCGTAAATCCGTACGTTTTTAGCAGAGAACGTAGGCGACGTGGTCATTATGAAGGGCGACTGTGTACAGGGTTAATTAAAGTAACGTAAGACGTCGTATTAATCTGGCTCGGTATACCGCGTTATTACTAAACATCCTGTTAAGACATCTAATAACAAGCCGATATTATTTATCACCGGCTTCCAACGCGGTCACCAACGACACATCTCAAATAATGTGGAGGAATCTGTAACAGAATCTTTTGACCAATTCTCTCAAAATCATAACAGTGAAAGTCAAGATTTTGAGAATTTAGACTTACTACGTACTAACATTACTGTGCAAAAGTATCCGGATACTTGCTTATTTTTGAAAATATGTATTTTAATTATAGAATTATGGATAAGTTCCGGAGTACAATGAGATATGTGATCGAAATACTGTGACTCGGTTATATTGGTTTTCGAAAATTAATATATAATAATAAAGCTGGTGTTTGTAATTGTCAAATAACTCTAACCTAACACCAACTTAACCCCAAATCTTGTAGAATATATATTTCGTTAGATGACAAACTTTTTATCTTTACCTTTATCCTTTTATCATTACCTTTTATCTTTACCTTCTGTTGAAATATAATTAGCGAAATTATATATTTTATCTGCAAATTCCAGTTTTACATTAAAAAAAAAAAAAAAAAAAAAAAAAAAAAATATGTTTGATATTTCTTTTCTACATTCCTATCATCCGATATTTTAATAATTCTATGGAACGTCGTTTGTGCAATTTTTAAGAGTTTTTAAGAGCTTCTTAAGAGCTTTTAAACAAACATTATGCCCAGGAGAGTGTACACGCGAATAAAACGGAAAGAAATACAGGGAAAAAGAGACGTACGAAATTATACACGAAACATTGTTACGCGGTGATTCTTTGGATCTTCATAACTACTCCTTATTGTGTGTCCTGTTCAATGGGGATTTCAGCGTTCTCGAATGTTATGCAAACGATATTATCGTTCGTCCATCTTGTTACGTAAAATAAATAATCAGTTCTTTCTATAAATATTTCTATGTATTCTCTATGTTACAATTTATTTTATATATTTTGTATGACTTTTTTCTCACCTTTGTAAGATCTTTTTCATTGCTATTATTACTAATATACGTATTTATAAATATCTGTGAATTCGTAACATTATATATCATTTTCTGTATTTTACTAGGTACTTTTTTAGAAAGAGTGCTCTCAAAGATAACATAAGTTCAGATTTAAATCTTTTATTGGTGTACTTGAGAGTTCACCAACAAATTATTAGCACATTTCTATTTCATCGATCTTTCATACGTAACTAATGCGCAAAGGATTTTAATATTTTTTCAGAAGAGCTCGTTCACATCGTTGTACGTGCTGTCCTTCATCTGCAACTGGGCGCTGGTTTTTTCCTCCATATTAACCCCCGTGAAAGCTGATGGAAGTTTGAGGATTTTCAAGAATGGGCCCAATGACTTCGAATACGTGCTGAAGAGGCATGACGTCGATAGAAGCTCGGAAGATCCTGATTCAAAAGAACGACGAAGCAGCATGGGGTCCTCTTTCATTAGATACGGTCGCAGCGATCTGAACGGAAATATAGAGAGAGTTTCTAACAGCGATGGCGATAGTAGCTCGAAGGTGAACAGGTATCCTCGTTGGAAGTCACCAGATATCATCATTAGGTTTGGTCGATCGGGCTTCAAGAGCCAGAACGACGACACACATTACAGACACGGAAGAAATAACTTGAATTTTCTCAGGTAAGTGAAAGTGAAATTAGATTTTCGAAGATTTCATTTAAATGAAAAGTTTGTCAAATATCTATCGATGTAAAGGCAATTAATGCTGATGTCTGTTAATTGTTAATTAGTAACGAAAATTATCTGTCGGAATTTTAAAATGTCTTCTGAAATTAAATTCTGAAATTTCTGTTGAGAAAACCACTTACATTTAATTTCGTTCCTCGGTTGATCCATTCATCTACACAGTTATGTATCAGTGTGCTTTAATTAGATCTAAAAATAGTACTAGTATTAGTTTAGAATAGTACTTACTAGAATAGTACTAGTTTTATCTTCATGTGACTACAAAAATTTGGTACAATGAAAATGAAATGAAAACCTGCTAAAAAAAAAGTTTTCTTGGAAAATAAGAATGTACTAATACTTTTTGTAGTCACTGTATCTGATAATAATAATGTTCATAATATTATTAATAATGTTCGTAATATTCATTTTCCATACTAGATATGGCCGGAACGTGCAGGTTTATCCCCTAGAAATCGACATAACCGCGATGTGCTCTGACCTACTATCAAATGACGAGATCAACGATCTTCATCCATACGAGGCGAGGTTGCTTCGGCTGTGTAACATTTTGAACAACAGCGATATAGAACATAGAAACAGTCCGGACTTCTTAGAGGACCGGCTCGATTCGAAACACAATTAAATATGCCCTTGTAATCGATCCATCGCGCCTATTCATCGGAATTCGTGCCAAGACCCGCCGTCAACAGCTCACTTTCGGGACACTGCACCGTAATCGATCCCGAAATTCCGATGGACAACGTTGTTATCGGCCGATCCATACTCAATTATGACTCGACGAAGACCTGTTACACCTTTCTTCGAGCTTTTAGCCTTGCAAATGATTTTATGGAGCCGGTTGATGCTTTCGCCTTGGTCTTTCAGGTAAAATTGCGCTTAATAGTATTAGACAACTACTGTCGACTATTAGTCAACAATGATGTCGCAAGGATCGCTAATTGATCTTTCAAATGAAAATCGTAGGTGAAAAGCACGATATAATTCACATTTTCTAGCTTTAACAGAGGAGCAATTCTGAAATTCAATACAACGTCAACGAATTTCACATCATATTATTTGTTTGTTAGAAAACAATTTGGGGATATTTATTATCTACTTTGCAAAATCTTATATTTTCGAGTCTGTAAGGTTATTCTCTTTCTCAACTGTTTCGTATTAAAAAACATTTTTCTTCAGATATCAAGTGACATAATGGTCAGAAACAAAAATGGATTCGTCATATTTTTCCCATGTGATTGTTAAATTAATTCATTATGAACCGAGACAGATTGAATCGAGTTGAAATTTTTTAATTTTTCTCGTGGATCGATTTTATAATTTTTACTGAGCTATTTGATTTCCACGGAGATATTTCAGCGAATTCCTTGAATTTCGTAAAGATTTCAGAAGATTTGTGAATCGTTGTGCGATCATATGTAAATAATGCTGTTTAATATTTTTGTTAACACATTATTACGTTTTTTAATGGCTATTATATGGCCCCTTTTGCATAATTTATTAATTAGTAATAGTGAACTGACGAATGACAAGTTGTAAGTTATAGATTTCTTCTTTACAAATGTACAATTTTACGTTAAATAGATTAATCGTATGATTTATATGTTATTTGTTATATATATGTTTTTTATATAAATTCATTTGTAAAATTCCATTTGCTTTGCTTTCAAACTTGGCCCAATTATCTAAGAAAGTCAATTGCTAATCTGTATTGATAATCTGTAACTTGTGAATTGTAAAATTTCATTTGCTTTGCTATCAAACGGCCCAATTATGTAAGAAAGTCAATTGCTAATCTGTATTGATAATCTGTAACTTGTGAATTGTAAAATTTCATTTGCTTTGCTATCAAACGGCCCAATTATGTAAGAAAGTCAATTGCTAATCTGTATTGATAATCTGTAACTTGTGAATTGTAAAATTTCATTAATAATATTATGGTTGAATTGCGCAGAAGGGAGATCAAATAGATGAATTATCAATAATTCTAAGGAAAGAAGAATTGCTTGTATTTATTTGAATCAATAATATTTAATCATCAATGATACGAAACATGATACATGGAAGCAGTGATTATTACACCTTTTCTAAGCAACAATTTTATAATTCTCTTTTAATGAATAAATTTTGCCGTCTAAAGAGATAAGCGTAACAATAAACGGAAGATAAACAGTTATATGAATCACTATAGTAGAAACTTGGTGTATCAATTTATGCGATAGTCTATAACGATCTACCTCACTAATTACTTTTCACAAATTAATTTCTATTTTATCAGTAGCAAAAAAATACTTTTCTACGATTTTTTCAAAATTTTATGTCATCGTTGATTAGTCTAATTATTGATTTATGCTTTTGTAGATAATTTTAAAACCGTAAATGATTTCTGTTCATAAAGATTTATTTGTTCGATTAACAAAAAGGCCGACGAATAACGTTGTACCATAACGTTCCTTTTGGGTACTTTAATGTACATCCACCTGCGTATTCAGTGTAAATAAAGAAAATTTCATTGGCTTCGTATACGTGAATCGAGAGTCCACGAGATTAGTCCAAACAGAAAAGAGATGAAATAAAACTTGAACGTTTCTGCGTTGTAACAATCGTCTTCATTGTCTATAACAAAACTAAATCGTCATTCCATTGTTAGATTGTCGAGTACCTGAAAAAATATTGGCTAAGTCCTAACAACCTAGCAACAGAAATAATGATTAACTTTAAAATAATATATTAGTTTCTTGCACAGAGTAAAGTGCAATAAAGCAAATTTTTTTTTAATATAGTTAGACAATTTTCTAAAATTATTTTAAATTGATTAAAATCATTATTTATAAATTTTCAAAAAACCAATCGAGTTTACTTATTGCTAGCAAATTTTCCATTTATTTCTTCGACATAAATACATAAAAAAACGCACTACCTAGTAATATGATGACCTAGTAATATCAACAAATTAATTTCGTATTTGGGATGAAATGAAAAGTTGCCAAATTGAAATAGAGAATTCTTAACTTATGAAACTAGAAATAATTGTGTCGTCACTGTAATAATTTTTTTTCTTCTTTTTCTTTTTTTTTTTTCTTTTTTTTTTATTAGGAGGATATATTTTGTTATCCCTTTCTAAAGTTTTATGGACCTAGTTATTATTTTCTGGAGTATTCCACAATTTGAATAGGAACTAGTATTATGTTACTGTACATTGTCTGTAACCTGAACGTTATTCTTAAAGTGAATGTAAATTTAATACACGCGTATAATTAAATAATTAAAGGGACAAAAAAAGTGACTGGAAATGGTGGTTTACGTTTCTGATTCATTCGCCCCTCTCCATAATACGCGTTTCCTCCTTCGTTTAGGGTGACCTGAGAAAAATCAAGACTTACTACTACTATTTCCAATGGAATCTTCAAATTTGTATATATTGCTTGGAATTTTTCTCGCGTACAGTTAGACTCGCGATTACCATAGAAAATTTTTATTAACATATGATACGTGTTATACAAATCATTTTGAAACGTTCACACTTACGGTTATTATATTAATTAACAGTATTTAAATTATATTAATTTTTGATAACTAATACAATCATAATTCCTTTTCGAAGGAGTTCATAAAATTGCATAGAATATTGTTCAGTCTTATTAAAATCGAGGAAAGTATTATTAAGAAAGAAGGAAACATCCTTATCGAAAAAATGAGAAGGTTCCACTTACCATACACTTCCTGTCTACTTAATCCCTTTAAATATTCTTACCACTCAGTTCCCAAGCCTGCACAATACTCGCTTCATGTATACAAAATAATCCTGATAAAGCTTGAACTCTTCCAACGATAGTATCTCCAATTTCCAAGCCGATTCTTCTCGAAGCATAATTCAAGCAATCAGCATTCACCTTTTCGTACAAATGACGGTGGATAACATGGAAATAATAATGAGAATAAAATCGATTTACTCTTTCCATAAAGAACAACCATCATGAAAAAATCCATCTACCACTAAAACGGAAATAAGCCAAAATAACCAAGCGAAACTTCGTAGGGAAAGAAAGAAGGAAACTACTAACCCTCCTAAATGTCGCTATTTCTCCCAATCAACCCGGAGGAAATTCGTTGAAGCTGTTTACACGTACACCATGCGATACAAACACATCCTCATAAATGACGACAAAAATTCTGCGGGTTTCATTGAGCTCCGGTAGTCCTCCTTTGCCATATTAATTCGTGTCCAGAAACAAACGAAGAAGAACGATCGGGGCTGAACTGCCTCTGAACATCCCTTCGCCTCTTCCGTGCTTTTTCTTCGTCGTGGTCCATTAATCCGAAGAATTATGACAAACTCGCGAGATTCTTCGGATCTCGTGCACGTGGATACACAATGTGATCACCAGGCGTTCCTCCTTCGATGCGATCCATGCGTTTGTGCCTAATCCATGCCCCAGCTGACCGACGTCCTATGGCTTCGACCAACTATCCAGAGCTTTGGTGAACGCACGGCTTTATTCCGCTGTCACTTGTGACCAAGTTTCAAAACGATAGGAGCTATCGAGTGAGAGGCCAGTACACCACAGTAGAACAGGAGTTCGTTGAGTCGATCGAGAATTGAGTCGATGAAGATCGCGACGATCGACATCGGTTCACGTTGATCTAGAGAAACTACGAGGTACGACTCACTACGTGTGTGTATAGTGTGTAGATGTAGTGAGGATTCGTTTAAAATAGTTTAAAATGATCGATGAATCCGTGGTGTAAGTTGAGTCCAGTTAAACTTGTGAAAATTTGTTGTTATTTCTGCATTTAGAGGTAGGATCGCAATAGCTATTAGTTTATTCTTCGGATAAATCTATCACACCGTTTTGAGCCGAGTAACCTTTATTGCGTTTTCTTACATCGACTAGGGATAAAAAAAAAATCTTAAAACTATCGATTAAACCTATCGATTATATCTAGAACTATCTTCTAGTTACTATTTATTGTAACTAGCGCATCTGCATATGGATGGCGATTCTTGGATGACTGCATCTATGTTGATTGGTCAATGAAATTGTTTCACTGATGTGACTGTGTTTCGTGTAATCGAATACATAATTTCAAAAGCTTCACCACGAAAAGAAAACTATAGTTGAAATTTGAATCTGCATTGAACCAATTACACATCAGTAAAACTCAATGTTATCCATAATTTACATTGAATAAGATTTAAAGATAAACAAAAGAAAAAGTAATATACGTGATAATAGTACGAAATAAAAGGAATATTTAGATTTACGATTATCTTACATTTATTTGGCGATTCAATTTATCTTTTCGTTATGGAAATTTTCATTGTTATTTTTACAATGTTCTTTCAATACTTCTGATCCTCAGTATTCAACATTTTTCTTATCAAAATAATTTTGTAAAAGCCATAATCTAAAAAAAGCTTTCTAAGGAAGCCTGTGAAAATTGTGTTACAAATTTTTCTAATATAACTTTTATGAAACATTTTGCTCTGAAATAATTTATCGATCAAGGTTTTTAACAGCAGTTAAAGTTTCTTAGTATTTTTCATAATCTTCTCGATGAACCTAATACTGCGAAAATGCTCTACTATAGAAGAATATAGCTATATTACTTTCATATTGTTCATGTAGTTCCATATGCAGCGAAAAAGTCGCAGGACAAAGGGATCGTGACAAAAGGGAAAATAGTTTCTCGGATTGAGCAGAGAATACAGGATTCCTTTGTAATGATCCGAAGATAATCTTATGAACGTGGATATACGTCATACCTATCGATTGCTCCGCATTTCCTCCGTGAAATCCATAATTTAATTTCGATATTTAATCTAAGGGAACTTAATCTGGATACCGCGATCCGTCAAGTTAATTTTCGATTCATTTCCCAGCTGCCTATACATTTCAAATCACAATGTTACACTTTTAGACGAATTTTCTTTATCACATTTTTTACTTAATTTGAGGTGCATGTTAGATGTAAGTGCCCAAGAAACACTCTCGATGTCCAACAATAAAGTTTATTTAACAATTAACAGTCAACAATCAACAATCAACGATCAACAATCAACAATCACGCTTCTCGAATGTGTTTGATTCACTGTTACACTAGACCCTTCGCATTTCACTGTTCGAAACGGAATGAATCTTTTGTTTAAAACCGAACGGATTCTTTTCTTTGTGCTCCTCGATATCCCCACTACGCTCGCGTTTATTAGACGTCCGCGACCGTTGCCGCGTATGCATTCTTCCGAAAATTCGGCGAAAGAACCGTAGGGATATCGATGGTACATTAAGCATGTCGGCCTTACGCTTTGATGGCATAGCGCTTTGTGTTGCGAAGTCGTTCGGAAAGTTCCGTCGTCGAATACCGCCACAAATTCATAGCCATGGATACGTGCAAATGTTTCTTCGTCCATCATATTGTGTATACTATACACAATTTTTTAAACATACTACGAAGGAAATCGTATCACAAGTCGAGATCGCGTTCACCCACGTACTGCTGTAACTTATCTACTTACTTGTAATCTATTGTAGCATCAAGATAGTGTCCACATACTGTTTCAGCTCTTGAAACGTACATACAGTGCTGGACAAAAGTATTGGCACAGCATGATTGTTATGATAGAAATGCTTATAACTACTAAACAAATTGATTTAAACAAAAAACTTTTTGACGTATTTATTTATTATCTATTCTAGTTTATTACATAACAAGAGCAACAATATAAATAAAATAATACGCAAAATAATAACAAAAATATATTTTTTGAACATTTTATGGGTGGACAAAACTATTGGCACAGTAGAATATTTACGCTTATAACTAATTACATAATAAACTTCTAATATTTTGTTGGCAGTCCTTTTCTTTTAAGGACTTCCTTTAATCTTCTGGGCATCGAGTGGACTAATTTTTTAGTGAATTCAGGTACAATATTGCTCCATTCCTGCAGAAGAACTTTCTTCAGTTCAGACTTGCTTGTGATATTATGTTTCCTAATTCTTTTTTCCAATTCGTTCCACACGTGCTCAATGGGATTCATATCGGGACTTTGAGGTGGTGTGTTTAATGTGTGGGCAGTATTATATATTATCCACTGACGAACAATATACGCCATATGTTTAGGATCTCGATCCTGCTGAAAATAGAAATCCCTGGGGAGGTTTAATTTTTGAGTACTTTTCAAAAGATTTTGCTTGAGTATATTTAAATATACATATTCATCCATTATCTCATCAATGAATATAAGTTCTCCTACACCCGATGATGCCATACATCCCCACACCATTAAACCACCACCCCCATGTTTCATGGTGGCTTGCAGATTCAGTTCGTCCATCTCTGTGTTGGGTTTTCGCCATACTAATATTCTGCCGTCAGATTTAAAAATATTAAACTTACTTTCATCTGAAAACATGATCTTTTCCCAAAAATCAGTATCTTTCGTAACAAACTCTTTCGCGAATTCCACTCTTTTCTTTTGGTTTATTTTACTGATGTAGGGCTTTCTTCGTGCTGCACGGGCAGAATAACCGGCATCCTTCAATACCCTACGTACAGTTTTGGTACTTACTTCTTTTTCACACTCAGCTTTTAACATCGAAGCAATTTCAGTCGAATTAGTTTTTGGATCCTTCTTTACAATATTTACGATTTTCCTTTTTTCTCGAATTGTTACCTTAGAAGGGCGACCACTCCTAATTTGATTCTCTAGATTTTCTTCACTTTTAAAGCGTTTTATGACTGAACGCACAGTAAAACGACTTCTCTTTATGATTTGTGCAATTTCGTTGTAAGATTTATTCATCTTATATAAATTTAATATTATTTTTCTTTCTTCAATTGTGGTTTCTTTCGTTTTTCTTGAAGAAAGTTCTTCTGCAGGAATGGAGCAATATTGTACCTGAATTCACTAAAAAATTAGTCCACTCGATGCCCAGAAGATTAAAGGAAGTCCTTAAAAGAAAAGGACTGCCAACAAAATATTAGAAGTTTATTATGTAATTAGTTATAAGCGTAAATATTCTACTGTGCCAATACTTTTGTCCACCCATAAAATGTTCAAAAAATATATTTTTGTTATTATTTTGCGTATTATTTTATTTATATTGTTGCTCTTGTTATGTAATAAACTAGGATAGATAATAAATAAATACGTCAAAAAGTTTTTTGTTTAAATCAATTTGTTTAATAGTTATAAGCATTTGTATCATAACAATCTTGCTGTGCCAATACTTTTGTCCAGCACTGTATATCGTCGTTTCCATGGTATTTTGTGAATAATGTTCTGGGATTATGTGATCAGAGCTCAAGATTTAATTCATAGTTACTAATCTGTTTAAACATTGTTCATCGTACATCTTTTTAAATATACTCCAAAGGAGAGGTAATTCTAAATTGAGATCATACAATTGTAAATGAATCTTAAAGCTCTATGTCTCAAATATGACTGAAATTTTATTCACGTTTTATGAATAATATACGGATTTCGAGTCAGATCTTAATGCATTTGATCGTTCTCTCTGCTCATCTAATCTTCCATACTGCTACACGATTCTCTGTCAATGTCCCCAGGAGGTCGGGCAAGGAATTTCAAAATCCATGCAACTTTCATCATACAATTTCTGTCTACCGTTATCTCTTCACCCGACCTGTAAACATCCAGCCCAATAACAATAAACATTTGAAAATGTGAACCTTCCTGGATTTAACAAAACATTCAACGTTCGTAGGTTGTTCCTGTGTGATCGATGAACCAGTTCACGTGAGTATCGCGGGAGACACGAGTCTTGGAAGATGAATCCATCAGAATCGCAGCAGAATCTTCTCGCGAACGAAGCGAGAGCGCCATCGGTGCAATCTTTAAACCCGCCCTCGGACTACAGTCTTGGCCCAGTTGAGAAGCACTTCCTGCTCAGCGCGGAACGAGGTGATTGTGCCACTGTCAAAAGGTAATCCTTCGTGTCTGTCCGGAAGATAAATCGTCAGAGATGGCAACGGGGATGATGGAGGAGGGAAGGGTGCATCGATCTCAAAGCTGGGAGAATCGTAGTATCATAGAGCGACGATCGTTGCTTGATTCCTTGTTTCGTTACTTCTGCTACTTACCATTCGTTTCTCAAAGGATGGTATTCGAGACGGCAGAGGGACAAGAGGATTATTTCTCCTACGCGGTACAATGTGATTTCGTGCATACATGTCAAACTTTCGGTAGTAATTATGCTGAATAGGATACATTTCACCAATTTCGATAGCCTTGAAACATGTTATTTGAGTAATTTTCTCTTGAATGGCCAGAGTCTGCTAGAAGGCCAAGGGGCGATTAAACGACTATGATGATCTTGAGATGGATTTATCAAGAAAGTGTGACAAGTACGAGTTATTTGTTGAATTTTATATTTTTGCAAGCTTCGTTCTTCTTAGAGAATATTTCATGATTTTAAGTTTCTATTTGTTGAATTTGAAGTTTATGCAGCCTTCAGAGGGACATTGTTAGAGAATATTTCATGTTCTCGAGATCTTTGCATATATAGGTGATAAATGTATAGTAATATAGATTAAGTAGCTATAAGTAGAAAATAGAGTTGACGATCTAAAATTATAAGATTATGAGATATAGTTGATAACACGAAGCTGGAGATCCATAACCTATACTTGAACATTTAAAATTAAAACTTTATTACGATCGTCTCCAAAAAAAAGAAAAATTAGAAACGTAAAAATTATATAGAAAAAATTAAACATTATGAATCAGACTATTGGAAGAGAACAAGGATCATCCAGAGATTCTCAACATCAACTGCGTGGATCCTCTTAACCGATCCGCTCTGATCGCCGCCATTGAGAACGAGAATGTTGAACTCATCAGACTACTTCTCGACTTAGGCATTCAAGTGAAGGTAACATTTCCCATTATAATTAACAATGAAATTTTACAACAAGTTTTGTTGCTCTTTCACTATGCTTGCTAATAAATCATCGACCTTTTCTCGGATATTTTTTTCTTTAAGTTACGTAATAGATAATATTACATTGTGCTGTAAATTGGCTATACAATACACGGATGATACAACAAAAATAATAGTATATAACGCACAATACCGATAAAGTTTCTACCGGTGGGTCCACGCGTTTAAAAGCATAGTACACGACCAACATAATTTCTGCTTCTTCCTTCAGGATGCACTCTTACACGCCATAAAAGAAGAGTACGTGGAAGCTGTGGAGATCCTTCTCGAATGGGAGGAAAAAATACACGAGCCTGGCCAACCTTACGTAAGATTAATTTTTTTCGATAAAATATTCTCTCTTTTGTCAATTAATCTGTTAACTGAGGAAGACAAGCTAACTCGTCTCACTTGATAAATTCGTAGTCTTCTTACGTAAAGGAGTTAAGAGTTAACTTCTTCTGCATCTCCTATGTTACAAGGCATCAATTCATTTCTACTGAAAACAAATTCTATAATATTTATATTTTAAAAATTTAAGATCGATATATCAGAGACTGATTTGTCATTATTAAATTTTAATTCCAAGATTATATGTAGATATTTTTGATCAATAGACAAAGAGCTAATGGTCTTCGTCATTCCTTTCAATTATGTTTGTGAATCTCATTAGAGATTTATTTATACAAAATGATTCTAAAATTGTGAAATTCTTCGAAGACGAGTTTGCACAGTTTTATGAAATTTTGTGAATTTCGTAATTTTCCTAATTTAATATTATAAATTTCAAGAAGGCAGATATAAAAATTTTGCTATTACAAAGCACACAAATTCATTTATTTTTCTTACCATTTCATGGATTTCTCTGCAGAGTTGGGAAGCTGTAGACAGATCATCGTCGAACTTTACACCAGATATAACTCCACTGATTTTGGCAGCACATAAGAACAATTATGAAATTCTAAAAATCCTCCTAGATCGTGGTGCCACGCTTCCCACTCCTCATGATGCCAGGTATCGTTTTACAATGAAATAGAGTTATTCACAAATCATCGTCGTAATTAATTCGTTCCATTACATGCATACACTTAGACCAAGAGTTCTGAGCTTTAAACGAAAATAAATTTCTTTAATTTTCAGATTTTGTTACCTATCTATGAACAATTGTCTAAAATCGACCAAAATAGTGTTAATTCGAATATTTTAAATCGAACTAGACCAGTTATTCTGTGTTTTTTGGCTTCATGTCAATACTCATCTGCCGCTTACGGTGTAGTTATTCGATTAAACGTGCTAATTATGTTATTGTAGAAGTGGCACGTGCTGATCTGAAAACGTGCCGAGCAGTAACGTGCTTGCATTAGATTCTATTAAAAAATATGACAGCCCGAATTTGAGGTTAGATTTTGCCTTCACTGTAATACTAATAATATTACATACCTTTTAGTTACCTTCAACCACCCTATAGACAAATTTATTCTAACTTTAAATTAATTCTCCTTTCATTCATCATTTAACTTTTATGAAAAATATAATTTTTTCAAAATTCTTTGAAAGTTTTCAAATATTTCACTCTTTTGTTTACTAATAATTTTCTACTACTTTTATCCAATTTTTAATACTCTTTATTCAATAATGTTTCGCTATCAACATTTTTCAATGCGTTTCATTTTTCTCGAAGATGTGGTTGCGACGAGTGCGTGACATCCAGCGAACAGGATTCTTTAAGACATTCTCAGGCGCGAATAAACGCGTATCGCGCGCTTACATCACCATCTTTAATCGCCTTGTCATCGAGGGACCCTCTTCTGACCGCATTCGAACTCTCCTGGGAACTTCGTCGATTGAGTCATATGGAACAAGAATTTCGTTTCGAGTACAATGTAATAATAAATTAATTTACAGTCTGTCACACAAGAGCGTGTCTGCGATATTTCTGTAAATATTTATATATTTGTAAAAAAATTTATATGAATTGAATCTACATCTAAAACACTAATACGCTATTACTTAGTAGGGTGTCCAATCTCCTCCATTAGCGATTATAGCTTGACATCGTTTCGGCATACTCTCGACTAATTTTTGAGCGTAGGATTCTGGTAACGACCTCCATATCTTTCGAATGTGATGTACAAGTGTTCTTATTTTTGTGATACGTCTTCCTCTCAGCTTGCATTTCATTAGGGACCACACATTTTCGATAGGCTTTGCATCAGGGGACTGCGATGGCCAAGGAAGTACTGTGATGGCGTTTTTCGCTTTCCATTGGGTGCAGATGCGACTTCGATGTTTAGGGTCGTTGTCTTCTTGCAATATCCATTGGTCCTCGGTTTGGTTGAACCAACGTTTCACGGATGTGAGAAGTCCCCTTTGGTACAATTTCACCATCTTTTGTGCATTCAGATTGTCTGTAAAGACGCACAAAGTCCCAAAACCGCGTGCGTTAAAGCAACCCCAAACATGCACTTTTATAGGGTGTTTTACACTTCTTTGAATCATCCTTCTTCCATGGATAGTCCAAGCACGCCTAATAGGACACCATGCCCAAAACGAAGATTCATCAGTGAATATTATATTACTCCAATCACGATCTCTGTTTTCATTCGCCCATGCCAGACGATTTTCGACGTTTCGCGTACGCGGCACTCATATTAAAAAGCTCTGTTCCTTTCACTGTTTCAAATGAAACTGAAAGGTATTCAGCAACGCGTATTAGAGAAGTTTTCGTTTGTTTACATTCTTTTTATCTCATTCTGATTAGGTGTCAGGTTTCGCAGATATCGCAGACACGCTCTTGTGTGACAGACTGTACGACCTCTTATCATTGTTATTACAACAGTTTTTAGATAAATAGTTGTATATTAAAGATCATTTACCGTTTAATTCGTATATTAATTTTCTATCATAGGAGATGCGGGAGCAAACACAAAATTTTGCTACAGCCCTGTTGGATCACGCTCGTACCTCTCTGGAATTGGAGGTAATGTTGAATTATAATCCACATGGCGAAAACTGGGAACCTGGAGAAAGACAAACCCTGGATCGACTCAAGCTTGCTATTAAATACAAACAGAAACAGGTGAAATAAATTATATTTTTATATAAAGTAAATCCACAAATTCGATTTACAACATTTTTTACTATAATATTTGTTATTATAATATATTTGTTACAACTTTGATATCAAACAACTAATGCAATATCTGCAAGATTGACAAACGAGTAACTAACGATGAATTGATAGAACTTCAGTTTCCAAATGATTAATAGTAAGTATTTTTAACGATATCTTTAATCTTTTCTTAATTTTTTGACTAAAGTTCGTGGCTCACCCAAATGTTCAACAATTACTGGCTGCTATCTGGTACGACGGTTTGCCTGGCTTTCGAAGAAAAAGTATGATCGGACAGTTTATAGAGATCGGGAAGCTTGGAGCGATGTTTCCAGTGTACAGCACAATCTACATGCTCTCGCCAACGTCACCAATGGGTCTGTTCATGAAGAAACCTTTCGTTAAATTCATCTGTCACTCCTCTTCCTATGCGTTCTTCTTAAGTAAGTCTTTCTATCTTATGATCAATTTTATCTATAGAAATATTATCAATTTGCTTTCATTATGATTTAAGAATATTTCTAACTTATTATAGAGTTAAACAAGTTATCCTATTAATCTTTATATATAAAATTCTGCAATTCTGAAATTTGTTACTGAATTTCCACAAATCTAAATCTTCCTCCTTTCCAAATTCTCTCAATGATTAAATGCGATTATTGAATAATTCGGTACTATTAAATACTATTAAACAGTTCAATAAATAACTAATTTAATAGTTAAAATAATAGCGAAATAAACAACGTTTATGAAAGAACAAATTCTTGCACAATTCAAACCATTCTTATTTTTACTCTAATTAAACTCAATAGGGTGGAAAAGAAATTTATCGTTGTTCTAAAAATAAGAAATCAAATTAACATTCGACTTCTAATTACGCGTTGGAAAAGAACAAAGTTTTCACTCAGCTCCTCCGCCAAGCCTTTCAATGAAGGGATGGCGGTTAAAAGAATTAATTGTTAGAAATTTAGTTATAACGAGCAACAAGGACTCGAGCTGATTGGAATTTGCGTTAGTGCTTCTCGGGATGGCGTCACAACGTATCGAGTACCTGGTAATCGAATTATTTGGGAACGCCTGGATGCACGAGATACTGGCCGGATGGAAAAGACGGGAACGTGGCTGCATTCCTGGTTTCGTTGAATCCGGTGTCATCATCTACGTAATCAGTAAACAGACCTTGATAAACGCTTGCTTAAAACAAGAGAAAGACAATCTATATTTCCTCCCTTACGTTATTTTATTTTACTCTAAAAATTGTTTATGTGCAATTTGATTTATCGTTGCTTATTTTAGGGTGATTAACGAATAGGATAACTAGCTTAAATTTTTTAGGTCTGGTTATGGGCGAAATGAGATCATTATGGTCAGATGGGTTGCTGGAGTACATATCAGACCTTTGGAACATAGTGGACTTCGTTCAGAATATGTTTTACGTGATTTGGGTAATGTTACGAGTAACTGCATGGATTGTAGTTCAGGTGATATATCTTTTTCTACTTTCTAATTGTTAATATGTCCATGAAAAAAAAATTACTCTTAACACGTACCTTATAGCGTCTTTCTTAATAACACGTTCTCCAAACACGAAGTAATAGAACCATTTAATTTAATCGAAGATATAATAATTATTCTATATCATTTGTGTAATAGAGGGAATACTGGAATGGCTTAGATCCTTGGTATCCCAGAGATCAATGGCACGCCTTCGACCCTATGCTTCTTTCTGAGGGAGCCTTCGCAGCTGGTATGATTTTCAGGTAACACGATATTATCCAGATTTACTCATTTACGATAATTTACTAAAAAAAAAAAATGAAATTCTGAGAAGAATGATTACCTGAAATGATCGACTTAAAGGACATTCTTTTCGTTTTTATTGGAAAAGATCGTTTCTTCTTAATTTAGTGATTGCAGTGACGCTGTAAACCAAATAATAAAATATTTGGTTGAATGAAGGTGACGTTAATTTTGAAATGAAAACCATAGCCTGTTTTCAGTTTTTTGAAGCTAGTTCACATATTCAGCGTGAACCCTCACCTCGGGCCACTTCAAATTTCCCTGGGGAGGATGATAATAGACATTATCAAGTTCTTCTTCATTTATACTCTAGTGCTGTTCGCCTTTGGCTGCGGTAAGCTACTTTCTCACGTTCATTTATTTACACTTCTTGAAGCTCATTAATCTGTTTCCAAACTAAAGATATCATCTTGCTTTAAGAATTTCAAAGTTCAAATGTTTTCATCATTATTAATGATAAAAGGATTTAAAAAATGGAAGGTCTTGCTTAATTTAGGAATGAATCAACTAATGTGGTATTATGCGGACTTGGAGAAACAAAAGTGTTATCATATGAAGGAATTTCCGGATCTACCTGATTTTGATAATCAGGAGAAGGCTTGTTCGATTTGGAGACGTTTCGCCAAGTATGTAACGACTATAACAACCATGTTAAAAAAGCTTTTACCATGTAACGAAATTGAAACTTGAAAATATTGTCTGACAATTTTACAAAATTTCTTGTGGCTTTTGTAATTAATATAATCACATTTTCTCAACAACTATTTTCAGTTTGTTCGAGACATCGCAATCGCTTTTTTGGGCCAGTTTCGGTATGGTAGATCTGATGTCGTTTGATCTTACTGGAATAAAAAGCTTCACCAGATTCTGGGCGCTTCTTATGTTCGGTTCTTACTCTGTCATAAACGTTATCGTGCTACTGAACATGCTTATTGCCATGATGTCTAATTCCTATCAAATCATCTCGGTACAATATATTATAAAATATTCTTATTCAGAGCTTATTCTTATTAAATAATCAATGAATCGTTCGGCTAATGTAATTCGCAGGAAAGAGCTGACACTGAATGGAAATTCGCCAGGAGTCACTTATGGATGAGTTACTTCGAAGACGGTGACACTGTGCCTCCTCCATTTAATATGGTTCCAACCGGCAAAACGTTCAATAAGATCATCAAGTGCGGGAAGACCGGGCGGCAAACCAGATCTTTGATTGTGTGTACATACTTCAATTATTACTGTTCTAATTTAAATGATAGAACGAAGGATAATTATTATAATATTACGATTGTTAAATGTAATGAGAATATTACGGAAAGTACAAGGAATAAGGAAAGTAGAATGTAGATACAAAAGAAACTTATATTTAAAAGTAAAGTAGTTTAATAAAGTAGTAACATAAAATAGAGGAACTTTGGATTTAATAACAAAAGATGTAGGAATGAAGAGACTTAAGGGATAAAGAAAATTAAAAATGTGAAACGATCAGGAGCAAAGAAACTCAAAGAAGAAGAAGAGATATAGGGAAAAGAGAAAAAGAGCCATAAGAAGAGAAGAAATGGTTAAGATTTCAAGGACGAAAAAATTTAAGTATAAAGGAACTTAAGGATGGAAACTCTTAAATGCAGTTGAATTTATTGTTAAAGACAGACTTAATATAATATAAGAATTTTTTTTCTTTTTTTTTCATTTGGAAGTAGTTTACAATCAATTCTCATTGAGAATTATAAGTAAATTATTCTGGCGTGGTAATATAACGTGAATAATAAATAATTATCGTATGTTAGGTTCTAGCTGAATCTAATGTTTAAATCTAGAGGGTAATGTCTAACATAAGAATTTAGAATTGTAATATTAATGTAGTGTCGTGGACGAAAGGCCTACGAGATATCAGGTGAACTATAAACAATGTCGCGAGAAAGCCGAAGTGTCGACAGGCCCAACAATGTATCGTCGGTTCTTTGATCGAATAGTTTCGCGGAAAAGGGCACGTGGCCTTGGCCACGTGCGGTTGCGGAGCACGTGCGTGATGGGGCCAAACAAAAGACAAGGGTTTGTTAAGGGACAAAGACGAATTAACAGTCAGTGTGAGTTGAGAAGTTAGAGTGCGAACTGCGTTTTCGAGAGAGAGAGCGTTGGATTCGTAGTGACGATAGTTGCAAGTTAACTATCTAGTTGTCTTAATTATAATACGTTATTGTGATTAGTTCACGTTAAACAACCATCATTTCCTGTTTAACCTACATCTGTTTAATCCATTTATTGTAAATAAACTAATTGTAGTAAAGATCCTACATTAATGTTCACGAAATCGCCACTACTGAACTAAAAGAAATCTTTAAAAATAATTTTCAGAAAAAGTCCAGAGAAAAAGCATTGGCAAGACACGACACGGTAATGCGATTACTCATCAGACGTTATGTAACTGCGGAACAAAGGAAACGAGACGAGTTTGGTATCACCGAAGACGACGTAATGGAGATCAGACAGGATATTTCCACGTTACGATACGAGCTTATTGATATACTTCGACAAAATGGAATGAGAACACCAACCCTCGATAAACAGGATGCCGCACGTAAGATCCAAATTGCTTCCACCATATTGTACCTTCAACTATTCCTGTTTCATTATTTTATTATGCAATTCATGAATACTATTTGATATCTAAGATTCATATCTTAGATTACAGCGATAAAATATCGAAAAATTAGTTATACTTGATTGCTCTTTTAAATTTACGATTGACAATATAAGAATGAGTTCATGTGATTATTGTTTGTTATTGTTCGAGATATAACTATTTACGTTATATATCTTGAGTGGTGTATCTTTAATATAAAACAAGCATCGAGCACTTTGTTTCGACCGTCCGCGGAGAGACGCGATCACGAGAAAGCGCGTCAACGAGAGTCGTAAATTCCCGTTGCGATTGGATAATCGACGCCACGAACTGATCGAACCCCTTATTTCTCTTACGATAATAAGGATGGTTTGATTGATTGATTACACTAAATTAACAATGCAAATTAATGTTTATTTCAATAACTTATTAACTAGAGATGTACAGTTGAGCGAGGTAAGTTTAATGATTGACTGTTAGAGAGATACATATCGAGTTAATCTTCGAAAGAGACTGACTGCCCTTCGATTATTTCTTTGTTTTCTGGGAGACTACCCCCACTACGCGCGGGTCACGCCACTATTCGCGCCTAAGATCACGTACGCTATTTTCTCTGTGTAGACAAGTAACGGACCGAAATCAAAGGTTCTAGAGCTCGACGTTTTGATTCTATATGCGCTTGCCGTTACATTGTATACATTTGGCCGGTCCGTAAGACGAACTGTCCGCGACATTCTAGTTGTCACGTAAAAAAAAAAAAAAAACGCGTGATAATAAAAAAAAAATTTTATTTCTCCAGAGTGAGTGACTCTCGAATACCACTTACACTCTCGTTACAACGTATAGCTATCGGTTTCAAATTTAGACTGGTTTGCCTGTTAATAGTCGAAAGTTATATACTATGTGAGAGCAATGGAAATGTTGGTGGGGATATATTTTCCTGGAAGCTCCTTATCAGGGAGGCAATGTGTCAACTGTCTGGAGAATGTCTATAGGTGGCCCCTTAAGGTGACGTTAGGCTTGAGAGTTTGGGGTTACATAGTACCGCGCGCGACGGCTAGGAACACGACCCATAGTAGAATCGGTCGACGTAACACATTTTTTAATTATTATTAATTGATACTCTAGGTATTTAAGAATTTGGAATTAATTATGTTTGCATTAGTTGATATTACATTATCCAGGTGTATGTATATACAATGAAGCTTTGATATGAGTAATTTCTTCAAAGAAATATAGAAATATTCATGTTAATATTAACACTTTGTGAACTGCAGACGCGAATTCGCGTCTTACATACTTCATGCGGCATCCTATAAAAATGTTAACTACTGTTAAGTAAAACAGTAAAGAAAGCAATGGGTGCTATGAACAAAATGTTACGATAGTGTTTTTAATTCCTTGGCCAACATAAAAAATCATATTGAAAAATTCTTCGCCAAAAAACCTGAGAGGTTCTGGAAGGATGGAATATTCAAGTTGCGTGAAAGATGGAGAAAAGCTGTGAAACAAAATGCCACGTGTGCATATTAAAATTCAATAAATTTATATCGTATCGAAATGTAAATCAGAACGAACTCTCCGAGGGACCGTTTGAATATATCAACCACTTGAAAATTACGCAGGAATTCAAGCTCTGTATGCTTGTCAGAGCATACGGCTCTCAAAGTGTAAAAAACTTGAGAAAGATTATAATTTACCTAAAAGAAAAATCTTTTCTCTCGCGTAAGAAAGTAAATCAACTAAAATGATACAAGTAATACGGCTAATAATTAAAGTGCGGATATTTATGGAAAATTATATTTGTATAAACACGTGTAAAAATATTTAATATAAATAGAAACTACTAAATATTTGAGGTGGTTATGGGTGCAATAATAAATTAACCGTTTTAAACTCAACAAAGTTTATTATCTGAAGTCGCGCGTACAAGCTGTTCGTTGGACTGTTCGGTGTGACGGTCGGAAACATATTCTGTTCGTATACAATTGTCGAAGACGTCTCGGTGGACCGCCCGCTAATCGTTGGGTTCGGTCTCTTGTCTCGAGTGTTTATACTTCCAGTCGCCTAGCTATTACCCGAGACGACGGTTTTACAATGTATCTATCGCTACGTATTATTGCAAGCATATGCGCATTTTGTATTTGTAGATGTAAAAAATCTGCAACCTGCTATTAATAATAAATAACAATAAATAATAATTATTTTCATTAGTATCTGGCAAGAAAGGTCGTGTGATGGAACGTCGACTGCAAAAGGACTTCCAGATCGGTATAGTAGAGGGCATTGTGAACGCCGTGATTCAGAGTGAGAAGGAACCTAAAGATGTGTTCAGTCAAATCGCGAAGGCTATTGGTCGCAAGAGTAGCGGAAGCAAGAAGAAAGACTGGAACGCCATGGTCCGGAAGAACACTTTCGCGAAGGATCCTATTGGTAGCACGACCGAGGCCACTATGAAACAAACGCGACGCAGTATACGTAGGCACTTACAAACTCAGAATTCGGACTTGGCCTCGTTAGATCCTAATCGTTTGGTTGATTACAATCCTAATCTATCGGAAGTATCACCGACCACGAGGATCGCCTACGCGAAATTCATGATAGGTCGGGCAAGACCTATTCCAGAGCAAACGGAGGGGGGTAAGTGTATCTTTTTCCCTCATACTTACGTCTTTTTTCTATACTAATGTCCCTTATTATTGTTATTTATAGAAATAATAAATATTTATAGTAATAAGGTTGAAGCTTCCTAAATTCTAAAGCTTAACTTGGACACAGCTCCTTCTTGCAGAGAAGCGATCCTGTCTTTTAGTTGACCTTGTAAAATCAGCTCACTATAGTTGACGCAAAATTATTTGTTTAAAAAATTAGGACACGAAGGAAAATCATTCTTCTCTGACTGTCTCGGACATTTTTATATATTTTTTTTTACTCTTTTTTTTTTTTAATAAAATGTTAGTACTAGAACTATCTTGGACTAAAGCATAAAGCTTTGATCAAATAAATGGAAATACAAAAATTCTTTACATAGCATAATTTAAAAAGAAATTATTCAAATGAACATTATTCAAGAATGCACCGTTGTAACCCTAAAAAATTAATTAATTTACAAGATTATAAAATTACGTTTGTAGAACTATAAAATTTCAATGAATTTGGATTCTAATTCGAATAGTTTTTAGTATTAATTGCATACAATAAAGTACATTTGTAATTTTACTTTTTGTTGTCTGTAGAAAGTAAGAATGATGTTGAAGGATCGCAAAAATCCGTTCGAATTGTAACCGAACCTGTCCATGCAACACCGATCTTGAAAAAGACTCTACTAAAATCTTTGAGCAGTGGTAGCTTGGAGAAAGGTGGAGAGAAAACAGTTTCGATAGAAGTGAGGGCACCGTCGCCGATTCCCGAGGATCCGAAGGAAGGAGAGGTTAGAAATTCACCTCAGGGCAAAGCTGGTTTAGCGAAAAACTCAACAGATACAAAACCATTGTCGGAAAAAGAGGAAGGAAATAGAAAGAACACCGAAGACGAGGAGAAAAAGAAAAGGGAAGAAGAAGAAAAGAAAAAGGAAATGGAAGAGGAGAAGAAAAAGAAGAAGAAAGAGGAAGAAAAGAAGAAGGATGAAGGAGAAAAGAAAAAGGAATCGAGCAGCGAGCCATCAAAACCTGCGGCACCAGAAGATAATGTTCCGGTAGCTACGACAAAATTGAGAGGAAAATCGAAGGCAACTGGCCAGATAATGGGTGGATGGATTTAAATTTCCTTGTTTAGCAGGAAATTTTTTTGATGAGTGAAGACGTTGGTAATTTAATTGTCTTATAGTTATGAGTTCCAGTTATAATAATTTACAATGATCGAGAAAAGAGACACCGTTTTTATTTTCGTATCTGTCTTTTTCTTCATGTATTATTACTTTTTTCTGAAGAAACGACATATAAGTAATTGTCATTCGACGTCGACAAGACAGTTAATTTAATTCTTTGACACTAATTAATTTATTAAGAAATTTAGATTTATTTCAATGATTAGATATTTATTTGTAGGCTATATGTGATTTTATCTTTTACATTTTTTCTTCTTTAGTATTGTCTGATTTGTTGTAAGTTTTAGTTATTATCGAGAATTAATATAGGTGTGGGATAAAAGGAACGACAGACAGCAAAACGAACAATATTGTAAAACAGTTTTAGAGACAAATGAACATTCATTCACGAGATTCATTGATTGATTCATGTTTTTTATTCGTATACAATTAGCATGCTGCCAACGTGAGTATTTACTTTCGATTCTCTCGACTTTCACATCGAATAGAAGCTTTAAGAGGCGATTTTTTTAAACAGAACTTGTACATGATAATTAATAAAAATAATCATTCTTTCTCTACATAGCAATTTATAATTAGCTCTATATCTTCTTTCTCTACATAGCAATTTATAATTAGCTCTATATGTATATTGGTAGTATAAAAAGGAATAAAATAAATTAATGTAATTTAATCAGAAATGGATTTATCCGGTTATTTCCTTGTGTCACGTTATACATTTGAAACATAATACTGATAAAAACCTGCAAATGAAAATTATTTTATTGTTAATATTTATATGTAAAAAATACTTCTCTCTCTCTTCCTCTCTCTCTCTCCCTCTCTCCCGCCCTCCCTCCCCCTCTCTCTCCCTCTCTCTCTCCCTCCCTCCCTCTCTCTCTCCCTCCCTCTCTCTCTCCCTCCCCCTCTCTCCCCCTCTCTCTCCCTCTCTCTCTCTCTCCCTCCCTCCCTCCCTCCCTCCCTCTCTCTCTCTCTCTCTCTCTCTCAATATTCTATTCACAATTTATCATAATTTATCTTATTTTACTATTTCTCTAATATTTCTTCTATTATTTTACTGTAACATTTTAACACATCTTTGACTTAAAAAAATTGTTTCATACCCTCTCCTGTCTCTCTGCGTTTCCATTTTAGTGGACATCTTATTCTCTTTTCCTCTATTACTTACTTTATCTTCCTATAACGTAAAATAAATATTTCGACAATTGTAACTACTTATATAAAAGGTATAAAAGGATAATACGAAAATATAAATTATATATTTTTACCTCCACTAATTCACCCACAAGCAACGTCTTCAACATACGTTTTGCGTCTAAAGAATGTCCGTATTCGTCGAATGCACGTGTTGCATCTTGTCCTGCATACTCTTCTAATAACTCTTTTCCGCCAGGATGCTGAAAACAATTTTAAAATTTTGATTAAGATTTCCAGCACGAAGAATTACTCCTAACGTGTTGAAAAATATTTTCAATTTTAATGCTACAAGTTTCTCAATTTTCCTTAAATACCATATTGCAGAAAAATTATTCAAAGATTTCCTCTTATTTTCCCTAGCTTATAATTCATAATTAAATAAATGTAATTACGATTTACTTTATTTTTCATTTATTTTGAAAATATCTTACAATCGCCTTTGCAATCTTTTGTAATTCTCTTTATATCTTTGCTCGCTTACCTTATGTTTGTAATCAGTCAAATCATATACCATATCATTAATGACGACCCAGAGGCTCCCTTCGTTTTTTCCATCGTGTTTCGCCACTTCTTTCAACGAATATCTTGGTAGTTCTTCCATTTTTGATAATAAATAAAGATTAAGAAATAAGTTTCAAAGTTTTCTTGTCTAATGAATTTAATTAAACAATTTCAGAGAGATCCATCCTCTTCTGAACTCGACTGTTGAATGAAGGAATATCAGTTAGCGCGATTGATTTTGAATGAAACAAGGAAAAAGTACACAGACGTGATCAACTTCGCATATGCGATAAACCAAGATAATACGTGTCACGTCTGAGAGATTGGGAATTTCAAGAGGAAAACTGTTATATTTTCAGTTTTATCTATGTTGTATGCTAGAAAATTCGATTGACTAATCCGACTCTTTCGATGATTTTGTAACATTTTTTTCTTTCATTAACTGGGGACTTCCTGTACTATTTTTTATACTTCTTTAATTTTCTACTTATTTTATCTGCCTCTGATAATTTTGTTAACATTACGCCTTTAATACTTCGTTCTTCTTCTTCTAATTAACACGATTAATAAATTAACCAACATTTTAATTAATCACACAGTGAAAATTTCTTTAATCGAAGAAAGTTAAAACGATATTCCGAATACTTCGATAAAAAAATGTATACTTTATAAATTTAATGTACGTTTATAAATAATAATACAGCATAAGGTTTAAAAAATAGGAAAAAATTGTTAAAAAATGAAAAAGATGTAAATTATGATACTCTGATACAGCGATGATTTTATGTTCTATTTACGTTATGATAAAATAAGATTACATGTGGATTTTGTTATTGAAACAGCAAATATATATAATCGACGAATATACTTAATATAATAGATAACAGAGGAATGTTACTGATGACTAAAATCAGTCGAATTTTATACAATCTATTCTTAAGTAATATTTCTTGTTGACAATTTACTGTTATATAACTACTATTAGTGTGGGATAATTATTCTGAAGTATCGGAGGTCATTATGAAGATTTATGTATGTATAATCTTTACAATAGGAAATACGATGCGAGACACAGTGAAATATTTACATTAAAAACCTGATAAAAGATCAGTTACTTCGTTTATAAATTTTTGGTTCTTCGAAAAAGTTAATATATTTGAGAAATAACATATTAATGATATCTTTTTCGTTGTAGGCTTATTCTTAAGGTAGTTCAATATTTTACAATTTCGAGTGATTCTTGAGAGTTTAAAATATTCTATTTATCATAATTATATCTTAAAAAGATACAAGAATAGAAAATCTAAATAGAATTGTTTATTTATTATTGTTAAGATATGGAGAGAATTTGAAGAGGTATTACAAAGAAGTTTATTCGAATATTCACATAACTTTGCTCGCCACGTGAGTTACTCGCCGGAGGCCTAGGGCACGATATTTCACACTGCGCATTACTCTTTTCTCAACAGAGGCCTAGACCATCATGCGTCGTTCACGCACATACTAGAGAGAGGATACATACTTGTCAGTGTTTTCGCTCTACGTTCCCTCACTCTTACTGCAATAAAAATGTACTATATATTCAACAATTACAATTAAATTGTATTTTATAATGATAATTGAATTATTATTTAATAATTATGATTTATTGATAATTATAATTACTTAAATAATAATAATTTTATTTTGATATTCTATTCCTGTATCAGGTAACTTTTCATGGTAATTGATATTTGTAAATGAGCTATAATTTGCAAATATTCCTTTAAAAAGTTGGTTGATTTTCAAAGATGATTTCAAAGAATTTACTTCTGCTAATTAATGAGATTTTTTATTCAAAGAAAAATTCAATGTAGAGAAGTTGCAATAATATTTGATCAAGAAACTTTTTGAACCCTACGCTATTTTAAAAGTAATGTCCCAAGAAATTTGCAAACTGAGTGCAAACTAAAAGATTGTGATAACGAATGTTATTAGTATCCTTATTCAATGATCTTGATCATTCTTATTGACTAAATTCCGAAAGAAAGAAATACTATCGAATTACAATATCATTAAATGATATACATATGTATGTAAACTTCCAAGCCAAGATAATCGTGTTCATAATATAATATATTAAATAATTTTTGGAAATAAATAATCAGTAAAAAATAAAAACGATTTTTTATTTAAATAATCTTCAAATAATTAACATAAATATTCGTTTAAAAATATCGAAGTAGATGAAATTACGAATATATATCATACTACAACACAATTAAATAGTAAGAATAAAAAACTTCCAAAAACTAAAAATGATAGTAGTAAGATAACATAACACTAGTTAAATAGTTCCAGTATTAATTCATCATATAAGACTGCCCTAATTAGGATATCGCTAACCTGTACCATATTACTTTTTTTTCTTAGTTTTTATCATTAATTTTTGTTAACGTACCCAGGGACGGCTGGAACTTAAATTTTTACTGGGAGATTATCGATATGATCAGTCCTGCACTTTTAATTCATTAATTAAATTTTATATACAGCGATTACCAATCCCTACCTACTCACCTGAAGTTTTCCAAGCTCTCCAATGGCCATTTCGGCCCTGATGTCTAGCATACATGTTTTCTCATTGTTTACGACAATTAGAAATAATTTACTGTTATAACTTTATTCACATTGTTCTTGGTACAAAGATTAAATTCTACGTAGAACGGCCTCAAATCTCTACCAGCCCACCGAGAATTTTCCCAAACTCCCGATGGCCAGTTCGCTTCTGATAGTGCCACACATAATTTATTCTTTAAAAATTAATTTTTACATATTTTTCCACTGAAAATATCAAGATCATCTTGACTCAAAAAATTTAATTTGTTCCAAATCTTATTAAAATTCTTTTAATAAAACTCTATCTTTTCCCTAAGTTTAAGATAATATACATATATACATTTTATATGATTTATGTATTAATCTCTAACATTTTTACATTGATTGTGCTACTACTGCACTGAATCGATAATGTCACATGTGATACAAAAATGGTATGGAGGATCAGGTATCCTCTAAAACGTGAGACACGAGAAAGCATTGGATGCCACGATGTCATCACAGATGTCACGTCTATTCCGTACCTCATCGATAATCGTATACGAATATGAATATATTCTGTAATACCAACTATTCAGAGGATTTATTGCCCCCTCTATAAATTATAACGTCGTATAAAGTGTAATTTGGAATAAATTACAACCATAAACAAGACATAAAATTTATATCTTGTCTGTGATTCCAGCCACATCACTTATCTTTCATTTATATAAATACATCAAAGTTATGTGCATCCTTTGTGTCTATATACATATATTTTCTCCGCATGATGATTGCATGATAAAATGTTTAAATTGTGATATTGAGTTAATTATAGGACGAATTGTAAAAGGAAGGATCGGAATGTAAACAAGCATACTAGAAGAAAAGAAAAGAAAGAATAAAAAAAATGGAAAGCTATAAACTAAAAAGAATATGAAAAACAAAAGTATTATTTCAGGAAAATTAATAAATACATATTTCAGATAAAGTATTACTAACAATGTTTTTAAAATATATATTTAAAATGAACGATTTACACAACTTTCATTGCATATAAAATGTTAGGAAACGGAGTAAAAACAAACAGAATACTTTCTGGTTTTTGATCGCTTACTATATAAAATGCACAATTTTCATGTGTGTGTGTGTGTGTGTGTGTGTGTATTCGCATATTATTTGATTACTTAGATACAAATGATTAGAAAAATTTATATAAGATTCATGCCAAAGTTCGTACGCAAAACATACATATATGTAAATGTTCGTCATATCATAAATATTTATTATATTCATTTAATCAAATGTTTATTACATCGCTAATGAATGTTACATTTTACAACAATTATTCCGCTTTTTTTTATCTATAATATTTCAATTTAACTATTTCGAAACACATTCTACAAATAAAATCGCGGTTCTATATACAACGTGTATATGATCATAGCCATGTACATATGCTATGTATGTATACAACTATGAGTAAAACTTTACAACGTAACCTAACCTTACTCGAATTTAATACACCTAACCTGTTTAATGTAAGATACTTTTCACGTGTACCACAATGTGGCGCTGTAATACGCTCTATTTAACATATTTCACTACTATTCAGTATCATTTCAAATAAAGTAATTAAAATGCGCTAAAAAAATTACGATTTTACATAAAAGGATACCTCTAACGACAAAAATATGTCAGAATTGACATTAAAAACTGCTTAGAACAATGATAAAATTGTATTAGGAATGGCGCCAAGGTGTCGCCATTTTCATAAAACTTTACCAAGACGGTAAATCGAGAAGGCTGAGGGGAGGAACAATTCCTCAAAGTGAGTGTGTGCGCTCGAAAATTGTTGGAAAAATTGCTAAAAAGCAAGAATAATGTACTGGTCGTAAGTATAACTTTCTTCAATGTTATTTACAATCGACTTGAATCGCTTTTGGGTACAAAACACGGGGCCTATGGCATGGGACTTCCGTTTAATGAACAGGAACAGGAAGTTCCTCACAATCTGAAATGGCAAAATAAAAACATCCTGTACTGAAGAAAATTTTGAAAAATATACATGCTACGTTTCCGAACAAGTAGGCAAAAATAAATAAATCGTGTTAATTTTATCGAATTGATCTTCAAATTTTAATTTGTCGACCTACTTTCGATCCCGGCACTTCAAGGTCGAACAACACTGACGAATTACTGAGTGAAAAATGGAATGGTCACAACTAGCCCTTTTTATATTAAAACAAGTCCCAATGATATCAATTGTTATGGATCGTTTGATTTTAGCGTGCATCAGAAAGAAGGGGATTGAGTTAAATATACAAAAATGCAAGCTGAAAGTATTTGCACTAATGATATTGAGGGTCTGGACTCAGACACCCTTATTCCTGTATGTATAATTTCATATAAATCTGTTTCATATAATAATTCTTTAGGCATATTATTTCATCTGTAGATACTTCATAGGTTGAAATTCTTTCCTGTGATGTATCTCATCGAGCACGTTCTCAAGATGCCTTATCAATAGTGGAATTAGGAAAGCAGTTACTTTTTAGTGCAAAATATGGGGATACTGACAGTGTCCGTGACCTAATGTGCAGAGGTGCACCATTCACTACGGATTGGGTATATATTTTCATAATAAACTTCTACAATTAACAATTATATAGTAATTCATAATGAAATAATATTTGTTGACAGTTGGGTACAAGTGCATTACATTTTGCTGCACAAAATAATCATACAGAAACTGCTGAGGTTTTACTTAGAGCAGGAATTTCAAGAGATGCAAGAACAAAAGTGGATAGAACGCCTTTACATATGGCTGCATATGAAGGCCATCATCAGATGACACAGTTACTTCTCAATTATGGTGCAGATGTCGATAGCAGAGATATGGTAATTAACATATAATTGTAAATATAAACTTCGTGTATTATATATTTAATGCAAAAATCATTTACAGTTAAAAATGACACCTTTACATTGGGCGGTAGAAAGGGAACATGTAGAAGTAATGCATGTTTTATTAGAACATGGAGCAGATGCAAATGCAACTAGTAAATTTGACAAAACACCAATTAGTCTTGCATTAGAACATGATAGGTTAGACTTAGTAGACATATTGCAACAAGAAAGAGAAATTGTAGGTATTAGAGCACATCAACAAAATCAAGCAAATTCTGCAGAACTTGAAGTAGCAACTCATAATTTAATACAGTTAGAATCTGAAAGAGAGGAAGAACAACAAAAATTTGAACTTCCACAGCAAGACTCACAACAAAAAAAAAAGATTACACAAGGTGTATCTCTTGATATTTTAATCAGTAAGATTTTTAATGTCAAACTTGATTAACAGTACTATTACTTTTTATTAAATATCTAGTGCAAGTGGGAAAAAAGCCACGAATGATCTTTCAACAAATTCATGTTGGACCAAATGTTGATGTTGATCGAGAAAAAGAAATCGAAGGTGTGGGCGAAATTACTGATACAAATAATATTAATAATAGCAAGAAACGTAAAGATATTACAACTATTGGGGGAATTAACAAAAAATTTAGGTTATTAGAAGCACATGGAATCACAATGATACCTGTAGATAATGACTCATCTATTGTTGAAAATGCAATGGAAAGTGGAAGAACAGTTGTTTTAACTGGTACAAAATACTTTAATGAGATGTACATTTTGCTATATATATTTATATTTATCGACATCGATAATTTATTCTTACAGAAGCAGGTAAACTTGCTCTAAACTTAACAAGAAATTCTTCAATAGGAATGAAACGACTTCACGTAGCTGGAAAGAAAGGGACTCCGAGGAAAGTGATAGCAATTAGAGCGGATCAAATTTTAAGTCATAATACACCCACCCTCACATCCAGAGGACCCAATATATTGAAAAGATCTTCTGTGGATAATAAAGCTGGAAAATTGTTCATTTCTTCAATTTCTAGTACTACGCCTGTATCAACACTTACACAATCTAAAAACTTAATATCTCCATCAGAGGTGTGAAATCAGATATTAAATGAAAACAATCAGATTAACGCATATTTATAACCTATATTATATTTATGTTTAATGATCTTAACAGGGTAAAATGATTAATTCGCCCGCAAAAATGACGGAACCAATAATTTTACAATTAGACGATGATATAGAAGAAATTGTCGAAGATGATCCAACGCATGATAATGAACCAGTTATGGATATTGCGCTACTGAATAAACAATTAGCAGAAGCACGAAGACAAGCAGCTGAGTATCGTAAACGGCTTCAAAAAAAGGAGGAAGAAGCTGAAATATATAAACAGCAACTTAAAACTATTACAGCGCAAAGGGCATCTAAGTGATTTTGTATAAGTAAATATTTTATCTTAAGTTTCATTTCTTGAGCCCTCCTTTATATACAAAAAAATATCTTCCCTAGCTTTTCAGCTTTGTACAAGATTTCATTTGAAAATTATACTCTAATATTTTAATATATTTTCTCATTGTCTTATCTCAAAGCATTATAGTAGTATTTATACGAGTTTCTCGTTACTAACTACTTACTTTCGTATAGATTATTTTACGAATCTACAAGATACTTTAAATCGGTATTATTAATACTCTTGATTTATATCAGAAAACTGAGTTGGTCGTATTACAGGGCATAATCCTATATTATTTAATATATGCATGCTTTTTAGAAGCTGCATATTATATGAAGTGTGTGTATGCGCACGCACGTGTGTATGTGAATGCGTGATTAAGTCTGATTTATACAGTACACAAATGTTTTTTAAAAATAAATGTAAATATATACAAAGCATCAATTTGCTTTCCACATAATATCTTGCAATTGATTATAATCTCTTTCATAATATAATATTACTACCTTCAAAATATTTTTTACATTAAATTATACATTCATTACACTAATAAAAGAAACACATTATTTATTGTTTTAGCTACATTTATTACAAATTACTATCAGAAAACAGTATTTTCTTCATCCTCAAGATTACATCATTTTCCTACTAAAAACATTTCTAGGCAATATTAAGAAAATAGTATAAAAAATAAATAATACTACAATAAAATACGTTTTTAAATTGTACATGATCTATTTTATATATAGTGAATTTTTATATATATTTTAAGGTTACATAATAATTATGAAACTATTCTATAATGTCGTTAAATAATTAGAACTATATAAAACAAATAGGAGATTTCTATCAAAATAAAAAGTTTTATGATCAAAATTTGAAATAATGAATATTACCTATCTCTTTATATTTCCTAAAACATAGACAAGAAACATCGTATATATCACTTACATATATATAAATCATAATGGTTCAAAATTGTAGTATATTGTACTGATTAATTATAATTAATTTTCAATCAGTAAAGACGATATTTTTTATGAACAGTTAATCGAAAGCATAAAATGTGGAAAGCAAATATAAATATAAAATAGAGTTTGATTAACAAATGTATTTACATATTATTTCGATAACTACTGTTACCGTTCTGTATATTTTCGTATAAATAAGATTTCATTTCAAGTATTTTATCAGTAATTCCCAGTTAAAACATAATTCAAAATTACGAATAGTTATTTTGTTTATTTAACAGTCTATATGGTGCTATGTGTTCGAATGAAATCCTAAATAATTGAAACTTCTAGCTTAAGAATGGCAAATAGAAAAATGTACAGCAGACAAAAAGAAAGTAGTCCACTCAGGTACAAATGATGAAGTGTAGAATGTATGAAAGAGAATTAACAAGTGTCAAATATTATTGAATCCAACAAATTACATAATATTATGACTTTTTAATATATGTTGTAAATATAAACGTTTATATAATACAATAATGATAATAGAAGTTGTTGATGCAAAGTTGTAAACTTTCACTCGAAAATAAACATTTTATATTTCACGAATTATTCGTATTGTTATGCTATTCAATACCGAATAGATATAGTAAGAGTAGTTTTATAAAACGTGATTCAATTTTTTTAACGATTCAATAAACATGTTGTATAAACATAGACGTATATATAATATATACCGAATAATTATTCAAGATATATTATACCATGCTTGTACGAAATTGATACAAATAATTATATAAAATACGAAACGTATGTGATAACTTTGTAAAATTGTTAATCGAAGTTTTATAATTTCACAAAACAAGCATATAATCGATAATCTTGTGAAAATGTCTCCCGCGCTATCGATTTGAAAGTACTCGTGGCAGCACCATCTACCACAAAGTTTCATATTTTAAAAACTTTGTTTATCGATCTGTTCAATGGATTTCCGTTTCACCTCTTGTTGAAAGGAACGAAACTATTGCTCGGAAATATTCTTTCATCTACAATTGGAAAAATACAATTTAAAAATAGTCGTTACGACTAAAAGGAAATTTTTACCATTTACTTGTAACATAATGGTGTCGACAAGGAGTCTTGTCTCTACGCTGCATATAGGTATACATCGCTCGTGTTTCTGACTCTCGCGATCGATCGCAGCAGTCGCACAATCTCAGCCTGCTATGAAACGTCGGCGTGTTTACTGTGTTTGATGTATAACACCATACAGTATAAGGCCATGTAAAAATTACAATAAACGGTGTGACAGAATCTAAATGGAGTAGAGTACACATGTTCGTGTGCAATTCGTTAAGAATTGGGTTTGTTTTGATAATTCGTTAAATCCGCGAGTGTCTACGAGAGGAACGTAATAGATAGAAAACAATAATTCCATTTCCTATGCTTAGACCTGATTAATCGAATCGTTACTCCCGCTGTTCGAAATTATACGAAACTACGCAGAACTACGTCATTGAGCGACAGCGTCGGTCGGGGAAACCTTGAAATGTGCGTTTGACGTTCTGCTGTAAACTTTTCGCGCTCTTTCAATATAATCGAATTTCAATGATACCACGGAACAAATGGACTGTATAAAAAGATAACTCATGCTTATTGGAACGGTAATCCGATACTAGACGACACGACAAACAAATCTAATGAAGATAGAATATAAAAAAGTTTGGTTAAAGGATATAATTTCGTAGAGATGGCTTAAAGCTTGGCAGGTACTCGAGTACCGCGCCATACGCAGGTTGAGAACCCTCCAAATGTTTCGTAGCCCGGACCTGAAGGCGATGTCCAGTGCGCCGTGGTGCAAGGAAGGGGGCTGTTTTCATTGTCATTGTGGTGGTTATTATTTCTGCGCTGCTAATATACCCTGTGATTCGACAGTAACAATTCTCGCTGATAGAACAGCGAGGTACGAATAACGTTCGTCCAGGAAAGGCGATACCCCCACGATTACGTGCATCGTTATTATTGCGCCCGAAGGTGCGCGCGCGCGCGCGCGCGTGCACACATTACACATCTTGTATATACTCGGGAGACGCAACGATCTTCTTACTTGTATGTATGAGTGTGTTTGTGGTAAGCATCGTGATATGTGGAAAAGTGTAAAGTGAACGAAGAAGAGAAGGCGCGTGAGAAAGTATTCGTTTTCTTGAATGTCTGAACGATACAAAAATAGAGTGGGAGTTTAAGCAACAATACAAGTACGCGCGCGTGTGTTTTTTCTCGCTTCTGTTCTTTATCGGTTTCATTTGTCTCTGTTGGACGCGCGTGTTCGTTTGTGGTTTTGATGCGGGTGTGAGTAGAACAGGTAGAGAACAATCAAGGTAACGAAAGCAACGAAGCGGGAAGCGGTGTTCGAACGTTCTAAAACATTGATTTTCTGTCGTTTTTCTTTTTTTTAACTACGTTAACAGGTTTTTTTTATAAACGTGCTGTGAAACAGCAGTGACGATCGAAATTAATTTGACGAAAATGCGATACGAGTTGTTAGGTCGCCTAGCGTAGTATATCGCCTAGCGGCGACGGGCCCAGAGAGAAGCGGCGGAAAAATGGCGTCCGATAACGAAGCCTCTTGCGCGAGTGACCCAAATTTCGCGGTGATTTGTTCGTTTCTCGAGTGCTTCGGCAAGTCCTGTGGTATCGTTTATCCTGATATTGCGCGCCTTCAAGAGATGCTTGAAAACACACAGGAGGGTGAGTAACACCTGCATGCATACGTGTATGTGCAGAAAAGAGAGAGAGAATGATTGACCCGCCCCCGCGGGGCCAAAAGTCTCGCGTGTGCTATTAGTTATCTTTCGCGATTTCGCGTTTTCTTCTCAAATTTTATGCTATTCCGTATTTTTTTATAATTCTAATATTACTTTCAAATAATTATTTTATACTGAGAAACCACGAGCACTAAATTTATAGTTGTTTTCATCCCCTTTTTTTCATCGGAATTCTACACATCATTCTTAAAGATCTTTGTCTTATTTGTTTACTTTGTGTAGCAACAGTTAACAATAAGAGAGTTTACTAATTAATTAGTAATATGTGATTAATAATTATTTATATCAAATTCATCATTTCATTTAAATAATGCTATTATTGACAGTTAAGTTCAATTTACTATCTACTGTTGTTATTTTCTCATGTGCTGCCACCTCCCTTGTTGTCAACCTCAGTTACACGTGATTACGAGTTATGAATCGTGTGTCAAATTAATGATTTGAAAATACACATTTTAATGACTCTGATACTATATGATAAAAATGATTTATGAATTACTGTTAGCCTCTTATTGACTATGCATTTGTAAATAAAAATTTTAGGTTACTACATACAATTTTTTAATTTTATAATAATATATCTCTAATGAAAATATTTCAGATATTTCTTAATTTTATTTGTGCTAAAATATAAATATTTAATACTTTTTACACATGTTTTATTTCTATTTACAATCAGTTGTTTTTTCTTTTAGTACCACAACAGTTGATAGATCTCCACATCAAATTATTACGAAAAACACGTAAAACAGTATCACCAGAAAAATGGGAACGTGCACTGGTTAAATTCTGTCATACATATTCTAATCAAGATGGATGGGAACTTGAACGTTTTGGTTACAAAAAAGCCCGTATTGCTGTTAAACTACGACTACTTAAAGTATAAATATAATTATTCTATTATATATTGTAAAATATTAGATAAAGAATGCTTATATTCATGTTTCCAATATTATATTTATATGATCATATATGCCAATGTTCTTTACATAAGTTTTTTCATTGCAGGTTCTGTTAGAAACACAGTTTGACCTAAATCAAAAGTTTAAAAATGAAGTAAATAAATTAGCAGCTAAGGAATTACGGGTAGAACCTTTAGGAAGAGATAAATCTGGTTTAGCTTATTGGTGTCAACTTGATGAAGAGTGCAATATAAGGGTTTATAAAGAAGATATAGATGAAGAAAATTGGGAACTTGTAGCTAAGTATGTGTTCAATATAAATGTGAATTTGTTTTTGTTTACATTTTAAATTCTTATTTTAAAATCTTTAAATATATTGTTAGGGATCGAGAAGGAGTAGTTAATCTTATAAATACCTTATCAAATGGAGAAATTGGAGCTATTCCAATTAATGAAGATAGTAATAGTTTAGAAATTTCTGAGAAACCTATTATTGATACGGGACAAATAACTACATCACCAAGTTTGGAGGATGAAGTTGTACAGGAAAATGGTATTCACATGGAAGGATCTGATGAAAAAGAATTAGATAAGAGTGGAGGTGAAGATTTTGAGGATGAAAGAGAACAAGATGACATTAATGAGGCTGGTAATGCTGAGGAAGACATGGATGGTGAAGATGAATTGACAAATGATGAAAGTTCTAAACAAAATACAGAGGAAGATGATTCTCAGCAGACAATACAAAATGAGATGGTAGAATCAAATCCTGTTGAAACACCCCCTTTATTATCATCATGTCCCCTCAAAATTTTAAATGCTAAGGTTGATACATTATCAGAAAAAGAAACAGTTTCATCACAAGAGAAAGAATTGAGCACTGTTCAAAAAACGATAGTTACTACTATTGTATCTAATGATACTAAACCTGTAGAAACATATAAATCTGAAGAGCATACAATAGTGAATAATTCAAAAATTGATTCTGAAGAATCAGTGCCTCTTAAATCTATCGAAACACCTGTTATTACATCTCCTCTTAAATTAGTAAATGTTTCCGAAATGAAACAAATACACGAAGAAAAAGTAATTACTGGAATAACACATACATTGAATGTAACAAAGAAATATGAAGATTCGGCAGATCAAGTTATGAAATCACTAGACAAGTTATCTAATAAAAATAGTTTTCTTTTTACTTCTGCTGACATACCAACAACTCATAATAAATTGTCTGTGAAGCCAATAGATCAACTGGCTGCGAACCTTGTGAGGATGCAATCTGAAAAACTTGAAAAGCCAAGTGGAGCAAAATCATTAGAGAAAATTGCTGAAAACCTAGCGCGATCGGGAAGTATTGTGGGAAATATAATAAATGGAGATGATGATAGAATACCACAAGATTTTTGTGCAAGAAGTCAGATAGATAAAGTGAATTCGCTTAGAGAACATAGAGGTATGGATTTGTCGACATCACCAAGAGGATGGGAGAACACGAACGAGCAAAACAGGCCAATGGATTTCTCTGGAATCGATTTATCTAGTCGAAAATTTAACAAAACTATCGATTTACCTTCTGCCGGATATAGAGCGCAAGATTTTCAACATAGAGAAATGGACCTCAGCACGAAGAAGATAAACAAACCGGAAGTTACAAATTTACCGTATGATGCTCGGGCTGTGATGATGCGTAATCATAGCATGGTAGCAGATTTAAGTAAACGACAAATGTCATTTCCTGGTTACGATATGTCTCCTGCTTCATATCATAATGCTTCGAGAATGTCTAATAAAGAAGATCACAGATTACCAAATTATACCATACTTCCAGATCCGAGTAAAATTACGGCTCTAAGAATGAATCCAACACCGGTAAAACGTCCATTAGAAGGAGATGATATACAACAAGATATATTAAAGAGAATAAGAGCAGATGTAATACCAATTAGAAGTTCCATGGATAAGAGATCAATAATGAGTAGTAATTGGAGAGATGAAGTTGGTGAAACCATTGAGGAACCAATGATAATGATTCAAGGTGAAGGATCTGGTAGTGATTGTGATGCAGTTAATCCTGCTCTTGGAGAAGCTGTAGAAGAGCCCATAATTTTTTTTTATGGAGAAGGATCTGGTGAAGAGTGTCAGACAGGTAATCCTGGTGAGGATGCATCAACTGACAATAAAGAAAGCAATGAATCAAAAAACGAAGCTGATTCTGCTACTTCTTCTCTATTGCCGGGTAAAAATTTAGGCGAAGATAGCCTTATACACGAAGTGTCTACGGGATCTCTGATAACAAGTAAAAATGCCATAAAATTAAACAGAAATTATCCGCAATCGAGTATTAATATAAGAAGTAATCGGCAAACTGTAGGTTCAACACAAGAAAAGTCCAAGTTCAAACCATCATTGGGCATTCAAATAATACCAAAAAATTCTAACAGTTCTGTAAAAAGGATATCGAGATGGGATGTTGGGAAACCAGAAGAAAAACCAGAATGTGACAGTAGTATCATATCAAATGAAGAAGACATATCACAGAAAAGAAATGAAATTGAATGTGAAAATTCCTCTAATAAAAATCAAGATGTTAAGATAGATGGAAATTCTGTAAGTAGTGAAAATTCAACTTCACAAAAAAGAAATGTAGAAGCCGAAAATTCACAGGACACAGAAGGAAATTCCTTCAGGCAAAAACTAAGTCCTGTTTCTCAAGATTCCATGCAGTGTGATTCGTCTATTTCCTTATGTCAAGCAGATACATCAGAAACGCTTGAATTTTATCCAGAAATTACACCCACAACTCAGTCAATAAGTAATAAAGATGCTGCTGAGAATGTTTGTGATTCCGACAGTATAACTTCACACGAGACGAATACTGCAGAAAAAGTAGATAATGAATGCAAACCAGCAACTGCATCACCACCAAGATTTTTTTTTGGTCCTAATTGTATTTCATACACTTCCAGAGCAGAAGTATTTGAGTCACCATCTGATCATACAGTTTCAACAACTATAGAATCTAAATCTGATACACTGCAATATGAATGTGTTTCTTCTTCCAAACCAGCGGAAGATATAATTACTTCTTATACGTCAGACGATTTTGGCGTAACTCAAATGAATAATAACTCGTTAAAAATAAATTCGTATGCACCTACAAGTAATAGTCCACTTCGTGAAGATGATAATAAGAATAAAATAGAAAAGGTTGGAGTATCAACTAATATATGGGAAGAAACAGTTCCTTTGAAATATTCTATAGATGGAGAACGTTGTGCAATGCAAAAGACAGAAATAGATTTGTCTAGTTCTGAATCAAAAGAAGAAAATTTTAAATCTATTGTACAGGATTCTATTACTAGTAGTGAAAATACAAAAAACGAGTATACAAAATCTGAAGAAACAGAAATATCAGGCGTAATTTCACAACCTCACAGTACGAACGATACAAATATGCAAGGTGCAAATATAAAGCTTGAGAATGCAATTGTAACACCATCTACAGTACAGTTTGATTCAGATATTGAGTCTATGCAACTTGAGATATCAACAGCAGAAAGTAATACATTAGAAGAACAAGTAAGAAGTCAGAATAAAATATCAGATGTACAAAATGATACTGATGAAACTGTAAAAACTCCAATTCTTTGTTCTAAAGGTGAAGCTGATTGCAAATCATCTGATGTATCAATACTTAAAAAAAGTGAGTTAGAAACAGGTACAACATTTGTTAATAATTCATGTTCATCTTTTGCTCAAAATTCAGAATTAGGTTGTACAAGTAAGGAAGAATTTTCCACTTATCAAGAAGTAGATAGTTTAGCAGAAAAAGAAATGGAACATGTATCTGAGAAAGAATTTGACTTATCTGTTGAAAGTTCTAAACAAAATGATAAAAATGATAATATCCCAGAATTTCATAACCAAGAAAAGCAATTAATAAACCCTGATAATGAGAACATGAAAATTTTGACTGATTCTGATGTACATTTGGCACATAATTGCATTAAAAGTAGTAAAAAAATAGAAATTTCAGAACAAAATGAAATTTCAGTTAATTCATTTATCAAAAATTCTGTGCCTGATGTTAATACCAAATTAGATTTAACAGACAATTTTACTGTTACTAGTTCGGAATTAATTGAACAATGTAACAAAGATTCGCTAGTTCCTACAATAAGTAGCTCGGATGGTAATTGCACTCACAAGACTTCGATTCACGAAAGCGCTAAAGTGCATTCAGATTCTGAGAAATTTTCCTTTAAAGATGAATGTTCTATTTACAATGTATTAGCAGAGACAGTACCTGACACAAGTAATTTTAAACCATCTAAATCTGATGCAGTTGAAGCTGAAGGAGAAATGATTGTATCTAATATAGTTGACATTGAAACATTAGAAAACCGAAGTTCCTGTGTTGATCAAGATTCAAATAAAGATATGACTATTGATGATAAATTGTCAAAGTCTGATAATGAACCTTTTAAACTAAATGAAGAAAAAGAATGTTTTGATGACAACTTACCATATGGAGATACACGTAGTATTTCGTTGGAATTATGTTCATCTTCTGATGAAACAAATAAATTTGGTACTGTTGTTGAAAGGGAAAAAACAGAGGACATCAATGATGTAGACATTCAGCAAAAATCTGATACCATGATAGAGCCTATAATTTCAGAAGATGAAAAGATGATTGAACAGAATGAAAAAAGTAATATAAATCAATGTGATTATACTATAAAACATACTGAAGACAGTAATGTAAAAAATGAAGAGTTAAATTCTAGAAATAATATTGTAGAAAACGCAAATAATACTCAGCAAGAATATATTATTGAAAAATCAAAGACAGAGGAACCAAAATTGAATCAAATAGACATAAATCCTGCAAATTTGCAAGAATCAAACAAAACCAAACAGTCTTTAGTCGCAAATTATGAGAGCAGTGACTCCAATGATGACAGTAATGATGCTTTTGAGAGCCCTCAAAGAGAAACAATTGAAAATAAAAATAACTTGTTTACAGATTTAGAAGAAGAAACAATGATTAGTAATGAACAAAAAATAAAACAAACAGTTCAAAGATTAATTACAAAGGATGAAGAATTGTCTGAAGAATTACAGAATGCAGTTACTAATAAGAAAAGAAAAGAATTAGTGTCAGAAAATAGTTATAAAAAAATGGAAAACGAAGAAGCTGAATATAAAGAGGTGAAGATAATTAACAAAGATATAATTGAAGAAGAATATAACTGTATTGTTAGTCAATTTCATTTAAGCGAAAAATTAATTATAAATGAGAAAAAAGATATTAATATTTCAGAAAGTAATAGTGCAGAATTAATAAAAGCGGAGGTTTCACCAATCGTTTCTGAAACTGAGTCAGTGAATAAGGAAAATATAAATTCAGCATTAACTAAAACAAACAATGTAATAGGCGAAATAAGTGAAAATGATGGTTTAGTTCAAGTTTCAGACAAAATCATGAATACGATTTCTGAAGGAAGAAATGATTCTGAAACAATAAATTCTATGAACATAATTAAAACTCAGAAACAAACAAATGAAGACATTGAATTTAATGATGTTGAGAAAGAAATATCATGTGAGGGCTTGAAAGAGCAATGTGTAAAACCTATGGAAGAAAAATTAATAACGAGTTTTGATAATGATATCAAATTTATTAAAAATAAAGAAGTTGAACATGTTACAGAAGAATTTTCAATCATAGAATCATATAATAAATTGACAGAATTTTCAGGATTTAGTAATAAAGACAATAAATTTGCTACACATTTACATGATGAAGGAGATTTCAATAAAGATATGTCTGAAAATGATACAACCATTCATTCTGTACAAAATATTTTACCACTTGATAAATTTGACAATACATCCTCAGGTATAGATAAATCAGAAATATATGAAAATAATATTTCAACTATACCAGAAGATTTCAAATCTACGGATAACTTACAATTTGTAAATTTTATATCTGAAAAATCAGAGAACTTGATTGTTACAGATAACCATGAGAAGCATAACGAATCATTTCATGCTATAAATAAAAGTACAGAATCCCTTCCTGAAAATACTGTCTCTAGTTTAAATGATAAATCAGCAGTTTTTAATACCCAAGAAACTACATCAGAATCAACGACGATCATAAACGATGTTAAGAAGGCAACTAGTAAGAGATTGAACGATGTTTCTGATATTCAAGATGTTCCTCTGTTAAAATCTAAATCTCCATATACAGAATCCAATGAACAAATATTAGAAGACTTAACAAATTCTAAAGTACAATTGGATCAAAATTTGGATAATTTTAAACAAGTAGAAAATACACAAGTTGATGAAAATAAAATAAGTGGGGATATAGTATCTAATAGTACCACAAAACATTTAACAAAACATGAATACAGCACAATATCTAACACAGCGGACATCGTGTTGAACAAAGTTGCGCAGGAACATAACGACGAAAATGACGAGAAAAAAGGAAGCTCAGAAATTCAAAGTATTGAAGTGAAAACAGTCTCTGTATCATCTGACGATTCAATGGAAGTAGACAATGAAAATTTATTCAGTACAGTTCCCGAAGAAATGGATCCTTTAGCATGTACTGACGATGATACATTTAAAAAATTAGACGATAACGAGCAGAGTGATATCTCTACTCCAAAAATAGGCTTACGGGTTAAACCCGTATCTGAACTCGTTTATGATGGATGGAAACTGGATTCTACTGAATCACCAAGAGTATCCCGTAAGCGACGTAATAGTTCCCATGAATCAAATTCTGAAGATATAATTGCAAAACAAAATGATGAAGAAATAATAGGAGGTAAAAGAATAAAATTACGTGCGAAACGAATACCTGATAAGCAATTGCGAAAGTCTGTGGAGGAAAATCGCGTTGTAACAATAAGTTCAGAAGACGAGGCTGTAAAATGTAGTCCTGAAAAGTCAGAAGATCAAGAAGTTAAGGATGTCAGCGATGACCAAAGTACTGCTCATTCGGTTGCAATTGGAAGGAAAACAAGAGGACGTCCTAGAGGAAGACGAAGGCGTTATAGAGGAAGTGGACGTTCAATTCGACCAAAACATTCTGAATTTCAGAGTATTCAAACTTCTGAGGTATCATCTGAGATCCATCTTGATGAAACACCAAGCAATAACGATTCTTTAAATATGACACCAATTTCACAGAAAAAACGAAAGAAAAGTAAATTTTTATTTTTCCTTTCATATGTTTATATATTTCGCAGATGACATACAATTTACTATCTAGAAAAATATTGTTCATAGGAAAAATGGTGTTGGGCCTAGAGGTAGGTAGAGATATTGTTCCTGAAACACAAACAGGATTAACTCAAGATGAAACGCCTGTGAGGCAGTCTAGAAGAATAGCACAATTAAAAATTAAAGAAGAAGCAGATAGACGAAGGATTGAGGAAGAGACTTCAAATGAAAGAAAAGACAAAAAAGATTCAGTGGAAAGAAAGAAACGGAAGAAACCAAAGGTATATATTTTTATTTTGCTTAATTGTACAATTGATATTAACATATTATATAATTATCATAATTTTAGCTTGAAAGTGAAGAGGAAATTGTAATAAAAGAAATAGAGAAAGAAAAGAAATCTAAAAAGAAACGTAGAAAAAGGAAAAAGAAGAAAATGTCTGCTAAATTTAATGAAGCAAATCCATGGCAGAGTTCTTCAGGTTCTAGTAGTGATGATGAAAATGAGAATGATGAAGAAGAGGATGAAGAAGAAGAAATAGAAAGTGAAGGATCTCTGCTTTTTAAAAGCGATCATGAGTTTTCGCCCGAAAGTGATCTTGAAAAAGATCAAGAATCAGAGCCATTAAGAAGGGCAAGGACTGCGCAAAAGGGTATTGCATGATTATTTACAAATTTAAAAAAACACTAAATTGTACTCCAATATATCAACATTGTTTAATTATAGCTCAAAGTGATGTTGAAGAAGCAGATGATGAGTATGCTTGTCAAAAATGTGGTAAGGCAGATCATCCAGAATGGATACTTTTATGTGATTCTTGTGACAAAGGGTGGCACTGTTCTTGTTTGAGACCTGCTCTCATGTTAATACCAGAGGGTGATTGGTTCTGTCCTCCATGTCAGCACGTAAGCTTTTAATCTCAGCATACTTGTTGAATAAGCCATTTACTTAAAAAAAATTGTGTCATAAATTAATACTTTATTTTAGAACTTGCTAGTGATTAAATTAAGAGAAAGCTTAAAAATGTACGATCAATTGACGAAAAGACATGAAAATGAAGTTTTAAGAAAGAAGAGACTAGCATTTGTTGGTATAAGTCTAGATAATGTTCTTCACAAAAATGAATCACAACGTCATCAGAAAGGATCAAAAGCCTCTAGCCAAGAATCTGATAATGGTAATCTTTTGCCTTTTCGCTATTTATTTTTGTTATCTTGAATTAATATCTTGTATCTTTTATAGAATCTTCATCAGCATCATCTTCAACAAGTACAGAAACATCTAGTAGTGAAGAAAGTGAACCTGTATATCAGTTACGTGAAAGACGATCCGCTAACAAATATAAATTTAATGACTATGATGCCATGATCAATGCTGCAATCCAAGATGAAGTAGAAGCAGTTCAGGGAGCTGGAAATCAAGGAAGAGGAAAAGACATTGCAACTATAGTAAATGCGGAAAAAGAAGAAGCGCAGGTAAAAAAAAACTATTATTACATATTTTTACTTAATTTTATGTTATGTTAAATTTTTCAATAAAAATTTGCTTCTAGCTGCATTTTAAGAATGAAGTATTAAACATTGAAGAAGCTCCAGAAGGTAAAGATGACATTGACAAAAAATCAGAAAAAGAGAGCGATGAAGAGTATAAGATGGAATGTGAGGATGGTATTGATGAGGAAGAAGAAGAACAACACAAAGGAGCAGTAAAGAAATTCTTGTCGCGTAAGAAACATCGTAAGCTGAATAGTCTTGATATAAGCAGCGAAGATGATCCTGAAAGTGACGAAGATTTTAAAGGTACGAGTTCTGAAGAAGAAGAAGATTTTGATGACCATATAACATCTTCTGATGAAAGCACTTTTGCTGACGTAAAACGACGTAGTAGAAAAGGAGATTCGCGGTCCGTACGACGAAGCACTAGAGCCAGAACTACGCGTTACGAAGACTTTAGTAAGTATACTGAATCAATTCTCTGACTAATATTAGAATAGATATTACTATATGAGGTAAGAAAAAATTGTCGTAATAAACCTTTTGTAGTAAATGACGACAGTGAAGAAAGCGATAGACCAAAAAGAAAAAAATCTCGGTCTACATGGGATTCAGATAACGAAGATAGCGATAATTCATGGCGACAGAGGAAAAAAAAGTAAGATACTATTGTTCTATCCTATATTATTATTACTAAATAGTTAATTTATGATTAGTTCATTCTTTGTTCAGTTCTTAAATTGTTTCACTCTTAAATTTTCTTTTAGAAGTAGGAACGTATCGACATCTAGGTATAAAACATTGCCGAAGACGAAAAATAGAAAGAAAAAGAAGAGAAAACGTATAATCGAGTCTGATAACCAAAGCGAAACAGAAGAGTCAAATGACGAATCAAAAATCGAAATGTCGTGTGAGATCCAACCACAATTAGAAAACAACGAATCTATAATGTCTGATGTATTAGATGTCAAACTTGATAACTTAAATGAAAATAATGAAGACAAACATGTTAACCAGATAAAAGATATAAAACTACCAGAAATAAACTCTGAAATATCTGGTATACCTGCCACTCTACCACTCGAAGAAATAACGCAACAAAAAAAGAAGAAGGTAAGATTATAGATATAATCTATTTGAAATAATTGTATTTCATTGTTTTTTTGATATACATGTCCTTCCTCGATTTATCGCAGGATAATGTAATAAGAACAAAGAAGACACCAACAATTCGAAGAAAAGTATGTTAAATTTATCTTATTCTACTTACTTTAATATATAATAACAAACTTTTAATTTAAACTTAATTATATTTTCAGATTATATACGGTGGCCTTCCAGATGAAAATAAACCAGAAGAAGAAGAAATATTAAGTAGGCGAACTCGCGGTAAAAAAATTAATTATCAGGAAGAAATGGCATCAGATAGCGAAGAGGTAATACATAATGTTATATAACATAGGAGTTTAGAAATAAAAGAATGTAATATTATAGGAGCTAAAAAAGGCATTAAGAAAAACGGGAGAAAGTGAAGATGAATTTGTTGTAAATGAGGGCGAAGATTTAAATGAAGATGCTGAGAAAGATTCAGATTCAGGTAAATTGAGAAAAAAGCATATTAATGTTAAGAATATAAACGTAAAAATATTATGAATTAACATATAATATCACTTTATAGGAGATATTTATAATCCAAAAAAAGATGGTCATAAATTTAAAACTAAATCGCCAAAAAATAGAAAACCTAGGAAAAGCAAGAGTCCCGGTGGTAAACGGAAAATGTTAAACGATGGAACACCAAAACAAAGAAAAAAGCCTGGTCCGAAACCTGGAAGTAAAAACAAGTCACGTAAACAAAACTATTTGCTTAGTTCTGTTATCCAAAGAAGAGATGATCAAGATGGCGAGAAAGATATTATGGCGAATGTCATGGATAATCCTATGGGAGAGATAGATACGAAACTTGATGATAATCTTTCAGAGAATGTAGGTTTAACCAGTACGGCTATGTCGGTAGCAGGTTCTTTCACCGGAGATGTGCCAGAAGGTTCCTTAACGGGGCTTGGAGCAGGTGAACTAGCTGACTTAGATGACGAACAATTAGAACAAATGATGATGGAGGATGAAGAATACGGCAGACGACAGTTAGAACTTGCAGCTATCGAAATAGCAAAAAAGAAGAAGAAAGAAGAACGAGAGGCAAAAAAATTAGAAAAGGCGCGTTTAAAAGCATTAGAGATATTGGCAGCTGAGAGGCAACGAGACCCTAACGCGCCAGAGGGAGCTGACGGAGATGTACCAAAGAAGAAAAAGAGAGGCCGTCGGAGTAAGGCCGAAATTCTTGCGGAACAAATGCGCAGAGATGGGGCTCCGAATTTAAACACCACTGTTTTATCTGCCAGCGTGCCACAAAACTTGGTAACTACCATACCATCTAATATCACTCCCAATATGTCAGCGATTATGACTCCTGATGCGGAAAGAACAGGCGAAGGACACATTTCTATGATGACGGGACCAGATGGACAACTTTTTAATCCCGATGGATCGCCTATGAAACCTAAAAGAAGGGGACGTGGTAAGGGTAAAAAGACTCTTGCTCTAGAAGCAGCTAGAGCTGCGGAAGCAGCGGCAAAGGCTGCTGCTGAGGCTGGTTTAATTGGAATGGGCACTGATTCTAATTCAGAGATGAAACCTGGTGAAATCCCGAATGTACTTCCTACACCAGGTAGTAGCACCTCTGGTTCCGCTCCGTCCACACCACCTGCTGGCGTTGTTACAACACAAGGACCACCTTCTTCGCAAACTCCGACTTCACAGTCTGTTTATCCGTCGTTACCACCTAATCAACAGTCTTCCGTTATCACCAGGATGCTTCAATCTCAACCTGTATCGAGTAGTCCACAATCGTTCTCCGCTGCAGCTGCAGCAATGGGACACAAATACTTCGGTGGACCAAACGCTGGAGGTCAAATAATGGGCGGACCTAGGACAGGTTACGAAATGCAACCACGTGGAAGAATACCTTCTCCGTATAGGCAAGCGGGACAATCTTCTATACCACCTCATTTTGCTACTGTAAGATCAGGAACTCCGCCAATGAGAATGAGGGTACCTGGTCCGCAAATATATCATACGCCGCATCATCCAATGGATCCTTCTCCATCAGGTGGTGGACCGATATCGATCAACAATCGAGATCGTAGTTCTCCACTTGGCCCTGGACCTGCAATGATTCCACCAGCTGCCGGAAGTCCTCTAGCAAAAGGTGGTCCTACACCTCCTCCACCTCCTCCTTATGTCAGAGGGGCTCCTCCCATGTCCAGGTTTGCAGATAATCCAATGGGTCCTAGACATCAAATGCCGCCTTTCACCAATGCATCACCGGTTAATCATAATATGCAACAACCATCACCGCCTCCTAATCGACCACCTGGTAATTTTTCACCGTATCATCCTCCCCCTCCTCCTAATTATCATTATGGTGCCTATCCACCACCACCGCCGATGTCCACAGCAGATGATGCAGCCGCATATCAAGGATCTCCGTATCCCGCGGATCACTTTTCATCTCCTGCGGATAATCAACCACCCATTCAAGCCCCGCCTCCCCCTCAGCCTCCACCACAACAGCAAGCGCATGCGAACGATGCTGGTACTGGAAACAAACAGTACGATGAAGAAGGTTCTGGAGAATTTGGCGGTTTAGTATCATACTTCAGTAGCCAGAGAGAAGATGATCTTGATTCGTAGCATGAGTGAGATCTTGGCCAACCCTGAAACTTTATATAGGGTGCATTAAACAATGGTGTTTTAACGGTCAGGTAAGATCGCAACTTTTGCTCGAGAGGGACAAGTACAAGAGAAACATAAAAAAAGCTAGCAAGATGTAATGTAATCGTAAATACAAAAAAAAGGTAGATATACATTTATATCTACTTTATATATATTATACATATATGTGTTGGGGCATTGGAATGTTTGAAATAATGATGAAAGAAAGAGTATTCGCGTAACATATGATATACGTTCTAACATTATTTTATACACATATTGTACTGTTTTAAAACGTAAGGAAAAAGGCGTAGAATTAGAATTGTCTTCCTCTTTGACCTCTTAAGCAAACAGTTGTTCAAAACATTTATACTTTCGAAATAGAAAGAAAAAAAGAAAGCCACCAAAACCAAATCCGAGGTTGGCCAAGCAAGAATAAGGAAAAAAATATTAATCACTAACAATGGAGCCTATTTCCTAAAAGTTGTAAGCTTTTTGTAATTAGTTCAAGTTTGATTAAATTTATATGAAGCAAACGAGACCAGCCGCTAGTAGCAACGGAAGTTGCGTGTTGCTAGAGAAAGGATTATACAAAGATCTGACCAGAATTTTAACTAAACATCCATTAGTATTTACACATGAAATTCGTGCACAGTTACTTCCGAATCCATTGTAGATGTGTAGATGTCCTCTCCCAGATAAACGTTTGCTGTTAAAAGAGTCGACCTTAGTAGCAATCAGGAGAAAAATTAACAAATTCGGACTATGCGCCGTTGTTACATGTATATATGTAAATACAATAAGTCCTTTAGATTATATTATATGTATTATATATACACAGTCACGCAGAATACTATAAAATGAATTAGTGCAAAGGGCACAAATGTAATATTTAAATTAAAACGAAAGGAACAGCATCCGATTATAATAAATTAACAAATGGTGTGAAGACTACTACTATAATTATTTATAAAGAAAAATTAAGAATTTATGATAGGTAGTATGTATATTGTATTTTACAAATTTTACTTGATAATTATAATAAAAGAATAAAACATTTGGATATAGTTATATTAGAGAACAGGAGGCTGCTAAGTCCAATTCTAAGAAAGTGAGAGAAAAGAAATTTAACGAAAATGACGTTAAGCGTGTGTAGATAATCGGGGAAATAACTTAACGGAAGAAATTTTTATTTTATTATGGAGTGCAATTAAAAGTACATATAAATACGTTTATATGTAGCTATATATGTGTGAATATGACTTTTTTTTTTAATACGTTCAACATAGTTGACAAAGATTGAAATCGTTTTCTTGTTTCTTATTTTTTCTACATCCGCTCTTTTTCCCGAAAATCTTTTTAAGACATATTTCAAGCTTTTTTAAAAAAAGAAAAAGAATATATATACATAAATAAAAATATATATACACACAATAATAATAACAACAACATGTAAAGAACTAATAAAAAAAAAGGAATGTTTCGTATTATTAGAAATCATTATGAACTAGACCCAAGTTCAAAGCTGTTCGACTTGCAGCGCAGCTTTGAGAAAACCATTCGTTGAATTCACTTCTTAGATAAATATTCGAAGAATATTGCTTTGATCAAGAAATGAATACAAACGAAATTAATTGGATTAAGTGATTCACTGAACAGATACGATTACGTGCAAAAAAAAAAGATGATAAATATAATAATCAGGATATAAAATATTTTTTAACGTTCATTTTTCATTTTACATACAACAGCCTCCTGCTCTTTGATGGATCCGCAAAGCTGATAGTGTCTTTGCGTCACAAAGAATCATCATGTATCTGTTTAGTTATCACAAGTACGTGCATACCTAATATAAATAGAAGTTATATAAATAAAAAAAAAAAAAAAGGAAATCATTATCTTAGGATTAGCTGCTTGGGATAGTTTCCTTTACTTCGTCGAACGTTTAACAACCGAATTTGAACGATTATATACACACATTACAACACGCCGTATATTGTAATAGAGAGTTTACTACCGATAATTTTATGATTTTTACATCTATACGATATATTTCAGTTGTATATTGTTTAATGTACAATCTACTGTCTTCTTTAAATATAACACGTGTCTTCGGACCATTCGTTCTTAGGGTGCGCTTCAAGGAAAATGCGAATATGTAATGTAACTTCTCTCACAAATGCTCGAATGGTTATTGATACCATATAAAGCATTCATTGTATTGTAAAATATTATTGGAGATTTAATTTTTCATAATACAATGATCATGCGTATTTATATTAAAGAAAAAGAAAAAAGCTTGAAGCTTTTCAATATGTCCGAAGACTTGTTTTTTATTCTTTAAACAAAAAAATTGAAACAGAGGAAAAGTGAAATGAATTTTTTTAAAAGATATGTATATATATATTCATATACATTTGTATTGCTTTTATGCATGGCATGTGTCCGCATTTAGAGAAATTCGTATAGCTCGTACAAGATATATTTATGATAATACAATGATTCGATCTCAAAACTGAATAAACGTATTAAACGTGGTTCATAAACTTAAAAAAAGGTACTTCATTTTCATACATGTACCAAAATTTTCGCATTTATAAATGTTTCCTTGAAACGTAAACGAACGAAGTGTCTTATCGAGACAACAGTAAATGTGGTGCAGTTTAGCTTTTCTTTTTCGTAAGGGTCTAGACCAAACGCAATTATTATATTACATGTTGTAGCCTAAATACATTTTGTAATAAAATTCAATATATTGAATATCAGAAAATGTTTTTTCTTTTTTTTCCGTGAGCTAAATTTTAATGCATTTTATAGAAAAACAATTTATTTACTTGTTTCTAATCATATTGTTCTATAATACAAAATTTTAATATTATAAATATACACATATATATATATATTATAATATATATTAATATATATATAATACTATATATATACATATTATTATAAATATACATATTACAAGTTAATTATTTATTTTAATACAAAAGCCGAGATGTGTGTGTTATATACTAATTTAATATGTCAATTGTTCTTCATTTAAAATGGAAACAATAATATTGCAACATTGCATATAATCTCTATTTCATACAATTCCCTGGAATATATATATACACAATTTATGTATATGTATATATATACATATATTTTGTTCTTTTTATAATTATTTTAATTGAACAGAAATATAAGTATAAAGTGCATGTGTGTAATTTTCGTACAGTTCTTAAAAAAAATAAAATATTAATCCAAAAATCTTTTTTTCATACATATTATAACAAATACAATGAGTTTTTATTTTGTATACAATAGTCTTATTAGAAGTAAGAAAACTTAATGTAAAATTTGCAATCTAAATTGCTATTTGGTATATAACACTGAATATCATTTAACAATTTTAACTTTATTATAAAATACTTTCTTATTTGTAGGTTTCACTTCGCCAAATCTGACTTTCCTTTTCTCTATTCTAGCTTCTAATTCAGCCTGAAATAAAATGCAATTATAAAAGAATTATAAAATATGTAATAGAAATAGTATTTACATTTAATATAGTAAACTTTTTATTAACATAATGAATTACCTTTTCCATTAAACTAGAGACAGATGTACCAAACCTTTCTGCTCGCTTCTTTAGAACTTCATAAGTTGTATGCTGCAAATGCACACAATAGATAATATTAGAAAACAAACAAAAATATTACACTTGTAGTTGGGTAAATATATATACCACAGGTGTTTTTACAGATGCAGCTGACTTATTATTTTGATTATTAATACTGAATCTTGCAGATCTAGCTTCTTTCTTAGCAGCTTCTGATAGTGGTAATCCAAATTTCTTAGCTCTCATTTCTAATCTCTATTAATAAGATAAATTTATTAGCATTTTATATTTGATCTCTATAATTCCGCAAGATATAGTAAAAAGAAAATATTACCTCTTTGATACCAAGCTCTGATAATTTAATTATCTTTTTTTCTGGTGGTGCAGTCTCAATAGTTTTTGTATCAATTTCAATCTTTTCTGTTTGTTCATTCTTAATTTCTTCAATTACTGGTTTTCGATTTAGAACTATCTTTTTAGCACTTACATTACTTTCAGTAGACAATTTTCTTTTTTCACTACCTTCTTGTGAGTCAGGCTTATTTGATAGCTCTTCTATTTCTTCATCCTATTTAAACAGATGTATTGTTAATGTCATATTAAAATCTAATAATATACAAAATATATTTTTTTAATTACACCAAGAACTGCATCTTCATCTAAAATTTCCTCTGTAGTCTCGTCTAAAGATAGTGCAGAATCTAAACATTCAATGAAAACATTATTTTATCAATAGGTAGTTCTCACAAAACAAAACAGTTCAAAAGTCATTCGAAAGCATATACCACCATGAATTGCTAATTGAAGCCTTTCAACCAATTCATTCTTATTGCCAGTAGTAGGTAGTCCTCTTTGTTTTAACTCAATTTTCAGATCTGCAACCTGTTCAATAATATTCATCTATAATTATATATAATTCCCTTTAATAATCTTAAGATCTATATAAATTTTTTATATTCAATAAATATAATATATTATAATTTTTAAATATTAATAAAGCGAAATTGTATCTGTCCAAAACAATTATACAAGCTAAACAGAAATTAGTGTAAAAAAGATTGTTTTACATCACATAAAAAATTTCTCCTAATTTTAAGGTTAGCTTCCCGGGTGTAAACACGTATCAGCAAGATACATTTGGATTACCTTCATTTTTGAAAGTTCTGTAAGTCCTTTCTCATAAGATGAATCAGCCATGGTGCATCAGTATTATTTTCTTTCAATTGATATCTCTTTTCGAATCTTGATTAACATGACACAATTTATCATACAATACTTTCAACAGCTCAGGGAGCAAATCAAATTGAAATGCATGCAACATGAAATATTTTAATGTCACTACCTTTGCGAATATGAATAGTATGTTGTGAACTAGTGTAGTTCTGTGGCTCCCTCTAGTGTGAATATCTTATATGATAATAGAGTAACTTCTAGCGCTGCAAATTTAACTGTACAGCAGCTTAGCCAAGCAAACAAATTTATTAATTAAATGTTAAAATTATTTATCAGTAGAACTGCAATCACTCTCAAATTTTGTATTTACTTTCACTGCCATAAGAAGGAACATTGCCAAGACACAAATTGCTTGTTTTCTAATACTGTAAACTCCAATCAAATTAATGTTTATTAGCATTAATTAATAAAAATTTGTCTTACTAGATAACAAATAAATCGTAGATTGTCATGTAAATCTGAGCAAATGAATGGACCACTCTGCAACCTGAAAGAAAGGGAATCGTTAAAATCGTTGCACCTTTAGAGCTGTCACACTGAGCTCAGAGTCTAAATAAATTTCATTAATGCGTAAATCTTTGTTAAAGTAGCCAATCTATTATAAATATTTAGTTTTAAATAAAAATTATTGTTCAAGTTAATCTTTCTCGTTGTATATTTCTTCATTTAAATGTCAAGTTAGTTTTTCAAATTGTTTGAAATTGTAACGCGAGTAGAGTGCTTCAGCATTCCACGGGCTGCAACTGCATAACTAGCGTTTACTAATTACTAATAGATATTATCTCTTAACTTATCGAGTTTTCTTTCTAACGAATAAAAATAAATATAATACGTAATGAAATTAAAATATTTACTTTGAAAAAGATGTAACTTTTTAAACTTCTTCTAACGTATATGTTTATTTATAACTAAATTTTTCAAATATCCCTATCTGTCTTTCTATATATGAATTATTTCGATATATCGATTACTCTTAGTCGCACTGTCGCACTTTCTACACAATGTAAAATAGATGCAACGCTTGAATTATAACACATTTATCATTTCTATATCTACATAGAAGTCATAGCTATAGATCTGTTTGTTGTAATAATAATTAAGATGGTAGATGAGTCTACAAAGAAGACATTAAGTAATATTCCATTATTACAAACAAAAGCTGGACCTAGGGATAAAGAATTATGGGTGCAGAGATTGAAAGAAGAATACCAAGCTTTAATTAAAGTATGTTCTATTTTTAATATTTAGTTTACCATATGGTTATTTAAAATCCCAAAAAGGAAAACTTAGAATTGTTTTTATTATACTAATTGTACTTAAATATGCAAATTGAGCATAATAAATTTCCAATGTACATAGTATTGATTTCAAGAATTTCTTATTTGTTTTTCAGTATGTGAGAAATAATAAAGAATCTGACAATGATTGGTTTCGTCTGGAATCAAATAAAGAGGGTACAAAATGGTTTGGCAAATGTTGGTATATTCATAACTTTTCAAAATATGAATTTGAAATTGAGTTTGATGTAAGTAATTTTTCTTTTTTGTATATTTATTAAATATATGAACTCTACTAAGCTTTTTCATTTTCTGTTAAAATATAATTTTTTATTCAGATACCTGTTACATACCCTATAACAGCACCTGAAATTGCTTTACCAGAATTAGATGGTAAAACAGCAAAAATGTACAGAGGTGGAAAGATTTGTCTTACGGATCATTTTAAACCCTTATGGGCACGTAACATACCAAAATTTGGAATTGCGCATGCCATGGCACTAGGAGTAAGTTTGTTATATTTATAAATATTTCTTTACAAATCATCAATTTTGTTATTACATATATTTAAAGATTTCTTATATTTCCAGCTTGGACCTTGGTTAGCAGTTGAAATTCCTGATCTTATAGAAAAAGGTGCTATAGCTCATAAAGATAAAATTAATGAACATAAATCGTAACTTTAAAAGAAGATATTGTATAATATAAATGAAAATATGTTAATTATGAGATGAATTACTGATTAACCTATTTTAATAAGTTATAAAAAAATTTCTATAATAAATATATTGAATTTTGTATTTAATACAAATATCTACAGTTATTCATATACTAAGTAAAACAATTATTTATCTTCATCTATTTTGACATCTTTTTTTTCTTTTACAATTTCGTCTAATTTATATAAATTTTTAAGTGATATCTCCCCAGTACCTCTTTCTAAGGGTTTTGGTTGTGATGGATCAGGTTTCCAACCTAATAGATAAATTACTTGAAATGTTGCAGGTACATATGGAGTACCATCTTCTTTAATTTTTCCATATAGTTCTTTATATATTGATGCAGCAGCAAGAACAGTGTCTTTATTTAAACGTAATTTTCGGTTCTTTATTGCATTATTCTCTGCCATTCCTGTAAAATTGTGTAAACAATTAAGCAAACTTCAAGTAAGATACAAATAAGAATTATAAAGATTTTAAATATCACCTTTTAAATCCCACATTAATTCAAACATGCTTGGATATCCAATAACAATCTCATCTACATCAATGGTTAACATAGTAAAATTAGCTCTTGTCAATAAACCTCCAATATCTCTAATATCTGCAAATGGAGAAATATGTGCTGAAATTCCACCATCTCTTTCTAATTCTGCCAATTGTAAGGAACTCCTATAAAAACAAAAACCTAAACTTGTAGATTTAACATATACTTAATTTATCCTTAAAATTACCTTAATTCAAACAACGTTTCTCCTCCAAACAAAGCTCCTATAAAGACTCCATCATTTTTTAAACTTTTATTAATATTTCTGAAGCATCCTGGTAAATCATTTATCCAGTGCAGACTTAATGAACTTATTACTAAATCTAAACTATTTGGTTCAACTGAAAAATTTTCTTCATCTATAGTTATCCGTGATACTTTAACTCCTTCAGTGATTTCTGCTTGATGTACAAAGCTAGTTGACATGTCAACTAAGATTAATTCTTCCACACATTCTGCCAAAATATGTTTTGATACATTACCGCGACCACATCCTAAATCAAGTGCTTTTTTGAAATTTTTTTTTATGTCAAATATTCTATCTGCAAGTCTATAGCCTACTTCATCTTTGATGTAATCATATAGTTTTACATCAACGGATTGTGCAGCACGTTCTCTCTGTAGTAGCTTTGTATTTCTATCAAAAATATACATTACACTGTCTGTCGGTAACGCATATTTTATTGCACTATAACTTATGTTACGAATACATCGAATGTTAGATGTAAATGGGGCCAAACACCGCTCGAGCAAAAAATGCATTTTTCACCATTGAAAATTCTCGTATGTATTTTATCTGAATGATTTATTATTGAAATTATATTATTGAAATATTATTATCAGTAATAATACGTATATAATATATGCTTTCACAATATTTTATAAGCATACTTTTTTGCTTTCGATGATTTTAACATGTGTTGTACAAGCCTGTATAATATAACCTATTCTATGTAGTTCTAATTTATGTAGTAATCTTATAGTTCTAATTTTATTAAGTCTAATTTTAGTAAAATTTTTACTACATAATTTTAACTTACAAGTTTTATAAGATATAAACAGATTGAAAATATTCCACATTTCCTTCCTTTATTAGATTAAGTATTGTATTCATAATGAAATAAAAAAGAAATTCTATTTAATTACAATTACCATTTTATTCCAAAATATAAGAACATTAAAAACCTATAAAATTGGTTTGTAATATGTTTTAGAATTAATTAAAATCTATTTTTTTGGCAACATTTTATTCTTACATTATATTCTTACTATGAAAAAGTCTTTAAACTGCAATGAAACATGTTTCAAAAAGAACAATTTTTTAAATGTAGTAGTTTCTTGTTTCTTCTTTTCTCACATTTAAACATCATTTTATATACTTAATAGTAAGTTTATTATACGTTTATTTAACATTATACAATGTACACTTGTCTGTTATTATTCATAAGAGTCCAAATTATTTACATTTAAACATAACTCTCTGATATTTATTGCATTGTAAATTAAACTATGCATAATTATTAGAATCTTTTCAATTCAATATTAATATAATATTTATATGATGCCTTAAATACAGAATTTTATAACATAAACTCTTTAATGCCATAGTTAGTATCACATACAGTATGTCTTTGATAGCAATAAGATACAATAATATTTAGAAGTATAGTATATAACATTTCTCCAAAACCAAGGTACATTAAATAAGATAAAAATTAATAAAAAATACAACTGTTTCATTTTTGAAAACTTACATACCAAAAAATTATAGAATTATTGTTATTTAGATAAGTATAAAAATGATTATATATTATTGTTATATAAATATAAACAAATATATCACTTGAAATTATGGCATACTAGATAAATAAAACTTCATTGTAAATAAACAAATTAATATTTAAATCTTGAAATTCTATAAAATATGTGAAAAGAATTTAGCACAGATTTCAAATTTTTTAAATATATATATTTAATGAAGTAGTTATTATTGACTTGGTTTTGGAATAATGTAACAATATACTTTTAAGAATATCAGATTTGTGACTCAATTTGTAAGGCAGGACTCACTCAGATGCATACTTCACCAGCACTGCTCTAATACAAACATATATATTTCAAGTATTAGAAACAAATACAAAAAATATATAAAATAGGCATTAATAATATTGAAGCACATATAATTTAATATATATGTTATGTACGTTTTTATAAAAATTTTAGGAGATACATACAAACTATAAGCATTATAGTAAATTTGCTGTAACAAAACTTCTACTTCTTATATAATCCTACCTAATTTTCAGAATGAAGACAATGAAATTCGTGTCAGAATGATAAAAATGATAAAATTTGTGCGCAGATGATTAAAAAAAATTTTAACGAATATGTGTTAAAGTATAAAAATTTTAACTTTGATTTTGATATTTATCATCTCCATCTCTTTTAATATTAATATTTAATATAAAACTTTTTTACAACTTGATGAATAAAGTTCGATACTAATATTTATGATATAATTAAGTACACCGAAATATTAAAAGTAACAAATGTGAATTGTAAGAAAAAAAGAATCGCCATATTATTTATTGTACATGAAACTGAATGTATCACATCTATGCGCGTTCTGCCTTGTAATATGATAAAATTTATAAAGAATAAAAGTTTCTCATTTGTGACCTTTGAAAAAATATTAAAAAGAAAATTCTATATAAGAAAGTCAGTCCTAAATATTACTAGATAATTTGTACAGTTATATAATCACAATAAAAACAATTATTAATATGTTTTGAGGCACAATATATAATACTACACCTGAAACTTAGAAAAATGTTCAAATTTTCGTTGTATATTCGAAGAAATATTGAAATTTTAAGAAAGGATTTGATAATATATTTTATAGAAGATAAGTAGCATGAAAAATGATAACTATAACTAGATAAATCTGTTATCTAATTAATAGTTGATGAAATATAGATAGCGAAATAATATGAAAAGCAATTATATACTTTGATTACACTTAACATAATTACTATTGAGACTTTGTATTCTAAGCTTTTTTATAATTCAGTACTGCGATTAAGTTGCAAAAAATATTTTTCTCTAATGTAATGTTCTAATATGCTGCCGATTACTTTTAAGTAATCAACAATTCAAGTGCAAAGTGGTGATATTATAATTTCTACATATCGTTTACGTTCATGTGCATACGCACTAATTAAATACATGTATTGTACGTAAATTCATTATGATGACACATATTTTGAAAAATATTTGGAATAATCAATTAATTTGAAAATTAAACTTTTATAGAGTATGTTACGATAATATCGAAAGCTCAAAACCACATATGGTAAGAGTAACAAAGCCTCTTCTTTGCTTTTTAAAAATCTCATTATTTGATGACATTAATGTTAATTACTTTGGCCTCAAACTATTAATAGGAGTGGGTAATGTAAAATGTGTTGACGTTGAAAGAGTTGTTGTAGTACATGTGGGGACCGGAATATCGCCTATAGTCGTAGTATTTGTTTCGCTTTTATATCGGATATTAGTATATTCTCGACCTAAATGAAGAGATTTCTGTAAAAACAATAATAGATACAATATACATCGATATATAGAAGCTGAGAAAATATAATCAATTAGTTTAATAATAATTATAATTACTTGCTCTGCTTGCATCCGTTGAGATACAGTTTCAATATAGTGTAATACAGCTAGATAAACAAACTTATATTGTGCTTCTGTTTGAACCATTCCTGACCTTTGTGAACGTACTCTTTGAATTGTTCTCTGAATATCAATTTCACAATCCAATCCTACAAATATAATATATAGAAAATTTTGAACAATTAGTAAAATAAAAATTTTATTACCATGACGCTTAATTTGATCAAGAATCATGTCGATAACAATAAATGTCCCGGTTCTACCAATTCCAGCGCTACAATGTACAAGAATTGGCCCTATGCTTGATGCAGTTTGACCGCTTGAAGCAAGAGAAGCAGCAATTGATTCTTGTCTCGCATTAACATCGTGAAGAAAGTTCAACACGCATCCAGGATCTGACGGAACACCATGATCAGGCCATGCCTAAAATGTTAATATAATGCAATCAATTTATTTTTTTTAAATGTATGAGCATTTCATGAATAATAATAGCTATAATAGGTACTTGAAAATGATAATGGTAAATCCGTCTGGATTCTGTGAAACCGGATCTATTTCCATGTAATAAGAATTCTCGTAATGTATAATCTGCTGTTGAAGTACGAGATAAAGCACGCACTTTCCATTCACCTCCATATTCGGTAACTTCACCTTCCTCTGGCCAATATCGAGCACATTTATTCTAAAAAAAATATACATATTTTTAAAATAAAATTTCAATTAAGAATGAATAGTTTTAAATAGCATACCTTTCCTCTTTCCATTTCTTTCGTCGTCATAACTATCACTCGTGTATTTTCTTGATATACCATATGCCAGAAATCTTGAATTGTATTTAGAAGGCAACCTTGTGTTGCAATATAACATTTATTAAATGAACCACCATCACCACACGTATTAATTCCACTAGCTTGTCCATCTCCTTCTTCATTCTATAAATATATATGCACCCACATATAAAAATAATTTTAATATTTATATAAAATACTACAAATATTAAATATATTTACCCTAATATAGTTAGCATTAATATAATCAGATCCAGGAATATTTGGATCAACATCCTTCAAACGTACTCTTGTATGATCAACTATAGAACAGTAATTAAAATTTATGTACAAAAACAATTAAATTATAAAAAGAAAGAAAAAGATCATACATGGTAAGATGTTTTTATATCGATTTTTCGCTCGATTTTCAGAACGTAATCCTTCTTTCCTGGAAAATAAATGACGACATTCTAACTGTTGCAACGACTCAAATTCTTCCCAGAACCCGGCTTTTCCTTTACCACGCCCTGCTCCGCCTTCATTGCTACCTGTGGCACCATTCCACAACCATCCATTTGAACAACCATTTTCTTTATGTAACTGTCTTACTCTACTTTCAATACCACTGGCATTTATACGAGTAGCATTGAAAGGTTGTCTAGAAAATAATAAATATATTATGACAATATATATATTCTATCACATATGTAGAAATTAATAAGTATTTATATTACCGTAAATGGACAACACTTCCACTTGTTTCAACCATTGGATTGCGTTTATAATGTTCTATCAGATCACTTAAGCTATCAAACTTATCACCTCCTCCAACATCATATTTATTATCCTGCAATATACATTACTACAGATAATGAAATGTCAAAGATTTGATATTTATAAAAATATTAAATATAATGAAGGTATGCAGTAAAAATACAAAATGTAATTAACCTGAGATCGTATTATAACATGTGTAACACGATCATCTGTACGAACAGATAATACAAAGTCACCAGGTTTACTTTGGGATTCACGAACCAGAAAAGATCCATTTTTACCTCGCTCCAGCATTAAACGTTCTGCTTCTTTAGCTGATAAATGGCCATGGAACCACCTTTACCCATATTTTACTATTAACACATACCATGCTATATGCGTGCATTTGAAGTAACAATAACAAGAAAATATTCCAATACATAACAAACTTTGCTGTAATGTTTATTATGCAAAATATTATGTATATATTCTATTTTTATTGTACAAATACCTTTCAGTTGTTGGATCTGCACAATTCAATGGATACTTCAATTCAATAATTTCTCCATTCTTTTCACGCAGTTGTCCTCCATTTTCCATATAAAATTGTACAAGTTCTGATAATGTTGCAAACTTTTCACCACCGTAAAGATCGTAAAAGTCCCCTGTATTTTGTATTTTAATATGAGTCACTTCTCCATTCCGTCTAAGAATAACATAAAGATATCAAATGTCTTATAACTATATGAACAGATAATCTATGTAATATATTATGTACATACCTAACAGATAATGTAAAGTCACCAGGATTAGATGAACTTGGACGTGCCAAAAATGAACTATCATAACCCCGTTCCATTAATAAACGTTCTGCTTCTAAACCCGATATATTCGGATGAAACCATCTGCAATAAAAATGTTTATATTTCTGTAGGATAAAAACCTTTTTCCAAAAAATTATAATAAGCAGAATTTTTATTTCAAAACAATATATTGTAAATGTAATTTAATTTTAAAAACATATAATCTATTCAAATTACTTCTTTTTATGTCTGATATTTTATAGATCTATTCTAATATATTCAACCTTTATTCGTTATTTATTATTAATAACGGTGACATAAACGAATAATGATGCTACAATAATATGATTAAGCACTCTATATATAAATAATTGGAAAGTTTCATTTTATAATGACAAAATATAGGACACAAAATAACTATACAGAGTATAAATATGTGTAATCAATGTATACATAAAACGAAATTATTGTATCCATTTTTGGACATGAAGAATTCAACAATGTTAATTAATTTAAGTGCGCATAATTTACCTCTGAATCTATTTAGCTAATCTACGGTTAGCACCAAAAAATAAGTAAGCTTGTTCACAGATCGTTCGTGAATTATGATAATTATATATTTTTTATGCAAGTATAAAAACGTGCCTCACCTGCGAGATGCCATGTCGTGATTCCAACTATGACCAGCTGGTAATTAATAATTCATAACGCTTCATCGATGTTCGCACTTATAATATGTAATTATAATTAGTTTCAACTTAATCTTAACGCTAACTATACATCGTTACAATCTTTGACATATTCACTTCACATAAAAACAAAAAAATACCGAAATCACTAAAAGATTCTACCATTGATCCGCAGTATTTAGAACGGACACTTACAAAGCAAACTTAATGGTTGTACTTAATGCCGATTTCATAAAATTCCTTATGTTATAAACAAATAATTTTATTTTTAATAACAATATATGCCGTTTAACTGTTTTTTAAATTATGTTTTTATAATTGCAAGTTAAGAAACTGAATCAATTTATAATTCCCTACGTATGATAATATGCGAGTTATTAAATTAATTTTTTAATATTGTTGTGTGACTTAGGGAATTTCAGTTTCGATTGTTGCCCGTAAAATGCTAAAGCACTCTGCACATATTTAGAAGTTTTGGATTAAACAAAGTTGATGATTAACGAATGATTTAGAAAAAACACAGAAGGAAACACAAACTTAAATGAATTAAACTTCAAATAGATAACTATATTTTAATCAACTAATCACAGATTGAGAAATTTTTAATCCGTTATGATTTCACGTTTTTAGGATAGCGTTCGGACGTCGCGATTAGTTTTATAATTCTGTCTTTTCTATCATTGTTTAATTTATTTATGTCTTGGGATTTTACTTAACAAACGCAATTTGTTTATGGTCCAATAAGAAAAATTGTTATTGGCCAATATCAATAACAATTGTTCCCATTGGAATTTATCATATAATAGAGTGAGGATTTATGTCCTGGCAATGTTTTTCCATGATAACTTCTATGATATCTAACTAGACAAATATACAAATTGGAGAGTGATTATAATTATCACCGATAAATAATTTGATAGTTAATCAATATCTACTTAGATAAATTCTCTCTGTTAGTTGCTCCGGCTACGGTACCTTACAATTTGAATTTGGCGCGAGTTATTTCACGCAGTGTTCAGTAGAGGGAATACATGACAATGTAAATTTAATAACGATATTCTTAACCTTTAATATTAGTATATTTACTAAATACTTTCTATATTTATAAAAGAAATTCTGTTATACCGCTATATGTTATATATTAATAATCTAACAATATAAAGAATTTACTTTCATATACATTACATTACTCTTAGCATTTCATATACGAATTTTAACATCTTTATATAAAAGTGACTAATTATTTCAGACAATATTAATATAAAACATATGTTATTTAATAAATAACTAATAATTTATTATAAGAATAGATTCACAGATAGATAGAATTGTACAGATATAATAATAGATATGATAGAAATATATAATAATACCTATCTCATTTAAAAATAATTATATGGTATAACTCTTATGTAATTTAGAAAAGAAATACCAATATAAAATTATCTTTACAATGTAATAAAAAGAGCAAAGTAATTTAAAATACAATAAAAAAATTGGTTTTTAATCAAAGTTAGAGACTATATATTGCAATGAACAATCATTTATATTGAAATATATGTTTTGTTGAACGTTGAAAAATGTATTCTCTAATCTTATTATATGATGCCTCGTTATTGTAGATTATTGTAATAACTGTAAAAATTTGTATACTCCATTGAATATAAATTTTTACTTCACTTGCATGTTTGGTTTTCTTACATTGATAGATTGCGCTGTAATCAGTACTTAAATGATTAACTCAGTCGATTGTCGATAACGCCGGGTATGAAATGTCCGTATGTTTTGTATATATCTTAAAGCATATATTTAACATTTTTCGTATGTTGTTTGATTACAAATTACTAAATATTTAGTTAATAAAAATAGTTGAAAATTTTTTAAATGTAAAGATGGGTCAACACGTTTCGAGAACTGATTTTGAGTGGGTTTACACAGAAGAACCTCATGCATCACGACGTAAAATAATTTTAGGTATGAATGCAATATATTGTAAACGGTTAAAATTTTATCAACTTTTTAAATTTACTTTTAAAATAAAAGTTTGATTTGTTAATGTTTAACGAAATACAATAAATAAAATTAACAAATACCGAATGATATTAACGTTCTAAAATACAATTAATACGTAGCTATATTTTCATGCACAGTGAATTAAATTTTATATATTGATAATTTTTTTACAATACATATTGGATATTTTTATTTATGAGATATTTTGAAATGTTTTTCTTGCTTTTCAGAAAAATATCCACAAATAAAAAAATTATTTGGATATGACCCAAAATTTAAATGGGTGGTAACAGGGATGGTCTTAACTCAGTTTATCTCTATATATTTTGTAAAAAATTTTAGTTATCCAATGTTGTTCCTTGTAGCATATTGTTTTGGAGGTGTAATCAATCATTCTCTTATGTTAGGTAGGTAAAAAATGTTTTTTAATTAGTTCGTGTAAAATATTTAACATCTCTTGAAATATTGTGATTATTGCCAAGTTTATGTGAAACAAAAAGATCATCTACTTATACACATATTATAGTAAAAAGAAATTTTCTTATATATAAAAACACTCATTAAAGCTTTTATGACTGTAATTCAAGAGAATTATTTTTTAAGAGAAATGACTCATTAATTCTTATCTAATAGATCTATTATGTTGTTATGATATAACTAAATCATTCAATTTCATTATTTTTGCTCAAACATATGTCTATATGATTTTTTTATTCAATATTAAATATTAAATTTAATTATTATTTAATTAAATATAAAATTTAATTATTAATAAATAATTTAAGTATTTCATCATTTTATTTGTAGCAATACATGAAATAGCACATAATCTTGCTTTTGGACACGCTAGACCCAGAGCTAATAGATTATTTGGATATTTTGCTAATTTACCTATAGGTATACCAGTATCAGTCAGCTTTAAAAAATATCATCTTATACACCACCGTGTAAGTAAAAATAAAATATATTTTATAAATATAAATATAAATATAAACAGAATAAAATAATGTTATAAATATTGTAGATATGTATAATACATATTAATAAATGAATTGCAGTATCAAGGTGATGAAAAATTAGATACAGATTTACCAACACTACTAGAAGCAAAATTATTTTGCACAACATTTGGAAAATTCTGTTGGTTATGTCTACAGCCATTTTTTTATGCATTTAGACCTCTTGTTGTTTATCCAATGGCACCTACATTAATGGAATATATAAATTTAATAATACAACTTACTTTTGATAGTTTGATATGGTATTTTTTTGGTAAGAGTTTGGTAATAATAATATCACATTAGTATAGTATTACATAAATATTATATTATAGGTGGAAAAGCCTTACTCTATTTACTTTCTGGATCAGCAATGGCAATGGGATTACACCCTGTTGCTGGACATTTTGTATCAGAACATTATATGTATAGAAAGGGTTTTGAAACTTATAGTTATTATGGCCCACTAAATTGGATTACATTTAATGTTGGATACCATAACGAACATCATGATTTTCCTGCTGTTCCTGGTTCGAGATTACCAGAAGTGAGTGTAATCCATTTTAACAAAAAAGAGCATTTACATTATTGGGTATCTATTCCTATGAAAAGTATGTATTATAAAAATATTTTACTTTTTTCTAGGTAAAACGAATTGCTTCCGAGTTTTACGATAACTTACCACAACATAACTCTTGGGTTTCTGTTTTATATGATTTCATTATGGATCCTGATATAGGTCCATATGCAAGAATGAAGCGAAAACATAAAGGACTTACATCATAAAAAATTAAAAATTATTTAATGTTTTAATAAGTAATATTGTGATTAGCATCTGAAGCTTAATATTGCACAAAGTAACAAGAATTATTTTTAATTTATTCTGTTATATACATATATTCAGTATTAATAAAAAGCATACTCATTCTATGCTATTAGCAATCCATTTTAAAGAGGCAATAAAGTTTTTTGCCTTTTTTGCATTTTTGAAATATTTATGAAATTATATAATTATGTAAGTAAAAGATGCTAAATTGTGAACTATTTTCTATTTGTCAGTGTCTGTAAATAACTATAATAAAGTTGTAATAAAGAATACCAAATGTGTGACAAATGATTAAGAATATTACATATATTTTTTTAGGCAAATGCCTATATAAATAGAATTTCGTAATTTTGTAATCTAGCCATAATGAAATAAATTCTTTGTTGTAGACAATAATGTTTTAATTATATAAAATGTAATATAAATATATATATTGAAATATTATTCTTATATTGTAAGTTTATGTTCAAATAATTATAAATAAATAATTTATAATTATTGTGTGAAGCCGTTTGATTAATTATACCTTGACATATAATTATAATCATATTTTAATCAATTTTTGAATTCCTTACAGTTACTCGCCAATATGGGATTTTTAAATTGTACGCAATTTCCAATTTACCAACTTATATATCTTAAGATTCCTGTTTAGTATTAATGGTAGTTCATATCTACTTTTCTATCGCAAATTATATTCTCATACAATTAATATATTTCTTATATATTAATTATGCACAGATTGTTGAACTTGAAAATTGGTAATTTTAGAAAACTTAATTTTACTGACCTTTATATATAATAATGACAAAAGATGTAAGTATGGTATCAATCATATCATGTAATTAAATTTTGTTGAAAAAAAATCGTCGACATTTACTGGCCACTTTTTCGAAACGCCATAGCTTGATGAAAAACAGTGAAATTATATTTTGCATATCTTTAAATATAATTGTAAAGTATACATTTATTAACTAAAACCTAAAACAAACATGCCCTCCTATATCTGTTTTATCTAAGGATGTTATGGAATAGACAACAAAAGTAAAATATCATTTCAGTTCGAAAAAATAATTCTTATTTTGTATAATTTAATACATATTGGTATACGTAATGTTGATGATAGAAGATAAATAATAAAAACAAAATAATATTTGACTATTTATCATAATATGATTCTTTGTAATAAAGAAACTGTTGGTCTCGTATGTACACTTTGTGTGCAAAGTGTCTGCAATGGTGCATCGGTTTGATAATGGTAAAAATAATGTTTACCTGAATGATATAATTGTGTACACATGTATATCTATAATACAGTGAATAGAATGGGAAAGCAAAACGGATCTTGTTGGTGGTTTGTGAAAGCCGCAAAATGGATACCAGTTATTTTTATTTTGACGATTGTCTTATGGTCGTATTATGCTTATGTGGTGCAATTATGTTTTTGTAAGTGTTTTCATAGATTTATTCTTCTTAATAGCAAACATTTTGTAACAAAAATAAAATTTCGTTATTATTTTCAATTTGTAATACACGTAAAAACTTTTTATGTATATCATGTATACTAATTTTGTCTCTTTTTCCATTTTAGATACTGTAGATAATTATGTTCAAAAAGGTTTGTACAATTACTAATAGAATATTGTTAATAAAAATATACTTCTATTAAAAATTTACTAACTTATTGTCATTTTCTTTTCCAACAGCTTTTTATTTGTTTTTTTACCACATCCTGTTTCTATTATTTTTATGGTCTTATTGGCAAACTGTATTTACGGACCTAATAGAAATACCATACAAGGTAAAATTTGATGTATACAACAATTACAATATAAAAGTAATATATGTATATAAAATATTAATAAAATGATGTTTTGTGCAGTTTAAAATACCAGATGCAGAAATGGAAAAATTTCATCAAGCTGGAACGGAAGAAGCACAGAGGCAAATCTTAGAGAGATTTGCACAAGGTCTTCCAGTTACAAATCGCACTATAAAAGGAGGTATAATGTTTACTTTTTGATATTTGTATATTAAGGAAATGTATTGTATGTAAAATATATATTTTAGTCATACGTTTCTGTGAGAAATGTCAATTAATTAAGCCGGATCGAGCACACCATTGTAGTGTATGTAGTACATGTGTTTTAAAAATGGATCATCACTGTCCATGGGTGAACAATTGTGTAGGTTTCCACAATTATAAATTTTTCATGTTGTTCCTGGCATATGCCCTTCTTTATTGCATATTCATTACTGCTACATCTTTACAATATCTTATACGTTTTTGGAAAGTAAGTATACAATTTTTTTTAGATATTTCTGCTAAATTACCTGTTTTAATAAATTATAGAAATTATAAAAATATAATTTAATTAAATTTTTTTAATGTTTTAATATTTTATTGTTTCTTTTTTAATCTTTAAATATAATTGAAATGTATATAAATAACTTCGTACATTGTTTTTTAATCTTATAATAATGCAAATATTTTCTTCATAGGGGGAATTGGATGGAATGGGTAGATTCCATCTATTGTTCTTATTCTTTGTCGCATTGATGTTTGCAGTTAGTTTAACTTCCCTTTTCTTTTATCATTGCTACCTTGTTTTACATAATAGATCTACATTAGGTAATTAAAAGCATGTTATACAAAAATTATTTAATGTTTTATAAAATACTTGCAATACGCACTAAATGTTATGAATTATTTGTAGAGGCATTTACACCACCTATGTTCCGCACAGGAAAGGATAAGGATGGTTTCAGTCTTGGAAAATACAATAACTTCCAAGAAGTTTTTGGTGATAATCGTAAACTATGGTTCCTTCCTATCTTTACTAGGTAAGTTTAACAAGTATTTAGCAATTCACATTTCAATATAGTATTCCTATCATAATAATATAATAAATATAAGTTTATCATAAGACTATGAACCATTTGCACAATATACAGACGTGATGAATTTAGTACACTTGTTGTATTTATGTAGTAATTACAATTTATACTTATGAATCATGTAAAAGAGCATGTGTATCCTAATATACATACATAAATGTATATATATTATAATACTGGAAATTGATAAATGTTATTGTCTCATATGTGTATTTCAGGAAATTTAATTCTTTCTATCATTAAATATAATGATAGTATATAGTACTTAGATATACAGATGTTTTTACCTATGGCACTATCTGTTGTACTGTATGCTTTTTTGTTAAGTGGTAGTATAATTTCACGGAAAAGTAATATTATATTCTAGATAAAAGTGAAGAAAATGGTAAAAATATAACATACGGGGTGTTTCACGCAACTGTCCCATGGAACAAGTCACAGCGTTAAAACAGTAGAAGATAGAAGCAAATTTCATTAGGCAAAATTGAAAGGTTTTGAGTGATATGTTATGTGATGTATGTGTCTTCTTCAAAAGTAGTAATGTTCCAAAAATTTCAATATCACCTTTATTACCCTTACATTACCTTACATTTTTTTTATACACCATTCAATGCATTTTTTAATTCTCTACAGAAAGGTATTAACCTTTTTGGATTGAAAATCATTAGTTTAAAAGATATTTTAACTTTAATTTTGTAAAATTTATCGTATAGAAGATAAGGAAAATATTAAGAAAAGAGTACTATGTTGTCTTGCCTTGTCTTTCATACAATGAGTTGAAATCTTTGAAATGCCACTACTTCCGGAAAAGATATATACACAACGTAATATATCTCTCGAAATCATTTAATTTTTCTGATAAAATTTTTTTCTATCTTCTGGCGTTTCAACACTATGTCTTGTCCCGTAAGACAGTTGTGTAAGACACCTTGTATAATATAGATTATATAAACTGCCTTAAAAATCAAATTATGTAAATTAATTTTGTACTGCATTCAACATTAAATATCAAAGAAAAGTCAAGAATGATTTTAATCTTTATTCATAATACATATTAAATTTTAATAATATATATCATTTATTTTCTCAATAATTCTATATTAATTTATGTTTGTCATAAGTACATAAATACAATAGTAATTGCCGTTAAAACGCGATGGATACGTTGAATGTGTTTTAGTCTCGGAAATGGTGTCGCCTATCCAGTACGTGCTCAACATCAAGGCACATCCAATACTTATGACTCCATGGGCAGTACCCGAAACAGGTCAGCATTATAGAAATTTACAGTGCCAATATAATGATAGTTATATAAAACCTTACTATGGAACTCCTTAATATTGTTGATTAAAAGGCAGTTAATATTAAAATAAATAATATATATTGTTATACATTTGAAAAATGTTTAAATACTTTATAGGAGAAGAAGTGGGAAACATTTTCTTCATATCTTTTTGGTTAATTAATGCACTTACTTTTTTACAGAACCATTTTCTTTCAGTTATTATTTATTTTATACAGAGTTCCAGAGTAATAAAGTTACATATATATTTGCTTCACGAATGCATGCAAGTACTTATTTTATTTATGCTTTTATTCAATTCTATTTTAAAGGCCAATGTTATATTTAAAAACTTTATTGAATTATTATTAACATCGAGAGTAACATAAAATTGATAAAATTACAATTTTGATGTTATAGCTATATGTATCTAATGCTCTTATTAACTGTTGATTGATTAGGTACGTGTTCTGTTATTTGTTAGAAGTGTTCTGCAATAATGAATTTTAATCAATACAATATTAATTTTCTATGTTGAAAAATGCCATGTTTACAATATTAGCGAATAATACTACATTTATACTACAATGATAAAGTATATTAAAATTTATTTATATATTTATAATAAGATTATGGTTTTATTTTATATATAATCTGCAGACAATTATTGTGATGGATTGTAAAACAGGTGTTATTTTTATTTTTATGCAAAAATGTATATTTTTTGTAGATGCATTATATTATGTGTTAATAGAGATCATCAGTATAATTATTTTACTATCATAAAAGATATTGTGCATCTGGTTCTTGCAAATTGATATTTATTTTATTCTTAGAAGTGGCGTAACTATATTTAACATTCTTTTTTCTGTGTGTATACAGCTTTTATTTATGAATAATAAATCACAAATAAACGCGAAGAAAAGCAAAAAATATATTGAAAATATTAGAAGCTATATAAAATTCTAAAATCAAGACATTGCATAATTTTTACATATTTATCAGAGATAAGTAGATACGCTACCTCTAAAAATAGATGGGATTACATGAAGTAGAAGGTAGGGTGTGGGTTACAGTTTTGGCGATGGGGTAAACTTTCCTGAACGGCTGTGCAATGAAGACACACATACTCTGTTGGGACATACTACCCAACAGTGGGGTGATGAGACTGAACTTGACTCTCCACCTCCCTATGGGTCACAATCAGGTATTGTGTAGTCTGGAATCCCTATTTTGAGGCAGCGCATTAATTTATATGCATTATCCAAGTATATGATACTTTTAGTACAAAACTCATATTAGCAACAAGAGTTCTGCAATCATCTAAGTAATAGTATGTGCTAATGTTAGCTCACATTTTTAATCTTTTTTTTTTATCATAAATAAGTTACTATCATTGCCTCATAGAAGGAAAGATATAACATTTATTCTGAAATATTTTACATATAAAATATAGGGATTAATTCTAGAAAATTATCATATTACTATCTTTTTATTTTTATCAATAAAAATAAAATAAACAGAACGATAAAGATAAATTGGCTTAAAAAATTATAAAAATTATGAAAACTTACAGTTTAACTCTTCTTCTCTTACCAAAATCAAACCATTATAGTATCAACTAATAAATAGTTTATTATGAGCTCATAAGTACGTTATATATTGTGTAATTTTTTCTAAAGGAAACTTAGATAATAATTTAATTTAATAGTCAATATGACTACATACTTAAAAAGTAAGAAAGTGTGTAGTAAATATGTAATATATACATTTTTTATAATAATTAATGTAAACATAATAAGTAAAACAAAGAGGTATGCCTAAAAAAATATATGAAGGTATGAATTATATATTAATTTTATGTTATTACATTCGTTATTTACAAATTTATTAATTTGTAGGATATGTGTAAAATACTATTTATGAGATAAATATGTAGATAAATTTTATTGTCCATTATTGATTTAAAATGGTGTAATAAAAAGGAGATAAATAAATTGATAAAGTTAAAACATTTAACGTATTTATATATAAAAGATTTTATATTTATTTAACTTTCTTCTTATATATAATTAATTTTGATTTAATACAATCTATCATTTTTGTTCCATTGAAGTTGGTTACTGTGCATGAACGTAGAATTATATCTGTAGACATGCATGTCATAATATACAACTTTAGGATTTATATATATATAAAATACTATATATTATTGTATAATATATGTATATATATAAATAACGCTACATTAATATATAATATAATATAAATATATTATAATATTAAAAAGTATATATATATTAATATATATATTAATATAATATATATATATATATATTAATATATTGCATAAAAGTTCACTTTTGTCATTTTGTAATTGTACTATATATTTTCATAGTAAGCTATACTAACACTGCTTGCTTATTGTAACTCTTTCTTATTGCGTACTTAGAAGAGATATACGTCACATTAACATATATAAAATTTGTTTACTATCTTGAAAAATACATTTACATTTTCTTGCTCTATTTAAAATATAACACACTTATTTTTATTAATACTATAGAAATTCTCTTTAATTGACTCATATTAATATAATTTACATAGTTATGCAAATATATTTCCATATCAATGTGTGTGCATTTAATATAGTAATTAGATTGAGTTTTTGACCACAGGACTACCATTGATCAAATGACATTGCTAGAAGAAGCTACACTTTTGGCACTTGGCACTGGGTAATGTCAAATTTTTTGGTCCAAAGTGTATTCATTTTTTAAAATGTTGTAGTTTATAAATATTGTTTTTTAACGTAACACATATATGTTTAAAAACATATTGTTTGACATATGAAACGACATGTTCATTGTAACTATTATTTTTGTGAATAATAATTGCTGGAAACATTTTTTAATTATCTTAATATGTGTATTTTATGATGTGAAATATATTTGTAACGTAAATTTTCATAAATAACACAGAAAATTAGCCTTTTGTATAATAAAATTTATTGTAAAACATGTGAAGCAAAGAATTTATATATATACAGTGCTGGACAAAAGTATTGGCACAGCAAGATTGTTATGATACAAATGCTTATAACTATTAAACAAATTGATTTAAACAAAAAACTTTTTGACGTATTTATTTATTATCTATCCTAGTTTATTACATAACAAGAGCAACAATATAAATAAAATAATACGCAAAATAATAACAAAAATATATTTTTTGAACATTTTATGGGTGGACAAAAGTATTGGCACAGCATGGAACAAACAATGTATCGTCGCCGTTTTCAACGATTTCCGATCGTCATTTGGAAGTAGCGAAGGGAAATCCCCCGTTAGTCTTTTATTATAACACTCGATCAGTGAAACTGGAGACTTCAGTTATTAAACAACAAAAAACCAAGAAAGAGTAATAATGTCTAGAAAAACGAAAGAAACCACAATTGAAGAAAGAAAAATAATATTAAATTTATATAAGATGAATAAATCTTACAACGAAATTGCACAAATCATAAACAGAAGTCGTTTTACTGTGCGTTCAGTCATAAAACGCTTTAAAAGTGAAGAAAATCTAGAGAATCAAATTAGGAGTGGTCGCCCTTCTAAGGTAACAATTCGAGAAAAAAGGAAAATCGTAAATATTGTAAAGAAGGATCCAAAAACTAATTCGACTGAAATTGCTTCGATGTTAAAAGCTGAGTGTGAAAAAGAAGTAAGTACCAAAACTGTACGTAGGGTATTGAAGGATGCCGGTTATTCTGCCCGTGCAGCACGAAGAAAGCCCTACATCAGTAAAATAAACCAAAAGAAAAGAGTGGAATTCGCGAAAGAGTTTGTTACGAAAGATACTGATTTTTGGGAAAAGATCATGTTTTCAGATGAAAGTAAGTTTAATATTTTTAAATCTGACGGCAGAATATTAGTATGGCGAAAACCCAACACAGAGATGGACGAACTGAATCTGCAAGCCACCATGAAACATGGGGGTGGTGGTTTAATGGTGTGGGGATGTATGGCATCATCGGGTGTAGGAGAACTTATATTCATTGATGAGATAATGGATGAATATGTATATTTAAATATACTCAAGCAAAATCTTTTGAAAAGTACTCAAAAATTAAACCTCCCCAGGGATTTCTATTTTCAGCAGGATCGAGATCCTAAACATATGGCGTATATTGTTCGTCAGTGGATAATATATAATACTGCCCACACATTAAACACACCACCTCAAAGTCCCGATATGAATCCCATTGAGCACGTGTGGAACGAATTGGAAAAAAGAATTAGGAAACATAATATCACAAGCAAGTCTGAACTGAAGAAAGTTCTTCTGCAGGAATGGAGCAATATTGTACCTGAATTCACTAAAAAATTAGTCCACTCGATGCCCAGAAGATTAAAGGAAGTCCTTAAAAGAAAAGGACTGCCAACAAAATATTAGAAGTTTATTATGTAATTAGTTATAAGCGTAAATATTCTACTGTGCCAATAGTTTTGTCCACCCATAAAATGTTCAAAAAATATATTTTTGTTATTATTTTGCGTATTATTTTATTTATATTGTTGCTCTTGTTATGTAATAAACTAGAATAGATAATAAATAAATACGTCAAAAAGTTTTTTGTTTAAATCAATTTGTTTAGTAGTTATAAGCATTTCTATCATAACAATCATGCTGTGCCAATACTTTTGTCCAGCATTGTATATATATATATATATATATATATATATATATATAAATATATATACTTCATATACTTATATATATACTACTTTATATATATAAATATATATATATATATATATATATATATATATATATATATATATAAAATAAATATATATATATATATATATACTTCATTTTAAATTCATCTATGGTAAAATTGAGTTTTATATTATTGCATGTTTTTTGCTTACAAACACTAACATTTAATGTTTTTTTTTTAAGTGTAATTTGAATTATTAACTTGTACAGTAATTTTTATATATAATTATGTGTCACAGCTTTCTTTATATTTGATATTGTACTTTTAGTAAACTCTTAATATAACTGCTAATATAAATTTATTTGCATAATAAATATTTTTAGTCAATCTGTATATGTGATAAGTAAATTTATTGAATATTCTTTAAAATATTTTACAGCTCTGCTATGATAACTCGTGCAACAGATGCCAATCAACCATTGGTGGACGCAACTGAAGTTGTTTAAAGCAGCATTTAAAATTTATTACTCATCTCTTTATTATTAACAAATATTTCTTGTTAATACAACCTAATTTTAAAATCTTTATATAAATCCTTTGCACTTGCTATCTTTTTTAATTAGTCCTTTTGTTAAATGTGATTCTATTGATCTTAGTAAAGCCTTCTTAGTCTTAAATCTGAAGTTAAATATTTTTCAGTAAATTTTTTTCTCTGTAGATATTTTATTGGACTATTTGTTATTTTGCTAATTTAATAATTTTCTTGCAGTATCTTGATATACAAATGCAAAGGATTAATACCTAGATTATATGTATTATTATAGATTAGAACATTTATAGTTCTGTATACATTAACATATGTTATAAAAATTATTGATGGAAATTAGAACATAAAATCTGAAGAAAATTTTTAAGATTTTAGGTATGTATAAGTAACATTCTCATTACTTACAGATATTATTGCATATAGCAATATATATAATTTCTGATCATAATTTACAATGTTTTATAGATATTAAGTTGCTGTTAATAATTGATGCCATTGAAATGTGAAGAATATAAAAATGATTCGGTGATACATATAAATATTTATAACTAAACAAAAGAAATGTTGCCATTGAATTTAATGATTTTATAAAGAAATTATGAATTAAAGTTACTATAAGGTAATAAATCTGTTATCATTTTCAAATTAAAAATATTTAATAATGATTAAAATGAAATATCAAAATGAATTTTATTTATATTGTACAAAATATGTTTTAATTACATTTGATGTAAATTTTATAACATTCTCTATTTATATTTGTTAGAGATAGTTATGTTACATAACTAAAAAACTAATACAATTACACACTTTAAAAATATTATTTCACATTAAAAAGAATAAAAACAATTTTAAGGATATTTCTTCCTTTTCTCATATTCGAAAATATTTCATTATAATAATGATTTTTCCATGTATTTTATCTAATGCAGCTAATTATAAAATTAATTAATTAAAAATTAACAAATATATAATTATTAATAAATTAATAAATATAAATATATAATTAAAGATTAGTAAAAAAATTAACTAGTGAGTTTTGAATAAATTTATTTTTTACTTACAACAATAATATTCTTATTAAAATAAGATTAACAATAAAGCTGGTATCTTTTAATATAACGTATACTTTATAACTGACAAATAATACATATACATTACTAGAACAAGTTTATGGTTTATAATTTATATTCTTTATATTGTTTACAGATCTTATTGAAATATAATGTATCATGTAACATCAGTAAGATATATAAAAGTACTGGATAACAGTACTAAATAAAAAAGTATTATTAGTGAATCTTATCTTGCATACAAGATAGTAAGCAGTGATAGTACTGATGACACAATTGTGTAAATTTAGTAAATGGTAATTAAACACTAAAAATTTACATTTACATTAGTAATAATGGTTATGTTCAACTTAATTGTAAGTAAAGAAAATAAGACTAATGTGCAAAGAAATAACTTTAATAGCAAGTATTAACATAAATTTGATTTATTCATTGATTTTGTTGTGTGTATATAAAGTGCATAATAAAGTTATATTGTAATAGAAACATGACAAGTATATTGTAACACAAAATGTATTTGACTGTTATAAAAAGAGATACTTAAGATTTCTTTAAACAATGATAAGAAATAAATGATTGTTATCTTATAAATGAAGATTTTCAATATATAATTACAAAATGAATCTTATAATTCATAACCATATTTTTGTATCCAACTTAATCCATCTACTGATGACGATTTTGGACAATATTCTAAACCTATATATCCATCATATCCTTCTTTTCCTAAAATCGAAAGAACATATTTATAATCTATTTCTCCAGAAGTATCAGGTTCATGTCTATCTGGTACTTGAGCAATTTGTACATGACCTATAATGATAAAAAAATATATAAATTTTACATGTATATAAATATATGTATATATGTATATGTAATTAAGATAAATCATGTACCGATGTATGGTAGAAGTTCCTTGATGTTTTTTGTAATATTGCCACAAATATGTTGTAAGTGAAAGATATCAAGTTGTAATTTTAAATTTGGCTTATTTATCTTCTTTACTACATCTAAACCTATAAAAAATGTCACATTAATGACTCATTCACGTCTTTCATTAAAATTAGTTTTGTATTAAAAGGTTACCTTTCTGGAAACTATTCATATAATAATTTGGTACGGTGATATTATTAATAGGTTCTATAAGGCCTACTATTCCTTCTTTTTCAAATTTTTGCAATGCATATAAAAGATTTTTTACATACACATCATCATTGACAGTTGTTACTTTATTTACTTTGCCTGACATAATATGAATTCTAAAAAAAGATTGTATAAAAAATAAAACGAAAAATTCTTTGTTAGAAAAAACAATCATTAATGATATCAATCAATTTAAGCAATTTCTTTTACCGTTTACAATTTAATGCTTTTGCATATTCTATTGTTAAATCAATGCTTTTTTTAAAGTTTTCTTCTTCTCCAGGTATTGCTGCAAATCCTAACTCTCCTTTTGAAACATCACCTACATATTTTTAATAAAATGAAAGTTATACTTTAATATAAGATTATTTTTCTTGCCATTATTTATATACTGCTTTACATTAGTTGTAATTGTCAAATACATACCTGTAAACACGTTTATAAGAATTTGTTCAACATGTGCATTTTTTTGGGCTTCTGATACATCTTTAATGGAAAAACCAAAAGGAAATCCACTCTCTACTGCTCTAAAACCGGCTTCTTTTGCCAATTTATATCTTTCAATGATAGATGGTGCCTCTGTGAACATAAAGGATAAGTTGGAAGCAAATTTAAGGCTCATATTGCTTATTTTTCTTTTGTAAAGGTTCTGGAAACTCTAACTATAACTACTGATAGAATGACTACTGTTTATTGCTTAATATTTGAGACATTATATAACTTCTTATCTTTTTATCAAAAAACTAATATTCTAACAATGTCTCAAGTCAAGAAATATTTTTTATACATATGTATATATGGTTCAAATTTTGATTAAACAGACCTGTTTATATCTGATGAAAGTCTATTTTTCTGTTTTGTATTATTTCACCAGAAAATTTGTTGTTTTTTATTGGTTAGTCATAATTAATTACTATACTAACTACGCACTAACCTTAATAACACATCATTTAATAAACAGTTAAATTTAAAAAGATGTTATATTTAACTAAGTATAATAAATGAAAAAATAATAAATTATATAAAAATATTTAATCCTAATTAATATTCATTTAGCCTTTTATTCATATTACACAATAATTCGAATTTTAAGTATTATATTCATAACATTTAGAGGAAATTATAAAATACTATTTTATTATAAATCATGTTTTCATTAGAAAAAGCAGTGTAATATTACATACAAATGTATTAATAAGTATGTAGTGTATAAATAAATGGTCAATACTTTTTTATAAATATCCTTCTTGTTTGACATGAAGTTTAATGAAAAAGCAATGTAACATAACACTATAAGCTAACAACATAAGAATTAGTGAATAATTCAATGTTTTATGTATGTATATATGATGCTTTATGTATTATCACTCGTCATCGTCGCGAATACCACCGCCTGGTACTTTTGGTCCTCCTGCACGTTTTGCCATAATAATCTGATTGACTTTAAGTACAGTACATGCAACGCCAACAGCATATTTTAAACCCCATTGTTTTGTTAAGAATAAATCCAAGATTCCAGCTTCCACTGTATCTATAAGACCTGCTTTTTGCTATAAACAAATATAGTTTTCTTTAATATACACTATTTACATGAAATTATTGAAATTTTACAAAAATTTTAAGCAGATACATAACAGAATACATACATCAATGTCAAAACCATAATTCTTTTTGTCTTCCTTATGTGCAGCATAAAGCTTGGATAGAAGTTCAGATGCATGACTTCCACTATTTTCCGCTAAGGTTTTTGGGAAAATTTCCAAAGCTGTTGCAAATTTACGTACTGCGTACTGTTCTAAACCTGGTAAAGTATCTGCATATGTACTGAGTTGTGCGGCAAGTTCAATTTCTGTAGCACCCGCTCCTGGAACAAATCTTCCATCTCTTGTTATTCCTTTAAATGTATTCACTCCATCATCAATAGCCCGTTCAATATCATCCATATAATTTTCCGTGGATCCCCGAATAAGTATAGTACTAACTCGACTATCTTTGCCATTTATTGCAAACTTTACCACTATAGTGTCTCCAACTTCGTCGATATATACTGAATCTGCATACCCTAATTCTTCTTTCGATGGTGGAACCTTAAAGCAAAAATGTTTAGTTAAATCTTTACGATATGTTTAAAAAATAACCATTACAAGAAAATTATTTACCAATTTTGGAAGTGCAGTAGCACCAACAGTTTTACATAATCTCCTAACATCAAATTTGCTAGGTATACGAACAGCCATTATATTATATTTGTTCATGTAGTGTAAAGCCATATCTCCAAACTTTCCTCCTGAAACAATCACAGTAGCTCCACTATCAGCAATTGCTTTTATTTGAGATTCTAATAAAGATTCCTCTCCTCTAGAGAATTTCATCAGTTCATCTGCTGTTTTTATCAATACTGTTCCTTTTGTTTCAGTTTGTATAACATCTATAGCACAAGTATAGACAGCAATTTTGGTATTATCTTTTCTTGTAACGTCTCCTTCAACTTGCCTCTTAAATACCATTCCCTGTACAACCTCAGAACTAGATATACCACTTCCCAGTATTTTACAAACACGTACATTATCCACATTAAAAGTAGATTTTTTTGGTAAAATAGAAACACAAGCTTGTGCAACAAGAGAAGTAAGAGGTTCTTCATTTCCATATTGCTTGCTCATAATAGCTGTTTTAATTCCCAGTTTTATTTGTTTTTCATCTTGATAATCTTTTACTTCATAACAGACTAATGATGGTAATATTTGCAAAGCTTTTTCCAAGGAAGCTTCATATCCTTCAACTATTTCAGATGTAGTAATTCCCTAGTACATAAAATGTTTATACCTTTTTAATATATTTGTAATTTGTAAAATTAGCAAATATAATCAGCAAATAAAATCAGCACTTATAATTTTGAAATTTTACCAAACGAAGTAGTTCTTCTGCAGCTTCAAGAAGTGCTCCAGCAAAAATGATTACAAAGTTGGTACCATCGCCAACTTCTGCTTCTTGCATTTTTGATGCTAGAACTAACAATTTAGCAGCTGGGTGTTCAACTTCCAATTCATTAATAATTGTTGCAGCATCATTTGTGATAAACAATTTCTCTATATGATTAATTATCATTTTATTCATGCCATTTGGACCATAAGCAGTCCTTACAGTTTGTGCAAACTGCTTACATGCTGTTATATTTCCATATACTGCTTCTTCCAAACCTGAGAAATACTGATTAAAGAGAAAATGCATATTAATTACGGTTATGAATATTATATTTAATTACTTAGCTATACTTCAATATTAACCAAAATAAATTAAAAATCAATACTTTTGGTTCTACTTGGTCTTTGGTATTGCTTAAAATTATTACTTAGAAGTTATTAATCACATTTAAAACATAAAAACATTTAGAAGTTCGTCATGTAATGATTCTAAATTTATTCATAAATTTATTATTGAAGTTTACATACAATTATATTAACAATCTATAGGCTATAAACCGATTGTAAATAATATAAAAAATAAATTCAAAAATATCGGAATTTTTTAATTTTTTGAAAATATTACATTTTTAAGCATATTATAAAAACATGTACGTCAAACGAATATAATATGTCTATAAAAGGTAATGTTTGATGGAACATTGTGTCATATTCCAAAGAAGACATTTTCTAAAATAATTTTATATTAGCTTAATAATATACAAATAATTCTTAAAAAGTATTTTATACTTACGCGGGCACCTTCTTTAAGCATTTGGGCCATGCCCGGTGCTTTTGGTACATGCAAAGCCATGATTATTTTTATAAAAATTAGAAGGTGTTTTTAGTTCACGTGCAATTCAGAATTAATACTCTAATTTAACTTTCCGTCAAAAATGATGAAGAATCCAGATCTTTCCATTGAGGTTTCTACTATAACGACATCTCTCAGTGCTAATTCTAATTTTATAACTAGAGAAATTTTAATGTAAGTCAATATCTTTTTAAATCTAGATGTTAGATAAATTATTTTTTAAATAAATAGTCATGATTTATTTAAATTTAAAGAAATATTTGTGTAAAAATTGAAATTATATATGTCATATGAGTTCTAAAGCTCCTATCTATCCAAATATACATCTTTACGAAAACTAGCCTTAAGGGATAGGCTTAAAGTTGGAAACTGATAAAATTTACTAAGCGTAGGAAAAGTATAATAATTTATTTGAAGTATTACTAAGCGTATCGCACTGACGGAGGTAATTATAAAAAATTGGTAATTTGATTTCATAGCTTTCATACTTTTAAATATTGCTATTAAACAATCGAAGAAAGAAATGTTGTGCATTTTAGTACTTTATTTTAGTATTCCATACAAAATTCTGTTGCCTTCGTCTGTTATGGATATGGTGACCACCAATTTGCAACAACAACGGCAAATTACGGAGCAGCTACGACGTGAAGCTGCTTTAAAACGAATCACAGTTAGCAAAGCTGTTGAAGATATCATGAAATACATTACAGAACACGAGCAAGAAGATTATCTTTTGGTTGGTTTTTCATCACAGAAATCGAATCCCTTTCGTGAAAGAAGTTACTGTACCATTTTTTAAACTTGCATGTTTAAAGTAAAATGCGAATCATTTTAATTTTTTCCCTCTAAGTATTCGTATTTGATATGTTTAATTTATTATATGATTAGAATGAAATATCGAGTCTATTTGTATCATCAATATTCAAACATTCATTTAACTATCCTAAGTTGATTCATTTGGGCCATCATTATTATTGTTTCTATGCATATTTTGATATTTATTTCATGTAAACGTTAAACTTTAGAATTATTTATGCATTAATAGTTTATATTTCTAATATATTTGCTAATGCTTTATTATAATTCTATTGGCCTATAAATTATCATGAAATACATACGCACAAAATATTTCTAATATGTATCAATATTATCTGCATATGCATAAGTATATATGCGATACAAAAGTGAAACGTTATTTTGTACAATGTTGATCTTATGAAATGTAATATTTTTTAAATATGAGAACCTGTTACTCTACAAAGTATATTATAGTCTATTTTTCATTCAGTCTACAAAATCAAAGTTGAAATTAAATACTTCAAATGCCTAATGTATGTTTAATGTACTTTTGTACAATTTATTTTGCTAATTACATATGCTTATATAACAATGCACTTGTAAAACTTAAATTGTAATACAAAATAAAAACATGTTATAAGAAATATAAATTCTAGTTTCTATTATGTTATTATTATATATCAACTTTAGTGTTATTTAATGAAATTAACAGTTACTTATTTTTTTAGATAAAAGTATAAAAGTATACCTGATGTTGTGACTTTTGCATCATATTAGCAGAAACATCAGTTGTATGGCTATGTAAAAATTAATTGGAATTTTTAAAAACAATATTAACAGTTTAATATATGTATAAAAATGATAGTAAAATAACATTTACAAAACATCTTTACTTCAAGAAACATTGTGAGCGTAATAACTTTGAAATTTAATATCAGTGGACGCGCAAATATAAGCATAACCTGGAATTTCATACTTTTCACTTTACATGAATTATTATTATCAATAATTGCGTAAAAAGAAAATTTTTCTAACCTGTAATTCTTCAGGTAAGTACTTAAAAAACGGATTTATTCCTTTAAGTAAGTAATATAAAAGATATAATGCTTTATTTATAGATAAGAAATATGTTTTCAATTAATTTGGTAACTTTAGATAGTTATCAGTCAATTCCACTATTAGGAGTAGATGTAACATTTTCAGACTTTCGAGGAAATGAAATTAGACAAGTCCCAGTTATCAGGATATTTGGATCTACTCCTTCTGGTATATTGTAATTTATTAATATATAATATTTATTAATAAATACTTAAATAATAATTATTTATCTTTTATTTTTAATTGTATTAAGGAACAAAAACATGTTTACATATACATGGAGTATTTCCATATATGTACATACCATGTACAATAAATAATAATGTTAATAGTTACATGTACAAATTGGCAGCAGCAATAGATTCTGCAATAAATGTATCTTTGGGATCTGCAATATCTAATACTCAGCATGTTTATAAAATTCAACAAGTTTCTGGAATGTAAGAATATTAAATATATTGCATATTATTAGTACTTATATATATATATGAATTTGATTATATAAAATCTTTTTTCTAGTCCCCTTTACGGATATCATGAAAAGGAACATTTGTTTTTAAAAATTTACTTTTACAATCCAGCTATGATCAAACGAGCAGCTGATTTATTACAAGTATATAGCATTTGTGCTTGTAATTATCTTTTTATATTTATTAAAGAATGCAGAAATAATAGCAAATATTGTTTTTTAGAATGGAGTAATTCTTGGTCAAAGTTTACAACCACATGAAGCACATATACCTTTTATTTTGCAATTTATGATTGATTATAATCTATATGGTATGAGTTTAATAAACTTAAAAGATGTTAAATTTAGACAATGCATACATACAAAATTAGAAGAAAATTCAGAAAATGAGAGTCCATTAAATTTATTTGATTCACAAAAACATCTCCCAGCATTTATTGTTAAACAAAGCACCTGCAAATTAGAAGTAGATGCACAAGCATGTGAAATACTCAATAGACAAGAAATTCAGAATGGTTTGGATTTAAATCCTGGTATTGCAGCCATTTGGAATGAAGAAAAGCATAGAAGAGAAGCAAAAAATTTAGAGAATGTTGAATCACAATTTTTGTATTCTAATACTAGTAGCAGAATTTATGATTTAACAGCGAATGATATTTATCAGGAAGAAAGATTAAGGAAAAAATTGCAGTCTATATCACAGGTATAGTATTAGATTATTTTTAAAATTTTCACATTGAAAAATATAAGTCTAATTCATTTATACTCTTAGATCAGTGAAGATATAACTTCAAAAACATCAAAAATACACAATTATCCTTTAGAAGTGGATGATGAAAATAACTCATTTAGTGCTTCATATGTTCCAAATCATTTTAAATCATTAATGCAAAATAAAGAAACTAAAGATAAAATATTTTTAAATAATAGTTTATTAGAATTTGATAACTTTGAGATAAAAGAAAAATTACCTCAAGATAAAACAATAGAAAATACTATTTGTAAGTAATTATACAATAAGTAGGATTTTCTACTAAACATTTTCTTGTTAAAATTATGTACTAAAATTTTTATTTGTAAACATATACACTTGTACATACATGTACATATATACTTATTTGTTTTAGTGGATTCTGAAGATATGTATTTGGTTGAAATATTGGCTGATTTAAACGAAGAAAATGAAGAAGAGAAAATTATAGATAATGATAGCATGTTAGGTTCTCAATTTTCTATGTTGAATAATGAAATTAAAGTGGATAATGAAGATGATGAAATTGAAGATTTGAACATTACAAGTTTGGATTTGAGCCTTAGTTCGTGGAACTCAGTTATCACTGAAATTGAAAGTAAGATGACAGAAGATAACAAACAAACAAATGATATAACTGAACATAATCCTGAAAGTACTTCTTCAAAAGATGTTCCTCAATATGATGGCCCAAGTGATTTAGTTTTAAAAAATAAAAAGCAATTAATATGGCAGCTTACTAGAAATAAAATAAAGGAGGGAAAAGAAGCATGTACAAAATTGAATAAATTTGCACTACATTTCAATAGTAATATGATATTAAATGAATTAAAATTTATAAATATTCCAATAAATCTTAATCTTTTACAAAATCAGTCAATGACTCCACAAGGAACTATATTTGATATTAAATTATCTAAATATTTTACATTTTGTCAGAAACAATCTCGAGAATTTGAAAGTAAACGTAGGAAAACGTCACAAACTATTGAAAAAAGGTTGTCGTATTATAAAGATATAAATATTTATAAATTAGATCACAAAGATTTAGATGTTTATGATATAGATGAGATCGAATATACATTACATAAATGTAAACATTTTAAAAATTCAATAGATTTTGAAAACAATCCTAATGAATCATATATCATGAATAGTGTTTTAAATAAATTAAACATACCTGCACTTGATGGTAATGCTGATAATAGTTCCAGTGATTCTGAGGTAGATCAGGATACTACCATTAACAAGGAAGAAAAGCGCATTTGTGTTTATAAGTCAAATACAAAATTTAAAAGTGACAAGAGTGTTGTTAATATTTCACTGATAAAACGAAAGCTTGAATTGGAAGATTCTAATTTGCAATCTCCTCATAAGCGACGTAATACCATTAGAAATTATTTACCAAATGAACCATATCATACCCCAACTAAAGCAAAATTGGTACATAGCCCATGTTCTGTCTCAAAAAAATATTCTTCGCTTGATATAAAAATAGTGTCTCCAAAAATAGATAAAAATCTTAAAAATAATGAATCTTGTAGTTCAGAATTTAGTTGTAATACTTTGAAACGAAATAATCAACATTTATTTCATGATAAAATAGATAATTTAGCTTCAGAGGAAAATCAAGGTAAGTAGTATATTATTGTTATAAATCATTTCAAATATATCAAACTATGTTTTAAATAAATTATTTTATATTTTTTGCAGCATTCTTTACACATAATGAAACTTCAAATATTAGCAAAACAAGCTCAATTATTCTTAAACACAAAGACAGGTAAATGTTACAAATATGACTATATTTTTATTTTACAAGAATGTTTTATATAAAATTTGATTTTTAATGTTAGTAGTTCAAGTGTACATGAAGAGTTAATTAATTTTGAAAAAGAAGATAATGTATTAAAAACAAATTTTGAAACACAAATTATTCCTAAAAATAACAAACAGGTTCGTAAAAAATTAAGTTTTATGAATATTAATAATGAAGAAATTAGTTCTGTAAAGGATAATATATATTTCGAAAACTTATCTCTAACAAAAGAAATCATAGATAATATACATAAAAGCAATGATTCCATTAGCATTTCCATAGTAAATTCTAACTGTCATGGAAATTCTATAAAATTACACACAAGAGAGAATGAGAAAGTCAATTATGAATATAATTTACCAAGTACATCCAAAGATAACATCAATTTGTACTTAGACAATACTTCAGACCAAATGTCATTAATACATAAAAATATAGATGAAGATGAAGATGAAGATGAAGAAGACGTTTGTAATATGACATATACACAATACCTTAATGGAAAATTAGAATCAGAATCAAATACCCCAAATTTCATGGCACTAAAAGATATAAGTGGTATAGAAAATAAGTTTATTACTATTACAAGTAAATTTAATTCACCAAGCAGAGAAAGAATCGTAAACTCTATGAAGATGTATGATATTTTAGAATCAAAATTCAATTCATTATTTTTCAGCAACAAAATTGATTTGATAAAATTTAAGCAAAGAAAAAAATTAAGTAATAATGATATTTACAAAGTAATTCCATTTAAATGTAGTTTAGATAGAGTTACGGGTATTAAACTCTGGCGTCGAGTGCGAATAAATGAATTTTATCCTTCTGGATCAAGTATAAAGTCTTGCAATATAAAGAGAGTTCTTGCAGGATACAATGCGTTAATAATTCATCCTCTTATTCAGCCACCAACATCGAAAAATGTTAAAACTTGGCTACAAGCTAAAAAGCATTTATCGAAGAAGAACAATAATCATGAAGTAAAAGATAATATTGATGTTCCAAGAGATATAAAAGAAAGTAATATTCTGAACAATATGAAATCACAGTGTTCTGGCAGTTCAGAGCATTCAAGCAAATCTAATAATAGTTTTAATTCTTCTTTACAAAAAATGCTTGAAAATCCATTACTTTACAAGAATAATGATACATCACAATATCTAGGTATTTCATATGGACAAATTGAATATACCGTAAAAGGCCATAGTAATAATATTGAAAACGAAAATCGTCAAAATGCCAAAGGCCTAACTGTGGTAATGCTATCATATCAAATGCAATTATAAGGTAATATCATCATATCAGACGTTATTAAAATTTTCTTTAACTATTGCAGCATCAATATCTGATAATATTAGCAGTAGAAATACACGTTATTACACGTGATAAATTTCTCCCTGATCCAAACCATGATCCAATTGGAGCAATATTCTATGCTATTCATAATGATGTTCCATTATCTTCAAAAACTGAACAAATAGAGCATGGTATGGTATTAGAATTAGTGTATTTCTTTTTTAATTATTTTTTATAATCACAAATAAAACTAACTATAATACTATTTTAGGTGCTATTCTTGTAAGTTCATTGACCCAAAATACGAAAGTAAAAAATATACATTCAGCTAATACATGTACTACATCATATGTATCAACTGAAGAGGATTTACTAAATAGTCTTATAACATTAGTTAGACATTGTGATCCAGATATTTTAATTGGTTGGGAGATTGAGTCTCTTTCATGGGGATATATCTTTCATAGAGCTTCTCATATTGGTCTAAAAGATTTTATGTGGCAAATTTCAAGAATTCCAACTGCCCCTCCAATATCTAAAGGACAAGCATCTGATAAAGATAATTTCAATGATGCAAAAATCTCAGGTCGAATTATTCTTGATGTTTGGAGAATAATGAGACATGAAATAGCATTATTAAATTATACATTTGAGAACGTTATGTATCATGTAATGCGTGAAAGAGTGTCATGTCCTACTTTTCAGATTTTAACTAATTGGTGGAACCATAAAAGTGTAACAATACGATGGAGAGTTATTACTCATTATGTCATACGAATTGTAGGTACATTGAGAATATTAATCCATCTGGATATTATTGGTTTGTATCAGTCATTACCTTTTCATTCTATTTTATAATGTAATGTTCTGTTTCTTATATAATATCTCAACAATATCTTAGGTCGAACTTGTGAACATGCACGACTTTTCGGAATACAATTTTATGAAGTTTTTTCAAGAGGTTCTCAGTTTCGAGTTGAATCAATGATGTTGAGGCTTGCAAAACCTTTGAATTATATTTCAGTTTCACCCTCTATACAACAAAGAGCCCAAATGCGCGCACCTGAATCTCTACCACTTATTATGGAACCACAGTCCACATTATACACTGATCCATTGATTGTCCTGGATTTTCAAAGTTTATATCCAAGCATTATTATTGCTTATAACTATTGCTTCTCTACATGTTTAGGTCGTGTAGAGCACATTGGCCAGTAAGTATAATATCAATATTCCTAAAGAGTAGTATTAAAATATAATACCATTTTTATTTCTTCTAGTTATGAACCATATGAGTTTGGTGCAACTACATTAAAAATAAAAAAAGATACTGCTAAAAAATTATTTGGAAAAATAAATTTTGCACCCTGTGGTGTAGCCTTTGTAAAACCAGAAATAAGAACGGGAATATTACCGCGTATGCTTACAGAAATTTTAAATACTCGATTAATGGTAAAAAAGTCTATGAAACTTCATGGGAATGAAAATCAAGCATTACAACGTATTCTTCATTCACAACAATTAGGGCTTAAGTTAATTGCAAATGTTACTTATGGTTATACAGCTGCTAATTTTAGTGGCAGAATGCCTTGTATTGAAGTATGTCAGACGTATATCACATAATATTTTTATGAATTTTTTGCAAAATTAATTATAATTATTATTAATTAAGATAGGGGACAGTGTTGTTAGTAAAGGAAGGGAAACATTAGAACGAGCAATTAAAATAGTAGAATCTACACCTAAATGGGGAGCTGAAGTTGTTTATGGTGATACAGATTCATTATTTATTCTTTTACGTAGAAAATCAAGAGAAGAGGCATTTGCAATAGGAGCTGAAATTGCTGATACTGTTACTGCAGCTAATCCTCCTCCTGTAAAACTTAAATTTGAGAAAGTTTTGCAACCATCAATATTACAAGTAAGGTTTTATTAATATTATTAATAAATAATATATTAATAATAAAAATAAATAACAATAAATTAATTAATTAATTAATATGTATAACATTCTACAATATTTTTTCATATTCAGACTAAAAAAAGATACTGTGGTTATATGTATGAGTCTCCAGAGCAGAAAGAACCTGAATATTTAGCAAAAGGGATTGAAACTGTTCGTAGAGATGGTTGTCCAGCTGTAACTAAGGTAAGTAAATGAAATAAAATAAGATAAATAAATGAAGAAATGATAATATGAAAATATCAATATTAAATTTTGATTAATTAAATTATTATTTTATTATTAATTATTAAACATTTTAGAATTAAATTAAATCTTTAATTTTAGATACTTGAAAAAACATTGAAAATCCTATTTGATACAAAGGATCTCTCTTTAGTAAAACGATATGTTACTAGACAATTTGATAAAATTTTACGTAAAAGAATATCAATTGAAGATTTAACATTTGCAAAGGAATTTCGTGGCTTGAATGGTTACAAAATCAGTGCTTGTGTACCTGCATTGGAGTTAACACGAAGATTGATGCGCAAAGATCCACGGGCGATACCTCGTACTGGCGAAAGAGTACGATATATTATAGTGGCTGGAGCCCCAAATCAACCACTAATTCAATGTGTACGAACTCCAACAGAAGTAATTTTAGATGAAAGTTTAAGTCCAAATTCGATATACTACATAACAAAAGTTATTATACCACCACTTAATCGGTGTTTAAATTTAGTCAGCGTTGATGCTAATACATGGTACAATGAATATTATATAATACGCTTTTATGCTATGTCTATTTGTAATATTTGTTCTGAAATATTACCTTTTAACTTTCCTCTATCATTAGGTATACAGAAATGATCCATCGCCAAACACCTGATAAAATAGTTAATTTATGTGCGAACAATCAAAAGCTAACTATTCGACAATTTTTTAGTACTGTTGTATGTGCTGTTTGTGAAAATCAAACGCAAAAAGATATTTGTATAAATTGCATGGCAAAGCCAAGTCAAACAATTACTATTCTACATGAAAAGTTAAGATGGTTAGAACGTACTCATCACGAACTTACTATGGTACATATAATTTTTATCTCTTATTTTTTTGTATAGATATAAAGGGCATTGATATAAAAATGTTTATTTTTTTCAGATATGTCAGTCTTGTACTGGCTACTTGGATGATCCGAAATGTGAATCTTTAGATTGCCCGGTTTTATATCGATTGATGCAAGCTCGAAGAGATCTCGTTCAAATACCTTATTTAAATAATATTATTCGTAATATGTAATGGTATTTTCTATATAAAAAGAAAAATCATGAAATAGTGATTTTTATCCAATACATTATATCTTCATATTTTTATAAAAGAGATTACAAATTAAATACCATTTTTTAAATATTATAATCATATTGTATGTTAATTATTATAATATATTGAAAAATAATAAGAGTAAAAATATGTAATCTGTACCCAAATATTTGTAAAAAATTAAATTGAATATTTGAATAGTTTACCTATTGCGTTACCAGAGAGCGCAGCATCTAGATAAATATCGTTATACGTGCAACTGGAGTTATATCGTGCTTATGTGTATATATATTCAATGGTTTGTAATTTCTTCTAAATGAAAGTGTGTGTAGTGCATATTTTGTTAATAATAAATAATAATTAGTAATTTGAATTAAATAAAGTTTCATTTATCAATTTTTTAACAGATATACGAATATAGAATTTATACGGCTATTGTAATGTGAATCTTTATTAAAAGTTTGGTGTAGTATCACATTAATTATATCGAGTTTCCCCGCGTAGTATTATTTTGAAAATAAGCTGGTTGTGATCGAACAATAACCTGTCTAAATTTAAAAATTTGTTATTTCTTTATGTACTCTTGCCTGTATTGTGCGGAGAAGGATATTAATCGGGTTATTGAAATGGAAGTTTCATTTATATTATCATGAATTAATATCACGATTTCTCATTTTGTTGATCGTTTTCATTGTAAGAATGACTTATATGTACATTGTACATACGTAATAAAAGTGTTTTCCAAATATGTATTTATAAAGAAAGTTCATATGATACTTTTAATTTTGATGTATATTTTATCTACATGTATGCATCTGAAGTTGCGTCTTTAGAAAATAATTTAATTTGTACGTATTGCACTGGTTTTATTTTACATATCACTTATTTGCTACAACAATGACAATGACAATTAAAAATTTACCGTTTTTGACTTACTGATGTAAGAAGAATGATTCCTACTTATATAAAATATTCAAATTTATTTTTTTAAGTACATCATTATATAGTCAATAAACAATATATTTATTATATTTGTTCAATAGACATTTATTGTGTTAAATATATTACAGTTATATACACTTTTTGTATTAGTTATATAAAAAATATCATATATTAATCTCTTATGTGATACATTTTAAATTTGTTTATTAAATTTTATAGTGAACACCATGTCAAAGCGCAATAAACCATCTAAACATAGAATTTGCTGCTTCTGTAGATTATCAGAGAATAATGAATTGGAATTTGGAAAATTTTATGAAGATGGTGAAATTGTTACACATTATTATTGTTTGGTACATGATTTTATAAATATATTTTAAACAGTTTTAATATCATAATACATATTTAATATTTCATCACAATATCCTCTTATAGCTTTTATCATCAAACATGCAACAGAGAGGAAAGGATGATGAAGGTATTTTAGGATTTTTGAAAACAGATATAAAGAAGGAAATTAGCAGGGGCAAAAGATTGGTAGGTATTCATATATAAACAAAAAAAGGAAATATATATTTGAAAATTATAATATGATTTTAATTTAAAGGTATGTTCATACTGCAAAAAAGCTGGTGCCACTTTGGGATGTTGTAATGTAAAATGTAAAAAAATATTTCATTATCCTTGTGGACTAAGGGCTGGAACCCTAAATCAATTTTTTGATGAATTTAGGTACATTATGTTTATATTGACTTTATAATTTTGGCCTTTTTAAAAATAATGAATATATTATATTTTAGATCATATTGTATAAAGCATAGACCAAAACAGAAAATAGATGCTCGAGTCAAAATTGAATTGTCAAAAACCAATAAAGTAGTATGTTGTATATGTTATGATGAAGTAGATCCTTATGATACAGTTGGTACAATGTGGGCTCCATGTTGCAAAAAAAATGCATGGTTTCATAGAAAATGTGTTCAGGTAAAATAACAGTTTATTTAAAAATATTTGAATTTTTAAGTATATAGAAATATATATTAGTTTCTGCAAAAATTGTTTTAGCAACTGGCTATGAGTGCTGGTTATTTTTTTAAGTGTCCTTTATGCAACAATAAAAATTCATTTCAAAAGGCAATGTCAGAATTTGGTATTTTTATTCCAAGTCAGTAAGTAAAAGATAAAGTTTGTTTGTATACTTTATAATAAAATGCCAAATCAGAAGTGTTTTTCATTTTAATGTTTTTGCTTTAGAGATGCTTCTTGGGAACTCGTACCCAACGCATTTGAAGAACTTTTATATAGACACGATCAATGTAATGCTCCAATATGCTTATGTCCTAAAGGTAGAAAATATACAAGTTTTAACGCGTAAGTAAAGACAAATTTTATTTATTATATATTAATATGATTAAAGATTTTAATTTCTCATTTTTTATATGTTGCAATTGTGATTTGGCAGGAAATGGGAATTAGCTCTTTGTCGAACTTGTGGTTCACAAGGGACTCACATGGCTTGTGGACAGCTTAAATGGGCTAATCCTGTTTGGGAATGTAGAGAGTGTATTTCTATTCTAGGTAAACAATTAAGAACTTTTTAACTAAAGCTTTTGAAGAAATATATATAAATAAATATAATAACCTTTTATCTAATCTTGATTTATTCTTTTACATAGGCAAATCTAAAGTGACTGCTAGTTCAAGTACAACAAAAAATACATTACAGTATGTATTAGTCTGTTTCTAGGTATTAAATTTAAGTATTACTACTTAATAAATATATGAATTATTAGTATATTATTTATAAATTTAAATTATTACATATATTATATTTAGTATATATATAATATATATTATTACATATATAATTATTTCTCCAGGAATGTTTCTGATTTTGAAGATTCTGACAGTGATATTTCTGTTGGTAAAGACTCACCTATACCATTTGCATCAAGTTCACCACTTATAAATTCTGCATCACAATCACTAATAGTTAAAGAACGTCCTGGTCCTCGAAGTTTTAAATTAAGACAGCTTAAACTAATTGAAGAAATGCAAAAGTTAGTATTTAAATAATATAAGGTATTAAAAGCATAAATTTCTAAGTACATTAAACTTAATATTAAAAACTATTTTAATATTCAATAGCAATAATAAGTATCGAACCAGTGCAAATATAAATACCATGTTGGATCCAACGAATGTGGAAAGATACAGCCTGCAGTCTACAAGTACTAAGGAAAGTTTTATGAGTGTGTCAAGTTCAGTAACAGCCTCAATGTTACGTAATTATGAAGATAGTTCCAATTCTTCAATTTGGCATTCCAAATCACAACTGGACAAACAAGTTGATATTATTACACTCGATAGCGATGATGACATTATAGAGGCAAATATTAAAACTTATAAACACGAATTAACTGAGAATATAAATTATTTCAATATTAAAAATATAAATTAAATGATCATTTATAAAATACAATTTACACAGATGTTCGTATATATTTTACAGGCCAGTAATTTTATTTCATTAAATAACGTGTTTATTGAAGCTAATGAAAGTGAAAATTGTTTATCTTCATTTAAAAGAAATAAAGTCGAATCTAATAAAAATAATACTATATACGATTCTAGTCTATTAAAAATAGAAAAATTATTACAAGAAAACAATCAAAATCAAACAGATACTAATGATTCCTTGATAAGTAATTTAAATGTAACTGAATTTGATAATTTAAAGAAATTCAGTCCACAGAATAAAACAAATTTTAACATTTTGGATAATATAATACAATTAAACGATAAAAATGAACACAATTGTACTGATTTTACTTCAAATATCAAAATTACAAATGTAGTTTCATTGGCACCCAAAGAATTTGAGAATCTATCATCTATTGAACTAGAACAAAAGATCAATAATCCAACAACACAAAATAGGGATGGATTGATAAGTAATAATTCACTGCTACAACCTTCATGTTATCACAGTAATATTTTAAAATTAAATTTAAAAAGAAAACGTGATAAAAGTATATCGTTCCCAATTGCTTCATGCATAAGTGAACCTAAAAAGTTGCGGGAAACTAATAGTGTAATGGAAGAAACATCACGAGCATCACACATACCTTTACATACTTTTACGTATGCTACATCCAATAAAAATAATCTAAAAATTAGTAATCATAATGAGGATAGCACTTCTATAGATGAATTTCATTTACAAAACAAAAAACAACATATTCAAATTAAACAAAATTGTAATAAGAATCAAGATATTCCACATACGTCTAGTGCAAAATGTTCATTAAAAATGAATGCATCAAATAATATATTCATTAATAATTCTGATACAAACAAAGAAAGATTTCACATGTCTGTAGATACTGTAAATGAAACGAATAAAATATCTAAAAATATTAAAGTTAATAATAACATAAAAGATGTAAGTAAAATATCTTTTAAATTGTATACTTTCTATAAAAGAGTTGTATAATAAATAACTATGTCTATATATTGTACAATATATTTCATATTAACATTATTTACTAAAGAATATTTTTATTTAAAAATAGTTTGAAAGAGAAAATGTATAAATTCTTTAAATTGTTTTATTGAATGTATCGTTTGTAATATTAACAGTGTGATGAGGATGGAGGTATCAGCCCTGTTATTGAATCAAGTAACAGAAGTTTTACAAATGATACAAGAATTAATTGCATTGAAAAACCTATCACATTAGACCATTCAAAACCAAAAAGATCACAAATAGCCGAACAATGGAAACCTCAGAACGATGTTGAAATGTAAGCATTATATATCTCTATTAATATTTTTACATTATAACAATTTACCGAAATTTAATTTTACATATTTATACTTCTAAATGGATAAAATGTTTGGTAAGTAATATCATTGCACTTATATATAAGATATTATGATATTTTATGAATTATAGGCTTATTCTAAAACAACACAGGACATCAAATAATAAATTTCACAATATGTATTGGCAAGGGAAAAGTGAATCCACGGACAGTAATTATTCTCAATTAATACCAGAATATGTGTGTTTACGTGATCTTAAGTTTCGTGTATCTAATATAAATAATCTGCAGGTGAATATATTTGAATTAGTATCTGTCTATTATCATTAAAAATATATAGGAACTTTATAGATTACCTATGTGATTATAATTCTTTTTACATAGATGATCTTATATGATAAATATTCTGTAAATATTAATATGGAATGTGTAACTACTACAAGGAAGAACGCTACATTTGATGTACCAATAAAAAAGATTGCTCCACAATGTATTTTTAAAACGCAAAATGATACTTTCCTAAATGTTAGATCTGGAAATATTTATAGCAATAAAGACAAAAACACAAGCATATTTGTTAATGAATACTCAGAACATGATCAAGATGATATAAAGGAAAATCTGGATCCAGTAATAACAATTCCTTGCAAAAATACAAAAGATGATTTTCTAATTAATGCAACATTAGTTACAAATAATCCAAATGTTTTTACAAATAACAATAATCAAAGTGAGAATAAAACAGTTGAGCATAACGATGGAGGACGAAATCATGAAACTATTAGATTAAGTGACGAAACTGAAAACAACTTCGATGCCATTACAAGTTGTAACCATAATTATGGTAGAAGTATTAATGATGTAGAACAAAATATTCAAAATTTAAACTTTGATGATATTATAAACAGAACATATGAAATACATAATATGAAAAAAGGTTTGAAAACAAATTTTAAAGTAAGTATTGATTTAAAAAAAATCAAATGTTTTATCGATGATAATCCAGATTTGTTCTCAAGATATAAAAAAGAGGATAGTAAAAGGTGCATTCAACAAGTAAATTTTTGAAAAGAACAAAATAATATACAAACAAATTTTAACTCACCAGAACATGTAAAAAATTCAAGCATAGATGAATCAAAACATGATGAAAATTTTACAGTATCTACATCTAAATATGTAATAAAAGAATTGACAATTCACAACACTGAAACTGAAAAAGATTGAAGATTTCATTACTGAAATGAAATCGTTACAATAAACAATACATATTGGTATTTTGTCCAATAGTTAGAAATGTAATTTAAAAAGTACTAGTAAGAAATTGTTTAAAATAATATATTTTTGATGTTATAATATAAATATGTACATAGAAAACTCGTATTTTAAAACTTAAAAAGGTATTTATTTACAAAATGTTAAAAGCACATTCATACATGGTACATTCATTAATAATATAATTTCATAAAATAAATATATCACTTTTGTATGCAATATTTAAAAATTTAAGGATAATACAAGAATAATTTGTAAATTTTGTAAAATTACATATGTACGTACATATAAATACTCGTACATACAAAATGTATCAGAGTGGGTAATATGTGTAACTGGACAGAAGATGAGTTTATAAACAAAGACAAATTGAAAAAAAGGATAACATCTTTTCATTTCAGATTTTTTTCTACAAAAAGTCGAGTTTGAAAATTTAGACTATTCAGCTCATTCCTAATCGAATTGATTGTGTCTGTCAATGACTATTATTTCAAATTTGAAGTACCGAAAAAGAAGCTTCAAACGAAAAGTTTTATTCTACACTTTTGATTTACCTTTATTTGTAGAATACCCGAACAGAATTTATTTACAGAATAATTTGTAGAATAACTTCTTACCCGCTTGTACCACCCTTATTCAATTGAAAGTTAGCTATGTGCATACGTAATAAAAAAATTTTCAAATATGATTTTTTTCAAAATAAAATCTCAACCAAAAATCTTCATCTTTCTCGACTTACTTTTGTATATAAAATAACTTTTTGCCTGATTACCATCTCTCCTGATATTCTACAAGATGTTAAAAATATACATATTTGAAAAAATACTATTGTTTTGTTTCAATTGTGAATTAAAAGTACTGTACATTTATGCTGGTAAATACATTTCAATTCTGTATACAATACATTACTCTAACTTCTAATGTATTTGTAATAAGTATTATTTATATTTATAAATTTATAATATTTAAGTACCTTTTATAATTAAATTTTATAGTTTATTTATGAAATGTTTTCAAAACCTAAATAGCATATTTCTCCTTTATTATTCCTAGTTGTATATGTGTTTTACTATATTTCAAATCATTTTAAAATTTGTTATAGTTTATTTTGTTTTATGTAATATAACAGACAATTTTTTCCAACAGTTTGTTTACATTCATCTACAGTTTAACTATAAATAAGAATACATAAAATTAAGTAAAATTTAGTTAAATAGAGGTTTAAGCAACATAAACAATATAATAAATTTTAGATACAATTACAACAATTGTAAGCAAATACAATGATAAATGAAATAATGATAAAATGAACTTGATTATTTCAAATTTAAAATAGTATTAGGTCGTTCGAATAGATTTTTTCGTTTTATAAGGAAGTAATGGATGCACAACATTTTCCGTTTTATATTATTTTATCGAATTACGTATGATCCATTTTGTTATATCAAAATAAAAATCACAACGTTCGACAGATTAGGTTTCATGTTTGTATAAAGATGCGTCGTTGTAAAAGATGTGTCTGTAAAAGAAAGACACTTTTCAGACAACCTAATACAAATATCAATTCATATTATATTGAATATAGAATGTTATTGAATATACAATGTTACATGTAGAAAACCTGTTGTTTAAAGAAATTTTTATTGTAATAATTGTTTCATTTTTTTATACATATTAGATTACTTTAATAGCTACGGCCGAAAAGTGTATAAAACTGCGGTTTGTTCTGACAATCGGGGTGGATACATGTTTGTTTATCAAAAGATGCTGATGAAGGTGGTTGTTCAAATGGTATGCACAAACTTTTTGCACCCATTGATAATGTTCCAATTTCTCCTCCCGTATCCTCTCTATGAAAAGAAATAAAATGTATCTACTTTATATTCTACAGACAAATTTCAATCAAAGAAAAGATCTTAACCATATTTACCGTGCACTGTCGCGTTTAATTTTATCTTCACAAGATGATTCTCCACAAAATGGTGATAATAATATGTTTTTTTCATTGAGATAAGAACAAAATTCATTCCAATTATCCGCACGCTTAATATGGTCGTTTAAGTTTTTTTTTGCTCTGTTAGGGAAAAAATCCATTTATAAAATAATAGTATTATATAATAATATTGTATATTATATAAAGATCTTATTTTCTAATAGCTTACTTGGAAAGCATATCTGCTTGTATATTAGTCAGTAATGTATGCAAAGCTGTGACTACGTCAGGTCTTTTTGCAAATACTCTTTCAGAATTATCCCTACGTACAAAAGTGACCTGATTTTTGTTTAAATCTTTAGGACCTACTTCAATTCTTACAGGTACACCTTTTAATTCCCAATGATTAAATTTCCAACCTGGAGTGCGATTACTCCGATAATCTGCTTTAACTCTAAGCGAATCTTTCGAAAGTTCACCCAATAATTTATTACATTCAGAGAACAATAATTCTCTTTGTTGAGGCGTTGTACTTGCTGTAATACCGCAAGGAACTATAATGGCTTGAATACAAGCTACATTTGGTGGTAATACTAAACCTTTATCATCTCCATGGACCTACAAATGAAGTATGAAATTATTTCCCTAAAAATTATTCTTCTACTAAAGCAAAGATACATGTACCATTATCATAACTCCAATCGTGCGAGTCGTTAAGCCCCATGAATTTTGATAGACAAATGTTTTTTCATTCCCTTCTACGGCATTCTCTACTTGAATATTAAACATTTTAGAAAAATTTTGTCCGAGATGATGACTTGTCGCTCCTTGTATTGCGCGGCCACTTGTTGAAATAAAAGCTTCAACGGTGGTAGTGTAGTCACCACCAGCAAATTTCTCTTTTTCCGTTTTACGGCCTTTAACAACAGGTATTGCTAACAAGTCTTCATACACTCTTGCATATAGATCTAAAATGATCATGACTTCTTCATCAGCCTCAGCTTTAGTAGCAAAAGCAGAATGACCTTCTTGCCACAAAAATTCTCTTGTACGTAAGAAAGGTTTAGGATCTTTAAATTCCCATCTCTGTGATAAAGGAACATTTGATTACGATAACATTTTAAATAAAAAAATAATTATTTTATTCGTAATAACGAATAATTTACATATGTATTTGATACTTACTACAACATTATTCCATTGATTAAGTTTTAAAGGAAGTTCAGTATCAGATTTTAACCATTTGGCATAAGCAGGATACATTACAGTCTCTGATGTTGGTCTTATAGCAATAGGTTCTGCTAAGTCTGATTCTCCACATTTTGTTACCCATGCAACTTCAGGAGCAAAATCTGCTATGTGCTTTTTTTCTTTTTCTAATACTGTTCGTGTAACGAACATAGGAAAATAACATTCTTGTACACCCATTTGTGTTATTTCTTTGTCAATGTATTCTTTTATCATTTTCCACACAGCAAAACTCCATGGGCGGTAAACATAACAACCGGATACATCGTAATATTCAATCATACCACTTTTAGTAATAATTTGAGAATACCAATCAAAGAAATTTTCTTCTTTTCTTGCCTCTAATCCTAATCTTGTTTTACCTATATCTACATCTTTCATGCTTTCATTTTTACTTATTTCTTTATTAAATGTATTCTGTTTTTCGTGTTTAGAAACATCTTTTTTCTTTTTAGATATATCAGATATTGATTTCCATTCTTGTCCTGTTAATGCCTTATAATTATTTTTCAAATCTAATAGAATTTTTATTTCTTGGTCAATAATACTTTTATCTATTTTAATTTCCTTTAATTTTTTTACTTTATCTCCTTGTTTTTGTATACTTTCTGATATTTTGTCAGCAGAATTTTCGTCTTTATTCGTTACATCAGTTGTTCGAATAGTAGATGGTTTCCAATCCTGACCAGTAACAGACTTGTAATCTGACTTCAAACTCAAAAGTTTTTTTACCTCTTCATCGATAACACTTTTTTCTGCTTTCGAACTTTTTAATTGTCTTACTTTATCTCCTTGTTTTTGTATACTTTCTGATATTTTGTCAGCAGAATTTTCGTCTTTATTCGTTACATCAGTTGTTCGAATAGCAGATGGTTTCCAATCTTGACCAGTAACAGATTTGTAATCCGACTTCAAAGCCAAAAGTTTTTTTACCTCTTCATCGATAACACCTTTTTCTGCTTTCGAACTTTTTAATTGTCTTACTTTATCTCCTTGTTTTTGTATACTTTCTGATATTTTGTCAGCAGAATTTTCGTCTTTATTCGTTACATCAGTTGTTCGAATAGCAGATGGTTTCCAATCTTGACCAGTAACAGATTTGTAATCCGACTTCAAAGCCAAAAGTTTTTTTACCTCTTCATCGATAACACCTTTTTCTGCTTCCGAACTTTTTAAGTGTCTTACTTTATCTCCTTGTTTTTGAATTTCATTATATAATCTTACAGCATGCGATTCTGTTAATATATCTTTTGTTATATTTTGATTTTGTATTCCAGTCCACTCATTACCAGTTTTATTTTTATATTCTGTTTTTAAATTCGAAAGTCGTTGCATTTCTTGATTTATCTTCAATTGTAATTCTTTTATTCTGCTTTCTTGTTGTACAATATTTTCAGACAATGTATTTTCATCAGATATCATTTGCGATTTATTTAAAGTTGTACCTGGTGTCCCAATTTCTTCTAATTGTACAACAATTTTTTTGTTCGCATCTAATGTTTGTTTCTAAAATAATAACAATAAGAAAAAGAATGTAAATAATGTAAATCGTATTACATGTACATTATTAACTTACAATTGTAGAAACAAAATGATACATACATTTTTTTGAGAACTTTCTTTAACAGATGCTGGTGTACTACCAGTAGGTATGGATTTTGTTATATTTGTAGTATGGCCATCTGGAATATGAAATAATATTAAAGGCTGTTCTCTAGAAGAAAATGGGCTAACAGGAGCATAAGATACATCGCATCTAAAAAATCCTTTTCTTTGTAATTGAATTATTTCTCCTTTTTCCACATGTTTTAATGCTACTTCTCCAAGCATTTGTATCTCTGTCTGAAATATTTACTACATATATTTTTGTTCTGTTTCTTAAATTTATAATTAGTAAAAATGATAAAAACTCACTCTTGTATTTTTTGCAATGAAATCTTTGTAATCATCATCCTTTCCCAATATTGACTTACTTATAATATGATCAAAATAAACAGCGTAGCATGGAATTAGACTAACTTTACTAACATCATGATTTTTATCAGATGGTATCGATAACCATGTAATTTTTAATGTATTTTTATAATCTTTGTTTTCTAAATTTAATTGTGCTACAACTCGTTTAATAACATCATTCTCTTTTTCAATTTTTTTTATTAAAATGTTACCCCAATTAATGAAGGTAGCATTTTGACCTTCAGCTAGCAAATTTGCATCATCTCTTTCTATATATACCTGTGATCCTACCAATACTTCTTTAGTGCCTTTTGATATATCTTTTGGATGATTTTGAACGGTTAACCATTCTTCCTTCGCATCATCTATATGCACTGGTACAATTTTATTATATTCCAAAGCGGTATATCTAAAAATCGATATTATATGAATTAGCTTTATGAATATTTTTTTATAAAAATATTTTTTGTGTAGTATACCTAGTAGCAACTGGATCAATAACTTTTTTGTTAAATGCCCATATTTTATCCCATTCCATGAAAACGACAGATTTTGAACTACCTTGAGCAATAATAAACTGTTTCAATCCTTCAACAGTCATCCCTCTTCTCAGAATACCCCTTACTGTTGGAAAGCGTGGATCATCCCAACCATCAACTAAACCTTGATCAACGAACCAAGTTAATTTTCTTTTTGACAAAACTGTGTGCGTCATATTCAAACGTGAATATTCCCATATATAAGGACGTCTCAATCCTAGGGCATCAATTATCCAATAAAATTGAACGTCTCTGTCATGATATTCTGTTGTACGTAAAGTATGAGTAACGTTTTCGACAGCATCAACAATAGGACAAGCAAAATCATATATTGGGTAAACCCTATATGAAAAATTGTTACTGAATTAAATATACAAAAAATGAAGCATTTGTTAAGTTCTTTAGATTTTTAATATCCATACATACTTATATTTTGTTCCAGTACGAGGATGTGGTTCTGGTTTGCATCTATAAATTGTTGGATCTCGTAAACATCCATTGGTAGATTGATAATCAATCTTTGCTCTAACACAACATTCTTGACCTTTAACTGTACCTTGCTGCATCTCATTCCATAATTCAAGATTCTGTTCAATAGCTAAGGATATGAATATATTGATGTTCTTAATAACTTTTTTCCTTTAGATTATTTTGAAAACATTGTTATTTTTATTTTTATTTTTAATGTTTTATACTTACAATTATTTCTGTTTGACGACATCAATTTCTGATCACGCTGTTCTTTCATTATATCAGCTGGTGTATTATCTACATATGCCTTACCATCTTTTATCAGTTTAGTACAATACTCCAACATTAAATCAAAGTAATCAGAAGAATGGGTAAATCGATCTGGTTTAATTTGAAGTAACTCTAAATCTTCTAGAATAGCTTTTTCAAACTCTACATTCTCTTTTGCAGGATTTGTATCGTCGAATCTCATAATGAATTGTCCTTGAAATGTTTGTGCATAATATTGATTTAACAAGGCAGCCTTAGCATGACCAATATGTAAATAGCCACTTGCTTCTGGTGGGAAACGTACTATGACCTATTATAAGAATAAATAAATTTATACAGATTTATGTACCTTATAAAATAAAGCTTGTTATAAATATAAATTACTTACTTTACCCATTTCTGCTCCAGGCAAATCAATAAATTTACCTTCTTGCTTTCTTTGCCCTGTTTTTTTATTAATAGTTTTCTCAGATTGTACATTATTATGAAGAGATAATTTAGCATTCTTTTTAACTAAAAGTAATGCTTTTGTCACAGCTGATAATGAAAGCATCTGTTTATACCATCTGGTTATATTAATAAATTTTTTTTCGAACTGAGTCAAAAATTTCTTATCTACAAGAGTACAAAATACATGGATGTCAGCAATTGTTAATTTTTTGGAGACCAACCAAGTGTTTGTCATTAATATGTTATCTAAATAAGAGAGTGCATCTTCCTTTAATGGATAAAATTCAAGAGGTCCGATTGCAAATGATAACCAATGATCAACTTCAGTCTTTTCACGAGGATTGACACCACCTAAATTAAACATATAACAAAAGTAAGTAAAAAAATAAAATCTATTTATATATTATAAAAGAAATAATACATATATGATATAGACTTACCATAAAGATCTGTACATGTAGTTCTAGCAAAATAGCGACTAACATCACTGCTTCTTTTTCCCAATACTTTATTTTGACTATCAGTTAGTTGTATATTTCCATCATCCTTCCAATCATTGCACCAAACTATTTCAATTTTTTCTTTATTTTGCGAATTGATTACCTCTAATACTATCAATGCATCTATATACATTACAAAACATCAATTGTCAAATTAACACAATTTTATTTTTAAAAAATACATAATAGTATTAGTTTATTAAACACTACACTAGGAAGATATTTTCTAACATTAAGTTAGATATTATCAAATAAAACACACTTTTTCACTAATATTATTTAAAAATAAAGAAAAAATAAGGCTTCATTTAGCGAACATTTTTGACATCTGTTTTCTACATTATTTTTTATGTATGTAGTTGAACTTACTAGATTTAACAAAATTATGTTGTAGAACATACCTGTTGGAGGATTTTTAGAATCAACTATAACTTTATAAGTCATTTTTATATGTGGAAATTATGCTTTAATAGAAATTACATTCATAAATATATCCACTTAGGTTAGAACCTCTCCACGTGTGCAATGGTGCCCACTTATGGTTAATTCTACACGATCTGTGTTCTATACTACTTTCTATAAATTTATACATATACATATACACACAACCATAGTGCTCTCAGAAGTACATACTACAAATCAGATATAAATCTAACGCGATAAATTAATCTCTTTTGATGCAGTTAAAATTTGAATTTCATCCGAAAATTATAACATTTTTTACATATAAGTCATTTATCAATATAGATAGTATTAAGGTATAGAACTAAAATGTGTAATCTCAAATATACGTTTATACTATTCTAAACAATAGATGGTAGTAAGAATTATTTCTTATTTGAAAATTATAACATCCTTTATACATAAATTATTTATCAATGTAAATAGTATTAAGCTATAGAACTAAAATGTGTAATTTCGAATATGCGCTTATATTATTCTAAACAATAGATGGAAATAAGGATTATTTTTTTATTCAAAGACTTTATAAAGAAAATTAACGAAAGTAAATTGTATTTTTTCCTTAAAAATGTGTCAGATATTTAATTTTCTCTTTTGTCTTTGTCATTTTACTCTAACTTCTTCTAAACAGCTATCTTCCTTCGTCTTTGATCGGATTAATAGCAACAGAATGTTGATCTTGTTCTTAATAATCTTTGGTAACAACTATATGGCACTAGATTTTTACGTATGTATGATGCGTGAATATGTATATAAAAGAATAGATTCATTGATTCGTTCAAAATTTCTCTACAATATTACCGTAGCTTTTAATAAATTTTCAGCAATATTCTCGATACTCTGATAGTCTCTAAGTTGCTTATTAACTTGAATTTACGTAAGTACCCGATCTGACGTACAACAATATATAACAGGTAGAAGCATACGCGAAGGTGGGTCGGTCACCTGGAGATAACTGTAAAATGTCATCAACGAATGTGTGTCAGGCATGGATTTGATGCTGTTTGGTGACACTCATGGGATCTGTTGTCACAATAATTATGTTTCATCGATGTTAATTTGATCGGGGAATAAATAGCTACCTTGGTACAGAATCTTCCGTTGATTAATTTAAACGTGTACGTAAGATAATTCTTGTTTAAATAAAACATTTGTATACTTCATTATTCAGAGTAGATATTTCACTTTTTTTCATATGTTATAAATTCATATGGTCGGAACATATTTTAAATTTAAAAATTACTTGTTAAAAATAATTCAATAATATTAAATATTAATTAATGATTTCCTAAATGCCTTAATTCAATATGTGTTATTTGATGCCTGTTATATGATAATTTTTTAATCGTTTAAAATAAAAGAAAGATATATTTTACACATATACTTGATTTTTAATGGATATCATGAAATTATTTACAAATATTATACAAAAATATGAAGATTGATATTAAGTATTGATTTGTATATTCTTATCTTAATTTATAATGCATTAAATATTATATGATCCAAATGCATTCAGATATTGAAGATTAAGCAATTCACCTTTTTCTTGCAGATAAAACAGTTAATATGGAGGGACCAGAAGTAACATTTTTATTCCAGTTTGGTTTAACTCGTGATACTGTTACAGTTGAAAGCAGCACATTGACTCTCAAGACACTTAAAGAATTTGCTTGTGACTTTATAAATACAAAGTGTCCAGAACATGGATTAAATCATTTATTTGAGCGATTGCTTTTATTTAAACATGATTATAATTCCACTAATATCTTACAACTTATTACAAATGCCACTGAAGTTGTAGATGAAACATTAGTGGAAATTGTTCTGACTGGTAAATTTTGAATATCTCATCATGTATATAATGACTAATAAAATATAGAAATAGAAGAATTAAACAAAAATAATCATTTAATCTTTTCTAGCACAAGTGCCAAATGAAGAAATTCCCATTCGTCCCCATGCTTTAACTGTTCATTCATATAAAGTTCCAACATTTTGTGATTTTTGCGGAGAAATGTTATTTGGCCTTGTTCGACAAGGATTAAAATGTGAAGGTAAATGTCATATTTTGTTATTATTATTTTATTTATCCGAAATAATGCAATTAATTAATATATTTTGTAGGTTGTGGAATGAATTATCATAAAAGATGTGTTATAAAAGTACCTAATAATTGCTCACATGATGCCAGTCAAAGACGGCGTAGTTCTGCAATGTTAAATGTACCAAGGTCTCCAAGTCAAGGATCTACTAGTAGTTTGACCAGCATTAGTGATGATAATCATAGTACAAATAATACACCGAATGCAAGTCAAAATAATAGTACTTTGGTAAGATTCTATTGATAATGCAATTTATAGTTTATATAATCAATTTATTGTTTATATTATTGTGTTTTATTGTATTATAAATTTAGACAATACCAAGTATAATGGCACCAAAACAGTCTCGCTCTCCTTCATTGGGAGGAAGACCAGTATGGGTTGAACGAGAACTTGCAACACGTATAAAAATTCCACATACATTTGTGGTACATACTTATACGAGACCAACTGTATGTGGATATTGTAAAAAATTATTACGAGGTTTATTTAAGCAAGGCCTACAGTGCAAAGATTGTCAATACAATGCACACAAGAAATGTATAGAAAAAATACCTAAAGACTGTACTGGAGAAAATCCACGTGACAATACAGGTTTCTTTTATTTGTATTTTATTGCTTAATTTTTTCATGAACGTTATTTCAATAAAAATGTTTATTTAGGTAACGAATATCCCGATAGTGGTGTTGGTAGTGAGCCAGAGGGAAAATGTGACGGTAGAAATGAAGAAGGCGATGGTGATAGTGATGCTGAATCTCCTTCACCTCCTCAACATTCGTCTTTTGTAGTAGATGAAACAAAAGGATCTGACGAATACACTGTAAACATGCCTTTTATAATAGAAAATATGTAACAGAAATATTTTTTTAAATGTCGTAGCTAATATTATTATTTCGTAAAATATTCAATAATAAATATAATATTTATTTAGATTATTTTTATAGCACCAAGTTCCAAGCAATGATGACATTATTTACGATGAATTTCAAAAATCTAGACCATCAAGGTAAAGTATATTTTTTGTTCAGTTACTATCTATGTATATATATATGTAAACTTATGTTTTATTATGTAACTTACTAGTTGCAGTTCTACACCAAGCAATAATATTCCTTTAATGCGCATAGTGCAAAGTGTTAAACATACAAAACGACGTGGTTCGAAAGTTTTAAAAGAGGGCTGGATGGTACACTTTACAAATCGTGATCCATTGGTAAATAATTAGTATATACAAATGTTCTTATATGTATACACATGTAAGAAAGAATTGTTAAAATTATATTTGGAAATATTCACAGCGGAAGAAACATTATTGGCGTCTTGATACAAAAGCTATAACATTATTTCAAAATGAAAATAGCTCCAAATATTATAAAGAAATTCCATTAGTTGAAATATTATCTATTGAAACTGCTGAGACATCCCGTTCACGTATGTATTTAATACTATATCAACTTTATTTTATTAAAATCGTATTTATCGTATTAGTGATATAAAGAACATGAATTGTATTTTAGACACAATGCATTGCTTCGAGTTAAAAACTGCCAATATTGATTATTATGTTGGAGAAGATCCTTCATATGGAGATAACTGTAGCCAAGTTCCTCTACCAGAAAGTGGTATTGGAGCACATATAGCTAGGTCATGGGAAACTGGTATTAGACAAGCACTGATGCCTGTAACTATATCAGCCAGTATGTAATTTTTCCTTTTATTATATTTTATATTAAAAAGTGCTTCTTTTATTTAATAGATATACTTTCAATGTTTAGAAAAAGTATATCTATGTAAGATATTCTGATTTTAGGTCAAGAAGAGTCTACAGAACCTGAAGAAAATATCACTGATATGTCTCAATTATATGAGATTTTTCCAGATGAAGTTCTAGGTTCTGGACAATTTGGTACAGTGTATGGAGGTGTTCATCGTAAGAGTGGTCGAGCAGTTGCCATCAAAGTTATTGATAAATTACGTTTTCCTACAAAGCAAGAAGCACAACTTAAAAATGAGGTTGCTATTTTGCAGAATCTTTCGCATAGCGGAGTTGTTAATCTAGAACGGATGTTCGAAACTCCTGAGCGAATATTTGTAGTGATGGAAAAATTAAAAGGCGATATGCTAGAAATGATATTAAGTTCAGAACGTGGCCGTCTTAGCGAAAGAGTAACTAAATTTCTAATTACACAGATATTAATAGCATTAAAACATCTACATAGCAAGAATATAGTACATTGTGATTTAAAACCTGAAAACGTATTGTTAAGCAGCGATAGCGAATTTACACAAGTAAAACTATGTGACTTTGGTTTTGCAAGAATCATAGGAGAAAAAAGTTTCAGAAGAAGTGTTGTTGGTACCCCAGCATATCTAGCACCAGAAGTTTTAAGAAACAAAGGTTATAATCGTTCTTTAGATATGTGGAGTGTTGGTGTAATTATTTACGTGTCTTTAAGTGGCACATTTCCATTCAATGAAGAAGAAGATATTAATGAACAAATTCAAAATGCTGCTTTCATGTATCCACCTATTCCTTGGCAGGAAATTTCATCTGATGGTATGCAAATCACTGAAATAAAATAATAGTCATCTAACAATAAAAATTAATAAAACTTATTGTCTTTTTTAGCAATTGATTTAATTAATAATTTGTTACAAGTGAAACAAAGAAAACGTTATACTGTAGATAAGAGTTTACAACACGTATGGCTCCAGGTAAGCATTTTTATAATCTTAGATACTTGTTTTTAATGTTATAAAATACAAGCTTATTATAAATTATATTTTTCTTAAGGATTATCAAACATGGTGTGATTTACGAGAATTAGAAACAAAAGTAGGATATCGCTATTTAACTCACGAAAGTGATGATGCCCGGTGGTCAGCATACAGTAATCAGCGTACATGACAGAACTCTCTACCTACGTTAAACATCGAAACATTGCCAAATAACTTGTCTATACACAAAGGCTGGGCTCGTAGTGCTCGAGCTACGTTACGACGTTTCATTCGTGCCTGACTTGAATACATTCATGAAAGGGAGTACAACTATATTTCTTTTTAAATATCAGTAAACTGATATTAGATATAACTTTATTATATATCTTCCAAAACATTTTACGTAAAAGCTAAGGATAATTATATAGAAAATGACTTAGACTGCATTGTGTAAGATAAAACATTCAAACATAGAGAAAATAACAGCAATGTTTTTATGAGAATTCTAGAGGAATTTTAATAATAAATTTGAACATGTTTCAATATTGTAAAGTACTGGATATGAAAATTTTCCATAGCTAGTAAAATATAAAAGATTCTCTAAAAAATAATATATATAATGTTATCATAATATCTTAAACAATTATTTATCTTATGATAAGGTAAATAATTGTCTCATACAGTTTTATTAATGTGACTCACTGAATACATAATACCATTTTACAAGTAATATATAAGTGCTAACTTCATAATATAAATATATTTTCCAGCTTAAAATAGAATGTTTTATAACTGCACAAAAGATGCTTAAAATAGAGTAATTAGATATGAAATAATTCATAGCAGTATATATAAGTTATAGAACACATGTATATTTCATATACATAAATCTTTTGACACTCTTTGAAGTATGATGGAGAGGAAGGAGATAAAAAAAGAAAGATAGATAGATAGATAAATAGATAGAGATAGAGATAGAGAGAGAGAGAGAGAGAGAGAATGAGTTAAGAATATTATTATATTACTTTTTAAGAACTTATAGAATTTTTTATGGATTAAATTAATATATACGCGACATTGTGCTACATATAATAAATTTACTAATTCGTATTTTTGCTTCAAAGCATCTAAATTTAGACATTAGAAGCTTTTAACGTTTATAATTCGTATCAAACCTTTCGAGAACTAATATAAAAAAACTAAAAATGATCAAGACATGCATAAGGTGATAAAAAGTAAGATTATTGCAAATGTAGTCTCCACTTTTGATCTTACACGTCGTATTAAAATTTGTATAGATCTTCTTCTCTATTAATCATAAAGACAAGAAAAAATTTACAATTAAATAAGTACATTCCAAATAATTTGAAATTTATGATACATATTCTGAAACATTTTCTATATAATATTATAATTATAATTATTATTGTGATAAATTTCATACTAGAAAGTAGTGAACAAAATTTTTTAGAACTAATCGATAATTAACATATACATAATAGAGAAAATTGTAAATTCCAAGTTTTTAATATATTTATTATTTTATTTTATTAGTATACAAAGTTGTTTTATATTGTTTATTGTTTCATTGAAAGTAAAGTACATTCCAAATAGAAAGAGATCTAAATTATATACATACATCTTTTTCGTTTTCAAGTACTGTGTTCATTCCGTTTTTGTTTCATTCATGATCAACCTAAAAAATGTATAATTTTTAAAAAGTAATCAATTCAAATAGATATAGATTTATTATAAATTTTAAATATTCATTTTTTAGTGGTATATTATTCATTACATTACTAATACAATAACTTTCCTTTTTATTATTCTTTATCATAATATTTCTGCAATTTTTCTAATTATTAATAACAATATAGTAATAAAAAAAGCATGATGAAGAATTAGATAAGAAATCATCTTAAGAAATCACGAAAGAAATAATTTTCTTTAACTCTAGAAATCAAATGTGAAGAAATGTAATCTCTTATTTCTTAGTCAAATATTTTGTGAAGACTGAGTTGCTTTTGGATAAAAATATTTGAAATTTGTCTAAAAATGTTGTCTTTACTCGATGTTGCAGTAATATTTTAAATGAAATGTTATTATATATAAAATATTATATTTAAGCGAACCATTTTTTACAGTACTTTTATATTACATTTTATTATGATATAATATATAAATATTACTTTAATCATATGTTAGTTAATTAACGGAATCTCATATGTATAATTTATTTGGAAAATACTTAATTATTTCATATTTCAAGTTATATTTTTCTATATTAATATAACATTAAATGCATTATTGTACATGATTTATGGCCTATATTTCTGAAAATTTATTTAAAAATCACTTTAATTACACAATGAGTGGAATATGTTTATTGCTATGTCCATCTTTTTATTATAAAACATTTATTATAATTTTACTAAAATACTACATTGAAGTAGTCAATATTGAAATAATGAATCTAAATCTAGATATAAACACAACAGTTATTATAATCTTAATTACATACAAAGATTTGTGCAATATCAATAGATGTTGCTATACCTAAAACAATCTGTATATGATTTGTTAGATTGGTAATTGTTTCATACATAATATCATGTATTTATAATACGTTTCTAAATTAATTGTTTGTACATATTAAATCTATTTGAAATTTTTTATTACTTAAAGGATAAGTTTTATAAAAACATTAAATTTTATAATAACTAACAACTTGTATTTTGTTCAAGTTTATAATATTATTTATAATTACATAATTAACAAACAAAAGTACTTAAAAGACAGTAACATTATAATAAATAGATTTTAAGAAAAATTAACAAATTTTCATAAAAAAGTATAAAATGTTGTCATTATTGTACTTACCATGATAATGAGAATAAATAAATTATTAATGGTAACAGATTTTTAATGTTTTGTATATATTTTCTTTAAACAATTTTTTCAAACAAAAACTTTATATACGAGAATTTGTAAGAATACTTTAAAAAATTGGTGTCATTACGTCGTAAATCTAATCTTTGTCCTCGTTAAATCTAACAGAACTCCTAGCTGAAATAATAACATCCTGATTCCTGTCACATCATGTATGCAAGTATATCTTCAGTTAGTTCTTGTATTACTTGAAGAAACAACATAATATCTATTTATTCATTTTATTTAGTGAATATGAATATGTGCAATAAATAAATTATTATTGTGTGATATTGTTAAACATATATATGTATAAATATTATTGTAAAAATTGCATACTTTAATCAATTACAATGTTCGTAATTAGTATATTAATACTGAAAATATTATTATTGAACAGTAGTTTGGCAGAATGGATAGATATGCCTCAATTTTCTAACGAAAAAAAGATATATAGGTATGTATAACATCATATTAAATAGCATAATCAATGTTAATATTTTATCAGATTTTTTTACATTTCTTATTCATAGAATACCTACAATAAAACAAGATCATTTTTATAAGTTTGCTCAGAAAAATGTGGAAAATCAGTTCCTTTATACATATCAAGATATTACTTATAAGGATGCAAAAACAAAACAAACAGCAGTTAATGAAAGTGGAAAATACAATTTCCATAATATGGAAAATAATATCAAAAAAGAATCAACTGTTTTTGATCAAGAAAATGTGTTTGTATCTAATCCAAAAAAATACAATGATACAGCAATTCCTTCAATGACCAAGGTAATTACACTATTACATTTGAAGCTTTCTGTATGATGTTCAATTTTGAGAAACAATTAGTAATCGAAAGTTTTATTTTTACGATATAGGAACGGGAAAGAAACACACAGTACCTAAATGAATCTTTTACTTTTAATGATGCAGGACTATTGAACTATCTTCCAGTAGATATACTTAGAAGTGTTCATTATACTTTAAAATCTCAACCAACATCAATTAATGGAAAAATTCAATTTTTAAGAACATTTGAAAATACATTAATGATTGAAATAGGTAACAATAAATAAAGATAACAATGACACAATAACAGAGATCAAAAAATTAATTGATGTATATGACATGTCAACGAGTAATTTTTAAAGTATTTTCCAAAAAAGTATTTTTAATAATGTTTTCAGAATCCCAACTTGCAGGAAGTATAATGGTTGCTCGCAAAAGAAGGGGTACCGAACATTATGATCACAGTTATGATCATGAGCATGCAGCTGGATTTCCCTCCATAGAAGGTGCACTTATGGCTATTTCATTTCTCACGTTTGCTGTGTATCTGGTTAGATTAGTCATGGTAATTAGTTATCTGTAATATCTATTATGTTACATATAACTAATGATTCATATAATAATTTTTTTTCAGCTTTTATTCAGAAATATGAATAATTCTGCATCAACTACTACAGCTACCTTACTTCTTGGCAGAAGAAAAAAATCGATAGATAAATTTGACGATGATGCGACAATTATTCTTAAAAATTTATACAACTTTTCTTCTAAATTTTAATATAAAAAGAAAGTTACATACTAATTAAACAAATATCTTTAGCATTAACTATATTAAAATCTTCATAATCAAATTTCTATATAACGTAAGCTGCTTTAATACATACCTTCTCAATTTTGTTCTGTATACTCTGTTTTACAATTTAGCAGAAACAGGTGGTGGTAATATAGGAAGTAATACTGCATTAAGGTATGAACCTAATGGTCGTTTTAATGAAAGATTTTGCAACTGTGCAAGAATTTGTGTTAGTTTGACTTTATCTACTTGGTATGCATTTCGTTTCTCATGAGGTACTAAAATATCTTGTGTTATGAGATTAGATACTGTAGTATTAACTAAGTCGATTGATAAAGAATAAGGATGTTGTCCCCATTGCCGCTCTTCAAGAAATGCTTTTTCTATTTCTTTCTGCACTTCAGTCAAAACTGCTTGTGTCGTTATACAACTTGATTTTGATTCATCCCACTGTAAATTAAAACAGATTTTCTTCGTATATATGTTAAAAAGATAACAAATGTAAAATATCACACAAATATTATTGAATTTTACCTCAAATAGGACAAGACATGTAACATATATTGTATCTATAAATGGTAGTATTACATTATAAAGAAGAGAGCATACTTTGGTATCTTCTCTTTGTATATATGTATTGTTCTGAATACTTATATAATTTTGTTTTAATAGCGAATTCAATGTTTCCTCCCATTCAGATTTTATTACAGATTCATCTTCTATTAAAGGCATTGCAAATTCCGTAGTCAGTAGCCTTCTTAATAATACATATTGTTTAAATGCATTTCCTACAAATAATGCAATAACATACCAATTTTGTTTGATTTTTATATGTAACATACTATATGGATAAAATAATATTACCAAGTTCGCTTCCTTCTATTCCCATTGCAACAGTAACAATAGCTGGTTTTATCAGAAAAGATAAAGCTGGATTTAAATAAATTGAAATATTAATGACAGGCACAGCTATTCTCATAGTTCTTTCTAATAAGGTATGACCTTTAACACGAATATTACTTCCCAGTTTTGTTGTTCTGTGTCTCTCTTTGAGTCTCAAAATTTGTGATGCATCAAATATAAGTAATTCCTCATGGCATTTTAAACTATTTAATATTTCTTGCTCCACGTTATTTAGATTTTGATTATTTGTATCAAATGATCTGTATGAACTTTTTCTATAATACTAATATCTACATACTATATTAAAGTCCTATTTTTTGAAACTTACCTTCCTGTATATATTGTGGCATTGAATACTTGTAAAAGCTTTTTACACCATAGATAATCATTAATTAAATAATTTAATGTATATGGATTATCTGGATGTATTTGACTTCTTTCATTAAATAATAAAGTAATTAAATTAAAAGGCATGAGTATTGTATTTTTTTTATGTGAATCTATTATACAATAGGCTAAATTTTTAACAACAGATATTGGTAATTTTGCAAAAGGTGATAATACTTTTGCTTTGCGGTGTTCCATAGTTAAAAATTGGCATGCAGAAATAGGTTCACCAACATTAAAAACAACAGATCCATAAGCATATGATTTTTGTAAAATAAATAGAGATTGAAGTAAACCAGCAGTAGATTCTTTTGGTTTTGGCACTCCCAAAAGCTCATATGCAAATAACAATTCTTCTAGTGGTCGTTCATAGTTAATACTAATAGGTATAAAATATATATCAGGTACACTGCCTTCTAATAAACTCTCCAAAATAGTTGACAAAAGACCTTGAAATGAAACCATCTTTATATTATATTTTGATTAAATATTAATTATATCAAAAAGTCATATTAGAATTATTGATTTCAACACACCGAACTTTGGTACGATACTTTTTAAACTTCTACTTCGAGTGCCTTCAATGAAAAATTCAATTGCTCTGTCACTATTCTTTACTAGAGACATTACATATGCATTAAATATTCTTTTATATAATAAGTCATTAGAAAAACTGCGCCGCATATAAAAAGCTCCCGATTTTCTTAGTAATTCTCCTATTATGTACATGTGATAAAAATCCATTCCACTTGCAATGTTTGGAAGGGCCATATCGTAGGAGAATAAAATATATGATAACAATACAAAATCTAAGTAACTTCTATGAGAAGGAGCATAAACATATTGTACTTGAGAAATTTGCATTTCCTTTTTCATCTTGTATATCGATTTCTCATTAATATAAATGCTCATAAAAATTCTTTTAAGAACTTTTGTAATAATTAAACCTGAAATTAAAGCATTACTTACAATTCCAGAAAATAAAGATATTATAATTTAAAACAAAAAGACTAATTTTACCCATGAAACGAACACTGGGCAAATGTGCTTTATTAGCCATTTCATTTATTATTTTATAAGCTTCTTTGATAACTTTTTTAATATCTGTTTGGAGTATTGCAGCCAAAGAAATAATTGCTAGCTTAACTTTTTCATCATTTAAGACTGCCTGTATCATTTCATTTCTGGAATATTTAGATTCTAATGGAAGTTTATGTGGTGATAATGGATCCATTGACCGAGAAACCCACAAAATATCATAATCTTTTCGTCTTGCAAACAATAAATCCACAAATTCTGGATATTGTTCCATTTTGAACATGAAATATCTGCAACAAATCTATTCTTTTTTAAATTCGTTTACCACGTTAGGAATATTTTATCAGGAGGATGAACAGTATTTAATTCAATAATGAATAATCAATATACATCGATTCTCAATTTAAGTATTTAATTATTTAAATTTTATTCGTACGTATATGCACTATGTACTATCGATCGTATTGTGATTTGTTCGATTAATTATACCTCTTCTTCAAACATTCTACTTCCTTCTCTTAAACTTTCATGATAAAATTCTGCACTTTCTAATATTTTTATTTACAATTATGATGTACTAAAAGCTATTATTCAAAATACAAGTTTAATTGTTATTTGTATTATTTCATCGGTCGTAACTGAATTAATAACTTTATTTTATATACTTTTTAAAAAGTTTTAATTATTATTCCTTATTACTTAAAAAAATAACGTATTTCTTATCTTTTTTTTTTAATAAATAAAATAATTCAAAATCAACATGACAAAAATGATTAAAACTTTTATATTTCTCATATTATTATTTTAGGTATTTTATACATTCAATAATTATATTATATTTTAATACTGTAAGTAAATATTATGAAATGTAACATTTTATGTATTCTAAATTTAATATTTAAAAATTAATGTACATAATATAAGAAAAGTAATATAAAATCGACGAGCCGATGAAATCTATATTCTACGTTAATTCGAAGTATTTCCACTTGGCGTTGCTTCCACTCTCATGGCATTTTTACTTTTACCGACTACTAGTCTATGTATATTCTTGATTTTAAACGAGCTATTGCCTTTTTTGAAGTGATCATCGCGTGGTTTACGTGTTAACAAAGGTGATTCAGTGATTATGGGTGGTGAAGAAGGTTTAGGAGTGACTACAGGTCAACCAAATCTTTATAAACAAGATCTCTCGAAGCTTGTGAGTAATAAATATACAATTATATCTTCATAATCTAACAAGCTTTCATTATGTTATATATAACCTTATTTCATATATTGTTAGCATACTATAATAATCTCTTTTTCCGTTGGATTAAATGAAAATGTTCATTGACAGAAATGTTGAGGAATACAATATTAATTTTTAAAAACTAAATATTATTTGAAAAATCTCTTTTATCATTGAAATATTTTGTTTTATCAATCGTTAATGATATCTAGGATTGATATACATCATATTGTCACATAACAATTTATAAATATATTGTTTTTTGCTGAATTATATGCTTCTATATTTGTATTAACAATGTCAACATATGATTTTATTACTAATAAGAATTTATCATCAACTTTTGTTTTGCATTTTCATAAAAGTAAATGTTTGTACTATAAGTTTTATAGACTACAAAAACATAGTATGTTTACAATTTTATAAAAGTACATTTTTATGGATTTATTTCATGGAAATAAAATACAACATACATTTTTTTGTTTTAATTTGTTGCCTTCTTTGTAAGTTCTTACATTGGTGATATTTTACTATCTCAATATTAAAATATATAAAACTCTTGTTGCTTAGGATGTCAGCAAATTAACTGCACTATCTCGCGAAGTCATCAGTAGACAAGCAACAATTAATATTGGTAAATATAATCTTTCTATCACTATAAAGACACATATAAAAACATATTGCACAAAAACAATATTTTAGACATATAAATTTGAAACCTTATGTGTAGGTACCATTGGTCATGTAGCACATGGAAAGTCTACAATTGTAAAAGCTATATCGGGAGTGCAAACTGTTCGTTTTAAAAATGAATTAGAAAGGAACATTACTATTAAACTTGGTAAGTATGCATCTGCAAGTCTTATATAAAATTAACACATTGTTGTGAGATACATATGTCCTCCATTAGCTAAGTTATTATAATATTCTTTACACAAAACCAACATTAATTTAGATCAATACTGAAACAGAATTGTTTTTAACAAAATATTTCTTTTTTATATTTAAAAAATATATATTGCTTTTAGTATAACAATGAAAAGTGTAATACATATGTACAAAGTAAAAGAAAATGTTTTTTATAAATATAAAAGACAAGTACCAAAGTTTTTCCATCAGAATTATAAAGTTTAAATTTGCTTTTGTTAATAAATACTACATCTTTCCAACATGAATCATTCTTAGAAATTAGCTCTTTTATAAAATTCACTTGTTTCTCCCTATTCTCATTCATAAAAAATTGTTTTATGGCTACTCTTCTATTGTTTCCAGCTTGTCTGATAATTCTTTGAACTGTTCCAAGCGAAACATTTTCAGAGCTTGCTTCTAATACCTCACTATTTTTGGGGCATTTATTTATGGATTTTCTTTCACTTTTTAAATAATTCTGTTTTTCTCCTTCGTACTTAAGAGACTTAATCTTCCAGTTTGTGGAATAGATTCAATGCAATCCACAAAATGAAATTGTCGAATGATATCTGCAACAATATTTTTGCTTATATGGAGCATGGCATCAGTTTCACGATAGGTTCTTCCCTTTTTCTGGTGGAAAATTATAAATTGCAGCATGTTGAATGCCGCATTATTTCTTTTGTGACTCATTTTGGACGAGGTCATGTTTACAGAAATAGCGATTTTTCTGCTTACTTGGAATATCGGGTTGCCAGAAGAAGATAAACAGATAAATATAAAATATGTCCGAATATTTTTATGAACCGAAAGTACGGCGTTATTTTCTTCGGCAGCTTTTACTATGCAATATATGTGAATATTTCAAATAAATTATATGTTTTTATTAGTATTAATAAATGATCTATTATTAAAAAAATAACCAGGGCGATTACTTTATAAACAACTGAAATATACAACCATAAAATTAGTCATGCTGTAGTGTACTGTAGTGTACTGTAGTGTGTAGTGTGTAGTGTACGAATGTTTTTGAGAGTCACTGTATATTATATACATTACTTACTTTAACAATTAGAATAAATAAATTATTAATAAAGGCATATCAATTACAGTTCGTATGAGTGATAGGGTTGTTTTTTTTGAGGGAAAAAATAAAGTTTGAACAAAATTGTTAACTAGAAAGATATTAATATATTTATACTTAATAATTTTGTAAAGGAACTAATTCTATTTGAAATTATTTTAGGCATTATTTCGGCTATATTTAAAGAAAATATTTATATTTAGAAAGAATTACTATGTTTTTTATTGTATTATAATCTTTACTATTTATTCCCTATATAGATGGCGCTAATCGTAAAAACTGTAGCCATTTCATTAAATGTACTTCCGAGTAGCAGAATCAAAAATGTTTTATAATTGACATATTTGAAAATTTAATTCTATTTCTAGCATTATGTAATTATTTAAAATATTATACAATAATGTATAATTAAACAAGTTATAAAACTTGTTTAATTATAAGTAATAATAGTAATAATATTTCTTTTATTTCTTTCAAGTTATGTCATTTTTCGTACTTATATTTTATTTAAATTGCTTAGTAAACATATTAAATAAAACAATTAATTTATTTTCGTAATGATTTTAAACGGCACAATTATTTACGTATATTAGCATATAATTGAATTATTTTATTAATAAAGTAAGGTTAAATTTAAGTACAAATACAAAGGATAATAGAACATACTAAACTATTGATATAGTAACATAAATACAATATTCAGTTTGCAATAAAAGTTTCATATATAATTTAATACACAAGTAATTTTTCAATGCACTCTTCATGCATGATTATTTTTAATTGTAATAAATTAAATGTGTGCACTAGTTAGTGTATTTCATGCATTAAAAAATAAATGATCATGTACAATTGAAAGATTTAAATAATTATCGATTAAAGCATACCTTAATAAACTGACTTAAAGTGCTACAAATTTTTTGATAAAACTAAATTATTTCTGTGATTCAATTTGATATAATAGACAACGTGTGAATGTGAACATCTTTTTAATGTAATGTATAACTTTAAGGTAAGTATAATTACATTTATTAATCAAATTTTTATATAAATATTTATATAAATTTTTAAATGTATACATATATAATTATTATAATAATACACAATGTAAAAATCTATTTATAATGTAAAGAAATATAATAAAGAGCTAATGATTTCTGTTATATGAAGTTAGTGTTTTTATGAAAATCTTAGAAATTGGCTTAAAATGTTTTAGAACATATTATTATTGTTTTATAAGAATTATACTTTACAATGTAATTGTAAATATAAATACAAAATTAATATTAAGGTGTGCTTTAGTCATTAAGTATATATATTATCTCAGAAAATCAGCTGATTTACCATATTCATATTATGAGATTTAAACATGAAGCTTTCTATATGTAACCAAATAATTTAATGGGAGCTTGAAGTAATAATTTATAGCATTCAAAAATGCTACTATATAATGTGGTACACTCTTTTGCATAAACATTGTGTAAGTTATATTAATTTTCTTATAATGGCACCAAACATTTTCCTCAATAAATGACAGTGAAGAGCGAAGAGGATTCAAGGGATTCTTGGTGTTCAAGGTGATAACGTTAATACTAAGAGAAAGGGGAGAAACAATTATACAAGTTAAACACAAAATATGGGAAAGTGTGACTGGAGAGAATGACATCCTTTAAATGTTTGGCATTACAGACGCTCATGCAGAGGGCAATACCAGAGGGGAACAAGAAGAAAATTTTGGTTACGCAAGCAAAATGTCTTCTACACCAGAAAAAAGACCAGCCTCACCAGGATTAGTTCAACGATTGGCCAAACATCGAAAGCTTGATCAAAGATATGTTTCTTCTGAAGAAAATAATTACAATGATAACTCTTACCATGATGATGAATCAAGGAGCAACAACTTAAGCAGTAATAATGTTTATTTTAAAAAGAACCAAGAAGAGAAACAAGCAATCAACACTAGAAGAGATCTGAATTTTTCTGATAATCAAGAAATTAATATAGAAAATATAAGACTGAGCAAATTAAATGCCAATACCAATATTGAAAAATATCAAATAAACTACAAAAAAAATTTACAAAACATTAGACTGAAGGAACTCAGAGTTATATTGGAAGATGTAAGATATATGGATATAAAACATGAAAATAAGAAGAGAATGAAAAAGTTACTAATGGAGACTACTCTTTGGGAAGTAGAAAAGATTCTTGCGAAGAAAGAATTAAAAGGAGAGCCAACTTATTTAATCAAATGGAAGAACTGGAATTCACAGTATAACACATGGGAACCGGCGTCGAATTTAGTAAACTGCCCAGATGTTCTAGAAGAATTTGAAAAGAGTAGATTACAATTGATCGACCGTTTCAAGAAGAAAACAAATTTTTATCCGAATGATAGGGATATTGGAGAATTTTTAAATTATCTTAAGTGTAGAGGAGAGATGATAACATCAATTTCGGTAGAACCAAATACAGTATACATTAATATAACCAAATATTTACATCAAAAGTATGTCAAAAGTAGCAAATTGGAGAAAGTTATAAAACATGATATTCTTCGTATGTTAGTCATTGATTTAAGGAAAAAACAGCTAGAATCTTTAGAAGAGTGGGAAAATGAAATGAATAGTATTACTAAAGGTAAACCATTAATACGGGTGGAGAATGTAATAGACTTGGAAACAGCACCTCGAGACTTCTATTATATAGAAGATTATTTACCTGGTAATGGAGTGATAATACCTGATGATCCACCTATTGGTTGCGAATGCAAGTCTTGTAATTCTAAGACAAACTGTTGCTTTGCCCAGGATAACGGACTATGTCCGTACACCCCATCATGTAAGATTCGAGTTCCACCTGGAACACCGATATATGAATGTAACAAACGATGCAACTGCGATATGAACTGCTTCAATCGAGTAGTGCAACGTGGCAGCAAGATGAAGTTTTGCATTTTTAGAACTGCCAATGGACGGGGTTGGGGTGTGAAAACATTACAAGCGATTAAAAAAGGTTGTTTTGTCACACAATATGTGGGCGAAGTCATAACAAATGAGGAGGCCGAAAAACGTGGCAAAGAATACGATGCTGCTGGTAGAACATATCTATTTGATCTTGATTATAATGAGTCTGAAGAAGAATGTCCATATACTGTAGATGCTGCCGTATATGGTAACGTTTCGCATTTCATCAATCATTCTTGCGATCCAAATCTCGCTGTCTATGGTGTTTGGATCAATTGTCTTGATCCGAATCTTCCCAAGCTTGCATTATTTGCATTGAGAGATATTAAACAAAACGAGGAAATTACCTTCGATTACATGTGTCAATCATCAAAGAATAGCGAAAATTCTATAAAGCAAAATATGTCGATGAAAGAGAATTTAAATATATATATGAACACGGAATTTCAAGAGGAATTAGAACTACGTCCAGAGACACCAGAATCAGACTTGTCGAATAATAGAACCTTATGCAAATGTGGCGCTCAAAGTTGTAGACGATACTTGTTTTGAATAACTGTTCACAAATTTATTATACTAATGGCGTTATAAACATGTAGTTTTTATCAGTTTGATTACCGTGCAAGAAACAATGGATAAACACTATGTTACTAGAATCGAATTGAATTTCGGCTATTTTTCTATTCATTTAATTATTAAACAATAGATTATATACTTACTTAGAAAATAGTTAAAATACTTAGGAAACGTTTGATAAAGTTTTTACAATTTTATATATATTTGTTAGAAATAATTATAGTTGAATTGTATTACATGTTATAGTTAATATCTTTCTCTTTATTGTCACAAATTATTCAAAATGACGTAACGGAAGTGACAAATTTTACTGTTTTCGATTATTTATATGAACGTTATCATAAACTTAACACCACAATATGTAATTCATTATATCACATAATATAAAATGTTTCTGATTAAATGCTCGTAATTTTGATATAAAGAATCATTAAAAACCTCTATATATGATAATATTCACATAGAAAAAATCGTTTCATGTTAAGAATGTTACGTAGCATAGCTTAAAAATAGAGTTATTTTTGGTAAACAAATGAAATGTTACCAGTAAGAGTAACTTGAAGTGGTATAATAATAAAATAAATTACATTAGACACATAGACACTTAATTGTAGGATTGCAAATCATGAATATTAATAACAACATTTATTTTTCATGTATAATCTATTGTATGTGTACAGAATACATACAATATATTTTCATTTGATGTTTCTATGAAACTATAATATTATATCATTAATCATTTTGCTAAAAGTGCACCATTTAAGTTGAGATTATAAAAAATATTTGTAGTAAAAATAAACAATGTGTAAATTACAATTTCATGTATGTCAAGTTCATACAATAATTTTAAATTCTAATTAATAGTAATATATTGAAATTATTATAAGGCTATTGGCTTCAATTTAATTGTTGTATTAATATTTTGAATTCTTATAAAATAAATATTCTCGCAACAATTTTAAAATTATTTAAAAATATGTATAGAAAAATGTTTCATTGAATGTAAACAAATAAATTCATATTATATTAGTAACTTATTTATTTTTATATCCCATAATTAATTTTAATTTTACCTATTCATTAATCAGGATAAAATTCATAGGAATATAGAATTAGAGCAAATCTATTTAAATAAAATAATATCACGAATATTTTTAATTGGCTCATTTCAGGATACGCGAATGCAAAGATTTATAAGTGTGATAATGAAAAATGTCCAAGACCAGGATGTTACATATCCGGAGGTTCAAGCAAAGACGATTCATTCCCTTGTTTACGTCCAGTTTGTTCTGGACGATTTCAACTTGTACGTCATGTATCCTTCGTTGACTGTCCAGGACACGATATCCTTATGGCAACTATGCTGAACGGTGCTGCTGTCATGGATGCAGCTTTGCTCTTAATTGGTACATAGTCAAATTCTTTTATATTATTCTATTTGGAATGGTAGTTATTTGAAATATTGAAATTAATAAATATTTATTTTGTAGCCGGTAATGAGTCGTGTCCGCAGCCTCAAACATCAGAACATTTGGCTGCCATTGAAATTATGAAATTAAAACATATTGTAATTTTGCAAAATAAGATAGATTTAGTAAAGGAAGCACAAGCAAAGGAGCAGTATGAGCAAATCTTGAAATTTGTACAGGGTATTTTAATCTTGACAATAATTCTGTAATGAATTTACATGAATTGTTATTAATATGCGTATATGATATTAAAAACTTGATCTTTTCTCGAAATTAGGTACAGTAGCTGAAGGAGCGCCCGTAATACCAATTTCTGCACAACTCAAGTATAATATTGAAGTCTTGTGCGAATATATTACGAAAAAAATTCCAGTACCTTTAAGAGATTTCACTTCGGAACCGAGATTAATTGTAATTCGGTCGTTTGACGTAAATAAACCTGGTTGTGAAGTAGATGATCTGAAAGGCGGCGTTGCTGGTGGAAGTATTTTAAGAGGAGTATTAAAAGTACGCTAAAAATACACTTTTGTTATTATGCTTACGTGAATATAATTTTACGTATTTATTGTTTCTCAGGTGGGTATGGAAATTGAAGTTCGTCCTGGATTGGTTTCTAAAGACAGTGAAGGAAAACTGACCTGTCGACCCATATTTTCCCGAATAGTATCATTATTTGCTGAGCAGAATGAACTTCAATTTGCTGTTCCAGGTGGTCTTATAGGTAAGTAAGAGCAAATACCATAAAAGAAAAAAAAAAAAAAACAAATTGGACAAAATATAAATCATAAAAGAAACTTGGTAATATTTGAAAAATAAATTTTAAGGTGTTGGAACAAAAATTGAACCAACATTATGCCGTGCTGATCGTTTAGTGGGGCAAATTTTAGGAGCTGTAGGAGCTCTACCTAAAATATTTATCGAACTCGAAATATCATATTATCTTCTTAAGCGATTGTTAGGTGTGAGAACTGAGGGTGATAAGAAAGGTGCAAGGGTAAATATATTGTGTGGAGATGTTATAATCAGATTTTTTTTAGTATATTTTTATTGTAATTATAAAATATCTTTTTATAATAGGTACCAAAATTATCGAGAAATGAGGTGCTATTAGTAAATATTGGGTCATTAAGCACTGGAGGTCGTGTATTAGCCACTCGTGCTGATTTAGCTAAAATCAGCTTAACAAATCCTGTATGTACAGAAATTGACGAAAAAATTGCGTTGTCGCGTCGTGTTGAAAAACATTGGCGTTTGATTGGTTGGGGTCAAATTTGTGGCGGACAAACAATAGAACCAGTTATAGACCGAAAATAATTCCACGAACATCACGAGATAACAAAAATTTAATATAAAAAACAAATTGAAAATAATTTCTACAACGTAATGTTGTTCGAGATGTTTATAATAAAGTACGAAGTACATGTAATTTGTGTGTTATTTAATGCATTTTGTTTACTATTCTTATCCTGAACATAAGTAATATATAAAATCGATAGAAATGTTTTATAAAGCATTTTTCTTATCACAGATAAAATATTAAAAATATTTAAAATATATCACAGATAAAAATTTATCTTTCGACAAATTTTTGGATGACATAAATAAATACTTGATAGTTGATCAAGTTTTTTTGTGTTTAACTATTATTTATTTTACATAAAAATAAATAGAAAAGAATTAAATATTGCGTATGAAATATTTTATTTGAATTATGTTAGATTAGGTATAGATATAAATCCTGGTTGAATATATGAAATTGACATTGAAACACAGGCTAATAGTATTGGTGAAGTGCCTGCATCTTGCATTAAACGGTGCAATTCAATTGGTTGTATAAATGAATCATCTTGTCTGAAATAAAAAAAAAACATTATTGTATAAGTTTTACAAAATAAATATAACTAATAAAAATAAATTACTTTATCACAACTACTCTGTAGAATGGAAGACCAGGATCTGCTTTTCTATAGTTTTGTGTATTGGAATAAACATTGTATGATATTTTGTACTTATTCTTTTTTCTTCTTACAATTTTCTCGGATGCAGACTTAATTATTTTAAGTTTACTGAAGACTTCTTGAAGACTATTTGCATTCTTCGATCCAACAAGAGGAGTACGTAATTGTCCAACTACTTGTACCTCACTACAATCTTCAATTCCCGTATCTTCATCATCGATAGTGATCGTTTTTACTTCGCGCCATTTAGTCTTTAATTCCGACCATGATGACGCTCCTGGCAGTATTTTAAATGAAGATTGATAAACTTCATCGTTATTTGATGCCATATTTGTGTTTTTATGATAATTTCGTGGCCAATGTCTCTGACGAGGTTCTGTAAGTAATACACTTCCAGCTATGCTACAATGTATTGATGTATTTTCCACGATTCTTTGATGACATAATCTTCTTAACGGAATGAAATTTTGATGAAAATTATGATAAAACTGGTTTCGAGTAAAAGAATGCCTAGTCATATTGTTACTTATATTTGGCATTATCAAATTGTTCATTGGCAAAGATGTGAATCTGTTTTGATGAATAGTAGCACTATGATCATCAAGAGCAACAAATACATTTTGAAATGTAGTATTTCTATGATGCCAATATAGATTTTGGCTGTATGTATAAGGTGGTTTATTATTATATACATAGTTGGGACTAAAATTCCCATGTTGTCTATGTTGCATGGAAAAATAATCTTGCATAGAAACATTGTGCGCATTTGTTGCTAAATTTTGATTAAATGAAGCAATATTTGTATTTTTTCTAACGTTATTGTTGCTTATAGAGATATTATTGCACTGATACATATTTTGACTTTCATTACTTTTTGCACGTTCTAGGTTTTGATTAGATCGCAATCTTTTATCTATTTGTTGTAATTTTTTTAATTTTGCACTTTCATAATGGTAGATCGTTTTAACAGGTTTTATACTATGTGGTATGTATGCTCTTGAAACTTTTATTGTAATTGTGGATTGAAATGCAATGTTTGGAATTAAATCTAATAAATCTATTCGTGTTATTGGTTTTGGTATCTCTTGAATTTCATCATCAGAAAGTTCTATCACCTAATTGAAGGAAGAATATAAAAAAGGGAGAAACATTAATATTTTAATACTGTGAATATAACTATTATAAATATCACTATACGATACCTCATGTTTTGATTTCTTTAATTGTGAATTCTCTCTAGGTGGCGAAGATAATGTAGATTTTCTTGAATTGCACTCAGAATTTTTATAATTAGAATCTAAAATATCAGTAGCTGATAATAGTTTATCTGTTCTTCTAGGTACTAATTTAACGTTGCGTTGTATGCGAGATGCTCGCCAATTTGCTGGTATATTACTTCCTTTGGTACAATCATTCATATTACCTTTGACAATTTTAATATTTCCTAATAAAGTCTCATCTGATATAATTTCCACCTTAGAATTCCGTTTTTTTTTGTTTTCGTCTATATTTACAGTTTGCAAAGTAATATCCGATCTTTTCCCGTTTTTCATATCCTTTTCACATTCAACATTTGTAGACTGAGCTTCGATATTTTCTACTGCACAAAGAAGATCATTTACGATTTCAAAGACATTATTTGATATATCTTTATCTTCTGCTAGATCTTGAAAAGTCCCTGTAGTAAAATTATTAATATTTGCATCAGTTCTTTTTGGACAACTAACAGATTTTTCACTCTGTACATCTATATAATCTTTATCTTGTTGTTGACTATCAGTTCTCCAAAGGCCATTTTCTGGCTCAACAATAACTTTACGTTTTATATTAGAATTTTTATCACTTTTTGTCTTTTTTTCTGAATCATAAACAAAACGTTGTATGCGATAACCATATCGTACTAACTGGCTATAAACTCTATATTCCTCTAATGAGCATTCAACATTATCAATTAGAAGTTCATAAGCTTGTTGGATGGACAATGCTACACCATTCCATGTAAGTTCTAAACAATTCTAAAACAGAAAATGTTTTATATTTTCTCTACCATATCATAAAATGATTTCTGTAAATACATTATTATTGTATTATAACATACAGCTTCTAGAAGAAACAATGCTTCTTCTGGTATTAAATACAAGGTGCCACTTTTCTCCAAACCAAAACTACTCCAATCTTGACCAGAGTATTTTGTTACTTTAGCTCTTTTCTGTTCAGGTAACCATTCTGCACTAGCTAACTGTGAAATACGATCTACTCTTTCTATAGCTATTAAATTTTTTCTAGTCATAATACCTTTTTCAATTTGCATATTTTGGAGCCACGAATCATTTGGTTCAAATTGTTTCATTCCAGTTTTTGGAAGAGTTTTAACCGATTTCTCGTATTCATTCCATGCATTAAACTTCAAACCTTTATTTTCTATCAGTTCTTCTGCCCTGAAAAATATTAATGTTTTAAATATATGATATTAATTTCACACGAAAGAACTAAATAAGAGGTATTAGAATATTTGTTATAAGATACTCACGTTAACATATTAATAGGTATCTTTGTTATTTCGTTTGCCATGATTTTCTGCAACTTCAAAACAATACTTATATTCAATCAGTCAGTCATATTCTTGGTAAAATTCATTATAATTTATTGCCCATACATAGAATTATCAAATCTTCAAGTTATCCATAGAACCTCAAAATGGGAACCTCCATAAGCAATTCATTATTTAATATTTAAATTTAGAGACATATATATAAATATTGTTGCTTAATATCAATTATTATTATTCATTCTATTCATGCTTTTGAGTTAAAGCTTACGAAGCGCATAACAAAATTTAAAATATGCCGGTAAGTTACATTTAATAAAATAAATAAACCATTGGCATATAATGAATTAAGTAAATTTACGTAGTAACGAATGAAAACACACACACACACACACACAACGTAACTAAGTATATATACTATATATACTATATAAATGCACAATATATATATGTATACGTTGCTAGAATAGGTTTCTAATCAAATTTCATTCTGTATTTCTAAACGATTTATGTAAGGTTACAAAAATAGGTATTTATATAGGTACTTACGTGTCACACATATGTAATTCTAAGTAGAAAGCAGCCTTTCCTATTGAGGAAGATATTACATTATGTCGTTATTATTGTAAAATTATTTCAATTTCAATTGTATTACGTTTCATTTTATAATGTACTTATTTTCACTTTTTCTTAAATACGAAATTAGATTTGAATTACATAGCTGTATAGTTACATTAATTACGCTGTTAAGCATAGTTATCTTTACTTTTAATCCTTTCTTACTATTGGATAACAGTAAATGAATCAGCGGAACTGTCCAATTAACGTAGAGTACCTGGTAGTTCCATTTCAAGATAAAAATCTCCGCTACATTTTGTTGTAATATATCAATTAATTTAAATTCATATATTTATTATAATTGACGCGTGTGATAAAAGCAAAATATCGGTACTCTAAAGCAATGCATAGTATATTCTTTTGGAATTTCATAAATCAGATTTTTGCGGATCATCGATGGTAAGTCTAATGTTAATTCACACAGTGTGCCCACTCATTGTTAATGTGATAATGTGAAAGTAAATAATTGTGTGAATATGTATATAGTAATGCGTTTATGTTAGTTATCAAGCTGAGACAAGATACTTTGACACGTACAAATGATTGTAATTCGTTGCACGAACTTTTTGGGCGTTACAAAACAGTGCCTTATCGTGCAACATATGAAGTATTGATATCTTAAATTATGATCTTGTTATCGTATTATTTATTCGAAATTTATTGGCATGTATCTGTCAACTGTCAATTATAAAACGCGTTCAGATATTCTCTTCTTTATTCCGTTTTAATGTTGTAAGTGAAACAAATTTGTAATCATAAAGTGCGCCGATTAACGTTTGTTTTGTGTAAAAATGTTGTCAATGTAATCGAGATAGATATAAAATGCACAGTTTATAAAACGTCAAAATACTTGGTAACATGTTCATAGTAAATTTGAAAATTGTTAGATTCTTAGTATGATTATTTTTCATTATTATTTATTATTTTTAGAACTAATATTTATATTGATATTAGTAAAAATATTTAAACGATGTCCAATATAATAAACAAAACTTTTTTAATCAAAATATTATTTTTTCAAGGAAGTAGTACAGTATATATATATATATTAAACAAATTTTATATTTTATTCTAGACAATTAGAAAAATGCTATGGCGTCCTCAGGATCATATAATGGGGATGCAGAGACAGAGAGTGATAAGTTTGAAGGTTCTAAAATTGATCGCCATGGTTTCCTTCAAGATTCCAATTGTAGCTCTGACAGGTAATATAATAATTATATATTAATGTAACAGTTATGATGGTAAAATATACATTTATATACTAATATTTATGTGTAAAATACTAGCCTTGTTAAACAAGGATTACCACCAGAGGTAATGCTTAGAAGGGAACGAAAATGGATACAGATGTTAAACAATTGGAGTTATTTCATGAATACAAATTACCGTAAAGTTAGAGAAAGATGTAGAAAGGGTATTCCACCTTCAGTAAGACTTCGTGCATGGCTAAATCTTTGCGGAGGTCAATTGCTGATGGATACAAACCCAAATTTATTTGAAGAGTTGGTAGAGCGATCTGGTGATCCAAAGTATATAGATGATATCAAAAAAGATCTTCATCGTCAATTTCCACATCATATAATGTTTATTGGAGAAGCTCCTGGACAGGAAGAACTGTTCAAAGTATTGAAAGCTTATTCTATTTTAAATAGTAAAGTTGGTTATTGTCAAGCTCAAGCACCTATTGCTGCATTTTTACTGATGCATATGCCAGCAGTACAAGCATTTTGGTGTCTTGTTGCAATATGTGACAAGTATTTAATTGGATATTATAGTCAAGGAATGGAAACATTATTACGCGATGGAGATATTTTATTTGCTCTTTTGAAAAGAGTGTCTCCCATTGCTTACAAACATTTGGTTAGTATTAATTAATTAAAATCCGCATGTAAATGAGAATTAATTATTGCTGTTAATTTCTCAGAAAAAACAAAAGATGGAACCAATCTTATATATGACGGAATGGTTCTTATGTGTTTATACGCGAACACTGCCATGGGAAAGTATTCTACGAGTGTGGGATATGTTCCTTTGTGAAGGTGTTAAAATTATCTTTAAAGTTGGACTAGTTTTGTTAAAAGGCAGCTTAGGACGCACATCTCTTACTAAGCGCTGTCCGACAGTTTATGAAACGCTTCAAGTATTAAGAAATCCTCCTCAGCATATTATGGAAGAAGAAGCTTTAGTTTATCAGGTAGGATACTTGATTTTCGTGCCTCGTTTCTTGCAAACAAGTACATTTTGTTAAATAAATACAATATCGCAGATTCGAAAATTAAATCTAACCGAAGAAGATTTCGAATACGAACATCAACGTCAAGTATTAAAACGGAAAGCTGCAGAGCAAGCATCTCTTTCCACTGCCAATCGGACAGACTGATTACAAAAGAATAGATAGCATGTAAAGTGAATAATGAGCTTACAGGTATTATTCCAAAGTGTGCCTTCCTTTATATACGTCATATTGTACAGGTCGTAATATATAAGCAAGTATAGTTTTACAAGACATAGAAGTACATGTAACAAAGTTTGAAAAGTACCTAACTTCTTTATTATAAATTTAGATAGTTCTTGAGTGTAATCACAGATACATATACATTCCCCAAATAGATCACAGAAAATAATTTATCCCTATTTTCTCTACCATAACTAGGATTATAAAAATACACAATGCACAATACTTGTAGATGTTTATAGTATCGTTTAATGTTGTATTATTTGGAGGATATCTCTAGTTGTACAATTTCATACAATTTTATTAATACATATTTATGTACAAAAAAGGAATTGTAAAACATTACATTTTTTAAAGAACAAAATTTAGAAATACTATATACTGTTATCAAATAAGAATTGTTTTGTTTAGCTCACTGTTGTTTTTGTTAAAATTTATCTAACTATAGTGACAAATGATGTAATTAAATGGATGTTATGAATATATTTTGACCAATTATCTAATTTTATTTCGGCCTTATATCAGCCTTATACATTTTATTCCAAGTTATAATTTATAAAATCGCTTACATTTCTTTTCCCTATGTTAATTATAAAATTTACCTAGGTATATACATTATTTATCTCGTTATATTATAAACTACCTGATAGTATTTACATGATGATCTCTAAATTTCTCCAACAAATTATAACGTTCAATGGCGTTCGTAACTATGTTCGTTAGATAAAAGAAATCATCTTGAATACTTCGCGCTGGAAATATATCAAGTTGAGTAATCTTTGGCAAGAATAAAACACTCATCATGAATACAATTGCCATAGTGACAAAAGTACTTATGGCTACAAAGATAGGATTTGATAACTGCGTTTGAGTAGTTTGTGCAGCTTCCGTCTTGTCATATGCATGGGCAGGCTACAAAGAATGACAGGAACGTAATAATGAGAAAATTAAAATAATAATTTTCATTTCTTTTTTTTTTTTTTAAATTAGACGAATTTTCTTCAATTTCAAATTAGAATATGTACTTACAATCGTTTTATAACCGCGATCCTTTTTAAATTCTGACATAAAAGTTTTTAGCGGAAAGAAGTAATATTGATAGAGAGGCTGCTTAATCGGAAATTCCACGTGAGTTTGTGTAATCTGAGGTACCTCGCCGGAAGAGAGTGCATTGGTTAATGAAGACAAACTGATCGTCGATCCCTTTTCTAATGCGCTTTTATACATGGCCGCCAATTCTGCCCTTGTAAATCCAAGTACTTCTGGATCTTTTACTTTGGTAACGATCGGAATGTGAGGCTGAAAAATCAGAGGTAATTTCTTAATAGCTCTTTTTGGAACTCTTTAGATATATAACAAATTATATGAAACAAAAATAATAAAATATTTATTTAAAATGTATGAATAAAAATGTCATTTATTTACCTCGTGATATTGTGAAAAACTTAAATCAGTTGGATGTAAATCAACCTTTTCATTAAGTATAGTATTATGATGTTGAAAGCTATGGTTTTGGTATTTTTGCGTATTTCGCCGCGTATTCATATTAATCTTTTGAACCTGATAATTTTGTCGATCTTCGTTCATATACATTACATTTTTATAACCATTATTTGTCGACATCCTGTCATAAATGTTAGTAGGGGAGGGAACATTGAATTCTTGAAGTTGGAACATCACCTTTTGAAGATATTCTTCGCTCGATTCACCGTTCATTCTAACGTTCCTAACAGAGTTTAAAAATACTAAAACAAGATAAATTAACTTCATCCTTTTCGATGTATTCATTTGACGTATAAATATATAATTTTTTTTATTCTATATGAAACATATCTATTGATTAACTATAGAAGTGTTCTCATTTGTTAATCATTTTTCCATATTTTTATAGCGGGATGTTTTCAATTATCGATAAGATTTAATTAAAACGAAATAACATACATTTTTACCGGTATCACATTGGTTCTATAATAATTAATGATCTTCACGTTATTGCTGTAATATTAATTTTCTGCTTAGCGAGCTATATCGCGTATCGTTGTACCTTATTATCGTAACTTCACCAGCAATTAATCGCCAGCTATTCGTTACTCTCTTGTGTTCATTGAATTTCCTATTACACAATAATTTTTCCTTTTTTAGGTTCACGCTCGTAATGGAAATACCATGTTACGGATGTGTGTAACAAACACTCGCGGTCAGTATGTTCGCAATTGTACTACCAGGGATGGACTGCACGAATATCCTCGACTAACTCGTTCCCCACCAGGTATTCGAGGAATTCATGGTTGTACGTATCAGAGCATCCATTAAGAGATGTACAAACTTGCTGTATGTTAAATGCATGTTTAAAGTTAACATTTTTTTTTCGGTGGGTTTCCGGTTATTGGGTTATGATCAATTCTGCGATTATTGACGTACTTTTAAGCAATGATTATATTTATATAATCTTATTTCTAAGAAACATTAAAATATTTATAATTAATAATTTATATTACTTTTTATCTACTTTTTTAAAATACATACTTAGAAATATAATGAATAAAAGTTAATGAGATATCATTTTTACTAAATAATTCTTTTTAATTAATAAACTTATCATTGGCATAGGTACAATTATCCAAATATCTACTACTACAATGCAAAGTAATAGAAATATAAGGATGATGTTTGAAATATATTCATTTCTATTATACTGTCACGAAACATTATTCTTTTAAGATTGGTAATTCCATAGACATGCGATAGAATATAACGGATGTGCTCGAAACCATCAAGTTTTCAAATACACATGTACGTAATACTTTGGTGATTTCAATGTGTGTTTGACAATATCATCTTACCACTCGTTTCGTATTCTTATCGGTTTGTCCATGCTTGTGCAGGAATTGGGCAACACGAATGATTATTAAATGACTCGTAAGAAAAATGGGAACAGTACAGTAAACCAGTTCAGAGGAAACAAGCGGCAAGATTAAGTGCAATCGTGATCTGGAGTCTTTTGCTTTTTGACGTAGATCGTAGGATGCCATCAAGGTAAATGAAATTAGATTATAATCGAAATGTTGTGCTAGAAAACTGGTTTTCTTTTGTTCTACTAACTACTAAAGATTGTTTCATTCTGTAGTTCGTTAAAAGGAAACTTGCATGGATGCTTGAACACAGGCAAAAGCGAGAATCGTATATATAATACATATATATTTCCTCAGTTGTGGTAATACCTTTTGTTTTAAGCGAGAGACAATTGGTATATCGGTATTAGTATTTTAATTGAGAAAGTTGTGTTAGTATTTGATTTATTCTAAAAACGCCATATGAGATGGTAATAATGTATATGGGACAATATAATAATGGGATAGTTATTTCCTAGAAGATATAGTTTATAACATCCTGCTCGAATAAAATCTGTGTCGTGATTATAATTGTCATTAGTTTATTATGCAAATCATAATGTAAGTTCTCGATGTAGACCGTGTACAATAAACGATGAAGGAATTGCGGTTCACTGAGTGGACCTGCGAGGAGCCGTTAGATGGTAACCAATGATTTTCTTTAATTATGTTCGTCCACCGTAATTACTCGTCTAGATTACAATACTGATATTTCCCATTTTCTACATTATATACTTTTCGTTACAAAATTAAATTGCTCCAATTTCCTATAATGATAAATATCGATAATATTACAATAAAAACGATTAAATAGTTATGTATACCAATACTAATGATGTTTGTAGCTTAAAATTTACATAACGGTACATTAACTCGTGGGATTGAAAATTACTAGATCCGCGAATAGATAGAAAATAATAATTAAAAATTATATACACTTACATTCGGAATGAAATTTGATTTTGTGAGTCTATAAATTACACGAAGGAATTTATATAAAAGTAGTTTTACATTTTCGTTGGACGAATGTGAAAAGAATGTACCGTAATGTGTCGTGTCCTGTTATGTTAGTAAAAGAAGGGGGAGGAAAGGAAAACGAAAATTGCTCGTATAGTTCGTTATTGTGTCATGTATTTCCTTTCACATCGAGTGCACCGTTACCGATATCGCTTTACAATTTTTTTTTTCTTTTCATACAAAAAGATGATTCGATAATCAGCGCCGCTACATTATTTTTGTGGTTCGTCAATTATCTTCGCACAAGATCGGCGAACGATCAATTGCCGTTACACGTATTTCATAGATATAATATATATAATATATATATCTTCATCTTTAGCATAACCTCCCTCCTATAAAGTGAATATCATACAAAATCTAAGGCTATACGTAATTTAACTTTTAATCTTCCATTACATACGAACATAATGCACTAATACAATACGCGGATGAATTTCAATTTTATTTCTCTTGTATGATTTCATTTACAAAAAAAAAAGATTCTACTTATTATGGGTCAACAAACCGGATTGGAGACGACGGTGGTAGGCCCTCTTTTTAGAGCGTTTATATTTTTCTTTACGAAATATACGAAGCACAGAGACTGTTTTTTTCTTTTGAATTAGACCTGGTGCAGACGAGCCATTGCGATGTCATTGCGATTACGCAGCAGTGTACAAGGTTATTGTTGCGATTTAATTATGTATATATATTTTTAATAATGCAATGCACATAGGTGTGCGTTCCCGCTATTAATTCTTTCATTTCTAACGTTGATTGTAATCAGCATCCGTGCGAGGACCTGTGAATATATAATAAAACATACTAACGCCGATTATAGTAATGATTTATTCGGTAACAATTATGTTACGTTCTGTAGTTATTGTTTTGATTCTGTGTTTGATTACGTATTAAAAATACGGTTCTTTCGGAATAATTCGGAAGCAATCCGTTAATGGTATATATATGTTAATTTCCTCAATGTTGAAAGTTACAGTTTTATTTAACTCTTTTTTTCTATGCAAATATTAATGCAAATGAATATTCGCGGAGCGCGTTCTTCCACTATAGAGAAACCATATTCGCAGTTATATGGATTGTAAAGACAGGGTTAAAAATATAATATTACTGAGAATCACACACAGAGTTACCGCTACGAAATCTCAACAATATTGAGTAGCTTATTTGCACGTGGTCTTATACCCGTCAATTATAAACGGAATGTCGATTGCCGCTAAATCGACTTGAACTTTGTCACGTAATTTGTTCACGTGCGCGCGCAGTTACGGTTACTACGCGCATCAGTTCCGGCTGTTCAGCACCGTTCGATATCGAACACGAAAATTTAAAGAGCCGTTCGTATATTATAATTTCTGATATTTGACGGTGAACTTAACCGTGGTTAGTTAGAAATATGCCTTAAAAGGATACGTTATATACAGAACGAAAGAATACCGTTACAAAAGATTAGTGCCCAAGTTGATTGAAAGTGATACTCGATAAAGATTTACGTTTTTTTTTCTCAGAATCACGGTATACGATTCTACGATGAAAGACTATTCTTTGAAAAGATCTGGTTCCAGCTCGTTCGCACATTGAATTTAGATCACGAATTGATTAATTAATAATTTGCATTAATTTCTGAGAATTGTTTGTGCGATTATTATAAACAACGATGGAGATTATATCGCTAGTAATTTCGCTAAAAATAGGCCGAGATAGGTTCTTTCTCTATCTTTTCTTGCTTCTATCCTTATCGTTTAAACTGAGTATCGGTATACAAAAAGTTGTAAATGTAATTTTATGGTAAGCTTAGATTAACATAAAGAAAGACGTACATATTGAATGTACATTACAGATCGCTCTAAGAATTAATTGCTAGTCGTGTAAGTAGACGAACATAAATGTACGCTATACTGTATACTAAAAATCAAACAACGACGATTCATAGCACATCTTTACGTACACAATTCGAGCGGAAACTTATATATATATGTATTTGTACATGGCAGCACGATATTTTTAAACGAACGTCGCAAGTATACTTATCCTTAATTATCAGAATCCTCTACTTGACGGTACAGTCATTGAATAAATAAAAATTACAGAGTTCGATATAAGCTACGCGTCGGAGAAAATCAAATTTAACAATATGTCTATACATGTCGCTAATGTATTAGAGTGTGTAAAATATTTTATTGCTATGTTTATAGAGTAAGCAGTACCTCGTTAAAATCTCGACGCAAAGGTTGCAACGATAATACCTAATTATAAAGAATACTTTTGATAATACTTGTTTGTATTATCTGTCTACAATATTTCCTCCGCCATTAAGATTTCATAACGAGAGAAAATAATTGGAAATATAAAACGAAGTATACATATATAGGGTGATGTGTTTTGATCCATTAATGAATACATATTAGACAGAATCATTAATTCGACATATGTATATTTTTTAAATACCCTATATATATATAAGCTTAATACTCAGATGTAACGTCTTTTTGCTTCGAGTATTACATAGTTTCGAAAAAATCACTACGCAGTTTTTGTAATTTCAGCAGCTATTTACAATGAAAGATTATTCCATACACATCGTGTCGGACCATTAGCTGTAAGATACCGATATTTTTACATCATGCAAATATTTGAACGCAAGTTGAACTGATGCTACATCGAATGATTGTATAAAAAAGAAGAAGAAAAAAAAACAGTAAGTTCTATTTAATTATGATCGATAGCGTTGTTTCGTGGCATCTAGATTATCCGCAAAACGCGTAACATTTTAATTGTCAGATTACTTTCATCTCAACAGCGAGTCGGTAAAAAGTATTAAAAAAAATTCAAGTATGTATATCCATATCAAATGTAAAATGTCCTCGGAAGTTCATTGAAAAATTAGATAAAAGTAACTCAAAATTACAAGTTATAAGAGTACAAGATTGATGCTATAGAAACTAATTTCTATTGCCAGTTATACAAAAAGGATTGTGATTCATCACATCTTAAACTCATCAGTCGCATAGAATATCACAGGAACGTTAGTAGGTGCCATTGGATTTATGTATATCAAATAGATAGTACATTGCTCGTGCACATATTAAGAAAGTATAAGGATGTATAGAAAAAAAAAGAAAAAACAAATCTTAAAATCATCCTGTTGAAATTGGAATTTAAAATCCAAAGTCTGTCAGTATACCCTCGTTACTAAGGCAATACTTTGCTGGTACATTGCATATTTAAGAAGCTTTCTCAATGTACTTTAGTGAATCGTCAAACACAAGCAATGAATAAATCACAATGAAAAAATAAAGTATAAGCATAGAAAATGCCCTTGATAATTATTTTACTTGGTATCATTGCAAATTTCAATTTATGTATCAAAATCGTAAAAAAGCTTTTGCCTCAAGCACTTTGATCTCCAAGCAAAATAGTTTTTTTTTTATTGTGCTTTGTAAGAGTCTTCTCCCTTCCTTTTAATTGTAATAAGCTTGTGCTGCTACAATTGACATCTGTGCTGTAATAACAACAGAAAAATTTCAAATTCGTTTGCATCGAATTAAAGGTATTTCCTTCAAAGAAGTGAGCTCCTTTGGTAAACGATTTTATTTTAATTCCAATATTTTAAAGATATATGTCAAATGCAGCACAATCATATTCACAATATATCATACTTCACTGCTATGGCAATAGCACAATGTACAAAGATCTACGCTAGCTGATTCGAGTACTATTACTTAACACAGTTATTTCATTCGGATAATAGGGTGAATTTATCATGAATGGCAATCTTTAACGCGTAAGTTGACACATAGTTGGTCGATCACCTTTGTCTGGACACAGGAGAATATTTAATATATATCCTACATGAATTATATATTATCCACAAAAAAGACCGCCGTCTCCTTTTTTTCTTACACGTACTGCCTAATCATACCAACAAATCTCACGCACACGTTCCTATAGGGCACGGTGTATCATTAATCGCGCTACATGTTCCTAGCCAATTACATAGAGCCATTTACTTCGAGATGAATTAAAGTTAATATCAGATCGATAACCAATTTAACTCCAATCGACCGCATCTAGTTTGATTTAAATAAAGAACTAACATATCAACACACAGCCTGATGTAATTAATAATGCGCGTCATTATCAAGATATACCTTTTGAGAGAAAATGGCAAGCTGTGCAGCTGCCGTTAACTTTAACTTATGTCTAAGGTATATCTGTATTATAATACATTGCATTTTTCTTATGCGCATTTTACAAAATAAGAAATTAAAAAATTGTAATACACTTTTGCTATTTGGCCGAAACATATCCTTTTCTTTCTTATTGGACTGTATCAGTATCTTTGTTATGATAAAAATAAAAAATTGTATACATTAATTTACAACAATGCTTTTAATGCTTCTAATTCATACACTGGCTGTAAAAATGTCGATGTTTTTTTTACACATGAGGTGAAAATATGTAATAAGAACATACATGTAACTAATTACGAAATTGTCATTACAATTTTGCAATTATATATTGTATCAAATATTAACAATGTTATTACTGTTATTACTGTCCTAAATTACGCATTTTCGCGTGCACGTAAAGTGCGTTTCAGTTTTATGCAATAAAAGTTGAAAACAACCGCTAATTCTGCGTAAAATTCTTATTAAATAATAGAAACGCAATTAATCATTATATATATATATCGCAGATCTTATAAATATCCTATAAATAAATGAACATTATATGAACATTACTTATTTTCTCACTGATATTAACGTAATATAAATTAAAGAGATATATTCATTACAAGTGAGACGCTGTGTGTAAATTTTACATTAAAAAATATCAAAAGTCCATGAGATTATATTTTTACATGCATATTGTGCGTGTCGATTTGTCTCTAAAAAAAATCTTTCCATTATATTTCAATATAAAAATCATTCTAGACTACAGCTACTATACAAAATGTTTAAGAATTTCCACCATACAATATTCTTTTTGCACTGACCAAAAAAGGCATGTATAAGATCTATGCAAATTAAGGAGTATTGAGTTGCCAAACAAAATAAAAGTTCTCATAAAATTATAATGAAGGTTAGAAAAGTGTAAATATTCAGGTAGTGTAAAAATCCCATCATTTATAAAGTATATATATAAACTATTGATGTAAACGTATATAAATAATGCATACAAAATAGTATAGAATATCTTTAAATATTTTATATCTTAGAAATGTCCAATACCATGCCTAATCAAATGATTTGTAATGAATTAATTACATAAAATTCATGGGAAAAAGACAAATATCATTAACGATGTTACATTATGTAAAAAATGGGACTAGGTGGAAATTCGTAGGCACTTTGCACCTTCGTAAATACTCCTATGTATAAGTCTGTCTGAGTATAAAAACAAATATGTCACACCGTTTGTTAATGCAATAAAGCAACAGTAGTGATAGTAGCGATTCTAATTCCAGACGGAACATAATCGTCTCTTAGATCTCTATCAATTACAACATAATCGAAGCGCAAACTAGCAACTAATTGATTCTCAGTTAATGAGTAGGTTATACACACATATACATCGAGTAAGGACGTGCATTGTATGCACGCGAATGGAATGAAACTGACACGAAGGAAAGAAAGAAAAATAAATCCTGCCGATCGATGCGATTTAAATCGAGAATTTAAAATGTGATTGTCCCCTGCCATAAATGAATGGCTTAGCAGCGCACGTGTCGGAGTTAAAAACTTGACTAGAAAAGAACGAACGTGCGAAGAAATAACATATATAAGTGCATAATTTCGCAAATTTTTCACTTCAATGATTCCATTTTTTTTTTTCTTTCCTTATTTATAGTAATCTCATCGACCTGTTTTTATATTTAGCATTATCCACCGTGAGGTAGAACACTAGCAGCTATAGGTAGTTCCTGTTATTAATATAAAAATCCAATTTTATTCCGGTATAATGTCTTTCCGATAATTTTATTTTTAGTTAATTATGAATTAAGAGGACCCTCCTAGGTTAGGTTCGTTTCACGATCATTTGAGTAATTTAATTGATAAATTTTCTTTAGATGTATAAAAACTACCTATGTCTTTAGTATTCTTAAGTAAAAACCTAACTCCTATTGTGCCGCGTAAGCCCTCCAATTATGCGTAACACTTCGTCGGTGACTTACAAAGCACATTTGCGGACATGCCACACACACAGATATATTCCTAATTATTTCGTGTATGAAAAAGTAAAAAATGATTATTCTCCTCGTGTTACAATTCACAGCAATTTTGCATGCCGTTCTTCGCGAATTTCGAACTGAATAAGAAGATCAGTCTTTGTTTAGAAGAAAAATTAGCGTACGCACGTTTTATATTGTATATGACTCACTCCTATGTTACAAATAATCCTGCACTAATAAACACACACTGCGTGCGCAGTATTATTAATAATCGTAAATTGTAAGGTAGATCAAATTAGTGTTTGATCTTTCCTTACCATCGAACGGTGGATTAACAATGCATGCCAGCAAAAACGTTTGGAAGAATACAACCCAGTTCTTAATTCAGCTTTAATCCATATAAACTATGCCATCTATATGTGATCGTGTATGAAAAGGAATATACACATATGTATAATATAACGCGTTAAAAAAACATAAAGGTTATGTTTAAGATGTACATAGAAGTTTTTTATTTTTCGTGAAACAATTTTAATGTTGCAATATATTTTACATTTCACATTGGGCTTGAACATTTTAACGGTATAAACGCACGATCAAATATTAGATTGGTAAGTTATATGGTCCACTTGTCAGAATATTCGTACGTCTTATAAATACGCTTAGTTCTTTCATAAGTCCACCAAATAGTCGTATTTGTTAATAAAAACGCACTTACTTTGTTGCGTCAATGCTTTCCTCGTATCCCATTTTCAATCACAAAAATGTTAACTGTTACACTATTTCAGGTTTTTCTTTCTAGATTCCATCAATAAAAATAAATTATTGAGATTGGTTCACAACGTTGTCAAGAACGTGATACCACGAGCGTTTTCACTGTATTACACTTTTTAACGATTAACCAACAATTGGTTAATTTTATTTCTGTATCGTATCAAACCAATCGTATGTTTAATTTAATCCTATGAATTTTTCAATGTGAAATGTTTACTGCTTACTTCTTGTAGTACGAATAAATGTCTAATACACATAATTCGATAGTCTGTGCATAAAATATGAAAATTGTCAAAGATCGATAGTTGCTTATGCTTATGCTTATGCATATTTCAGTCTAACTTCATGATGTATTTATTTCACCAATATATTAGTAATTTCTTTGGTTGGCCCAATATACGTTTCGTTGAGCATTCGTACATTTTCAAACATTTTTTGTACGTGAATTGTCTTTATGCACATATTCACCGAACATTACCGAGATGTTCCATTGTTACATTCCATGGTATTAAGAAGTTGGTTCGTCGTCGGCCAAATTATGAAGATCTGAATAATTCACGATAGCACGATGTAGAAATTCGTATTGTGCCTAAAAATATCAATATATGCATTAATATAAAATATTTCTTATATATTAAAACAGATAATTGTTTAATATTAAATTCAGATTACGTACAAAAGTGCTAATCATGCCGTGTCTTTGCGATCGTAACTTCTTCGTCGTTGTAAATATATCTACGCGTTTTTCAGTCCTTAGTTGTTGAACCAATATACTAAGAGCAACGAACATAGAACTCCTATCGGATCCATAACTGCAGTGTACGACTAGCGAGCCGCTTGATTCTGTGTCATTTGTAAGTGTTTGGTTTACAAGTTCAATGAGACCACGAGTTACTTCAGGTACTTCTCCCTCTACCGTTGGCCATCCATGATATTGATATTGTGTTACAACAACGCTTTCGTCAGTTTTAGTGTTAGAAACACAGAATTCACGGCGAGTGTAATATGGACAGCTCTCGCTTTGAATATATCTAACTCTTATGTGATCGTATGCTGCATCGTCATCAGGCCAATAACGTGGACATTTTCGTGGACCTTCATTTAACTGAAATAAATATTTATATTATAATCTGCATAATATTCTAAAAGGGCATATCTGGCATATGGCTTTATGCAATATAATATATGTATTTATGAAAGAAGTCGGAGACACAACAATATTTTTCGTCCAACTGTATTTATTATGTATAAAATTATTTATTTATATTTATTATGTATTGCGTACCACGTACGATATTTACGCAAGGAGTTTGAAGTTTTTAAGAATTTATAAAAACTTACATCTAGAAAAAAGAAGAAAGTACTTACATCGGATAACATTACTATCGTAGAGATGCATTGTTCTGAAATCATTCGCCAGAAGTCTGCTATCGTAGTGTCCAACGGATCTTGGGTGATAACAAATGACTCGGAATTGTCATAGCCTTCAATAAATGATGCATTTATATACGTTGAATGTTCTCTACCTGGAACGGGTGTAAGAATTACTCGATTTCTGTCATATGGTATTATTAATTCACTTCTATTCTTGCTCTTATTTTCTTCTCCTCCACCAACAGAAAATGATTTTCTGTCTTCTAATACAGAATTGATTTTCTACAAGTAACAAAAGCAAAATAAATAACTTTTATCAACTAATATAATTTTATCATGTTCAAATTCAAGTTCCTTACTTACATCGTACTCTTCCTCCATTCTACATTTTTCTTTACCGTTATCTCGTTGTCTTAATCTTGTAACTGTAGTTTTAAGCTGAGATGCTGGAATTTCCGTATCCCCGTATTGTGCCATTTCCATTAACGCACGATAAGTGAAAATATACTGTTTTAACGATTGCACTAAAAAGTTTCTTTGATGTCTTAGATCACATACTGTATTGAAAATCGAAACTTGACCTTCTTCTGCAAGTTGTTGCAGCAAGGAATCTAATGCGACTAATGTTCCTGTTCGTCCGACACCTGCACTGCAATGTACCAATATCGGCCCCTTTTCCAACGAATAAGCTTCATTCACTCTTTTGATAAACCTCAGTATCGCATGAGGATGCTCTGGTGCCATAAAGTCTTTCCAAACTAAGAAATGATACTGAACAATGGTGCGTGCATCCCGTTCTCCTAATCGTGTCATTTTTAATTCACGAACAACGTAATCCGAGTAAGCTCTTTCTCGAACATGTTCAACAGTGATGTCGCCAAAATTTTTAGTTTCACCTTTGTCTGGCCAGTATTTTGCGCATTTCGTTTTTGAGTATTCTTCGAGATTCGTTAACATAAGTATCAGCTCAAGATGTTGTTCCCAAATCATTCTCCAATAATCGCAAACGGTATTTTCCATTGGACCTTGAGCGCATATAAATTTTTTACGTTCTTTGTATCCTAACACAAAGTTCGCATTTATGTAATCAGATCCGCAAATTCCATCCATTTGTGCGAGTCTTACTCTAGTCTGATCGTAACACTTTATATCTGGATAACGATTTTTGTATAGATTTTCACGTGCTTCCGAAGCTCTTGTTGTACGATCTGTGAACCTATCCGGTAGCAATTCGAATTCGTGTTGAAAACCATAATCAGAATCCCGATGTCGTTCGAGATATGCCTGGAGCAGTTCACCTTTAGGAATGGGAGGCATGTCTGGTGGGCTTGCTGCTACCAATTGATGTCTACCTCTAAGACTCCTGCATAAATGCCTATCAAGATAAAAATATTTATTAAATTTTAAGCTCATATTTTTTTCTAATGAAAATATATAATGGCTATAATTATAAAATATTCTTTTACCTGAAACTATTTCTCAAAGTTATAATTTCTTCTCCTCTCTGTTGAGCACGCTTTGTATATCTGTGCAATACACAAAGTGCAATGAGAAGAATGATGATAATCAGTATAAGAGCAATGGAAATTTGCAGAATTACGCTGAGTGTGGTCACTTCTGCTGACACCACGGCTACGGGATCTAACCCTCCATAAAGAGGATTAAAGTAATTACTATAGGCTGGTAAAAGCTGATCTTGATTTCCAAATACTATAAAAATGTATATTATTATAAATCATTTTAGGTGTAAAATATGTAAGCTTATTTATACATATATTAGTCATACCAATAACTTCGATAAAACCCGTGTAGTTTGAGTTTTCATCTAAGAAACCATCTTGTGCGGTAAATGATGGTAGTTCAGAAGATCCATCATTACTCTTTGTTTTTTGGGTAGCCATATTTTCTCTTTTTCTTCTTTCCACAGTCTCTGTATGATTATTGTCTATTAGATTTGCAATGGTTGTTTCGATCTTTTGGGTAGTAGCTGACGATGTTGTTGGAACGGTAGTTGTAGTCCATGTTATTGGCGTTGTAGCAGTGGCAGGTGTTGTATTAAGTGCTGAGATGGTTGTTGAAACTTCGGGAACAAAATGTAATACTGGTGGAGCGGCTTTTGGCCTAAGTCCAATACATTTGTTGCATATACTACTACTGTTGAATGATTCGCCATCGCCAAGAAAAATCTCCGGTACCAATCGATCACTATCGAATGTTTCGGCAACGTAAGCACCACCGGAAGGTGAATTATGGACATATTGATAGGAATACACACTAATTTCTTCAGGTGGCGGTAAATCAGTGACGCTCTTTCGTGGTGCTAATTTTACTAAATAAACTCTATAACAACATATAGGACCATTTCTTTCGGTGATACGCGGGAGATATAACTTAAACAATTGTTTACCCTGATTCTCGATTTTTCGCCACGAACGCATGTTTAAGCTATCTCTATCTGGTATGGTAATTGGCGTGGTACAGTTACCGACAGCATCCTTTCCTGGTGTACGAGATCTAGTTACACCGTTCACACGAACCGTGTAATTCGTATTAGCCGGTATTTGATTAAAATGCGTGCTATTTTTTTTAACACTCCAATTCTGTGGTCCCCAAGTATCAATATCTAAACGACCCATACCATTTTTAAATCTGGCGATGCCGATTAATTGTATATTATAACGAGTAATAACGCCGTTAGATTTCTCTGGATGATCCCATGTAATAGAGATAAAACTGGAGCTACTTATATTATCGAATCGACAATTAACAGATAAATTCTGAGGAGGACTGGCCACTAAAATTAAGATTAGACGATGAATTTTAAATTTCTAAAGTTTAGAAAATTCTGAGTTTGCAAATTCAATAATATCTTACCTCCATCTAAAGTAGTACCATTCACTTCAATGCTCCAGTTTCCACATTCCTTTGTATATTCACTACACGCGGCAATTTTAAACTTATACGTCGTATCGGGATCGAGATCGACAAATGCGTAGACAGTAAATGGTTGCGCTGGATATACTGCTTCTCTTTTCTGATCTCCATGTGTAACCATTAAATTATAATAATGAACGTGTTCTTTTAAATCCGGTGGCGGTACCGTCCATCCTATTGTAATAGAATTTTCAGTGACTCCGTTAACGGAAACTTTTGGCACAAATATAGGATCTGTAACAAATTGAATTGATCTATTATTTCGTAATTCAGGAAACGAAGATACACGATCAAGATTATTCCTTATTTCAATACCTTTTTCAAGCGTAGTAATCCAACGTGGATCAAGTCGTACGTGTGACGTACCCACGGTATTTGTAGCGCTAATTCCAATCTGATACGCTGTACCACTTTCAAAACCTCTTAAAACATAACTCGAATTACCACCTCCAATTTGTTTAGAATAATATTGATATTGATTAGTCCCGTTTTTCATATGTTGGATAACATATTCTTTAATCGGTTCGTTGCCATCATTTACAGTCCAGTTTAAGAATATACTTCCAGCACCAACAGCTTTCATAAAGTCGATGCTCACTTTCGGTACATCAATCACAAAGAGGTGTCTATAAGCGCTAATTTCACCGCTGTAATCGCGTGCTTTACAAATATACGTTCCGTTATCTTTCCGAGTTAAGCTCTCAAATTCTAAAGTCAGTAGAGTGAGAGTTTCGTTTATTTGCGTGATAGTGGTGAAATCCTTCCAGTGGTCGGTACTTTCTGAATCATTCCCTTTTAACCAAGTAAATTGAGATAATGGATAACCATGCATGAGGCATGTCAAGTTAGCTGATTCCATCACTTTTGCCCTAATATCTTCCCCAGCTGTTATTCTACCTGGTTCTAAAATGAAAATAATTTATGATTACGGATATGAACAATAGTGTATAAACATAAATTTTGCAAATTATATTTTATACTAATAAATAAATTATAGTTAATTAATAATTAATATTTACCAATAACTCTAATATGAACATCCTTTTTTAACAATTCTCCATCTGCAGTTTGTGCCATACACTTATAGTCTCCTGTATCATTTCTACTAGCCTGTTTAATATCCAATCGTCCTCCAGAATCAAAATCTTTAATAGTGGTGAGATTCTTCCCATTGCTGGTCCACCATATTTGACCAGGTACATTGAGTTTACATATAAGTGATGGAGTACTACCAGCCTCTATACCTTCTAAATCTTGAGATGCTGTAATTTCTAACACTGCTGGATTCTCATTTTTTGACTCAGTTGTTTCTATTTTTTCAACAGCTGCACAGGGACATATAAAAAAATAAATATGTTTCTATTGTATATCTAATATTAATCTAATATATTAATATAATCAAATCAAAATATGTCAAATTAACATGGTATTTTTGCTAACTTAAACATAATAGTAATAAACAAAGGTAAATTGACAAGCTAACTAATAACATTCATATTATTTGAAAAATTACAATTGTGTCTAATTAAAGAACTTTTAGTCAAGTAGTATATGAAAGAACCAAGTAATTGGCTAATTAATTCATTAAAATCATAATAGCGGAGTCATACAAACTGACCAAGTTTTCTCTTAATAGCTCGAATTACCAAAGATCTGAAGTATATTTTACTGAAACTTTTGTTATGACGTTTTACGAGCCTTGAGATCAAATAATATATATTCTACTAAACATTCTAGTATACACAAACATAGAAAATGTAAATATTGAGTATAAAATTTTAACAAAATGAGAGTAAGTTATCAATTGATCAAAACTATTCCTGATTTATGTTTGTTGTTCTGTAAATAAGCAATTATGATGTTTTTATTTTGTACATAATAATGACTATCATTTATGTAAACTGTTTATTTTATAATCTAGAATAATATGCATTTTAAATAAGGTTATCTTATATTGCGTTCTCATCTTTTTTGTGCCAATTGTAAGACTGTGTGTAGTGTATGTGCATATGTATATGTCGCGTATATTCCTCACTTTATGAATTCAACGGTTATTATCGATATAGCATCAGTAACTCAATAATGGCGTTTTCTCGTGTTAAGCGTCTTTAGATTATATTCCATATTATGCGATTAGATTATGTACATTACGCGACGAAATATAATCGTTGTATTGAAAACAAAAAAAATGAAAGAAAATGTTTCTAATTTTTATTTAAATCAAAGTTAAATGTTAGCTAAATGTAAAATTAAACTATAATTAAATATTCAAAGTGTTTAACTGATAATTACTCTTGTGATTATGTATGAAATAACATCTTACATGGTTTTTGATTTTTTTGCAGCCTCACTTCTTTCGCTTTTTATAAAATCGTTTTCATACCAAACTAAAGTTATTATGATATTATACTCGATGAAACAAATATACGAATTAAAAGCGGATGTTATGTATAAACTATAAACACAAAAATATTATTTAGGTATTTAATATAGCACATTGAAATGGCTTGAGAATTAGGAAATAGTTGTAGAAAAGAATTTTCACAGCGTATATTTTAACAAGATAGAAGATTCGATGGCTATTTTGTAACTAATATTTCTTTTATTATTTAATAAGCGAATTATATGATTATTTATTACTAGAATTATTGATGATTAAAATATAAAACTTGTACCAAAGAAATCAAAATGAGAATTATATGAAGAAATATATAAAGCAAGGGAAGAAACAAGTCTCTAACTAAATATTTTACAAAGAATCACTAAAAGCTCAAAAGATAAATTGTAATAAATTTATAAAATTTCTATGAAAAATTACGTACAGTGTTGGTCGTTTTGATCATTCTGGTAATTCCATTAATGAATACATTTACTCTTGAATATGATAATTTAAGATCTATAATCACGATTGCGGTTTGCGCATATATAATCATTTTACGACTTGAATTCCGTGCTATTAAAATATTTTTATTTACTCCAATAGTATATATGTAACATGTAACAAGGTGGTTAAATGAAATAGGAATCGATCGAGCGATAACATACCGCTGATTATACCGTAAGTAAATTTCAATTGTAGCATAGATATTTTAATATACAAAATTGAACGTAAATAAATTAATATCTTTTATTTTTTATTCTAATTTATAAAAAAAAAGAATAGAATGAAAATAAATTATATGTCTTTATTAATTCATATCTTTTAATGTATAAATCTTTCAAAGTTGAATACATTCAATTTTACAATTCCGAAGTATGCGTATACACAGTATTTTATGTATTTTTACAAGTATTATGTATCTTTCAAGTAATCAATGTATCACGAAAATTGAATCTTGTAGCATAAACATGGCTCACATAACAAACAGAAAAAATAAGAGACAAGAGTGTATCGAATGATAAATAATTGAAACGATCAAGATACGCCAATGACATTCGGTATCTTTTTATGTTGTTAATCAATCGTGCATGACGGTATGCAATTTTATGCACGCCAGTACAACCAACAATCCATTTAACATAGCTTAAAATCATTGCCATGATATTTGTTCAGGATACAAATATTAAAAGCTATTTGTTACGAAGGATAACAATCTTGAGGACGACGATGACAGCGGTGCATCATGCATCCGCTAAATAGTAGATACATTGCTTATAAATGTTCGTCATTGTGTCCTCTCGTGGACGATCGACGAGAACAGCGGAAGAAGCTGTCGTCGCGTTGAAATCGTTCGCGAGTCAGTTTGTTAAATAATTTCTACAGCTTACCAGATTCGTCAAGGCCGACAACGGTAAGTATGAAAAAGCAGAGTATCATCAAAGGGATACTCGACATCGGTAGGCCACTTCGGGGAAACATGGCGTCGTGACAACCGGGCGTGAGCGTTGTATCCCTGGCCCTTTTCCCACTTCCTGCCACCTTCTTATACGTTCTCGATTCCTTTCACAATCCCATGACGCGAGGTTAGTATCGCCTGTCCATTTGAATCACAATCCAATTCACTATTTCATATCACGCTTCGCACTTACGTGCGACGCACTTTTCGAGAGAGAGATGTTCAGACACACTTTGCAAATCTCACCCCGTAATAGCGCTGGCGAAACTGAATCATATTATACGAATGTAACGTAGGTGTCCCGACGAACATCACGCCGCCAAATGCGAGCGATTGACACTGCCCTCTGTCGGGATTCTGCTCCACGTTCCAGGCTTGCACGTCGATAACGAAGTTGATTCTTCCAAGAGCGGGAAATTGCATCGAATATATCTTATTATACTAAGTACTTACATATTGTTCCGTTCTTCTTTTATTGTTGTCAGCGAAATATAGTTTTGTATTAATAATAACAAAAGTGAGAGTTGAGTTTTTCATGTACTATTCAGAGTTAAGATTTTAGGATATCAGTAAAATGCATACATAAATACAAATACGAGAGTGAGTAATAAGCACTTTTATATGTTACAAGTATTTATATATGTAAAATTAATATATTCTAACTTTTTCATGTACATTCAAAACTTATTTTTTATATGTGCATAGTGTATGTGTAATCCTGAAGGAATTTTATTTAATTTAGTTACTTTATATGCTGCAAAAAAATACATTAAATACACTTTATTATCGGTGAGGTATGAATCATTATTTCTATATCGTGTCGTCTAGGGGGCTCCTGCTATGTATAACTGGCAACTGGTATTAACATGCACATATTCTTGTCTTTGTAAAATGTTCTTCAATCTATTTAGTTTTCTTACTTTTCTTCTTTCTTCTGCGTAAATTTCGGTGCAGCGACAAGTGGTATGGCTGAGTTGATTTTAGATCCAAACATTCGAGGATGGGTGTTCTTACCTATCGTTGTGATTACGTTTCTCGTAGGCATTATTCGACATTATGTTTCGATATTACTTGCCTCACAGAAAAAGGTTGAGCTTCATCAAGTACAAGACAGGTGATTACGTGAATCTATAAATTGCATGTGTGAATATATAAATATAGTGTATTTCCAACCTGTCGAAACATTTCATTATTATATACTTTGATGTTTTCTAGTCAAGTGATGATACGCTCTAGGCTGCTAAGAGAAAATGGTCAATATATTCCAAAAATGGCATTTATTAGTAGAAGGCATTTCTTTAATAATGAAGAGACAGGATATTTTAAAACACAAAAACGTGCCCCAGTATCGCAGAATCCAATGACAGATCCTAATATGATGACAGATATGTTAAAGGGAAATGTAACTAATGTTTTACCAATGGTATTAATAGGTGGCTGGATTAACTGGATGTTTTCTGGCTTTGTAACAAGTACGTTCAAAGGGTTATATGTATGATCTAGATCATAAATTCAGTCTTTTTAAATTAACAGCAATAATTATATTTTAGCTAAAGTACCATTTCCTTTGACATTACGTTTCAAACCAATGTTGCAACGTGGTATAGAATTAGCTACACTTGATGCTGCATGGGTTTCATCTGCATCTTGGTATTTCCTTAATGTGTTTGGATTACGTTCCATTTATACACTTGTCCTTGGAGAAAGCAATGCTGCTGATACCTCCAGACTTTTACAGGATCAAGTATCAGGTGCTGCAATGTCTATGCCACCAGATCCAAAAGCTGCTTTCAAATCAGAATGGGAAGCATTGGAAATATATGAACATAATTGGGCGCTGCAAGGAGTTGAAGCAGATCTTATAGGATCCCAAAGAATAGATACAAGTGAAGGTATGTAGATATGAGTAATGATAAATTTTATATTAGCCTCTTATTTTAATAATACTTTGTATCTTATAGGTAGCAAATAATAAATATTACATCTATATCCATAGATATAGCATGTGCCATTTTTGGATAAATAATCGAAGTTTTAAGAAATTACTATATGAATTAATAACTTGAATTATCATAATAAATGATGTATAATTTATTGCATTCTTTATAACATTCTAAAAAATATTATTTTACATTTTATTAGAATATCTACATTACAATTTCTTATTAGTTTGTTATACTTTCAGTTTCACATGTACAAAAATTGTCCACAATTACAATTGTAGCAATATATTTTCACCTATTTTACATCTTTACGGTACAATATTTATAAGTTAATATTTATAAGCTATATTAGACAGTATATATGATAAAATTCATCATAATAAATGTTCGTTTTATATATATATGTATATATATATATATATATATATGGGGCACAGTGCCATATATCTAAGTGTAGTGGCACTAATCAAAGAACAAAGGGAGCCTATAAATGTGAAGCGCATCCCATGAGCTTTGGAACTCAAAGAGGGCTCTCTACCCACGAAAGGCATGTGCACCCTGCCTTACGAAACATTAAAAGAAGGAGAACGGACCCCCAAATAAGTTATGGACTGTAGAAGAAGTGGCTCTCCTGAAGGAGCTAGACGATAAATTCAAGAATCATAGATTTCCGAACGTAGAAATCAGTAAGGTCCTCACAAATAAGACAATAGATCAGATAAAATATCAAAGAAGGAAACTAAGAGCAGTCAGTGAGGACCCAAGCCTTCAGGAAGCCACTCTAGAGACAGAGGGAGGGTGCGATCCCGTTACTTCAGGCAATGCGCGGTCGCAACCTGAAATTAGCGGGAATGAATTAAATGAGTCGGAATGAAGACTCAACTTGATCCACTCAATTGAGACGCCAACCGAGGTACCCCCTGTTTTAAAGGAGGTAGATTCTCGGTTGCAGAACATATGGCGACAAGCGCAAGGGAACAAGGGAACCCTTGCGAACGAAATAAATAATTTTATCAAAACAGATCTCTACGGAGCTATTTTAAAATGTCATGAAGCGAATAACGGCGAAATAAGAAGAAAAAGGGAACAAAATTACAAACCCAAAGCAGCCATGGGCAAAAAGAAGAATCGGAACTCACGGAAACGCTTCTCATACGCACATTACCAGGAGTTGTTTCATGAGCGTCCGAAGAAGTTGACCGACGTTGTTATCAACAACGATCGCACACTCCTGGAATCAGCCAGGCAGCTACCAGAGGCAGCAGACATCAGGAGACTCTATAAGGATTTATGGGGCCTGGCAGAAACGATCAATGCCCCGCTTCAACCAAGTGGAGCCTCCACGCTGTCATTAAGAGATATATTTCCGCCGATCACTGCCGAGGAGATGGCGGCTAGAATCAATAAAACGAGAAAGAAAACTGCGGCTGGGCCGGAGGGTTTAACAAGAGAACACTTGTTGATGCCCGGCCTGCCGGCAGTATTGGATAAAATTTTCAACATCTGCTATTTTTGTTCCTGTTATCCCTCCGAATGGAAGGTTAACAGGACAACATTAATAGCAAAGCCTAATAAGAACAGCAGCCTGGTCAAGAATTGGAGACCTATTACTATAGGCCCGATTCTCGGCCGAATTTTTGGAAAGGTGTGCCGGCCCCTATTGTTAACCTCATACAAGAGATGTATAAATGTAACAAAACTAAAATTAGAGCTAATGGTAACATAGGGGTCGAGATCGAGATCCTGAGAGGAGTCAAGCAGGGCGATCCTCTATCGCCTCTGCTATTTAATTTATGTTTGGAGCCGCTGCTCGAGAAGTTGGAAGAGCAGACCAGTGGCATCAACATCAACAACGAGCACAAGATTCCTGTTCTGGCCTTCGCTGACGATATTGTCTTGCTTGGCGCGAATAAGAGGGAAGCCCAATGCCAAGTGGAGATGCTCCACGAATACTTGAACAGCCTCAATATGAACATTTCAAGGGATAAGAGCCAAACGTTCCAGGTAGTCCCTAAGAGGGACACCTGGTTCGTTACGGATCCGCAAATAAGGCTCGAAGACACATTAATTCCTACTATCAATCCCGACGAGGTGTTCAAGTATTTGGGCGCCAAAATGGGGCCCTGGAAAGGTCTCCACTGTGGCATTATTGTGCCCGAGCTTCTGAGCGTGATCAAGAGGACGAGGAAACTCAACCTCAAGCCATGCCAGAAGATCGAGCTTATCGAGAAATATATCTTCCCTCGATATACATATCAGCTGTTAATAAAACCACCTAGCGATAGCGTCTTAAAATTGCTCGACAGCGAGATCAGGCAGGAAATCAAATGTATATTACATCTGGTGCCATCGACAGCCACTGGCCTCTTCTATGCCCCTAAGGCTTGTGGCGGGCTGGGGTTACCGAGATTTGAATATATGGTCAAACTCGGTACCCTCAAGAATGTGCTAAAAATGAAAGAATCGATCGACCCAGCGGTCTCCAGCCTAATAAATATACACGACAATGTTAAACTGAAAAAGCTGGCAAACTCCCTTAAGATCAATTGGCCGGCCACTTTGGAGGACATAGAAAGAGCGAAACGCCGGTTGAAGTATTTACATTTGAAGCAATGGTCCGAACTGAAGAGTCAGGGACAAGGCGTCACGTCGTACGAAACAAGTCTAGCAACGTGTGACTAGCAGAACAAAACCTGCTCAAGCCATCACGGTTTATCGATGCCCTTAGACTTAGGTCCAACACCTTTGGGACAAGAACAGTATTGGCACGGGCCGACAAAAAGATGGATGTTACATGTGGAAGATGTCGTGCCCAGCCCGAAACACTTGGCCATATCTTGGGGCTGTGCCAATACACCAAAGACCTAAGGATAAAGAGGCACGATGAGGTGAAATCCATCCTCGCTGAAAAACTTAGACGGAACTACGAGGTGTTTGTCGAACCGACCCTCAAGGTGGGAGGTAATCTGTTCAAACCGGACCTCGTAATTAAAAACGAGGGACGGGTTCTCGTAGTCGATGTAACAGTCCGCTACGAGAATAAGGATTACCTTTCGAAAGCCGAAAAGGAGAAGATCGACAAATACCGAAGTTGCCTAGTATACCTTAAAGAAAAGTTTAAAATCGGCGAGGGTGAGGTTCTACCCGTGGTCTTGGGCAGTAGAGGCGCGATAAAGCCTAACACAGTGAACAATTTAAGAATACTGGGAATCGGTAAGCAAGACATCAAGACTATAGTCTTGAATGTCTTGTGTAGCTCCATAGAGATGAGTAATATATTTCTGGATGGGTGATGAACCCATACACTATTTTAATTTATTTTTTATTTTTTACATAATTGGACCAAAGCTATTATTTATTTATTATTTTTAACTATTTGACTTGATTTTTGTATATATGCAATTTAAAATAGTGTCGTCTATATATATGTTATTTATAATTTTATTTTATTACTATCTGCCTCCTCAATTGTTTTCAATTCTGGAGGTAGATTATATCGTTTAATTCCCTACGAGGGGGTTCCTCGGAAGTATGGGTTCTCGTACCGAGGACCCACAGATTTGTAGCCAAATGCCTCGTCATCTAATTAGTGACGCGCATGAATGGATTAACGAGATTCCCTCTGTCCCTATCTACTTTTTAGCGAAACCATTGCCAAGGGAACGGGCTTGGAAAAAATAGCGGGGAAAGAAGACCCTGTTGAGCTTGACTCTAGTCTGGCATTGTATATGGCATAATATATATATATATATATATATATTAAGAAAATATAATGTTTATTACATTTCAATCCTTAGTTACTTTACATAAAATATTGAGCTTAGCACGAGCATTTGCTCCTGTCAGAAAGTAAAAATAAGAGCTAGTAAAATTTAATATAATTATATAGATATGTGCGCATATATATATATCATTTAAATTAAAGATTACAGGGGTTCTATTTTAGGATATAAATCTGTTCGACGATGATTTTCGCACGGCATACTTTGCCGAATTTGTTTCAATAAATTTAAATCAATTTCTGCTAAAACCATATCAGTTTTTTCACTACACTGCGCTACTATAGTTCCCCATGGATCAATAATCTGACAAAATTTTATACATGTAGTATCATATTTAATGTAATAAAACTAGCATAAACTATAAAATTATTTACCATTGCATGACCCCAGCTCACTCTCTTTTTGTTATGTGTACCAGTTTGAGCTGCAGCTATAACATAACATTGTGTTTCTATAGCCCTTGCACGCAATAATATCTCCCAATGAGCAGCACCTGTTTGATATGTAAATGCTGATGGATATGTGAGAATTTCCACTCCCATATTTCTTAATGAAAGAGATAATTCGGGAAAACGCATATCATAACACTAACATTACTGTTAAGTAAATACAATTTCTTAGACTTGAAGAACAAGATTATAAAATTTAAAAAGGATACGATACTGAGGCCTAATTTACCAGCTGGTGTTGATATGGGTGGTTCAATCTTTTGCCCTGCTAAGACATAATCTGATTCCATCAATCTCAAGCCAGTAGTTTTATTATCTATATCAAATAAATGGATTTTACGATAAACACTGGCTATTTCCCCTTCACTGTTTATTACAACATGTGTATTACTTATACGATTTTCATTGTCATCTACCTGTAAATATGTAATTAGAATATATGAATTAATAAAAAACAATTGTAATATTTTTTTTGTAAAGAAATAAAAAGAAATTCAAGCTTACTGCTTCATGTAATCCACCTAACGATAACCAAATTTTATTTGCTTTAGCAATTTCTTTGTAGCTTGATATTATTGATCCATTCAAAGGTTGAGCCATGGCTATTATATCTTTTTTATTATCGGCTAAATAATCACAGGCTTCAGGAAAGAAGGCAATCTATCAAAGTATTGTAAAAATTTATATAAATATAAATAATATTAAAAAAATGAAATTAAAGTTTTATTGTATATGCTTACACAAGCTGCCCTAGATTTAGCCCTCTCAGCTAGTTCTCGTACAGTTTGTAAATTTTTTTCTTTATCATTTGTTGATGTCATTTGACATACTGCAACTAATGGATGTGCCATAGTACTAAATTTAGTAATGAGATATCCTGAAAACTGTTTTCTAAAAAATCAAGTTATAAGATGATTAAAAATAAGTGATAAGAGAGTTCTTTGTTTTTTACTACTAACTTACTAGATACATTTATACATATTCTTATTACATTTTCTTTCCAGTTATTACCTGTGATATTTAATAATAGAAAAACTGCTTAGAAAACGCATGCTCATCGCTTACTTATCTTAAACGTATATAGGAACATTTGATAATACAGAAATGTCAATGCTAAAATGGGATACATTAGTAGATATATACTAATAATTATATATTTTATAATGACTTTTTGTTTAAAGAAAAAAATAATTTCTATAAATCGTAAAGTGTGCTTATATAAGAATTATACATATATAACAAGTTTTTACAAATTTATAAAATAAATTATCAAGATCTTATAGGTTAAAGAAAAGTAAGTATTGAATGTCGTGCATTCGAATTGTGCTCGCATACTCATGAGCCATCTACCGGCTACCGCAGACCCTTTGAAACAAAATTTCAATCACTTTGAATTCTGTGACTGCTGCGTTATGTTTGATTTGTAATCGCGTTAATACTTTAAAAAAAGTTGTGCTGCATGTTTACACCGTTAGCGTTTGATATTTATGCTTCATGCTAATATAGTGCAGTATAAAAGTAACAATAATAGTGGTAAAGTACTTTTATGAATATGATAAAAGTCGTCCTCGAAATCAATGGATTGTGGAATGTGTAGCAATCGTGAATTTGTAATGAAATAAACTTCTATCGGTGAGTCAACTTTATTTTTTTTTTATGCCTTCGTTCATATGATAATTTTTAGAATTACCAGCTTCATATATATACTGATAAGATCCTTCATCAACAAAGAGGCATTATAAATTTAAATTCACGTGACGACAATTACAATTTTAATGAAGATTGTGTCGAATATTAAGGTAACTTATTTTTATTAAACTCTTTTTATATTATCCCGATTTTTATGTTAAATTTCTTTCGAATGGCTGGATGTTCTGCTTTTTATGGAAGATGGTGCTCGTATTTTGTTACTCACCTTTACATGTTGGTGAATTTTCTGAAATTCCCGCTTCGTGATGTGCTCCGACGTGTATATATATACCCACATCATCATTAAGCACGCCAATTCTAATTACAATTACGTTTTTCGAATATATTGAAGCGTAATAGAACGTATCCTCGCGAAGAAAATTTATTCTTAGATGTAGGATTTTTTCATACATGTGACTATATAATCTACGTCTACATGATACCTTTGGTAAAGATACAAATTCTCGTGGAGACGTTTAGAACTTCACGTGATCTTTCCTGTGGCGCGTGTTATTTCCAGTAAAGTATTTCACGATGGACGAGAGTTGCCCACAGAAGCAGCCTATGAAATTTTCAAACTGGATTAACCAGTAATATCCTTGAACAACATAAATATTTAACTGTTACAGCCTGAGCACGACGCGAATTAACACTATTGTGTAATATTCTGAATGATCAATACGATTTTTGCAATCGCATGAACAGACATTGACAGACACTTGATATAATTCAAACAATTAAAACGAAATTTTTCTCTAATGTACATATATGTATACAGTATCTTTTGCTAAAATATCCTAATTATGAATTAAAGAATATAAGAGTTTTTTTAAAAAAGTTTTTTACTCTAAGATTAAGAGTATAGAGTTTTATGTTCTTAAAGTTATATGCTCTAAAATAATCTACTTTCATTTAAATTTGTATTATTAAGATATCGTCGACCACGAGTTATAGAGAGCTCACTTTATGAAAGATACGATACAATTGATGAAAATGCGTCTATTAGGCGAGTAATACTGTTATTAATGATTCTAAATCTACAAATAATACCGGTAATACAACGGGACATGTTATTTTTCTTTATTCTATTTTATTAAATTGTCATAGTATATAATACACAAGTGAGACATTCATTTATTAAATTCACTTATCAAGCAGAAATAATGTTCTCATTCGTGGAGTTACGTTTAGTGTTCTCGTTAAAAAGTCGATAACAAAAGGACAGTACACGTTTCTACGGCAAAATCACAACTTACTAATACATCCTGTTCGAAGGACAATCAATAAATACTACTGTTCTATTTGTAAATGCATTCGTATCGTTGCGTGGAACAGATACTCTGAAACTCATGATGGACGAGGCAGGAGGTTGGAGAGTTGAAGATTAGGATGGAAAAAACCTGATATATCTGAGAAACACATAATAATATCACGCACTCGGATCGTTTTCGTTCGACGAGAAAAAACAATATCTAAAATGTCTATAGTAAAGAGAAAATTTTTGAAAGTTGGTTTAGATTGTAGAAGGAGAGAGAAAGAAAAGAGAGAGAAAGAGAGAAAGAGAAAGAGAGAAAGAGAGAGTGAGAGTGAGAGTGAGAGGGAGAGGAAGAGCGAAGGGTACGAGGGTAGAGTCGCGATGCTGCAGGGTCAAATAATGTCGTATTAATATTGTTTCTTCTTCTTTCTTTTTTTTTTTTTTTTTTTTTTGTTCGCTTTTCTCGTTTCTTTTCTGCCGTTTTGTAAGCTGCGTTAATATAATCGTTGAAATCGACACACATACTTTCGGGACACACACACAACTTTTATTTGCCTTTAGTGGCTCGTATCGCCTTGCAAATTTCAATCCACGGGTGTCCGTAGGAACTGCAAATGTCACAGACGTTTGACGAGCTTGATGATGGTTGACTAGGTTGGTGGCCGGGTGTACTTGGTGAGGATGACCCTTCTTTCTTTAATTTACACGTGGATGACGAGAGATGTAGAAAATCAACCGAGGGTGGTAGAGTGGCGGGTGCACGTGTTTTACGTGATGACGGTAATGTTGCTGAGTTGTACGACGACGACGAGTTAGACGATGGTAGTATTGAGGGCGATCGCTCGAGCGATGGAGATTTTGCCGCCTGTATTGACCGGCTTGAAGGCGACGATAGGCGCATACACCGTAGAAGGTTGAGTCAATCATTGAGCAGACCTTGAGACACACTGATTAGCTGCTCCTTCAGTACGCGGAAGGAGGGTCGTACTTCCGGGCAATGGGCCCAGCATTTTCGCATTACCTAAAACATAAATAATAAATTAATATACATATAGAGCCTTGTTAAAGTCTTGGGGTTGTTGTAGGATGATCTTATAAAGAGAATTATTTGAAAATAATTATGTTTATTTCTTTACATATTATGTATATTGAATGGTCCAGGCAACTGTATCATGTTATAACTCCGTTAGCAATGTAGTTACAGAAAAATGTCAAAGGAGGAACATGAATGACCCAAAGAGTACTGTATCCATAGGACCATGTCGTTTTTGGAAGTGCAGTGGTGTATGTGCAATCAATAATAGCGTTATCTTTTTAAAATGGAAATGCATACTTTTTATTACATAGATAGATTTCTCTCATCATTCTACGAAAGAAATTATTAGGAGGAAAGAAATTATTAACATGATCGAAAATTGATTAGTTTAAAAGATATTTTATCTTTAATTTTGCAGAATATCATATGAAAAGCACAGAAAGACGTAGCGCAATACTCTCCTATTTATGTCTTTTTTATCTTACGTGTGATAAATTCTACAAAATTAAAGTTGAAATATCTCAATAGCTAATCATTTTTTTACTATTGTATCTCAATGCTCTTTTACGTAGAATGACGGGATCTATTTACGTAAAAAAAGTATGCATTTCCATTAAAAAAAAATAATGCATATGTACTACTGCACTTCTAAAAAAACATGGTCCTACGAATACAGAGCTCTTTGGATCATTCATCTTTCTCCTTCGACATTTTGCTCTAACTGTACTGGTAACAGAGTTCTAACATGAAACAGTTGCGTAGACTACCTTGTACATCATGGCGTAAATAATTTGGAATATGATATGGCTATGGCAAACCTCGTAGACTTCTTTGAAGCAGGCTTTAGGTCTTTCCAATATGATTCCGCGTTGCACTCTTTCCACAACTTCGGTGTTTTTTAGGCGACCATAAGGCATCTTTCCGCATGTGAATACTTCCCACATAAGCACTCCATAGGCCCAGACGTCTGATTTTGAGCTGAAGCGAGTGTAGTTCAGCACTTCTGGGGGCGCCCATTTGATTGGGAATTTGGTGCCTCCGCTACTAGTATACTGGTCATCCAGTACATACCTACAACGAAATTAAAAGATTTCTAACTAGTAACTATGAACTAGGAGTGCAAGAAGCTGCATAATACAGAAAAGATTTTCACCTTGCTAATCCAAAGTCTGCAACCTTTACCACATTTTCTGAGCCCACTAAACAATTGCGTGCAGCAAGATCTCTATGAATGTAGTTATGCCTTTCTAAATAAGCCATGCCTTTGCAAACCTGTAATTCAGAGTATTTCAATTAGCATTAATAATTACAATAATTAAGAAATGAAGGAATGACATTTAGCAATTTTGAATTTACCTGTATGCACATGTCTAAAAGGAGACCAACATTTACTCCTAGAGTTGCTTCGTGACGACGGAGGTAGTTGAGCAGAGATCCATGTCGCATGTATTCAGTGACAATGTATATTGGTCTGTCCTTACTGCAAACGCCATATAGTTGGACCAAATTCTGATGTTGAAGTTTCCTATACCCAATAATTATCATTTGTCATTCACTAAATTTATTTCTTAACACTACAATCATTAAAAGATTGATTTAACACGTTCTTCGCCATGTCGCACATATCTGTGCGACGGGTATACTTCCGTGGGGGCCCCGTAACCAAAGGATGGTGACGCTCTTCTTGTTCGAGTTAATTAAATATACGATATTATATATAGGATATACAACATAAAAATATTAAAAACACATTTTACCATACTTTTTATTAGTTTATATTCTGGATAGTATATTACATTATCCTATATCGTATGGTATTCGTTAAAACATTCCAAACACATTTGGGGTGATTTTGGGCACATCGAAAAATAGTTACAGACTCCGTCATCGCTACTCTGCTCACTTTCAAATATATTTTCACGCTGTTTGCTGAACATTTTGAGGAGGAAAAAATCACCGATGTACGTCTAACAAGTATGCTTCTCGACTAAATGAAAGATTCGAGATATCTGTCATGAGATCCCTCGGAATTCTCTAGCTGGATAGCTTATCGCTTTCTCCATTTCAGAAATAAATAATCTTTTCTTTACAATGAATCGAAGGGGATAAACAATGAATCGAAAGCGATAAACAATGAATCGAAGGCGATAAACATTGAATCGAAGGTGATAAACGATGAATTCCTGCTTGTCGCTCTATTTACGTTCTGCGTACTGGCGGAGGGATTTGGGCCCCACAGGAAATTTAGCCGAATCACGCTGGGCGACGAACGTGTTAATTATCGACTTACGTCATCACTTTAGCTTCCTCTATAAAATCATCTTCAGACATCGTGCCTTCCTTCATCATTTTTACTGCAACATCTATAGAACCGCGCCATTTTCCTCTTCGCACTACGCCAAATTGTCCAGAGCCAAGTTCTTCCAACAAGTGCAATTCTGCTGGATCAATCTCCCACTTATCTGTAAATCAAAGACTTGCTACAGCATTTTGCAGAAAATGGTTTACTTCTTAACGCTTTTGTAATTCCCTTAAGGGTTTTTCTTCCTTTGGAAATTACTAGACTATGGATATTTATGCAGATTTATATTTTCATGAGCAGAATTAAAGAAATAAGATTTAAATTTTTAGAGGCAGGAGATTTGTTTTGCCTACTGAATATTGTAACGAGTATTCTATCTTAGATATTTTATACATTTTTACGTATTATGTGACCAGCATACATTTTTGCTTTATAATTCCCATAAAGATATGAGAATCTGCAGTCTTGAAATTACAAACCATGACTGAGGCCAGCAGTTGGTGGCACAGGGCGATCACAGGGACTGGTTTTCAGTCTGCTGGCTAGTCCACCGCTATTGTGCCTGTGATAGTTAACCAAGTCTGGTATCGAGCCACAGCAATGTTTTTCGGACAGATAAAACTCTCCTCTAGTGTTTTGTTTGATGTGGTAGTGCTTTACGTGAGGATGTGGGCTATAACGATATGAATATCTTTTTATTAATTTTTTCTACAATTGTTAACGTATAAAGTAATGTTGTATGTGAAAACACTTACACTTTAGTGTAGAGAGAAAGCGTGTACAGCCCTTTGGTAGATGAATTACGTACGACGAAGCAACCTTCCTTATCCTCCTGTTTGAGCAATGATTCTGCGCGTTGTCTGGACATATCACCCACGTACCACCTACAATTCCAATCATTATTACATATAGCATTTGTTCTTTATTTAGTTCCTTATTTATTATAATCTTTCCCTTTTGCCTTACAATAGCTTCCAGGTTACATGATATTTACATTTGCATTATGAACTCTTATCTTACTAATTACTCAACTCAATACATTTTATCACTACCTCACAACATTACATATAACATTAAAAAAGCATAAATTTTTGTATGAACCCCCTGCAGGTACGTACTCATATTTCTGAAGACCCAGGAGTTCCTTTTCCTTCACGTAGTTGCTAGGAATGTAACCAATGGATCTGAAAGGAGAATCAGAGGTTACAATTAATTGTCCTACGTTATTCTCTGTCCAAACTATTCTATAAATATTGTACAAACATTGTGCAATTATTAACAAGCCGATGTCACGGAAATTTGATGAAACTTCGCAAACAAACATTATGCTTAAGTTTCGATAAAATCCAATTACGAATTTATAGCAGACAAAGTAACATCATCTCGTGTAATGGACATCATTTTATCATTATCCTGCTTCGTTTCCACGCATATATTCGATGCTCAAATATGCAAAACGAGTAGGCAATTTTGATTGTGTCAATATCATTTGTATGTACGTCGATTGCTCTACATACATCGCGTACATATTTCAAAAGTGACTGTTGATAATTTTGAATCTTGACTGCCGAAATAAAGGTATAGAAACACTAAATATACATTTAAAATTCATATTAAAATAATTATACATTTATTTAGTGAACGATTCCTAAAAATATTAATCGCTACATTCTTGCACGTGTCTCAGCACTTCCTTTTCTCACTACCTTCCATACCAGATTGCCTACGGAGCAGTTACAGTCACTGTTCTTCGAGACGCCACGCACACACATACCCAACTCACATACTACGCAGTCAATCTAGCACATAAAATTATACATATCTCAATATTATTTACCAAACCGGCAAAATGTTGGTCAAATTGGTAACATAATTCTTAACGGTTAAGAGTATCATCCCCTTATTCTCATTATCAATAAAATTAGGTTTAAATCGAACTATTCTTTGTGAAAAAATATAAGCTATTTTTTATAGCAATAAATGCAGAATATTATTTTATAAAAGCTAGTTAGTGGACTGACTTACACCACTACGTTTATCAATCCTTTACACATGCAGCACGCTAATATAGGTATTTTACATGCCAAGTACAGTTTTCCTTGGCTCGTGTTTACTTGCTACACGTCTTATTATAACGTTCGCCAATCGAATCGTCTACCAACGAATGCATAGCCCTAATCTGCTTTTGGTTGCGTTAAGTAGTCATCAGGGAGTACGAAGAGAGGAATCTAAGCCATTAAAAGCACTCGATTGCCGAGCATGCAAATTGCTACAAAGATATGGGTATCGAGCGGATCGTCGTTAATTCTAACTACCGCTTGCAGCAAGAGTTTGCATAATTGGCGGGATCTAATTAAATTGAAGCTTGATCTCGATCGAAATCTTTCGATCCGATGTGTGGTTTTATTCGCTTGAATTAATGTTTGCTAAAATGGCAATAAATTTCCAAGGAAATTGTAGAGAAAGTTTTAGGACAAAAGATGTAAATAAATAAATTAGAACGCAACATATTAAAGATAAATGTAGCAAAAGTGATTCTACGTAGAATTAAAATTACGCTTGTTTGCTTTGCTCTTTTTTTGTTGAATATGATACAGCCTTTACATACCCGTGTTCATCTTTGACTTTCCACCAATGTTCCTGAGAGTCGTCCAGCACCTCGTACTCTGCACCCTGCAACACAAAACAATTTATTGTTATTCTTTCATCATACTTGAATAATTTAAATTCCGCGTACGATACGACGTCGACAAGTATCAATCAATGACTTTTAATTCTAACCACGAATAATACGACCTTCGATGTGACTCTCGACGGTGATGTATGATCTCCAAATAATCTTAAACTTGAACGAAACAACTTCGACTAATGTTAAAAACCAACCACACAACCTCGACAACCATCCATGATTTTCACCTTGATTGAAAATAACTTTGAGAATCATCGATCACTTCCAAGTGATTCTGAGCATCGATTATTCGACTTCGATCGTTACGCGACATGATCGTCAAACAACCTCAACCGGAAGTTACATTGAATCGTATGACTAGTGAATCGTATTTAGTGAATCGTTGAGCACCACAAAATATAATACGTTAAATTTCGCCAGTAACAAACGTGTCTATCATCGATCTATTTATCATATGCATTGAGCTCGTTAATTCAATTTATTCACATACTTTCGTTCTTATTGGTACAGCGAGGATTTAGAAAACTAATCTGGAACGTATAGTAAATTTTCGAAAGCCATATCTCTTTGTTAATTTAACGTCCGATGAAATGTGATGCGCCGTACATGTTCAAGTGTTAATGGACCCAAGGTTTCTCTGCATATCAGAGGATAACCAGAGAGTCCGTGGAATGCCAGAGATGCTGTTGCTTCCGTCGACGATAATATGATCGACGCGGGACATTACACGGACAGTTATTTAACCGCAGGATCCAGCTGTGCTCAGATTATAACTCGGAAATGTAACGCTGGTTTTGAATCTTTCCATAACGCCACGTGTTTTGCATTAAAACGGTCGCACGATCGACCGATAGTTTTAGAAAGGAAATTGCTGACGATGATCCTTGACCGAACTTTGTTCCCTCGTTAGTGGTGGTTTTAGGTGCGCCATCTATTGTCAAAAAGTTTCTAAGCAGTTATATCTTTTAGTGAACTAAATATTGCATGGTTGTTAGGTTAAAAGTAATCGTAATATTTTAACCAGACGGATTCTGTAAAAAGAAAAATTACATTTCTATCGATATATACATTTTTCAAAAATTCCTTATTTTCTCCGATTTTACTTGCAACCTGTACTTTTATATTCTTTCTTTTGTAATATAATATATTAACACGTTGAATGTCACGCCAGTTTTACAAGGTTTGGCCGTGGCGCCACGGTGAATTTTTTATTATGCCATACATATAATGTTGAAATATTACCTACAACAGATATGACAAACAATCACGCGCAACAACAACGATTCTTACATATTTTCTTAAAATCGAAGAAATTTTTCTGCAACAGAAAACATGATCAAACGAAATGTGACCTATTGAAGGTAGCAGAATTATTTAATCCATTTATTCACCTAAACTAGACTATCTACTGTATTAAACCAGAACCAGGTCATTTTGGAACAAAAAATACTATCTGTATTTTCCGCAAGAAAAGTTTCTATATCCTCGTAATTCAATTTGTCTGTTCGATTCTGTATGATACAGCGCATGAATCAAATCGATTTATAGTGGCGTGGTTATTAACGTGATATGTACGCGTGTTTGGATTCGAACAAGTGTTGGACGCGATTAAATTGTGGTTGGTCAAGTTCCACTTGAACCGATACAAACGGCATAATTTACGTAGTTCAGTTTGCTACGATACCTTTTAGTTTGCATCGTGGTATAACACAGATTTTTAGGATAACATTTACCTTCATATGATATGATACGCTTTACTTTATCGACGTATGATTTTCATCTCTACGACACGGTCCGATTTGATATCGTTTGGTACAGTGCGATACAACCGGCTACGAATCAATTCAACGATTTAAGACAATACGTACCATGTAATGCTAGTTTGCTTTTTTCCTTCTTTCACGTTGTACATTACACGATTTCAATCGATTTAGTTCGAGTGCACGCGCTACGATTTAATTCGATTTGATAGGAAACAATGCAATTTCCTAGCATAAACCGCGCTAACGTTCGGTTTACCGTCTGATCGTAAACTATATTCGCTATGTAGCTACTCTAGCTGAATGCGATTTCGTACCATTCGAAGGCATAATTATTGGAATCTTCGCAAAGCACAAAAAGATATGGAAGGCCCATTCGCAATCGAATATCGACTGTCGTTTGCTTTTATGCGATTCGGATTTCCGTTTCAATGGGCAATTATTGTGGCTTCAGGTTCTCCCCGATGTAATTAAAACTGCATTATAGAACCGTCCGTTAAACGATCCCGTGCATCGATCCTTTTTACCGTCGTTTAATCGCATATTACATATTTTATAGCCTACCGATGCTCGTGAACGTCGGACCACGCGGATAAGTCGACTCGTGATACGGTTTATTGCGAGTGTCGTTTTTTTTCATTCTTTCAATAAAAAAGCGAAAAATCGAGTTTCCCTTACCTTTTCGAGGGACAAATCGCCACCCTCGATCGCTCGAAAAGGGTACAGAGCTACCACGACCTTCGTTCTCATCATTATCTTGTCCTGCAACATGTATTAATTGTTACTCAATTTATCATTTTTACGCTATTCAATTAAATCAAAAAATTAGGTTACTTAATTATTTAATTACGGAGAATTTTTTTTTTAAATATATTATTACAGCGTGGTAAATAATGTTTCATGGAAAATAGAGATATTCATCTGTCACTTTGTTTTCTTTTGGCGGAAGGATATGTAGTTCGTTGAAATACGAAAGAAGGATTTACTACTTTACCTTGGTTTTAGAAGATGGGGTCCCAGGTGTGCCCCCTGGCATTATTGGAGTCGAGGGGGTCCCTGTAACATAAACATTACAAGTTTTCATCAGCGATCGATTCGTTAAAATAAAAAATACATTTATTTTAAAATCGATGTATTTCATATACAGTCGCTTACGGTCAACGGTATTAAATGTATTATCGTATTGGACATATTCTACTAAGTTAAAACTGCAAAATATAGACGCTTTATGTGGGGCAGTAAGTTAAAAAAAACAACGGAAATGTATCCTTATATTTTCTGACTTGAGTTTGTAGGAAAACTAATTTCCATCGTTCATGGAAGAGTTAATTCTAATTACAAGTATATATATATAGGAAAATATGGAAATATATATAAAAAAAGAATATAATGAAGAAACACTTGTACGGTCTGTTGAGGTAATTATTTCAAGAAAAACTATACATCTTTGCTTTTGTATATCTCCGTGACCTGGAGACTATTGTTATGAAGAGAATAGGATTTAGTGAAAAAATTAAAAATAAAGAGAGATGCATATTATTGTGCCCTTCAATATAAATTTTGTTTTAGATTACAAGGTCTAGAAACAAAAGAGTTATAAGTAGATTTCTATTGCCGTTTCCTGTAGCCTTCAGCTACAGCTACACTCCAAGGTTAACTTTTTGGTAATGTCTTTTGCTATAAACATACGAACATGTTCCCTATTCTTTTTCTTCCTATTGTATTGTAACACTGTAAGAGTGAGCATCTGGATCAGCATAATATATTTTTCTATTACAAATTCGTCCACTCGTTCCCCTATCAGTCAACCACAACAATATCATGTATTATATTAATTTTGAGGTTATTAGGTGTATATGGATGCAAAGAGACGCATGGATAAATTGTAAGATAGAAAATATATATATTTTAAGCTGAAGTGTAAATACAAAGAAGGATTTGAAAGGAAAAAAGAAATGACGAGAACAAACGATGGGTAGGTCGTCGGCTATATATTTTCGTTTGCTGCGAATCGACTGATTTGCTTCGATGTCAGCGGTATCGCGACTGATGTTCCGCTAATATTTTACGAACAGCATGTCGAGCATCGTTTCGATATTCGCACAGCTTTTCCCCTTTTATAGTTTTCATTTCTATCTAGATATGTCGCAACAATAGAGTTCCAGCTTCGTTCTGCATATTTCCTTTTCTATCTTTTTTTCGTCTGTATATCCTTTTTTTTACCTCGAAGCGAACTCAGCTTCAAACGTGACCTTTATACGAGAATATGGCTGTGTTGCCAATTGTTCACTTGCCTGGCAACGAGACGGATGAACGAATATTTACAAAATTAAACGGATCAAGTTATCTTATCGAGAAATTCAATCCCCGCAGCATCCCGTTGAATTTTATTTACTTTTAACGTCTCGTCGCTGATCTACGTTTCATATTTCTCCACGAGGAACGCTCGTCCAGTCGATCTATCCAACTTTCTTTCCAAATTACTGTTTTCTGCCTTCGTTATTCAGTGAGAGTACATCCTTTCATGGAACGTTAGAAGGAAACTGTTAGCTCAGTTTAACAAAATTTTTGCTAGTACTTCACACTCTGGCAGCCACTCTTGGTATCATAGCAAAATCTTTTTCTTTATTATTTAATTTGTACTTCACAATTTGTCCAGCTGGACATTCGGTAAATTCGGGGAGCTCTCTGGAAGAAAGATCCTACAGGTCTATTATAGATTTTCATTCATTTCATAAATATAGAGAAGAGGAAATTTCTTTAAGACCAATTGTAATCACGATACTGCGAGTTTGTATATTACATTTATAGAAAATTTGAAGATGCAAAAATGCTCTTAAGGTATATAAAAATATAGAAATTTATCCAACGTATAATCCTCTGTATAACGTTCGGTAGGTAAAGTAATTCTCTATTTGGGTTTCGGCTTTTCTATTGTATTTATGGAAATATCATTTTGTATAAATATTCACGGTTTAATAATTACCAATTCGAATGTATCTAATATTAAAAGACTAGAACTAATACTTTCAACGCAGTCTTACGAGTCTCTTTTCTCAAAATGCTCCTCGATTATTTTCTCAGTCGTTCGTTTTGTATTCTTCGTCATTTTACTTTCAATTTTTCAGAAGCGACAAGTATAGGCAACAATAACGAGACAGTAATAACTGTGTTATGTATAATAACATTAAAAATATGAAATATATAGTATATCATACGTCTCGTGTTATACTATTTGCAATAGGTTTGAAGGTATTACGTATTATTCGAGAACATTGAGTTTGAGAATATTTTCGAAACGAGCAATTTCCAACGATACCCGGTTTCCTCTATGGATCATATTTCTGTTTTCTCTTGGTTTCAGGCAGCGGCTCTTTGTTGGTCTCAATTAGCGTGACGCGTAACGAGCTGCAGTTCGTTAGCTGACCGATTCGTTGATAAAATACACGATTCCGTGATCCCTGTACAACCAACTGGGCTTTTCGTTTTAATTACTCTTTCCTCTTAAAACTTTCGAACCTTTCGATCAACCGGATTCTAGTTGCCTGAATGATATAACCATAATAGTACTTTCTTAACTTCTTGCACGATTGAGTTAACCTTTGCACTTCTATGTCGAGCGTGACTCGACATCGGTTTTTATCTCAGGAGTTCCTTTGTCGAGTCCCACTTGGCATTCTTTCATATCCAAATCAATAGATGTCGCGCACACGTTATCGACGCTCTTACCGAACTGGCTTACTTACCTAACTTATATCAATCTACTCAGAGTTTGAAAATTATATACCTGTCACCCTCTAAATATTTGCAACGAGTGAAAGGCACGAAATAAATAAGACTTTGACAGTAGTGATAGCAATGACTACATGCAAGAAGTAGATCTTGAGTACAATATAGTCGCTAAGCGTTGGGAGCTGCTGGTAACGAAATTGAAATAAAATTCCGAGTGCAAAGGGTTAATACTATGAAGGAAATTGTGACAAAATTAATAGCAATGTTAATAAATTCTCTCGTATGATAGTAACAAGCTTGGCAATAAGACAAAGATTTACAAGTGAATTGTACGAATTACAATTCGATCGATGGTATTTACGATACAAAATCGTAAGAATATGAAAACTGTTTGTATAATAAATGTTTATAACCTATGCTTTGTCACTTGGTAATTCACTATGGTGTAAAAAGGTTTCAGTTTTACGTTTGTTAAATAAATAATTATGCCAGATGTTCGTGCCTCGTTCGTATTCGACGAAGAAAAGAGAAATATACCTTCTTCGATAATTGATCAATAATCAGGTAAGATCGCGACTAGTGGCCAATCAGCAAACCAATCGTAGAGCAATCTCTAGCACGGAACTTTGTGTTATCCTTCTGGTCGTCAGCTTTTATTTTATTTTTTTATCTTTTCTATTATTTAATTTGTACTTTACAATTTGTCCATTCGGTAAATTTTTCCAGTGTTTTTATTTGAAAACATACCACGACGCCAGAAATTGCAACGGATCCATGATCCAGCCAAAGCCAGCCATCGAGCCTCTCCTACGCCTCCTTCCACACCACTTTTCCAAAGATGCTATCGTCGAACGTTTAAGTGAAAGCTCTAGAACCACACAGACTACGTGTGAACGCGCGTTTTACACAGGTATTTTTACCTCACCAGCTATCCTCGAATTTCGTATGTTTTTCACGCCGAATAAACAGAGAAAATAAATCGAGATCGATCAACGAAATATTTTATCGCAAAGAATATAGAAAAACGGAGAAACACGGGGCAACTACACGCGATGAAGAAACGTTGATTTTAAAGGGAATAATATATAACTATATATATAACTATATATATAACTATATATATAGTTAGGTTATCACTGGCGAACTGTAATCGAACTTCACGTGTCCCGACGCAACAGACGAAGAAGAAAGGTTTAGTCGAGAGAAGAAATATTTTATTGCAAAGAAATATGAAAACTCGTAGGAACCACGTACAACGAATAAACGTGAATTTTACAGGTAACGATACATAGATGGTTAAGCTTTCACTCGCGAACTGTGATCTAACTTCACGTGTTTTTCAGATAAATCGAGATCAAGAGGAATAACACGCCGTACGAGAAACAGAGACGGAGATATAGAGAATGGAAACACCACACGATGAAGAAACGTGGATTTTAAGGAGAATATGGTATATGGTTAGAAGGATGACTAAGAGAAACGCAGTTGCAAGCAAGAGTGCAGGTGCGTGCACCGGCCACACTGAATGCCGGAATATCAACGGTGAGCGAAGGACGATACCACAGCTAGTCTCCACCCTGTCTAGACAAAATCAATGCGACCTCAACCTCCTGCATCCCCTCCAGCATCCCTTAGACTGTTCAACGTCCCCACGTGCGTGCGTGCCTGCCTGCCTGCCTGCCTATCTGCCTGCCTGCCTGCCCTGCGTCCCTCTCTCTTTCGAACTTCCTCTTCATGTCTAGTTTCATTACCGGAAGCAGTCTGCCGCTGCTCCACTCCATGGAGTGTGTACTACGTTCACCGACAACGGATACAAGTTGCTACTTCTTCCTTTCTCTTCTTCCTCTTCTACTTTCGCGGTTTCTTTTTCTCTTCCTTGTCTATGTCTTTTGTTCTTTCCTTGGTTTTATCTCTTTTCTATTTTTGTAGGGAACATTGCTGTTTCATTCGACCGGCACGATGATGGTCCTCGTTACACGTAGCGACGTGGATTTTTGCGAGTGCTACACATGCACGAAGAGGCAAGAGCGAACGGATCGAGGGGAAATGGAACGAGGGAATGCAATTTGAGACTGTTAAAATGTCAGCGATTTTTGCGACCGGACAGGAAATGTTTATTAACGGCCGTTGCCGGCACCAGGTTTTACACAGCCGGATTTCGTTTCGCTGAAATACGGCTGTTTGGAAAACCGATAATGCGTGTAAAAATGTTCGTGTCACCGAGAGGCGGCGCGAAAGAAGCTGCCGGGATTCGATACGAGCGTAGCGCGCGACACACCAGCTATGGCTTACGAATAGCAAGTCACCGTTGAGTCTCACTAACGAACGGTTAATTTCGCGTAGTATCATGCTCTTTCCTTTATTCTTCGTGATAGCGTCAGTTTGCAGTAGCGCGAGCAATTTTATAATACGTTTTTGTGCTACTTGATCGAAATCATGTCCAATCGATACTCCAGTCAAAAGGCAGAGTAGCTCCTGACCATTTTCACAAGTGGTGAAAAGTAAGAAAGTATAAGAAAGTAAACTTGACAATGAGAAACGTAATACTAGATCGTCTAAGCAATGTATTCGATGGACGAAAGTAAGTGAAAATTGTTTAACAGCGATAGGATACTACAGAAAAGCAGCATGATCGCATGAAATCCTACTATTCTATTCTATAGTTAAATCTATCCTGATACTTTTACTAGTGTGAAACGTAGTTTTGCAGAACGTACCAAAACATTTTCACGAAAGGACAGTACGTACTGCATGAAAACGAAACCAAATCACAGGGACTACACTACCACATAGTCAGTCCGGCTCTGTTACCATCGATATACTCTTTTCGTATCATCGGACAGTAAAAACGTATCAGCACGCTCTTTGTTCGTTTCAGTCAAGTATTTGCATCCATATCTCGCCTTGAGACGAGAGTAGACGTTCTTAAAGCATTCGAAGATGAGACATAATCGCGATGCATTAATCTAAAAAATAGATGAACTGCGATACAACAGTCTCCGGTTTTCTCCTCCCATTTCCCCTCCTGTGAACTGTGCGATAGAAAGCAAAGAATTAACCTCGACCGATAGAATCGTTCGAGGTAATTGCTCGTTGGGGCGACAAAATGTTTGCTAGAAACATGAATACTTCTATCGATGGAGAAGAGAACGCTGGAACAGTTGACCTGTTTCGAGTAGTTGCTCTGTATACGATACACGATACACGGTACACAACACACTCGTCGCCGATTGTACGGTTAGCGAGCGCGAATTACTCGCTATTATCGTCGCCACCGAATGTTTCATATTGTTTTCCATTCTTTAATGATTTCTCAACATCGTTCGAACGCAGTTGAGGTGGAAAAATATTCAGCCGAGAACGTTTTACGGTTTCTACAAATTTATTACCGCGGCTTTATTATCTTCCGTTTGACAAATTGCGTTGATAAGTGTACTTTGCAACGTGGCTCGAACAATTCTCTCGATTCTTTGAAAGGTTTACGATACCTCTATCGCGCCTTTTTATATTTTACGTCCAGTAGTTTACGATCTGCGTTCTGCAGTTCTTATTATCTGGGTTATTCAGCAACCAATGTTTCTGGTAACAATGAAATGTGTTTTACGAGATTTTGTATATTATTGTTATTCGATAATTATCGTATTACTTGTCTCATTTTTCGGTCATCTTTATGATATATAAACCTTGTGAAACCGTCCCGAAATAGCCAAGATTTTTATCACTAGGTTTTTATCAATTAATTTATACATAGTATAATTTATATATATAGATCTGGCTCTCGTAATTGTATATCAGGTCTGTAAGTATGAAACCGGAATTTGCTTATAGATGGCCCTAGCTGACAATGTAGTTGTCACTAAACTGCGTCGTTGATGCCAAAAGTCTTTGTTGACATCTCGCAAACATTTTCGACTCACAACAATACAAGTTTCATACAACAGCATAGTTTGTAATAGCGTTGAACATGTCGAATTTTGCGCCTGGAAACTACGATTTGCGGACAGCGTTGATTTTCTGTTACCATTTGAAGAAAACTGCTGCAGAATCGCATCGAATGCTCGTCGAAGCTTACGGCGAGCATGCTCTTGGTAAATCACAGTGCTTCGAGTGGTTTAAAAAATTCAGAAGTGGCAATTTTGACGCGAGGAACGAAGAACGTGGAAGACCACCGAAAAAGTTTCAAAACAGCGAATTGCAAGCATCGTTGGACGAGGATGACGCTCAAACGCAACAACAACTCGCTGATCGATTAAACGTGACACGAGAAGCCGTCTCCATACGTTTGAAAGTCGTGGAAAAGATCCAGAAGGTGGGAAAACGGGTTCCACATGAACCGAATGAAAGACAGCAGGAAAACCGAAAAACCACTTGCGAAATGCTGCTCGCCAGATACAAAAGAAAGTCATTTCTCCACCGAATTGTGACTGGCGATGAAAAGTGGATATATTTTGAGAATCCTAAGCGTAAAAGATCATGGGTAGCTCCAGGCGAACCACCGACATCGACCACAAGACCAAATCGCTATGGACGGAAGACAATGCTCTGTGTTTGGTGGGATCAGAAGGGTGTGATCTATTATGAGCTGTTAAAACCTGGCGAAACAGTTAATACCGAGCGCTACCGACAACAAACGATCGATTTGAATCGAGCTTTGCGTGAAAAACGACCAGAATATCAAAAAAGGCAACGCAAAGTAATTTTGCTTCGTGATAATGCACCATCGCATACGGCAAAACCGGTCAAAGAAACGATCGAAGCGTTCAGTTGAGAAATACTCTCGCACACGGCTTACTCACCAGACTTGGCTCCGTCCGATTACTATTTATTTGCATCGATGGGACACGCACTTTCTAACCAGCATTTCGCTTCTTACGAAAATGTACAAAAATGGCTCGATGACTGGTTTGCCTCAAAAGAGCGACAGCTTTTTTGGCGTGGCATCCACCAATTGCCAGACAGGTGGGAAAAATATATAGCTAGCGATGGGCAATACTTCGAATAAAATATTTTTAATCATTTTCATACAATAAACGTGTATTTTCTATACAAAAATTCCGGTTTCATATTTACATGCCTGGTAAATATGAAACCGGAATTTTCAAATTATGTATATATATATGTGTGTGTCGGGTTGTCATTAGAGTTAGGGGCGTGTAACAAATCTTTCTTTGGATTAGACATTGTTGTTACGCAAGAGCGAAAATATTTACTAGTACAATTATGATTGTGACAGAATTTGACAAGTAACCGTGGTAATTAGATACTCGGGATGTGAATGGCGATGATCTTAGACTCAATAACGAATCCACGGTCAACGGGATGACAAATGCGATATTGAACTCGACACACGTGTTCCCTGTACTAGTCGAACTTATCGAATTGAACCTCGGTCCAAGTGGAACTGCCCTTATATATCCCTCTCCGTATTCCTCGGGTCAATCCCTGTTGTAAGGAGAGTTATTCGATTACTTTATACTTCTGTTAGGTACACGTCCCTCCCGTGACCTTGGCTACGTTCAGTGACCCATTATGTCACTTCGAGCCCAAACCCACTGTCATTAATCTCGTATAATCATAATTGACTTAGCTCGTGAACAGCTATTTCTCAGTTTTATCGTTTAAGTACGGCTATGATAAAAAGTCTGGACTAAAGTATTTGGGACTTTCCCAAACATTCTGAAAGGAAGGCTCCGATGTCCTTTCATCTCCGACATATATAAATATAAAAAAATTAATTAAATAATTCTATAATTTAAATATGAAAAATAATTAATCATTAGTATTAATTTTTATTTAGTTAACTAGTTCGTTGATTCCTACAATTTGGTACAATTTATCGAATGTCCAATTGGATAAATTGTAAAGTACAAACTAATAAGAAAAAAAGAAAAACTTTGGGACAATTCATGCAGATATACTGTTGCTATAAATTGATCTAAGTGTACTCACGAGCTGCAGCGCACATAAGATCGTCTACAGGAAGGAAATTCCCTGTTATCGATTCCAGTTTACCCTGGATCTATCTTTTACACCACAGAGATATCCCTTCTCTTCCCCATGAATCGCTTCGATCTATTGTGGATCCGCGCAACCAGAAATACCTCAATCTCCCAAAAGTTCGCGGAAATGGAATAGGAAGATTAGGGAAGGCGGAAGGTTCTCTCTCGATCAAAATTCAGAATCCAGCTGCGATCGTTGATAGAGGAGGAAACTCTGGTTCCTGTGCGCCGACTATGATCGATATTCGTCACATGGAGAGATGGGTAGGGGTCGACATTGTCAGGGTTGGTTGGACGATTCTTCATACCATATCGTGCAACTGTTGCCTCCAAGAGAAATCATCTTTCACGCATTGAGAGCTAAGCGCTGGAACGTCATCAGGGAAATCTTTCCACGCCCGTTTTCGTTTCAATGTTGAAAGCTTTATTGCCGCGAGATTCTCGATATTATTATTGCACGGCCAGGTCCCTCGAGCTTCTCTATCTTCCCTTGTTTTATGCTGTGTATTTACGATGGAACCTACTAGACGCTCGTATCATTACTTTTATTTCATTGTTCCTTTTTTACATTCCTCCAGTGGAAAAATATTAAAGTTGATGCTTTTGTATATGTATAGAGGCAGGTAGTTTTTAATTTGAGAATTGCTGTTTACACTGATCTAATTTAAATTTGTATAATTGCAAGGAGAGAATATTTAAGTTAATGCTTTTGTATATGTATAGAGTCAGGTAGTTTTTAATTTGAGAATTGCTGTTTACACTGATCTAATTTAAATTTGTATAATTGCAAGGAGAGAATATTTAAGTTAATGCTTTTGTATATGTATAGAGTCAGGTAGTTTTTAATTTGAGAATTGCTGTTTACACTATTCTAATTTAAATTTGTATAATTGCAAGGAGAGAATATTTAAGTTAATGCTTTTGTATATGTATAGAGTCAGGTAGTTTTTAATTTGAGAATTGCTGTTTACACTATTCTAATTTAAATTTGTATAATTGCAAGGGGAAAATATTTAAGTCAATGATTTTGTATATGTATAATGCCAGGTAATTTTTAATTTGAGAATTGCTGTGTACACTGATCTAATTTAAATTTGTATAATTGCAAGGGGAAAATATTTAAGTCAATGATTTTGTATATGTATAGAGCCAGGTAGTTTTTAATTTGAGAATTGTTGTTTACACTGATCTAATTTAAATTTGTATAATTGCAAGGGGAAAATATTTAAGTTAGTGCTTTTATATATATACAGATCCAGGTAGTTTTTAATTTGGAAACTGCTGTTTACACTGATCTAATTTAAATTTCTATAATTGCAAAGGGAAATAAAATATCTATGTAGAAATCATGGGTTTCACGGGTATATTATTTTTTAAAAAATTAATCAAATATGTTATTGCTACCTGTAATTCACAGATTTATCAAACCATTATTTTGGTAAATAGTGGATTGGCAATTCACTTAGACGTACAACTTACATAGAAGCAACATACTAAATCAATTATAGACAAAATACAGATGGAAAGGAGACAAATGTACTGGTTAACTAGTGGAAGTTCTAAACTCAGCATAGAAAATAAACTAAAGATCTACAAAACGATAATAAAACCAATTTGGACGCACGGAATACCACTATGGGGGACAGCAGCAATGAGCCACGTAAATAAACTAGAGTCGCTACGATCGAAGATACTGAGAACAATAGCGAACGCCCTCTGGTATGTCAGAAACGAGGATATAGGCAAGGACTTAAAAATACCAACGGTGAAAGAAGAAATCGGCGGGTACGCAGAAAAAACAAGGAAAGAACGGCAACACAGCCAAACCAGCTGGCTGCTGAAGCGAGCAAAGCTCTGATAAAAAGAAGATTAAAAAGAAAACACCCCACTGACCTCACCAAAGAAATAAAATAATCAAACTTGAAGATGGTATCCCACGGGGGTAGCCATTCACATGTTATTTAGCAATAAAGCTAGAAAAATTTACCAAATGTCCAGCTGGACAAATTATAAAGTACAAATTAAATAATAATAATAAAAAAAATCATCTACGCACATCCATCCACTTACACACATAACCTTATTTTAGCCAGTTTTACTATTACACATTTGTATTATTCATTTATCTGCCATTTGCTATCGACGAATCAGAAATAAATAAATAAAAAAAAGTAAATGTAAATATAGATATTCGTTGGCGACGATAAAATTCGAATAGTAGAAGCGTAGAGTAGAAAAATACTCTGTTACGTAAATTATTGTACAATGCAAATTTATTCTATGCTGTCCTATCGGTATATAGCCAGAACAACCAGAATATCGCATGGTTGCACGTCGTCTTTCGTATCCAGGGCCGTCGGTTCGCCGTTTAATTTAACCAAAAATAGTTTCTCCCGTTCACCTGCCACCCACCGCGCATCTGACTACCTAAGTTCTTAATTAGTGCACGGATAGACGTGTTGGCCGTGGATCGGGCCGGTGCTACCTCGGTTACGAGTAATTACTGTCGGAATATTTGCAGCGGCGCGGAGGTGGCTCCGCTGTAGAATTTACTAGGATAGCCGAAATTGTCAGCGTATTTCATGAGATCGTAATATAATCGGTTGCTCGCAGCCTGCATGAAATTTGAATCTCGGTCCGACTTATTATTACGTCGCTTTACCTTTTAACACTTTTAATAGTAGCTTAATTCTATATATTTGAATATTCACTATAGAATATTTTTATGCGTATTATATCATCGTACGTATTATATAAAATATTTTGAAATTTCATTAGCACTGTAATGACTGACACGACTGTCATGATTATTTTGGTAAAGTAACAAACCGATTTGAAAATGTATGTACATACAAATTACAAGATATTTATTGCAAATTATATATATGTTGCATTTAGTAGAAAACTCCCATTGAATATTGTAAACAATTTTTATAATTGTAATTTAATAAAATAATTTCATTAAAAATTACAGTTTATCAATATGATATATAATTAATTGTTTAAATATCTTGCAGTTCCCATTGACTTGGCAACTAAGTGATTGTCAATGCCACCTAGTGACAAAATCTGCAATCGCTTAGGTGCCAATCTAATAGAAACTGCAAGATATTTAAAACAGTTAATTATAATGTATATCATATTAATAAACTGTAATTTTTAATGAAACTATTTTACTAAATTACAATTATAAAAATTGTTGAGAATTTACGCCTCTCGCTGACGCGTTTCCTCGATCGCGTCTCTCCGCGAACGGTCGTAACACTGTTACTGAAACAATATCCTAACATCAAGTGAACGTATCAATATTTTCATTTAGCTACGAGGTTTACATTCCATGCAAAGGAAAATAAAAAACTATCAACAGTGTTACAGCGTTCGAATACTTTTGTGTGAAGATAGTACACCTCATTTTATTAATTGAAATTTGTAAGTGTAAGCGTTCGAATACTTTCGTCAGCCACTGTAGATAATTCAAAGGCCTTTTTCAATAAAGATAATAAACTCGTCTTTGTACCGTATATCGAAATCGATTGTCAAAGACAAATAAAAGAGAAGAATATTTTCCTACGACGATACTTTTCACGTAATCGAGAAGCATTTTGTTACACGGTTTAATAAATCCTAACACGACACCGACCTCACGTTTTCTTGACGATAGCCTACCGTGCGAAATATGATGAAACGAAGAATAATGTAGCAGGGAATAATCCATTTTGTTACGTGTACTTCTCTCCCTGTGAACGTTGCAAAATATCGTGTAATAAATACTTTCTTACAGCAGCTGTTCCATTTGGCCGTATCGAGCCGACAGAAATTGTTTAATAACGATCAACTAAAATGAACAGGCTATAAATTTGAATAAAGCTGCTGTTAAATCATATTTTTCATAATTCCATAAATTTACGTTCGACAGAAAATGTTCAAATTATGAGTATCGTGAATTGATTTGATACAACGGTATGTTCGTAGCAATCCATTAAATGTTCAGTATTTTCGATTTTAATAATATTCCGTATTTATTACGGATCGCGGAGATGAGAAAGAATCATCGTAAAAACGGAATGGTGAAATTATCAATATCGTTTCTGTTGTTTCAAAACTATGAATATGCATATTTTGAAATTGTTAATGATTTTGGATCTTAACCGCCGAAATAAAGGTACAGAAACACTAAATATCCATTTAATATTCATAATAAAATAATTATGCATTTAGTGAACGATTCCAATAATATTAATCGATATAATCTTGCACGCGTCTCGACACTTCCTTCTCTCACTACCTTCCATACCAGATGCCCTTCCACACACGACTGACGACGGAACAGTTTACATTCTTTTGTTTTCGAGACGCCGCGCACACACATACTCATACTCACATACTACGCAGTCAATTTAGCACATAAAATTACACATATCTCAACAGAAATTTTACCGTCAGAAAGTGCACTTTCAATGTCTTTTCTTTATAATTAATTGTACGTACAAATTGGTATGACGAATGTGGCATAACAAACTTAGTTTAATTTTCCAATATTATCGTATGGGTTGGCAACTAAGTGATTGCGGATTTTGTCATTACTATCTAATGACAACATCCGCAATCACTTAGTTGCCAACCCAGTAATTTCTATAATTCATCAAATTAATGTTAGTTAAAAATGAATTTTCATGAACGAAACAAACATGAACAGTTACATTGGAAGTCAGTGTAGGTCTTACAATACGTAATGCTTATCCACGGTTTAATTACATTCGATAAATAATTATATTAAATTCGATAAATTATCTTAAACAAATTATCGATATTACATTGAATTATTGCTAACATGATTGACGAGTAAACTTTGCTTATTTATGCATTTATAGACAATGTAAAATTGCAAAAATGTACATACATAACATGTACATATATTCAAACATGGAAACATTCAAAATATAGTATTTGCCATAATATTCACTGGATGAAATTTACTGCTTAAATTCCACTTCTCCAACCAGATCTATAAAAGCACGCGCTCGTATAAACATCCCTAACCGACACGAACAACAGTAAAAAGGTAATAAATTCGCACTTGAATATTTCCGACTTGCGAATTCCACTTTAGAATAGCCACAACCGATGGGACAATGACCACAGTGAAGTTAGAGAAACGATCGAGGGTTAAGCCATGCCCGATGCGCTTAACGTATCCCGAAGAAGAGACGAAGAGGGTTAAAGTGTGGCGTGAATGCATCGCCATTATGCGCCAACCAGATTATTATGCCAGTTGGATCGATCTTACAGACCCCAATTTCATTCGCAGACAATACACCATCAAGTCACGCTCTTTCTCTCTTTCTCTTCACTCTCCCCACCTATCTTCCTTGTCCCTCCAATAGAAAGAAAGATCAGCTCTCATCTTGCATACCGCTGCAGGCACCAACTCGTCGCAACGACGACGAACGCTGTAATTTAACCCGCGTATTTGATGAAACCGCTTAAAACCTTTTAAACGAGGTTTAAATCATTTGAGGTTGAAATGCAGAATTTCGCACGCGATTGTCCCTCCCTCTCGGCGGCGTTATCAGTAGTCAGCTTAATCGGCGACCACTTTTTCCTTCTCCGCGCGCCATTGTCTTGCCGAGGCATTCACAGAACGAGCGCTCCCGCATTCGTTTCGTATTTTATTAATTTCTTTCGCCGAGCCGAGCTTCTCCGGCCTAATTTCTTCCTTTTCACCCCCTTTCCTCTGGTCTTTCTTATTTCTTCGTTCTTCTTCTTTTACTCTTATCTGTTCTCGTCGATTAATTCGTGGCGAATGAAGAAATATCAATGGACTTCATTGGAGGAGTATCGGTGTTGTACTGGATTATTTAGTTATTAATTTATATTATTATATTGTCGCAGAGGATTGTAAAATGTAATTGCAAAATGATTATCACTTAATTTGATCATTATTTATTGTAACGTGGTTCCTCCCTTTCGGGCTTGGTCGAATTTCTCCAGGCTTACAATTGTCGACGTAGGAACATTTTGATTCTCATTTTCAATCTATATTTCATTTCTCGACAACAAAACGTAGAATTGCAAAGTTTTAATTATTACATAGCTTATGACATAATTTGGATTTTATTCTTTTAGCTAAACGATACTCGTGACTCTGTGCGTGTGTTTTTTTTTATAAAAACTGACCTAGATGCAATAAATTCGTCTTTATTAATTTTTTATTTTCTAATTACAGCAGTTTTTGGCTGAATTGGGACAATTTGGTCCCAAATGAGAGTAAGTTAGGAGCATTAATATTTATTTTGCATTACATTCGAACGAATGCAAAAATATCAAAAGATAGTTAGAATCAGAATAAAAAATAAATATACGAAACACTACGGTTAGTCTGCGTATAACGGAATATTTTATTTTAGAGCGATAAGCGAAGAACTAAACGAAATAATTTGTACTACCACGTGATAGTAAAGTTCAGATAGTAAAAATTCAGATTGTTTACGTAGGACATATAAAGCGACGATAAAACTACTAGCAACACTCACAGGACGCGATAAACACTCCGTACAAAGCGTTAGATAACACTCTGATTTAACATTTTAACACTTTGCAACTTTTTGTTTCAAAAAATATCATTACACACGCGAGGAACATATCTCCAATATTCTGCAAAGATGCACTATATTCACGCTTATCAGAATTAATCCAATACTTGCCATTCTATGATTTATACCTATTCTTTCACAATGAAATTTCTCAGTTGCCATTGCATTCTTAAGGGATGCTCGTATATTATCAACGTAGTATCATGTTTCTCACAACACATGTTATCTCGACGATCAAATTACCAACACGCGTTACTCGTGTTTTATTAGGTTGGCAACTAAGCGATTGCGGATTTTGTCATTAGGTGGTATTGACAAAATCCGCAATCAATTAGTTGCCAACCTAATACAATTTGTTTCTGTCTAAACCTTCTGGTATCCGCGCCAAGGATCACGTAGCTGGTGTTCGTTTTATTAAAGACGTTTATTCAAACTCGACGCGATAAACAGCAACTAAATAAGTTGCTAAACGAGGGTATATTTGTCTCGGAGAAAACGCTTTCATTTGCAGATGGCGCTAAACTCACTCCAATGTCGATATCGGCAGGTACTTGGCCGGTACGTAACTTCTGACTGAACAAAAACTTGTCTTTTTCTTCGCGACCACGAATAGCTCCAAGTTTTTCGATTATTTACCGATAAAAACGCGCCTCTCTGTATCGATTGAAAATTGCTTACAATGGTAGTTATCAGCTTAAGCAGGTACAAATAATAATAACGAATAACTGGAAGAACGACTACATCAATTAATTAATTCGTAAACTAAGTTTTCATTCATTAATTCGTTCATCGATTGATCTTTTCTACACTGCTAAATTTCTCGCTTGGAAACGTAATATTTCTCTGCATTGTTTTAATCGATTGATGGAATCGAATACTGTAATAAATACAATGGTGTGAAAATACTTCTTGTAGTCGCTGTATCTATTTTGAAAATGATTTTATGTTCTGTGATTCTATTATTCTTGTCAGTATTTCCTTCAAAAAGGAGTAAGAGGTCTAAATAACTACATTAAATTTTGTAACGAACGTTTGAATAAGTTGAGAATTTAATGGTATTCTTCAACTGATTTTATGAAATAAATGTAAATGAATCGTAGTTTCTGCGTTCAAATAGCAAACGTTGTTATGTCCAGCTTTATACCAGCACTCGAAATTCCACTTCTATTGGGTTGGCAACTAAATGATTGCGGAGTTTGTCAATACCACCTAATGACAAAATCCGCAATCACTTAGTTTCCAACCTAATATTTTCATCGCCAATAACAAAATCGAAAATTACTTTCAAGCGTCTTTCAGTTTTAAAAAGAATTCAGCAAGAACTTCACTCGACAAACCTTTCTCGCTAAAACCATTGTTTACGTTGCGGCTATTCACGCACACAAAACAACTTCACGAAATTTGATACTCGAATAACCTCCGCGAGCAAACGTTCCTCTTACCTCGCGCATTCCTGATAAGTCCAGTTCGCGTGAGATTTGTTGAGAAATTCGAGCCGAAGAAGAAGAAGAATTGCACGCCGGTGGATTGTCGGATATTGGCGAAAGAAAAACAGACGAAAGAATCTGGAAGAAGGGCACGCTCGGCATCGTGCCCACCAAGGAAATTGCAGTGTCACGTTTTGTAAAAATGTCACGCGGAATCTAGTCCCCTGGATTAGTTCCAGATTCGTTGAATATTAAATTGGCGCTGCGAGAGCTGGTCGATCGTCCCTGAAAACTATTGTACTTCGCTTTTGTAGTCCGTATGGATTCGAGTGAACACTTGACGACAGAAAGAGAAAAGAGTGAAAGAGTGACGAATCTCTTTTACTTTTCTCCGGAGGAAGAAAAGAAGCTGCGGAATTATCAGTAGGATTTATTGAATGGAATTAACATGAATTAACATAACGTCGAGCGGATGTTAAAAGATATTCCATTCGTGTGTATGTTTGAATGGCAAACGTAGCAGACGGAACAGAGCAGAGAGAAAATTACACAGCGCCACGTTTAATAATAATAATTCCAGCAGGCGCCTTTAATCTGGATTGGTTCCAACTTCTTCGAATATTAAGCCGTGCGAATGAAACACGAGATCACTTTTCACTCGCGCCAACTTCTCGCCATACTCCTCCGAGCTTCCTTCTCTCCTGCTGTCTTTTTCTTTCCTACAGTTTGTGTGAACTCACGTGAGACTGCGCGTTAAGAGAGATTAAAATTTCCTGCCTTTCTTTCCCCGTGGACGCCTCTTCACCTGCTGCACAGTTCCACGATTCCATTCACTTTCGTTTAATTTTAATGCTCGTGCCGTTAATATGGAAAATTTTACAAATATTAGGTTATCCGAAAAGTTTCTTTCGTTTAATAAAATGATAACAGATGAACAACAATGTCTGTTTTATATTATTTCATTGAATTAGATATAATCTATTTCGTTCTATTTCTATTATTATGTTCGTGCATAATTCAATAAACTAATATAAAACAAAAAACATTATGCGTCTATTATTTTCTTATAAAACGAAAAAAACTTTTCGGATAACCTAATGTTTCTTTTCCAATTCATATTCTTCTTATTTCGTTTTTTTTTTTTTTTTTTTCTGTTGAGCAATCTGAGCCGAGGAAATGTTTTTCGAAATTAAGCGCAGGGAAGAAGATATTAATGAGACAGAAGTTAATCAAACTCTATTTTTTATCCTGTCTTTTTCCATCGAAAGTTTAGCCGAGAACATTGAACTTGCAACGAAGGATAGCTAGTGGCTGCTGTTTAATTGGGTCTCGAGAAACCTGTTTTCTCCTTTAGTCCACTCCACGCCCGAAGAACTCGAGTGCTACTCTTGAAAGTGGCGTGCCAGTCGTTCGTTCGAAAAATGTTGTTCATTCAATTTCGTATGGAACATAAATTCCACGCGATATCGCGCATTACTATTCTCCTCCTTCGCGCGATTGAAATTTCAATCGCGAATGAAGATTAGCCTTATTACTAGACGATGCATTACATTATATTAATGCAAATCCATATTTTTATGAACATAATTGTAAAAGTAGATGTTGGATAAAAATTGTTTTATTTATTAAATACTGTAAAAATATAAGATACTATGCTTTGGATATTTTATAGATTTTTACAAACGTGTAAGTAAGTACGTAAGTAGCGTTGATGATTTAAAAATGAAAACAAGAAGATTCACAAGTGATACACGATTGTTTGGGTTAATTGAACAAATTAATTGAGCTGGATAATTCAGATCAGCTTAATGTTGAAATTTTAAGGTGGAGAAATTGAATACAACTAGATAGCTTATTCGAGTAAGGTTAGTTCATTTTGTATGTGTTTAATTTCCACAAAAATTTAATTATATTTGATACCCAACTTTATACGATTGTTTGGGTTAATTGAACAAATTAATTGAGCTGGATAATTCAGATCAGCTTAATGTTGAAATTTTAAGGTGGAGAAATTGAATATAACTAGATAGCTTATTCGAGTAAGGTTAGTTCATTTTGCATGTGTTTAATTTCCACAAAAATTTAATTATATTTGATACCCAACTTTATACGATTGTTTGAGTTAATTGAACAAATTAATGGAGCTGGATAATTCAGATCAGCTTAATGTTGAAATTTTAAGGTGGAGAAATTGAATATAACTAGATAGTTTATTCGAGTAAGGTTACTTCATTTTGCATGTGTTTAATTTCCACAAAAATTTAATTATATTTGATACCCAACTTTATACGATTGTTTGGGTTAATTGAACAAATTAATTGAGTTGGATAATTCAGATCGGTTTAATGTTGAAATTAAACACAAGTAAGTAGCTTATTCAAGTAAAATTAAGTTTCCACTTTGGATGTGTTTAATTTCCACAAAAATTTAATTGTCTTCGATACTCAACTTTAACTCGAGTTGATTTTTAGAACGATTTAATCGTTTTTTGGTTACTTTGGTTAAAGGAACACCTTTGTGGAACATTAATGTCGTCCGCGGTAATTAAATGCGACTAATTAATTATCGCAATTAAGGACGCTGGGAGAATAGCAGGAAGAATTGCCATTCTACTAATTGATTCATTTCCGATATTCGACTCTTTAATGTCTCGTGATTAAAGACGTGAGTGTCATAAATTACGATCTGTAGTATCTTAAATTTCCATATCTTTTGTTAATTAGCTTTTTACTCGCTTCCATGCGTTATTAACATGATTTGTCGTTAAAATTTGGGAACCATATTTCTTTGATGTGCCTTACTTAAAATAATTGGAGAAAATCGTTTTCTATGTCCTTTGATTCTTCTTATTTTTATTTCTTTACATTTGTAGCTTTAACATTTTTTCAAATCATTATTTTAAAGTCAATCTTTACAAAAACAAATAACATACCAGTTTAGCTTATGGAATTTCTATTTGTTTGGTTGTTGTAATAAAATTGTTCATAGTAATTTCAATAAATTTTATATTTCAATAAATTCATCCCCATGGAGAAATTTCACATTCCCAAAAAAAAAAAAAAAAAAAAGGTTAATTCATTTAACCAGTTAACTGCGTTCGACGTATATACACGTCGATCGAAAACTTTATTTCGATGCGGTTGACGTGCATACTCGTCGTGCGAAATAAAAAATTATCATTTACCATAAAAACTCGAAATTTTAGTAAAAAAGTAATATAAATGATATTTAGCGGTATGTTTCGTTTATACTTCCAGTAAACCTATTATTTATTTTATAAAAAGTTTGATTATTTTTTAATTTTTATCTCTTTTAAAAAGCAAATCCACTTCAAAGATGTGCTGTATGCCGAAAAATGAAATGCGTAACGAAATGTCAGGACCTGCGAAATACCACTTTACTTTTAAAAATACCACACTGAGATCACCTGAATTTTTTCAATTTTTTTATGAATTTTATTATTTTTGGTCATTTCCAACTTTTCAATAACAATACTTTCTCCAACAACGAATCGTTAATTTCTTATCGAACAAAAACGTAATCCTTCCTCCTTTCGCTTGATTTTACCTGCTCACGGGATTTCTGAAACTAAACTCCGCAGTTAACAGGTTGAAACACCGTCTGTATAATTGGCAACTAAGTGATTGCGGGTTTTGTCACTAGATGGTATTGACAAAATTCGCGATCATTTAGTTACCAACCCAATAATTCCCACCAAAGGATCGACGAAATAGCGCGCCCTTGTGTCCGACCATCGAATTACCGGAACCACTTGATCTCTGATCTCTGGCGAGACAGTTCCATCGAACAGAAAGTACGAGGCGTTAAAGCCTCGATTAACGATCTTGTAGTGTACAAACTGGGACTATAAGAGCCTACAGTCACGTGGAAATGCAGAAACGGTCTAGTGGATGGGTTAGTTGGAGAGCAAGCCAGAAGCTTGGTAAATATTAGCATCGCTCTTCACATCGAGTGTCTAATAATATGTACGTATATAGTATGAAATTCCGGGTCTCCGATGACCCTAATTTCTCAAAGCGTTTGCGCATCCACTTCAAAAGCTTATTTAGGTTACAGTCGTACGGTCTGATGGTAACAACGAAACAGCGATTTTCTATTTACTCGATCAGCCACGGAAACGGCATCATTAGTTTTCATTAATTAGCCGTCTTTTCGACGACTAACCTTTTCACTGTGCACGTCTGTGAAGAAAAGCAGTTATACGACGATGTTGTGCGAAAATACAGCTTTATACCGATTCAGTGGTTTTCGTGGTTTGTATAGGTACTTATACATTGGTTTATAGGGTACAATATTAAAAAACCCGGAATACAGGGAATTGGTCGACAAAATTCCTCAATCCTGTTGTAATATTCCAATCTTTATTCGAGTCGATAACGTAAAGTGGATATATCGAGTATTAGTTTTGTACAAAAAGTGAAGATAACATTTATTGCTATATCTTTTAGTTCTCCTATATTTATTCAGTTTTCTGTATTTTTATTTCAATTAAAAGATATCGTTTCTTACGGTTATATTATCGGTTATATTCAAAATGCCCCAACCGACAATTTTCATTCAATTTTTACAATTGTACGAAGTTCAAGTGCTCTGGTCACCAATGACCAACATGGCGTCATAGGACAAACCGTGGCCTGTCATATAGGACTAACGTGGCAGTCAAAGTGTTTTAACCATTTGAGTGCTAGGGGTTTTTAACACTTTACCGATCGATAGCCGCTTAATCGGTTTTGTTGTCGTCGACGCTTACCGACCTATAGCCTACTTATAGTTAATCGGTTGCCATGGCGATAAACAATCTTTCTCATTACATGAGCAGTAATTTGTTACTTAGTACTAATGTGACTTGCTCAGTTGCGTCAGTTGCTTTGCTTTGCTTTGTAACCTCCTACAATTTGAAAAATTTACCGTTCGCGATGAATGAAAAGAATGGTAATGCAGAGTCTAAACAGAAACAGAACCAGCGCCAGGGAGAATCTGCACCTAAGCTGCCGGTTGGACGTGCGTATACTGTTGAACCGCTAGCGATCAGTAAAGTGTTAAGAATTCGTGTCGGATCGTGCCATGCAGCGCGATAGCGCTTCGTTCATTTATTTGCGAGAAATACCGATCGACGCGACCGCGCTGCTTTTTTTCGTTTATGCAGATGGTTTACGATTATTTAAAAAAACCGAAGTAATTACGAGAGGAAACTCTGATATGACTCGCGACGAGCTACATTCGGAACCGAGTGCATTGTGAATTGACGATCGTGAAGAAACATCGCGACACAGTTCACCACAATATCGCAAACAGCGCGATCGCGCTGGGTGGCGCTGAAATGATTGAAAGCCTGCCTCTTTTCTCTTCTGAAATGCAATTAGCAGCATCGAGTTTGCCAGTATGCTGCACTTCGTGTCGGACAAACTGTTAACACTCATCGCCGCAATCTTAACGCAGCATCTACCAATTAGCCTTCTCGTTCTCGTTTTCCCCGGCCCCATCGGGTCGTTTTATTATCGCGAAACGACGCAAGATTCGGTCGAGTGTTGGGAGACAAACGGCGAGACCGCGCGCGCCAGAAACTAGGAGAGAAACAGCGGAAAAGAAAAAGATTGAGGGCGAGATGGGAATAGCGAAGCACGGCGGAATTGCGGCCGGCGAAAACATTTAATTGCGGGGAAACAGAGTAGCTGGAGTGTGCTAAAAGGCTTGTGAAGTGCGCGTAACTACGCTAAACAAGCGCCAACCCCGCCATCTTCCTTTTATTTCCGTCATAAACCGGCCCCGGCTATAAAAAGCTTTGTGCTCCGCTCGAGACAATGGCCGACCGGAAACGAACGACCGGTCGAGATTGACCAGCTCCGGTTCGTTGTACGATGCGTCGGTCAGCTACCGATCTATTGGCTTGGCAACTAAGTGGTTGCGAATTTTGTCAATAGGTGGTAATGGCAAAATCTGCAATCACTTAGTTGCCAACACAATAATTCCCTCGAAGGCGATGTATAGTTTCGGCAATACGAACATTCAGCAGAGGTGTAAATTGGGGTTATTGTTGATAATTATATTACGCATTTTTATGCAGAAACTCGAAGATATAAAAGTTCGTAGAATGCGATTATTTAAAAATGTATGAAATATCTAAAGTACAGTAGAATGTGATATTTAATAAAGGAAACAATTTCTTATAGCTACGTTGCATTTTTCAAGTTATACATATTTATAAGAATATGAATTTTTGCATAAATATTCGCAGTCTATTGATAACGAATTACTTTCAATATCATTGATTTTTATGGAAATTTTTGCAGCAATAAATATATACCGTGGATGGTTATAGAAATTCGGATTATGAATCGAAGTAGAGGTTCCTTTCACACAGATATTGTACACAGAAATTTCATTTTCAATATCTCGTATATTCTTCTACATTCTATACATTCTGTTTAATTTTCCATCAAATAAAAATGTTTCATAAATGCACAAACATTCGTAGTATAATAATAAGTATTTGAATAATCGGTCGTTGATTTACTTCATTTTTTTTTTTTTTTTTAGGAAATCAAAATGAAACAATACATTCGGATTTTTATAAAAAAAATTATACTTTGTTCCTGACTATATTGTAAATGAAAATAAAATTCTTTGGCTATAATATTGCGGTACAACGATGTCTGCATAAAATACGTGACTCAGAAGCGGGAATTCAAAATGTATGAACAAGGTAATGGCGAATGCAATAATTATATAAATAACTCACTTTTTTCACAGCTAAAGAATTTATAAGATTTATAGATTTGTCTGATAACGTAGACAATGGCAGAATGAAATTAAGTTTCGTGATATTAATTGGCGGATTTGTGAAATATTTTTTCTTTAAGACTCTGCTTCTTTTATCAAAAATATTCAAGTGACTTTGTTTACGTATCCTACGATATACGATGTTACGTTACAACATAACCATTCAATTTAGGTTATGTACGCATATAAGCGTTCTCACATAACCATTCAATTTAGGCTAAAAGTGGCGTGATAGAAAAGACGTATGAATGTTATCCAACTGACATTCTGATGATTTGAAACAAAAAGAAAAATTAATTATCAAACTGGCAAATCAAAGCGAAAACCAAAGTGTGTAGCAGACTACAATACCTTGACGGGCGCAGTCGATAAAATCGATATGATTTTGACTTCACTTCGCTGCGTTCGAAAAAGCACAGAATGGTATAAAAAATATTTTTTCCGCCTCTTAGACCTTGCTACATATAACGCATATATTCTTTACAAAAGTGCTAATAATAAAACTGGAACATTTGAAAATTTTCATCTGCTTCTCGTAAAAGATATTTTGCAAAAATACCCGCCACGCAAAGTAGAGGCTAAAGGAGGAAGAGTCGATTCGGACGACGTTCCATTTCGGTTAACGGAGAGACATCTCCCTACATCCTGCGTAACTAAAGAAGATAATAAACATTCTTCACGACGAAGTTGCGCTGTTTCCACTAAATATAATCGCAGGACTGACTCGCGTTACGAATGCAAGAAATGCAGCATTGGCTTATGTATTGAACTCTGCTTTCGGATCTACCATACAATACAAAATTGTTAAATTTTCAATTTAAAAGATATAATTTCAAACTTTGAAATTGTTCATGATATTATTGCTTAATGAAATAAGTGATTATTAAGGCTTTTCAGGCCACTGTATAATTTATTTATTTATTTTAGTTACAATCAATATTTTGCGATGAAAATTTAGTCTGCTCAACTCGCGCTCTTTCGTAAAAAATTACGCAGCCCACGGTGTGCTTCTTCGTCAAGAGGGGGCAGTTCACGGCGCACGCTCGACGTCGGACAACGCAGCGCTCAAAGGGCTAAGTATCAAGCTTATCGCAAAATCAACAGCAACGAAATAAAAGAAATATCCATTCGCGACTAAATTAACAGCCCATGTAATCGAAGCGTTTTAGGTTTTAGGTTAGGTTTGAACAGCTCTAATTCCAGAAACTAAATGCTACCATTAATTATTATACCATGGCAATGAGGTGACACTCGTTCACTTGGGAATTTCTAGAGTATCAATTTCCACTCTGTCAGCCGATGAACACGTTCCACTCGATAATATCTGAATTTTCACGCGTCAATCGTCCAAATCTTCATCTGGGAAACCATTCTCTTCAAAATTAAAAGAGAAAAAAAAGAAAAAACGAGAAAGAAGAAAAAAGAAGAATAAATCAATCAACGACACGAAATTCCGTCTTGGAAGATCCACAGATCTTCTATCAACGAGATTAAAGTAAAATTCCCATTTGAAAATCTGCATTTATATTGAGTTGGCAACTAAGTGATTACGGATTTTACCATTACCACCTAATGACAAAATCCGCAATCACTTAGTTGCCGACCCAGTAGTTCCTAAAGCAAACTTAGAATCGTGTCTCCAGCCAGAGACTCGGCCGAGGAGAGGGAAATTCGAATGCCATTTAGAGGATATGATTTTAAGACTTTGGCAAATTTGGCGACAAGAGGCTTCTCTTTGCTTCGCAAACATTTGATCTTCGTTGGAAAGGGATTTACACGAGCCATGAAATTCGCCAACGTTCTGCACCCTCTTGCAAACTGAAGAACCACGATGAACACCAATTCAACGATGTTTCTTCCACTTTGTCCAATCTATTTCCACAATCTCGTCGAATAGAATTCTCAACTTTCCTGATATTTTCCAATCAAATTGTAGCGTAAAATCGACAGGGAATCCAGTCCAAGTTCCAGCGATGTGCCAACCAGTCAGTGACAGAAGGCTACTGGTAGATTCTTAGTTGAACCGACATCGACACTCTCGACGATCGTTTAGCCACCCAAGTGACGTAAGATAACCGAAACTGCACTGGATTTGCGAAACTTGGAACCTGCAGGCTTTCCATTCAGTCGCTTCTGTAATGTGGTTAACTGCAAGGTCGATCCTGATCTTTCGAACGTCAACTCGCTCTGCTTCACTCGTTTAAGGTTTTCTGGGAATGGATCACGTTCCATTGAATCAAACGACCCGCACATATTCATCTATTTGTTTATGGTTGCAGGTTTACGAGTATATTATGGTAGAAGAAGACAATCCAACGACGTTTTCATTGATGTCACTGAGATTGTTATGAATGAAATGGAACGATTCTATATTGCCACTGCTGAAAGCTGCAGGATCTACGATGTCAATGAAATTGTAAGACAAATCTAGATCGTACAATTTCGCCAGTTTGTCAAAGATTCCGACGGTAATATGAGTCAGTTTGTTCCTCCTCAAGTTCAATTTTCTCAAGCTAGACAGATGGTCGAAGGAACCAGGTTGTATATCAGTGATCTCGTTAAACTGAAGGTTCAGCATCTGCAACGAGTCCAGGTCAACAAAATCTCCTTTGAAAATGTTCGTCAGTGAATTGTAATCAAGAAACAGAGCAGTCAATGCTTTCAGTCCACGAAACGTGCCAGGTAGGATCCTGCTTATAAGATTATATTCCAGATGCAAATGGGTGAGTTCGTGTAGCTTCTCAAAGCTGCCGGGCACAATCTTGTCGATCCTGTTGTTATCCAACCTAAGAAACTGCAACAGATCGGCCAGGTCAATGAAAGTGTCTTGCTCGATGGACGTTAGGCGATTGTATCTGAGGAACAACCACTTCAGATAGGGCAATCCATCGAATGCATGTTTGGGTAGGTGATCGATCCGATTGAAGCTCAGATAGAGAGCTTTCAGTTTCTTCAGCTCGGAGAAGAGATAAGGTTTCAGGCTGACTCGATTGTTGTCCAGGTGCAGCTCCTCCAAATCCGCCAATCCACGAAACGACAGCTTCGTTAGTGTGGAAATTCGGTTGCCGTGACCCAGGCTCAAGCTGGTTGCCGTCAAGTTCTCGAACGCGTCCTCACGCACCTCGATTAGGCTTAGATCGTGGATGCTCAAGCTGTTCGCTTCCCCGTGTTGGCTGACATTCACGAGAACGTCCTCCTCACGGCAGATCGTGTAGTCGTTGCTTTGCCTACACGTCACCGCGTCTGGCGGCGACGACAGGGATGTTGGTACGACCAGCGAGAGAACAAGCAGCCACGACATCACGATGCAAACCTTCTGACCGGATACCGGGTTAAGCCACTGTCTGCCATCGTATCGCTCTGTTATATGCATTATGCATCGACGAGTGCGCGCGCACATGTGCCATGATGTACACGGTGTCTAGGGCTATTACTTGTCGGCCGACGATAAGCAGGAAGCGGTAGCTTTGATGCTGTAATTGGGATCGTTGACTCGGGGTGTCTTGATTGCTACGGATGGCATTTTGGTAACTCGTTCGACGGTCTTAGCTTTTATTGCCGAAATATAAATAGTTTGATTGGTATATTGCTGAGAGGACGATGAGCTGATTCTTGGTTTGTCAAGGGTGCTCATAAAGGCTTTCACTTTCTATTGGGTTGGAAACTAAGGGTTTGTGGACTTTGCCATTAGGTGGTATTGAGAGAATCCGCAATTGCTTAGTTGCCAACCTGATAGAAAGTAAAAGCCACGCTTTATGAGCATCCTTGGCAAAACAGAAATCAGTTCAATGCTCCCTCAGGAATATACCAACCCAATATTCGACTGTTTTGATTTCTATGGATGGCATTTAGGTACTTCGTTCGACAGTCTTAGCTTTTATTGCCCAAATATAAATAGTTTGATTGGTATATTGCTGAGAGGACGATGAGCTGATTCTTGTTTTGTCAAGGGTGCTCATAAAGGCTTTCACTTTCTATTGGGTTGGAAACTAAGGGTTTGCGGACTTTGCCATTAGGTGGCATTGAGAGAATCCGCAATTGCTTAGTTGCCAACCTGATAGAAAGTAAAAGCCACGCTTTATGAGCATCCTTGGCAAAACAGAAATCAGTTCAATGCTCCCTCAGGAATATACCAACCCAATATTCGACTGTTTTGATTTCTAAGGATGGCATTTTGGTAATTCGTTCGACAGTCTTAGCTTTTATTGCCAAAATATAAATAGTTTTGATGAGGTTATTAGGTATATATGAATGCAAAGAGACGCATGGATAAATTGTAAGATAGAAAATATATATATTTTAAGCTGAAGTGTAAATACAAAGAAGGAATACAATATATGAGCTGGTCCAGATTCTCACGCTAGCAGTGTTACTCTATAACTGAAAAAAGAAACCTGAAGCCAACGTCGCCTGTCTACTGTTTATGGTTTGCCTTCGTCCCAATCTTTTGTCTATCGCTGTCGATGGCTTCAATGCTTAAGAAAACTAAAACCAGATGTAGAGATTTCTTAGAAGTTGTGACCACTTCAACAAGTTTGATTGGTATATTGCTGAGAGGACGATGAGCCGATTCTTGTTCTGTCAAGGGTGCTCATAAAGGCTTTTACTTTCTATTGGGTTGGAAACTAAGCGATTGCGGACTTTGCCATTATGTGGTATTGAGAGAATCCGCAATCAATTAGTTGCCAATCCAATATTTCGGTTTCTGATGCTGGTTATATGTATATGTATATGTGGACGTTGCAAGCGTGTTTTACTTTTTATTGGGCAATTATATCATTTAATTAGTGTACGATTGGAGAAAGAATGAATTGGCTGTTCTTTTTCGTCGAAAAGGTTTCATGCTTTGATTTGTGAAATTGGATTCAATCGATTCGTGGAAGCCTTCTTTCAAGAGAAGTCACTCTATAGATAAATCTGGCAGATAAAGGCAGCTTAAACAATTGGTCTTCAAAACAGCAAATGCTTCGATAGCTGTGTTCTGAGAAACATCTTCCGCGAATCAGATCATTCGACGAATATATACGATAGATGAACCTTGTACATTTTGTCTATTGATTACTTCTATCCTCATATGTGACAAACAAGTTCAGGTTCCAATTATGACAATTTACAAGAAAAGTTCTCCGTTGCTTCTTTTTCATTGGAAATTAAGCGATTAGTTTGGATTGAGAAGCAGTTGCGACCAATTTAACGGTAACGTGTGCCATTTTTTAGACTAACGTGGGGTCCTTAACTCTTTGCACTGCGAATTTTATTTCAATTTCGTTAGCAGCATCTCCCAATGCTGTCAAGCGTTTTATTTGAAATTTACTTTAACTAAAAAAATAAGGCAATTTAAATAAATAAAATGAAGAAAGAAATTCACTTAAATGCTAGTTTTATTCACACTATCGTTGTATTTTCTAATTTTTAAGTGTACGATATATCTTGAAACAATTTCTAGGACGAATCCTGCTTTCCTTTTGCACGTTTTACAAAAAAAGCTGAGACTCGACAAAGGAGCTCCTGAAGAAAAAACCGACGTCGAGTCACACTCGACATAGTTGTGTAAAGGTTATTAATCGTAACATGTACCATTTTTTAGACTAACGAGGGGTCCAGAGTACTCGAATCGCTTAACCAGCCGACGATCAATATGGCCGCGTTAAATCGGCTCGTTTGTATCGTTCTGTGTGTACGCCTATTTTCACCAAACTCATCACGTGTCCACGGTGCAAATGCCTTTCAAACTTGGTGCTGTCCAGCCATCCGGTCAGTACCGCAAAGGACACGAAACTCTTCTATCAATTTGTTTATAAATTCGAGACACGTGCATGCTGTCCGTTGATCAGAGACAATTCCTCGTCTCGACGACGACACCTCATTCCCATGCTGCTGCTTCGTAAATTACACAGTCGAAAAGAAACATCCGATGGTGCTGCTGCTCGGTGTCCAAGCTCGCTATTAGGATGTCGATAGCAATGATCGATCGCCGATAAAAGAGAAACAAGTCGACTATGTTTTTTATATTTCTCGGTCTCGAATCCGTCGCCAGTTTGTCTTTTCGTACGTTAGCATCGAAAACCAACGATCCCTTCTTCTCCGTGCAAGTGTTTATTCGCGCAGCAAATTCTTGTGACAGTCCTGTCGTGTTTACCGAGGCCATTCGTTCGAACGATCGGGAAGCTGAATAGTTTTGCGTTTAGTCGGTCGATTAATTGAACGCGTTAATTGGACTATTTGGCCGCGTTTCGTTCCACGATTAATTGGACACGATCACTGCATAGGATGTTCAAGAGAGGTGACCATGTTAGTTGTCTGTTAACGTGGCTTGTCCGGCTACCGATTACTCGTACCATGTGTAATTCCATCGATGTTTCAATTTTTTATTGGCAATGATATATAGAAATTTCTCTTCTATTTATAATTTTTGGAACGAAGTAATCATTTGCAATGTAGTTTGAAGATTAGATTAAAATTTTTTGTAGGTTACGGTCCTTAGGATGCATGAACATTGTATAATATTATAGAATACAATGTAACTTGATTCGATATCCATACGTTCGTACTTTATTTTATCTGTTTATACTCTGAACTATTTTATTTCATTGATATAGCTTAACATCCATGTCAAATGGTTTATTTATAACAATTACTATCTTTCCTTCTTTTGAATACACAAAATTCTAGGTTATAGAGGATGAAGCTAAATTTTCCAGATTTTCAAGTGTGATATATTAAGGCATTGTAGGTGTAACGATGCTAATGAATGTTGCAAGAATATTCAGTGATCAGTTTAGTATTCTAGCGAGTTTAATCTTTAATCTTCGTTTAAGAATCGATGCAAAAAGCGGAAGATATAATAACAATACTAGAAGAATCAGCTTGAAATTATTACTTCAATATATGTATATATAATTATTGAATAATATATATTGAATATATATTTCGGAGATGAAAGGATACCGGGCCCTCCCCTTTGGAATTCGTTAGAAAAATGTCAAGCACTGTCTGTGTAAACTTTTAGCGCTTATAAATCTTTATAAATTAAAGCGATCTCCATAAATCTTTAGTCGTTATAAATCCTTGTGTGTTAAACCGATTATAGTTGCGATAATGAGCTTGGGTCCAAGGCGACAACTAGTCGCCGAACGTAGCCGCGGTCACGGGACGGACGTTTCGCCTAACGGAGGTATAGAATTACATAACTCTCCTTAAGAAGAGATATCGGTAGCGACACCCAACAGTAAACAGTCCAACGGTCTCTGCCGCGTGGCTTGTTACACGCACACCCTAGTCTTTGTCTGGCAAGACTATAGCCAGATGCCGATGCATTATTCACAGTATATGTTCGGATGGCTTGGCGGTCCCGCCATAGATCTCAATATTTAGTCAACCAAGGCCCTTCAAATTTATAAACAGCTCTTGTCGGGAAGATACAGATTTGCCTTTTGCACGCACGATGCTTCCCTCTAGCGGCTTTGTCTCAAGGGCGGTTAGCATCCTTTTCTAACCACCATCATAGAGATTGGCCAATTAACGGCGGCGTTCATTTCCCTCACTTTCTGAACGAGGATTGTCCTCGACGAATCCGATGGTCTCGTGTCCTGGGACACACCCCATCATAGTTTTCTTCGGCAGCATCACGATGACGGAGAGACACATTCTCGTGCTATATCATCAAGCGAGTATAACGTTTGCGATCTGCGAATACCTTATTTGACGGAGAGTCTAACTTAGATTCTGGAGAGACGTGTGACTGCTATCCCGTTGATCGCGGATTCGTTGTTGAACCGAAGGCCATTGTCCTTAACGTCCAACCACCGCGGTTACTTATCAACCCGTTCGTGTCCGTGACATTCGAACTTGCGCGAATAAACGTCGTCGCGATTGTGCATCAACGATGGTGTAACCCCAAATTCTTCTACGTCACCTTAGCCGACCAGCTCTAAGATATCCACTGGACATAGGAGGATACCTTCCCACCCTGATAAGGAACTTCCAAGAATAATATCCCCTCCATCATTACCGTTGTTCTCACCTAGTATTTAGACTCCGAATAATGACAGTCAAGTCAGTCTGTATTGCGAAACGCTACTGGAACATTGTAATATTGGTACTCGAGCACTCCTGAGAAATAAAGTTTTTATACATATCATCGCGAGAGTTATTTTTTTTACGTGACAATGGCCAATACCCGCGAAGAATCCCCACGCGCCCCTAGCCCAAATTCTACGGCTAACGCGATATATATAATTGAATTGTTACTTTACATTTTACGGGTGCAGTATTATATCTTTCACAATGGATTTTTATTTTTCTTTCGTGAATATAATACATAACTATTATTCCCAAATATAATGCAATTAAAGAATACATTTTCGAAAGCCTTTCTCCGGCGCCCAGAAAATATTTACGAATTAGGAGAATATTTCGTAAGCGAATAACATTTCGAAAAAGAAATTTCTCAAATCCAATAGCTTATTTTACCCGTCACATTTATATCACCAACGCACCGCGATCTTATAACAGAACATAATACTTCCGTTTATCGTATTACCACTCTCGCGCGATCCCCCTCCAAATCCTGGCGCTTTTTTCCCTCGAGGTCGCTTCAACCTGAGTTTTACATGTTTCAAGGGATTAAAGAGCAAACGAAAGTTTCGGCTTGGCACAGAGGTTGCACGCCTCAATATCTTCGGCATCATAAATTTTTCTGCAGAATTACGGAAGAACTTTAATTATAAAGGAGATAACGACAAATGGCCGTGATATCGGTGCTTTCATAGAAAACTCCTACAAGAAAAGGGGAAAAGAAAAAGGGGAGACAGGAAACCTGATATTTTGCTCGATGGAAGAACACTTCTAGCGTTACAATTGAGAAAAAATGAGGCGAATTTCGCAATCGTGGATAGTTACGTAAGAAATGCTTAACTACGTGTATACACACAAATACACATATATATTAGCCTTAAATACGAACGTGTATCGCGCCAATATGGTTGCGAGTGCTAAAATCAAAGCACAAAGTCATTCACTTGGAGAAATTGTAAATAGCTAAATATAATATACGTATAATACACGATGCTTCGTTAACAGCTGGCATCTTAATATCTTCGTACGTATGCTTGAACGTATGGAAGACGACGAAGGTATCACGTACAATAAAAAAGAAGTTTAAGAAAAAAGAAACTTTACTTTCTGGTTTGCAATACACTTTCGAGCTCTAACCGTGACTGTACAAGACTGACTTTTTAATTCCGATGCTATGTCGGAGGAGAGCTAGTGATGGGTGTGTCTACCGCATGGGATCACTGGATTTGTTCGTGACATCTTCAGTTAGGAAAGTGAGGGTAGTGGACATAGTTTCTCATTGGCTAATAAGATGACTGGTAGACTAGGAAGGGTCTTAGCCGCCCACGAGAGAAGGTTGATAGTGGGAGGTATCGTACGTGCGAAAAACTATCTTTCCTGTAATAGACGATAAACCTGAGGACAGTTGTTAAACGCATGCTACATCCGGCTCGAAGAATCTTAGACAGAATTTCCTAAGTTTTATGACGGGTCCTTGAGGCTATTGAGGATACGCGACAAGGATGTGCGGACATCTGGCTGCCATCCTGCCCGCGGTGTGTAACCCATTCCAGGTAGAAAGTCGGATTTCGTCTGTGACAAAGGGAAGAAGTTGCTGTGGGAAGATTCTCTTTGTACATTTCTCTGAAGGGATTCGACAAAACGGAACGTCGTCTTTAACTCTTTAGATGGAACGATACGTCAAGCTGAGATGTATTCTTCGTTAGAATATTGCAACATTCTCTCGTGAATTTGTATTCAAAGCTTCCGAGAAACGTCGGTTGGACGAGACGTGGAGTTTCGATTGGCACGGCGAGGTGTTTGACGAATACTCGACGAACGTGCTTGAGAAAGTCTTGTAATTTAGTTAAGAATTAATTTGGTTCGCTTTAGATTATCAGTCTTGTTCAATTTGTTCCTTTCTCATATAATAGAAAATTATATAAAAGTAGAATACAGTAATTTATTTGTATGTAGTATGGCAACACAGTCGCATTAACAAAAATTTCTCACTAAATATAACTGCGGGGTCTCTCGAGGAAGCACTGTTACCTCTAAGGAAGATTAGGTCTAACAGAAAATGACGAAGGACAAGGTACTAAGAACTAAGAAGTAGATCCTTAGCCAATTCCCTTTCATAATATAATGGAACGTTAAAAACGGTATTTCATAATATCATGTATATCAATTGAAAGAAAGATTGCAAATGAATGATCGTATTAACACAAATGTAACCTTTCATAAATTAATGTCTTTCTCATTTGCACGATTTGCTGTTGTCACGTCTCGCGCTGCGCACGCGCCGTAACGAAGGCTAAAACCCACCAATAGCGCGAGTAAGCGTTTCAATTCGAAAAATAAAATTTAACAATTTGGTTAGAAACCGAATTCGAGCTTCACAATGCGCCACATGACGACCCCCCCCCCTTCTACGGTAGTGCAAACTATAAATAAGCGCAGCAACATGGAAGAAAGATTCAGATTATTCAGATAATTCCTTAGTTCTGTGTGATTAGTTCCTCAGTTCTTGGTGATTGATTCCTTGGTTCTTGGTAATCAGGTCCTCAGTTTTGGCAAGTAATTTCTTGGTTCATAGCGATTAGTTCTCAATTCCTTAGGCTCTTAATATTTCAGTTTCTTTGGTCTTAGCTCTTAGTTCCTTCATCTCTTAGTTTTCTCAGCTCTTAGTTCTTAAGTCCTTTAGTTCTTTAGTTTTAGTTCTTTGTTTCATTTAGTTCTCAGTTCTTGTCAGTTTTGTTAATCGACATACTCGTATTTTTCAATTTGTAAATTATTAAAAATCACATAAATTAAAATCTTGTAATTAGTAAAACGTATCGCGAACAATTGTAATTTCGAGTATCCTAAATTTCAACGATAACTCTGTTAATAACCAATTAGAATCAGAATAAACTTTTGTTGTGGAAAATATTCGCCTTATAATATAATTAGATTAAACGAACATTTATTTTCACCAACTTTGATCCTCTCCCGTGCCAGTACTCCTGCGCGTAGCAGGTTAGCCGAAACGTGGAGTAGAATTGGTAATCACATTAAACATCGGTCAACGCTACCCACTGATATTTGATTATTGACAGAATTATTAAGGAATACGACAATTTGGGATCATCGAAAAGATAAACGACAACAAAAATTCTATCTGAAGCAATCCTTAGATTGTTTCTGGTGGCAGCAACTACCATTTACCCGAATTTCAAAATTTAACGGTAACGTAAACAGAACATTCGAAATAAAAACGTAACACTGTATATATCGACGCTGTAGGTCCGATGTGTAGACTGGAAACTGGAAACTGGAAACAGTGTCGTGAAGGAGCTACGTTTCGAGTCGATATTTGGATGTATTATCGTCGAGATTGAATCTGTGTAGATTACTCGGGCATCTTCGGCCGAAATGTGGCAACGGTGTCGCAGCATGTCTCGAACGCAAAAGCGCTCGGTATCGTCGACCGTGTCACGTCGGAGACACAACAGATCGCGAAATTAGCGGATCGCCGGTGATTTCCTCGCGTCGCGGTTCGAACAAAATGATTCTTTCACGAATAGGATGAAGAAACTAGAACTTCGTATGTGACAATGAGATTTATCGCAGAAATCCAACAGAGTGACGGTTACAATATTGTGGTTCGGAATGTCAGGACAGACTGACTCGAGATGTTACAACGGACTGTCTTAGCGCTGGTTTTTGGAAGGTCCTTCTACCGAGGGTCTAGTCCCTTTGGAGGGGGCCTTGTTATTGTTTCCACAGATATGGCATGCGGGATGTTCGGTCGATCTGGTTACTGAGCGGGTGGTCTTCTTAAGTGTGTGACAACCGCAAAGTAGAAAAGGAAATTGTTCGGATTTAAGCCCAGAGCTGTGTGTCTTAGCGTGTTTCATAATGCAATTCGTGCCATGAGACAGGCACAGGAAATGACATGAAGGGAAAGAGACATATATATATATATTTGAAACGACGAACGAAGACGTTCTCGAGCATGGCGACGCCTCTATCGCGAGATTACTACTACACGCTTTATTATCGTTTTGCGAGAAATTGGACGCGCAAAATATTCGAGATATTACTTAGACTTGCAACTGCGATTCTTGAAAGGAGTTCTTACTTTGGTGTATTATATTAATTAAAGTCTCGACTATAGATTGATTGACCAGAATGTATATAGTATTATAGTATAATTTCCAGTTAGTTTTATCAGTTTCTTATTGTTATTTTTAATAATGTCCTAAGATATGCCAAGGTTTCAGATTAACGGTGTAGAATATACTATAGTATTTTTTATTACATTTTTATCCGCTCCTTGAGATTAAAGTGTAATCATTTCGTTCGTTAGCCAAAATCGGCCATTTGATCTAATATATGAGAATATATCCAAGATATAATATAAAACTAATTATGGGAATAAGAAAAAACGGAATAAACAGGATTTTTTACAAAATATAGATGTATTTTCGTCCAGTCGCGGGGAGACGCGATCACGTTGAGGCGCGTCAACGGGAGTCGTAAATTCCCGTTACGATTATAACAATTGACACCACGAACAGGTTGATCCCCTTATTTCTTGTGGGACAATAGGGGTATTTGTTGGGGAATAAAACTGTAGTCTACAGTCTTATAATATTTACATTTTTAACAACTTGTTACACTTGAGGTTCCGTCGTGTAGGAAGATATAATTGATACAGGTGATGAAGAATAATACACTTGATAGATGAATAGCAGTAATAAAGAATAGATTAAGATAATATCACTTTGATCGCAGCGAGGACTATGTTTTAAGTTGACTACGCGAAGCTTATAGGAACAGTCGTGTTGACTGCACGACGTTTTGTCGAACAGTGCTGACCCGTCTCGTTCAATTACGGAGGAAAGCTCGGTATGGGTGTCCTTTTTAATGGGAAATACCTGTTATTTTTAATAGACAAACAACCGCTTTCTCCGTAAGTTATAAGAGCGTGCGATAAACCTAAGGACTGTTTTAAGGACCATCCATAAACCGAAAATACTTATGCGAATAGAAATTAAATTGAGAAGATTCGGTTTATGGTGGTTTCTTAGGTTTATCGAGGGTCAGTGTAACGGTGTGTGGACTTCGGCGGCCAGACCATGAGGGACGTCGCACGGACCGTCTTACGCGACGTAACAATAGAGATTAAAATAACACCATTGCGACGGGTCGAGGCAACCGTTTAACTCGGCTAGTTATTACAAGCGGATGAAACAATTGTCATACGAGAGAGTGTCGAATTGGAAGGACCATGCGTTATCATTATGATATCACTGCGTCCGATCCAATCTTTTTAATATTGTAATGGCGGTGTGAGCTTGATTTAATCAGAGTTAGGACAAGCGAGATGAACCGGTTACAAGGTCGTCGAGTTTTTCGCCAACTTCCCACGCTGGAGAAAGTACGTACTTATCTGAAAACAGTACTGGAACTCGATAATTGCAAATTTTTTTACAGTATCTGAGATGCTTATGGAGCATGTAAAAATTGTTAAAATTACATATTTGTGTAGATTTTTGAGATATAGATGGAAATTTTGGTTTCTTGGCAATTTTTGTTAAAAGTTTTTTTTTTATTTATTTATTTGAATTTTACAATTTGTCCAGAAGGACATTTGGTAAAATGTTATAGCTTGAAAAATATAGCATGTGGATGGTTACCCTCAGCAAGAATTATAAGCGTGCGTTCTGGAATGTAGACAGTTGGCTAGTTATTCACAGACTGGTTGGCTTAGTAACCCATGGCCCTTGAAAAAGTTTAGAACCCCCACTCTCTATGCAGTAGCGAGTGTGACCTGTGTGAGTGTCTGTGTGGCGTCACATGTGGCACAGAACCTTCTAGTAGCTTCTCGACGCGCCCATCTAGAATGTTCCATCCACATCCTCACGCTTCTTCCGGCAAATTTTCTAAAGAGCATGCACGTGCTAGCCGCCGTGGTGCATCTCACGAACGCACGCTAGTGGGGATGGCGCTGGGCAACGAAGGGAAGAATCAGTATGATAAATCACCTTATCTGCATGCGATTGATATCGTTGTATTCCAACAATTATCCCTGTTATTCTACACGAAATAGGGGATCGATCATTCCGCGGCGTCGATTATCTAATCGTAACGGGAATTTACGACTCTCGTTGACGTGCTTCTTCGCGATCGCGTCTCTCCGCGAGTGAACGAAACACTTATCTTTATCCATCTTAAAGTTCCGTTTGACCTGAGGCTGCTGTTACAAAGAGAATGAAATTTAGTGGAAAAATTCCAAATAACGAGATACGGATATTATTGTGCCTTTGAATATGAATTTTGTTTCAGGTTACAAGGCCTAGAAACAAAAGAGCTATAAGTAGTTGCCGTAGTAGTATGCCGTTTCTTGTAGCCTTCAGCTACAGCTGCACACCAAGGTTAACTTTTTGGTAATGTCCTTTGTTATAAATATATGAACGTGCTTTCTATTCTTATTGCAATGTAACACTGTAAGAGTCAGGATCGGCATACACTATTCTTATACCTATACTTATTTCAATATATTTTTCTATTACTAATTCATCCACTCGTTGCTTTATCAGTGATCATCAACATTTTGAACCAGATATTAATCCCTAAATGATTTAGGAAGTTCCTAACTATTTCTCAGGTAATTTCAATTTCTGTAATTGTCATGATACTTGCGAAAAACGTATATGGTAATGTGTGAAAAAAATATATAAATTAACAAAAATAAAGTACTCGTTATACAGCATATCTAATGGATAAAACAAATCTTTACATAGGTTCCATTTCTTTAGTCGTAGTTACCAAAATCTAAGCGTTTATCGATATTCTAGCGATAATGATCGAAGATAAGACGAAACGGAATTCATAGTATCGGCCCGTCAAATTCAAGCGTCGTAGAAACGACATTTCGTATGCGCTAACCTAATAATTTCACGCTTTTCAAACGGTCTAACGCACGACCACGTTCGATGTTCCCGTCACGTCCCGCAGCTGTTCTCGAATGCGTCGTGAATGCGTTTTTGCCGCCACTGAATCGCCGTTGTAAATCAAACCCGAGGTGTCTCTGTCGCTCCTCCTGTCGTTCTAGGAACACCGTGTATCCAGACAGAGACGGGACTCGCGCAAGTATCTGTTTCTTGAGACGATACACGCGAGTGTAATGTCGCGCGACCGCTCAAACACCGCACTTTTACCGGCGCCACTTGTATCGATTCAATGGCCGCTGCTAACCGCTACGATTCTAACGCGAAGCCTTGTAACGAATATGGCGTCTCGTGCTAAAGATGACATGTTGTGAAGCAGTTGACAAGTACAAACGTGGCTCGTACGAACTTTTGTGCTGATACGAATGAATTTCTCAATTGCAATCGCGCAGCTTTCTGAGAAAGATGAAACGATAAGTAAATCTATCTAACCTAAAATTATCTACGTTTCGATCGATGGTTCTAACAGTATCCTAAATAACCCTTACAAAATGAATCAAAATTTTATAATAAGTCAATCAAGTGAGTGGAAAAGTATGTAGTACACGTATGTATTGTATGTATGTGTATTTATTTCTTGAGAAAACTTTTCAAATAACGGCGAGAAGAATTAATATCAAAATTAATGTAACACAATTGAGAGTGAAACTTGTATGAAAAATATCAGAATGAAAGCAACGGTGAAAGCAAGCCTCTAACCACATCTGAACACTGTTTACAAAATTTCTGTAAAACTTTATGAATTTGAATTAATCGTTTTGACTGGTAGATAGTTTGCAGTGTAAACTTTCTGCATAGGTGAGATTATTTGCATTATTTGGGCAATGTTAAGAACGATTGAGCAAAGGTTTGAATATTGAATTAGCGAGTAGAGTTAGGATATTGAGATGGTTTCGTTAATCATTGTTGTTTAATTTAAGGAATTTTGCTTTCAGAATCTACGAACAATGCTTCATTGTTCATTGTTCATTGTTCTGACGCTTTATAAATTTCCGGTATGTGTATTATTTCTAAAGAATCGTGTGTCTATCGTCCAAGAAACGATCAGTGAAATGTCAACCTTCGACGCGTACGTAGTACGAGTTTAGCCTGCTAAATGATTGATCCATCGCGCCAAGATCGATTAGAGTTTATGTGCGAAGGTCGCAATCTTGACAAATTGCCTGTCCTTGATACGAAGGTGATTACTGGCGCGAACTTTCCTCCAGATTTTTACGACAAGCACTCGCCAAAATGTTTTTACGCATCGCGTGAAGAAGCAGAGAAGATCCAGATTGACGTTGATATCATTGGGAAATTCCCTTGTTACGTATCTTAATTGTTTCTTTCTATTGTAACTAAGTGATTGCGGATTTTGTCGTTAGGTGGTATTCCCAACCTAATATTCCAACATTCTCCTATATTTTTCCTTTTGTTTCTTTAAATATCTTTAGCCAATTCAAGTTCTAGTTAATTTTAGTGTTCTCCATACACACTTACATTTTAATACTTTTATACAAACTTTTATTTGCAGCATTGCTTTTAGTTCAACATTTTGCAAATTACTTCTCTTTCCCTATAACCTCACTTTTTTCTCTATCGAGGATTGCAAATATTTTCCTGTAGAATTATTCTATTCGCTTAACTACAGATACTGTAATTTTTTCAAACATGTACATTCTATTGCCTTGGCAACTAAGTGATTGCAGATTTTGTCATTACCACCTAATGCCACCTAGTTGCTAACCTAATATTCCAACATTCTCCTATATTTTTTCTTCTGTTTCTTTAAATATCTTTATCCAATTCAAGTTCTAGTTAATTTTAGTGTTCTCCATACCCACTTACATTTTAATACTTTTATACAAACTTTTATTTGCAGCATTGCTTTTAGTTCAACATATTGCAAACTACTTCTCTTTCCCTATAACCTATTTTTCCCTATAACCTCACTTTTTTCTCTATCGAGGATTGCAAATATTTCCCTGTAAAATTATTCTATTCGCTTAATTACAGATACTGTAATTTTTTAAAACATGGTAGGTGGTATTTTAAACATTTTAGGTGGTATTGACAAAACCCGCGATCACTTAGTTGACAACCCAACAACAGAAAATGTAAATCCTACATCTTCAAAATCCTGGACGAATGTTTTACGTACTAAAATATTCAAAGAAAAGTGGATGAAGACTGAGAATACGAAGTTGGATCAATTTGCTAGAAAGTCGTTCTCGTCCAGCCATTAACTCTTTTCGACAACCTTTTCCATTTCCACGTACTTTTCCAGCTTGGATTTGGAATTTCTACAAGGGAGCGCTTCCACAGCTACTTCACTATTCTGATTCGAATATTTTTCTCGAAAGCTTCCACCCATCTCATTATCTCTTTTTTTCCTAACACGAGTACCATTTTTTTTAATCTGCAACGCACGTAACAAACGCATCTGTACAAAGCTCGGATCTTTAGATTTTAGTGTAACGAACAGCAATCGCCTTGCAGTTTGTAATTTCGTATTTTCCTATTATTTTACAGATTAACAAAAATAATAATAAAAAAAATTCATTATTTTTGGAACACAGAAGAAATTTCGAAATTTGCAGGAAATGAAAGTTGTTTGAAAAGTGTGGCGTGCATCTGGGCTAATAAAATAGCGACACTTTCTCTCGCGTTTATTTCACGTTGAATAGCGTGCGCGTTTGAAACGCAACACTTGACCCGCGCGTGGCGCACTCTCTTGTTGCACGCTGATAACGCCAGAAAGAACAACGACCGACAGAAGTTTCCACTTATCTAATGTCGGCCAGCGAGATTAACGAGAATCGCGTAAATCTGACACCACATAACACGAATTCCCCTTAAAAACCGAGCAAATAAAAATAAGATTTCTTTGAACTGAAATGAATCTGGATTAGATAACTGAAAAAATTCTGCAATCGCTTTTAACCTTGTTCTTGTCACGTCCTACGATGTTTCAGATGTTATAAACATTTACATAATTTCGCTGTCAATACTATGAATACGGGGGAAGGACGCAAATGGATGTAGGAGTGGGACAAGAAAGGATGACAGCATATCAAATCATAGAAGAAAGAGGGAGGAGGGGAACAGAGGAAAGGGAGAGAAGAATAATGGAATCAAGGTACAACAAATATTACAAAATCTTAGCAGAAGAAGACCTACTAATGTATCTAGAAGGAAAAATGAAAGAAAAAGACAGAAATATACTAGTCAGATTTAGGTGCGGTAACGAAACCAGAGCGAGGGAACACTGGAAAGAGGAGGAAGAAAGAGGATGCAGATTGTGCAGTAAAGGAGAGGAGGACACATATTAGAGGAATGCGAGATAACAGGAGGAGTAAGGAACATGATAGAGACACTAAGCGAGACTGGAGAAGGGCTGGCAGACTTGAAAACAATAATAGAGAGAAGAGTAATGGAAGAAGGGGAGGAATGACAGAAAGGGAACAGACCAAAGAAACGAGCCAAAGACGGAAGGTGCAGTTAATGTTAGTTATAAGTTAGAACAAAATGCAATAGCTAAAATAAGAGAAATTGGTGTATATGTAAAGTATGCAATTGAAGTAGATATGTAAATATTAGAGATGTAAAACCAGAGGTCGTCCAAAACCGAAAGGTAATAGACTAAGAAGTAAATAAAAATACTATGAATACGTGATTTCATAGGTTTTAAAGATACACCATTGAATTTAAAATAATTCTGCAAACAATGTCCTGAATTAAGTTTAATTAAATTCTTTTCTGACAGTGAGAAAATTTTGCCTGTTATTGCTTGGCAACTAAGTGATTACGGATTTTATCATTAGCTAGTACTGACAAAACCTGCAATCACTTAGTTTCCAACCTAATAGTTCCAGCAATTCTTCATTAGATTAAGTTTTACAAATCCAACTCAATTGCAAGCTAAATCAATTTAGACTTGAATTTTTCTTTCAGAGGTTTTGAGGCCTAGAACTCTATGGAAAAGTCAACAATACAATATACATATTGGCATTTTGCTATAACAGTAAGAATTGATGAAATAAAGCGAGGACAAAGACAAGTTGGTCATTGATTTAACATGTACAACGTCACACTTCTTTATTGCACCGATCTCTACATTCTGCAAAGTGCGTACAACACTCTGTTTAGCAGAGAATTAGCCTCGCCTTACGTATACAGAATAGTCAAACTGGTCAGTCCAAAGTCCTTTCTGTCTACGTCAGTTAATTTATTGTTCGCCAGGATCAAGGTTTTCAGCGCTGAAAGGCCTGCAAACGCACCAGATTGCACTACAGCGATCTTATTATCAGAGAGATCCAACCTTTTCAAGTTGGACAGTCCATTGAACACTGCCGAGTCAACTCGGGTCAGTTGATTCTTCCTCAGGTCCAATTGTTCCAACTGACTGAGATCAGAGAATGCTGCTGACTCGATACTTGCTATCTGATTGCGATGCAGGTTCAAAATCCTTAAACTGATCAGTCCTTTGAAATCGTTCTTGGACACGCTGGTCAATTCATTCTCTTCGAGAAACAGACCGTCCAACTTGTGCAATCCTCGTAACACTCCTGGCTGAATTGAGGCTAGTTTATTATTTTCCAAGTGAAGACGGGTCAATTCTGGCATTTGACTGAACGCTCCAGTCTCTATGCTGGTGATTTTGTTGTCGTTTAACCAGAGGAACGTCAGCGACGATGATAATCCTGAGAACGAGTCCTTGTTCACCGATTCGATGTCGTTGTGTCCCAAGTAGAGCCACATCAAGTTGGACAGGTCAGCGAAAGTGTCTTTGGGTATCTCATTGATCTTATTGAAGATCAGAGACAGCGAATGCAATTGCTTCAGTTCTGAGAACAGATTCGGTGACAGAGGTATAACGTTGCTGTCTAGGTCCAGCCGTTCCAGTTTCTCCAATCCTTTGAACGATTTCTTTTTCACCACGGAGATTTTGTTACCCAGGCCGAAGCTCAGCTTCCTGGTCGTTAGATTTTTGAAGGTGTTTTCTCGAATAGCTAACAGGTTCAAGTCGTGAATGTCTAGCGTTTCCTCGAATTCTTGTTGGCTGACGTCTATCAGGGTTCCCTTTTTGTCGCACACTTTGTACCCTTTTATCTGCCTGCAGGTCGGTTGATCCTCTGATCGAACGGTCGTGGAAAATAGTAAAACGATCGATAGAACGAACAGACACGATTTCAGCATTTTCAGATCGAGTTTTCACGCACCAGGTTCGGTTATTAACGATCGGATCGCGACTGACCATCCGTTCTCAGCTTTCATAAACGTTGTTCGGTGCATAGCGTTTGCAGAGCCTCGATTAGATAGAGACCACGACCTCTGACACGATTATCTGACGAGAAGGGACACGCTTCTCGCGGAAATCTGACTTTCAACCTTATTTACGCATCCAATACCTTATCAACGTTACGATTTCGTCCCACTTCCGCGCATCTTGCCACTACGCGTCGTTTCTTCCACGCTACCATACGTTATCGCTTGTTTTCCAATGAAATTCTTTTCCACACTGCAGTTGACGAATTGTTAAGAATCGCGCGCAATATCGTGACCGTTTCATTTCTATGCCATCCACGACTGGCTCAGAAGTTGTATGAGAATATGAATAGGGAGCGCTGAATAATCTGGATAGCAAGCGATAAGCACTGTTGCAGACTGATTGTCTAGCAAGATACTGTAAATAGGTGTCAAGCGGTGGAAGATTGATTGCACGAGGGAAAATGGTGTAAATATTAGAAGACGAGGGGAAATCCTATATCATCCGATGTTTGGAATCAGAGAAAAATCCTCTTGAGTCCTTAACGGTCGACGATCAATTGCTGAATTGCAAACGTATATCGATCAGATTTTAAAGATTAACTTCTTAGTAGTGGATGTAACACCTAATTTGATGTAGTATCGTGGACAGATTGTCTAAGGAACATCGGCTGAACCATAAACAATGTTGCAAGAAAGCTTAAATACCGACAGCATAGACCTAACCTCAACCTAACCTCAAAAGGGTTCGGAAAGTTCAATGGGCCGAGTGGCCCATCGATGTGTCGTTGGTCCTTCGGTTGAATAGTTACGCGGAGAAAGGTCTACGTGACTGTCACGTTGAAGAGACGGGGAGTGGTGAAATTAAGAAAATCAGCATAGACCTAACCTCAACCTAACCTCAAAAGGGTTCGGAAAGTTCAATGGGCCGAGTGGCCCATCAATGTGTCGTTGGTCCTTCGGTTGAATAGTTACGCGGAGAAAGGTCTACGTGACTGTCACGTTGAAGAGACGGGGAGTGGTGAAATTAAGAAAATCAGCATAGACCTAACCTCAACCTAACCTCAAAAGGGTTTGGAAAGTTCAATAGGCCGAGTGGCCCATCAATGTGTCGTTGGTCCTTCGGTTGAATAGTTACGCGGAAGAAGGTCTACGCGACTGTCACATTGAAGACACAGGGAATTGTGAAATTAAGAAAATCAGCATAGACCTAACCTCAAAAGGGTTTGGAAAGTTCAATGAGCCGAGTGGCCCATCAATGTGTCGTTGGTCCTTCAGTCGAATAGTTACGCGGAAGAAGGTCTACGTGACTGTCACGTTGAAGACACGGGGAGTGGTGAAATTAAGAAAATCAGCATAGACCTAACCTCAACCTAACCTCAAAAGGGTCTGAAAAGTTCAATGGGCCTGGTGGCCCATCAATGTGTCGTTGGTCCTTCGGTTGAATAGTTACGCGGAAGAAGGTCTACGCGACTGTCACATTGAAGACACAGGGAATTGTGAAATTAAGAAAATCAGCATAGACCTAACCTCAAAAGGATTTGGAAAGTTCAATGAGCCGAGTGGCCCATCAATGTGTCGTTGGTCCTTCAGTCGAATAGTTACGCGGAAGAAGGTCTACGCGACTGTCACGTTGAAGACACGGGGAGTGGTGAAATTAAGAAAATCAGCATAGACCTAACCTCAACCTAACCTCAAAAGGGTCTGAAAAGTTCAATGGGCCTGGTGGCCCATCAATCTACGTGACTGTCACGTTGAAGACACGGGGAATGGTGAAATTAAGAAAATCACTGGTCGTTCGAATGATTTCGCGTAAATTGAAACGTTTCACGAGCAAAGTAAGACAAAATTCAGACTTTAGATGTACTGGCAGAGTTTGTTACGTGAATCCAACAAAGTGACAGTTAAGGAGAGCTGATTTTGGGAAGGTTTATATACTATGAGTTTGGCTCTTATGAAGGGAGCCCAGGTCAGATGTGGCCATGCTGTTACCGTTTTCTCACACTGCAACACTCTCTACGTTGTTGTTTCGATGGCCTGCAGGATGTTCATTAGATATCCTTGATTTCCCTATTGTTAATTTATGGCTCTGTGACATGACCATGATGGCAGACGGTTACCGAACACGTACGTGGTGGGGCTATGAGAAAAGACAAAGGGATGCTTAAGGGAGAAAGACGAATTACCAGACAGTCGTTAACTAAGAGTGGAGTTGCGAGGAGTGGAGAGTTGAGTTGCCAAGTTGTTCTGAGTTGTAAACTATTAACTGTGAGTTGTGAATTATCCATTTAATTGTCTTAGTTATACAACATTACTGTATTCAGTTCATGTTAAATAACCATCGTTTCCTGTTTAATCCATTGAAATAGATGCATCTATCAATAAACTTAAGACTTAGAATAGAAATTATTGGAAACCCTAATTTCTAATATTTCTGAATAAATAAATTCTACGATGATAACACGAAATTCTTTTCTCCTGCCATCGATCAAATTGCCACTGTAAAATTGTATGTACCGTCTACCGTTACAAGCCAGCTAATTCTTCAACGTTCTGACCACAATTCTTAAACATCTTAATCATTTTTTAGCTTTATCCCATCTTCTCTAAGTGTCCTGTTCTTTACGAACATTTAACGTACATAAGCAATTGATGAAAGCCCTAGGTGCACGCGTCAGAAAGTTCGATAAAGTGCAAGTATTCGGTGCATGGATTTCAGCGTATCCCAGTTGCGTGCTGGTGCACCGAAACAAACTGGGCAGCTACGAGAGGAAAACCCAGTTTCACGGGAAGTCGGGACACGACCGTGAACTTGCGTCGGTTTTTCCGACTACTGTCGACAAGAGGCCGGCCTTTTTTTCGCGACCTACTTCCCCCTCCACAAGGCCATTCTTTAAAACGCGCCTTCTGCTTTTCCAGGCTAATTAAGCGATTCGAAACGGGTCTAATTATTCCGGCGACTGATCCACGTGATCTCGAGCGTTCGGATTGTTGGACGAGGAGTGGGAAGGTGGCAGGAATAAATCGTTTTTCGACGAGCAATGGGAAGATGGGGCGAGAGAGAGCGAAGAAGTAGGGATAGAGCGTGGTGGGGGTAAAGAGGAGAATGGAGTGGCAGGAAGGGGGTGAGGCGCGCGCGGAACAACGTTGCTCGTTGGATGGAAACGAGGGTCGATACTTCTGGCCGAGAAATATCGTCGATAAATTTCCGCTTGTCGCCGATACGTAGATGCCTCGCTCGTGATATTTTGTTGCCGTGACGGTTTCTAATAAAGCCACGGTACCAAACTTTTCTCTGGGGAAGAACCAGGCTATCGATCCTGAGACTCGCGGAACGATCTTCCAAGATAAATACTAAGGCGCTGTTGCAATTCGACACGAGAAAGTCTGAATCTGATGAATTAAGGCAGATGTCGCGGTGGCCATCGATGACTCATTGATCTTCTATCGGTTAGTTGTTCGTGCTACGTCCAGCGACCAGATTTGTTCGTATTCGCTGAAAGAGAGGTCGCTGGTGTCACAGGCGTCTCGGAATACTGCGCTAGGATAATCACATTCTTTGCATACCATAGGCATCAAAAATTGTAACTAAGCAGTAGCAGCATACCTATGCGACCGGTTTCCAGCGATCACCTCACCACAGGAACTAAACAGTTGATATAAAAAACCCTCCCAAGTCAGTACCAGAGTTCTTTTTCTGTTCATTTTTTGTTGTAACACAATAAAAGTCCATTTTCATATACGAAGTTTAATTTTCTTCGCCCTATTCGTGAAAGAATTATTTCGTTCGAACTGGGACGTGAGGAAATTACCGGCGATCTGTTAATTTCGCGATTTCTTGTGTCTCCGACATGACACTGGAGAAGTAGAGTTTATGATTGTTGGCTGATGACGAGTAGGATCATTCTATTTTGGAAAACCATACGAGTTTTTTTTTTATTATTTAATTTGTATTTTACAATTTGTCCAGCTGGATATTTGGTAAATTTTTCTAGCTTTATTGCTAAATAAAAAAAGTGGGTGGCTAACCCCAGCGGGATACCATCTTCGAATTTGACTATTTTATTTTTTTAGTGAGATCAGTGAGGTATTTTCTTTTTCGTCTTCTTTCTATGAGAGTTTAGCTGATATTTTCGCTGTTCGTGGGTGTTTTTAAAGTAGCAGAACAAAAAGACATCACGAAGTTGATCATCCATAGATAGCCTGAGTGAAATTTCATTTCTGAAGAAGCAAATTTTTACTTTTTCCCGGAGAATCTTCTAAAAGGAAGATTGCACAACGAGATTTCAATAAGACTGCAGTATTTTGAAAGATTTTTTTTCTCACAAAAGTACGTACTGTATCTGATAGTAACTTTTTCTCAATTTGATTTTGAGATGTAAAACAGTCAAACCAGAAGATGGTATCCCAGTGGGGGTAGCCATCCACCTTTTATTATTTAGCAATAAAACTAGAAAAATTTACCGAATTGAGTTAAATTGTAAAATACAAATTAAATAATAATAATAATAATAATAATAATAATAATAATAATAATAATAATAATAATAATAATAATAATAATAATAATAGTAATAATAATAATAAATATGATTTTGAATTTACGAATCACGTGTGTTTTAACAGACGTGGAAAAGTAGGAAGTCGTATACCGACTGGATAATTGCGAAAACTTTCTGCGTTAACTTCTTTTTCGTACTGGGTGTGGCGATAGATACTCTGTAATACCGTCGTCTCGGGTAACAGCGAGGCGACGGGAAGATAAACAAAACACTTGAGACAAGAGACCGAACCACCGAGACTTCTTCGTCAATCATAATAGAACAGAATTTTTCCGACCATCACACCGAACAGTCCGACGAACCGCTTGTACGTGTCACGTCGGAGACACAAGAGATCACGAAACCGATATATCGCTGGTGATGTCCTCACGTCGCAGTTCAAACGTTTCGCGAATAAAGTGAAGAAATTCAACTTTGTACGTGGTAATGAAATTTATTGTATAAATCTGACAGAGTGACGGGTCAAAGTGTTACAGCAGAATGATGTGTCGAGCGCTAATTTAGGAGGGTTTTTATACTGAGGTTTTTAGTTCCTTTGGAGGAGTTATCGTCAGGTGTGTATCAGAGGCGGCTATTTCGTTACTGACTAGTTATTGTTTCGATAGCTGCGGTATGCAGGATGTTTCGTTTAGCTGATTACTGAGCGGGCGGCCCTCTTGAGCGTGTGACATACGCGCGACTACAGACAATAAAGCTTGTTGAGTTTAAAACCGCATAATTTATTATTGCACCCATAACCACCTTATGGGTAATTGGCTGTCTTACGATAGACATTATTCTTTCTGTTCAGTTTCATATATCTGTTTTCTGCAGTTTGATTTATAATCAGAAAAGAGGAAATGGACGTTCTGTTTCATTATAGCAAGTCCACACAGTTGTGGTTAGCTTTTTATCTCGGCTTCTTCGGAAGATGGGAAAAGAACGATGACGAAAAAGAAAGGTCGAGTCTGTTGACATATGTTACACGTCAGATTTCTGTCAGACCTGTAATTTCTCGCGATCGCGTTCCTTTGTGCTCCAACGATTAACCCATTTCCGCTGGAGAACGTTCTTTGTAAGAGGAGGTGTATGAGGGTAATCGTTCAACGTTTCTACATGACGTCACGGGAAACTTGGAAAATGTAGAAGAAAATCTACGGAAATGAAGTTCTGAGAATTGCGAATTCCATAAAATTGTCTACATCCTTTTGGATAATATTATATTTGACAATTATCATTCTGAACAAAGCTCGCACAATACTTGGTTCAGTCTGTGTTACGTCGCGTAAGACGGTCCGTGCGACGTCCCTCATGGTCTGGCCGCCGAGGTCCACACAGCGTTACACTGACCCTCGATGAACCTAAGGAACCACCATAAACCGAATCTTCTCAGTTTAATTTCTATTCACATAAGTATTTTCGGTTTGTAGATGGTCCTTAAAACAGTCACGCTCTTTATTGCAAGCTCTTATAACTTACGGAGAAAGCAGTTGTTTGTCTATTAAAACTAGCAGGTATTTCCCATTAAAAAAGTCACCCATTCCGAGCTTTTCTCCTTAATTGTACGAGACGGGTCATCACTGTTCTACCAAACGCCGTGCAGTCAACACTACTGTCCTTCCAAACGTCGTGCAGTCAACACTACTGTTCTTCCAAGCTTCGCGTAGTCAACACTACTGTTCTTCCAAGCTTAGCATAGTCAACACTACTGTTCTTCCAAGCTTCGTGTAGTCAACACTACTGTTCCTCCTAGCTTCGTGTAGTCAACACTATTGTTCTTTCAAACATAGTGCAGTCAACACTATTGTTCTTCCTAGCTTCGCGTAGTCAACACTACTGTTCTTCCAAGCTTAGCGTAGTCAACACTACTGTTCTTCCAAGCTTCGTGTAGTCAACACTACTGTTCTTCCTAGCTTCGTGTAGTCAACACTACTGTTCTTCCAAGCTTCGTGTAGTCAACACTACTGTTCTTCCAAGCTTAACATAGTCAACACTACTGTTCTTCCAAGCTTCGTGTAGTCAACACTACTGTTCTTCCAAGCTTAACATAGTCAACACTACTGTTCTTCCAAGCTTCGTGTAGTCAACACTACTGTTCTTCCAAGCTTCGTGTAGTCAACACTATTGTTCTTCCAAACATAGTGCAGTCAACACTATTGTTCTTCCAAACGTCGTGCAGTCAACACTACTGTTCTTCCAAGCTTCGTGTAGTCAACTCAAGTATCTAACTCTTGGAGCTGTCAGCCTTTTCTTGAATCGAGTCAACTCCGGATCTTCCATTATTCCTTACTACGATCAAGGTGATATTACATTAATCTACTCTTTATTAATACTACTCATATATCAAGTGTATTATTATTCATCACTTATATCTGCTAATGATTATGGATCTTTACCGCCGAAATAAAGGTATAGAAACACTAAATATCCATTTAATATTCACAATAAAATAATTATGCATTTATTTAGTGAACGATTCCAATGATATTAATCGATATATTCTTACACGTGTCTCACCACTTCCTTCTCTCGCTTCCTTCCATACCAGATGCCCTTCCACACACGACTGACGACGGAACAGTTTACATTCTTTTGTTTTCGAGACGCCGCGCACACACATACTCATACTCACATACTACGCAGTCAATTTAGCATATAAAGTTACACATATCTCAACAATATCAATTATATCTCCCGACACGACGGAACCTCAAATGTAATAAGTTGTTAAAATATAAATATTATAAGACTGTAGACTACAGTTTTATTCCCCAACAAATACCTCTATTGTCCCACAAGAAATAAGGGGATCGACCTGTTCGTGGTGTCGATCGTTATAATCGTAACGGGAATTTACGACTCCCGTTGACGCGTTTCAACGCGATCGCGTCTCCCCGCGACTGGACGAAAGAACAGTCTGAATAAAACGAAACTTTTTCGGTCTATTGTGAGTAAAACAAAAGATAAAAAAAAAGTTTCGTCGAAGTGGAAAATTCCACGAATCTGTGAAAATGTGGTCTTAAGATTTACGAAAGCGATTAAAGTTGTTCAATTTTATAAAACGGAATAGCTAAAAAAGGAAGAGCAAAAAGAATACATTTTTACAAGCTTTGCTTTTTCATAAAATGTTACGTAAAATGTTAGAGGCACAGCCAATTATCTTTGAAATTCTAAATTCCCCACTTATCACGTCCATGACACCTTTTTTGGCATCGAGTCGATCACCTGGACGATGGCAGCGGCGATTTTCAAGGCTGTCAGGCCTCCTATCGACAAACTTTCTACAAGGAACCGGTGAAAAGCCGAGAACGATCCTCCTCTCGCCTGCGAGGTCGTCGAACGACGCGACGACGCGACACCAGCGCCCCACTCGCTCGCCTGCTGCACACAAACACGCGAAAGGGGAAGTCGCACTGTGAAACGTATTATGAGCCGCGTTTCACACCTGTTTTATATATAGTATATGACAGAAATACGTGCAACTATTTCTACTGCTAGCTGTCTTACATAATAACATAGGCCGCGAATGTTAATGCAGCTGTGGGAAATTTAAAGGTACGTAATATGTAAAAATATATGAAACATCGAAAGCGTAGCGCTCGTTACAAAATTTCATGTTTTTTTTCTATTATTTATTTATTTGAATTTTACAATTTGTCCAGAAGGACATTTGGTAAAATGTTATAACTTGAAAAATATAGCGTGTGGATGGTTACCCCCAGCGGGGTTCCATCTTCCAGGTTGTTTATTGTATTTCTGTTGTGAGGTCTGCCGGATGCTTCTTCTTCAGTCTTCTTTCTATTAGGGTTTCATTTGTTTCAGCTACAAGCTGGTTTGGGTGTGTTGCAAGTCTTTCTTTGTACTTTTTTGCGTGTCTAGCGATTTCCTCTTTGACTGTTGGAATTTTTAGATCTTTTCGTATATCTTCATTTCTGATGTACCATGGAGCGTTAACTATTGTTCTAAGAATTTTGGCTTGCATAGTCTCCATTTTGCTTATATGGCTCTTTGCTGCTGTTCCCATAGTGGTATTCCGTACGTCCAGAGTGGTTTTATGATTGTTTTGTATATCTTTAATTTATTTTCCGTGCTTAGTTTGGACTTTCGACTTGTTAGCCAATGCATTTGCCTCCTTGCTGTTTGTATTTTGTCTATTACTGATTTGATATGCTGCTTCCATGTGAGTTGTGTATCTATGTGGAGTCCTAGGTATTTGACTTGCTTTGTTTGTATTATGTGAGTGCCGTTCAAAAAGATGTTTGGGGGTATCTGTTTTCGCAGTGTGAATGTAATATGGTTGCATTTATTGGGCTTTGCTTAGTTTGTTTATCTTGTAGCCACTTTTCTATTTTTGTGATGTGTTGTTGTAGTAGTGTGACTGCTGTTACAGGGTTAGTGTGCCTGACTAGCACAGCTGTGTCGTCCGCGAATGTCAGTATTTTTCTATTGGTAGTTGTTGGCATATTGGCCGTGTATAGTGTGTATAGTATTGGTCCTAGGACGCTGCCTTGCGGAACCCCTGCCTTGATGTCTTTGACAAAATTTCATGTGCGAGACAAATTTATGCTTAGCTTCTACATTTTCACTTGCGTTTAGAAAAATATGAATTTCCATAAACATTTGTTCTTCGAACTTCGTTACACGTGGCAACGAGTATAAAATATAATTTAAAGGATCGCGATACGCACGTCCTGCCACTAATATCACGTCGACAAATTTATTTCTCATTCCGTGGAAAGAATTCTTTTTTCTTTTTAATTAACAAAGCATTACAACCTTAACTGAATAAAAAGGGGAAAAATAGAGAAAGAAAACGGTGATACGAATTCTGTGACAGCGATTGAGGTTAGGTTGAGGTTAGGTTAGGTATAAAGAATACGCGTGGATGGCTGGTGGGTGTGAAAGATTTTGCGTGAACGTACAATTCGTTCAATTTGACAAAATGTTCAGTCCTAAACTATTGTTGGTTGGCAACTAAAGTGATCGCGAATTTTTTCATTAGGTGATATTGTGAAAGTCCGCAATCGCTTAGTTGCCAACCTAATATTTTAGAGTAATGGTTCTAGCACTAACGAACTTACACAGATGCAGGAACGTGACGCGGTGATTCGAACACGCGTACCTCATAAAGGAACAATAAACTGTTTGTCAGGCGTCCAACACCTGGCGCTTTTTGCAGGTAGATAACGAGGCAATGGCGCGGCCTTGCGTTGCAAACGATATTCGCAAGGATACGCACGCTCATTATGTGCCCTTGGCGTACGAAAATCCACGAATCAAACACGGCAATATATTGGAGGTCGGACGAGCTTCCGCTTGTCCATGCGTCGTTGACCATCCGACGAATTTCAATGAATCGCGGACAGAAATGTAAAAAATAACAATCATTTTCTCTGAAAATACAACCTATTGATCCTTTTTTTCTTCTTCTTTTTCGCGAATGGAGATGTACTTTTCTTGTATCTTTTAGACAAATCTGATTTATCTTTTATTTAAGATTTTATTTTCTAACGAAATCTCAACTCCTTTCAATGATTTTCTGGCTAATTTATTTTATCAATTACTCACAGTAGCAACGTATCTGTATATGAAACAGGATGCTGTACAGTTTAAATGTATTTATTGTTTGATTAATTAACAACTTGTTAAAGTACAACGTTCTGGAAGGTATATGCCATTGCTAAAATATTTAACAGTCGTCTTAGTTGCAAGCCCTCGATTTTCAAAAATACATTTTGCACAGCGAAAAGTGGCTCTTCTTTCTTACTACGTATGCCTTTTTTCTCGCTTTTAGACAGCAGACATTTCGATTGGGGTTAGGTTGAGGTTAGGTTAATTAACAACTCGTTAAAGTAAAACGTTCTAGAAGGTATATGCCATTGCTAAAATATTTAACAGTCGTCTTAGTTGCAAGCCCTCGATTTTCAAAAATACATTTTGCACAACAAAGAGTGGTTTTTTTCTTTACTACGCATACCTTTTTTTCTCGCTTTTAGACAGCAGACATTTCGATTGGGGTTAGGTTGAGGTTAGGTTAATTAACAACTCGTTAAAGTACAACGTTCTAGAAGGATATGCCATTGCTAAAAAATTTAACAGTCGTCTTAGTTGCAAGCCCTCGATTTTCAAAAATACATTTTGCACAGCGAGAAGTGGCTCTTCTTTCTTACTACGTATGCCTTTTTTTCTCGCTTTTAGACAGCAGACATTTCGATTGGGGTTAGGTTGAGGTTAGGTTAATTAACAACTCGTTAAAGTAAAACGTTCTAGAAGGTATATGCCATTGCTAAAATATTTAACAGTCGTCTTAGTTGCAAGCCCTCGATTTTCAAAAATACATTTTGCACAGCGAAAAGTGGCTCTTCTTTCTTACTACGCATACCTTTTTTTCTCGCTTTTAGACAGCAGACATTTCGATTGGGGTTAGGTTGAGGTTAGGTTAATTAACAACTCGTTAAAGTAAAACGTTCTAGAAGGTATATGCCATTGCTAAAATATTTAACAGTCGTCTTAATTGCAAGCCCTCGATTTTCAAAAATACATTTTGCACAGCGAAAAGTGGCTCTTCTTTCTTACTACGTATGCCTTTTTTCTCGCTTTTAGACCGCAGACATTTTGATTATCCTGTTAGAAATAAGTGTGCTTACATAATAGTCGGCAGTTGTATCGCTGATGATGGAAACAAATTGGCGGCGCAACAATTATGCCGTGACAGACAATTATTGACTGTGGCATTCACTACACGCCTTCCATCGTTTTCTAAGCGTGTAATATCGTGTTTCTATAAATCGTGTCTGGTTTCGGTGATTTTGTAATCGTTTAGGCGGAAACGTTCATCGCAATTGGTAACGAACGATATATCTTGTGTGTTTCGTTCGAAACGAGTGGCTGGCTCTTCTTCTCGCAGCACGACTTTCACTTTTTTTTACTCGCTTTTCTTCGCTCTAGACTTGTCCCTCTAGCACTTTCATATCTTACACGGTTAAAAACCTGGAAAGTTTAATCATTTCGATCTACGGAATTTTAGAAAGTTAGCTTCTTTTCGTTGACTACATCGATACACAAATATTGTTCTCAAATATCGACAATGTGGAACATTGGCGAAAAATGGAGACGAGATTAAGTACATTTTGAAATCTAACATTTGTATGGAAGTTTTTAAAAAGTATTGGGTTGGTAACTATGTGATTGTATCACTTTAATATCATCATTTATCAATGATATTGACAAATCACCTAATGACAAAATCTGCAATTACTTATTTTCAGATCACCTAACCTCAATCTAACCTCAATACGTATAAAGTAACAGAAAGGAAGAAACTTCAAAACTTTGTCGATAACGAATCAGAATCTAACTTGTAGATGTTTAAAAACTCTCAATTACATTCTATTTGCCACACGAATAATTATTCCTTAAATAAATGTCCAAAGTTAAACTCTATCAACATCACTAAGCGAATGAAACTTCTAACCTTAAAAATTATCTACCAGCGTTTACCATACAATACATATATCAGCCTTGATTTAATTAAAACACCTCTTTCACACAATTATATTATTAACTGTTTCCTTCAATGGAGAAGAAATTAAGTACATTTTCAAATCTAACATTTGTATGGAAGTTTTTAAAAAGTATTGGGTTGGTAACTATGTGATTGTATCACTTTAATATCATCATTTATCAATGATATTGACAAATCACCTAATGACAAAATCTGCAATTACTTATTTTCAGATCACCTAACCTCAATCTAACCTCAATACGTATAAAGTAACAGAAAGGAAGAAACTTCAAAACTTTGTCGATAACGAATCAGAATCTAACTTGTATATGTTTAAAAACTCTCAATTACATTCTATTTGCCACACGACTAATTATACCCTTAAATAAATGTCCAAAGTTGAACTCTATCAACATCACTAAGCGAATGAAACTTCTAACCTTAAAAATTATCTACCAGCGTTTACCATACAATACATATATCAGCCTTGATTTAATTAAAACACCTCTTTCACACAATTATATTATTATCTGTTTCCTTTGTATTTCCTTTCTTCTTTTTATTTCAGTTAAATATGCTGTGGTTATCCTCCCATTGAACATAAAACCTCACTCAGCTCGTCCATCATTTTCCACGATTAAACAGGATTATCATTTGATACCCGATCCATGATACAACACGTGTCCGTAGACAGAAATACCGCATGCACTTTGCGTACAAAGAAACTGCCGACGTTCCTCCACTTCCGGTTACATTCATCCGCCTCGAGCACACGGTATACGGGTCGTATAAAACGTATAAACAGAGGGAACGGAAATTGGTAATGATGAAAACGCGTAGCAGAACGATGCTTCGTGTTTTTATTACAACGAGCCAGTCGGTTGGAAGCGTTTAAAAGAATATTCCGACTGACGGCAAGATAAATCTCGCCGCGTCGTTTCTACGATCGTTTCTATGAGAGCGGTTCTCTCTATAAAAGGGATGGAACCATGAAGAATCATTTCTATGAGCGAACGTTTCTATATGAAAGAGGTGCCTTCACATAGCAACGTTTCAGCGAAACAGCGTTCCTTTATTAAAAAAAAGAAAAAGAAAAAAAAAAGGAAGAAGTTGTAGACCCATGCAAGATCTCTTAACGCTATTTTTCTGTACAAAAGATAAATCTCAGTGCAGGAAAATACATAGCAAAGAATAAAACGGGCCTTAGCGGAAAGGTGAATGGGGCTTTCGTTGAAGAGAAGCCTGTTCGGATTTTGAAATCCAATGAGAAGGATAACGTACCGATGTGTCGTTTTATCTTCGTTGCCTGTTTTTTTTTTTTTTTTTTTTTTTTTTCAAGTTACTAATACTTTTTATTAATAAGAAGCTCGGTATTAAAATTCGTCTAGTAAAATCGATGAAATTTGCTACGCATTTACGATGCTTTACGATTTACGTTACTTTGTTAAACGCTAGTATTAAATGACTTTCGTCATTTAATAAACGAGGAAAAAGATATATTTGTAGATCCGAACGAATTATTCGCGACAGATTTGCGAACAAAAGTGGAAGCAGAAATTCGAAGACTCGTCCTTGAATGTTGATGCAGCTCGGATATATTCTAGTCGCTCGGAGAAATTTGACTTTCAAATAATTATGAATTGCCACGATTCGTCGTATTTGTAAACCCAAATTCTTTTACCCTGACGTCACCTTAGCCGACCACCTCTAAGATATCCACCGGACAGAGGATGACACCTTCCCACCCAGATAAGGAACTTCCGAGAATAATATCCCTTCCATCATTACCGTTGTTCTCACCTAGTATTTAGACTCCGAATAATGACAGTCAAGTCAGTGTGAATTGCGAAACGCTACTGGAACATTGTAATATTGGTGTTATGTCGTCCAGTCGCGGGGAGACGCGATCGCGATGAAGCGCGTCAACGGGAGTCGTAAATTCCCGTTACGATTATAACGATCGACACCACGAACAGGTCGATCCCCTTATTTCTTCTGGGATAATAGGGGTATTTGTTGGGGAATAAAACTGTAGTCTACAGTCTTATAATATTTATATTTTAACAACTTATTACACGGGAGGTTCCGTCGTGTAGGAAGATATAATTGATAGAAGCGATGAATAATAATACACTTGCTAGATGAGTAATAATAATAAAGAATAGACTAAGTTAATATCACTTTGATCGAAGTGAGGACTGCGCGAAGCTGATAGGAACAGTCGTGTTGACTGCACGACGTTTTGTCGAACAGTGCTGACCCGTCTCGTTCAATTACGGAGGAAAGCTCGGTATGGGTGTCCTTTTTAATGGGAAATACCTGTTATTTTTAATGGACAAACAACCGCTTTCTCCGTAAGTTATAAGAGCCTGTAATAAACCTAAGGACTGTTTTAAGGACCATCCACAAACCGAAAAAACTTATGTGAATGGAAATTAAATTGAGAAGATTTGGTTTATGGTGGTTTCTTAGGTTTCTATGGTTTCTAGGCCAGACCATGAGGGACGTCGCACGGATCGTCTTACGCGACGTAACAATTGGTACTCGAGCACTCCTGAGAAATAAAGTTTTTATACATATCATCGCGAGAGTTATTTTTTACGTGACATATTCGTCGTTTCGCATAAGCTACGGTGCTACGGATAAACAAACGGAAGTATACAATTCCATCGAAAAAAAGCGAAAAGAAATATAAATAAAAAAGAAAGTATAAATAAAAAATTGTTATTTATACGCTTGATATTTGATAGTATATTCTATGATGTATCATTTTCCAAGATGGTATGTAAATATGTTGAAGAATTTCTTGCTTATTTCAAAAGTAATATCTTAAAACGATATTTAATATTTCGTAGCGTTTCGTACATTCGGAATTTTGACAATAGCAACATGCGAAAAGCGGTCTAAAAGCGGAAAGAAATTTTCCAAATGAGACGTACTCTGCCGTTTCCATAACCTACACGCGGCTCTGACATCTACTTTGAATATTACACGTGTCGAACGAGACTCATCGAAATGCAAAGTAACCTCCGCTATTCTAATCAACTCGTACACGAACACGTTTCCGGCCGCCCGCTCAATTTCGTCTGAAAATGCACGCGCCATGAAAAAATAAATTATTTGTCAGCCATAAAAATATCCCGTCTGTCACCTATAGGTTCAGCCGCCATTTTTTCACCAGCTATAATCTAACGCGGATAGAAACGAAAATGGCCGACCGACACGCGAAGTCTAATAGAAGGTCAACGCACTATTATGTTATCCTATTGGTGTGTTAATTAACGATAGAACAAATTCCAGAAACTTTTTATTTTAGTGTATCTAAAAATTGGCAAGCGCTGCTTTTAGAAAAATCAATTTTAACAGAAATGTAAATACGATTGGTACAGTGAGTAGTAGAAAAATATTAACAAAGGTTAGATTCTCCTGTGAAACATACAATTTTCTTCGTAACACATATACTTTTGTGTAAAAAATTTCTACGTTTCGTAATTTATTAGCTTCGAGCAGCTGTATAATATCACGTACATTCGATCGTGTTTTTAACAAAATTTCACATTTCGATTAGAATTTCTCTTCAAACCGCTGATCATCATAAATCGTAATTAGCTCGTAATAATTAGTTGTTTGAAATTAACCGAGTTCGAAGCTCGTTACGGGTTTTCAGTAACCGTTTGACTCGTCCCTTTGGAAGTAACTACACGTTAGTACGTTAGTGTCACACGCTCAAGAGGGCCACCCGCTCAGTAATCAGCTAAACGAAACATCCTGCATACCACAGCTATCGAAACAATAACTAGTCAGTAACGAAATAGCCGCCTCTGATACACACCTGACGATAACCCCTCCAAAAGAACTAAAAACCTCAGTATAAAAACCCTTCTAAATTAGCGCTCGACACATCATTCTGCTGTAACACTTTGACCCGTCACTCCATCAGATTTATACAATAAATTCCATTACCACGTACAAAGTTGAATTTCTTCACTTTATTCGTGAAACGTTCGAACTGCGACGCGAGGACATTACCAGCGATCTATCGGTTTCGTGATCTCTTGTGTCTCCGACGTGACATTAGATATGGCGAATGGCGGATGAATTGGAACGAAGAATACGGGACGGAATGGCGCTCTTGACATTAGGCGTGGCAAGAAAGTTGCGATTCCGTTCTCGTAAGAGCGCACGGTATCGTGACGGTAATGTGTTCGGTTGTAGTTGCTTCGTGCCGTGGAAATTATCGTAGCGGTCGCGTAAACAGTTTGTTTTAGTCGTAATGACGTTTGTATGCATCGCAGCTAGCTTTCAAGACTTTAGTTTCAACGAACGATAGATTAAGATTTCAATTAGAATTTCTCTCTCGTTTCAACAGGAAGCAGGACCGTTAACGTCTCTGATGAATCGAAAAGAAAAATCATACAGACGATTATTTTGTAATATTCTCGTCAAGTTTGAGAAATTTTCGAACGACAGAGGAACGCGATTAAACTGAAATGATCCGCAGCAGCATCGAATTGCGAAAGGTAATCGAATGAAACTTTGTATCTTTTATATTCGGCAAGAATCAATCACACGAAACATCCACACGAAATCAAATCTGCCATCTGAAAAAATGTGCACCGAACAATGCAGAAAATTACCGAAGAATCCACGTTTTCTACCAATTGCACAATCTACCGTGTTTTGACCTTTCCATACGATCCCTCTCTCCGTTTATTTCTCGGCTACAATCGCTCGGGCGCGTTACATAAAATTCAATAATTACCCAATGATTGGCATCGAATTCGAATTCGATATACGTATCTGTATTCGATCGTTTCTATCGATCGCGATATCACGTGTCCGTTCTGCGGGCGTCGAAAACAAGAAAGTTGTGTGCTCTCATGCGCGTCTCATGGTGTCTGTGTGACCTTTCGTGTTTTGCGTAACCGATATTCCAATATGAATACAATCGAGCGAGGCGCGTGGATGCTTTCGGCCGAGATAAGCCGAAGAACGGCGAAAAAGCGCGAAGAAGAAACCGATCGAACATCTGGCTGATCTTTCTTACAACCCTCGATCGATTCTCCGTGTATCGCGTAAAATCAATTTTACGTAACCTACGGAAATTTTTGAAGATTACGATTCATATCGATTGTAGGCGCGGTTCGTCGAGGATAAATTTCACGCTTGTATACAACACTGTTGTGTGTCTAAAAGTAATTTCTTTCCGACGTTTCGCCAGCGTTGTAGTTAGAATTTAAAAACGCAGTGAAACGATGCCTCTCGAACAGTGTGGTGTGCAACAGCGTTAAGCGTGAAAATTCGAGCCGGCAAACCTTCGAGTCTTTTACTCGAAGATAAATTTGTTATTAGAATGATTTGTTACTTGGATTTGTTATTACAGTGATTTAACGATTATATGGTTATTAAGTCATTATGCAACGTTTATATGCAAATTTCACCACCAGCGATGCAAACGTGATTGTAATTTGACGAATAGCACTTGCAAGGCCGCATATAAACGAGCAATGTAACGTGGCTTTCAATTTGGCAAGTATATATTTTTAAGGCTCGTTAAAGGCGAGCAACTCGAAATCGTTGGAATTTCGTAATTCTAACGCTACGCAATTTCCTAGCTTTATATTTTCAACAGCAGGATTACAAGCTTGTGTGTGTTGAACCATAATGGCCGATACAGACCACGTGTTGTGTCGAGATTTCGCGTGCTATATAGCGACACCGTGTGCACTTTGACGAACTAATATCTTTAATGTTAGCGTTTTGAATACAATTTTAATAATAATATCAACGCGTTAAATGCCGTGCTATTTTATCGCGACTATTAACTCACTATCACTCATTTACACCGATATTCGATTCTACATGTTATAGGAAATTATTAAAATTACTGTTCTGGCAATACTCATTCCGTTGCAAAGCAGAATATTTCTGACGTTGAGAAGCGAAAATGAGATTTATAAGGAAAAAACGTTTAGAATTATAGGAATCGGTCGCCTGATTTACACGGCTAATTAAACGACGTTGTCGCGATTAATAAACCGAAGGAAATTAAATCGCTTTCCTGGCGCTCGCGATACACGCGTTTGGCTTTTCCCAAACGCTTGAGATAAGCGATTATCATGGCTCGCTATCGTGTTTGGTGCCAAATCGATACTGTAAGATCTGATAAATCTTAAACGTTTAATTGTATAGTCGATACGCTTAATTTCCGAAAAGCTGCTTTCCTACAGTTACGACATTTATCTTGCGTAAAATTAAATAAAATCGAAAGTAATTTTCCACATTGAAACTGAATATCTTCATTTCTTATTCGATGAACGAGTTCTCTTAAAATTAATGATTCAGAATTTGAGCATTAGCAATATATTTAATAATTATGAATTTACTATTAAAAAAAAAATTGTTGAAATTAAACGCTTTTTATTATCCGGTAAAAAGAATAATTAATCTTGAAGTAAGCACGATAGAATTGAAAAATTGGCAATATCATTTATAATGATATTTATTTACGGTTTAGAGTTCTTAAACCAAAATTCTTAAAATTAAGCTCGTCTATTTATTAGGTTATCCGAAAAGTTTCTTTCGTTTCATAAAATGACAATAGATAAACAACAATTTTTGTTTTATATTATTTTATTGAATTAGGTATGATCCATTTCGTTTTATTTCTGTTCCTATGTTCGTGCATAATTCAATAAACTAATATGAAACAAAAAAACATTGTGCGTCTATTATTTCCTTATAAAACGAAAGAAACTTTTCTGACAACCTAATATAAAGTAGGAAGGTTGGACAAAATAATTTGGACACCTCGTATGTGTCATATATGTATGTATACATGTATATATATATATATATATATTTTGTCCAATCTCTGTTTCCCTCTTTATTGCTAAAATTTTTAACTTTTCAGTGTAGAAGATACTTTCTGAATTTATAAAGAAACATGGCACTTAGAAATTGTTTAAATATAACATTAGAACACAGTGAAGATACGTAGGATGAAATACGAGTAGATTAAATATAATTCAAACATACCAGAATTGGCGTGACCGTGTCCGGCGCTGGTGCTATTCGTCGCCGAGTGAACAGCGTTGGTCGCCGCGTTCGCGACATGCTTCAACGCACTTATCACCATCATATCTTTTATCACACTTGAATCTCCGGCTATCCCATGCAGGATATCCAGGAACACGATATCCAAACAACGATCCTCGACCAACGTAAAACCAACCGAATTATCTTGAAACTCACAACAATCGGAAAATTAACATCCTCGCCATCTTAAAATTTCTCCATTACGATTTTCACAGCCGTGTAATGTTCGAAATATCGTTCGAATAATCGGTTTTAACGAGACTTTACAAACATCTATATTAAATTATAACTTTACTATCATTATTAAATATCCTAATGTTTATAGTATTTACTAGAATATTAAGTACTTTCCTGTGAATATATTTATACGTTAAATTAACCTTTACACCTAAGAACGGATTACAATCACGAATTCGTTGAACTTCGTACTTAAAATCTCGTTGTTGGATCGTTCGTAAGTTTTATGCAACCGATCTGCACAGAAAAACAGAAAAACGCAAAACGCGGGCCAAGTATAACGTAAAACGAAACAGCCGGTCGTGACTGTCGTCTAGGCTCGACTAAATCGTTCCAGCACGTAGAGAACGCGAAAGCCATCGCTGCCACCACGCACACACATACACACATATACATACATATATATACACACACACGGGAGCAAGGTGCCGCCCCTCTTCTTCTTTCGGCCTTCTTCATCGCAGTTTCACCTTCACGGAAGTCTTGTGAACCAGGCTGACGCGTGTAGGTGTTGGACAACACCGGTGGATTCACTCTATTTCAGCTGGAGGCGGATGACCTGCGAAAGTTACATGCCGCGGGCTTCGCGATAATCGAATTGTTAGGCTCGACGATTCTGCGTTTTCGACCTAGTTCGTCTGACCTAGTCCAGACATCCCTGTGATATCCTCTTCCTGGACCAATGAGCGTGTACACTTTCAGAGAGATATGTAATGAGGTTATAAAGTAAAGCAATGTGTACTACAACATAGCAATATGGTACAATAACACGTTGGGTGTCAGGGTTATACAGTGGCTACAAAAAGTATTCACGCATACTCTTATTTTGCAACGAAGCGTCTTTTTATTTGCTTCTACGTTTAATTTTCATAATATCAAAGCTTTGTTGTCGCACGAAAGCACTGTCGGATGGTACGACGTTTAATGTACTTGGGTTTAATTAATTAGCGTGAACGCCATGATAAGTAGAATGATGTGCAAACACTTTTTTACGTCTTCATGCTTCTTTAGTTTCAATAGAGATGCATCGTGCTGTCTCATACACGCGTTTAGAGATTTATTTCTGCATTGATATTTGCTTCTGATAAATCGTTGTGAAATTTGCATATAAACGTTGGATGATGTTTTCACTCGTAACTGGTAAAGTGGGACCTATCAGACTTCAGTCATTCTTATTTTTATATGTGGAAAAAGTGTGAAATTTCTGTATGATGAAAACTTTCACGATTTAAATTTCAATAATTTAAATTTCTGTATAAAGAATACCAAATGATCACGTATTTTTTAGAGTGTAGGAAATTTTGTTAAATATATTACGAACAAAAGAACAGGTCCTGGAATGAGTACAGATGTTTATTAACTTTAACATCTGAACAATTTTCTAACCTTATTATATTTCTTTCACTGACTATACATCGAGCCTTGACTCGATAGATGGCGGACAATATCGAGGCTGACAGACTTGTTTGGGGACTTCTCGTAAGAATGATTCATTTTTTTCATGGTTTCTGTGCTAGCGTGTGGTAAAGTTTCTTAAAGATAAACAAGGAGTTTACTGTTTGCCAGATATCGAATTACGCTGTGCCAGGTTTTACAAGAAATACGAGTAGCACAGAATTTGTAAATTCTATGGTCTTGGGCTTATTTCTTATTTCTTAATAGATCTAAGTTGTTATCGCATTTAGTAACTGGTTCTACGTTCCTGTTTTTATTTGAAAATTATTTTCTTGCACGAATCCGATCGTTTCCGAGTTTCATCAAACGTCAGGCTCAGACTCGTTGACGCAAGCGATCCGCTAAGACCGAGGTTAATAAAATTGCATTTGCGTGGATAAGTATCGGCAGCGCAAATTCCTCGACGCGAAAACCTTAACGGGGTTAATTGGTTTCCACGCGATTACACGAGTGAAGCGTCTGGGAAAAAGATACTCACGAAAACGATATTTCCTTTTTCGAGTGTCTGGAAGCCAAACGAAAATCGTGGTTCACGGGGGAATTTCGCGTTAATTAGCCGTATGCGATGCGTATAAGGCAAGCAACTCGCGATTCGTTTGATTTTCGTAATCGGCATGGGTCACCGGTTTCGATTCGTGGAACACCCGTCCTTTTTCTCGATCGAACCATTTGACACTAATTTATTCACAGATATTTTTCACGGCTTGGTGTACTATTTAATTTTATCTAAATTTCGTTAATAACTTTGATGTAGAACTTTGTTTGTTGGTTTCCTGAAAGTCAGCAAATCATATGTACACACGTTAAGTATAATGAATTTTGTATAAATTACACACTTTTAAGAGAGATTTTGGTTTGCCTCCTTTGCAAATAAATTTTTTTCCAGGATGACGTTTCGAACTCACGATGCGCCGTCTTCGCTCCCGGGCCTTAACGATCGTAGCTGACTGTCCTGCCTATTGAATTTTGTATTTGATTAAACAGTTAACTGCGTTCGACTTGTGTACACGTTAATGCAAAACTTTATTTCAGTGCTATTAACGTGTGTACACGTGATGTAAAATAAAAAGTTACCATTTACTATAAAATTTCGAAATTTTAGTAAAAAGTAATATGAATGACATTTAATGGCATGTTTATTGTGTACTTTTAGTAAAATTGTGTATTTTATAAAGAAGAATTATTTGATTACTGTTTTTTATAAATTGAATATAAATAAAAGATTATTTTCACCAATGTATTGGCTGTTCCCCGAATTCTTTTGTATATTTTATTTTATTATCTTTTGGCAATTTTTAAGCTTTTAATAACAATACCTATTCTTTCAACAATGAATCGTTAATTTTTTATCGAATAAAAATGTAATCTTTCCTCGTTCTGCATCACTTTTATGGTAAAATTTATAATAGGAGCATTTACACTGCGGTCGACGTGTATACTCGTCATTACTTGATTTATGTATTTATGTTAACTAGATATTTATGTTATCATGTATTTCTTCTTTATCGAATTATCTGATTTTATAAAAACTAATATAATTTCACAATCTTAGGAAAAGTCATTTTTCCTATTTATGATTTATACAAAAACAATTCTACTTAAAAAATGAATCGTGGGTTAGACAGTATATCCTTTATCCTGCACCCCCTGTTTACCAATTTTCTCTATTTTCTTTTCAAACTTAATTTTCAATAAAATCTGTCTGTTCTCTACCTAACCTTGCGATCTAAACAAATACTCTTATGTATACACAAATATAACCAGTGAATAAGGCACTAATAAAAAGCTGCATATATCACTCGATAACAAGCTAATCGCTAAAACTATCTTTACCTTCCAGTAAATGCAAAAAGCAGAGAAAACACAGTGTATCGTCTTATCGGTCGGATTTTGAAAACTAAACGAAAACGTTTGACACGAAAGCCATCAACCTCCGTTGCAGCGGGAGAGTTTGTCGTCCCCAGGCGATACGCGATAATCCGTCGAGCGATCGGTGGTCTGTTTACTTCGGTAACGTTACTCGATACTCTGGTGGTAACCCAAGAGCAAACTGAGTGCCGACGGGCTGCGTGCCCGCACGATCTTTCATTCGAATTAATACGGCACCAGACGCTGGGCATAGTGCGCGGTGAACGGAGGCAAGAGTCGAGTTTCATTTGCACAGGTAAAGCTCCCATGATCCAGGCAGGTGAATAAATCGAGGAACAAGAAAAATATTACGCGACCACCTACCTTACCGCTCGTTGCACAGCCATATCCTTCTTTCTCGCCACGCCGCTGACATGATTTTACTTTTCAACGTTACGCCGCGCCACGGAGCGGTACAAAAGTAGTGCGCGATCCAACGTTTCCATATATCTTCTATACTTGAAGAGAAAAATCGCCGGGAAAAAATTTCGCGAGCATTCCATGGTAATAGCAATGTGGGAACCAAGTATCGGATTTAATTGTTTATCAAGGAACAGTCTTGTTTCGTAATCGCTGAAACGCGCTAATAAATGGAAAATGCACAACGCTTAATGTTACGTCGTACATTGTAAAAGGCTTGAAATTAAAGTGACATTTATGTGGAAGTGATGTAATATACGTAATATAGCAAAAAATGTAATAAATGGATAGACACAATACGTATTAGCACGTAGTGATTTATTTTGATGATAGTGATCGACCACGCTGCTCCAGGATCAAGATTAGTTGGGATGAGGTCGCACATCAAAGAATTTGTATTTCAAATTCCTTTTTATCGTCTTATAGATAGCTAGGAACGAAATACAAACGTCCATATGAAAAATCAATTTACTGTCGTTCAAAATTCAGATCATATTTTAAGTTAATTTCCAACTGCAACTTTGTCATGATTTCTCCAATTTTTTTTCTTCGGTTACATCGAGCCTCGAAATTAAAATTGTAATTATAACATGCAAAGCGGTTCGTAATTCATATTCAGACTGAAATTTTTCATTGAAGTATCTCAATCACGAAGAATTCAATATATTTCTATTTCGTCATTTGAGAATCATTTCTCTACTGTAGCGGCACTCGACAACAAAACTTTCCAACGGTTTCGTCGATGCAAAGTATATCACCAAAACGTAAATACCGACAGGCCTAATGAGCCATCGATATCCCTACGGTCCTTTCGTCGAATGTTTGGAAGAAGGCGTACGTGGCAATGGTTGCAGACACCTAACGAACGCGTGCGTAGTGGAGATATTGACGGGTGACAAAAAAAAAACGAATCAGAAACGAAGTAAACTCCGCCAAGTATTTCTCCGGCACCCTACACGTCCTACACCAAATTCGCCTCACCATATTGCGTAAGGTTACTTCCAATTTCAGTATCATATATTATTAACAAAAAATATATGAGAAGTAAATTGAACGTTGTTCTCCCAAGCGAGCTTTCAATTTTTCATCGCGTCACTTTTGCATCCACCTATCGAACTCAGGCTGCGTGCGAAATAAATAATATGCAACTGGAATGCTGTACCAGTGTATCTCCTCATGCATATTCCAATACTTCCAGTTACAGACAGATGCAGAAGATTCCCGGCGTTTCCTCACGGGGCATCGTAAATTTTTACGATTACATTCTATTCCAAGCATGCTTCACGCCCAGCGATATCAATGTAGCGGCACATGAGTCAACGAAAGATGCGAATCGGCAGAGACTTGTATTGTTGTGCTAACGTTGTTTTGATTTGCTAGGTCTAAAGGTAAACAAACTTCAGACAACATATTATCGCTGTTATTTCTAATCGGCAACTGGAGTTACATGGAGTTACAGAACTTTTTGTAATACCACCGGTCGATACAAATAAACGAACGTGCTCTCTAGGACAGTCATTATAGCGAGAGACACAGTCAAATAGCGGGCGTAGAGTAGAACAGTAGCATTGAGCTAGCGACGATTACGACAGGCAGACATTATCCCTGTACTTGTATTTTAAAGTGATTTTAATATACACTAACTATTACAATTTTATCTCTCGTCTGTTTAATAAATCAACACGTATTATTGAGATATGTGTAATTCTGTGTACTACACGATATTAGCCGCGTAGTAGTGACACACATATATGAGTATGAGTGTGTGTGGGAGTATGTGCGTGTGCAGCGTGTGGTAAAACAGAAGAATGCAACTGTTGCGTACGCACGGTGATGAAAAAGATGGCGAGAGAAAAAGAATGCCGAGACGAGTGCAATGTGTATCTACGAACATCTTGTAAATCACATATTAAATGAATCTGAAACTATTTTAATATCATTTCTACATGTAATGTGAGTGTTCCTATACATTTATTTCGGCGACTAAGGTCCACAATTCTCAACACGTATAACAATTCACCTCAGCAATAATGTTCTCTTCTTTATCGTTCGCTTCGCTTATCGCGAATTTCTCGTGGATTGACCAGCTTTTGTCAAACCGCGAGGCAAGATTCACGGTTATAGTAATAAACGGGACGTATTTAATGAAACTGAGAAGATCGGAAGACGAAGAGTATATTGGAACAGTAGCAAAGCACTATCCTCCTCTTTCCTCGGTTCTCTTGCCTCTCGAAATCGAATCCCATCAGCGTCACCATCCAAGTGGTTTCACTTCAAAATTCAATGATCTTCTCGAGCTTTCCGAGCACGAGCCACCACGGACAGAATCACCGTCCAGATATATCAACCCCGGGTCGCTCCTTTTCCCGTTCCTCCATTCTATTATCGGTAGAGAATGTACGCGTTGTTCGGGAGGAATGATAACTCGCGCTGGAACAATCGACGAGAATTCTTTCTCAAGAGTCCTTGCTCTTCTCCGGCAGCTTGATTTCGAAATTAGAATTTTTTTCATTTTCTTCGGGATTAAATTTGAAATTTATAAATTTGAATTTTAAAATAGAATTCGCTCGACTGTATCTTTCGCTTTTAATCGATTCTTCAAGTACCAGCAGTATTTTTATAAATCGTTCCCTCCAAATGGAAGAAAGTAGCAAAATTAAATACGATAGCGTTAATAATGGAATAATAAAATATATATCGATTAAGTAAAAATAGTTAATTATATTGATCGATGTGATGAAATATAGGAACAGTAATATTTCGGGAAGCGTGTAAAATGGTATAAAACTAAGGTAGTAAAAAAGTATACAAAATCATCAAAAAGATGCAAAGCTACGTTCCATAAAAGAAAAGTATGGGGAACTACGTTCCATAGGACAAATACATAAAACTACATCTTTAGTCGCAGAAATAGCAGAAAAGATATTATTAAAAAATATTAATAATTATTGTTGCATATTATGTTCTCTAACTTATGATTATTGTAAAATATGTAATATATATTAGAATATTTTTCTACTGTATAAAGCACATGTTATACATTTTTAATTACTAAAAAATTACTGATTGCTCAATGGCATTTTCAATGAAACCTATTGTGAGTCTACGAACCACGTTTCTTACCTAATTCCTACAGACATACTAACACGTATTACATTGTCGTTATCATTATATAATTATAAAATGTCTCATTGTAAGATACCCTGTATCTTTGTCTCTCACAACGTCACCAAGGTTAAATACGTGCAGCAATATCATCAATCAATGTCACAAAGTACGTACTGGTACGTGCCCTCGAATCTCGTTTCTTTCCTACGAAACTTTAATCACATGCTGGTTCTTTTCTCGGCATCTTGAAAATTCCACAATTCCAAGAAACATATTACTAAAAAAAAAAAAACCCGCTACAATATTATATATATATTTACAATATCCATATATTACAATATCATATATATATTTCTATCAAACTACAAGAACCATTATACGTTTCATAACTATAAAACCACCCAGTAGCATTTAATTTTGGTATGTTGTATTATATGTCTTTGTACGTTAAACAATTTGTTCTTTCTTCTTTCCCAAAAGGAACAGATTGTATTACTTCGAAAAAAGAAAAAAGGTAGAAAGTTAGTTCGTTCTTCCTTCACAACTATATTTGGTTGGCAACTAAGTGATTGCGGATGTTATCATTAGGTGGTAATAACAAAATCTGCAACCACTTAGTTGTCAACTCAATACAGCGTAACAGAATATTTCATTACACAAAAACGGAGAATGCAATTGGATGTAATCAGATTTTGTTGCATCGTATCTCGTACTTAAGAACTAATTTTAATATAGTTTTATAGTTACGAGTAGACTGCGGATTTTGATGCATTTACAGCAAATCTGAAAGTGGAAAATTGCACAGGATGCATGCGATATGAGACAATATATCGAATATTCAAAGTATAGTGCCTTCTATAATACTCGATAGCTAAGACAATTTTTCTACCGAGATTCTACTTTTCTAATTATATTCACAATAAATATGAATATGCATAAAAATTCGCATTTAGAGATGCAACGCTATCACAGACGACTTGTATCGTCTTAATGACTGTCGTGTAAGAAAATAACGTGTAATAAAAATCGTGGACTGTTTTATCAACCGTGTATCTGCGCTATATTTCATCATCTCTATTCTTCTCGAACCGTGACAGAGTCTATTACGTTTCATTACTTGTGGTGGAACCGAGACGATTCTTTACGGCAGAGGCGACATCTCGATTCTCGATTGCGATTGGCCATGAAAAATTAGCAAACGGACAGTAGGAGCGTAATTTTCCGGCCGTCTGATTTTCCGAGCCGAGAATTCACCGGCAATGTAATGCGATACGAAGTTGAGGCGTTGCAAGCGCAAATGAAATTACGAGTTGCCGGCCCCCAGGTATCGAACTTCCGGCTGTAAAGGGGTCGAGAAAACTTGCCCCGGCCGATTAGTTCGGCGAAGTTAGCTCGTTGCATATTAAGCGTGATAAAAACTTGCTTTAACGAACCTCGAATATACGATGCTCGGTTATTACGTATTTCTGGCTGTTCCGATGATAGTTGCAAACTGGTCGTATATAATTCCTTTGTTCCTTCGTGATTACGTGATTTATGAAACTATTAATTTAATACCCAGCTGGTACATTGATGAATTCTTTTTAATAGCTTGTGTTTTGTTTCCAAGCTCAAAAATGTGGAAAGTTAAAATTGAATTTGAAGACTTGAATTTGACAATTCGAAGAAAGTATGAAAAACTTTGGATTTAAATTTTATTCGGATTCGAATTTGTTACGAAGATTCATATTTAAATTTGAAGATCTGAATTTTCACGTGAAAACTGGAATTTGTATCTAAAAATGACAAATCTCAATTTCAAGACTTGGGTTTGCAGATCAATTTATTATATGAATTTACATTTAAATTTGAGAACTTGAACTTGAATCTGAACATTTGAATTTGTATTTAGAAATTTAAACTTATATTTGGAAACTTGAATTTCAGCCAGAGTTTGAATTTAGTGTCTGATAATCTCGTGTTCATCAAGCATTCTGGCATACGTGTACAGTTCGCAGGACTTGATTAATCCGACAGAGTGTTACAGAAGACTCGTGTAATTCTCGTCACAAATTCCTCCAGACGATTTGGCCTTTCAACTTGCCCCTAACAAGGAGCCAAACGATATTTTATGACCATCCACTTTTCCTCTATCTTCATATTTACCTATGAAATATGATTTTAAACTTCTTCCTACGTTTATCCACTTACCTATCCTATCTATCGTTCTCATCTAACCTCGTTAACCTATTTTTTAAACAAACTTTTCTTTCTCTTCAAATCAAACAGCAACATCAATAGCATACCATCCCATTTGAAAAATTAGAATACGAAAACAAATTTCATGCGAGAGCTATCAACGCTTCGTGCATCCGGCAGCTCAAGTTTCCCATTTCCAAGAGAAACATTTGAGAACTGCATCGATAAGCAGAAAACAAAGGATAAGAGGTTCAGTGAAAAGAAAGCAAAAGGAGCAAGAGCTGGCGTTTTTGAGGAACCTACTTTTCCCGTGCCAAGACAAAGATTCACAGCTGTAGTGGGAGAAGAGGAGAGGCAATTTCTTCTAAAAGGCTGTTATCCGGCGGCTTCGATTCCTTTCGAGACTAGACACGGCCCGGATACAAGTTTCAACGGCGCAAAATGGCTGGCGACGGTCTCGCGAGCAGAACACGAGTCTTAGCTCGCGAACTCAGCACTTTGCCACGAGAACCTATCTCCACCAACCGCTCTCACCAACGTCCAATTAAATATACGAAGATTACCGCAGCCGCTAACTTTGAGTGCTTCACGAATCGTTCCTCTTCCTTTCGATCCAGAGTTCGGTTCTGCTTTCAAAGAATGAATATATTGGGTTGGCAACTAAGTGATTGCGGATTCTGTCTGTTAATGATTATGGATCTTTACCGCCGAAATAAAGGTATAGAAACACTAAATATTCATTTAATATTCACAATAAAATAATTATGCATTTATTTAGTGAACGATTCCAACAATATTAAACGATACAATCTTGCACGTGTCTCAGCATTTCCTTCTCACACTACCTTCCATACCAGATGCCCTTCCACACACGACTGACGACGGAACAGTTTAAATTCTTTTGTTTTCGGGACGCCGCGCACACACATACACCCTTGGACAAAAAGATAGCACATGTGTGCTATCATTAATTTCTCATAGATAGAGTCCGAATTTCCCAAGTTTGACGAATGGCATATAAACAGTACCTTGTAGTAATAAGGTATATGAGCTTGAAACTGTATCTTCGCTATTCCTCTTGTATTTATCAACAATGATTGTGAAATCCGGTCGGCGAAATGATAGCACACTTTCAAAAGTTGTAGTGTTTATTATCTACTAAATTGTACAAAAATAAAAAACCTTTTAAAATTTAATAATGTGTGGATCCTCCCTTATTCTCCACCACCTCCAGCATTCGTTTCGGCAAAGAACGATATAGTTTTCTAATATAATCCAGCGATATATTTCTCCATTCCTCTTCAAGGCACTTTTTTAACTGATTAATACTTTCAAATTGCCTATTTTCTCTATAAACGGCATTGCTTAATTTACTCCAACAGTTTTCGATTATGTTTAAATCGGGGGAGCATGCAGGCCAGTCCAAAACTGCAATATTTTCTGTTGAAAAATATTCTTTCACAACCTTAGCGGTGTGAACTGCAGCATTATCTTGCTGAAAAATAAAATCTTGTCTCGCAATATGTGTTGCGTACTTTGCAATTTGATTTTGTATCAAATTACGATAGGTTATAGCATTCATCTTGCTGCGAATTGATATTAAATCAGTCTTTCCGTTATACCCAATACCTGCCCAAAGCATAATGCTACCTCCACCCATTTGACGCCGTATTTGTGACAATTTTTTTTTTCTTACATCATGATAGTAAAAATTGAATCCATCTGGGCCATCTAAATTAAATCTTTTTTCATCTGTAAATATAACTTTCCTCCACTTCTTGTTCCACCGTATATGTTCTTTTGCAAAATATAATCGATGCTCCTTGTGAATCTGCTTTAGAGCTGGTCTTCGTTTTAATTTCATCCGCTTTATGTGCGCGGATTGTTGTAGTACACGTCTGACATTCCGAGGATTAGTTTTTACGCCAACTTTTTCTGCAATTTCACGTGACGTGAGAAGCGAATTTGACGCGGCACGTAAAATTGCACGTTTTTCACGAGTACTAATCGCGGAAGGTCTCCCACTGCTTTTTTTTGTTCCATAATTATTTACATCTTTCAGTAAATTATAAATGACTTTCCGACTTCTACTGAGAACTTTTGCAATTTTAGAAATAGTAAAGTTTTCTTTCTTTAATTTCAAAACTGTTTGAATCTCTTCACTATTTAGCTGTTTTCCACGTCCCATTGTTTGAATCGAAATTTGTAAGGTTTCTAATGAAATTCTTCTACTTTTCACTACGTCTACACCACTCAGAATACACAGAAATACTAAGGAATGGAAACAAAATGCTTGGTGTGCTATCATTTCGCCGACCGGATTTCACAATCATTGTTGATAAATACAAGAGGAATAGCGAAGATACAGTTTCAAGCTCATATACCTTATTACTACAAGGTACTGTTTATATGCCATTCGTCAAACTTGGGAAATTCGGACTCTATCTATGAGAAATTAATGATAGCACACATGTGCTATCTTTTTGTCCAAGGGTGTACTCATACTCACATACTACGCAGTCAATTTAGCATATAAAATTAAACATATCTCAACATTGTCATTAAGTGGTAATGACAAAACCCCGCAATCATTTAGTTGCCCAATAGAATTTTTTATCGAAGACAGATCTTTGCGTTTCAGGTTATGTGATAGCAGAGAATTTTCGTTGGTGTTAAATTTTGTTCGACTTCGAAAGAGACGTGCTTTTCTTCAAAGTTTTCATTGACTTGTGTATAGTTATGTACTTGATAATACATATATTGTATATTGTAGATAAAAGAATAGTGGAAGCAAAAGTATTAACACACTGTTGTATTTATTATAGCATTTACATACTAATTGATTAGATCGTAAGAGATTGTATTTACCTTGAGGTTTACCTATTATTTATGCCACCTTCTTGCAACAAATGAAAATTGGTCGTTTGTTCTTTTCTTTCCTTCTTCTTCTTTTCTTTTGGGGAGGGGGGGGGTTGAACGTTAATGACACAACCAGTTAACGAAAACCAATTTTCATTTGTCGCAAGAAAGTGGCATAAATAATAGCAAACCTCGAGGTTAAATCAATCTCTTATGATCTAATGAATTAGTATGCAAAATGCTACAATAAATATGTGGCGGCATTGGCAACAATGTATATCGCCGAAGCGAAGTGTCTAATGAGCCACCAATATACCAACGGTCCTTCCGCCGAATGTCAAGTAGAAGGCGTGCGTGGCAACAGTCGCGGACGCCAAACAAACGCGTGGATAGTGGGGATATTGAGGGGCGACAAAAAGAAAAGAATGGAATCCGATCGACAGTCTTAGTTCGAACCAGGAAGCGGTAAGGTCGAAGTGTAACCGCGCAGCGAGATTGACTAGCGAAACCGAGAGCGATACGGGACGCGATTAAAAGAAGACACTTGTTAATAGATATATTATTGACCTAACCACCGAGTGATTATTTAACGAACTACAACCAATATCGCCTCAAATAAAACAGTGTGTTAATAATTTTGCTGCCACCATAAGAAACTGAAAAGTTGAAAAAAGTGAAGCTAGCCAATTCGTTTCAGAAAATCTGTTTGCAATCATTTCAACTAATGAACCACTATGTTTTCGTCTATTTCAGCAAAACTAGAGGAGAAAAATCGAGTTGAGGAAATAGGGACAGGTGAAACAATTAAATCGTCGCTAGAGTAATCAACGAATGAACAGCGAGTTAGCGTTCAATTTAATTGAAACTAGAAGTTAGGGGAGGAAAATTTCTATGCAACGACCACGGAATAATACATCGTCAACGTTCAATTAAATTCGCTTGCTGTTTCTTCGCAATTCGTGGCTCGCCTTTATAATTCACTTGGCGAATTTTCCATGCCGTGGGATATGAATCGCAGCAAATAGTCCGTACAATTTTCGGTGCATAGTTCCCTGGAGGCGGCGAGCAAATTTCCTCGCGTTTCCCAGACGTTTCGCGTTTCGTGTATCGTATGTATATCCTTCCGTTGCATGATGTACATATCGCGAATGTTTGCTCGAAACGTCGTACAAGTTGACGCATGTCGTACAGTTCGACGTTGCCGTGAAGGAAAAGGTTGGCAACCGTAAGAGGGTAGAAATTTTATTTCTTACCTATCTCTCGTACGATGGAAAGCTACACTCTGCAGAAAGGTTCGTAAATGAATAAAAATATGCGTGAACATGCCAAAATGTAGATAATAAATATATATAACTAGATATTACGAGAAACTTATTTTTACTTTTAATTTAAATCGTCTATCTTCTAGAATTTTATTTATTGCAACGAAATTTAAATTAGTGCTCGATTAAGTGAACTCAAGGGACCCTCTTGATCGATGAAATGCAATGAAACAAAATCTTGAACTATTATTAGCACAATTTGAATTATAACCTAATGACAAAATCCGCCATCACTTAGTTGCAAACCCAATAATTTGTTGAAAAATTATCAAATTCTAAAAGAGGTCTATGACTCATAACTTGTTTGAATCTGCCACGATGGTTGCGTGAATATCTCATCGTAGTTTATAAATATCGGCTTACAAAGCAATATATAACACGATTGATAACATGAAGGTTAACTACGATGAACTTGTAACTTGTGAATTTATTAATTTTATTGATTGACTGAATACATGGTGAAAAAGTTGCTGACGAATCTGTTCATCTGGACGTAAATTCCTATTGCATGAGTGAACAATCATACCTAACTATTAGCTTGTCCCAAAAATGTCTTTCGTTATCTGTACGCAGCTGCTTCGTCTGGCTATATTGATACAAACATGAAACCTAATCTGTCAAATATTGTGGTCTTTATCTTCGATCGTCTTCTAGCTGTCGTAGGACACGTTTCGTTTGCATCAAAACAAAAAATGTTGTGCATCTATTATTTTCTTCTAAAACGAAAGAAACTTCTAGGTTAACCTAATAGAAAGAATCAGCGAACTTTTATTACGTGAACTGTTCGTTCCACGAGAAGTTGAGATAAATTACTGTCTACTTTCTACATTGTGTACAATGTATGAGGATGAGTGATGAAAGACGAGTGGAGAAAAGAAAGAGTAAAATTTGTTCGTTTATGAGGCTTTATTCTGGAGAAAATCGAGTTTGGAAATTTATCGAGTACACGTGCACTGTGCACTCACCTAACTGCTGGCTGAACGTGTTCGTCGAGCTCGTGGATGGAGCGTCAACGACTCCAATTTCAGACATTATTTTAGAAAAAACGAGGCATACGATGAAAAAATATTATTCTACATTTTTTACTTATCTCGTCGTATTACCACAGTATCGGCCTTTATTGGTCTATAAGTTAGTCAAGTACACGTATACTCGACACATTTTTAAACCTAATTCTCTCTAAAACGAAGTTTTAAACGAAAACACCTTAGTTTACATTTTCCACTTATTTTCGCTTCTAAAACAATATTCTGTTTAACTATCGTCTGTGAGACGATAACCTTTTGCCTGAAATTGCAAACGAACTGCTACCGCCACACTCAGTGGCTTCTTATTTACGTTCGAGAAATACGCGCTGCGTTCATTGTTTGACAAGCTATCGTGATGCACAGTCTGTGTGAATAATTTACAGGTTACGTGATAATAACATACAGTAAATGATATGAAAGTAAAGTCAAAGACAAGTAATAAGTATTGGGTTGGCAACTAAGTGATTGCGGATTTTGTCATTACCACCTAATGTTACTTAATTGCCAATAAAATCGCTGTATCCGTACACTTTGTGACAAACGAGCCATTTAAACTGTGTTTCTTAACACGATGAAAACCTAATTTTTCCGCCAACTCGATAAATGATTAGGAATAGAGCTATTGAGATATGTCTAATTTTGTTTGTTACACTAGATTAGCCGCGCAATAGTGACACACATATATGAGTATGAGTGTGTGGAGTATGTGCGTGCGCAGCGTATGGTAAAACAGAAGAATGCAACTGTTGCGTACGCATGGTGATGAAAAAGATGGCGGGACAAGGAGAGTGCTGAGACGCGTGCAAAGTGTATTTACGAATATCTTGTAAATCACACATCAAATAAATCTGAAACTATTTTGATATCAATTCTAAGTACAATGTAAGTATTGCTATACATTTATTTCGATTAAGATTCACAATTCTCAACAAGAGTTTCGAATTTTACAGTACAATAAAACTAGTGCACGCATATTCGGACGAATCGACGTTTCGACGTACTCGATAAAAATGTCAATATATTCAGATACAGTAGCTGCAGAATTTATCGACGCATAGCCTTATCTTGCCACGAAACGTCCCTTTATCAGAGATTCTACATGTCACTTTTATAGTGGGAAATTAGTGTAGTCGTATGAAAGTATTACACCGAATCGTGCGAGATATATTTCCCTTTAATTAATTAGCATGTAAGTGTTATAATAAATGCAGACGGTATATAAATATTTTTTTTAGTTTAATGGTATTGATTTCTAGGAAAGTATAGCATAGACGTTGCAGTTGTCATGTAGGAAACACAAGAAATCACGAAATTGACAGATCACCGGGGATCTCCTTGCGTAGCAATTTGAACGTTTCACAAATAAGGTAAGGAATTGAACTTTAGATATAATAGTAAAATTTATTGTACGAATCCAACACAGTGACCGTTTAGAGTGTTAGAACAGAGAATGCCGAGAACTGATTTTAGGAAGGTTTATATACTATGGGTTTGGCTGCTATGGAGGGGGTGTCGCTGGGGCCCAGCTCAGAGATGGCCACGCTGTTACTGTTTTCTCACACTGGAACACTCTCTACATTGTTGTTTCGATGGCGATGCGGGATGTTCGTTAGAGACCCCCTTGGTGATTCTATCGCTAATTTATGGCTCTGCGATACAGTCTTCGGATGTTGTCTTCGTCAGAGCGTCAATTCGTCCGAATGCTCGTGCACGTGTAACCATAGCCTAAGCTGACAGTTGATATTGAAAATCCGAAACACGCGAAATTTGCGTCCTGTCCGTCAGTGATCCTCGTCGTAGACAGACTTAGCAAACGATCAACCCTGATTTCCTTTGTAATAGAGAACTTGCTCATTGTTGATCGTTGCTCTGTTTATCTATGGCCCGACAATGTCAGAGCCAAGACTCGTCGCCGGCATCGATCCGGCCGTAACGTGGTTCCAGGATTTTGGAGATGGTCCAAACTTCCGGGTGGAGCCTGTAGAATTTTAATTACGCCGGTGGCCAGGCCCAGACAACAAAAGGCAGCCGCGTATTCGGTACACGCGGTTTGCCCTTTTTCTCGCCATTCTACTCGCGTCTCTTCATCCCCTTCGGCTATTCTACACAGCCGCCAAATAGGTCAGCCTTTTCGCTATTCTGTTTTCTTCCCCATCCATGTTGTCGCGGCTTTGAGAATTACCCGAATTTCCTATTTGCTCGAACGATTCGTCCCTGAATCTGCCACTTACACGAAAATCTTTCAAACTTTCATTTGCTTCTTGTGTTTGCAAATTTAATCTTATGCCGTTTCTTTCTCCGATTACGTTTCCGTAGGAACGTCGGCGTCTAGGACCGATTTTATTCGTGAAATGTTAAATGGAAGAAAGAAATATTGAACGGAAGTACTTTACTTGTAAAGTATTGGGTTGGCAACTAAGTGATTGCGGATCTTGTCAATACCACCTAATGACAAAATCCGCAATCACTTAGTTGCCAACCCAACATTAAATGAAATGGTACAAACTATATGAACATTGTATTTTTACTTTTTATTCCGGCAACCTCGATCAATTTATTCAAACAAGATCTCATCAATTGAAATATATGCTGTTGAAACTGTACCGTTTCCTAATAGAGTCATGGGTTCACTTCTACTAGAACTTGCAGGTCTTCGTTACTCGTGTTTCTTCAACAGTCTATTAACGTTACGTGTAACTTTTGATGTTCACTTGAGTTGATTCTGACGAGTGAACCTAATCATCTGAACCTATACTTCTATTACGTGAATTGTAAGCAGTGGGAAGATACACCAGCATTCCTATTATATCAATTCTAATTACGTGAATTGATCATTCCTTGATAAGTTCGCATACAGTGAGAGTCAACGAGTGAGTATACACCTCACAAATATTTTTATAATACCTATATTTTTTACTATTAATTTATATTCCTATTTTATGCCTTTCCCATTAATTTTTAATTTAGAACCAACAATTATCCGAACGTTCCACTATTCGGACACTTTTCACGTGTAAGAAACTTAATCCTCTGGAAGAATGTTTGTTAACAATCAACGAAGCTACCAGCGAAAAGATGATACAGCTCCACGAGTAATTAAAAGGCTAGCTGTTAAATGTGATACTAGCAAGATCGAGGACACCATATTTATTATATTACGACAGATTTAGGAGAAACTCCTTTTCCACACAATACCAGAATTCGATGATTGTGATAACGTCGACACGATAGAACGCTTAGATAGAATGTGATGAATCTTCTTCAGTGAACGTCTCCTTCAGATGAGGTCAATGTTACGTATGCTTTCAATAATGAATTGAAACGTGAATATAAATAGTAGCAATGATGATATGCCTGAATATTTTTAAGTATTTTATGGGATTAAATCTACTAAAACGTGATTTAGTATTTTAGAAAATTTAGAATCCATAAATCTTGAATCGACTCGTATTTAATTTCATTATTTGTATTGCTGTTATTAACACGTTCGTCGCCCAGCGTGATTCGGCTAAGTTTCCTGCGGGGCCCAAATCCCACCGCCGGTGCGCACAACGTAAATAGAGCGACAAGCAGGAATTCATCGTTTATCGCCTTCGATTCATTGTTTATCGTTTTCGATTCATTGTAAAAAAAGATTATTTATTTCTGAAATGGAGAAAGCGATAAGCTATCCAACTAGAGTATTCCGAGGGATCTCATGACAGATATCTCGGATCTTTCATTTAGTCGAGAAGCATACTTGTGAGACGTACATCGGTGATTTTTTCCTCCTCAAAATGTTCAGTGAACAGCGTGAAAATATATTTGGAAGTGAGGAGAGTAGCGATGACGGAGTCTGTAACTATTTTTCGAAGTGCCCAACCTAACCTCAAATGTGTTTGGAATGTTTTAACGAATACCATACGATATAGGATAATGTAATATATTATCCAGAACATAAATTAATAAAAAGTATGGTATAATGTGTTTTTAATATTTTTATGTTGTATATCCTATATATAATATCGTATATTTAATTAACTCGAACAAGAAGAGCGTCACCATCCTTTGGTGACGGGGCCCCCACGGAAGTATAACCGTCGCACAGATATGTGCAACGTGGCGACGAACGTGTTAATATTTATGTTCCCTTTTGAAACACATACAAGAAGATGAACACCAGGAAAGTAATTGTTCCATTATCCAAAAATTTCCTTTAATTTCATTATTTGTATTGCCATTATTGTTTTTGTATGCACTTCGTGCATTCGAGGCGTTGTGTACACGTTTTCGACTCTCACTGTAAATAGACTTTTAATGTACACATTTTTTCTTTAAAACAAGTGTTCACGCTTCTATTGTTCTATTCTCAAACATTCTTCATTCGCTCGATAAAATTCCATTAATCTCATATTCCTTTGTTTTCTTCTCCTGTTTTGTTTTTTTATAACATTGCTCGTGCGTTAACAGGTCGTTTGGTGGAGAAACGCGACGGAAGGGAATTGGCGTAGCTGCTGATCGCACAATTTCTCGGTTACATTGGTGTAACCGGTTCTCCACGACTCCTCGTTGAGTGTCTTTGTGTCGTGGAGGAATCCGTGCTGTTCGAGCGATTTTTATTAAACGACGCGGCTCACAGAGTACATTGTTTGTCGCGAGCAACGCCACTTCATCGCCTCTTGTGGGAACAGCCAACCTCGAGCCACCGTAGAATCTCGCAATTGCTGACTGGTGAGTTGCTTGCAAGACAAATTTCTCGAGTTTGCATGGCACGTAATCGAAATGGGACGTTTAATCAAATGCACATTTTTTAGATGATCTAGAGCCCGACCAATTAAAATGGACTGAGAAAAGGAAATTTATTTGTTAAGAACGAAAGCTTTTTCGTTTTTGAGTTTTAAAGAATGGCGTTTTTTTGACAACTGTGTGATACAGAGGCGGGCAGATTTCTCCACGGATGGCTTATATATTGGCTTCCTTTAGTTTAGGATTTTCTAACGTATGATTTTCTGCTAGTTTTTAACGGGGAACAGTGCTTAACACGAGTTAACTCGTGATGCGCTTGTTTTTGCATCAGCGTCGTTTTCTCAGTGCGCTGTTGGAGATGATACAGTGCAATTGTTGGTCAGCATACCTCAAACTGTGTCTCTCGCTTATAAGACCAGTCAAGTTGCGTCCTTTGTTGTAATAAAAATTTTAACGATGACGGAACGTACCAATGAAGAATCGTTCAATGAATTATAGTCGGAAAAAACCTAGCCTCGTTTCATTCTCTTTTAAACGTCAAATTAAACCGAAAACGAGACGTTTTCCTTACCCTGCAATCTGCTTCTCACCGTCAAACCTCATAGTTCCCCCTTAAACACGTTTTAAAATCACTCGTTCAGCACCCTTATCTTCCTTCCCAATCTCTTTCTCCTTTTATTCGTCTGCAGGAAGAAAGAGAGAGAGAGAACGATTCCCTAATTTTACCCAATTTTCTCCAATTTTTCCGAAGGTAACTCTGGAATCAGCCGAAGCAGAAAAGCGTGGCGCGCACCAACCCAAACCAGCTTTTATATTTCCTCGACGTTAGATTGCGTTCCTCGACGTACGTATGTAGGTCGTCGTGTTTCTTCCTGGCGTTCCAGCTTCAGAAATTTGTGTTTAAGCCCCGTGGAATCGAATTTCGACAGCCGCTCCCCGCCGTGACTCGTCGTTCATTTGTTTATATTTATTCAATCGTTTGCGTTTGCAATGTTGTTGAGTCTGGCAATGATGGAAGATTTCGCGATATTTATTTTGTTCATTGCAGATTGATTCAACTGGCTGAATCTTTCTTTTCTTTCCTTTCCATGGTTTAATCTTCCAAATATCGCATAATTAGTATAGGCGATGCTGCTTATCGACTTGACTTCTGTGTAACTTGATCATCTTCACTATGCCTTTGTTATTCTACGAATTTATCTTTCTATGTTGAACGATGTCGAATAAGCACTGCTGGATTAAACGAAGCTTCTGTTTGGTTTCATTTGATTTTTCCATTATTCTCGATTATTATTGCTGTTGATAATTTTCTCACTGTTTTCATATTCCGTGGTTGTATATACTTATAGATTTATAGTTTATGGTATTAAGAATTGAAAACACTCATCTAAGTTTGGTAGGATTTTCATATGTTTAATATAATTCTAATAGAATTTCGACATAGTAGATGTATGATATTTATGGCAAAAATAAATCTCGTGATCCTAAATGGTTTTCTAGTCAGGTTTAATTGGACTATTGGGTTGGCAACTAAGTGTCACTTATCATGCAATCACTTATTTTCAGCTCACCTAACCTCAATCTAACCTCAATACGTAGAAAGTAGCAGAAAAGAAGAAACTTGTATATGTTAAAAATCTCTCAATTATATGATATTTGCCACGCGACTAATTATACCTTAAATACAGTCCAAAGTTGGTACTCTATCAACATCATTAAGCGAATGAAACTTCTAACCCTAATTCACTTCTACCCCTCATTACTATCTAGTGACAAACTCCGCAATCACATAGTTGCCAACTTAATAGTTTTATGTACTTTTACTTTTAGTAAACTAATATATGAATAAAAAGATCCCTGTACTCTTTTTCACTAAAAATACATCAATCGTTCAATGTAAACCTGCATATTGAATGAACCATTAATGAGGATCCGCAAAATTCTCAAGTAATTCTATAACTTTTGTCGATCTGGTATCATCGTTAAAAGTAAACGATACGAAATTTCTGATTGCTGTCTGATGAAAGAAAGCCGTGCACTTGAAGTCACTTCGATGTTAGGGAAATATCAGATGAAAAGAGGCGCGAACCGTAATATGGTGAAAGTTGGCACAACTGATGGAAGGAAGCGAACGAGAGCGGAAGTTAGTGGAAAAACCAATGAATGGAAGGATTTAATCGCGCGATCAAGTTTCGTAGGCGAAGTGAAGTTGCTCGTGTTTCGATGCCAGGTACAGCTGACGCTGACAATTTATCGAGCCGGTAAACTTTCCAGCTTCGTTCGCGCGAAATACGATGAAAAAGTTGATCCCTGTGAAGGAACCGCTCGAAACGTCACGATTTCAATAGCTTTCCTACAACTTTCCACGCAAATGTCCACTTCTCTCTACTTATTTCTTCTTGCAGGTGGCTCTGATTCGAATACGCGCTCGGGTTATTTCGTCTGCAAGTGTAATAAAAATGGAGAAAGAAGAAGGAAGTGAAAAGACGCGACAGAGACCTACCGATACCGATTCCTCTCCATTTAGTCTTATTTCTTCTCCATTTTCAACTCGGTGCTCACTTTAACGCGCTGTCTCCGCGCGCCAATTGCCAACACCTTTCTGCGGACTGCGCTCCGGGTTCTTTCGTTTGCAAGTCTAATAAAAAACGAGAAAGAAGAAGAAGGAGGAGAAGAAGAAGAAGAAAAGATAGGGAGAGAAAGAAAGGACGACAAGGGGAGACTTACGGTCCTCGTGGAACACAGAGGAAACGCGGCGCGTAAATAGAGCGAATAAAAGAGGTCGAGTTGAAATGGGGCTGAAAATTTGTAAAGATGAGGAAAGGGTTTTTTTCGAGTTAATGAAGGTAAGCTTGGGCAAAGAGCTTGAAAGTTAATTAAGAAAAGCCCGGAAGAAGCGATTCTTTTTCTCTCTTTTTCTTCTTTTTTTCAACGTGAGCTTCACGATCGTGCTTCGCTTTATGCACCAAAGTTTCTTACGTTTCGCTACGCTTTTTTTTCGCTACTTGTTCCTCTTTCCCACTCTGGACAGAACATATGTACGCTATTGAAACGTAAGGATGTTTCTCTCTCGCTGTTTATTACATTAGGTTGGCAACTAAGTGATTCCGGATTTTGTCTTTACCACCTAATGGTAAAATCCGCAATCACTTAGTTGCCTACCCAATAGAAACATTTATTCTTCTCAGTTGAATTCGTCTGAATTCGTTTTTTAACAAATACGTTTTAAATACAACTCTATAGGAATTCTAAAGTGGAATTCATTTCGTTTCAACGAACGACCAATTTCAAGAGGATTCGATTATTTTTTCATTAGCCATTAAATTATATATTGTGCTCATTTTCACCAGCCAGTTGCTTGCTACTCCATTGGGCCGATAAAATAGAAATTTTCTACCGGACAAAAGGCAACAGTAATATTAACAATGGTGTTCAACAATAGCCGTTACTTGCTGTATTTCCTCCGTTTTCTTGTTTTTAACGTACAAACGATTCACATCGAACTTCCTCTTAATCGCTTGTTTTCTATTCATTTGCATGAGTATACACGTCCCCCACGTTAATTACTCGGTTGGCAAGTAAGTGATTGCGGATTTTATCATTAGGTGGTATTGACAAAATCCGCAATAACTTAGTTGCCAACTGTACAACTTTTTATTCTTACAAATATTTTGCATCGGAATATTGTTAAAAACGCGATTGACAGCGTTTATTTGTTTCAGAAATATAAAGATGCACGGAAGATCCCTAACGCGGATATCTTCTACGAGAGATGGTGGTAGTAAGGAGAACTGGAACGTTAAGCGAGGATGCAATGGAAAATTAATATGTAGGAATTTTTATTGGAATATCTTTGGAGAGATTGGAATTGTGCATCGATGGCAATATGAGTAAATATATAGACATTTTTCTTTTCCTTGTTTATCATACGGAGTTTTATCGTTCTTTGAATTTGCCTTATCGGTAAAGTGGAATAACATTGCCTCTAAGTCGGAAACTTTTCGGCAACTTGAATACAAGCGATAATTCGTCTAATAGCAGATGATTAGCATTTGACAAAATGAACCATGAAAGCCTTTTACGAACAATCAAAAAGCACTTCCCGGAACAATGTACACTGATCTAATTTAAATTTGTATAATTGCAAGGAGAAAATATTTAAGTTAATGCTTTTGTATATGTACAAATCAAGGTAGTTTTTAATTTGAGAATTGCTGTTTACACTGTTCTAATTTAAATTTGTATAATTGCAAGGGGAAAATATTTAAGTTAATGTTTTTATATATATACAGATCCAGGTAGTTTTTAATTTGGAAACTGCTGTTTACACTAATCTAATTTAAATTTCTATAATTGCATAGGGAAATAAAATATCTACGTAGAAATCATGGGTTTCAGGAGTATATTATTTTTTAAAAAATTAATCAAATATGTTATTGCTACCTGTAATTCGCAGATTTATCAAACCATTATTTTGGTAAATAGTGGATTGGCAATTCACTTAGACGTACAACTTACATGGAAGCAACATACTAAATCAATTATAGACAAAATACAGATGGAAAGGAAACAAATGTACTGGTTAACTAGTGGAAGTTCTAAACTCAGCATAGAAAATAAACTAAAGATCTACAAAACGATAATAAAACCAATTTGGACGCACGGAATACCACTATGGGGGACAGCAGCAATGAGCCACGTAAATAAACTAGAGTCGCTACGATCGAAGATACTGAGAACAATAGCGAACGCCCTCTGGTATGTCAGAAACGAGGATATAGGCAAGGACTTAAAAATACCAACGGTGAAAGAAGAAATCGACGGGTACGCAGAAAAAACAAGGAAAGAATGGCAACACAGCCAAACCAGCTGGCTGCTGAAGCGAGCAAAGCTCTGATAAAAAGAAGATTAAAAAGAAAACACCCCACTGACCTCACCAAAGAAATAAAATAATCAAACTCGAAGATGGTATCCCACTGGGGGTAGCCATTCACATGTTATTTAGCAATAAAGCTAGAAAAATTTACCAAATTTCCAGCTGGACAAATTATAAAGTACAAATTAAATAATAAAAGAAAAAAAAAAAAACACGGATCTCTATATTCTGGATCCTTTGACCAGCCCTCGACATCTTTAGATTTAAAAAGATAAGATTTAAGCCTAAAGTGATTTTGATGAAAAAAAATAAGCAAGTACGCAGAAAGTAGAAGATCTCATTGTATATTTAAGAATATCGCAACAGACTTTAGACGAAATCTCGATTGCTACATTCCAACGAAATATCTTGCAGTTTACCTTAAAAAAGAAAACGAAAACCTTCACTCTACTCCCACATCTTGTACGTCGTGTCGTGATATCGCGTCCTTCCATTCTCCCACTTGACAAATCCTTCGCTTATCTTTCTTGTTTTTCCACTTTCACGATTTTCTGGATCAGAACCTTAGCCACGATCCTTCTACATTCGCGAATAAACAATTTAATACGCTTTAACGCGTTAATAAACGTCGAGTAAATCGCCATAAGCCTGTCAAGGACAAGCGGATGGACATTTTACTGATCCGCTTTGACAAATTGAAGAAAGGAAACACACGCTCAAATATTACGTGCGTTGTAAAATATGTTTGCCATTGAAATGACCAAGTTTGAAAAATTATTATACAGGGTGTCTTGTAACCAATTGGACGCGACCAAAAAGAAAGTTATTCTACGTGGAAAAATAAAGAATCAGAAAAAAATAAAGTGTAGAATAAAATCTTCTCATTTCAGGGAAAATTTACATCAAACAATTGTCTGCTAGAAAATGAACGAATTGTACTCTGAAGAAGTTACAAGTTTCAAACGACTGAAAGGAAAGATTGTTCGAGTATTTCATAAAGTAAGTGACCAGAAAACTGAAATATTCCGATTTTTGGTGTGTTCTTCAACAAGATAAACACAAACTGGAAGAAAATGAGCGGAAGTAAGTAAAGATATTAATTAACATCAAGTTCTCCGCTAAGCTGAGACACAGTTAAGTACAGACAAGTGCTTCAAGTTATTATTCTTCAGGGTAATATCTGGTAAAAAAAGAAAAATTCTAATCTACGTTTCCCATTTATTTTCTCATGTAGAATCGCCCTAATTATATCGCTCTATATCTGTATACTTTAAAACCAAAGCCGGTACCAGAGGTTTGCTAAATACAGCAAATGCTTAACTTAAGCTCTTTAGAAAAAGTATCTTTTATCTTAGAAATATCTTTTATCTTTTATCTTAGAAAATGTCCATTTTATTTTTTATTTCTCAAGTTAGAAGATCAAACGGTTGTTCCGATGGCTTCAGAGCTTCCAGTCTCCTTGCAATACGGAACACCTTGTACAGAAGCAATAGGATGTTGTTGATCCTCGAGCGTCTTAAGCCTTGGACACGAAACGATCCACAGGTTCAATACATCGTGAGGCGAATGGACGTGTTTCTCGGAGCTTAACAAGAACGCACGAGCGAGGACAACCGATCGAGGCAATGTATTTATCGATAATGTCTTGATCGAGGCGGAGCGAGGGACATTCGCGCGATAGACCGGTTTCTTTGCCAAGGTTCCAGCCAGTCTTCGAGATTATCGGTTAACTGTACTTGTCCCGTTAGCCGCGATAACGGCAGATCGCAAAAGTGCTCGACTTTAGTAACGCGAGGATAGAACTTACTTAAACCTTAATGGATCGACGCTGCCTTGACGAGCAATGGATTCACTCACCTGAAACAAGAAACAGATATTCTATGTAAGATGGATGGCTTGAAAGTTCTAATAGGCACAAATAAATGTGTGGAGAGATACAATGAATAAGAATTAAAATATATTAGATACATTAGCATATCAGGCCTGTAAGTATGAAACCGGAATTTGCTTATAGATGGCCCTAGCTGATAATGTAGTTGTCACTAAACTGCGTCGTTGATGCCAAAAGTCTTTGTTGACATCTCGCAAACATTTTCGACTCACAACAATACAAGTTTCATACAACAGCATAGTTTGTAATAGCGTTGAGCATGTCGAATTTTGCGCCTGGAAACTACGATTTGCGGACAGCGTTGATTTTCTGTTACCATTTGAAGAAAACTGCTGCAGAATCGCATCGAATGCTCGTCGAAGCTTACGGCGAGCATGCTCTTGGTAAATCACAGTGCTTCGAGTGGTTTAAACAATTCAGAAGTGGCAATTTTGACGCGAGGAACGAAGAACGTGGAAGACCACCGAAAAAGTTTCAAGACAGCGAATTGCAAGCATCGTTGGACGAGGATGACGCTCAAACGCAACAACAACTCGCTGATCGATTAAACGTGACACGAGAAGCCGTCTCCATACGTTTGAAAGCCGTGGGAAAGATCCAGAAGGTGGGAAAATGGGTTCCACATGAACCGAATGAAAGACAGCAGGAAAACCGAAAAACCACTTGCGAAATGATGCTCGCCAGATACAAAAGAAAGTCATTTCTCCACCGAATTGTGACTGGCGATGAAAAGTGGGTATATTTTGAGAATCCTAAGCGTAAAAGATCATGGGTAGCTCCAGGCGAACCACCGACATCGACCACAAGACCAAATCGCTATGGACGGAAGACAATGCTCTGTGTTTGGTGGGATCAGAAGGGTGTGATCTATTATGAGCTGTTAAAACCTGGCGAAACCGTTAATACCGAGCGCCACCGACAACAAACGATCGATTTGAATCGAGCTTTGCGTGAAAAACGACCAGAATATCAAAAAAGGCAACGCAAAGTAATTTTGCTTCGCGATAATGCACCATCACATACGGCAAAACTGGTCAAGGAAACGATCGAAGCGTTCAGTTGGAAAATACTTTCGCACGCGGCATACTCACCAGACTTGGCTCCGTCCGATTACTATTTATTTGCATCGATGGGACACGCACTTTCTAACCAGCATTTCGCTTCTTACGAAAATGTACGAAAATGGCTCGATGACTGGTTTGCCTCAAAAGAGCGACAGCTTTTTTGGCGTGGCATCCACCAATTGCCAGACAGGTGGGAAAAATATATAGCTAGCGATGGGCAATACTTCGAATAAAATATTTTCAATCATTTTCATACAATAAACGTGTATTTTCTTACAAAAATTCCGGTTTCATATTTACATACCTGGTATAGTAACAGTATATTAATATTAATGTAGGACACACATCGATCTGGCAGTTATTAATTTTCTCTTTTCACCTCGAGGATCATCGACATAACTATTTTCAAGCAAAAAGCAAATGTTGCAGAGGGTCTATTTACAATGGGGCACGTGCTACTTGCTGACTGACCCGTGTCGTCCAATTAACCGGTAAACGAATGATAAAAAGCTTATCTAGGATTATGAATTAAATCAGATTAACCTCCGCTTCCGCGGGGGACATTGCGATCAATCCGCAGTTAGATCAAATCGGCTAGACATCCATTACCGGTGCGGCGTGGCGCGGCGTGGCGCGACCCATCGTCAGGAAAGGACTGAGACAAATCGAGCAAAAACGGGTGGAAGGGAAAAAGCCGGTTCGTTTCAGTAGCTTTAAGCAAATAGGAAGTTGGAAGAGCGAAGAGTCTAGTCAGATAAAAATATATCCGGATTCCGGCGATATTAAAATTACTTCTGTTCTCAAAGTGTAGTCTTTCGCAGCTCCTGGCAAGTGAGGCACATTGATCTGCTTTTTTCTGACACCGTTTTTGTTACAGAATTAATAAGCTAAAATTTCGTGAAGACTTCTGTGACTCGTTTAAAAGAATTTTTCGATGGATTGACGTATTGGTTGAAAATTTACAATAGCTTCTCGATTATGATTATACTGAATTTTGTTATTAATTAATTTTGTCATTAATTTGAAATTAAACTGTGGATAAAAAAAGTATAGGATATCTGAAATAGCGAAGTATATAAAAAGCTACTATCGTTGTCCAATTTGTGATATTGCTAATAATAATAGTGTAGCATCGTGAACAAATGGCTTAAGAAATATCGGGTGAACCATAAACAATATTGCGAGAAGGCCTAAGTACCAAAAAGGCTTGGCAATTTTTACCGAGTGGTCGTCACCTGAAGAGTCGAGTGCGGGAGTTGTGAGTCGAGAGTCGAGTTCAGTAGTCGTGAGTTGAGAATCGACTTGAAATAGTCGTGAGTGGAGAATCGAGTTGTGAGGAGTCGAGTTGCGAGTTGACAGTCGAGTGGTGAGAAGTCGAGCTGTAGATAATCGTTTCATATATCCATCAAGTATTATAGAAACCATTACACTTTGAATATTTTGATATATTTTTTCATATTATGTGCGTCTTGCGTAATGTTGAACTTCCGAAATTCTGTGAAATTTGTGAATTCTCTTGAAAAATTTGCAACGATTTTGTAGCACGACAACGTCGCTCAGAAGTAAAACACGCTAAAACTCGAAAGTCAATATTCTTCATACGCGTTTCAGATTCTCCCACCGTGAAAAAATTTCTTCGCTGCTTGTACTTTTTACGCGCATACGCTAACAAACAACTCGGAAATGAACAGAATTGCAACTTCACATTGTAATGTATGCGATAAGTTGGACAATTACCAACATTATGTAATTCGCATTACTTTTATTCAAAAGCAGCCAGGTCTGAGTTGTATTTTTTTTTTTTTTTTTTTTTTTTTTTATGAGATTCTTTTAGCCCGTTTACATGACAGGTTAGTTTTTCAACAACAGTGTAATTAATCAAAAAATCATTCTTCCAACGGCTTACTATTGGGTTGGCAACTAAGCGATCACGGGTTCTGTCAATATCACCTAATGACAAAATCACTCAGTTGCCAACTCAATATTATACGTTAAACCCCTCAACTTTGAAAATGAATATCTTCATCTCGGCAAGGCTAGGTCTTTTGAAAATTCAACCGCCTATAAGTAACGTGCCAAATGACGTATCGTTTGAGTTTCAAAGAAATTATAAGAAAATCAATCCATTGAAAATTTTAGCAAAAACACGCGTGATGTTTCGTGTCACATGTGAACGTGAGAAGGATAGCAGGCGACAAATGGCCGCACGATGGATGTGCGAGAGGGCGCAATTAATCGATACGATGCGATGTTAAGTGCGTTATAATGACGATCGTCGGCAGGGAAATTCGAATCTCGCAAAATAGCCTGTCGGAGAGCCGAGGATTCTCTCGGCGTATTCTACCGAGGCCTCGACCAATAATTCAATGACGATTGATCTGTGCCTGCCATCGATGCCGACAGAAAAGTTATTGACGCTCGTAATCTGCCAGTCAATCTTTTTCGTCTTGGACGAATCGACGAATCTTCTTCGAGAGATCGATGAACAAAAATTCAAGGTAAATTCGACTACAATCAATTTTATGATCGTCGTCAACACGAATCTGCAGATGTAATTAAGATATTTCTATAATAGAGGCATGTTGAGGTTAGGGTAGAATTTTAAGCTAATTGCGAGCCCGATAACTTGTAACAAAATTTTAATTTCGTCTCTTATATTCCATCGACACGTGGTAAAGTAGTTACGAGTAACATAGTTCGGAATAGTCAAATAAAAAGTGAAAAGTGAAAACTCAATAGAATAGGAAAAGGGTAGAATGAAACGTAGATTTCAGGTTTGATTGATTGTGTGGTTAATATGTTCGTTCCTATTGATACGTATTTTTTTTATTGTTAGAGAAATTGAGTTTTTCTTCTGCATCATCGCTTAGTATTTTATTCTGCAAACTATTAGGTTGGCAACTAAATGAAATGCGGGTTTTGTCATTACCACCTAATGGTAAAATCCGCAATCACTTAGTTGCCAACATAATACATACTGTTACTATGGTATGTGATTTTGTTTGTTCGTTCATTTCAATTACTTTATTCCAATAGTCTATTTTTTTTTTTTTTCGTATGTACATTTGATAAAGAGATTTATTATTATGTAGATTAAAAACGATTTCGAAAAAGTCTTAAGGGTTACGATTCCAATTTCTCTCCAATTATCAAGTTTCTCTCCATAATTCGATAGATTAGTATGTACATATTTCGAAGTAAGAATTTTTTCAATTGAATAACGTGTAACAATGAAGAAATTTCAAAAGGGAAATGAAATTAAAGGTTATAAAATGGTAGATGCGTGGTGCGCACAGTCGAATCGTATTACGCTAATTTACCGAAGCCCCTTCCATCATTATGATAATCAGACAGGAGGGAACATGTCCCACTAATTAAATTGCCAACACGCGTAAGATGCACTCGGACATCGGCCATCGATTATCTGCGTAGCACGCAATTAATCTCGACCCATTATTAATTCCTTCGTAGCCAATGATCGCGTTAACCACCCCATCTACGATAACTCGCATAACCTACTGTCGTTGCTAACTATATTCGCTTGGTCAACTATTGCTTGATTGAATAAGCTTTAAGGAATATTCTTTAGCATTTTTTAGACAGAAAACTGTTTTTGACCTATTTAAAAAAAAAAAAAAATAAACCGCAGGGTACAGTCCAGAATTAAACTATTTGTAACAAAGTAAACGAGATAATAAAATTGTTTGGTGTAGAAAAATCGAGAAAAATTAATTAATAATTCAAGTTATCTCGAATGTTTTTAGTTACACTGTGCAAAACAATTTATCTGTAGGATTCTTTTATTTAATCGATTTCCTGGTTTTTTGCTTGACACGAACCGTTTATAGTAGCAACCTTTTAATTTCCCCAGCACTGTATAAGCAACTTCTTCAACGACATACATATGCAAATTTTATAGAATTCAAACTACCCGCCAACCGACATATTTACTTTTGCTTTGTTTTGCCGGTAACCATTTTACTGAATAGGTTAGATCACGAAAGAAGAACGGTAATTTAGGATCTAGAAAATCGATTTCCCATTTGACAGGTAAAATTTCTAGTAGATTTGTTATTAATGGCTATTGTATATAATTTAATTTATTTCTAAAATAAACTCGATGTTCCAGAATCGATCGTCTTAATTACTCCAAGGATTTACGTTATTACAAATCAATTTTCTCTACGCCGTGCCGTTAAAGGTTATCCTCCGTATCTCCATGAACGAAATCACAAAAGGTGAAAGAATAGAATGTGTAGAATTTATAATAAAACCAGAAGATGAAATGAATTACGTTTTTTCACTGGAGTTGTCAACACAAGGAGGGTAGGTGTAAATTTTATAGAATTCAAACTACCTGCTAATCGACATATTTACTTTTGCTTTGTTTTGCCGGTAACCATTTTACTGAATAGGTTAGATCATGAAAGAAGAACGGTAATTTAGGACCTAGAAAATCAATTTCCCATTCGATAGGTAAAATTTCTAGTAAATTTGTTATTAATGGCTATTGTATATAATTTAATTTATTTCTAAAATAAACTCGATGTTCCAGAATCAATCTTCTTATTTGTCCACAAGGATTTACGTTATTACACATAAAATGAAGCAGTAGAACAGTCAGTAACTGACAACTCCTCCAAGAATATCCTGAAATAATTGATTTTACCAGAGAACAGATTTAATATGTATGCAGCTCTTCAGAACTCCCGTTATCCAAGAAGACCAATACGACTATCCTACTGAATCACCCAGATACACCTGCTGGAATAACATTGCCGTCATTATCGTATCTCTTTCACGCAGCACGCGCGAAAGCTCGCGTGCACCTTCTTCATTCTGTCCGTTTGACTCCGAAGCTTCTCCATCCTTTACCTTTCTCTTCGCTGTTAGTCGCGCGCGTCTCTTGCCATTCTTTGCGTATCGTATTTACGTTATATAAGCTTGGCTTGTGCTGACAATGCACGAAGAACCGTAATGTCTGTTCGTTATCTCGCGCGTTGAAAAAGCCAGATGCACCGGCGACAATGCTTAAGATCCGACAAAGAACTTCGCCTTGGCTTTTAACTTTTGTGGCCGGTCGTCCTCCTTTTTCTCCTGTTTTATCCACCTCTGTCTTTCCTTCTCTGTATTCTCTGTCTGTCCGTCTCTCTAGGTTCTTCAATCTGTTTGTGCCTGCTCTCATCTTTTTCTTCCTTCGTTTCTTCCTCTTCTCTCAAGCCTCTTCCTATGCCTGCGCTCTCTGTCCATTTCTTTCTTTCATTTCTTGCTTTCTCCTCGTTGTTTGATACAAGAAACTTGACACGGGCCGCTGCAGTACGAGTCAAAGCGTCTGACGCGTAATTTAACTTCAGTTTCGGTAAACGCAACTCGACGACACACGGCCCTGTTTCTACCCCTTTGTGCCATGGCCACGAGCCTGCTTCGGCCGTCCACACGACTTTCACTCGGCCACCGCGGACACGTAGACAGCCCTTATCCCCCGGCGGGACACCGAAAGCCTGGCATTCCTAGGACTTTGCCCGGGATATGTATTTGCGACTCTGATGACTACAGAGTCACGTGTCTCGAATAAAATACCGCTCCGTCCAGACGATATCCAAGCAACCGCATATGAACTCCACGTTCCGCGTTATATCGCGCTACGATGTTTTATTTATCAAGTTTGAACGGGCCTTTCTCATATTCCCAGCAGTGGCGAGACGTTGAACCACTCTTGAGCCTGATATATCGGTAATTTTAACGCTAAAGCAACACACAGTGGATGGAACAAATATCGTGGCACACCGTTTATTGTAGCATTTATATTTTAGTTAGTCGAGTTCGATTATGTTAAATTACGTGCCATTTACGTAAAGCCTGATTTTAAAAACGCTTCATTGGAAGATAAGAGGTTGTGCGAGTACTTTCTAGAGCCGCTGAGAGATCGAAGGTACTTCGTGATTAATTCGTACGTTTTCTCTAATTACACACTTCTTACGTATAGCTCGTCGTCGATTATAAATTAAAAATGTTGGTCTTTTCATATTTTAGAATGGAGAGAGAGAGAGAGAGAGAGAGCAAACGTGTGGATGAATGTATTATAGAAATTCTTTATTCAGAAATATTAGAAATTAGGATTTCTAGTGGTTTCTATCCTATGTGATAATGCATTGATAGAAGGATTTATTGCAGTGGATTAAACGATGATTATTTAACGTGAACTTAATGAAGTAGTGTAATATCACAACTCTCGATTAACGACTCATCACTCTTGGCTCTCCGGTGGCTAACTGAACATCAACAACTGCGGTGCCGAAATATGTCGATGGCCATTAAGCCTTTTGAAGTTTTCCGACCCTTTCGGCTTGTCTGAATTTGCGCTTTATCGTCCATATTGTCTGTATGTCGGTGATCTTTCTTTGGTATTATAATAGAGACGAAAGAAGCCGCTGTAAAGGGAATCGTTATGCCAAAAACTAAACGCTAGAGGAGATGTAGAGTTTTCGTTGAAGTGAGACCCACTTGAACAAAACACAGAAGAAGACGTAGAGGATAGAAGCAAGAAAAGGGACAATCGATTGTATGAATGGCCGATGGGATAAGAGATGTCGCTGCTATTTTCCTCTTTCGTGTACTTCTACGCTTTATATGCGAGGTACCTTTCGCGTGGCACGTAAAAGATTGACGAAGTGCTCGAAAAATCTCTGCTGAGCGTTTTGCAATTCCCTGAAACCAGTTTAAATGAAGCAAAGTAGCTTCTATTAAAACAACGAATTCTCTAGAACTCTTGAAATCATTATTGTGTACTAATATTGTAATATCGTGAACAAATTGCCCAAGAAATATCGGGTGAACCGTAAACAATATTGCGAGAAGGCCTAAGTGCCGTTAGGCCAAAAGGGCCTAGCAGTTTTTACCGAGTGGTCGTCACCTGAAGAGTCGAGTGGGAGAGTTGTGAGTTGAGAGTCGAGTCGATTAGTTGGCAGTTGACAGTCGAGTGCTGGAGATCTGGGAGCGGTGGCGTTCTCAACTGGTCGAGGAAGACGCTGTACGGCCACACCGGGCCGTTCGCGCCGTGCTTCCCAACTGGGAAGACTGGAGAGACCAAGGCGGGATCCCGCTGACCTTTAGGATGAGGCAGGTGCTCACTGGCCATGGAGCATTCGGCGAGTACCTGCTAAGGATTCGGCGGGAGGTGATCTTCATCTGTTACCACTGCGAGGAAGAGGAAGACACGGCGCAACACACGCTGGAGTCTTGTTCAGCGTGAGCAGAACCGCGGCGTGTCTTACGGCTCGATATCGGCGAGAGATTAACCCGCGAAGCGGTCGTCGAGGCCACGCTCAGGGGGCGCCAGGAGTTGATCGCCGTCCGCTCCTACTGCGAGCAAGTGATGCTGGTGAAGTAGCGAGCGGAAAGAAAGAGGAGAAGAAAGCGCGATCCAAGGAGACCGTCGCACCAAAGAGATTCCGTACGCCGCAGGGGCGCGGCACCGCCGCCGCCCTAGGAGCGTCAGACCAGGGAATGTGGCGTTAGGGGGTGTGGTCCCTCCTGGCGGCCCAACTCAGACAAGGACGCCTCCTTTAACCAACAGCAGGGAGAAGACGACGAGGAGTGCCCCCTGGTAGTATTTCGCAAGAGACCCTGGGGCCACTTCTGCCAGACGTTAGTATGACTACCGTGGAGTTTTAGTCGGTAAGAGTCCGACACTACTCGGCTGTTGCGATTTTGCAACGGCGAGTGTCCATGAGGATTTCTCCACGTAAAAAAAGAAAAAAAGAAGTTGACAGTCGAGTGATGAGCAGTCGAGTTAAGATAGTCGTAAGTGGAGAGTGAGTTGCCGAGTTGTGATGAGTTGTAAATTATTTGTGATTTATGAATTAGTTGTCTTAGAACTATTTAGTTGTCTTAGTTATAGCGCATTACTGTATTTAGTTCACGTTAAATAACCATCGTTCCCTGTTTAATCCATTGTAAATAGATCTATGGATCAACAAACTTATCATATAGAATAGAAATCATTGGAAACCCTAATTTCTAATATTTCTAAATAAATAAAAAAATCCTATAATATTTAATCAGCCGTACAACTGTCGTTGTATAAGTTAGAATATTCTTGAATATCTGGTATTCGAATATGTGACGCGTGGTTTGAATAATTTATCTTCCTCCTGGAACAGGTTAATGCTCTTTTATCCCTATGATCCTGCAAAGAATCCAAAGCAGATGTTCGTCATCAATCAAGATGTATGTAATGATTAATCCATCACGTATATCATCGCACTGCGAGAGTCGTCACGAACATCGTAAAAGCTTCTAGAATTCTAGAACACGGCAAACAGCGATAAAGATCCGAGCTATGTTCTTTTGTACAGCTTCCAGTCTGATTCTCATACCTCTGACGATAGAGGAAAGTTTACGAAACCTGAATGATCTTGAAAATAGTCGAATAACACGAAATGAAATTACATCGTAATCATGGCAAATTCGACATTTTTAAAAATGTTTCAAAGATTCGTTTTTTATTTTTATGATCGCTCTTCGATTTCCTAAAATACTCTACGTAGTTTTTTTTCATATCTAATACTGCGTTTCGTATAATCTTTCCAAAATTTATTTTCTCTAACCCCAAGCTAACACGCCAACCTAACCTCAAAACTTATTTTCTCTTTTTCAGCAAACTTCTCACCTTTTGTCGATCAGATGTAAATTTGCGAACTACGTTAATTTATTTTTCCTATTTTTATCTTCTAATTATTATTTAAACCCACGCACAGCTCGTGAAAATCTAAAGATTCCTTCATTCTTTTGCATTTTCCTTTAAACAAACTCATTTTCTCTTCGACAAAACTTCTCCGCTTTCATCAGACGTAACTTTATAACCTATGTTAACTGTTTTATTATTTTCATTCTATCCAAAGACATTTCATTAAATCTAATCCAAAAATTCGATTCGTAATTTATCTGAAAAAGAAAAAAGAAAAACGTTTAATCGTAGTGAGAGTTTTCTCATTTCCCGGTGCAATTAATTGCGTTTTTCGAAACTTGGAACCTTCGGATTCGAAAAGGCAGGCCAACAGGCTTTGCAAGCTCGTTTCATCGTCCGGCTCGGCTTTGTCTCATAATTCTGTGAAAACAACATTATGGCACGTCGTGACGTAGCATAATTTGCAACATCGCAAGGAGAATTTCATTATTAACGTGACTTCCGGCTTGTCGGTCATGCAAGATACGAAAAGTCAGCGCAAACGAGCCGTTTACTCGCTACGAAGTTTATTGCCGGACGTTTTCACTGTTCCCCACAGGAAACTTCCTCTTCCGCTATGCAAACGGCGCGCGAAACAGGTTACTTCTCCGAAAGTGATGACACAAAATAGGTCAAGGAAACTTTTAATGCAGCTTATTCCTGCGAACGTTCTCTTTCAAATAAACGACCGTCGTTAGAGTAACCTGAGTTCTTTGGTGATGATGATAAACGATAGATAAATATAAAGCGATATAACTTAAATGCACACAGTCTTAACACTCCAACACTATTGTTCTCCAGAGCACGAAAATCTGAGATATCAACACTGTGCATCAGATTTTCATTTTCTGCAATACTAAAAAATAATTTTCGTAGTATCTGCCTCGACAAAAAATTGTGAAATTTAACATACACTTGCATCAATATTGAGAAGACACAGTTACATTAACTGTTGAGGTTATTAGGTGTATATGAATGCAAAGAGACGCATGGATAAATTGTAAGATAGAAAATATATGTCGGAGATGAAAAGATAACCGGGCCCTCCCCTTTGGAATTCGTTAGAAAAATGTCAAGCACTGTCTATGTAAACTTTTAACGTTTATAAATCTTTATAAATTAAAGCGATCTCCATAAACCTTTAGTCGTTATAAATCCTTGTGTGTTAAACCGATTGTAGTTGCGATAATGAGCTTGGGTCCAAGGCGACAACTAGTCGCCGAACGTAGCCGCGGTCACGGGACGGACGTTTTGCCTAACGGAGGTATAGAATTACATAACTCTCCTTAAGAAGAGATATCGGTAGCGACACCCAACAGTAAACAGTCCAACGGTCTCTGCCGCGTGGCTTGTTACACGCACACCCTAGTCTTTGTCTGGCAAGACTATAGCCAGATGCCGATGCATTATTCACAGTATATGTTCGGATGGCTTGGCGGTCCCGCCATAGATCTCAATATTCAGTCAACCAAGGCCCTTCAAATTTATAAACAGCTCTTGTTGGGAAGATACAGATTTGCCTTTCGCACGCACGATGCTTCCCTCTAGCGGTTTTCTCTCAAGGGCGGCTAGCATCCTTTTCTAACCACCATCATAGAGATTGGCCAATTAACGGCGGCGTTCATTTCCCTCACTTTCTGAACGAGGATTGTCCTCGACGAATCCGATGGTCTCGTGTCCTGGGACACACCCCATCATAGTTTTCTTAGGCACCACCACGATGACGGAGAGACACACTCTCGTGCGATATCATCAAGCGAGTATAACGTTTGCGATCAGTGAATATCTTATTTGACGAAGAGAGTCTAACTTAGATTCTGGAGAGACGTGACTGCTATCCCGTTGACCGCGGATTTGTTATTGACGTTAGGATCATTGTCATTAGTATCTCGAGTATCTAGTTACCACGGCTACTTGTCAAATTCTGTAATGATCATATCCGTACGAGTAGATACTTTCTCTATTACGTAACCACGATGGCTAATTCCAGAGAATATTCATTACACGCCCCTAACCCTAATCATAATGTTAATCCGACATATATATATTTTAAGCTGAAGTGTAAATACAAAGAAGGAATACAATATATGAGCTGGTCCAGATCCGCACGCTATCAGTGTTACTCTATTACTGAAAAAAGAAACCTGAAGCCAACGTCGCCTGTCTACTGTTTATGGTTTGCCTTCGTCCCAATCTTTTGTCTATCGCTGTCGATGGCTTCAATTCTTAAGAAAACTAAAACCAGATGTAGAGTTTTCTTAGAAGTTGTGACCACTTCAACATTAACATCTTTGTATTTGTCGCTGTGTACAAGAGGAGATGGTTGAAATATTAGGTTGCTCGTTGCAAGAGGTTACCAAGTATTTATTGCAGTTTGAAAATGCGCAAATAATTTCTTCCTAACGTCCAATTACACAATCAATCTTGAAGAGAAAGCAATTTAAACGGAAGATAGGAAGTTGCATGTTTGCTCAAAGACTCACAGCGAATACTTATTGCAAATACTTCTCATACATTCACCATGAATTCACTTATACATTAATGAGATTTATTTGAAAAGAAAAACAAACTTCAACTTTTCCACACATTGGTAGGGAATCGCGTTAGGAATTCTTTTCATTAGCATTACGTTCTTCCAAAGGGAATAGTTGAAAAGCCGCGGGAACTTTCAGTGACTAATGCCGAAACAGGAGTTGCAGAAAACATTGCGAGCGCAACTGAGCAAAATTCCTGAAACTTTTTGACAAACGATCGGAAATAAATCAACGTAACGTTGGTGTTTCTCTGTGGCGAACAACCGAGTCGATTTGTCAGAATAAAATTTACGTTGCAGCCAGCGGAAAGCCGGTACGACGAATCAAAGAGGAAGTATAGGTTAGGTTGGCTTGGCTTGGCGAGAGGAAACAGGTCGCAAGTTTGATCGCGTCGCGTTCGCTTAGAGCTTAATTAAAATCAAGATCGTGTTACCACTGAAGGGAGTGCGGATCCTTTCGGAATACTTTGCCACGAGTTTCAAACTTCTTGCAATCCCGTCGCAGGGAAATGAAACGATGCAAAGTTTTATATCGGGCGCACGCGTAAACTTATTTAACCTTCGCGACCAACAACCGGAAAGATTGGTCGCCTGTGAAAGGAATTTAAAACGTACTCCAGATCTTCTTTACTGAGCAATACTTTCTATTTTATTTTTTCCTTTGATTTTTCCATTTCCATCTTTTTCTTTGTCATTTTTTATAGTCTTTGGAATTCTAGTTCGAAATAATTCAGTCATTTCTTACAGTCTTTGGAATTCTAGTTTGAAATAATTCTGTGATTTCTTATATTCTTTGGAATTCTAATTCGAAATAATTCACCCAGAAAGCATATCGTAAGATAGTGTTCGTAGAAATGTCAATTTCGTCCATCATAGAAGGTAATTATACATCTTCCTTTTTAAATGTCACGAGCTTCAGATTGAAGAATTTTAACTTTGAATTGGTATCACTGGCTAGTTTTCAACGAGCTATTTCATTCTAAAGCACTTCACAATATACTACTTAAGGATTAAATGAATGTTTAGCGTCTACAATTAAATAGCATGTTCACGTTGATGAAACAGTTTCCATTTATTCGAACGCATATAACTTGTTTAATCTGAACAAGACTTAATAAGGACGAACATAGAATTTTAAATGGTATCTCAAGTAAACTAACCGTGTTCACACCCATAGAACGGTTGCAAATCGTTGGAACGTAGGTAATTTGTCTAATCTGAACAACGCTCTGTCCTATTCGATATTAACAGGAATGGTATGGGGGTCACCGGTGACCTCAGTGAGACAAATTCATTAATGATGATTATACATCGTAGCATATCTGTTGTAGGTAATATTTCAATATTATATGTATCGCATAATAAAAAATACATCGTGGCGCTACGGTCAAACCTTGTAAAACTAGCGTGGCATTCAACGTGTTAACACTTTACCGATCGATAGCCGATTAATCGGTCTTTTGTTGCCGATGCTTACCGACCGATAGCCTATTAATCAGCTTTTTGTCGCCGACAATCTTTCTCATTATTTGAGCAGTAATTTGTTATTTAGTACTAATGTAACTTGTTCAGTTGCGTCAGTTGCGTTGCTTTGTAAGCTCCCACAGTTTTGTACCAATTTGAAAAACGTACCGTTCGCGATGAACAAAAAGAATGGTATTGAAGAGTCTATAAGCCGAAACAGAGCCGGCGCCAGGGAGAATCTGCGCCTGAGATGCCGGTCGGACGTGCGTATGCTGTTGAATCGCTAACTGTCGGTAAAGTGTTAAGAATACGTACTGGGTCGGCAACTAAGTGATTGCGGATTTTCTTACCTTAGTTTGTCTCGGTTTGAACAAAAGCGTACGAACTAATGTGAATTTATTCGAGGAGTTTGTAAATTCCCGTTGAAAAGGGAACCGCTGCGATTCTCTCTTCGCCAAGTATCGTTCTGGCGTACTCTATCGTACGGATGTTGGCAAATTGAAATCGATCGATAGCACGGGAACCACCCTTTCCTTCGTTTCATCCGGCATTCTTTTTTGCAGCGTGGCCTGATTCAATTTCAAGAACAGACGCAATCACTTAGAACAGAGGAAAAACCCGGGGCAAAGAAGGAAAGCAAGAAGCGGAAAGTATTTTTCCGGATGAACAAGGAGATTGCTGGTTGGACGCTTCCGGCATCGCCCATTAACGCCCGATTAGACACATATCTTTCGTAAAATTACCGTTTCCAGCCTTGACTCGAGACCACCGTCCCGGATGCTTGTTCTTTGCCCAACTGTAGGGCGGTTCTGATCCATTCTTTCTCGCTTTTCGTTTCTTTCCAACGTCCGCTTGAACACACGAGACTTGATAAAGATCTTAGGACGATGGAAGTTTGAAATAAATTTATTTGCACAAAAAGTGAAAACACGGAAAATCGGTATATCTTAGTAGAATAAGATTTTTATTCGTACAACTTCATGGAACTTGGATCAAGATATTGATTAGATGGTAATTGATTACCATTAGATGGTAATGACAAAATCCGCAATCACTTAGTTGCCAACCCGATAGACCTTGAGACGAAAGTTCTCGGTCTCGGTCATTGTAAAATCGTATCGACGTAATGTCTATGAAAAATAACGTACCGTTGCTGATTAAACGTCTAAAGGCTCACGACACTTGTATCTGAAGGTCTTTCATAAATTATATAAATAAATAGAACCTTGTTTTTCACAACAGCACAGGTAGAAGGATGTATCGGTAAATCGGATACTTCGCGGACAGATGTTCTATTCAATTTCACGGTATCAATTTTCTGCGTGTTAAAGATTAAGCTTAAACACAAAACATTTATTCGCGAAGAAATAATCGATAATCTAATCTTCTTCTTAATCTGTCTTAATATTTTGTAAGTGTCGATTATGTTGTCATAATTTATCAGTATATGAAATTTCTTATCTAAGAACGAGCGGATGTTGTCGAATTAACCTTTAGAAACTCGATGAATCTTCTTCGATGGCGGGAAACGTGGCGAGATATCGAAAGACACGATCGATTTACTGTACGTATCGTCGATACACGTAGGTACATGTGATAAGCAGAACAGGAATCTAGGGATTTTCGGGATTAGCCGTAACGCTGACAGAAGCGAAACTTACGCGCACTAACTCGACCCGATTCAGATCGAACGGTGTCGATCGGAATTGCGGCGCGTTAGGTTTGACATGAGGTAAGCCGTGGATTCGCCTTGTGATTATGAATTTACCGATATCGGTTTATCCAGCCTCGCAGGAATTTCAAACTAATTTGTCGTTCGTGTAGGGAATTCAAAGCTGTCTCTTAGGTCTTTTTCGTTTCATGATAACTCGCAAAATGTATTTTGAGAAGTACTTAAATAGGGAAATTCATTAACATTGGACTAGCCTGTGAGATGAATTTATTCTTTACAAATGGCCCTAAAAAGCCGAAAGAAATTGAAATTGTATCATCACGATAGATACGATCGAAAAACATACGTAATCGACGTAATTAGACTCGAGCACTGCGATCAATAATATTGTACAACCGAGAACACGTGTGAAATCGAGGCGATATTAATCTATTGCGATTAATACTAATCAAACGAACGTCATCGTCTTCTTTCAAACTCTACGCAACGTACAGATTTTTGAAATTACAAACTATCCACTAAAGTATTCCATCTTGATATTTTCGTTGCAATTCCATCAGCCTTCGCTATGCAGAGAAAACGACTAGTTTCGTTAATAATACGTTACAGCCGAAAATGCGCGAGAGATCGAGGCTAGCCTAATCTATTACATCACGACCAATCGAATGAACGTCCGTTTTCTTTCAAATTCCACGCGATACAAACTTTCCAAGCTACAAAATCATTTACTAAAGTAATCTATCCTAATATTCTCGTCAGAAACCTATTCTTTACTACGTAGAAATAGCAGGGCATCGCTCATCGAGCGGCCAATTGGATGCTCGACGACGCAATTAGATGTGACCACTTCTACCGACATTACAGTTGAAAGTTATGGATCTTAGTCGCCGAAATAAATATATAGCAATACTCGCATTACACGTGGAAATGATATTAAAATAGTTTCATATTTATTTAATATGTGATTTACAAGATATTCGTGGATACACGTTGCTCGCGTTTCAGCACTCTTTTTGTCTCACTATCTTTCTACCACTATGCGTACGGAACAGTTGCGTTGAGGTTAACTGATAGAGGAACGAATGGATGAATTTGTAATAGAAAAATATATTGAAATAAGTACAAGTGCAGGTATAGTGTACGAGATCAAAATCAAATAAATTGTTATCATTATTTATTAATTTAATATATGATATTGTTAAGGTTGACTGGTAGAAAAACGAATGGATGAATTTGTAATAAAAAAATATATTGAAATAAATATAAGTACAGGTATAGTGTACGAGGTCAAAATCAAATAAATCGTTATCACTAGTTATTAATTTAATGTATAATGATGTTGAGGTTGACTGATAGGGGAACCAGTGGATGAATTTGTAATAGAAAAATATATTGAAATAAGTACAAGTGCAGGTATAGTGTATGAGGTCAAAATCAAATAAATTGTTATCATTATTTATTAATTTAATGTAAGATATTGTTAAGGTTGACTGGTAGAAAAACGAATGGATGAATTTGTAATAGAAAAATATATTGAAATAAGTACAAGTGCAGGTATAGTGTATGAGGTCAAAATCAAATAAGTTGTTATCATTATTTATTAATTTAATGTATAATGATGTTGAGGTTAAATGATAGAGGAACGAGTGGATGAATTTTTAGTAGAAAAATATACAGAAATATAAGTATAAGTACAAGTATAGTGCATGAGGTCAAAATCAAATAAATTGTTATCATTATTTATTAATTTAATATACGATATTGTTAAGGTTGACTGATAGAAAAACGAATGGATGAATTTGCAATAGAAAAATATATTGAAATAAGTATAGGTATAAGTATAGGCATAGTGTATGCTGATGCAGATCCTCACTCTTATAGTGTTACAATACAATAGCAGAAGCTATGATAGCGAGCACGTTCATATATAACAAAGGAAATTACCAAAAAGTTAACCTTGTAGCTGTAACTGCAGACTACAAGAAACAGCAATAGAAATATACTTATACCTTTTTTGTTTCCACAACTTGTAATTCAAAACAAAATTTATATTCAAGGGAACAATAAAATGCACCTCTCCTTATTTCGAATTTTTTCACTAAATTCTATTTTCTTCTTAACAGTAGTTTCCAGGTCACGAATATACAAAAGCAAAGACGTAGAGTTTCTCTTGAAGTAATTATTTCAACAAGTTGGATTTTTCTGTTCTACGAGACACTGCGCACGCATATACTTCCACATACACTCATACTCATAATATGTGTGTCACTACTACGCGGCTAATCCAGTGTAGCACACAAAATTACACACATCTGAATAATCGCAGCCAAAAATACATGCGAGATCGAGATAATCCATTACGACCCAGCATACCTCCCTTGCTTCCAATACCGCTACAAGCTTCCTAAACTAGGAAACCACCGAAACCAATAACCGAACGCACTTTTCCATCAAGGCTGGCCACGCGTCTGTCCACCAATCACATCGAACCCGCCCATTCAACTAGGTTTCCAGGGCAAACGTAATACCAGCCTGGTATAATGAGAGTGGCTGTAATTTCGGACGGTAAGCCGGCTTTCCATTTGCCAGCAACCCCCACTCTCTGCCCTTTCTTCGTTCCGCTTCTTCAGTCACAGAGGATCTCGCTGTCCATTGTAATTGGGCGCGAAGGAAAAGGCACAAATGGTTGATCGAACCAGGACTATGAAAATGGCTGTAATCCAATTTCGATCACGGCGAACAAGGGACTTTCGAGTTAAGATCCGTGGAGCTAGTTCTTCTCCGCGAATAAATAGGTTAAGAAGCCCTGTCGTCTAGAAAAGGCAAGGAACGTCGTACACGAAAAACGATGGATCATGTCAATCGTGACACGTACGGGACACTGGGTTTATATGCGGTAACACGACCGGTCTCGGCCTACTTTACATTGGAGACGCGCCACCGAGTTATTCTTCCTTTATCGATATCTTACTCTGTTCAGCTTGCAGGGACCACGTTCCCTCGATTTACGTCTCGCGCGATTTTCTTTCGCCGGAGAGGCGCACTTCCATGGCGAGGATACGTTGACGCGAAGACACGGAAAGCTGTGATGACGCACATGGAGAGCGTTTTAGTACGCGGAAAAGAGATATCGAACAATTTTTTTTTTATTACTTAATTTGTACTTTACAATTTGTCCAGCTGGACATTCGGTAATTTTTTCTAGCTTTATTACTAGATAATAAAAGATGGATGGCTATCCCTAGCGGGATACCATCTTCCAGTTAGAATATTTTACTTCTTCAGTGAGGTCAGTGGGTTGTTTTCTTTTTAGTCTTCTTTCTATGAGAGTTTTGCTCGCTTCATTAGCCAGCTGGTTTGGATGTGTTGCCGTTTTTTCTTCTATTTTTCTGCGCACCATTGGTATTTTTAAGTCTTTGCGTATATCCTCGTTTCTGGCATACCAGAGGGCGTTCGCTATAGTTCTCAGTATCTTCGATCGTAACGACTCTAGTTTATTTATGTGGTTCATTGCTGCCATCCCCCATAGTGGCATTCCGTACGTCCAAATTGGTTTTATTATCGTTTGTAGATTTTTAATTTATTTTCTATACTGAGTTTAGAATTTCGACTAGTTAGCAAGTACATTTGTCTTCTTTCTATCCGTATTTTGTCTATAATTGATTTAGTATGTTGCTTCCATGTAAATTGTGTGTCGAAGTGGAGTGCTAGGTATTTAACTTGCCTTGTTTGTGATATGTGCGTGCCATTCAATTGCATACTTGGTGGTTCCCCTTTTCTTAGTGTAAATGTAATATTCTTGTATTTACTGGGCGTTATTTTTATTTGTTTATATCGTAGCCATTTTTCTATTTTTCTGCTCTTGTGGTAATGTGACTGCTGTTTCTGCATCAGTGTGCCTGTCTAGTACAGCCATGTCGACCGCGAATATCTGTATTTTGTTGGTATATGTTGGTATGTTGGCCGTGTATGAGTGAACAATCGTGCGCTCTTAATGGAAGGGATATAGTTAGCTGATAAAATTCGAACGTAGATAGGTTTTGATCATCGAAATGAAAGTTCAAGAAAATTTAAGGGAAAATGAGACACTTGAGCTTCTAGAGGGATTAAAATTGGAATTTATAACAAACCTAGAAGACGCGACTGGAATCCTGGCACAGACGCAATCGTAACTCTACGAAGTAATTAGCCGAAACAAAAGAGAAAATGTTGGAAGTGGAATAAACTTTTAAAGTGGACGGTTAAAAGTTTGTTGCCCAAAGTCTACTTTGTCTTTAATATCTCGTAAACTCGTTATTTAAAGACACATAAAAAATGCTTATTATTTCCACGAATTTTTATTCGAGATGATAAACGTTACTGAAAATTTTCCGATTGAACACGTGACAAATTTGTCTCGTTTAAAGCTTTCGTAAATTGTTCGATTCGATTCGAAAGCGGATAGCTCGATAATCGTAGGAAGATTAATCGTCGATCGATCTCCCTTGCTCGGTGGATAAGTTTGTCCGAATGATTAACAGGGCTGTTTGAACAGTCGATAAACTTAGCTCGATAAAACCAGTTAGATGTACACGCGGCCATCTTTGCCAGTAGCGCTAAATGAAGCGATACCATTTAACGGCGTGTTGCCGCAGCAACGGGACAATTTCGGGCTAAAATGATGGCCCGATGCGGCCGTTCTAAATGCCTGCTACAATTGCTCCCAATATCGTACCGCTTGCAGCGCTTGTAATGCGTTCTGCAGGTTTCACCAAGGAATGCCATCGAGAAATCAAACGAAATAAATAAACGAATAGAAACCTCGAACAACGATCTAAAGCGCATTTAGCACAATTTCGGCAAAAGTGGTTTAGTTGCACCGACCTATAAGCTTCAAACACATTCCAGCTTTCGTGTTCCATGTTATATTGTCTTTCAACGAGATATCTGCAACCTGTAAAACGATTGACGCAGACTGTGAAACTTTAAGCAGAATATGCTGTAGACCCTTCGAGATTTCCATACAAATGTTCTTGGAACTATAGTCGAGATGAATTATTTGTTAAAATTATATCGCGTAGCCAACCTTCTGTGAATAATCGCTTTTAGTCTTTGTTAGGAAGATGATACATTTACACTGTACATGTGAATGTTCGTGTAAGCGTCAGAGGGCGTTCAGGCCATAGTTGGGACAAAAGACGATTGGCAGTCGTTTAGAAGCATCTGGAAGAGTCGGTTGACAACAAGCGTTCGTGCGAGTAGGTTTACGAGGTCTTCAGAGTATAAGACATGCGTGTAACTGTTGTGTGCTGAATAAAGTGAATTATTTGTATTTCCGAATCCCTCCTATATCTTTACAGTCTTATAATTTTATAACAGGGTTTTATAAGAGAATCGTTTAAATTTAGAAAATCGACTTGTTTGTTATTACCATAGATAATGATAATTAATCATCGACGAAAGACGAAGAGGTAAATTATTTGTTTAACTAAATACTCAAAGTAGACGCATGTGTGAAAAATCTGGAATAATAATCGATAGCCGAAAATGTTTTTTTAGACCGTGTGTTATTATTAGTTTATGAAACAGTCTCCTAATTTAATCGTTCTATCTGTATGGAAATACATTCATTAGCTTAGTTAACTCTGCGATATACTGCACAGACTGCAACGCCACGCATACTGCGACGTATGGTAACAATGAAAATGAGTAAAAATAGAATTCAGATGATCGAATAATATAATTAACATAATAATTACTTTAAACAAGTTCTGTTTTGTTAGTCAGACTGAAATAACCTCGTTTTCTTTTTCATCGCACAAGACTGCTAGAGAGAGTATAACAAACAGCAAAGAGCTTTCAACTTTTTCGAATGGTTAGAATAAAAATATACGTGGAATGTAGTATTTCCACTACAGCGTTTCAAGTTTGAAGCAAAATCATGTTGTCGTTTCAAAACTCGCCAATTCTCAAAACATTCGACTGAATAATTCCATCTCACAAAAATGCGAATCTTTCGCAATAAGAATACTACAACAACTTCAATTTCAACTATTCCTTCTAGCTGTTCCTGTAAAAAATCAGAAACACGATAAAAGAGAAATAAATGTTGTCGAAGAATTCTCATAACTTGAAATCCAGTTAATTTCTTCCGTAAACTAACAAAAAAGGAAAAAGAGAGGAACGGGATAGAAGAATTTTCATAACTTCAAGCCCAGTTAACCGATGCCACGAAATAATAAGAAAAGAACGGAAAGAATTAGCATAAAAGAGTATTCGTATCTTTAACTTCTATGAAACAATTTAAAAAAAAAAAAAAAAAAAAAAAAATGGAAACGAAAAGAAATTTCCCTTCAAATTCAATAAACTATTCCTCCGCAACAATAAAATAAGAAGAATGAAACAGAATGTTGAAAATGACAACGTGAATTCGTGCTCGCCATTCATATACAGATGCGCTAGTTACAATAAATAGTAACTAGAAGATAGTTCTAGATACAATCGATAGATTTAATCGATAGGTTTGAGATGTTCTTTTGTTTTCTATCTCTAGTCCATGTAAGAAAGGGCAATGAAGGTTTTTCGGCTCAGAACGGTGTGATAGATTTATTCAAAGAATAAAATAATAGCTATTATGATCTTACCTCTAAATACAGAAATACAGAACAACAGAAAGAAATACGATAGAAGAATTTTCACAATTACACTTTCCATTTTCCTCCACGTCTATCGCGCGACACGTATCAAATAAAGATAGAATACTTGAACTGCCCATCTTTCACGAGCGTCTTTCTACCCCTTGGCATTGTCCGCTGTCTCTCCTTTGCAGCCACGTAACAGACTTTAATTGAAAAATACCCGTGTCCCTTTGACGCGATCTCCTGCGCCGGACGTGGCCACGGAAACAGTTCCCCAAGAAAATACAAACATAATACATAATATTGGGTTGGCAACTAAGTGATTGTAGATTTTGTCATTACCAGCTAATGATAAAGTCCGCAATCACTTTGTTGCTAACCTATAATACATAATATTAGGTTGTCCGAAAAGTTTCTTTCGTTTTATGAAGAAATAATAGGCACACAATGTCTTTTGTTTTATATTATTTTGTCGAATTACGTACGATCCATTTTGTTCTGTCGAGATAAACACCGCGACATTTCATAGACTTGGTTTCACGTTTGTACGAAGGTGCACTGTTGTAAAAAACACGTTTGCGGAAAAAAAGACACTTTTCGGACAACATAATACATCCGCGACTCCGGGATAAGGTTAGGCGAGCAAGCGGATGCGTAAACCGAAGGCGGAGGGCAAAGAGAACAGGCTCGTAAACTTGCAACGGCGTTGCTTGGCCTAATTAGGAACCGTTGCATGCCTCAAAGCGACGATAGAAGGCGCACAAAGCTGCCTAGGATGCTTCCGGTAAAATCTCCCTAGGAGAAGTTTCTTATTACGGCTGTGAAACAGGCCGAGCCGCCCCTCGATGAACGCTCGTTATCCAAAACATGGCGTCGTTCTCCTTCTTCAACGTTTTCTTCGTATAAGTTCGAGAGCCAGAGAGTTGATTAAAATCGTGGCCAACTGGTTACATCGAGATGCAGTGACTTTTTTAATAAGATCTAAATGTAACAGAAGTGGAACTAGGGAGGTTTTTAGAGACTTTTGGAGTACATGGATATTTTAGAATATAGAATTTTATGTTAATTAAATAACGAATTTGTGAACTATATACAGTGGCGATAAATAGGTTTAATTTATTTGTCAAGTATGTACCTGCTTGTATAAAATAGATTTTTACAAAAGAAGAGGAAGCGATTTTGGGAAGATGTGGTGTTTCCTAGGGATTTACTTAGGTAGTTTGTGGACAGTTGGACGAGAAAGTATGGGAAGATTCGTTTAGTGTGTTAAAAAGAAGCGTTTAAAAGACACAAACAAAACAAAGAAACAAGGGTGTTTAAAAGATAGTGTGTGGAGCAGTTGGCAAACAATACCCGACTTTTATATGAAACGTGGATAATTCGTGTAATATGTATTTCTTGGATATTATCAATCAGGAATTTGTTTTCAATATTAATCCTCTCTGTTTTGAGTAATAATACCAGAAGCCTGTCGAATGTAATAAAGTTGATGTCTGCTGAGATACGATGATAACTTAATTAAATTTTATGCAACTAAGACATAGTTTTCTCTATGACACTGAAATTAACAAATTTTTATTTTTTTACAGGGTGGTTCAGAATGCAGGCAGAATTCTCTATGGATTTATTATGAGTCTTTCGGTGTTAGGAAGATGTATTATAAGCAGCTATACTTTTACGTTCTCATAACCTATATAGTTTCTATAAACCATGTCCAGAAAGAATCGTATTCTAAGATTCCAATAATGCTAGCATTGCAAATGGTAGGAAATGAAATGTCTAGTGGACTCAGCTTACATGCAGAAGCCTCAACGACAATAACAGTATAGGTATATTTCTATATTTCCAGCAACTTCTTCTCTGATTTCCTATCCATAATATCTTATGTACGATACAAATCATAGAACGTTCCAATAATCCCATAATAACCTAACCTCAACCTAACCCCAAACATCCCATAAGTTCGTGCCGACTTTTGTGTATACATTTCATGCGTCGATTTATAAACATACGGCGATAAGGGACCAATGCACTCGAGCTTGGCTGATCGAGGACAGGCTAGAGAAGATTTTCGTGGTTATAAGGTCGTAATATAGTGAACATACAACCACTCCAGACCTCCGTTAGGCAAAACGTCCGTCCCGTGACCGCGGCTACGTTCGGCGACTAGTTGTCGCCTTGAGCCCAAGCTCATTATCGCAACTATAATCGGTTTAACACACAAGGATTTATAACGACTAAAGATTTATGGAGATCGCTTTATTTTATAAAGATTTATAAACGCTAAAAGTTTACACAGACAGTGCTTGACACTTTTCTAAAGAATTCCAAAGAGGAGGGCCCGATATCTTTTCATCTCCGACATATATTTTCTATCTTACAATTTATCCACGCGTCTCTTTGCATTCATATACACCTAATAACCTCAACAGTTAATGTAACTGTGTCTTCTCAATATTGATGCAAGTATATGTCAAATTTCACAATTTTTTGTCGAGGCAGATACTACGAAAATTATTATTTAGTATTGCAGGAAATGAAAATCTGATGCACAGTGTTGATCCAGATATCCAACTGAACGGCGCCCACATAGCACATACAAAGCATGTCAAATATCTAGGAACACTTTTAGACACACACCTCACATGGAAGCATCACATAAAATCAATAATAAACAGAATACGTGAAATAAGGAAAAAGATGCACTGGTTAACCAATAGAAAATCTAAATTAAGCACAACGAATAAACTAAATATATACAAAACAATAATCAAACCAATCTGGGCATACGGAGTCCCACTATGGGGGACGGCAGCAATGAGCCACATAAATAAAATAGAGACAGAACAAGCAAAAATTTTAAAAACAATAGTTAACGCTCCATGGTACGTCAGAAATGAAGATATCCGAAAAGATCTAAAAATTCCAACAGTCAAAGAGGAAATCCCTAGATACGCAAAAAAGTACAAAGAAAGACTTGCAACACACCCAACCAGCTAGTTGCTGAAACAAATGAAACCGCAATAGAAAGAAGACTGAAGAAGCATCCCGCAGACCTCGCAATAGAAATACAATAAACAACCTGGAAGATGGAACCCCGCTGGGGGTAACCATCCACATGCTATATTTTTCAAGTTATAACATTTTACCAAATGTCCTTCTGGACAAATTGTAAAATTAAATAAATAAATGAAAAATAGTGTTGATATCTCAGATTTTCGTGTTTTGGAGAACAATAGTGTTGAAGTGTTAAGACTGTGTGCATTTAAGTTATACCGCTTTATATTTATCTATCGTTTATCATCATCACCAAAGAACTCAGGTTACTCTAACGACTCAGGTTACTCGTTTATTTGAAAGAGAACGTTCGCAGGAATAACAAACTTATGGGATGACCTACAGTCTGTCACACAAGAGCGTGTCTGCGATATCTGCGAAACCTGACACCTAATCAGAATGAGATAAAAAGAATGTAAACAAACGAAAACTTCTCTAATACGCGTTGCTGAATACCTTTCAGTTTCATTTGAAACAGTGAAAGGAACAGAGCTTTTTAATATGAGTGCCGCGTACGCGAAACGTCGAAAATCGTCTGGCATGGGCGAATGAAAACAGAGATCGTGATTGGAGTAATATAATATTCACTGATGAATCTTCGTTTTGGGCATGGTGTCCTATTAGGCGTGCTTGGACTATCCATGGAAGAAGGATGATTCAAAGAAGTGTAAAACACCCTATAAAAGTGCATGTTTGGGGTTGCTTTAACGCACGCGGTTTTGGGACTTTGTGCGTCTTTACAGACAATCTGAATGCACAAAAGATGGTGAAATTGTACCAAAGGGGACTTTTCACATCCGTGAAACGTTGGTTCAACCAAACCGAGGACCAATGGATATTGCAAGAAGACAACGACCCTAAACATCGAAGTCGCATCTGCACCCAATGGAAAGCGAAAAACGCCATCACAGTACTTCCTTGGCCATCGCAGTCCCCTGATGCAAACCCTATCGAAAATGTGTGGTCCCTAATGAAATGCAAGCTGAGAGGAAGACGTATCACAAAAATAAGAACACTTGTACATCACATTCGAAAGATATGGAGGTCGTTACCAGAATCCTACGCTCAAAAATTAGTCGAGAGTATGCCGAAACGATGTCAAGCTATAATCGCTAATGGAGGAGATTGGACACCCTACTAAGTAATAGCGTATTAGTGTTTTAGATGTAGATTCAATTCATATAAATTTTTTTACAAATATATAAATATTTACAGAAATATCGCAGACACGCTCTTGTGTGACAGACTGTAGGTTCGTATATGATGTTTGCATCGAAGATATTAAAGCAGCGGTGCTCAACTATCGGCATCCTCAGCTATCTCACTTATATACTTCTTATATACATTTTTCACAATGCAATATCCTCGATTTTAGGATAAGCAACTTGACCAACATTCTTACAATCAACAAAATATAGGCAAAAAGAGAAAAGAAGGAAGGAATACTAAAGCAATTAAAATACTGATTCGCAGTCTCAATACACCAAGTCTCTGCTGTTCTCGATACCAAGACATCAGTCTCCGGACGTATGTTTATTATGAGAAAGTAGACAGGATTGGAAACTAAATAAACTTTAAAAACTAAAATAATGAAAAAATCGATGTCTACAAGAACAGATGCACAGCGTGTTGCTTTCAATGCGAAAGGAACGAGTCTTATTACGCGAAGGTATTGGCAATTAAATGAATACAGATTTTGTCATTAGGTGGTATCGACAAAATCCGCAATCACTTAGTTGCCAACCTAATAGAGCAAAAACAAAGATTCCACGATACACATAGAAATGTTGAGAAACTCGATCGATAATTCTAACAAAGACCATACAAAACAGACAAATCCATATAAATGGGCAAGAGAAACTAAAATAATTAAAATATTTCTGAGAACTGATGCACAGCTTCTTGTCTTCAATACGAGAGGAATGAACCCTCTGAACGTATCTTTATTGGAAGAAAGTAGACGAGAATGGAGACGTTATCCAGAGCCGCCATAAACTCTGTAATATCCTCATCTTCTTACCAAGCCAGCCAGAGATTTCCGACTTTATCGCCAATATACATATATTCAGCTTGGCATTGGTAAATTAAAGCCGTAGCAATTTAAGAAGTTGGACGGCGCAGAAACGCCAGAGATTCAGAAGAACGATAAGCCGTTGCCGTGGTTGCAAAGGCGAATGCTCTAAGGAAAAGTAAGTGAATTACCCGATACCGATTGAGACGGTGGCGGCTGCTCGACGAGGATAAATCACGCCGGTTGCCTTATCAGAAACCACTGAATCCTCGCAACTTCCACGGCCGCGCAGTCTCGCGCTATTTTCTCAATCGGCTTACGCGCCGAGAATAGCGGCACCGGAATAAAGCATTCGCCGAACCTAGCTAACTAACGCGCAGCCGATTATTCTCTTGAATTATTCTACGGACAACCGTCTCGGCGGGTCATCGAGAAGCTATTCCGGTTCGTTCGATTACCGGTAGATGGAGAAGTAAATTTCGATCCTTCGTCCCTGGGTTCGTAGAAATTTAAAGGAATGGATAAATGGAGCGATGGTGAAAAATGGGCGAATTATTTTTATGCATTCTATTTGATACAGTTAAATGAAACCGTGTCAAGTAGTAAAAGGAAGAAGAACGCTCGTAAATGATTGAACGAGTCTACAAAAACACTCGGATACAGTGAACTCTGGGTTTTAATTGATTTCTGGTCAGATAAACGATCGGTTTACGATATCGGTTAACGGTTAATTGGAAAACGCATATACAATATATTGTATTCAAAGGTATGGAGTTCATACGTACTATGTATATTTCTTTAGCTGTTATAGCACGAAGAGAAGTTCTGAAAACTTTGTCACACCACTCTAAGCATGTATACATATATCTGTAATGATTCTTATCTATATATGTAGTAACTTACAAAGGTGTTTTGTTTTATCTAGAGCAAGGACAAGAAAGGATGGTTTATTCAAAGTTAAGTTCAAGTTTATTTGTACCAGGAAATTAGGAACATAATCGAAAAAACAAAAAACAATAAAGCACCAGGATTCGACCTAATCAATGGTAAAATCTTGAAAAACCTTCCTCCAAAAGCGATACGACTAATGACTATAATTTACAATGCAATATTAAGAATCCAATACTATCCTAAACTATGGAAACTAGCACAGATCATAATGTTACCTAAACCAGGCAAAGACCCACACCAAACAGCATCTTACAGACCAATATCGCTACTTCCCATGTTTTCCAAAATAATAGAAAAAATAATATACGCCAAACTAAAACCAATAATAGAGAAGGAAAAATTAATACCAGATCACCAATTCGGATTCAGAAACAAACATTCCACTATAGAGCAAATGCACAGGCTCGTCAACGAAATAATACTAGCACTAGAAAACAAATAATACTGTACAGCCCTCTTTATGGACATAGAAAAAGCATTTGACAAAATAAACCACGAAAGCCTACTACAAACAATGAAGAAACAATTCCCGGAACAAGTATACTTAATCATCATCATTAAGTATGATCTCAGTATGAAATCATACTTAAGCAACAGAACCTTTGTAATAAAAATCAAGGACGCATTCTCCAAAGTCAAAGACATCAAAAGGCAGGGGTTCCGCAAGAAAGCGTTGTAGGACCAATACTATACACACTATACACGGCCAACATACCAACAACTACCAATAACAAAATACTGACATTCGCGGACAACTCAGCTATGCTAGTCAGGCACACTAACCCTGTAACAGCAGTCACACTACTACCACAACGCATCACAAAAATAGAAAAGTGGCTACAAGATAAACAAATTAAAGCAAAGCCCAATAAATGCAACCATATTACATTCACACTGCGAAAACAGATACCCCCAAACATCTTTTTGAACGGCACTCACATAATACAAACAAGGCAAGTCAAATACCTAGGACTCCACATAGATACACAACTCACATGGAAGCAGCATATCAAATCAGTAATAGACAAAATACAAACAGCAAGGAGGCAAATGCATTGGCTAACAAGTCGAAAATCCAAACTAAGCACGGAAAATAAATTAAAGATATACAAAACAATCATAAAACCACTCTGGACGTACGGAATACCACTATGGGGAACAGCAGCAAAGAGCCATATAAGCAAAATGGAGACAATGCAAGCTAAAATTCTTAGAACGATAGTAAACGCCCCATGGTACGTTAGAAACGAGGACATTCGGAAAGACCTGGGAATACCAACGGTCAAGGAGGAGATCAACAGATGCGCAAGAAGATACAGAGAAAGAATAGCAACGCACCCTAGCCGGCTGGCAGTGGAAACAATCAACACATCAAACATAGAAAGAAGATTAAAGAGGAAACACTCAACAGATCTCATAAAGGATATAACCTAGCATACAGGAAGTTGGTACCCCGCTGGGGGTAGCCACCTACATGATAATTATACAGCTAAAAAATTCTACCAAATGTCCAAATTGGACAAATTGTAAATGAAAAATATTAAATAAAAAAAAAAAGTTTATTCGTACAAGCAACACTTAAAACAAAACTGACTACAATATCGTCGTACGTCTTTAACACTCGGCTTCCAATTTCTCAACCGCTCGACTCAAACTGCTCCACTCAACTGCCTCTACTCAACTGACTAACGTCTTCCGTCCCACGATTTTCGTATCCTTCTTATGTTCTCCAGATGTGCCTGACCCATTCTCAGGTACATCCCTTTCAATTACCCCAATGTTGTAAAAGGCCACAGGTATGACCCATTGTCAGGTATACATGTATAAAGGGTGTCTCAGCTAAATCATCTAAATATCGGTATTGAGTATTGTTCCATGGAGAGACTTCTCAAGATAGAGTTACACACAGTGGAAAGAATTCATTTCTTTAGCAAGTTTCATGATCGTCGGTATTTTGTTGCAATAGAACTCTATGTATACTTGTACACCCGTGCATGTGATTATTTATTCTCTGTGTAAAAATTAAAAAAGTATTATGGTAATTATGTGGGCATATGTGTAGCTCAAAAGACATTTCGATTTTAATTTGATGAAATGTAAAGTAATTGCGGATTTTGTCAATGCCACCTAGTGACAAAATCTGCAATCACTTAATTGCCAACCCAATATATACATTTTTATCCGATGCGGTTAAAAATTCTATTAGACAAGTCGGAGACTTAAATTTTCCCATTAAACTTCAAATGTAGAAACCGGGGAACTGCAAGGAACGATAAGAGCAATTTTATCGAGTAATCTTGAGTAAAAATTCCAGACTTCGAAATGGCGTTAAGATACGGCATCGCTGTGCCTCGAAACTCTGAACATTAGCTGAACGATCCAATTTAATGAAAACCGTGGACGGGCAGTTCGACATCTGGTAGATGCTAATCTCACGAAAAACGGAAATTGCCCGGTACTATTTTCCTAACCGTCCCACTTTATTCGAATTAAACTCCGGCTGGTATCCTCAGGCGCACCTTTCGCGTTTTTGAATAACCTCGTCGACTTTGAAATACTCTAAGAGCACAAATTCCATATCTAGCATTCTCCACTTCTTTAGAAAATGAAATTTAATTAACAGTAAATAGTCTGTTAACAGTTATTTGATAAAAAAAATATCTATAAATTGAGGTTAGGAGTTAACAAAGAAGGATAAATTATTTCACATACGTTTTCCTGTTCATTTTTCTAAACGTAAACGAAGGCCACAGGCGACGTGCGTGATTTATTATTCATTTATAGAAAAGTATTTGAAAATTCGATTTCCGATTAACCAATTCTATATCGCGACTATTCTTGCGCTTCATTTTATTAGGTTGGCAACTAAGTGGTTGCGAAGTTTACCATTAGTTGGTATTGACGAAATCCGCAATCACTTAGTTGACACCAACCCAATAGAACTGAATAAATGTCATTCTCTTAAACATTTATAAAATATACACGATGTTAATTAACTTGAAGTAATACAATATTACTTATTTCTCACAGAATATGATTATTGATCATGAAAACTGTTTGCATCGTCTTATCCTTTTTTCCAACTATTCTGTACCAAACTACGTTCTTTTAACCAACAAAGAAACATTAATATAAGAAAGTAATTAAAGAATGGGTTTTCGTTATATTTCTCCCGAGTGGTCATCAAATATAAAATTCGCTTGGAAACAAAAACGAACGAACATGTTAAAATATAGCAGATGCAAATAGAGAAATTACGATGAATTAAGAGATTATAGGAGATAATGAATCCGAGTCAGACCAGCTAACTCGTGTTCTCTAATTAACAGATTAATTAATTCGTCGTTGAAATTTGTGAAATTTCCGTTTAAAACGGGATATTCGTACAAAAAAAGAGGGGTTAATGCAGATAGAGAACGATAGGGCAAGGAAGAAAAATGGATTTACAGCTGGGAATAGTCGCGCGACTGATAGGGCAAAGCGGGTTACGCTACTTTTTACGGGGATTTTCCATTTGCGGTCGTCGCGGTTGCGGATCAGCCCCGTTGGCAACGGGACGTATCGTCCGATTAACTTCCCCTGGGCCAATTGGATATTCCGATACGTCTGCGTATTTACGCGCAATTCACGAAAGTCGCGCACCACCGCGATATATCGTTTCTGGCCTCGAGCTTTCTCACACGAAATCGTATTTCATGCTATTTACAACTATCTGTGTCATTGTGCGCAATTGTGGTAATCATGTGATTTGTATTATGGCAAGTATTTTCAATTAATTTCTAACTATTTTAAACGAAATTCCAACATTTCCAATATATTCAAGCTGGAAATTTCGAGCGTATTACATCGTGTACCGTGTCCCGTGTACCGTGAATCGGGTTTCGTTTAAACATAAATAATGATAATCGAGTAAAAATTTAACTGCATGTGAAAAAACAGTAAATTGTGTATACACAGTGGCTCACGAAAATATTCGAACGCTTGCACTTACAAATTTAAATTATTAAATTCAATTTCAATTATTATATTCAATTATTATTAAACATTCAATATTACTATTAAGTTTCAATTATTAATTAAAACGAGGTGTACTAAACTAATTTGTTAAAACAATTTGGTATCTTCACACAAAAGTATTCGAACACTGTAACATTGTTGATAGTTTTTCATCTTCTTTTGCACCGAATGTAAATATAATTGCAAAATGAAAATATTCGTACGTTCGCTTGATGTTAGGATGTCGTTTCAGTAACAGTAACGTAAAAGAGTTCACAATAGTATTTAGAATGAATACCAAAAAGTGTGAGACTTACTGTTTACAGTGCTATACAGTCTGTCACACAAGAGCGTGTCTGCGATATCTGCGAAACCTGACACCTAATCAGAATGAGATAAAAAGAATGTAAACAAACGAAAACTTCTCTAATACGCGTTGCTGAATACCTTTCAGTTTCATTTGAAACAGTGAAAGGAACAGAGCTTTTTAATATGAGTGCCGCGTACGCGAAACGATTTGAAGCAGTATTCTTGTGTTGCCACCCAAAAGGGCCAAAATTGAGTTTCCCGAGTGCTGCTAAATATATGCACGAGTCGGTACAGTTTGTTAAGAAGTGGGTAGACCGATATAAGGAGACAAAAAATGTCGACGACTTCCAAAATGGGGGGTTAAAGAGGAAGACCGATATCCGACGAGACAAAATGATTCTCCGGCTTTTCGAGAAGAATCCGACTCTCTCATTACGGAAAGGTCAAGTATTTTTGGCTAAAAAGGGTATAAATATCAGTATAATGACACTGAAACGGCGTTTAGACGAATTTGGTGTTAAGTGGCAAAGTACATTGTTAAAACCGATGCTTTCAAAAAAGCACGTCGAAAATCGTCTGGCATGGGCGAATGAAAACAGAGATCGTGATAGGAGTAATATAATATTCACTGATGAATCTTCGTTTTGGGCATGGTGTCCTATTAGGCGTGCTTGGACTATCCATGGAAGAAGGATGATTCAAAGAAGTGTAAAACACCCTATAAAAGTGCATGTTTGGGGTTGCTTTAACGCACGCGGTTTTGGGACTTTGTGCGTCTTTACAGACAATCTGAATGCACAAAAGATGGTGAAATTGTACCAAAGGGGACTTCTCACATCCGTGAAACGTTGGTTCAACCAAACCGAGGACCAATGGATATTGCAAGAAGACAACGACCCTAAACATCGAAGTCGCATCTGCACCCAATGGAAAGCGAAAAACGCCATCACAGTACTTCCTTGGCCATCGCAGTCCCCTGATGCAAACCCTATCGAAAATGTGTGGTCCCTAATGAAATGCAAGCTGAGAGGAAGACGTATCACAAAAATAAGAACACTTGTACATCACATTCGAAAGATATGGAGGTCGTTACCAGAATCCTACGCTCAAAAATTAGTCGAGAGTATGCCGTAACGATGTCAAGCTATAATCGCTAATGGAGGAGATTGGACACCCTACTAAGTAATAGCGTATTAGTGTTTTAGATGTAGATTCAATTCATATAAATTTTTTTACAAATATATAAATATTTACAGAAATATCGCAGACACGCTCTTGTGTGACAGACTGTATTATATTAGGTTGGCAACTAAGCGATTACGGATTTTGTCAATGCCACCTACTGACAAAGTCCGCAACCACTTAGTTACCAACCCAATATAATCTGTACATTTACCATTCCTATTTTTATAGACAAGTAAAATACAACAATCTTTAGAAGTGAGGGAGTCGTTAGGAGAATTACTGTTTGAGACAGTCGTTAAAAAAAAATCATTAAAACCAGTAAGTGGCAATATATAATATTTGCATTTAATACTCTCGCGATGTACTATCATTTTATTAATACATTTATTTTATTATTATTATTATTATTACTGTAATAACTGTACACTTATTGGATTAACATATTATTAACGAAAATTCATGCTACACAACAAAGTGTATTAATATATATTGTTGGTAGAATTTGACATAATTGTCAATACGTAAATACGATGTGAAACTGTAAAATTGGGAAAATTGGATAACCAACGTTCGTTCACAATCAAACGAAATTCCGTGAAGAGAATTCCTGAAGTGTCTGGTGGAAACCGTAATTGGGATAAAGAGTTCGGTACAGCGCGTCCGAAATCAATTGACCGTTCAACATCACTTCGCCTATTCCAAGAACGACTTACAGTTAAGACGAAGTGAGGGAAACTTCTTAACCTACGAAGCTTAGTTTCGAACCACCGAATGATATAGTGGGATTTGTTCTTTTATGGCTTCGAACGGTCAATTGATACTACGAGTAACAAAATTAAAAAGATTTTAGTTGGTTGAAGCTACGTAAAGGGAATTTTACAACGAAGAATTGTGTCAACTGTGGATCGATTAAATCGAGGAAAGTTCTAATATTTAAAAAAATTAAGGAAAAATGAAAATAGAAAGGAAAATAGAAATAAGGAGGCGGATTTGCCAAATAAATTTTAATGGAAAAGTGGTGCAAAATTTTGCAAGACGAAAGTTTGAAGTCAACCGATCCTTCGAAGTAAAAGGTAACGTTCGTTGCTTAAGAAAAGAAATTACTCCCGGAATATGAAACGTTTTGGCTGGAAACACAGTTTAAAATAGAACGATGCGGATTGTTGACAATCGAGAAAAAAAATACAGGAAGAAGCAAGCAACTTTGACGCAAACAACTTTTTACTGAAATATCAAGGCAAAGAAGTAGTTCAAGATGAAAGCAAATGGAACACCGCGGCCCCGTGGTTTCATATGAAACTTCTCAAGCGTCCAACTTTCATCTGATCGATGCAAAAAGAAAAAAGAAGAAATATATCGTTTGAACGACTCGAATCATTAACTTGAAACGAGATCTCCTATCGTTTATGTAAATAGGAGCACATATATGAGAATATTGCGAGCTAAGATGGTCGATCTAACGACAACATGTTCTTCGAAAAGTACATTCCATGCCTACAAAAAACATTTATACACCGCTTTATTTATTGCGGCATTTTATAGGCTAATTAATTAGGTTCAAACATATTAAATTTACACGAAATGTAGGATCTGTTAACCCATTGTTGACCGGCAATTTTACTGAGAATTTATCTCATGTCACCGGCTATTATTTCGCAATTGGATGTGCAAGTAAAACAATATAAATAAACTAATAAATTCTATTTATTATTCAACTTTTAATATTCCTTTTTCTGTGTGGTGGTACACAACAGATTCTTCGATATATCTAGTTTTTTCGATTTCCTTTTGAAAAAGCTCTAGTCGAATTTGTTTTTCTTCTAGTGACTATTTTTTTCTAACACGTGGTCTCTTACTTGTCCGGTAAGCCTGAAGAATGCATCATTATAATAAGGAGCTGTTTTAGAAATTCGAGAAATGTCGAATGGAATCCACAGTTATCCATTCTTCAGCTACTTCTAGTAGAAATTTGCTATATTATGTTTTATTTTCTGGCAGATAAGTACAGTACATTTTATATGCATCGAACAAGGTACAGTTTATCAGAAAATATGCTAATTCTCTGAACCACTTTAAAGTTTTTCCTAAAATACTGCTGTTTGCCAAATACTGATCCGCACGATCTACCCCTTTCATGTTGTTACACCCCGAGGCTTACTATAGGCCGTGTTTCTAACCGTCTCCTTTGGTACTACAGTGTCGCAGACAGATCGTCTTACATGACCAGCGAGATATACAGAATGTAGCGATAAGCGCATAGTTGTCCAGCAGCGAGTTCCAAAAAACATGGATTCGCCTTCGGTTCGTTATTTTACCTACACAAAAAGATGGCGTACGTGATCATAGGCGCGAACGGTTGCGACGCCCGAGCGTGGTGGGGGTCGTTTCTAAGTGAAGACAAAGGAAACAAATCGAAGGGCAGTCAGTATAATACGAGGATTCAAACCGAATGCATCGAGAGGTTCAAAGAAATACAATCAAGTTCGCTTAGTCAAACGAATACGTCGAGAAATATTATAAGGTCGAGTCGAATTATAATAATAAAATAGTTGTATTATCGTTAATAATAGAAGCTTATACTAACCCTGTTAATTCAGTGTTACAATCCTTCGAATTACCTCTCTTATCCTAATCGAAACAGGGGAACGACTGATTCACGGTGTCGATTATCAGAATCGTAGCGAGAATTTACGCCTCTCGCTAACGCGTTTCCTCGCGATAGTGTCTCTTTGCGAATAGTCGTAACACACGTGCTTATTGTATTGTAATATACACGTAGGTTTAATGGTATTTTAGTGGGCTAATATCATATTCACTATCTTCTGATACAGTATCATTTTCAAAGTCTCCACAATTTAATTCATAATCACTCGGACAATCAGATAAAACATGCGCCTATAATGCATTAAAAGATTCTTCAGTGGTACGTTCCGTCATCGTTGACATTTTTTGTACAACAAAGGACGCAACTTGACTGGTCTTATAAGCGAGAGACACAGCTTGAGCTATGCTGACCAACAATTGCACTGTATCACCTCCAACAGCGCACTGAGTAAACGATTCTGATGCGAAAAAAAGCGTATATCGAGTTTAGTCGTGGCCGGTCAACAATGTGTTAAAAAAGAAACCTTACATTGTAAAATCAGAGTATTCTTCGACATAAAAATATTCCACTTTTCCAACGAAATAAGTGGTTTATAGAAACAAAAATATTCGACAGAACAGAATAGAATGGTTCAACGATCTGAGGTGATATTGAGTGTAGTGCGTTAAATAATCACTCGGTGTTTAGGTCAACAATATATTTATTAACGAGTGTCTTCTTTCGATCGCGTCGCGTATCGCTCTCGGTTTCGCTAGTGAATCTCGCTGCCCGGTTACGACTCGACTTTATCGCTCCCTGGTTCAAACTTAACTGTCGATTTGACTCCATTCTTTCCTTTTGGTCGCCCCTCAATATCCCCACTATTTACGCGTTTGTTAGGCGTCCACGACCGTTGCCACGCACGCTTCCTTCTCGAACATTCGGCGGAAGGACCGTTAGGATATTGATGGCTCGTTAGGCACTTCGATTTGGCGATATACATTGTTGCCAAATGCTGCCACAGATCATTAAATTTCTAAAATTTTCGATTGTCATTTCTGCCAGACCAAAAATACGGACGTAAAATTTCGATGGAAGTTGAGGCGAAGTGCGAGCGAAAGCTCTGCATCGACAGAAATTCCCACGTTTTTGTCTCGAAAGCGTGATCAGCAAGGTATAGAGGTCTGCACACATAGGTTGAATCAAGAGAACATGAAAAAGCTCGCTCCTCTTAAGGGGCAATCCGGTTCGAATGCCGGTTGCCGATTGACAAAGGCAGTTTCCACGGGAAACGCTGAACTTGGCGAAATTTCGGCGTTGGGTCAAAACCACACCGCCTGCAAACATGCAAACGTTGCCTACGAACGTTGCCTTTTTTCTTTCTTTTTTTAAATCCTCCATGCAACGCTCGCGTTTTCCCCACCCTGAAGAAACTTCTCCATTAGCGGCCTCCACGACGTTCTTGAATTGACACCTCAATACTTTGAAACCAGTGTTGGTTAAGATAACTACAATTAGAATAAGTATAACTGTGTTTATGCAAACTTATATCATCGCAATCCCCGATTCATCGAATACATTGTTCAACTCTTATTACTCGACTTTATATTTAATTATATATATATAAATAAATAGTTTTGTTGAGTGGATTAAATTTAAAAACAAATATATATAAATATTATATGAACGATAATACTATGGGTAATATAATTTTTTCATATAAAAAGAAAAAATTAAAAAATTTAAAGTTCATAAATAGATTTATATATATAAATGAAATTATTTATAAGTAGAATATATTTGTATTATACTGTATTTATTGGAGGTTTGTATTATATAACACAATAGTATTTACTTTTAAAGGTTTTGAACAAATTTATTTATATTGTATATATATAGGTAAAAGTATCTATTTAATAATAATGCATTATGAATTATATTAAATTGCATTTTAAATTCTTAAACGTTCTGCGAACGTGGCCAGCGAATTTTGATTTTCATTCCACGTTCTCGGTCAAATGTCGCGCTGTGCGACGCTGCTACTTTTCGGACCGCGCATCGCGTTGGTCGAAGTCACCTCCCAGTAAAGAACGACGGGATCGCAGGTCCAGACCCCCGATAAATTGGCAGCTACCTACGTATCTCCATATATTATGTGTACACTTCAAAAATTGAACCGCGCTATTGACTGTGCGGATCGTGTGAAGCCGCTTCCGCCTCCGGGAACACAGGATCGAACCGAAATGGACCGGAAAAAAGAGAGGAAAAAAACTTCGTTGGAAATTTCCCTTTTGGCTAGGCTGCGAGATATTGTGACATTTTTTATGACACACACACGTACACCCTGTCATTTTGACACTTTCACGTTGACGATCCGTGGGTTGGCAACTAAGTGATTGCGGATTTTGTCATTAGGTGATATTGACAAAATCCGCAATCTCTTAGTTGCCAACACAATAAGTAGCGTTATTCAACGCGGTAATACAGTTGAAGATATTTTCTGAGGGAAGAGCGCGTCGGTAAGGAAGAAAAGTCGTTTGATGAAAAACATGGTCGAACAAATAATATTACGTTTGTGATTAAGTAGCGGAAGGCCGTTTATCTGACTTTTTCAGGCTGCTTACGTGGCGATACATTTATCTCTGGTAGTTACAACATGTGTTTTTATTAGAAGACTGAGAGATTGATAGAAGTAATTATCGTGGAGGAAGTCTAAGATTGCTGTCATAGTTCATCGCTGAAATTCATTTCAACTGAATGTCATAACAACGCATTTATCTATGACTAACGTGGCACACATTTGCACTAAAACCGCGGATATTAGCAATGATAAACATTTATAACCATCAAGATGTATAACGTATTATTTGTTATTTTCACGAAAAACGTAGATAAGCTGTGACATACGTTTACACAGTTCCACTATAAAGTTTCAATATACCGTGGTCCGCGAAAATATTCCACCATTTATGCAAGCTCTGCGTTGCATGAAACATTTAAACAAAACTTCATCGTTGCTATAACGATACAGCATTGTCACGATTATATTGCTGAAGTTTGAAACGAATTTGAAAAGTGGAGTTGATTGATTTATACTGTTAGACATTAAATGATTGCGGATTTTGTCAATAGGTGGTGTTGACAAAATCCGTAATCGCTTAGTTGCCAACTCAACAGCTTCCGAGAGGCTCGTGTCTCCTTCTCTTCGCAATGATCAATTATGTTTTATATCCAAAGTATCGAAAGCTTCTTGATTCGTCTGATTTACACTGGAACAATGAGCGCTCGAAACAATCGACATCCGTTACCAGCCGTTTCATATGGTGCGTTATTCAATTGCTACGTCAGTAGGGAGTTAGTGCAGCGAATATGGCAGCCGTCGATATTCAACCAGCATACATGCCGTTAATTATCATCAAGGTCCTGCCAGTTACCAAAATCGTTCCGTGTGCTTGCATTACACGCAGTCCCTTTTATTCGGGCTGCGTAAAAATTGAAAGAAACTAGGAACGAAGAAGGTCGTTTACACGATGAAACAATTTTCACCGGCTACGTTCCATTTACCGTGCCTTCGCACAGAATATTTCTGTGAAACATGGTCCTCAGATAAGTGGAACGAGTCGTACCTCTTTTCTGATTTGCAATTAGAAGAAGAAAGACAGTATTAGAGGAACAAGATTAGATGTGCTTCTTTTTTACGTTTCGACGATGCTTGTATATTTCATATTTTTTTAATTCATGGATTTGGAATTGCACGATCCAATTTTTGTTAATTCTAGTAGTTAGTTCTAGTCTAGTAGTAGACCATATTATTAGGTGGTTATTATTGAGATATGTGTAATTTTGTGTACTATACTAGGTTAGCCGCGTGGTAGTCACACACACACATGAGTATGAGTGTCTGGCAGTATATGCGCGCGCAGCGTCTCGTAAAACAGATGAATACAACGGCTCCATTGGCAGTGTGATATAGAAGATGGCGAAACAAAGAGAGCGCTGAGACGCGCACAAATATGTATCCACGAATATCTTATAAATCACATATTAAATAAATCTGAAACTATTTTGATATCAATTCTAAGTGTAATGTAAATGTTACTATACATTTATTTTGACGATTAAGATCTACAATTCTCTTATATTGCTTCCATGGTATTTCATTGTATTTTTTAATACGTGTTTCGTGTGATACGAATAATTGTAGAATGAAATATTTCAAAATTTCATCATATCCTCTTTTTATTCAATGCTTCGTATTATACGAATTAAAACGAGATATTTCGAAATTAAGCAGCCAAAATCTTACAGAATACGTAAGAATATTTCAACAAGAGAACAGCGCAATAAACACAAATTGACCTATTAACAAGTTTATTCAGCAGCATTTTTCTTTTACAATTATCATTAAAAAGAAAGCTGAAAAAAATTAATTGTTGCAAAGATATTGATGTATTTCTTCAAATAATTGCTAATTCTCAAACTAAATAATAATATTAATAATAAAGTATTATCAAATATTCTTAAATTCATTTGTGAAACAAAACAATTTTATCGAGTAGCTGGTAAAACTTTTGCATGCTACTGTATTAGATAGATATCCGTGTGCAGGAAGTTCTAGAAGCGAATAAGGAACGCCTATCACGCGACATCAACGTCGTCGAACTCGGATATTGAATAAGGAAGCTGGCGTGATTCGTAATGCCGCTCCCCGTTGAACGTGTCGCGAATAACGCACACATGAAATAGCAACACACGCTCGTATACGGTGTTGTAAATACGAGCGAAGGCGGATGTAACGGTGGATATCTTCACCAGACATCTGAAAAACTGAGAACGGAGCGAACAGGCTTGCTTGCAGAATATTCAGAACTTCATCTCGTTCGTCGTTCGTGAAATATGAAATCGAAAGGAATCCTTTTTATTTCATAAAGCTCTGGAGAAGCTATAAATTTTGAGAATCGTGAAGAAAAAAAGGGGTATATTCTAGTTGAAATCTTAACATTCCTCTGAAATTCTTTATTTCTTTAAACAATTCTTTAATTTAAATAATTAATTAATTTAAACGTTTCTTCAATTCTTTATTTCTAAAATGGGTAAGAATTTGCACTAGTATTTGTTTAAATATACCAAAGAAACGAAACATTTGCAATTCGACGAAACACAGTGCAGTTCTAGGGACAAGCTTCCTTCGAGCTTGCAATTCACATTTTACGTTATTAAACGCTTTTCACCTACATCGTTCGATTATTCAACAGAAGAGAACGTTCGATGAAAACGACAAATGTATACCTCGAACAATGTACTTTTCTACGTTCACATTTTGTAATATTGTAATTTTATAATATCGTAATTTTGTAATTTTGTAACCATATTTCGTAAGTGGGACGAAACGCGTAAAATCCATATCTGTGCCACTTGTGCCAGCTGATTATAACTATAGATACAAACATATACATTTACATTTTTTCACACGTTTCACACGTTACATAATTCCGCGTAACATGCTCGATAACCAGCCAATAGCGATTGTTCTTTTCTTTTCGATTTAAATCGATTTAAATCGCACCAGAGAGAATACGAGAACTACGCCAATGTAACATTTAACAACGACTATGAAATCGCGCACGAAAGCAAAAGACCGGCTCATAATTGTAGATCGTACAGCCAGCAGTAATGAAATTATCCACGTTAATGGGTGGTGGGTTACGACTGACCCAGGGACAGGTTCGTAATTGTCCTCGTGAATTAGCTAGTATTTACGTTCGAATAAAAATGCCAGCCTTCCTAATTTCACTATTATTTCACTTTCACAGATCCATTAAAATACGTACGATGTATTCTTGTCACCTGTTCCAGCATTTTAAATAAACAATTTTTCAACATTTTTCCTCAGCATTAAAAAATTATAATATACTGAGATGATGGCTATTCAGAAGCTATAGCGATCAATCGCATACATTGAAAAGCAGAGAAAGGTAATAGCGTGGCAAACAGTATCTTTTAAATTGCTGTATTTACAGGATTCCTTGGAAAGCGTAATAGAACTGCCTGAAAAACCATATCTTTTTACAATTTTCTTCCTTTAACCCTCTACACTGCGAATTTTATTTCAATTTCGTTAGCAGCAGCTGCCAACGCTTTTAAGCGTTTTATTTGAAATCTACTTTAACTAAAAAATAAGACAACTTAAATAAATAAAAGAAGAAAGAAATTCACTTAAATACCAGTTTTATTCACACTATTATTGTATTTTTTAATTTTTAAGTGTATGATGTATTTTGAAACAATTTCCAGGATGCAATCACAAAAAAAGTAAATCACAAAGTGGAACATGAAAGAATGTCGAGTGGGACTCGACAAAGGAGCTGCTGAGATAAAAATAAAATTGCACATAGCAGTGCAAAGGGTTAAACAGCCTTCAAAGATCTAAAACTAAAATCCATGAACTCTAGATTTTTCACAAACACACATCGCTACGCGAACAGGCACAGTACTACGTCCGCCAACTTTTTGCCTTTAAACATCTCCGATAAAACCATAAATCACTTTTCAATTTCAAATTCAATCGAAACAACCTAACCTAACCACAAGCACAGTCTGCTAACGCGCACGCACACGTTACACGCGTAACATTTCACCGAAACACATCCTCGAACCACGCGAGAACACATTCTCTCGCTTCCTATTTGCTTGGATGCGAAAGAGGAAGTTGGAAAGGAGATATGACACCGGGCGAAGAGCCTTCATTCGTTCGGTTAATAAATAAACAGACGGCGGGGCAAAAAGAATGCGCGATCAAAGGGGATCGAACGTCTGCACCGGAAGCAGCGATAGTAGCGGAGTTGCCGTGCTGATTCCTCAAACGGATATTACTCCAATCTCTCTCGATCAATGGCACGTTGACGATGAAACGATCGCTTGGAATGAGAAAAGGATAGCATGAAAGGAGATAAAAGAGACAGAACGGAGGAGAGGTAGAGTGGAAGAAGAACGCGACCGCCTGTTGGCCTGAAATCACATCCGACCCGAGAAGGAAACAAAGGGAATAAATTTGGTTATGTTGGGGATAAATGTTATCGAAACGCGCACGGCCAAGATAAAATTCTGTAAACGAGTTCATTTAACTTTTCAATGAATCTGGCTGAGTGATGATACGCGTGCAGGGTTAAACTGGAACAGATTAGAGGAAATTAGAGGATCAAAAAGGAAAGTAGGAAATTATGCGAGTAGGATGAAGGATCACGTGATTAATGTACAAAGGACGCCCTATTCCGGGGATATTAAATTTCAACATGTGAAAGTCAATACGTGAACTTCTGGTAGTTTGTCCTGAAAACTGCAATAGATTGAAATATATTACGCCATAACGTTTAACTCTTAATACTATATTTATTAATACCAATAATAATAAAAACGTTAACTCTCGAAGCAACTTTGAGCTGACAAATATTATCGTGTCATCTGCCTTTGAAGACAAGTTTTGCTAATATTGGGTTGGCAACTAAATGATTGCGGATTTTGTCACTAGGTGGCATTGACGAAAGCCGTAATCAGTTGCCAACCTAATATAACCGAGACACCCGAGACACACAAGAAATAGAAACAATTTGCGCGAAATCGAAGAAAATCGAGATGGAAATCGTCGCAGGATAATTAGCAGCGATGAGGTGCATCTGAACAGATGACAAGCACGTTCCATCATCAAGAGCAATGATACAACTGAGCCAGTTTGCGGTAACGTTGTTGCCCAACTAAGATGAAACAAACGTTCGTACACAATGGTCGCAAGATCAATGAATTCATTTAGTGGCTGATGATTACTGGATACTATGGATAACCTATAAATCGTGACAGGTTGTTACTTCATCGCAGATCAATCGAAAAACAAGCAACTACAGTACTTACAACCGCTATGAGCAAACCTGATGACCGAATGTTATCAAAATCGCAAGAAGTGAGATTTGCAATTCGCCACTTCGAATAATTAACCCTTTACCGACCGCTAGCGATTCAACAGCATACGCACGCCCGACCGGCATCTCAGGCGTAGATTCTCCCTGGCGCCGGCTCTGTTTCGGTTTAGACTCTGCATTACCATTCTTTTCTTTCATCGCGAACGGTACGTTTTTCAAATTGGTAGAAAACTGTGGGAGCTCACAAAGCAACGCAACTGACGCAACTGAGCAAGGTACCTTAGTACTAAATAACAAATTATTGCTCAAATAATGAGAAAGATTGTCAACGATAAAAAGCCGATTAATAGGCTATCGGTCGGTAAGCGTTGGTGACAAAAGACCGATTTATCGGCTATCGATCGGTAAAGTGTTAAGCAAACAATTGAGCAAATAATGAAGGTTTCTACTGCACCTCGCAGCTAGATGTCTACAACAGCGACAATTTTCGTGTTACCAACCCAAGTTAGTTTTTAGCCTATCGTCAAAGAAGCGCTATACCACTTACTATGGCGATTAATTTTAAACACAAGATCCATTTTGAATCTGATACGTATATCAATTACATCTCAGATTATAGTAATTTCTTCGTTTCAGTTTCTACGAAAATTTCCCCAACGCAAACGAATCACCGTGAGAAACTAGAAAATTTCTAGGGTAAACTGGGTCGAATCAACAATGGCGTCGTTTCGTCCGTCGATTCCTTCGATATCGATACGAAAACTCAATTCGACGTTTCCTAACACCCGGTGAAGACGTTTCACGGTCGAATTTACAATCAGCAGATTTCTACGTAGAACGGCGCGTGTCCAATTTTGGCGAAATCTTTGCTCGCTGGTAAAAGAAGGTAGTCGGATGAGCGCGCTTCCGGCTATGTAATTTCCTATCTACGAGGTTCATGAGCGATTTAAATTTAAAAAGTTCTGACGATAAAAATGATTCTACGGAGACTTGAGAATGCGGGTCCCGCAGTGCTTTCGTAATTTTCACCCGATTTCCTCTGTCTTCTCGCTGCTTCAGCATTGGTTGATGATCAGATGATCAGGGCACAAAACGCGCGAGGGCAAATAAGAGACAGAGACAGAGACAGAGACAGAGACAGAGACGGAGACGGAGACGGAGACGGAGACGGAGACGGAGACGGAGACGGAGACGGAGACGGAGACGGAGACGGAGACGGAGACGGAGACGGAGACGGAGACGGAGACGGAGACGGAGACGGAGACGGAGACGGAGACGGAGACGGAGACGGAGACGGAGACGGAGACGGAGACGGAGACGGAGACGGAGACGGAGACGGAGACGGAGACGGAGACGGAGACGGAGACGGAGACGGAGACGGAGACGGAGACGGAGACGGAGACGGAGACGGAGACGGAGACGGAGACGGAGACGGAGACGGAGACGGAGACGGAGACGGAGACGGAGACGGAGACGGAGACGGAGACGGAGACGGAGACGGAGACGGAGACGGAGACGGAGACGGAGACGGAGACGGAGACGGAGACGGAGACGGAGACGGAGACGGAGACGGAGACGGAGACGGAGACGGAGACGGAGACGGAGACGGAGACGGAGACGGAGACGGAGACGGAGACGGAGACGGAGACGGAGACGGAGACAAAGACAGAGGCAGAGGCAGAGGCAGAGACAGAGACAGAGACAGAGACAGAGACAGAGAGAGAGAGAGAGAGAGAGACAAAAGACAAATAGTATCTGCTGTGTGATGTTCGTTTGTTCAATAATATCCGAATGACGAACCTGCGAGATTAGTCGCGAAATTCCAAAAGGACCATCGGCAGCCAAAGAGTTTCATCTCGCGCTCCTTCATGCCTGAGATGTTCTCAAACGAGGATGATACGAGGATCCGGGGCTGCCTGGCGCTGATTCCCGAAATCAGGCATCGGTTGGACGCTCTTGAGTAATCCAAACGGCATTCACAGAACCACAATTTCCTGTGAAAAGACCGGCTCAACCCCTTTCTTGGTTGCTGCGCGTTCCACTTCCTTCTACGACGTAATCCAAACGGTATTCCGGCCAGATGCGTGGGAAATGTGGTGCAGCACGAAACACCGCGTTTATGTTCACTTGCACAGCCTCGCCATTTCCGTTGCTCACCTCGTGCAAACACTCGACGTCATTCTAAAAGGAGCGGAAACACCGATCGACGTTTTCGAGGCGAATTCATCCGACTAACTGAGATTCCTTTGTGAAAGATTTTCTAACACGTTGACTGGCGCGATGGCTCAGCGATCCACGTTACTACGTCCTTTAACATGGTTCAAACAAGATAAACCTCGCGGATTAAATTTTGTACAACGTCGGTTGCACTACATTTCTAGTAGTCAGTACTCCTGTACAGTCTGCTCTATTGGCAACTAAGTGGTTACGGATTTTGTCATTAGGCGGTTTGGCAAAATCCGCAATCACTTAGTTGCCAACCCAATACAACAAACTGCACAGGAATAGGCAGACTAAACACAAGCATAGAGAATTATTCTAAGAGATAGAAGATCGGAACAGGTGAAGGAATGATTAAGGAAGATGGGATTAAAAAGGTAAAGAAAGAAATGACAGAGAAGATACCAGAGATTAAAAGGTGCAACAAGCAGGCAATTAGCAACAGGATCGTTGGTGGGTATAATAGTCTTAGAGTAGCAGCGATTTGTAACGTAGACAATTAGCGTGCAGTAACTAGATTAAGAGTAGCATGAAGAGTAAAGTACGCAAGGATGAGCGATAAGATCGGACGAGGAAGGATATGATTAGAAAAATTATAAGCAAATGGCGTTTCTTAGCCGGGAACGTCTTTAAAATAAGATAAATTGCATGAATTAAATTTTTTACAATATCTGTGAGCCAGATAACAGTCTCAAAGAAATAGCGCGTAAATATATGTAGTATCGGGAAAAGGAACGTGCCTGACAATGGGCCATACCTGTGGCCTTTACAACATCGGGGTAATTAAAGGGGATCTACCTGAAAATGGGTCAGGCACATCTGGGGGTGAGAGGAGAGGACGTTAAGGGATCGAGCAGTTGCAGTTGGGCAGTCGAGGCGAAGACGTGAAGACGTGGAGTTGCAGTTGGGAAGTCGAGGGGAAGACGTGAAGACGTGGAGTTGCAGTTAGGCAGTCGAGGGGAAGACGTGAAGACGTGGAGTTGCAGTTGGGAAGTCGAGGAGAAGACGTGAAGACGTGGAGTTGCAGTTGGGAAGTCGAGGAGAAGACGTGAAGACGTGGGGTTGCAGTTGGGAAGTCGAGGAGAAGACGTGAAGACGTGGAGTTGCAGTTGGAAAGTCGAGGAGAAGACGTGAAGACGTGGAGTTGCAGTTGGGAAGTCGAGGAGAAGACGTGAAGACGTGGAGTTGCAGTTGGGAAGTCGAGGAGAAGACGTGAAGACGTGGAGTTGCAGTTGGGAAGTCGAGGAGAAGACGTGAAGACGTGGAGTTGCAGTTGGAAAGTCGAAAAGAAGACGTGAAGCAGTTGAGTTAAGTCAGTTGAGAAGCTGGAAGCCGAGTAGAAGACGCACGACGATTATAGTCAGCTATATGTTGAGCATTGCTTACACGAATAAACGAACTTAACTCTCAATAACCATCATTCCTTGTCTTTGCTCTAGAAACTAAAACAAACACCACATCACCTAAGTTACTACATATATATGTCGGAGATGAAAGGACATCGGAGCCTTCCTTTCGGAATGTTTGGGAAAGTCCCAAATACTTCAGTCCAGACTTTTTATCATAGCCGTACTTAAACGATAAAACTGAGAAATAGCTGTTCATGAGCTAAGTCGATTATGATTATCCGAGATTGATGACAGTGGGCTTGGGCTCGAAGTGGCATAATGGGTCACTGAACGTAGCCGCGGTCACGGGAGGGACGTGTACCTAACAGAGGTATGAAGTAATTAAATTACTCTCATTAAAAACAGGGATTGACCTGAGGGATACAGAGAGATACGAAGAGGAGTATATAAGGGCAGTTCCACTTGGACTGAGGATCAATCTGATAAGTTCGACTAGTACAGGGAACACGTGTGTCAAGTTCATTATCGCATTTGTCATCCCGCTGACCGTGGATTCGTTGTCGAGTCTAAGATCATTGCCATTCACATCCCGAGTATCTAATTACCACGGTTACTTGTCAAATTCCGTCACAATCGTAATTTTACTAGTAAATATCTTCGCTCGTGCCTAACAACAATGTCTAATCCAAAGAAAGATTCGTTACACGCCCCTAACTCTAATGATAACCCGACATATGTATAGTAACCTACAAATGTGTTGTTTTATTATCTAGAGCAAGGACAAGAAAGGATGGTTTATTGAGAGTTAAGTTCAAGTTTATTCGTACAAGCAATACTCAACATAAAGCTGACTACAAATATCGCCGTACGTCTTAACACTCGGCTTCCAACTTCTCAACTGACTTAACTCAAGCTGCTCCACTCAACTGACTCTCTGCAACTGACCAACTCAACTGCCTAACGTCTTCTGTCTGTCCTCCAGATGTGCCTGACCCATTCCCAGGTAGATCCCCTGTTTCGTTCACTCGCGGAGAGACGCGATCGCGAAGAAGCACGTCAACGGGAGTCGTAAATTCCCGTTACGATTGGATCATCGACGCCGCGGAATGATCGATCCCCTATTTCGTTTAGGATAACAGGGGTAATTGTTGGAATACAACGATATCAATCGCATGCAGATAAGGTGATTGATCATACTGATTCTTCCCTTCGTTGCCCAGCGCCATCCCCACTAGCGTGCGTTCGTGAGATGCACCACGGCGGCTAGCACGTGCATGCTCTTTAGAAAATTCGCCGGAAGAAGCGTGAGGATGTGGATGGAACATTCTAGATGGGCGCGTCGAGAAGCTACTAGAAGGTTCTGTGCCACATGTGACGCCACACAGGCACCCACACAGGTCACACTCGCTACTGCATAGAGAGTGGGGGTTCTAAACTTTTTCAAGGGCCATGGGTCACTAAGCCAACCAGTCTGTGAATAACTAGCCAACTGTCTACATTCCAGAACGCACGCTTATAATTCTTGCTGGGGGTAACCATCCACATGCTATATTTTTCAACTTATAACATTTTACCAAATGTCCTTCTGGAAAAATTGTAAAATTCAAGTAAATAAACAAAAAAAAAAAAAACTTTCTGAACGAGGATTGTCCTCGACGAATCCGATGATCGTGTTCTGGGACACACCCCATCATAGTTTTCTTCGGCAGCATCACTATGACGGAGAGACACATTCTCAAGCGAGTATAACGTTTGCGATCAGCGAATACCTTAATTGACGAAGAGTCTAACTTAGATTCTGGAGAGACGTGACTGCTATCCCGTTGACCGCGGATTCGTTGTTGAACCGAAGGCCATTGTCCTTAACGTCCAACCACCGCGTTTACTTATCAACCCGTTCGTGCCCGTGATATTCGAACTTGCGCGAATAAACGTCGTCGCGATTGTGCATCAACGATGGCCAATACCCGCGAAGGATCCCCATGTGCCCCTAGCCCGATTCCTACGGCTAACGCGACATATAAAATTCCCGTGAAAGTCAACGCGTTAAATGTGACATGGCTAATTTTAGTGTTGGAAGATACGAGCTTCGAGACCGTCGGATCGGTAAAATAAATGTTTTCAGAGATGAAAAATCAGATGAGACGGGTTACTATGGAAGACTGGCGACAGATACTGAAAAATCCTAAATAAATAAACGACCACGTACAAAATATTAACAATTCCAGTGACGAATTAATTTATACTCTCTGTAGACACCAATTTTAGAAATCTACTGTAAACCAATAACCTTCCTATATTTTCTCCCAAGGAGAGGGGAATTTCACGTCTCATAGACGAACTTAAATATAACTCCACTACGTTCTTCATCGTAGACCAAATGCACAGACCGAGGAAAATTCTAAGCGAGATAACCAGAGACCTGAAACGTAAAACGTTAAAGATGGCGAGTCGCGTTTGAAATAGGCGATCGGCAGATCGTAATAATCGCAATCGGCATTAGGATTCGACAAGCTAATGGCTCTACGGCGAGATACGAGCTGCAATACAGTTTATTGGCACAAGGGCGAGCGGCACCGTTCATATCGAGTTTCTGCAACACCAGCCACGATATTTGTAGTCAAGTCAGCTGCGCCCCTCGAATAACTTCTATCTCCATATGTTTCCTCCGTGACCACGAACGCTCATCGTGCACGATGACGAACGTACAATCATTTTAATAGCACCGTGTAGTTAGAGTGGGTAGAAAAATTGTTTCTGCACTTCTGCATTTGTTGTTGCAATTATATAATTAATTGAATCCGACTATAATATTTCATATGATTAGGAAAATTTGATATCATTGAAATGAAACACGTAACCCGATAAAATTAATATTATTAGTGAAATTAGTTAACAACGATATCAGATAAAAGGAAAGTCTCGTTATATTAAAATTGGTCGATTGAAAATCGAAAATCAACTTTCTAGAAACTTTGCTCTGTTAATAAGAATATATTCAGCTGTATAATAAGGAATGGTAATAATAAAAATTGGAGATAAAAAGTTTCTGTTGATTGCAGCTATTTTTCATTTAGATATATCGTGAACGTTATTTGAAAAACTTGTCGAGGTAGTGATTTTTCGAAGTTTTAACACGTTCGTCGCCACGTCGCACATATCTGTGCGACGGGTATACTTCCGTGGGGGCCCCGTCGCCAAAGGATGGTGACGCTCTTCTTGTTCCAGTTAATCAAATATACGATATTATATATAGGATGTACAACATAAAAATATTAAAAATACATTATACCATACTTTTTATTAATTTATATTCTGGATAATATATTACATTATCCTATATCGTATGGTATTCGTTAAAACATTCCAAACACATTTGAGGTTAGGTTGGGCACTTCGAAAAATAGTTACAGACACCGTCATCGCTACTCTCCTCACTTTCAGATATATTTTCACGCTGTTCACTGAACATTTTGAGGAGGAAAAAATCACCGATGTACGTCTCGCAAGCATGCTTCTCGACTAAATGAAAGATCCGAGATATCTGCCATGAGATCCCTCGGAATACTCTAGCTGGATAGCTTATCGCTTTCTCCATTTCAGAAATAAATAATCTTTTCTTTACAATGACTCGAAGACGATAAACAATGAATCGAAGGCGATAAACGATGAATTCCTGCTTGTCGCTCTATTTACGTTCTGCGTACCGACGGTCGAATTTGGGCCCCGCAGGAAACTTAGCCGAATCACGCTGGGCGACGAACGTGTTAATAAGAATATATTCAGCTGTATAATGAGGAATAGTAATAGTAAAAATTGAAGATAAAAAATTTCTGTTGATTGCAGCTATTTTTCATTTAGATATATCGTGAACGTTATTTGAAAAACTTGTCGAGGTAATGATTTTTAGAAGTTTTAAGCCACTACCGATGAATGTTATTTTACAACTTATTCCAAGTAATAACTTGTTAGTTTTTTCAAAGTTCGATACACGACAGACAAGCATTTTGCCGAGCTTGTAACTCATAGTCATTTTGCAACTTTCTCCAAGTTGTAAGTTTCTAGTTTTTCTCCAAAGGCAACAGCTGATGAATTTTGTGCATAATACAAACTGCAGTAAAATGTAAATTGTACCTAAACTTGTACTTAAACCTTGTAAATTGTAAATTGATTCTAGGAATTTTTTCAAACAAAGGCTATTTTTTCTTTCCCCCTCCCCTTTTTTTATAGAAAACTTTGGTAGCCACAATTTTATAGACGAAATTCGAGTTTTGCATCGAGACATCTAATTTCAACAAATTTCACGAAATGCTACGTAAATGACAAAAACAGAACGAATTATCAGAATTAAATTAATAATCATGAAGACTTTAATAACCACGAAGAAAGGTAATTAATTAAATACATCTCATCAGCAAATTCGTATTATTCCTATCAAATTCACATGAAACAGGAAACTGCAAAATTGAAAACGAGCTTCGATTGGAAATATGATCCAACTTTTCAAATTAAATACCAATTCCACTTCAACTTCCACTTCACTGTATAATCAACCACTACACGATCATTTCCGAATTGCTTTGCATTTACCGTCACAATTGGCATTGATCCATAATCAAGACATACTACGCAAGGTTAGGAGCAGTCGTGGCAACTTTCTGCCGAATAAATACCGAATCTTTCGAGCTTGTCCTCGACTGAAAGTCCTCGATGTTGGCCAGCGTGCCGGCTAAGCGAACGGAAACTAACGTGGTTCATTATCAACAGACGTATTATTAACCGCTTGTCTGGCTGCAACGTTCCTTCGTACATTTGCATAATACAAAGACACGAAGAAAACGCGAACGTTGTGCGCATGATATCGCGTCGACTCGTGAACTTGGCAAAGTTACCAATCTAATAGAAAATAAAATCTTGGCAGGTTTAGTGGAAAAAATTTGTTTGGAGGTACAAGGCAAGAGTTAAAGGTGGTGCTTGATAGCGAGTACTAATTTAATTTAGTAACTAACGGTAATATAAATATAAAGAAGGTAATAACTAGTAATTACTGTGATGGAATGGGAAAGGTTGGATTATTTTATGCGATTCACAGTGTTAGTTTTAAACCAATTTATACTGTAACATTACACAATTTGGTTATGGACAGTGAATTGTAGATGTAATGGAAATGAAAAATAGTTGGATTATTGTTGAAGAAAATGGGAATTACTTTAGTAGAATTTTACACGAGTTATTTGAGTAGAATTAATGTGTGGTGCATGGTGCTCGTTTCAACTATATACCGTGGTATTAAAAAGTTTGGTTATGAATAATAAACTCTAAATGCGATGGAAAATGAGAAGAAGAAGCATTGTAATATAATTTATAAAAGCTTTAGGAACTGAAATAATTTATTTTTACGATTAGAATATTTAATTAACGATCCTAGCAATGTTCTTTCTATCCCTTTTATGCGATACGTTGACCTACGAGTTCAGATTGTCATCCTCAATTTGAAGGTGTATTATTTCTTTCAGCTCTATAATCGTAAAATTTGATTGTCCTTGCATGACGATCTACTCTACAGGGCTACTTTGTCTAGTGGGAAATCCTCGTTTCATAGTTTCATTGTATTCGCACATCCGCCATGATGGAATAATAAAATCTCTTTATATTGCTCCTGTAAAAAGGAATTTTTGTAAAATACTCCCTAGTCTAAATGCAAAAAGACATTCTGGAAATATTCTAAATTTATGGGAAAAAATACCTGCTCATTTTTCATTGATTTAAATTTTGAAAAACCATCGCAGAAATATTCTTCTAAACCAACGAGGGAAATTCTCAATGATTTATATTCCGAGGAATCATTTTGGAAATACTTTCATCTCGTTTCTAACTGACCCAAGTCTCGAATAATCGTAGAAATATTTTAAACCATCGAGAGAAACGCTCGATGATTGATATTCCCAAGAATCATTTTGCAAAGATTTTAAACGAACAAGAGTCAACGACGATTTTCCAGGCAGAATATTTTAGGAAATATTGCGGACGAAGTAAATAAAAAACTACCGAGGACACGTCAAGTAAGAGCATCCCGGTGGATGCGACATAAAATTCCCAGTGCATCCAGGATCGATGATCCGGCGATACGTTCCGTTTCCCCATGAAACACGAGGCCACTGTGTCCCACGAGCTACGTTTCCGGAGTAAGCGGTCGCCAGGATGAAACCTGGCCAGCAACGGTGGAGGCGTCAGGTGCGACGAACCGTTTTCAATAAGTTGCTCTCGACGTGCACCAGCCATCGATCCTCCGGATCACCGCTTCAGCGAATAGGATTGCTCTGTTTTCGAATTTTTATGACGATCACGGAAGAATTTTAAACGAAATCCAGCAGTGATGTTGGATACCGAATCAATTCAAGATTTCTGTCAGATCTTCATTACGAATGCACTAAGAATCTATGAGAATTTTTTGCAAATTTTACACGCGACGCTTCAAGTTTGAATTAGATTTTTCGCTAACCTTTCATGTTGAATTGCGATTGTAAATTTCTGAGAATTCGCTTAGTACTTTAAAAATTGGAATTTGATGGTCAGATCGATTGGGAATTTCGAAGAATCTTTTCTAATAATTCTAGAAGTTTATAATCTGTGACTTATTAGTTTGGCAACTAAGTGATTGCGGATTTTGTCAATACCATCTAATGACAAAACCCGCAATCACTTAGTTGCCAACCAAATAGGTTAGGTTTGTCGACGGTCTCTTGTTCTAAATTGATCGAAGATTTCCGACAATATTTTGATCGTTGGTGAATTTTGTTTATCTTTACAATTTTTTAAAGTTTGATTTTTAAATTATTTATTGGTCCTAATCAATTAATAAATTTGTGACAATCGAGTATTACGATAAAAAGCGGATACAACGTTTCTCGTTGCTATAATATTAGTGGAATAAATCGGAAGCAGACACATAATTGTATTCGCAAATATTTCTCAGCCATCCCCATATTTATTTCTCAAACGACAGATACACTTTTATAACGATCATCTTATCAAAACTGTCAAACGATTCATGACTATCCATGTACGATTTATCGTCATAAACAAAGGTCGTAAATATAAAACGTTGTGCAAGAGAAGCCGATTGTACGTGGAAAGCGATAAACCATATTTCATATCGATAGTCGTTACGATACTTTGTGGATAGCCCTGCTGTAAAATTCGAAGGAAATTTAATACCAATTAAAACAAATGAGGAATTCACGATCGAATAATTCAATAAGTAATGAAATATTTTCTTGTGTTTTATGCCAATTATCGATCGTTGGTAATACATACCAATGTATTGTTGAAGGTAATTTGATACAGAAACATTGATCGAATATTATATCGTAGAATTTCTCCTGTTTCATATACATTCAACTTTAACAATCAAACGTAGCATCGTAACGAGAAACCTTGACAGGCAAAGTTGTTTTTCAATAAACAATAATATTATTTCATATTGCTCGTAAAATTCAACACGTGAATAAATGTACATCGTAACACAAAATACGAGTAGGTATAGACGTTAAAACAGTATCTAGACATTGTGACATTCTTTGCAACATTTCATTCACAATGTTCACTAGGACTGTCAACTTACTATTGTCGACCTCGTCGTCGTTGTTTAAATTAGAATGTGCACATGAATTAGAATGTCCATATGTTTATAACGTTTGAATCTTATAGTGTTCCGCTTTTACTGTTATTTTACTTTATTACTATGATAGCAAACAATTTATTAACGATTTATTACGTACGATCGTTTTACAAAACAAACTGATTAATTGCGCATTTTATATACTTTCAGGTTTCATTATCCTGGCACGCTATTCATGTTCAAAACCGAAAAAAACAAATGACTCACTGCCACATCGTGTAACATAATATTCCTCTAAGTTTCAATCTATTGGGTTGGCAACTAAGCGATTGCGGGTTTTGTCACTGCCACCTAATGACAAAATCCGCAATTACTTGGTTGCCAAGCCGATACGTGGCTTGTCTACTACTCATACACCAAATAATATAATATCATGAAAAAATATATTAATATTGCTGGGATTAAAACGTATCGTTATAGGAAATCATAATTGTTTTTCTCACGAGCAAACAGTTTACGGAAGATCAAGGTAAGGTGAGATTTTACGATAAGAGATACGTATAGAGCGAAGCGAAACAATATGTTCCGGTTTCCACGAGAATCTTCCATCGAGTATGAACAGCCAGCTAAATTTCGCGATGGCTAACTTCAACAAACAGTATCATATATTATTTTGCGAGACACAGAACAAGATGAAGCGCATGTGCGATCCTGAAGCAGGACGCAAGCAGAAACTGCTACACCACAAACTACGATCTTCCGAAAGACCTATCAACTACAGCTTAGGTTTGCATTTACCGTGAAGGATCCAGCGACAGTTGGCGAAATCGCAAATGCTTAGAAAGACACGCGAGAAACTAGGATTTAACACGTTCGTCGCCACGTCGCACATATCTATGCGACGGGTATACTTCCGTGGGGGCCCCGACACCAAAGGATGGTGACGCTCTTCTTGTTCCAGTTAATTAAATATACGATATTATATATAGGATATACAACATAAAAATATTAAAAACACATTTTACCATACTTTTTATTAATTTATGTTCTGGATAATATATTACATTATCCTATATCGTATGGTATTCGTTAAAACATTCCAAACACATGTGGGGTTAGGTTGGGCACTTCGAAAAATAGTTACAGACTCCATCATCGCTACTCTCCTCACTTTCAAATATATTTTCACGCTGTTCACTGAACATTTTGAGGAGGAAAAAATCACCGATGTACGTCTCGCAAGTATGCTTCTCGACTAAATGAAAGATCCGAGATATCTGCCATGAGATCCCTCGAAATACTCTAGCTGGAAAGCTTATCGCTTTCTCCATTTCAGAAATAAATAACCTTTTCTTTACAATGAATCAAAGGGGTTAAACAATGAATCTAAGGGGATAAACAATGAATCGAAGGCGATAAACGATGAATTTCTGCTTGTCGCTCTATTTACGTTCTGCGTACCGGCGGTCGAATTTGGACCCGCAGGAAACTTAGCCGAATCACCCTGGGCCACGAACGTGTTAAAAAACGAAACGCATGAAACATATTGGGTCGGTAACTTAGCGATCGCGAATTTTGTCATTAGATGGTATTGACAAAATCCGCAATCGCTTAGTTGCCAAGTCAATAATCCTCGGTACATTTTATGGCCCAAAAGTGGTACAACTTTTCAATGCTACTCGCATGCGTAAGTTTAATTCTTACGATTCTTGATATTTCTCACATTTTTCTCTGTCGTTTTCTTGCAAACGAAAATCCTTTGAAAATAATAGGCGAGCGAAATATTTGAACAACGCTGTATATTCATGGACTGTTAAAGGTCTGAGCAGATTGGAATGCAGTCACTGGGTGCACACTGTATGTTGTCGGCAGACTGGTTGTAAGGAGAATAGTATTCCGATGTTAGGTAATGTGAAACGACTGCAAACTGTATAGATCGATTGTTAAATTAAATTAAAATTTGTTGTTTATTTTTTAATTAAAGTTAAATTAATTAATTTTGAATTATAATTGTTAGATTAATTAAAAAAGAATGTATAAAACATTTGCGTGGATTAAGATACAATTGCTCTCCGACCAATTCGAAAATAATATTCTTGTGACCCAGAACCGACCACATTTATCAAATTCAAATGCTCATATCGACGATCAAAAACTCGAAAATTTCATCCACATCGAGAACTATTACTGCTAATATCGTTTCCACTATCCAAAGTTGCTGAATGATATATTTACAAATCTAAGTAAAACTGAACTAGTCTTGGTCTAGTTATTATTGCTTGGCAACTAAGTGATTGCGGATTTTGTCAATACTAATTAATGATATAATCCGCAATCACTTAGTTGCCAATCCAATAGATACCTTCAATTCAAGATATTTATATTCGTGAGAAATGTTTACAATTCCAGCGAAACATAAGATGGGTATTAATTTAACCAAACGAAAATCCCTAAACAACAGATTTCTAAACTGAATAATTTGCCAGGCACACATTCGCGCTAAGAATAATGTGAAAATACTATCTTGCGAAGTTCATGTTCCAAGCGAAAATCCCTAGACAACAAACTCATGGAAATTCTGAAACAAACCGAAACTCGACTCAAGCTTCCAACTTCCACTCTGTACACTAAAATTCAAACTCTCCTTCTTGCGATTAAAATCCTTCGCAATGCTACTCGCACCAAGAGTCATTTTAAAGTATCTTGCTGCATCGGCCACGCGGTCTAGGAAAATCCCTAAACGAGAAATTCCACGAATCTTTGGAAATAGTAGATGCAATGAACAGAACCACTATCCAAGCTGAGTGTCTCCCATCGCGTTCTTAAAGAAAGTGTCGGTTAGCACTTTTGACCCACGTTTTATTAGAAGTAGAATTCGAATTTAGTAAATACTTAAGGATGACCAAAACAAGATAAATGCCATCGACTAAACAATTTCCAATAACGCGAATAACCCCGATTATCTGAAAAAAGTGCGCAAACGCGATATGCATATTCCCTAGAAACGAAACGTTATGATTAGACTAGGGATATTCGTGCAAGTTCATAATTTTTCGAATATGATAAAAAAAAAAAAAAAAAAAAAAAAAAAAAAAAATGGAATCTAGATAGAAAATTGTTTCGCTTATTAATAGATTTTTAGGAAGTTTAAAAGTTGAAAATTGCACAGAACGCGGATAATATGATAAAATATATAGAATGTCGAAAGTATAGCACTCTTTATAATACTCGATAGATAAAACAATTTTCTACCGAGATTCTAATTTTTTATTTATTTACTCTGCAAGATATAAGTTCGCGTAAAAATCTATTAGTGAAATGTTACTATGGCGGAACACGGCCATAAAGAGGGTCTCAGGGTAAAACACACGAGTGGGCCACATGGCCACGAAAGAACTAGGAAAGCAATAAAACAGGAAACTACCTGACCGAAACAACGTCCGAAGACGGACAACGAAATTAAGAAAAAACCCTGGGACCTCCTAAAAAGCACATGGGCCTCCTATAGTTCCCAAACAGTTTTATTGCTCTACAAACTTCGGGTTTATCTCATCCCCACTTGGGGAGAAAACCCTCCCTACAAGGAGGAAAACGAGGAAAAACCCGAGGAGAGTCAGAAGCAACCGGACCGCGCACAAGTCAACTTCGCGACGCTCTGTAAGTGCAACCAACTCAAAATAAAACTCCTTAAAAACACCTATTCGTGAGTTATTGCTCGACACCCTTCACGTCCCTAATCACCTCATTACTAATAGGAACTATACTTTCAATGTGTTATATATTTTTCTCTATTATATGCATTTTTCTATCTTCGAATTGTTCTACAAATGCAGAATAATCTGCAGTTTGATTATGAATATTGCGGTATATTGTAGGAAAAAAATATATCAAAATCGCGTGTCAACGTGTTAATAGGGAAACTGCACCACGAAAACGCGATTTTGCTTCGATTATTCACCGTTTTACCGGTCACTGACGAACGCAACACACGGAACACGCGCAACATTCGCGTTCACGCGTCGATGACCAGGTGTGCCGTGGCTCGCGGAGCTTCTCTGACTGAGAAGTCTACGAAGTTCCCTTCCCTGGCCAACGTGAATCGCCTGCTTCTTGGCCCCTTCCTTCTTCCATGCCTTTCTACTACGCCTTCTCTCACTCATTTTCCACCGTGCCTTTTCTCCGCGCTCTCTGACAGCTTGTATTTTAACTGTAGCGGTTCTCAAGGTCCGCACTCTTAGAAATCCGTGAATTGTAACGGGCAGAAGGTCTTGGTCAGCTACTTATTGGTTTCGAAAAGAATCCTACGCCGAGTGTACAGGTTAAATATATATTGGACTTTTGGTGTTTCTTAGCTCAATGTTCTTACAATTATAATTAATATTATAATAAAAATTCATACAATTAGCAAATTAATTAAATGACATATTTTGTAAGAATGAAATAAACGAATTATCAGTGTTGCGCGAAAGAATCGTTTATATATTTTCAAATATGTAATTAAATACTATAGATTTGGTAGCAGGGGTGAAAGTTGAATTTCACACGGGAAATTCGTTTCTATATATTTAAAAATTAAACTTATAAATAATGTAATTATGATATTATCATAAGAAATTTATTTCTTTCATGTAATAATAAAAATATAAATTTTAATTTACATTTTAATAACAATCACTTAGTTGCCAACCAATACTTAGGGCTAAGAATAAAATGGCCATGTATGCTATTATTTCGCAACTCTAACGTTTCACCTGAAGCAGAGAATTGAAGTATTATACAAAATTACGCTTACAGAACTATTTATAGAATAGAACTATTTGAGTTAGAATTCTAAGTTAGAAATCTCTCTTAATAAGTGTGTAATACAACTAAAGGAAAAGGATATTTCTTTTAATACTAATCGTTGTAGGAATAGTTTCAACGAAAGGTAGAACATTTTGCGAATATTTAAAACGATTAAAATACGAATATTCTCGATATATGCACGCTTATTGCAAATTCAATCCGTTTACGTTTTTCGATTCTCGTTTCCTCGTAACCACGTCAACGCGTTAAACCGCATTCGCCCGATTACCATACGTACCAAACTTAATTACGGTTAATAATTAATAACTGAAAACGCAAATACATTAATCATCAATAACGCGACTGCATATGATAACCAATGCCAACCGCTACTGCCATTGTTATTACTTCTGCATTATGGCAATTAACTTGTAAAGCAATTAGGTAATTATTCGTAAATTGCTTTCGTTTTGTCTTCTTCCTCGAAATTTTCCTTCTCACACAACCGCGATATTTCGCAATAAATGTTACGCATTTCAGAATTTCTAGCCGTGTGTTCGAAACCAGTTAACACGGTTCATTTTGCCTGGTCTCGCTGCTAACCTGTTCCATCCATTTAATATTTTGATTATACAAGCAGAAAGAAAATATTGTGAAATATATTTTTGGTGTTTTTTGCACAGAATACTGTCAACTAATAATAACAATGAATTTGTAGATTTGCAGCAACTGGGTATTTTAGAATTCTATTGCAGAGGCAATTTTTACGAATTCTTTGTGACTGAAAGGTTTCTACTGCTTTGGTCGTATGTCTACTTTTAGCCGCCATCTACGTAAAAACGCTTCGCAAACGCATAGAATTCTAAATAAGACTTTACAAGTTAGTTACTATATACATAATAATTATATTATAATTATAATTATATTATATTATATTATATATTATATTATTATTATATTATATTATATTGTATTATATTATATATTATATTATATATTATATTATATTATATATTATATTATATTGCAGGATCTTTACTACAATTAGTTTATTTACAATAAATGGATTAAACAGATGTTGGTTAAACAGGAAACGATGGTAGTTTAACGTGAACTAATCACAATAACGTATTATAATTAAGACAACTAGATAATCAATTTGCAACTCTCGTCACTACTGATCCAAAGCTCTCTCTCTCTCGCGGGCCACGCTCTCTCGACAACACTCGCAACACTATCTCCCTCGATTCTGGATTTACACTCTCTGGCTGCTCGACTCACACTGACCGTTAATTCGTCTTTGTCCCTTAGCAACCCCTTGTTTTTTGCTTAGCCCCACCATGCATGTGTTCCGCAACCGCTCGTGGCCAGTGTCACGTACGCCTTTTGCGCGAAAATATTCGATCGAAGGACGGACGATACGTTGTTGGGTCCGTCGGCATTTCGGTTTTCTCGCGACATTGTTTATAGTTCTCCCGAAATCTCTTAGGTCGTTCGTCCACGATACTACAATATTATATTATGTTATACTGTCCGATCGATGGAAATTAATTCCGAGTAGCGCAGCTAGCATATCCAACTCAATACGACCACAAAGCGTTAATATTATTAGATAATTTCATAGATTGATTTATTGTATTAAATTAATATTATAAAACATTTTCTACAAATGCCTATAGCAAGATGTCTGCCATATAATACAAATTAATTAATCGAATAATATTTCATGAATGTTTATCATCCATCGATACACAATAATAATATATATCGCACTATTTTATGTATTTTCTACTACCTTTCCTTTATTTTAATTCTTGTCATTTTCTAACCATTATCCAACATAATTGACAACAAACAGAGAGCGTGGGTCACTGTAACGACAAATTGTGAGTATTGACGATAAATCACATAATATTGGTACGCCATAGAATGCGTTAACCCGGTTAAAGAACCGGAGGACGATCGTAAATATGGAACGATATTCGACGTATTTACGTTCATTACAGAGATAGTTTAGGTACAACGACAACGAACGAGCGATTTCAGCGTGCAGGTTGTTCACGTTGGTGTAGCTGCGGCCAGGCTAGCGGTAAGCTAAGAAATAACAGCGGTGGAGTTTACGGCCGATGCCGGATTCGTGGTAAATCTTTGATGACTTTGCGGCAAACGCTGCCACGGCCAACCAATATTCCCGCTTCGTAATTCACGGCAGCGCGTAATATCTTGCATTATCGCGTTAATTAATCAGTCTTCAACGCGATACATAGAGCAGCCAACCATCTTTCGGTGTAAAAGAAATTTTTACTTTGCAGACATAACGTACAATAAAATATCCTATAGCACGGGTGGATAAACCTCGCAATATTTAAAAGATTGCAAAGTAGAGACTTAAGCGATTGCGTATTTTAAATAAGTAGGAAAATTCAACATTTTTGCTTAAAGATATAACTTTATTCAATTAGGTATTGTCCGTTTTTGTCGATGACCTTTTGCCATCTTTCGGGCAGTGTCATAATTCCATGTTCGTAAAACTTCTAAATTAAATGTGAATTTACATCATCAGCGTCATTAAAAATTTTACCATTTAAGGAATTCTGCATGGAACGAAATAAATGGTAAACTTAAGGCACAATCTCAGGGCTATATGGTGGATGTAATAACACATCCCAACCTAGTTCCAATAATTTTTGGCGAGTGACCAAAGATGCGTGAGGCTTTGCGTTATCATGCTGGGAAACAACACTCTTATGATTCGCCAATTCGCTTTTCTTGAACTGCATCGCTGAGTCTGGCGAGTCGTTGAACGTACACGTTCGAATTAATCGTTTGGTTTCTTGGTAAAAGTTCAAAGTACAGAATTCCTTTATAATCCCACCAAACTGGCAGCATAATCCTTTCTTGGTAGAATCTCAGCTTTTAGTGTCGTCTGGGCTGGTTCATCTCGCATCAGCCATGATATTTTCCAATTAACGTCGTTATAGACTGTCCACTTTTCGTCGCCAGTGATCAGTCGTTTCAGAAACGGATCGTTTTCGTTGCGTTTCAGAAGCGAATCGCAGATGCTAATGCGTCGCGTCGAATGAATTTCCTTAAGCTGACGAGGGAGCCATAAATCGAGTTTCTTGACATAGCCGAGCTGTTTTAATTTTTTTTCAACGCATGTACGCGATACACTGAGCTTCTCTGCGATCTCACGCGTTGCGCTATGTCGATCTGAATCGACAATGGCCTTGATATGGGTCTCGTCAACTTCAACTGGACGGCCAGGTCGTTGAGCATTTTTCGGTGAAAAATCAGCAGAACGAAATTTGGCAAACCAATTTTCACACTGTCTCTCTTTCAAGGCTTCGTTCCCATATATGGCACGTAACTCGTTGAGTGCTTGCGATGTGGTCTTACCTTTTCGGAAATAATACAATAAAATATGTCTGAAATACGCGTCTTGTTCTTGCATTTTTTAATTGGGATAAAAACGAAATTAAATAACTAATCGATACGATTTTTTACTAAATTAAAGGTGGAAGCCCAAACAAGAAGCAAGCAATATAGGTTAGGTGCTTTGAACACGTTGACAAAACAAAAGAATGTGCTAAGCATAATGAATAGCATATGGACTCAAAAAGCATACTTAAAAGTACAGACCATAGATCTTTTGTCTTTCTCTGACAAGTCTCCTAGCATTTAAACGATTACAAAGCAGTGAATGACTTCAATAAATAAATATAACTGTAGCCTTGTTGATCGCAAACAGTCTCTGCATAGATTTGAAAGAAAAAAATACTCAAGGAGTCGTGTTTCATTTTAAGAAACGTTCGAAAATTGTTGAATAACTGGAAAACGGAAACTAGCTCTCGCCTGAGTCACGAACAGCATATGAAATTTCAAAAAAAGATGAAAAAATACCAAGTCGTGTCCTTCCATGAAGCTTCCTAACATTCTTATGATCATCTGCCCACTAAATCACGCACGGTATAGGTTGCAATGCAAAATACAAAAGAATTGGTGTCTCCTACCACGTAGATGTATTCAAATATTCCCAACGAATCTTCTGCTGTGATTTACGTCAGGCTCCATAGATCCGACGGATAGGTTGTTACGTAGGCAAAATGGCGACGAAGATTATTTTCGAAGCTGTTGCATATACATACGAGCGAGTCAGTGATTTTGCTTTGTGATACGTCGATCGCGTGACCTTCTTCTTGGTCGGTGTCGGATTCCCCTTAAAAATGGAAGCAACAAAAACGCATTTTCCACAGGGACGGGAGAGCGCGCACGTTTCGTCGAGAATGGCGCATCGGATACAGAGACACGGTTTCCCTTTATTTCTGCTCCGCGTTCATATGTCACGATAGAAATATCCCTTGTCGAGGAACACGGGCTGGATCTACGCGGCATACGTGCCGAGTATCGAGATCTCTTTCTTTGCTCGGCGACGCGGTCTGCGAGTCTCTCTTTTATCGCGACAGCTTAGGTTTCGTTTAAGAAGAAATATGGGCTGGCGTGAATGTCTGAAACGAAACGATGTTACGCGCGCGAACCTTCGGTAAATCGTACGTTTATGTCCGACGATGCACTGCACAGTCACTGCTGAACATTTTTAATCCACGGTTAATTATATCAACACATTAGGTACAGCGCTCTGGTCTCCAGAAGCATTTTGGCAAACAATAGGTTGCATATATGCACATTTTTAATTTACATTTGGTATTATATTTTTTATTCAATCTTCTTCTATGTCTAATCGCATCGCTTAACTCAAGAATGTTGCTGCTATCGCGGAATTCATTTTCGTCGCAAGTGTTGTTTGCTGCGTCGGATAAATCATCAAACAACGATTCACTTTCACTATCATTTTCCTTACATCTATGTGTCATTTTGCTACTTTTATAGAATTAGAGCCTGTTTTATAAAATAATTTTTGTTATAAATTGTCAGTAACGGATTGAAAATGTAAATGATTTTTGGAAAGCTGTTTCCTTACAAATTAAAACACGAATTTTGAAATAACAAAATGTACAACAATAAAATATTATAAGGTACTATAGACGATCGGCACGGATCTACCGATGTACTGGTTATACTGACTCAATGTTTTTACATGCTTGGAATGTTAACATTCAGTTATTTTGCTAATTATTGATCGGAAGAATGCGTAAGGCTTCATTACCCTGCTAACGTAACAAAAACGTTTGTCTCTGGTTACTTAAGTCATCGATTCAGTCGAAAAAACACGAAAACCAGATATCTCGCGACCCGGCCACAACGTTCGGCTTGCCTAAAAGGGAGACATCTTGTGACCCGTCCGCAATGCGTTGATACGTATTGAGATATGTGTAATTTTAGTAGACACACACATATATGAATACGAGTGTGTGGCAGTATGTGCGTGCGCAGCGTCTCGTAAAACAGACGAATGCAACTGTTCCGTTGGAAGTATGGTAAAGAAGATGGCGAGACAAAGAGAATGCTGAGACGCGTGCAAATGTGTATACACGAATATCTTGTAAATCACGTATTAAATAAATTTAAAACTATTTTGACATCAATTCTAAGTGTAATGTAAGAGTTGCTATACATTTATTTCGGCGATTAAGATCCACAATTCTCAACAATATGTAATATGTGTGTCCAAATATGCTGTATGCAGAGTGGTTTCCTAACTCTTTGAGCGCTATGAACGCATATATGCGTTCTCACACAACCATTCAATTTAGGCTACAAGTGGCGTGATAAAAATGACGTATGGATGTTATCCATCTGACACATTAATGATTTCGTTGAAACGAAAAAAAATTAATTATCAAACTGGCAAATCAAAGCGAAAACCAAAGTGTGTAGCAAACTACAATGCTTTGATGGGCGCAGTCGATAAAATCGATATGATTCTGACTTCACTTCGCTGCGTTCGAAAAAGCACAAAATGGTATAAAAAATATTTTTCCACCTATTAGATCTCGCTATATATGACGCATATATTCTTGAAAAAAGTGCTAATAATAAAACTAGAACATTTGCAAATTTTCATCTGCTTCTCGTAAAAGATATTTTGCAAAAATACCCGCCACGCAGAGTAGAGGCTAAAGGAGGAAGAGTCGATTCGGACTGTTGAGATATGTGTAATTTTATATGCTAAATTGACTGCGTAGTATGTGAGTATGGATATGTGTGTGCGCGGCGTCTCGAAGACAAAAGAATGTAAACTGTTTCGTGGTCAGTCGTGTGTGGAAGGGCATCTGGTATGGAAGGCAGTGTGAGAAGGAAGTGCTGAGACACGTGCAAGATTGTATCGTTTAATATTATTGGAATCGTTCACTAAATGCATAATTATTTTATTATGAATATTAAATGAATATTTATTGTTTCTATACCTTTATTTCAGCGGTAAAGATCCATAATCATTTCGGTTAACAGAGAGACATCTCCCTACATCCTGCGTAACTAAAGAAAATAATAGCAGACTCGTGTTACGAATGTGAAAAATGTAACATTGGCTTATGTATTGAACGCTGCTTTCGGATCTAACAACCAATACAAAATTATTAAATTCTCAATTTAAAAGATATAATTTCAAACTTTGATATTGTTCATGTTATTATTGCTTAATGAAATAAATAGTTATTAAGGCTTTTCAGGTCACTACATAATTTATTTTAGCTACAATCAACACATTTTGCGATGAAAATTCAGTCTGCCCAACTTGCACTCGTTCGTAGAAAATACACAGCCCACGGTGTGCTCCTCTGCAAAGGGTGGGCCGTCCATGGCCCACGCTTAACGTGGGACAACGCAGCGCTCGAAAGACTCAAAATTTGGGTTAGTACGTGGCTCTGTTTCACTTTCAATTATGTTACTAATGGAATTTACTTTCTGTAAAATCTTTTACAATGTCGTATTTTACAGGCTGCAGTAAATATTGTATTTTTTCTTTGTTTCGTTCAAACAGTTTTAATCTCCATGAAGATTATCTTGCGTTACATTGCACAATGTATCACAGGATAGATTACAAATCGCAAATACATTCGTTATTCTGATATCTATTGGTATTTTATATACCAATAATCTATTTTACGCTAAAGCTATTTTACCAAATGAATAAACAACAAAAGTTCATTGATTCTTTCACCCCTTTCGCCATTTATTATTTCCACGTGAAACCAGTGGAAAGATTTATACAACCCGGCGATAGTGTAAACCCAAATTCTTTTACGTCACCTTAACCGGCCACCTCTAAGACATCCACTGGACATAGGATACCTTCCCACCCTGATAAGGAACTTCCAAGAAGTATAATCCCGAATTGTTTTACGTCACCTTAGCCGACCACCTCTAAGATATCCACTGGACATACCTTCTCACCCTGATAAAGAACTTCCGAGAATAATATCCCCTCCATCATTACCGTTGTTCTCTCCTAGTATTTAGACCCCGAATAATGACAGTCAAGTCAGTGTGAATTGCGAAACGCTACTGGAACATTGTAATATTGGTGTTATGTCGTCCAGTCGCGGGGAGACGCGATCGCGATGAAGCGGGTCAACGGGAGTCGTAAATTCCCGTTACGATTATAACGATCGACACCACGAACAGGTCGATCCCCTTATTTCTTCTGGGATAATGGGGGTATTTGTTGGGGAATAAAACTGTCTTATAATATTTATATTTTAACAACTTATTACACGGGAGGTTCCGTCGTATAGGAAGATATAATTGATAGTAGTGATGAATAATAATACACTTGCTAGATGAATAATAATAATAAAGAATAGATTAAGATAATATCACTTTGATCGTAGCGAGGACTATGTTTTAAGTTGACTACGCGAAGCTTATAGGAACAGTCATATTGACTGCACTATATTTGGAAGAACAGTAATGTGGACTGCACTATGTTTGGAAGGACAGTAGTGTGGACTGCACTATGTTTGGAAGGACAGTAGTGTGGACTGCACTATGTTTGGAAGAACAGTAGTGTTGACTACACGAAGCTTGGAAGGACAGTAGTGTGGACTGCACTATGTTTGGAAGAACAGTAGTGTTGGCTGCACTATGTTTGGAAGGACAGTAGTGTCGACTGCACTATATTTGGAAGAACAGTAATGTGGACTGCACTATGTTTGGAAGGACAGTAGTGTGGACTGCACTATGTTTGGAAGAACAGTAGTGTCGACTACACGAAGCTTGGAAGAATAATAGTGTCGACTGCACTATGTTTGGAAGAACAGTAGTGTCGACTGCACTATGTTTGGAAGAACAGTAGTGTCGTATGGGAAGATATAATTGATAGAAGCGATGAATAATAATACACTTGCTAGATGAATAATAATAATAAAGAATAGTCTAAGTTAATATCACTTTGATCGAAGTGAGGACTGCGCGAAGCTGATAGGAACAGTCGTGTTGACTGCACGACGTTTTGTCGAACAGTGCTGACCCGTCTCGTTCAATTACGGAGGAAAGCTCGGTATGGGTGTCCTTTTTAATGGGAAATACCTGTTATTTTTAATGGACAAACAACCGCTTTCTCCGTAAGTTATAAGAGCGTGTAATAAACCTAAGGACTGTCTTAAGGACCATCCACAAACCGAAAAAACTTATGTGAATAGAAATTAAATTGAGAAGATTCGGTTTATGGTGGTTTCTTAGGTTTCTATGGTTTCTAGGCCAGACCATGAGGGACGTCGCACGGACCGTCTTACGCGACGTAACAATTGGTACTCGAGCACTCCTGAGAAATAAAGTTTTTATACATATCATCGCGAGAGTTATTTTTTACGTGACAATAGATTCGTCCTATTTCGACATTTACTGATATTTCATGTACTAATAATGTTTTGTACGCCAAAGGTAGACGAACAAATGAATTAAAAAAAAAAAAAAAAAAAAAAATCAATCAGTCGTCGGCCTTTCATCCCTCTGGACGTTTATTCACAAATGAAACTCGATGAAAAATTCAAACTATCCATCAATACTCGTACATTCGCTACGTACTCTGAGAGTATACACTCTGCTTTTCTAATAAATCATCTGCATTTTCAAAACTACCTCGTCAAACACGCATCTCCACCTATCAGCCGAAATTTCCATATATACTCGTCGATCCATAATTCCCCAGACTATTCCATATTCGTCGCTTCGAGGCGTAGAAATAGAAGGAGCCAGTGAACAAGCAGAAACGCTTCATCGAGGGGATTGAATTTTTCTGTCGCTTCGCGGATATCTATCGCCACGTTTCTCCGCTAAAACTGCGCCATTTTTTCCTCGTTGGCCGACGATGTTCGTCGATTATCTGCTAATGCACCCTACGATAGACCCAACGGCCAGAAACTGGCATCCGAATCATCGACGTTTCATCCAAGTTTTCGACTAAACGCGTATCTTCTATGAAATCGTCCGACTGGTTTTTTTATTCACCAGCTTCGTCGCCCAAGTACTTTAGATGCGGCTGGCGGACCGTTGAGGAAAAATAGCGGAAACTTTTCCATTTTAGATGAGCCGCCGATAAAGGAAAGAGAGGAGCTACGTTTGTATAATGGGACGTGTCTAGCCAACGATGGCTCGAGCACGAGACGCGTCTCCCTTCTCTGGATACCATCTTTGTCGTTCAAAATTATTCCAATAATCTCTTCCATTCTGGACTTTTTTCCTTTCTTCGGATTTTTAAATTTACATATACATGTCGGATTCGCGCTAGGATTAGGGTTGTCGGCGTCCAAGGAATCTGCGCTTGGATTAGACATTGGTGTGGGCTATTACGATGACGAGTTTGGTGCGAAGATAATAAATATTCACGGTGGTTAGACGACGCTCGCGACTAGTGACGATGGTCTCGGGTTCGGTAACGAATCCGCGATCAACGAGATGACAAACACAATGAGGCGTGTTGAGACCGTGATAGGTTGTAGTTGTTGCTGGTGGTAGAGGTCGCTGCGGGGGTAGAGTCGCTTTTTTCTTCTCATTTGTATCGCGGAAAAAAATATCGGACTCCGGTCGCCGGGATTCGAACCCGAGTTCCGAACGTTCGCAACCTAAGGCGCTACCCACTACGCTGCCGTCGTCCGACGCTAGTTAGTGTCGAGTGGTGGTGTTTTGACTGTCGAGTGCCCCCACAACAATGTTGGACTTGGTACACTTGTTCCCTGTACTAGTCAAACTTCTCGAACTGCACTGACTCAACTGAATTGAGCTATACTGAATATTGAATACTGAATACTGAATCTCAGTCAAAGTGGAACTGCCCTTATATACCCCTCTCCATATTCCTCAGGTCGATCCCTGTTGTAAGGAGAGTTATTTAATTACTTCATACCTCTCTTAGGTACACGTCCCTCCCGTGACCGCGGCTACGTTCAGTGATTCGTTATGTCACTTCGAGCCCAAGCTCACTGTCATAAATCTCGGATAATCCTATTCGACTTAGCTCATGAACAGCTATTTCTCGGTTTTATTGTTTAAGTACGGCTGTAATAAAAAGTCTGGACTAAAGTATTTGGGACTATCCCAAACATTCCGAAAGGATGGCTCTGACGTCCTTTCATCTCCGACATATATGTCGCGTTAGCCGTAGGAATTGCGCTAGGGGCAAATTCTAAGTAACACGTTCTCTCGTATATGTCGATCCCACAGCGTCGTTTTACCTAAATTTAACTTTCTGGTCATATACACTAGATACTTAGGCGATTATGTACAAATATTGCCAACTTTAGAAGACAAAAGGAGCTGCGATGAAGAAACAGACGATGGAAAAATATTGAGTTGGCAACTAACCTCAAAACTTCCATCTTTCTATTGACGTCTGCTTGTCGAAGCAAATTACTTTAATGTACATCACTCGCGATAATTGGTAGGCTTTCAAAAAGGTTTTGTTTATTTGTTCGAAGTACAGAAGTGACTGTCTTCGTGTATACACTATATAGACAGAAAAATAACGTTTTAAGAAACTACTGAAAACAATCCACGAGAGACGATAAGAGAAATGGGCTTTCAAATGAAGCTAACCTATTATACCATTGCTTTCCTTCAAATTGCAAATGTAAAGGAAATGGACAAATGGATTTCGTCCGAGTTACCGATGCTACGAAGGCTTGGGCGAATGAAGACAGCTACCTCTGTGTTTTTAAAGAAACAAGCAAAACTCCTTTTGAAAACATGCCAGCGTTATTCAACTCGACGAGCAGTGGATCTCGTGAGAAGACGCTGTGGTGCTACCTGTTCGTCGTTTCGACAACTACTTGAAATTTCAACTCTAAAATACTCAACAGCAATTATTATTTAGAATAGTTGATCTAAAAATCGTCAAAAATTCCCACGATTCCCGTGGAAAATCTCAGGAAACGTTCCGCTCGAGCGATCAGTTAGAGCGACACCTTCTTTCCGCTAATCTCACGATGGACAGCCTTCCGCGAAACGGTGCTATTGTTTCGACCAGGAAACGTCATCTATCGGCACGCCTTCGACTTCTGTTTCGTATCGCGTCCGATGTTTATTGTCCGTTCGAACGATTACCGCGTTCTCTGGTCGCACCGTCGTAAACAATTGCTCAGGCAGACTCAGTCGTTGAACATGGCCGCTAGTTGAACGTGGGACGCTTTACGCGGAAACAAATCTACAGCCAGAGAGAATATTGCAGAGAAATCGGTACGGATATTCAGCCGAGGAGAGCTCGTAAATATACCAAGTGGCTGACGAAAGTATTCGAACGCTTACATATGCAAACTTGAATGTACATTAAAGTAATTTGCTGAGGCAAGCAGACGTCAGGAGGAAGATGGTAGTTTTGAGGTTATGTCAGTAAAATTTGAGAAGGATTTTAACAACGTAGGTAGGAGGTGATACATTTATTAGAAACACGCGTTGTAAGTGACGGACAAAAGTATTTGAATAATGTTACATATATTATTAAATTATTTAATATTAATATTTTGTTGAAGCACCTTTAGCAGCGACAGTGTGTCTCGATCGACGTTCCATAGCGTAAACCAATGATTTTGTAAAACTGCGATCGCGTTGAAGCGCGTCAACAGGAGTCGCAAATTCCCGTTACGATTATAACCATCGACACCACGAACAGGTCGATCCCCTTATTTCTTGTGGGACAATAGGGGTATTTGTCGGGGAATAAAACTGTAGTCTACAGTCTTATAATATTTATATTTTTAACAACTTGATACACTTGAGGTTCCGTCGGATCGGAAGATATAATTGATACAGGTGATGAATAATACACTTGATAGATGAGTAGTAGTAATAAAGAATAGATTAAGATAATATCACTTTGATCGTAGCGAGGACTATGTTTTAAGTTGACTACGCGAAGCTTGTAGGAACAGTCGTGTTGACTGCACTATGTTTGGAAGGACAGTAGTGTGGACTGCACTATGTTTGGAAGGACAGTAGTGTGGACTGCACTATGTTTGGAAGGACAGTAGTGTGGACTGCACTATGTTTGGAAGAACAGTAGTGTGGACTCAACTATGTTTGGAAGGACAGTAGTGTGGACTGCACTATGTTTGGAAGGACAGTAGTGTGGACTGCACTATGTTTGGAAGAACAGTAGTGTGGACTCAACTATGTTTGGAAGGACAGTAGTGTGGACTGCACTATGTTTGGAAGGACAGTAGTGTGGACTGCACTATGTTTGGAAGAACAGTAGTGTGGACTCAACTATGTTTGGAAGGACAGTAGTGTGGACTCAACTATGTTTGGAAGGACAGTAGTGTGGACTGCACTATGTTTGGAAGGACAGTAGTGTGGACTGCACTATGTTTGGAAGGACAGTAGTGTGGACTGCACTATGTTTGGAAGAACAGTAGTGTGGACTCAACTATGTTTGGAAGGACAGTAGTGTGGACTGCACTATGTTTGGAAGGACAGTAGTGTGGACTGCACTATGTTTGGAAGGACAGTAGTGTGGACTGAACTATGTTTGGAAGGACAGTAGTGTGGACTGCACTATGTTTGGAAGGACAGTAGTGTGGACTGCACTATGTTTGGAAGAACAGTAGTGTGGACTCAACTATGTTTGGAAGGACAGTAGTGTGGACTCAACTATGTTTGGAAGGACAGTAGTGTGGACTGCACTATGTTTGGAAGGACAGTAGTGTGGACTGCACTATGTTTGGAAGGACAGTAGTGTGGACTGCACTATGTTTGGAAGAACAGTAGTGTGGACTCAACTATGTTTGGAAGGACAGTAGTGTGGACTGCACTATGTTTGGAAGGACAGTAGTGTGGACTGCACTATGTTTGGAAGAACAGTAGTGTGGACTCAACTATGTTTGGAAGGACAGTAGTGTGGACTGCACTATGTTTGGAAGGACAGTAGTGTGGACTGCACTATGTTTGGAAGAACAGTAGTGTGGACTCAACTATGTTTGGAAGGACAGTAGTGTGGACTCAACTATGTTTGGAAGGACAGTAGTGTGGACTGCACTATGTTTGGAAGGACAGTAGTGTGGACTGCACTATGTTTGGAAGGACAGTAGTGTGGACTGCACTATGTTTGGAAGAACAGTAGTGTGGACTCAACTATGTTTGGAAGGACAGTAGTGTGGACTGCACTATGTTTGGAAGGACAGTAGTGTGGACTGCACTATGTTTGGAAGAACAGTAGTGTGGACTCAACTATGTTTGGAAGGACAGTAGTGTGGACTGCACTATGTTTGGAAGGACAGTAGTGTGGACTGCACTATGTTTGGAAGAACAGTAGTGTGGACTCAACTATGTTTGGAAGGACAGTAGTGTGGACTGCACTATGTTTGGAAGGGCAGTAGTGTGGACTACACTATGTTTGGAAGAACAATAGTGTGGACTCAACTATGTTTGGAAGGACAGTAGTGTGGAATGCACTATGTTTGGAAGGACAGTAGTGTGGACTGCACTATCTTTGGAAGAACAGTAGTGTTGACTGCACGACGTTTGGTAGAACAGTGATGACCCGTCTCGTACAATTACGGAGGAAAGCTCGGTATGAGTGTCCTTTTTAATAGGAAATACCTGCTATTTTTAATAGACAAACAACCGCTTTCTCCGTAAGTTATAAGAGCGTGCGATAAACCTAAGGACTTTTTTAAGGACCATCCACAAACCGCAAAATACTTATGCGAATAGAAATTAAACTGTGAAGATTCGGTTTATGGTGATTCCTTAGGTTTATCGAGGGTCAGTGTAACGGTGTATGGACCTCGGCGGCCCGACCATGAGGGACGTCGCACGGACCGTCTTACGCGACGTAACACAACCTAATAACAAATTATTACAATGAAGAAGGCATATACGTATTTCTGTGTCAGTAAAAATGAGCATTAATTCTGTGAAAAATAGCTGTGCATTTCCGACAATTTTCAAGAGCAAAAAAGTCCGGAACCTATCACTCTGACAGCTGAAAATTAACGCAATTTGATCAAGCAGTTTCATCGAAAAATAATCTTCGATCCTGACTTTTCCAACGCCTATAAATCTCCCAAAGCAGCTCATTAAATGTTGGAAAAGATCGGTAATTAAAAACAGGTAGGAGGAAACGAGGAAATCTGCGAAAGAAGTTGATTGCGAGGCTGGGGAATCGATGGTGTGACGGGACTTGGACTAATTCACGGGGCAGCGTTTTTGATTTCAGTCGGTGAGAAGCCGAAACGAGGAATAAATTACGCCGCGTTTCCAACCATATCTTTCCTCGTCAAATTGCCACGATCATTTCGGATTACGGCGATTAATCGACGTTCGCGGGCTTGCGGCTTGATGCACCAGTCGCAGACCGACCGAGTCGTCGCTGCTTGAAAACGCCACCTAACGCCCACGATTAATCACAACTAGTCTAGCGAACCAATTAATTGCTCGCTGTTCCATCTCTCTCTTTTTCTTTGTTTCTGTCGTTCTCTCGTCTCTTTCTGTTCCTTTGCGTTCGATCGTTAGATACACACAGAGAAAGAGGGCAAAAAAAATTAGTCGAATTCGCTGGACGTGACTGCACCGCGTCGATAAGTCTGCTATCGAAACCGTGTTCATTACTTTTCTTGATAACTCGATCGTCTACCGGTACTCGTTTCTCCATTCTTGTTTCTAGCTACGAACATATTGCATCACGAACAGAACGTTTCATCATCGGATAAGGATTTTCTCGCCGATGATATACGAGCTACGTTCAACTATAGACGTCGTTTAATTGGTCGAAGAATCGAACTGCCGAATGTCGATAACGAATTTTTCTGAAACAAGCTTGGATTGAAAGTTAAGATTCTGTATTATTGATAAGGAAATATGTTTTTTAATTATACAGAATCAAAGCCAATTAAGTCGATGATTGATAGCGGTGACACGAGTTCAACTTTACATTTACATCGTGTCGTAGTTATTTTTTATAAAACGAAACGCCATGTACCGTGTAGCATGTACCATGTATCATATACCATGTAGCATGTAACATGTACCATTTACCATGTAGCATGCACCATGTACCATGTACTATTTACCATGCACCATATAGCATGTACCATGTAGCATGTAGCATGTACCATGTACCATGTGCCATGTAGCATGTACCATGTACCATGTGCCATGTAGCATGTACCATGTACCATGTAGCATGCACTATGTACCATGTACCATGTACCATTTATAATGCACCATGTAGCATGTAGCATGTACCATGTATTATATATCATATACCATGTACCATGTACCATGTATCATGTGCCATGTACCGTGTACCATTTACCATGCACCATGTAGCAAGTAACATGTACCATGTACCATTTACCATGTATTATGTATCATATACCATGTACCGTGTACCATGTACTATGTGCCATGTGTCATATGCCATGTACCATTTACAATGCACCATGTAGTATGCACCATGTAGCATGCACCATGTACCATGTAGCATGCACCATGTAGCATGCACCATTAACCATGCACCATGTACCATGTAGCATGCACCATATAGCATGCACCATGCACCATGTAGCATGTACCATTTACTATGTAGCATGCACTATGTACCATGTACCATGTGTCATGTGCCATGTGCCATGCACCATTTACTATGTAGCATGCACCATATAGCATGCACCATGTAGCATGTACCATTTACCATGCACCATGTAGCATGCACCATGTAGCATGCACCATGTAGCATGTACCATTTACTATGTAGCATGCACCATGTAGCATGTACCATTTACCATGCACCATGTAGCATGCACCATGTAGCATGCACCATGTAGCATGTACCATTTACTATGTAGCATGCACCATGTACCATGTACCATGTGTCATGTGCCATGTGCCATGCACCATTTACTATGTAGAATGCACCATGTACCATGTACCATGTGTCATGTGCCATGTGCCATGCACCATGTAGCATGTACCATGTAGCATGTACCATGTACCATGTACCATGTACCATGTATTATGTATCATATACCATGTACCGTGTACCATGTACTATGTACTATGTGCCATATGTCATGTGCCATGTACCATGTACCATGTACAATATTATATGAGTTGGCAACTAAACGATTGCAAACTTTGTCATTAGGTGGTATTGTTAAAATCGGCAATTACTTAGTTGCCGATATATAATACGATTACACGTGAACACACCGATGGCTCGCACCACCTAAAATGGAAATTACGAAAATGCTTGGGTATTCAGCGGTCTTAATGATGTCGTATCAGGTGTTGGCAAATGTACACTCGAAAGATTTGCACGTAAATTCCAGCTGTTTCTATAATTCAATATCAACAAGAGATTAAAGCTGCTGCTACGTGTATGGAGTAATGAAAGCGAAGAGCAATAACTACGCGTTTCGTGGCATAAATTTCCACGTAACTAACTTGGGGGCAATGCTTCAACTCATTAACATAGTATTACGTCGGAAATTATTAACCGAGAGGCTTTCTCGTCGCGCGAACACAGGACATTCTGCATATTTAACAGCGTGAGTTCGATCTTGCTTTAATTAGCAATTAACAATTTCGTTAAAGCACAGCTGCACGGTTAATCGCAACAGGGCAGCAACATCATTGCGTGTCCCTTAATTGTCGCTATTCATTCTTCGAATGGCGAATTGCCAAGTGACGCTGTTCCGGTAACAACATCTCGCTTGCTGATCTTTCGATCTTCGTTGATGGCTAACCTTATTTTCACAATTACGTTCGTGCAACAACGAGAAAAGTTCAACAAAATCGTAGGATTGTACGATGGGAAATTTCGCGAAACGATCGAGCAGATTCGATGGAATCGTCGTGTCGAGGAAATATTTGTCGTTGCCTACTAATTAAAAGCCTACTAATTGGAAACTTCGATGAAATATTTGTGACCATTATCGTCGTGGAACGGAGGCGTCTAATATTGTCAATACCACCTAGTGATAAAATCCGCAATCACTTAGTTGCCTACCCAATAGAAACATTTATTCTTCTCAGTTGAATTCGTCTGAATTCGTTTTTTAAACAAATACGTTTCAAATACAACTCAATAGGAATTCTACAGTCGAGTTCATTTCGTTTTAACGAACGACCAATCTCGAAAGGATTCGATTATTTTTTCGTTAGCCATTAAACTATACATTGTGTTCATTTTTACCAACCAGCTGCTTCCTACTCCATTGCACCGATAAAATAGAAATTTTCTACCGGACAAAAGGCAGCAGTAATATTAACAATGGTATTTAACAATAGTCGCTACTTGCCGAATTTTCTTCGTTTCCTTGTTTTTAACGTACGAACGATTCGCATCGAACTTTCTTTTAATCGCTTGTTTTGTATTCGTTTGCACGAGTACACAAATTCTCCGTGTTAACACTTTACCGACCGATAACCGATTAATCTGTTTTTGTCGCCGACACTTACCGACTGATAGCCTCTTAATCGGCTCTTTGTCACCGACAATCTTTCTCCTTATTTGAGCAGTAATTTGCTATTTAGTACTAAGGTACTTCGTTCAGCTGCGTCAGTTGCGTTGCTTTGTGAACTCCTACAATTTTATACCAATTTCAAAAACTTACCGTTCGCGATGAACGAAAAGAATGGTATTGGAGAGTTTAAACCGAAACAGAGTTACCGGTCAGACGTGAGTATGCTGCTGAACCGCTAGTCTCTCTCTCTCTCTCTCTCTCTCTCTCTCTCTCTCTCTCTCTCTCTCTCTCTCTCTCTCTCTCTCTCTCTCTCTCTTATTAGAACTGTTAGAATTTCAACGCGGAATATTTGCTTGCTGCTTTCAAGTTCTCCATCGTATCCAAACTTATACTTTCTATAATATCTGGTATTAATCAAAACCAAATACAAATCTGCTGACACTAAGTCTATGACAATAAGACGAACGGTATAATAATTTCCATAAAAATTTTATGTTAACAGTTATCATCACGACAAGCAAATAATTTCCTTCCGATTCGTTAGTCTCAATCATTTCTGTATGAATGTTACCTATTCATAGTTTTCATAATGAAATTATACATTTCATTAATTATGGCCAATTTTTGCCGTGCAAACATTTTCAAACAACTTGACAAACACTCACCAAATTAGAGGTCGATTAAATCGGTATCGTAGCGTACTCACCTGGAACAAAAGAGAAAGACAAATATAAACCACTGGAATAAAAAAGACTCTCCGAATACGTCAGCTGAGCAAGATATCAACTTTTTTTTATTATTATTTCATTTGTACTGTGGCGGCACTCGGCAACGATGTATATCACCGAAGCGAAGTGCCTAACGAGCCATCAATATCCCAACGGCCCTTCCGCCGAATATTCGAGAAGGTCCGCGACCGTTGCCACGCACACCTAACCAACGCGCGGCTAGCGGGGATATTGAGGGGTGACAAAAAGAAAAGAATCGGATCCGATCGACAGTTAAGTTTGAACCGGGAAGCGCTAAAGTCGAGATGTAACCGGGCAGCGAAACTGAGAGCGGTGCGCGACGCGACTAAACGAAAACACTTGTTAATAAATATATTGTTGACCTAAACACCGAGTGATTATTTGACGCACGACACCCGATATCACCTCAGTACTTTACAATTTGTCCAGCTGGACATTTGATAAATTTTTCTAACTTAATTGCTAAATAACATGTGAATGGCTACCCCCAGCGGGATACCATTTTCGAGTTTGATTATTTTATTTCTTTAGTGAGGTCAGTGGAGTGTTTTTTTTTTTTTTTTTATTGTTTGTAAGAAGTTTTCATGGTTCACTTTGAAATATCAACTGAGAAAAGATTAATTTCATATAAGATACTCGGTTTGAAACTCGCAGGGATTAGAGAAACTGATAAACGGTGGATGGAAACGGTGAAACATTGACAATGTGGCTGATCGCTGACTACAATTCCGCTCTCCATAACGCTTATTATTATAAATTCAGTGGCCGTGCATACGACTGATATTTACGACGTTCGATAATGCAGTATCACGTTAGTAAAATATCGTATCTACAGTTGGCAAATATAGTGGGAAAAAATGGAATGGAACCGAGGAATCTACATGTCTCGTGTATCGTGCGAAGAAAAATACTGGAATGTTAAAAATACAAAATTCTTCGCTTCTCTCCTACAACAGTTTATGGATTTAACGGCTTCCCTTTATTTATACTTTCGTCTCGATGTTGTTGTTTGCGCAGCTGAAAAACAGAACCTCTTCAACCTCGTGTATTAAAAAGAAAAAAAAAAAAAAAGTAGAAGACAAAGGTCAAATATTGGCAACATGTTTATCTTTTGGCAAGAAAAAACGTTGATGAATGCGCGTTCGTGAAGGAAGATTAAACAGCGAACTCCGTGTCGTAATTCCAAGATGGACGCGAATAGTATCGACTACCTGGTCAAAGGGAAAGTTGGTTGCACATTAAATCAACGAAAACTATGTTATTTATGAACATAAAGGTTCAATAGTTTGGATTAAATTAACGAACACTACATTAGCTTGCGATCTTGATTTTTGGTTAATTTTAATAATGGGTCGTTAATTAATCTGATTGATTAAACAATTGGTCATTAACCCGGTCATTAATAATCGTAATAAGAATGGCTAACAAATTCGAATAAGAGAAAAAGCAGTTTATATTGATGTAGTATCGGGAAAAGGGACGTGCCTGACAATGGGTCATACCTGTGGCCCTTTACAACATTGAGGTAATTGAAGGGGATCTACCTGGGAATGGGTCAGGCACATCTGGAGGACAGACAGAAGACGTTAGGCAGTCGAGCAGAGTCGAGTTTGAGGAGTTGAGTAGTAGCGGTTGAGTGGAGCAGTTTGAGTTAAGTCAGTTGAGAAGTTGGAAGCCGAGTGTTAAGACGCACGACGATATTTGTAGTCAGCTTTGTGTTGAGTATTGCTTGTATGAATAAACTTGATCTTAACTCTGAATAAACCATCCTTTCTTGTCCTTGCTCTAGAGAATCAAACAACACATTTGTAGGTTACTACATTGAATTAAATTTTACATGGCGATATTCGATTAGGATCAAAGATGATTTTGTACGTTCGTTGATTGAAGGTTATGTACCATGTCGTTTGAATTTATTCTCTTTCATATTATAAATTTATCATTTTCTGCAAATTTCTCGATTCCATCGCTAGAATTCGCGATTAGCAGACTGCGAATGTTTATGCATTTATGGAAAATTTAAATGTGCAGAAAGATACGAAGTAGTCTAAGTAGCATAAAATAGTCATTACGATCTCTTTCTACAGGTGTGTCCGTAAAAATATGAGTTAATTTACCAAATGTCCAGCTGGACAAATTGCAAAGCACAAATTAAATAAATAAAAAAAAAATATGAGTTTTTCGAAATCTCCGCAATCGAGTCGATTAGAGAAAGCAACTTGTTACGTCGACCGACTCTGCTATGGGCCGTGTTCCTGGCCGTCGCGCGCGGCACTACCATGTCGCGAACAGTTCGTCTTACGGACCGGCTAAATGCATACAATGTAGCGGCAAGCGCGTATAGAATCAAAACGTAGAGCTCTAGAAACTTCGATTTCGGTCCGTTATTTGTCCATACAGAGAAAATGGCGTACGTGATCTTAGGCGCGAACGGTGGCGTGACCCGCACGTAGTGGGGGGTCGTCTTCCAGAAAACAACGAAATGATCGAAGGGCAGTCAGTCTCTTTCGAAGATTAACTCGATATACATCTCTGTAACAGTCAATCGCGAAACCTGCCTCATTCAACTGTATATCTTTGGTCAATAAGTTCTTGAAATAAACATTAATTTGCATTGTTAATTCAGTGTGATCAATCAATCAAATCACCCTTATTATTGTAAGAGAAATAAGGGGTTCGATCAGTTCGTGGCGTCGATTATCCTAACGGGAATTTACGACTCTCGTTGACGCGGTTTCTCGTGATCGCGTCTCTCCGCGGACGGTCGAAACAAACTGATTAGTTTCGACTAATCGATTTTCCATATATGCTAATTACACGGAGATATCATAAACCGTCGACGATTAAAATAATTTTCCTTTCTCCTAAAATTGACATATTTTCGAACACGGCTAAAAAAATTAATTATGCGGCATAAAAGTGAAGATGTGGTGCGAGAGCACGTGCCGCGATAAAAAATATAAAATTCAACTCCGACCTTGTTTATTCTGCAATTAAATGTCTTAACAAACGCGATATTTCAAGTTAATTGTAAAAGCGCTGCAGCTCCATCGAAACTTAATTTTCCTGCGTGCGTTCACGGTTAACAAACATCGACGAATTACTCAAATAAGGCGGACACAGACACTTTTCAACAGCGCGCTCGAATCAACATACCCGTGGGCAAATATTGCGTCTCGTGTAAACTGCATGACAAGCTGATTCATAATCGAACCGCGAGCGAATCGAGAGAAAAAAAAGCAAAAAGAAAAAAAAAATTGTCGCAGAAAAAAGATAGGACTCCACCACTGTTGGCAGTGTTTGCTAATGGAATTTCCGTTCTGAATAAATTTCGTGTAACGAACGAGTCGGAATAGGAGCGATACAGTTTGACGGGTTAACAGCGCCACCATTTCGTCTGCGCGCGACGCATTAAAAAATATTCTCTCTGTTCTGGTTGCGCCGTTAAAATAAAGAGCATTATTTCATATAACGGTGGTTTTCCTTTCTTTTTTTTTTTTTTTTTTTTTTTTTTTCAACATTCTCGTACATTTTACCCCGTAATTCTTTTTCGAACGCGTAGCTTTAATGGATTTTTTCCCAAGGACATCCGGTATTAAATGAACGTCGTTAATGTCTTCCTGCTGCTGGCTTTCCGTGGCACGAATTTGCGGAAACGCTTAATATCGTGTGTTACACGCCATGCTTTACAGATTTGATAAATTGGTAGGTAGCGGAGATGTTACGTTCGTTCTCTCGATGGATGAAATTGAACGTTTTTTTAAATGAACGAATGAATGGAAAGAGCCTAATGGAGATAGAAAGAAAAAAAGAAGTGCAATTTGCTACACGTGTTTATTACAGGTATTTAGTGTGTACTGTTATTAAGTTGTAATACACACTGGCTATAAAAAATATTTGCAGATACGTTGATCGATAATAGAAAAATTGTTAATCTACATTTCATTTTCGTGATATCAGATTTTTATATTCACGTTAAAGTAATACTAATAAATGAAATTTAATTAATTAGTACGTAAATGTTGCGGTAAATATAGCAATATTTTTTCTAGCCACTGTAATACCTGTTTAAGTTATATTTGTATTTTATTTATTCGATTACGTTTATTATTATATTATCATGTTATACTTTTTATATTTATCAATTGAAATTTATTTTAATATTCTCGTTACCAAAGATTTTGGTACTAAATATTCTTCATTATTGTACTTATTGTTATTATTATAGTTGTTATTATATAATTTCTATGATCTCAGAATATGGAGTTCCTTTTGTAAGATAATAATAGATAAATAAATATAAAAATATTCTACTGTTATGCATTTTTTAAAGAGTAATCTTTTTGGCTCGTTTTGGTAGAGATAGCTACATCTCAAATGCCGATAGATTTAGTGTTAATATCTAAAAACAGAACTCTGCAAGAAACTCTGAAGCAAGAATGGCCTTGTATGACCTTACACGTCTAATACCAAACTTTCATATTCTACATGCATTACTCGCCACGATAACCATAGTTATAACTAAATCAAGGGGAATTTTTAATGATAAAAAAGCTGCAGGTTGCTCGATCATTTTAAACATTTCAGCCTTTCTATTCTAAAAGAACAAAAAGATTCTAAATGGGCCATTTCATTTTCTTTGGCGCGCGTATGTGTTGGGACGGGGTGGAAATCCATCGGGAGAACGTGGCATTTGTTAATGCCGCTAGTCGGTGAAAAGTTGGGAAACGCGAGTTCGTTCTCTCTCGTAATTTATTTATCGGCCGCGTCTGCATCGTGCAAGCTGAAAGCGCTATTTACCGAAGGCCTTGGGGAATTTTTAATGAAAGCGGTGGCGGAGTCGTATGACGAGGCGCGAGCCCGCGCAAGACGCTCTACCAAGACATGATTGCATAATTATTGAAATACGGGTCATTCGATTCGCGCTTCTATCGCAATCCGGCGAAAATAAACGAAAACGTGAATGCCGGTGGTGCTTTTTCTGAAAACAACAGAGACGTGTTGGAATTTCGTTGAAATTTTGAATCTTCAGTATTTTTATACGCTTTTATCTATTTATCGTGGAAAGTATGTACTTACATCGACACGGCTGTGGCAGCACTTGGCAACAAAGTATATCGCCGAAGCAAAGTGTCTAACGAGCTACCAATATCCCAACGGCCCTTTCGCCAAATATTCGAGAAGGTCCGCACCGTTGCCACGCACGCCTAACCAACGCGCGGCTAGTGGGGATATTGAGGGGTAACAAACAGAAAAGAATCGGATCCGATCGACAGTTAAGTTTGAACCGGGAAGCGATAAAGTCGAGTTGC